>JAKWAY010000002.1:0-1305174 GCA_023212995.1 Komagataella populi | reverse complement strand
TTGTTTCATTAATTAGAAAGAAACTGGCTGATCTGATTAGTATTGAAAGTGATTCTAAAAAGGATTATGATGTTTTGAAGTTATACTATATTAGTGGCTACGTCTCAAAGATCAGGATATTTTTAGACTCAGGTACCACTGTTGAAAGGAAGATAAATTTGCTAATCCTCAACAAAAGGCATCGAGGTACTAGGAGCTTAGAAAGCCTTTTATCTGATTTTGAAAACATCGACGACCTAAAGGTACAAGAGCAGAAGGAATTAGCTGCACAAAGAGGAAATATGATTCCCTCAATTGTACATTCAATGCCATCATCAAATATAGAGGTTCCCACCAATATTGATTATTTTAAGGATTTCCAATTGATATGGGAAAAGGTGTATGAAACATCTCCCAAAGTTTTGTTTCATTCATTCTTGGGTGACAAGGTTGAAATGCTACATAAAGTGATTCCATTGGTTGATATTTGTGGAATTGAAATAGCTAGGACTTCTTGGTATGCAGCTAAAAAACCTGCAAGACTGGAGCGCAAAGTTTATCCACTCATGGGAATGACTAGTATTAGCTCAAAGAAATTGGAATTCACTCAGGTTATTGAACAAATGATTAACAACAAGTACTATGATTTTTACCAGACTGATCAGACTCTCAGCATTGGAGGATTTACTTTCAGTAACGAAACTCGAGTGACAATACAGATGCAAGGTTCGAAACGATCAAGATTGAGGATTTATTTAAAACCAGTTTTTAAGAACCCCAGGTTTAACCTATTCATGCCTTTGTATTACCTACTTTTCAAGCGCAGAGTTGCTAAATTGGATAAGGACTTACATGTAATGTTGAAGCAGTTGGGCTCTTCAAATGAGATAGTGAAAGCTTTGCAGATTTTTGGTCCTATATCTCAATCTGAACAAAGGCAAGAGTTGATTCCGCCGGTAGAGCTCGCTGAAGTTGTTGAAATCAGAGGTGCAGTATTAGTCTTATTTCTCACAAAGAAATTCCTGATTAAAACATTAAGGTTCAGTGTTGGACTTTTATCAATAACACGAGCGCTCCTTGCATCTGCATTAAGAATAGTGAACGCTAATCATCTGATCATTCTCTGTTTATCCTTATCGCTTATACTGAACTTGTTTCTGATGGGTCAGACATTCACATCTTATTACGCATTTCACAAAACGAGTACATTACTCGACAAATATATGAAAGAGACCCCTTATTTGCTACAAAGATCAGTACAGTTGTTGGATGTCAAAGGCCAGATATCATCAAGACCCTACATCAATACTACATCAGACCTCGTTTATGAGCAGTTTATGAACACTTCCTTTTTATTCAATTTTCCAAACATTTATTTACAAGAATACAATGACATCGAGACTTTGGAATCAGCAAAAATACTTAAGCAATCTTTTGATAGTATCGGAATAAGACGGAATGACTTGATTGTACAATTGAAAATTCTGAATCATGTTGAGCAACAAATTGCAGAAGCCGAATGGAGGAATTGGCTGATTTCCGAGAGCAGGAGATGCAATCAAGTAATGAGACTCGATCAGGAGATTACTGATGGTTTCAAAGAAACTTATTCCAATATCATGAATTATTGTCAACAATGTTCAGAACATTTGAAGAAAGTCTATGCAAGTTCTCAAGAATTGTTATAGGCCTTCTCGAGCTAGTTGATCTGCAATTTCCATATAAAGAGCAACCGCGTTAAATTTCGAATCCCTCTTAAACATAAGCAGGTTTATTGCTACCCTTAATTCGTTTCTCCAGTTGATCAAATCTAAATGGTCAACATTGTCCAATGTCCCTAAATACTTACCCCACTTGGATGAGTTCACACTAACCATTCCGTCGTTTTCGCCCTCTATATTGAAAATGATCTTCCAGGACGGAAAAAAAAAATAGGAAAAGTTCGGAGAGAATTTTGCACCATAGCTAAAATACTTCACATTATCTTTGTTCAAAACTTTATGATTAAAGGATTTCATGCTACTCATTGAAAGCTCGCATATGGATGTAGGTACTAAAGCCTTGGACGCAGTTTTTAAGCACCAATCAGCCATAGCAGACCCGTAGTGGGGAGTTGATATGGTTGTTAAACTCATTACCTCGTAGTTGCTCTGTTGCAAATTGGATATCAAATACCTACAATCCAAACCTCCCATCGAGTGGGCGATGAGGTTAACCTTAATTGGCCTGGAATCAGCATTACTGTCAGCTGCTTTCAATAAAATACCTGCCTCTTCTTCTATGAAACTGTCTAACTTTTCTGCCCTTTCTTTTATGGTCCCAAAAGGAGGCACTTTCCCAGTCAGTACTGTACACCCTATGTCTTGCAATGCTTCTTTGATTCCTTTCCAATAGTCAATTGAGACACCGTGCGATTCAATTTTGTTTTTTGAGTTGGAAGCATTTAAGAACTTCAATGAAGGGAGTAAAACTACTTTATCAAACCCCGACAATCCATGACACAACACCAGTGGATATCTGGGTGCTGTGTAATCGTCTCTAATCATCCTAAATCGGTCGCTGATTACAATATCAGTGGAGTCATTGGGTGTTTTGATCTGTGGTTCCTTCTTACTTAAAAATAGCGAGCTCTCTAAGTCAAAAGTTGAAAAGGAGAGAAGCCCAAGAGGAAACCTCAAGGCAGATTTACTCACAAGTAACATTAATGCGTACTGAGAAACACAATTTTTTTTCTGCTTAATGAAATTTGCCTTTACAGTTGATTGTTCGTAGAAGATTGGAATAATCCTTCGTCTCTTCTTTTTTTTTTTTTTCCGCGTTTCCACAAGCTATAAACTGTGCTGCCCATTCTCAATCACCGTAAACTAGATTCTTCACTTAACGGATATCGATTGTAAAATCTTGAAAACTGAAAATCCTTACAACAAAATGAACAGCATCTTGGTTAAATTAAGAAAATTCAGTAGATGATTGGACGTTTTGCTCGAAGTTGTTAAGTTTTCATTGTATCTTTCTTGAAGGTTGCAAGAGATGATAGCAACGCGAGACACAGTCATAAAAAGCATGCAATAGTCCGGACGTCACAAGCACCGAACTTCCCGAAGCGAATTCATAAAGATACTCGTAAAATATATTGTTTAACTGTTTCATTTGAAAACAAATATCAAGCTATTAATTAGATTTCTTATTCTGACTGCTATGTGTTAGATCAAATATGTAATAATGCTACATTTAATTTGTTTAGAACCTGTCTGGGAAAATCACAGGAGCAACCAGGCTCCAACCGTACAAAGCAAAACAACACCATGTACTTATAACTTTCACCCATGTGTTAAAATAGGTACGACCAACAGGAATAAATCCGCCATCATTATCGTCGATATCTACACCAAGATTTATGGTCAAAAGTGCTGCAACATACTGTGTTGCCAGGAAAAATATGATATGAAACAAGAAGTAGTTATACTTCGTGAAATGCTTCTCCTCACCAAGGTCTTCTATATCATTTTCATCATATTGGTAGTATATCGGGTCATTCAAAGCACTTTCGGGAAGGGAGCCTTCTTCTACAGCTTGCCTTATCGCTTGGGCTCGTAACTCGTTTCTTCTTCCCGGAGGATGTGCTGTGAACACATCTGATACAGAGTCAAAATGCGAGCCTCCATATGAAGATTGTGAGTGAGAGAACGCTGAATTTCCAGCGGCACGAGTTGTTGTGTATGCAACCGCTATGAAAGTGAAAAATGACCCGAATATAATACTGAGATTTCTTGTGCCTTTGCTTCGTATCAAAGGATTGCAGCCTTTGTCATCAGGCTCACTGAGGCATGCACTAAACGTCAAATAGGCACAATATAAGCAGCACATCGAAGATTGAGCAAGGCCAGCATTAGTGTTATACTCTTGTACAAGGGGGGATACCGAGAGAAACGTAACCAGCAAGCTGAATCCTAAAGTGAGAGAAATAGCGACGGTATTAAATGTGCAGGCACCTTGAGCAAAGAAGACGTACATAAACACAAAAAGTCCCATAGATAGAAGGTACATTGTTAATGTGCCGCCTACCAGAATTGCTCTCCAGAATTTGCTACTGGTGAACAGAGTGGTACCGTCATCATCATCAAGATATATTTCCCCTTCTTCTATTCTTTCGATACAGGTCTCGGCCCATTCGTGAGCAAAATCGACTAATAAAATTAAACCGATACCAATGAATATCGTTGAAAATACGATTGTCACATATTTTCCCCAGAAAACAAAGAATATGTCTGGAACCATGAAGCTTAACACCAAAAGCAGCAAGGAGACGAATATTTTAGTTTGCCAATAACCATTTTGAATCACAGCCCGTTTATTGCTGGTGGATTTAACGCCTGCCACCAAGCCCGCTAAAATAAGATGCATTATCCCAAGGCTTAGGCATACTCTATGAACGTTAGTGAAACCAATACAGTGATTCTCTCTACAATAAGCGTTACCAAAACGCAAGAAGCCCCAACTAGCTCGTTCTAGCCATCCTGTTATAGTATTGGATAAGGAGACCCAAGCTATAATACTGTAGATGAAAAATAGGAATCCATACATGACTCTTGTTGCCACAGAAGATTTAAACGTTTTGCTAAGTGGGTTGTTGGCTGAGAGACATCCTGAAACTAGTCCTGCACCAATGAAAGATGAAATCCAACCTCCAACAAGAGATAAAGAAGCTAATGGTAAGGACAGAACTGCACCCATGTTGTCAAGGTTTGTACTTGGTAGTGCAGTTATCGAACTAGTCACGGAACGTAAGAGCTAAACTAATAATGCCGCGAGAAAGTAGTTTGTTATATGGCAACAACTGAGCGGATTAGATAATAAAAACTGTACGCGTCTATAGATGATGATAACTGGGTTGTGAGATGTAATTCAGAAGCTACTTTTACTGAAGAATATACTCCCCTTAATGTTGATTTGAATCAAAGCTTAACAGTGTGGGTTCTTATGAGAGCGTTTCAATTTGACTGCGATCATGTGATCATTTGAGATAAAAACAGTCTCAATCAGAGTTTATGTGGCAAACCATTCAGTAACGCTAAGTTTGTGTGGCACTTTTGAAAGCACTCCTAAAAGCATTGATGAAGACCACCGAAAAACAATCAGAGATAGACAAATCAGTCAAAGAAAAAAAAGGAGGCTACTATAGAAGACATGACTCGACTACGTCTAGAGGGTTTCTTATATTACAATTAGATCATCTTCATATCAGAGCTGGATTGTCTGGGGTACAATTCTGTGAGTTTCAGGGTTATGTAAATGACCCAAGGTGGAATAGTTATATTGACGGTCACGCTCCTAGTTTGGAACTGCTCAGACATTCTTCAAAAAAACAACCTTTTCAGTTCCTGGAAGAATACGATTTACTGAATCAACACATACTTTGGAGCTACAACAAAGATAATTACATTTGCAAGCATTATCCTTTCGGTGCTGGTTCGCTACTATACAGAACTGTATCTAAACTTGAAAAAATTCTGTTTGATGTTTACAAAAGCGAAATCATTATTAACTCTTATGAGTATGGTGTGATTATCCCTCAGCCCTTTTTCTTTCCTTCTCACCTAAGGCAGATACTACGAACAGTTCTACTTGATCTAAACTTCAGCTCTATCCATTTTATACCTGAAAGCCTGCTATACTGCTTTGGAGCTGGTATTCGAAATGGTATAGTTGTTGAGATCAGTTGGGAAGGAGTCAACATAATCCCCGTGTATGATTTCAGGATACTTGATTGTTTTGTAAAAGCCACAAATAGAGGCTATAAAGACCTACACTATATTGGAATTCAAAAGTTAGATTCTACTGACTCTCAGTCGACCTGCTTCTACGAGTTGGAGGAGTACGCGTCACATTCGGTTTCCGTTGAGGAAGTCAGAAATATTTTTTTTCCTTCAGAAGACAATGACCATTGCTTGGATAGCGAAGAACAGTCCGTCTCTAAACTGTTAATAGAACTCGTACGAGAATTGCCAATTGATATTAGAAAAGAAATGAAAAATAAGGTCATAATAACTAATAAGTTTTTGGTACCACATTTTAAAGAAATTTTACAGGAGGAGACTAATTATGCGGGAACGAAAACGGTTAGCACTTTGGATTTGTGGCAATGCACTAGCTTATACGCTGATTGTACCTTTTTATCAGGTTCATACGGTGAATAGCCTAATTCACAATATAACAACTTTCGATGAAATCTCGCAGAGTTAGCGTTTGCATCTGGGTAACAATCTCAATATGTTGTATATCTTCGTGCCTTGAAATAAAGTAATTTTGGATAAATACGAATGGACTGGCCGTAAAATTGAGTGTAATCTGATACTCCAAAGCAGTGTTAGACCAAAAGATTCTCTAGTAGAAATATAACACTCGTGATCTAGCATGGACAGTAGAATACGTTCATTTGAAGGATCAATCGATTCACAGGAAATCTCAATCATATTATGCAAGGGGCTAGCGTGAGTATAATTGTCACCTGTGAGCAAGTCCAATTCAAGAAGCGAATCCATAGAAGCTAAGGGTTTTCCCTGACTTTCAAAATTAACCAGGGTATATTGCTGTCTACCAGTTCTAAGAGACTTGCTTTGACTATGTGTGATATTATCCTGTGGTGAAAGTCTGGAATCCTCTTGTTTCCAATTATCTTTGTGCTTTGATTGTAGTGGATTGCAGATTTCATTAATGGGGTAACTCACAGCCTTGACCAGCTTTAAATTCAAATCTCTTTTTTCCATTACGGAGCACTTTTTCGAAGCTTTCCTTCCGATGAACCCAACTGATCCTGGGGTCTTCGAATAATCAAGGGTGCAACCATAATTAGGTTCACCAGAGGATAAAACCAATCTCTCCTCCTTAGAATTCTCGTCTTGAATGGTTTCCATTAACTTGACTAATTAGAGAGGCAGGTAAGCTTTCAGTACATTAGGCGACTTTGTGTGCCTTTTCTGTGACTCCTCAATATTCCGCCGCACAATATAAGAAATTAACTTATTTCTGAATCCTATCAAAGCCTAGACTTCATAGTTTTTGATCGAATTCCTCCGAAGAAGCAAGATATGACTCAGCAAAAATCCCGAGTGAACTGTTCTCATGTTTTATATTTGCACAGCTTACTCTCACTTCGTGGATTAAACTGAGAACTGCCTTTATCTGTTCCCTTTGGCGTAAAACATCTTGAACCAATGAGCTAGAACCAGATATCTGTGGAAGGCTTTTGGAAACTAATTCATCAATAGGATCCATTTGAGCGTTCCAATCTTTGTACAAATTATTAGCTAAAGTGGCTGTAGATCAAAAGTTGATATCTTCAGATGTACGGGTGTTAGTCTAATAATATTTATTTATACTAGACAGCGACTGGATGGATATGTTATTCAACAGTCGGTTGTGGTAATTGACTAATTCTTGCCTCCTATCTTTGTAGTTCAATTGTTGTTTATGTGCTTTGCACAGAAAGTCTACACTACATGAGCGTTTTTTTTTGCTGTTAGCATAAAAATTGGCATGATTTGTATTGCCACACGTTTCGCAGTCTCGACGCACTAGTTTCATGCGTTATGATTGTTTATTAACCCCATATATCTTTAAAAAGCCGAGTAAGTCAAATCTTGAAAAGCAAAGGTAGCTCAAAGACAAATAGTTTAAAGTAGTTTTCATCAAACTCTACCAATATTGCCATTTGATTGTTTAGAACGAAGCATCTTTTCAAGTAAACAGAAAAGAGATAAAATGGCTATTATTGAAATAGTTCCTATCATTCAACAACTAAAAAAAAAAGAGATAAAATGGCTATTTCTGAAATAGTTCCTATCATTCAAGAACTAAAAAAAAAAGAAAAGTCTGGTCCAACTAGAATGGTACGAATATTACGCAACTTTTGAAACAAAACATCCCTGCCATTTGATGCCTCAGTCGCATTGACATTTTGAAGATACTGCAGTTCGATCAAAGTTATAGAATTAGAATTGTGCTCGCTCATTCATCTATCTAGTGTTTGTTTTGTTTAATTGTCCCATTCAAGTTGAGCAGCAACTTCAAAATGTTGTCCCACCGAGCAAACTTGCAGCATTTTTAGCACTAAGCTCTGTGAGATTATCACCTACGGGTGTAAAGTTACCATTGGTCTTCGAAAATTGCGTCGAAGAATTTAGCACAGGAAGTACAGTATCAAACTCGTTGTTAATGTAGTTCTCATATTCTTGTATATCACGTTCAAAAGAAGCATCTGCCGTGGTAGTCCTAGATGAAGAACCTCCCGACCAAGCCTCTATTCTATTGGCGTCCTTTTTGAGCGGTAATGATTCTCTGCCTAGTCTGTGTAGTGAGTGAGAAGTATCGATTAGCTTCGTATTGGCTAATAGCGCTAATTTCTTTCGTTCAAACTGGATTTGTTGAAAGGCTAGTGATCGAAACAACTTTCGTATAGTATCACTGAAATAGTTAAGGTATTCTTCAGACTCGATTAACATATTGAAAGTCAGTCGATTTACTTTAAATTCTAATTCTCTTTCCAAAGCAACAACAGATTCTAAAGATTGCGAAGCTTCGTCTGCTTTTAGAGTATCAATAATGGCCTTAGCTTTAAGTTTCTGCACCTGTTCAAATTTTTTTCTTGCAGAATCTTTAGCTTGTGAAAGCTCCCTCATTAGTAGGTGTCTATTTGTAAGGGACTCTTTAATAGTAAATGAATCACGGATAGCAAGCAGGAGACATTCATTCAATGCAGAGTTGTAGCTAAGACGTCTCATCAAATCCAACTCATTAAAAAGTTGCATGACTTTATCAAATTTTGTCCATAACCTTGGCATGTTTTCATCCACTTCTACCACTGATAGTTCACGTACCTGTCGGTAGAATATCGAGTACAATCCATTCATGTTCTTATCCAATTTTCCTACTCTATCCAAAAGGGAGACAAGTTTCTGCGATATGACGTACAAAGATTTGATCAAAGGCCTGAATTCAGCAAGTCTGCGGCAGGCATCAAAAGGCGGTGCTAATTGCTTTAAAGTTTTTCTTCTCAATCCAGTGGCTACCATATTCTGATTTGTTGTCTTTGTTGGTGAGTAACAGAAATCATTCGTTTCCAAAAACAATACGAAATCATGGTCCTTGATCAAAATAGGATTCTTGGTAATCCGGTCCATCCACTCCTGCAATAATTTCAATACCGATGATTTGAATTCAGGACTTCCCATATTATACAGAGTTGGTATGCCAGGTAAGCCAGGAACAAATACCTCAATATTGTTGATGTTCAAGTACTTAGCAAAACTCTCCAATTCCCTATAAGTCCTTCGAATATCTTTGTATGTGTTTTTACGAAATCCATTTAGACCTTTTATAGAGGCGTTAAACTTTATTACGGGATTTTTAAAGGCAGATGAATCATGACCATTCTTCTCAATGTCTGTTACCACAAGAATGATACTTGTACGACCTTGATTGAACCTTTCTGGTATAAACTTGCGAATTTCAATTTCTGTAGGCATACTTATCTCATTTTCTAGATTTGTCGTCATAGGGTTGTTAATTTCTTCGTTGGAGACTCTAGGTAGCTGGCCACCCATGGTAGACGCTGATGAAGCGAACTGTTTTCTTTCGGGACTAGGATATTTAACCTCCTTTTCTATGTTTACATTCTTTATGACCTGCTCGCTAAATGGATTATTGTCAAAATCCTCCGGATCGTATGGAACTGTAGTGCTCATCTTAAATCCTTACTATCTGAGTTAGTTAATTCTAACTCGCACAAGTCGACTAATTGGTTTCGAGATAATTGAAGGTAAAATTTCATACCCCTCGAATAGAATTCATAACCCAAACTTGTGATTACATGCAGACGTTCATGATGGATAAGACAACAAAACGTTGTTACAGACTAGCATAAGAATCGTCAGATTTTTGGTTTCTCAAGAGTCATGAACAGGATGTAGTAAAAACCAATCGCAATGAGATGGGTCGCCAGAAGAAAAGTTAAAAGAAAAACGAACGACACATCGTGTGATTAAGGTTAATCTTGAAGGTCAATTCAGATACAAATTACGTTAAATCAGTATAGTTCACGATGTAGCTAAAAGTATTTAAAATTTTTTGTTCGCACGCACACACTGAGTAACAGCATCCAGGGGATTGTATCTTGCTTACAATAAATCATTTGATGGAATTTAAGGTGAATAAAATCTTAGCTGGTTTAAGTCTGAGCCATTTGTAAGGGATTTCTTTTCAGAGAACAATGTGCAGCGATGCTACGATATTCTCTTGATTGAATTGAGAGTAGTAATAGATCTTAAATATTAATTATATGTATTTAAGCTTGATAGATTCGTAGGAAATATGATTACACAATTTTACTTTCTGGAGGCAGCTGGCTAGCTCAGTCCCCAACAAAGTGAAAGTCTCATCGAATTAAGTGAGAAACTCGAGATATATATTTGACTCCTTTATAAGGTTTCACTTGATTGTTGAGTCCATCAATTTTTTCGATTTCGATTGATTGCACTTCTAAGCCAGTCGAAAGGGAATGCTTATTCTCATACGATAGTTGTAAGTAATCGGGTCGAACCCTCTCTAGATCTGGAATGGCACTATCCATCAGGGATCCTCGAAAAGTTGCTGTCATTCCAGTTGGAACCTCTTTAGGAAAAATCCACTCGTAGTATCGATTATCTCTAGACAGCTGTAAGTCCCCATGAGTACAGCGTAAAAGCTTTACTGAAGATCCTCGGTCTTTCGAAAGATGAATTTCTAACTTCAAGTTTTCGATCAGAATTAGTTTGGAGGAGTTCAAAGTGGTCAGCAGAATTTCAAACTCATTTGATCGTTTTCCTTGAAAATAACTGTACTGCACATGTACGATATCCTGAGGCCGTTTGATATCAGCCACATAGGACATCAATTTAGTGGTTCCATCTGGCGGAACAAAAGATATTATACCAGCTGATGATTTCCATTTAGGTATATCTACCGCCCTATGGAAGCAGGGAATGTTAACATGATCGTGTCTAAAGTGGAGTCTTAAATTTATGTGGGGAATTCCGCTGAGATGTGAATTGACTAAAATTTTACCAGTTAACTTAGACACTAACGACTTCTTTTTTGAATTTTGTATGGAAGAATTGTAAAAGGCGGAAGAGTTGAGGTGATCATCTTTGATAGCATTTCGTGCCTGGGTAATCATAGTTAAATTTTCAACAATATCAATGAGTATTTCGTTATTAGTATGATGTACATTGCTTCTTCGCCATGGAGTTGGATAATTTGATCTAGACCACATAGAAGGCTGATCAGGGAAGGTATTAAATGTAACGTTTCTACTCAACGAGTTATTTGCTGTCTTCGTGAGTTGCTTTGTAGAAGATAATATTTTATCCATGATAGACTTATTTGGCATTAAGTCTTTAATCTGATTATCATCAGTAATAAATGGAAAGCCTCCATCTGCCATATCAAGTAACAACAGTGAAATTGTATCTGAATGAGACTTGATTCTTACAGGAGTCGGTTTTCCAACATACTCTTCGAGTACTTTGTATAATGTATCTGCAAAGACAGAATATAGAAACGGATCGTTTTTTAGACATATCAACCAAATTATTATACCATTCTTAGGGTACCTGATGATATATTTTTTGTCGCACTCAAAAACCAGCCTGTCGCCAATTTGAGATGATATCTGTTTCAATCTTGCTATTAAGCCAAGAAACGTGACTGAAGATGGTTTCCACAAATACTGGTATAGCAGCTTGGAATATTCATCAGTTATGTAGATTGATTCCATTTCACGGTGACTAGGATAGAAGCGACAGCAAAAAGTTAGTCAAGGTGTACAACGAAGTTGGAAATCAGCTGTCAACAGCCATACACCACTATCTAGGACATGCTCAAACTCCCTGTCATTAAAATCAAGGTTCAGTATTTTGCTCAAGACAAAGAAAAAGAGAGACACAGATTTTGAGAGAACAGTAGATGAAAATTGATCAAATTTAAATATACATATATACCGGACAAGAACATTCAGCTAAGAAGTCCCAGGAACTTCAGTTGATGCATAACAGTAACCACACACACACACATCCGCTACACATAGTAATTTGTACAAGTATTCGGAAACAAAAAAATAACGGTAGAAACAACTAATCACGAATCTGTCAAACAAATGTCCATCGTTGTAGATTTCAAAATTTTCAGCTTTGGTCAATATTCCATTTATAAGTAAATACTTAACACAGATTGATCAGATAAGAACACACACACACACACACAAACAATTCAGTTTTAGTGGTTAAAGAATCTTTGGACTCAAGATAGTTCATTATTTCACCAAAACAGTGTCAGTCTTTTCGGTAGTGTGTTTGGAACCATTTTGGCTCAATTGTGAAGACGACTCATCTTGAATAAATTCCTCATCAATTCCAAGATCATGACTTAACTCGACAGGATCCTCGTCTGCCGCAGATAGACCGTATAGTCCAATGGCTACACAGCCTAGTATACCAGCAATGCATGAAAAGACTAATGCAACGATACCACGGGCGGTAAAGCCAGAAGGCAAGTTTTTGACTTGAACATTCTCACCTGTAAGATCTAAGAAATTTTCAGTATTAGCTGCTGCATTTCCAACGTATGGCATATTGTTTACTTCGCACATACGCTTCCAATTGTCATCAAGTGTTTGCTGTTTTTGGATAGATAAGGGATCCTCAATGAGCACTAGGGCCAACCCCTGGTCCAGGTGCCATTCAATGTGACAATGAAATAACCATACACCTGGATTGTCAGCTTTGAAACGAATTACGAAGTATGATTGAGGATTAACATAAATTGTATCTCGTCTCATAGGGTTTTCGGGGATTTCATGAGGCTCAGAGGCGTTGTAGGGGATTGGTGTGGTTTCCTCACCGTAGTCAGGCCCTCTTACAACTGTCTGAAACACATGGCCATGCAAGTGGAAAGGGTGTTTTCCAGTGTCTAGATTGTTTAAAACAATTTCAATAACCTCGTCTTTTTCTAACACGAATGAATGGGTATTAGAGCCATATACTAAAGAATTAGTTGCATCATCGCCTGCTGAAAAGACAGTACCCAAGACAGGAACTTTCGGTGCAACGTAAGTAATATTGTTGAAAAAGGCGTAGTTGACACCGTCGTTTAAATTATCCATTGCCACGTCCACAACAATTTGATAATCTGGATCAGGATAAGCTTCTTCTGCTTCCAAAGGTTCAAGCCAAAAATCGTCCAAAAATATATCCAACGATTCTACTGTATATTCATCAGGTAGCTCAGCTGACTCATTATATACAATGTAATTAGTACCGTTAAGCTCGAGCTCTTTGGGAATAACATCTAACATAGTGTCATCAACACGTTGCATGAAAGCATAGTTGCGGGAAATGTCTTCCTTGGTATCAATTAAGACAGTGTAACGCTGAGCCACTGTGATATATATTATATCTGTTTCGTTTGGCTGTGTATAAACTCCATCAACCTGAACCACCTTGAATTTGTGATCTTCCATCCAAAGATATTGAGAGACAAATCCTCCAACATTTATTAGATTAACCTTGTATGTTTTACCTGGTTCGACATTCCATGTAAAATTTCTGGTATCATTAAATAAAAAGTTTTGAGGAATGGGTTCAGCACCAGTTGGATTGAAGCGAGACATAAACTTGGGGATTAAGTCTACTGACGATTCATGATACCATTCTGAAATTGTGAAAGTGAACTCTTCATCGTATTCATACGGGAAGCTGTCATCGTCAGCACCATCATGAACAATAAAAGCAGCACGCATACCATCTCCATATTGGCCCGCTGTATGAGAATGGTACCAATATGCACCTACTTGGTCAACAGTAAAATTGTATAGCATGGTTTCTCCTGGAGGAATCGGACATTGCGTAATTAGTTCTGGCCCGTCCATGGAGTTGGTTCCATTCTGGAATAGTCCATGGAAATGTAACGACGTATTGTATTCCTCAAACCCATTTGTCAGATACAGCTCTATGCGATCTCCTTTGTCAGCTTCAAGAACTGGAAGAGGCCATTGACCGTTAAGTCCTATAACATCATCACGCTCATAAAGTCCGTCTGGATTAGCCCTCACAAAGCCGGTAGTAAAGTTCCATGTGTGGGTCTTGGCGGCCACTAGGGTACCAGCCACTAGAGAGGCAAGTAGAACTGGTTGAAAGACGAACATTTTTGGGAGAAATGTTGGCGCGGTGGTTACGAGTGGAGAATTACAATATAAAGGGCGACAGAAGGCAGATTTATATACACTGGAACAAATACTAACAATACTTGTTTTGTTTCTTTTTTCTTGTTTTACCTTTATTTGGCGACCGCTGAAACCAATTTAACAAATGACAGGGGTGGAATCTTTTCTGCAGACTTATGCATTAATTAGAAGTTGATCTCGAAAGCTTAATCGTGCGCCGAACCTTGTTTAACGATATTTTTGCAATGGAGTTGCTATTTTTTGATTCCCGGTATCCTTCAAAGAGCACGGAGTTAAGTTAGAAAGCCTAATGAGAAATAATTAAGTTATAAGGTATATTTTTGGTCAGAAGAAAGTTTTGGTTCACTTTTATTGTTAGACTATCAGTATAAAAAAATTATTGACACAAAAAAATAAGCTTAATTCAGGTTTCATCACGTGTTATTGACGTTGAGATTCCTAGCTCCGTTAAGTTCGAGTGATTACTGCCCTCAATATCTAACGTGTGTTGGGCTGTAAATCTTAATCTTACTCTAAGCTCAAAACTGCCACATTATTTTGCTTGAGCTACGTTCTTCTTCAACCCTGTATGGCCGATTCTATTTTCTCCTTTCTGGTAAAGTCTACTTAATCTGGAGTCGTGCACCATTGACATGTCTCTTTCTAGTGAGGGGTTTGTAGTATTATCCATCATAAATCTCAAAAATCCAGTGGCAAACGTAGAGTAACAATTTTTTGGATATGGTGACTCTTTGACGGTTTCTTTATAGGCTGAAAGCAGAAGCACAATAGCTTAAGCGAAAGATTCTCTCTGATCAGTTGTAATTCGTGTGGCATATGTTTCTCGATTCATGCTCTTTTCGCGAAATCCAGTAGTTCACTGAAGCAAATACCCAAGTCTTCAAACACATAACACCAAGATGCGTGGTGGCACACTACCGAGATTGTACAGATCGTCCTATCGGCGCAGTACAGCGCCGGCTGGTGTGCCTTTGACGAAAGTGCTTTCGAATTCATTTCCTCGTTCTTTGATTGATTCGTTGTGCGATTACAAAGACCGGTTGCAGTTAGATAAATTTCAAAATGAACTTCTCTCTCTACTTTCATTTTTCCCTGACGGGGATGCTGCTCGCAATGTCAAAACATTGAAAGTACCTGTTTCTAGGATACCTTCTGAATCAGGTTTCATCAACGAAGTTTGCATTTATCCAAAAGGGAATTCGCATGATGACCAAAACTTAAAGCATTTGATTTTTGTTCATGGCTATGGTGCAGGTCTAGGGTTTTTCCTCAAAAATCTAGATAAGGTATCTGAATATGGGTGCACAAACGGATGGATAATACATGCTATAGATTTATACGGCTACGGATGCTCATCCCGCCCTAGATTTCCACATTCAGAATCTTTAACGTCGTCTGTGGTGACAGAATGGTTTACCAACACTCTTTCTCAATGGTTCGAGAAGAGAGTTTCTTCTACAAGAGAGAATACTCTCGTTGTAGCACACTCCATGGGAGCCTACCTTTGCGCATTGTTCAACATGCAACATCCCGAATTTTTTGACCGTTTGGTCATGTGTTCGCCTGCTGGTATTTCTGTTCCGGAATCAGACATTCCAGTACCTCTATGGTTTAACTACCTTTGGAACAAAAACGTTTCTCCATTTTTCATTGTTAGATATGCCAGTATTCTGGGAAGCATGTTAGTGAGTGGTTGGACTTCCCGCCGGTTTGCTCGTTTGACTTCGTCTGAACAAGAGGCTCTCCACAGATATGCTTATGGTATTTTTAACGCACCCGGTTCAGGTGAATATGTTCTGAACTATCTCCTTGCAGCAGGAGGAGTTCCCAGAAATCCTCTGAAAGATACAATTGAACGTCTGCAGTGCAATCTATGTTGGGTTTATGGTGAGGATGACTGGATGGACACTCATGGTGGACTTAAATGTCACGAGCTTATGAATAAGAATACTAAGAACTCAAGTGATTACTACATAGTGCCAAATAGTGGCCACCACGTTTATCTTGACAATCATATAGTTTTCAATGATCTTGTCGTCTCACAAATGAAAAAGTACGATTGAATAGTACGTGAGATTTGAATGAAAAGAAGTAGAAGTGATTCCTAAAAAAGTACAGAAAAACATGTCATTATTATTTTAAACCAAAAAAACACTTGTTTGTCCGAAGAACTTCCAATCAGAAACCGGCTTAGTTGTTTTGCCTATATACTTCATCAACACGATCCTTGACACTCTCGAAAATTTTTTTGCGTTGTAGTTTCTGAGCAGAAGTTACGAACCCATTTTGAGGGGTCCATTCATCGTCTAAAATGACAACACCTTGAACCAATTCAATTCCAGTCAATCCTTGCTGCTTACCTGTCTCTAAAAGTGATTTATGTACTTTGGAAATCAACTTTGAATCGTGGACCGCCTTTGCCACTTCGACTTCATCTGCAGTGTTCGCTAACTTTAGCTGAACAGCAAGCTTTCGTAATGCACCCTCATTTGGAACCGCAATTGCTACTGGCTTAGATCTGTTCTGATCAGCGTAGCAACAGACGTTGTGAATGAAGCCGTTGGAACGATAAACGGATTCTAGCTTTTCTAGTGCAATGTATTCACCATTCAAAGTTTTAATTAAATTCTTCTTACGGTCTATCACCTTTAACTGACCTGAAGGTGTCCATTCTCCAATATCCCCAGTGCTGAACCAATCTTTGTCATACCCAAAAGCACTTGCAGTTTCCTGCTCATTTTTGTAGTACTCTTTTGTAACCGATGCTCCTTGAATCAAGACTTCACCCTGATTATTCTTTGCAAAATACCCAGCCTCCGGGACATCAATTAATTTAACGGTAACAGCGCCTGTCAAAGCGCCAGCCACATCAAACTCAAAATTGTTAATATCCGTGATACATGTATTAGCAACTGTCTCTGTTAAACCGTACCCCAGGAGCATAGGAGCAAGGAGATTGGTGATAAATCGCTGGGTATCTCCAGAAATAGGAGATCCACCGTTAAGCAGAAGGCGAATTTCACCACCTGTAGCGGCCTTAACCTTGCGGAAAATTAAAGCATCAATGATTGAGGTGCCAGGGATATGGCAGGACCTCATAGCTTGTTTACTTTTATAAGCCCCCCAAAACACTTTTTGCAATACATAAGGTGATTTGTTCAACTGATCAAGTATACCCTTCTTGACAGACTCCCATACAGCAGCAACACCAACCATGATCGTTGGTTTGAAGGCCTTGAGGTCAGATTGGCAATTTCGGATTGAAGCATCAGTTAAAGTTTTCACGTTAGCATATCCTAAACATCCACCCCACCATAACGACATTAACTCAAACACTAATTCGAAAATGTGAGCTAGAGGAAGAAATGCGATGATTCGGTCTTTTCCATTGATCAAGCTTCTGGGTACAATGACAGACGCACCGCCAATACCAGCAAGCACATTCCTATGGCTCAAAACAACACCTTTAGGAGTGCCGGTAGACCCAGATGTGTACATAATACAGGAAAGGTCATCAGCTTTGGGTGGATTAGGCTCCAACTTAGAATCTTGACCCAAGGCAAGAACTTGCTCATGCGAAATAAATTTGATATGAGGATGAGATTTCTTAATTTCATCGATTGCAAATTGAGCATCTTTATAAAGTTTTCCACCATATCTCTTATCATCGGCGTCAAGCTTGTCAGCGTGGATGATATAACGCACAGAGCCTGCTTTCTTCAAAGGATTGATGAGAGTGTGAAGAAGATCATTGTTGGTGAAAATTGCAACAGATCCTGTCTCCACCAAAGAATGCGTCAGACCACTTTCACCAAGAGTATCATACGCAGTTACTATTGGTATATTTTGTGTTTGCGTGGCAAGATACGTCTGAAACCATTTGTGCGATGTGGACGCATATATATGCAAACGTTCCTCCTGTTTAGGCTTAATACCCAGTTCCACAAGACCTCGGCCATATTGAAAAATTAACGACTGTAGCTTTTTGTAGGTAATATACTTGTAATCACTCAATTCGTAGTATTGCCATTCTTTTTCGACCTTTGTCAGTTCGCCATCAATTATCTTGCTTACCTCCTTCTTCTCAGTATGGATATCAACGAGATCCCTCCAAGCCATAGCCTTGTTGTTTTGATGTTGTTCAAGCACTTCTAGCAGAAAATCGTAAACCGTTTCATTTTTAGGATTGGAATCAGTTGGTTTAATAACCGCAGCATCCTTGACTTTGTAGTACCTTCTAGGCGCTGTTTCACCTTTTTTAGCTTCTCCCACGGGGACGTTTACTTGAAACACCATTTGCCTGACGTTTTGTTTGTAAGTATGTTTGGTATCAGCAATCAAACGACTTGGCAGCTTCAATCTTTTATACTAATGACAGGGAGGGTAACAGGCCAATGTTGATCATGATTCAGGAGGGGGAAAAGAGGAGCGAAGGAGTGCGAAGAGGGGATGAGCAAGCTTGACACATAATGTAGTCAGAACCAAACAACCTTGATCTTTCTGTTCCACCTGTAAATAGAAGTAGTTTACACAAAGCTTGGAAATTCAATGAAATAAAATTGCATGAACGTACGCCAGACAGTGACTCATGATGTTTACAGTTGGGACTGTACGATAATTTGTAATAGAGTGTAATAGGCGATTCATGTTTGAAATCTTTTAAGGCTTGCCAATCCTTTTTTTTCTTGGCCCTACAAAGCTACAAGGAGATTGAAAACTGTGAACGAGGGGACCATAGCTTGCACTCGTGAGAATAGCATATGACCCATTATGTAAATATAGTTTTTCCTTCATTAAGATTCCTATACATGATTTAGTATAGTTATAAATACATACGTGCTTAGAGCAAATATCGCAAGCAAGTGAAGAAAAGGATATTGTTGAATGACTTGATACTACCTTATAGTTTCTTCCAGGAAGTGGATGCAAGCCAGGGTCTAGTCTCTGACACGATTTTTGTAGTCTCGCTTTCCTGTAAACATCGAAACACGTAGCAAGGCTCCTGGAGAAAAAAAAACCGGCATCCTTGCCTTCAAGTGAAGGCGATGATGATGTGATTAGGTAGTAAGGGTAAGTAAACACGCTCACATTCTATTGATTGATTCAGATCTTAAACTATCTAGGCAACATATTGATCGCTTGCTTGTTGGAGATTCTGCGACCTGAGACAGGGGGTCTTATTTACACCAAAAGTAAACATTCAAACGCGGTCTGATTTTAAGACGCAAGTCAACAACACCAAATACAGATTTACTATTTCATATCACCCAAGCTATTTAAAATTATTATTTTGACCACTTTGGTTTATTTGTTGCATCATAAAATAAAAGAACGCTTTTAGTGTTGTTTGATTACTATTGTTTGCATTCCTTTACTTAATTTCACGGAGCAAAATGGTATCACTGTTGTCCACTGCCAACAAGTTTGAACTACCACCACTATCGGCAATACTAAACGAATCTCCCATTCATAATCAGCTCAGCCACAAAAGAACTCGAAGCACTAGCGAGTCTGGCTCTCCTTCAATTTCTCATCAATTAAGTCCTGCCAGTATACCAGGCAAAGATGTGCACACACTTCCATCTTTCGTCTCTTTAGATCACCATTCAGTGGCTATGAGAAGCAAAAGTGATCCAACATTTGAAACGCCAAGTTATACCAGAATAACAACTCCTTCTTTTCAACATACACCTGAATCCATATCCGTGCCCAAAACGATCCCAGTTACGAATGCAAGTTCGTTAACAAACATAACCAACAAGACCCCACAAGATACGAAGCTATTTGCATTTATCTCCCATTCTCCAGAGACCTTTCCTCTCCAGGAGCCTACTATAGACAATGCCCAGCTTGTCCGTAGAAAAAGAAGAAGAACATCCCCAGCTGAGCTTGTCATTCTTAAGGAAGAGTTTTTGAAAGGGAGTACTCCCAACCGAGCTCGAAGAAGGGAGATTTCCAAGAGAGTAAACATGACTGATAAGGCTGTTCAAGTTTGGTTTCAAAATAGAAGGCAATCCATGCGGAAACATAATCAAGCAAAACAAGAAATAATTCTAGATCCAGTTATAACCCAACCAATTTCCCGACAATTACAATTTACAACCTCCCCTTTACATTCGAAGTCTTATTTTACTAATTCAGATAGTGCACCAGTGCACAACTCTTTCTCAAATTCTGATGGTAATCAGAGCCCCCCTAATTTACCTCCACAAGGTACTTGGTTGAATCCCTCATCGGTAGTCTCTACCCCAGTCAAACAACTCATTTCAAGATCATCAGTCACTAATGATTATGGATCCACTATGACCTTTAGACTGCAAGCCACTGGTCAACGCCCAAAAAAAATCTCATCGCCCTCTGGCCCTGGATCAGCTATCCGACACCTGGTTCCTGTGACTGAAAAAATAGAAGCTGAGTTTCTAAAAAAACCAATCATGAAGGTTAGCGTCCAGAACTTGAAACTTAATCGAGAGTATGACATCGAAAAAACGCCATCCAAACAATTAGCTCTCCAAGAGAAATCTAGTAACGAACTCAACAAAAAACCCAAGTTAGAGTCAACGATCAAGATTAGTAGAGAAGAAGACGAAGAATGTGTCAAACAACTACTGAACCTACAAAGCTCTTAACTAGATAAAATGTAGGCTAGCATAGAAAATCATTTATCACTCATGGAACAGTATGCAAATTACTAGCTTAGTATATTCAGTAAACTATACAATAGTATATCACCTAGTTTCTACCAATAAACTTACCACGAGAAGTAGTCTTGGTATGCTGGCCTCTAACCTTAAGACCCCATGCATGACGGATACCTCTATGAGCTCTGATTTTCTTCAATCTCTCAATGTCATCACGGTACTTCGATTCCAAATTGTTGGCTAAAGTGTGGTAGTCCTTACCATCGACGGTATCTCTTTGTCTGTTAAGGAACCAAGCAGGGATCTTATACTGAGTTGGGTTTTGCATAATAGTGACAACTCTCTCCAACTCTTCTTGAGTCAACTCACCAGCACGCTTGTTCAAATCAACGTCAGCCTTCTTACATACCAAATTAGAGTAACGACGACCTACACCACGGATAGTGGTCAAGGCATACATAATCTTGATTCTACCATCAACATTGGTGTTCAGGAGACGCAGAATGTGCTGGAAACTATTAGCTTCTTGAACAACTAAAGATGAGTTAGCCATTTTGCTGTAATGAAGAGAAATTGAGAGACGAATTTTTTTCGTACTCGAGATAAACCAATATCATGGTGCGAGGATGTTTATTATTTATCACGTGAAATTTACTTGTGATAGGGCTGAGCCCTATGTAGTATATGAACATGAGAAGTAAACTGCTACAAAGATGGACCATTTTAATTGTCACAAATAAATGGTTACGACTCTCTTTTAATGATAGTCTGCTTTCATCCAAGAAGTAACTTTAAGCTTGTAAAATGCGAAGTTCTTTTATTTTAAATGTTGACATGACATACTATATACAAAACTAGAGCATCAGGTTGCAAATTCCTTCGCAAAAAACTGCAGTGATGACAGATCAATAAACACTCTATTAGCCTTCAATAGATGTCTCACCTCGACATTCTCTTTATCCATTAGGATGATCTTGTCATCATTTAAAGCTTGAATGGCTCTTTTTAGTTTCTGAGAATTGTCTAAGTTACTGGAAATGAACAAAAGATTCAAACCCTGTAAATTGTGAATTTTCTTAAACATTTCAATGGCTTCTTTCTTGTCGGTAGAGATCTCAAGAGTATTTGGATCAAGCTGATGGGAACAAAGTGGTGAAGAATAGGGACCTCCAATGATGTGTAGATGCCCTTTATTGTAAAAGCTGCTCAAAGCTATTCTATAAGCCCTTGCATAAACTTTGAATGGCAACTCAGTAGAAAAATCGTTGGGCGCAGTTCTAGCCAAAGCTTTGGCTCCATTGTGTCTGGTGGGAGAGTTGGCATCCCCTACACGAGCCTTACCTGAGCCCTTTTGAGGACGTAGTTTTCTTCTGGAAAATTTGTGTTCACCCCTACCAGGAGGATTGGAAGCACCCACACGTTTATTATCAAGTTCCATCACCACTGCTTTCCATAACAAATCTCTTCGTAGCGGGCTGCTTAGGAACTCGGTAGATATTGGTAATACAGTGTGAGGTTCCAAGGATGGAAACAAACGTACAGTAGTGAGTAAGTATGTAGGAGCCTTTGTTACTGCATTAAGGAGAGAGGTTGCATATCCTCTGGAGCTACCTCGCAAGCTGCTTAATATGATCATCTGGATTGAGGCCACTACTGTCTTAATAACCTTTTTGTGGCAGAATAGATTGAGAAAATATTCAATAAGAAAGTAAGGACCACCATATATTCGCGATTTGACTAAATAAAGATTTACAATTAAACATCTCCCTGTGAAAAAGAACTATTTAGTCTACATCGATTTGTAACGTATAGTGGCAGTGGTTCAAATATTGCCTATATAGTCGTATCATAATTTCAAGCAGTAACCTCAAGACTGACTGCACACATCCATATTCTAGTTTTGTAGATTCGAAATAATTCCCGTACTAGGTCTCTAAAATCAATTCTATGAGAAGCGTTGTAATAGAAAGTGAGCTTGCGTCGATCCCATTGATATTCGGCATCCACAACAGACATTTGTAGATTATGAGAAACAATTTTGAGTAGGCACACATTTTTTGCTTTTTCTTCATCTACGGATTTGCTCAAAAGTTGAGAAATTTCTGAATTGCTGGCAAATTTAACCACCTGCTTGGGAAAAAATATGTTCGAGTTGGCGGATTGATGAGAGCTATCCTTGTCACTGATCAACGCAGCTTGCTGCTCTTTAAATTGTTTATACTTGAATACTTTGGCTTGGAAAAGGTCGATCCCAACTTTAAGAACTTTGCCCAAATCACGACCTCTATCTGCTTCGACTATGACTAGGTCGTTGACGGAAGGTTTGATACTTCTAACTTCAAAGTAAAATATATCAGCCCGTCCATTCTTGAAACCGATTAGTATCAAACTCAGCTCAGGACTTAATTCTTGAACTTGTTCGCTATTTGACACCATAATACTGGGAAGTTCCAAAGTCCTGAACGCTGAAAGTTCATCAGTTTCTGACAGCATTGGGTGCAGTCGAATGCGTTTGTCGTTCATTGTAAATGTATCACCAAAATAGGACTCGGCAAAATCCATAACATGGTTTATTTCGTTGCGGGGAACATCATATGACCAGTCGTTAGAATAAGAATGTCGACGAAACTCGTAATTGCCATTGGCAGCATTTGTGATTGATGGCGCCGAAAATGGCGGCGCAGGAAAGGATTCAAAGCACCAACTATTATTATTAGTATTATTATCATCATTATTCTGATTGTTAAAATGGTTTGTCTTCGTTTCCCAGATGGTATCTGACGTGTACGACGCTCTCCTCAGACCCATTGGATTACCGACTTCCAAATGTAAAGAAGTGGGCGAAGTCATATAAGAAGTACCAGGCAGTGTTGGGGAAGTAATATTGTCAATCAAGGACCCTCGCCTTCCATTGTGATTATTGAGACCAACATTGCTACTCAGAGTCGACACAGGCAGAGAGTTCCAAAGGGATGTATTCACTTTGAAAGGATCAAACTCAGTAGATTCCTTCATATCGTTATTTATCCGGTTCCTTGGCTTAGTCGTTTGTTGTAAAGGTGAAGTGTGATGTTCTGTAGTAAAATTAGAATTAATCATATTTTGGTGGTAGGTATGTCAGTCACACTTCTTTT
This sequence comes from Komagataella populi, assembly GCA_023212995.1. Lineage (NCBI taxonomy): Eukaryota > Fungi > Ascomycota > Pichiomycetes > Pichiales > Pichiaceae > Komagataella > Komagataella populi. The sequence goes on along the minus strand of JAKWAY010000002.1, from coordinate 1,281,145 downwards.
TTTTTCCCTTTGAGGGGAATTGCAAGTCTATATATAGTAGTGGGAGAAAAATCGATCAATAGTAAGGGCGGCAACAATCCAAGCGCAAAGCGACAGAAACAACTATACTCCAATGTTCCAAGATGTATGCTATAATATGATAGTATCAGAAAGGAAGTGGATGTATATACATCACTAAGGTTCTTACTTCAACCTTCAAAATTGATCCTTATCTTATCGGCTATACTTATGTAAGCGATATCAACTCGTTAGGAATTAAGGCGAGAAGTTATAGCAATTAAGGTGAATTCTCACAGAAGCATGGAACAAAAGTAATGATACCGGATGAAATCTCTTCAAACATTTAATTGCTAGAATATTTTTTTTTGACTAGTTAGTTATCTTCAGGATATAGTAGGCATTTATATAGTAACATCCCCAGAAAATTTTCTAATGTAAATCTGCTGTAGAGATAAGCTAGCTAGGTATCTATCCTTTACGGAGTGAGTTTCCCTTCCGTGAAAACTGGCATGTTCTAGGTTTACAACTTTACATATGTGTACTTCAAAAACTGGGTCTTCACAGCACTGATTATGTTAGTGTGTCCACAAGAATAATCCTTCACAGGTCAGTATCACAAGGAGGATAGAAAAAGAAGCCCTGCCATCATTGGTGTAAACACGACTTATCAGGACATCTGCTTCTTCCACAACAGGACTTGAAGCTAATTTTTTTTTTTTTTTTAGCGGATTAGAATTTGTTTTCTTAAAGTACCTAAATGGCAGAAAACGTAAGATACTTTCTGGAGCAAACGGTTCCTGAACTTGAGGATTTAAAGAAAAGGAATATTTTCTCAAAGGCAGAGATAAATAAAATTATGAGAAAGAGAACTGAATTTGAACATAGGATTGCCGGTAGAGCAAGCAAAAGTGCAGATTTCGTCAAGTATATTCAGTATGAGACGAATTTGGATAACTTGCGGAGGAAGCGGGTTGAAAGATTATCTTCAACAGGTCTAGTTAATATGAGCCAGTCAGTCAGCGATTGGAGTGGCCAAAGGCGAATTCTTTTTATTTTTGAACGGGCCGTTAGAAAGTTTCATGGCGATCTACAGTTATGGTCTTTATATTTGCAGTTTGCCAAAAAGTTAGGTAGCATCAGTGTTGTTTCAAAGATATACAGCAAAATGCTACAGTTACACCCGACAAATGTTGATTTGTGGATCTCTGCATCTAAATTTGAGTTTGAAGAAGACGGAAATGCGAAGAACGCCCGAACGCTGTTGCAAAGAGCTCTTCGATTCAATCCTGAACATGAAAAGCTATGGCTCACCTACTTTACATTCGAGCTAAGCTATGTATCGAAATTGCTTCTGCGAAGAAAAATATTAGGACTTACCAGTGTAGCTCAACAAAATGAACAACAGAAGCATGACGAAATGAAAAAAGAAAATGAACAAAGACAACTTATTGATAGGATTCAAATTGAGGAAAATACATCTAGCGATACTTTTCAGACATCGAGCACTATCAAACTGAACAATTTGCCAGAGGCTGACATCAGCATGCTGGGTAATCCTGATTCCAATCCTGCTTTGAAAGGCGATGTAGCTCTCGCCGTTTTTCGCATAGCTATGGATACAATGTTAAGAACAAGGAAAGATTTGAAGGGGAACTCTTTCCCCTTGGTGAAAAAATTTATCTCAGTTGTTGATGACTTTGAAGTGCTTGATAGAAAATACCTTGCTTCTTCGATTATAGCACATGCCTCTTGCTTGGACCCCGAATGCTCGGAGTATATGGTGATTAATCTTACCCTCCCATTGCGATACTTGTCCATATCTTCGCCAGCATTTCCAGGAAAATTGAAACTATCTGTTAATAATTATTTAAAGCTAGACGAGCCATCTACTAGAATAGGCTTTGTTGAGTTTTTGACAAGTCTTTTAGAAACATCCAAGAGCAGAAAGAATGATAAACTAACTGTCTCGCTTGAACAATTAATAGAAAAATGCAAATATTCTGTGTAGGAGCATTTCTTCCTATATTATTGGTTTCAGATATTCATTTCAAAGATAAGCTTGCTGCTTGCTCGTACATAATCAATGGATGATTTTAGGTATGGAATGAACAAGTGGAAATTGAAACGAAAATCATAGGCTGCGACGATGAAACACAAATTTACATAAGGGGCTTCAACTTTGATGAGCTATTCAAAGATACTCTTCCAATAATAATCAATGACTAATCTTTATCATGAAACTCTGCACTGGAATATTAGGATCTAGCTACTCCCTAGTTACAAGTGTAGACGTTTTTGCAGAAAGCTTTACATCATCTATGTCTAGACAAATCTTGGAAATTCAAGTAATGATATTAGACCAAAACTGGAAATTAGAGCCTACAAGATTCCTAGTTAGAAGGCGAACAGTTCATTCTATTACCTTAGAGTTGTTCTGATTCACGTAGTTAATCGCTCGAAGCTCAATCCGCGGAAAAAGAACAATCGGACAGAGAATAAATTCATCCTACAATTAAATTGATTATCCTTGCTGTAAAAAAAAGCTTGAACTATTTACAGTTAACATGCAGGGAAGTAAAAGCGCCAATTGTTCCTTCATATTGGCATCTTTTAACTACCATCATTCTACTCATGCCCGTATTAATACCTACGTCAATTGACTCAATTCCAACTTTAAGAAAAAACGAAAAAAACAAACAAACACAGGCATAACTCAATGAAAACGGTAATTACATATTATTAGTTCGCACCATTGATGTTACACCATTTTTGCTGGACAAAAAATTCATAAATCTTGGACGTTTTGTTGACATCAATTTTCAATAGCTCTCGCGCTGTACGCTTCTTCAGCACACCACCGCATCTAATAAGTTCTCGAAATAAAGTCTCCTTGATTACGAGGTACGGCTTTGGGAGCAACCGCAAGGTCGAGCAAAGAATCTTCTCTTCATCAGACAACAGTTCGTAATCGGCTGCGTGAGATATGTCTAACGGTATCATGGCTTTGGTAGATCTTTTTGGCTCAGTATTTGCAACATCGTAGGGTCCAGGTGAGTTAGCATGCGATCTTCTTCCATAAGAATTGTTCAATTGTTGGTAGCTGTTAGGATGCCTAGCACTGCCTGCAGTGATGTTAAACCTTTGGAGTTGAATCTGCCTAGAGATTTTCTCCTTTTCATAACGAACTCCCTGTTCCATCGTAGTGAGCCCACTTTTGCGCCATTCTTGAAGCTGTCGAATTTTGTTTCGACATCGCAGCTCTGCGACCATGTCTTCAGTAAACTCTTCAAAATCGGCTGGGGTTAGCACCCTAATAAACGGCTTTAGTTGATTGTGAAGGTCTTTTTCCTCCTTAGTACGCTTTTTATCAATACCAGCGTTTTTTCTATACTCTAGCAGACCGTTGAGAAATATAACTCGTTTCCTTTCTGCTCTAGTTGTTAATCTGGAGTTGTATATATCCAGAACAGCTAATTTCAACTCGATATCCCAAGGTTGATCATCTGAGTCAAATGTCATATCTTTTACTGTGACTTCAGCCTCGTTTTCAGCTTCAACTTCAAATTCTAATCTACCAGGCATAAATCCTTGAATATCGGAACACAAAGGAACCGATGCCAAAGGTTTCTTTGGGGTCGGTAGAGGTTGCTTCTTCCGCCTTTCAAGTCGAGCCTTGCGTTGCTGCATAAAAACCTCAGGTGTTATTTCTTTGAAGTCTTTTGACAAGTCAGGTATGGGATAATCAGTCGAGTACAGATAGAACTTCTCATAATGCTGTCCAACTTCTTCTTTGGAGCGATTCCCAATATGGTCAGCAATATCATGCCAATTTCCCAAACCAAACTTTTGGCATCCTTCTACCAGTAAAAGTTCTTCGTCAGCACCCCAACTTTCACTTAGTATTGGATACGCATTCTGTTCAACAACTTTGTAGGCGTGGTATGGTTTATGCGTACCAGAAAAGCATCCCTTGCTAAAACAAGGTACACACAAGTCATATTCATCACAAACAGCACACCGTATCCGCACTCGATTTGTGCAATCAGAAGAACAAACGTCACAATGAAATTTGGCCATTTCCCCGAACTAATCACATCTGTTTGTTCCTACAATCCTAAATACAATTACCCTTCGCGACGTTCCTGCTCCAAGTTGTGGAATGCATTGTCTTATGTAAGCAAACTTGAAAGTAGCGCAGCGGCTCACAATCATGATGAAAGATATTTTTTACAAAACATGAACTACAATTCGCAGTCACACAAATCCTGTAATACTCAGAACGCCTCAACCGGCAGTTTCGCGCAATAGTGCTCAAGTAAACACCTATACACCAGTACACCATCTAGAACAGGTGAATCCTTGCGAATAATTTTTCTTTTGAACTAACTACCGAAAGAATCAACAGAATGGTATGTATTTTCATACACAGGAGATTTGTTTATGGATCAGTCAAGTCGAATACTTTGGTTGTTTGAGCAAGTATATCGTCTTCAAATTATGTCGTCAGTCTTTATATTCTTAGAGATAGGAAAGTTTCATGTTTGATGACTACAGGAAATAAAGCAGTACTCCGATTAAAAAATAGCAAGAGGCAATGTTTAATCAGCTTCGAAGTTTCATTTGACAGCGTACTAACTATTAAAAGGGACGTGTGAGAACAAAGACAGTCAAGAGAGCCTCCAAGGTTTTAATTGAACGTTACTATCCGAAGCTCACTTTGGACTTTGAAACTAACAAACGCCTAACTGCTGAGGTGGCTGAAATTCAATCGAAGCGTCTCAGAAATAAGATTGCTGGTTACACCACCCATTTGATGCGCAGAATTCAGAACGGACCAGTTAGAGGTATTTCTTTCAAGTTGCAAGAAGAAGAGAGAGAAAGAAAAGATCAGTACGTTCCAGAGGTTTCTGCTTTGGATCTTTCCAATACCAAGGACCAGTTACATTTGGATGCTGATACTGAACAACTCGTTAACTCCTTGGGCTTTAAGCTCCCAATTGCTGTTGTTCCTGTTTCTTCCACTAGGGCTCCAGCCAGAAGACTCAGAAAGTAAAAGTCTCTATAGTAATCTGTTAGTAGATGAATATACATTGTAAGTTATAGGCACAACTACTTGGACGGCCGGTACAACTTTATCAAGAAGAGAAGGGCCAGTATATATTGATCATTGTTTGTATTACTGGAGGAGTCTTCAATATCTCCTCTTTAAGGGTGAATAAAGTGATAGGAGAGAAAATTTACAGCTGACACTAATATCGGAATTTTCATTTCCTATGTACCCAATGTCTCTTCTTCCAAATGCTGTTATATTTAAATTTGCCTAGAACTACCATGTTACATTTCTTGCAGAGTAGTTCAGCAACTATGCAACGGGAATAATAAAGCAGCATCACATTGAGCTTTCTATCTAGCCAGATATGTTACCTTCAAAAAAATGAAGCCTTGTATTAGAGATATTAGCTCTGGTACATTGGTAAGAAGGTAGCTTGTTGTTTCTTTTATTTGGACTTCTCCAGTTTCGCAACCTCAAATAAACATTCAGGGTGCGGATTGTGTTGTTGTTTTCTTGCTGTAATAAAAAAATTTACCACCAAGATTTACTGAAACAATTCATTTTGAAAAATTATTATAGATAATATAGATAAGATTGGTCCAAAGTTTCACGTTGTTATGGCTGAAAGTTATCACATGCAATCTTCTGAGCACGAGATGCCGATGCCTGAACACTCATGCAAAATGAACATGCTATTATCGACTGACTTCAAGGATACATGTGTACTCTTCTCTCGATGGCATATATACGGCCTTCGAGATTTGCTTTTAAGCTGTGTTATCGTTGTCATTGTTGGTATAGGCTACGAGCAATACAAAAGCTTTTATTCTAATTGGACCAGCAGCTTTTTATCTCTGAACAGACCACCCATCAATTCTGATTTTCGACAGTTTCGAATCAAGGCTTCCCTCCTGTATGGAATACAAACATTGTGGTCTCTCGTCATCATGCTTATATTTATGACTTTCAACATATGGCTCATGTTCAGTGTAGTTCTAGGTGCTGCCCTCGGTTTTTACTTGACAGGTAGCAATAATGTTTCGGGGGTGGCTTGTCATTGAAACAATGGCTAGTCAAACTAACATCCATATAAATATAAACTATTATGTTTTCAACTTAATCTCCCATCCCTGGAAAATGCTAACCTTGGGGTTCCTAATTACAACATATCCATCCAGGTTTTTCGGAGTACTCGTCCATGACTTTCTGCCTTGTGTAACCTCCGCCTTGATTGAGGAAGATTCGTTTAGCAAGCCAATAATAACCACTTTCTCAACCATAATATCATGCATCAAGTCTTCTAATTCTATTGCAAAGTCGCCTTTAACCTTTGAGGTTAAAATATTGTCCTGGTATTGAAAATTTATTTCCAAGAAATAACCTTGTTTGTAGTTAAAAGTGGTGCCATCGTCTATATAAAGTTCTCCTTTAGCAAACCCTTCTCGATCCAAAAAGACCATCAAAGTGTACGGATCCTGTTTCATTAATTGAGAAGATCTTCTGTATCTTAGTTTCTGAGGAATAATGGAACCCCCTCGTACCCAAACAGGAATAGTTTTCAAATCAGCCGGTAGTACATGGGTACCTTCACCTTGTAGAGTGGACCCAAAACGGAAATAGTCGTGATACACATGATTATCAGGTAGATAAATATGCACGGTAGTAGTACCTTCTTCAACAACAGGCTTCACCATTATGCCAGAACTTCCAACAAAAAATTGATCATCTATATCGTATACTTTTTCGTTTGTAGGATTCTCATAAAATAGTGGTCTTAAGACAGGATAACCTAGCCTTGAAGACTCGTAGAATGCAGTATACATGATTGGTAACAACTGGTATCGAAGTCGTATCGCATCTCTAATGATTGAAGTGTAAGGCTCACCAGCAATCCAGGGTTCCCTCCTTCGGGAATCTATATGTGCATGAGCTCGAAAGAATGGATACCAAATACCTGATTGATACCATCTGGTTAATAATTCTTTAGATGGGTTTCCAAAAAATCCTCCTACATCAGCACCAGCAAAAGGCATCCCTGCTAACCCATTAGACAGTATCATGGGTAGTGCTATTTTTAAGTATTCCCAAGTGGCAGCATTGTCACCAGTCCACATTGCTGCAGTGGCTTGTGAACCAGGAGCATACGACCTAGTAAGAACAAATGGTCTCTGGTTCGGGGTCCTATTAAGTAATGCATTATAGGTAGCTTCATGAAAACTTTTTCCATACCAGTTATGAATGGAACGATGTTCGCATCTACTAAAATGAACTAAATCCTTAGGAAAAGTAGTTTCGGGGCCATTGAATACTGATGGCTCGTTCATATCATTCCAGACATGCAAGTTGGAGGAATACCCAGCAAAGGTTGACCCCTTAGCAAACAACGAGTTCCAGTAACTCTGAACATTGGGATTAAAAGGATCAATCCAAACAGATTCACCAGGCCAACAATGTCCGTGATACAAGGACTCATAGTCATTTTCTCTTACAGTCAGCCCATTAGACTCCAAGAAGTCACTTATTTCATATCCCACTTTGATATGGGGATCAATAATAGCAACCAACGTTCTTTTAGTTTCAGCTAGCTCCTCAAGTAATCTGCTAGGATCGGGGAACAACTCTTTCTTCCAAGTGAAATACTTCTTCTCATCTGTATATTCAATATCTAACCATATGGTGTCGTAAGGAATGCCGTATTTGTCCATATTATAGTGAACATCAAGAACATCATCTTCACTATTATAATTCCATCTACACTGATGATATCCAAGCGAAAATTCACTAGGTAATTGAACTCTTCCCGTCAGCGATGAATAAACTGTGGAGATCTCTTTGGGATCCTGCCGGATTATTATCACTAAATCCAAAACACCATTCTCAGACATCCAGTGAGTAGTAGTATCCTCATTCTTTTCAATATCGATCCATGTATCTGCACTGTTGACCCAGAATATACCAGTGGATACTTCTGGATTGAGTCCTAGTAGAAAGGGAATTGACCCATACATTGGTAGCTTAGAATAAGGCTCATACTCAAAGATATCAACATTGTACAATCTATATGGATCACATTGACTGGTGTCATCTAACGACAGATGATCTGAGTGTTCCGGAATACCATAAACATGACTTGTATTCAACAACTTAATATCTAACCCTATTGATTCGGGTCCAAATGGTATTGAGTCAGCTCTAGAATCCTTGAATGAATCATGAAACATATCATAATCTGACTCAAAATCAAAGACAAAGTTTTCTTCTTCCTTTCTGTAATGTTCAATATTGAAGAAGTTATTGTCATTCAATACTACTTTAGGCCGTCCCTTATAGAATATAGTAATTTTAAATGGTTTGAAATCGATAGTCGCAGAGGAGCAGTTGAAAAAAATTTGCAATGAGTTGTCATTTATCTTGGTCGAAATTTTAGATGGAGTTGCGGTACCATGCATCATAGAAAACATTGCTGCTTTGTCAAATCTAGAGGAGTTCAATTTTTCAACACTGACTTCAGGTCTTGACTCGTCTACTCTAAACCTGAAACTTTCTTCTAGGACGTTAGCAGTAAACGGTAAAATAATGCGTGAATCTTTCAGCTGTTTTACAATTAGACCAGTGCAAACCAGTTGATTGCAGTCAATGGAGTCTGAAAGAACAAAATAGGGTGATCGGAATGTGTCCCCTAATTTGACAATTTCTTGAGCATAATGTCGATTTCTGTGGCAAAACCCAGATTCTGCACAATTCTTGAATAATTCTTTCTTGACGCTGACTACGGTCTGAAGCAATAATAGAACAACCCAAATATACATCACTGAAGAGAGAGTTCAAGCAAATTTCTTGGAACAGTCAAGATTGGTTCTCGAATTTTTGACTACGTCTTGATTGATAGGTATTGAATAAAAGGTAGAAAGTGTGATTACTTTGGGATATATGAGGTATATAGTGCGTGGCAACGTTAGGCACTGCAATCCCTATATGTATACCCATTTAATCCATGTCAAAGGAAGATGGGTTGGTAAGACTATTTTGGAAGTTTTCTGCAATGAATTTAAATCAAGGGGTGAGGATTATTATAGATCTAATATTGACAATGGAACAATAAAACTCATTCGTAATAAGGGACTTGTAACGGAGAAAATATTGGCCAAAAGTACTCTGTACACAGCTCTCATCAAAAGTGGCGATTGCATAATGAATACGGAACATAAACATGAGCCTGAAGTCGGCGTGGGGGAAGAGATAGTATACCAGAATGATGAAATATTGGTGATAAACAAGCCTAGTGGTGTTCCTGTACACCCTACAGGTAGATATTATTACAACACAATGACAGAGATTATTAGGCATGAAATGGGTGTTTCGTCACTCTATCCATGTCATAGATTAGATAGATTAACCTCTGGCCTCTTAATAATTGGAAAAACACCCCAGGCGGCATCAAAATATCAAGCCCAAATAAAACAGAACACTATACAAAAAACCTACATTGCTCGTGTTATTGGTAATTTTCCGCTCGGAAATGTAGTTTGTATGGATAATATTGTCAACATAGATTGCAAACGAGGCTACCAAAATGGGATCACTAAACCAAAGGAAGCGCAAACGAAATTTCAAAGGCTCGCATATAGAGCTGATTTGAATCAAAGCATAGTAAAATGCAACCCAACAACTGGTCGCACTCACCAGATTCGGATTCATCTCAGAAATCTGGGGTATCCCATAGCAAATGATCCATTGTATGGGTTCAATAAATTGCTTGGTATAAGGAGAGAATCAGCGTGTGGTGTGCTGAGTGAACAATCATTTAATGAAATTATTCAACTTGCAAGAACGAAAAGAACTGAATTGAAGTCTGCAGAGACTTGTTCGGAATGTGGAATCGAGCTATACAAGCAACGGGATCCAGGAGAGTTGGGACTATGGCTCCATGCACTTAGTTATTGCTCATTTGATTGGAAATTTGATACACACTATCCCCAATGGGCCAATATTTAACAAATACTTCTTTGTGTCTCTATCATATGAATTATATTCAGTTTAGCAAAATAGGTAATCCTGAAAGTTTGCACTGTTTATTTACCAGCCCTTTATCAATAAATTGAAGTTCCTTTTGCCCTCTACTCCTAAGGCTCTTTTCTTTCAAACCACGGACCTTATCTAAGCAGTGATGTATTTTGTCCTTAATGTACGCCATATCTTCTTGAAGAGGAACTTTGAATATGGTGAATTCGTACAATCCATCTCTACCACTAAAACCATCGAGGAGCAACTTCTTGTAAACTCTACGAGTTTGCCTTCTGTGGACTGCATAATCGAATGGGTTTACTGTGCGGGTATCGGAACTTGGAGGTATCTTCTGGGCGCTGAAAGAATTGTAGTTGTGCCCATAAGTCTTTAAAAGTATTCCAGGTTTCGTCTTCCTAATCAAGCCTGTATATTGATATTTTAAATAAAATCTCAAACAAAAATGAGAACAGGAATATGTAAATATCGGTTTTGACTTGAACAGCTTGTTCAAGCTACCGACTACCCCCTTTAGCTCCGAAGAATCTTGTACAATGCGATCTGTGGCATTCACAAAACTTGCATGAAGTGGAACAGGTAACTCTGGCAAAGTATTTACAGGTAAAGTAAAATCAAAGTTAAAAGTGGGTAACGGGCTGATAGCTCTGTTGGTCCCTGGAAGTTGTTTCCATGGTGTCAATTGATGATAAGGCAATTCCTTATTGTCTCCATAGCGGAAACTTGTGATATTATAAGCGTTTGGGGCCAACGTTGGACGGAGACTGTGAGGAAGTTTAGAACTCAAGCCACAGTGTAAAATTAAAAGCACTTTGTGCAATGATAGCAAGCTAGGGCATGATGAGTTTGAATATCCTACCACCATAAGTAATGCCGCCCCCTATATTCCTACGTGCTAAGTGATTAAAAAAAAAAAGATAGATATAAGAACACCCGTACATCACAGGTTTTTTGATGCTGATCCTCTGATTCACATGCTCCCGTTTACGAACCGGCAGCTGACCCGAGTTGCGCAGTTACTCCGCAAAAGGAATCATATGTCAATGACTATGTCCGTGTCGACGAAAGGTTGTATATTTATATAAAGTCTTCTGTCTTGGGTCAAGTCAATTTCAAATATATTGACACGAAACAAATGACTCAATTAAGATTTGACAATAAGGTTGTTGTCATTACTGGCGCCGGTGGTGGCCTTGGTAAAGAATATGCTCTTCAATTTGCGTCTCGAGGCGCTAAGGTGGTAGTCAATGACTTAGGTGGAACTCTTAGTGGCTCCGGAACTTCGTCTAGAGCAGCAGACCTTGTCGTGGCTACTATAAAAGAAGCAGGTGGAGAAGCTGTCGCCAATTACGACAACGTGGTTTTGAACCCCACAGGGATAATTGATTCTGCAGTCAAAGCTTTTGGTGCAGTGCATGTGATTATAAACAATGCAGGTATTCTAAGAGATTCCTCTTTCAAGAATATGACAGAAGAACAGTTTCAGCAGGTGATCGATGTTCACTTGACTGCAGCTTTCAAGCTCACTCAGTATGCTTGGAAATTCTTCAAAGCCCAAAAATATGGACGCATCATAAACACAGCTTCTCCCGCAGGCCTTTATGGTAATTTCGGACAGGCAAACTACTCTGCAGCCAAGCTAGCCTTGGTTGGGTTGGCAGAAACCTGGGCAAAAGAAGGATACAAGTACAATATCAAGGCCAATGTTATTGCTCCATTAGCAAGGTCGAGAATGACTGAGGCAATTTTGCCTGAAAATATTCTAGAAAAACTAGGACCAGATAAAGTTGCACCCTTGGTATTGCTTTTAGCTCACGATTTGGTACCATGTACTGGGGGAATCTTTGAAGTTGCTGCAGGGTTTTTTGGTCAAATTATGTGGCAAAGAAGTGGTGGTTTTTATTTCAATCCTAATGAGAGCTATACTCCCGAAGCAATTCTTCATAAATGGAATAAAATCACTAACTTTGAGGGTGACTCAAAACCTTCATACCCTACGGAGCTGAATGATTATGAGTCCGCTTTCAAAAGAGCTTCAAAAATGCCATCTGAAAACCCTCAAGGAAATGTTACTATACGCTCTTTGAAGGATAAGGTCGTACTTATCACAGGTGCAGGCTCTGGTCTTGGTAGGAGCCATGCATTGTGGTTTTCCCGCTATGGTGCAACTGTTATCGTGAATGATTTCAAGGACCCTTTTGCGGTCGTTGAAGAAATTACGAATGCTGGTGGCAAGGCTTACCCTTCGAAACATGATGTTGTAAATGAGCCTGAGAAGATTATTAACGAGATTTACGAGAAATTTGGCCGGATTGATGTCTTAGTAAACAATGCAGGTATTTTGAGAGATAAATCCTTTCTCAAGATGTCCGAACAAGAATGGAACCAAGTGTACGAAGTCCATCTTCTGGCCACTTTTAAATTATGTAAGTTGGTGTGGCCCATTTTTCTTGAGCAAAATGGAGGCGTGATCATCAATACCACTTCAACATCTGGCATTTATGGAAACTTTGGTCAATCAAACTATGCGGCTTCTAAAGCTGGTGTTTTAGGTTTGTCTAGAACTTTAGCTATTGAAGGAAAGAAGCACAATATACTAGTTAACACGATTGCTCCACATGCTGCTACTTCAATGACGAAAACGATAATGTCAGAAAAAGAGCTAGATTTGTTTCCACCCTGTCAAGTGTCTCCTCTTGTAGTGCTCTTAGCCAGCCGCGAGCTTGGGACTAGTGGCGAACTTTTCGAAGTTGGAGGCGGCTGGATAGGAAAGACACGATGGAAGCGGGCCAATGGTATAGTTTGCCATGATTCTAAACCATCTCCCGAATTCATTTTGAAGAATTGGAATGCTGTAACTGATGTAGAAAACGGCATTCCCCTTTCAAGCACCCAGGAATCCTCAATGGCCATACTTAGTGCTGCTGAAGACCAAGGTGGGAGTGAAGATGACTCTTCTGATGACGAGGATGATGATGACAAGGAAGAAGAAAACGATAACCTTTCATCCTTTAAATTTAATCATCGTGACGTAATTCTCTACAACCTGGGGGTTGGGTCTCATGCGGATGAACTAAAATACGTTTATGAAGGGAATGAAGATTTTCAACCTATCCCATCTTTCGGGGTTATCCCATTCATGGTACAAGACGATGGAGGATTAAACATGGATTCCCTACTCGACAATTTCAATCCAATGATGCTGTTACATGGAGAGCAGTATTTAAAGCTTAACAAGATTCCTCTGCCTACATCCGGTGAATTGGTGACAAAATCTTATCCTATATCAGTCGAGAACAAGGGTAAAAATGCTGTTGTAGTTGCTGGGTATGAAACAATTGACCAAGCAACAAAGGAGACTGTGTTTTACAACGAAGGATCTTTTTTTGTCCGAAATTCTCAATCTACTTCCGGTAACAAAGTCTTTAGACAATCAAGATCTAAATTTTCTACTCAAACTTTCAAGCCTCCTCCCAGGAAGCCCGATTTTGAAGCAATCTTGGAAACCTCCTTAGACCAAGCTGCAATCTATAGGCTGTCTGGAGATTTCAATCCATTGCATATTGACCCTGGTTTTGCTAAAGGTGCTAAATTCGAGAAACCAATACTTCATGGACTCTGTTCATTTGGTATATCCATCAAGAAACTAGTAGAAACATTTGGTATTTTCTATGAAGCAAAATGCAGATTCACAAATATCGTATATCCCGGTGAGAGGTTGAGATTGAAGGTTTGGAGAGACGGTAGTAAGTTATTAGTGTTTCAAACTTTTAGCGTAGAGAGAAATGTTGCGGTCATTAGTAACGCAGCAGTAAAACTAGTGACAGATACTTCTAAACTATGAAAAAAAGTGAGCAATCATTTCCGCACTGAGTTAAAGAAATGTATAGCGTCATTAATATAATTTTTAGAGTTTTTATGGTTTTTGTTCAATCGATATTGAGTATGATGACTTTTGAGGGATGCCGCTCTCCCATACGGCATTGTAGTTATCTCCAAGCATAATCCTGTATTTCGTAACAAGGAGTTCATCTCTTTGGTTGATATTGTCAATATTAGAGGTAACTTGATAGAATTGTTGCAAAGCTGTTTTTAACTCTTCCACAGTTGAACTCCCCAAAATTGTGGATCCTGCTCTAAATACCCAATTCCTGAGGGCAAATCTGGTAGCAAAATCGGCTAAATCTTGGTTATAATTCTTTTTCATGTCAATGGCTACTTCTTGCACAGCATCCTTAAGGGTCTGTGGTGCTGGATGAAAAGATTTAACCTCCTGAAGACGCAACATAGACATTGACAATATAGATGCATTCAATACCATTTGAACACCACAATTAGTTAAAAATTTGTCATAGTAATCGAATAACTTAGTATTTTGAAGACATCCGTTACAGTAACTCAAAACGGAATCCAGAGGACCAATTGTTGGGTCATTAATACAGAGCAGAGCTATGCGGTATAGAAAATCAACTGGATATCCGGAAATACCAAAATGCCTAATTAGTCCTCTTTGCTTTAATTCTTTGAGCTTCCTCAAAGCCTGCAGAACGTTAGTCTCATCCACAAATTCAATGTCGTGAAGGTGTACCAGATCAAGGTACTCGGTGTGGAGACATTCTAATGACCTTGAGATACTTTCTTCTATCCAGGCAGGAGAATAGTCAAACCTATCTAGCTTTATCCGGCCGACCTTAGTGCAAATATAAAATTCATCCCTTCTGATGTAATTTTCTTCGTCGATGAGGTATTTCAAACTTTGCCCTAACAACACTTCTGAAGGACCATAATAAGGGGAAGTATCTATGGTATTGATACCATGAAAAAATGCAAACTTCAGAAGACTGATGATGTCCATACTTTGTGGGTCTTCATTATACTGTGTGTTAAAGACAGCACCTCCTAAAATGAGTTTTGAAATATCCTGCAGGTTCCCAGAAACCTTGGTGAAAGTAGGACCGATTTTTAGGTTAGTGGAATTTGCAATTTCTGGCATATTCGAATGCAGATGTGATGATGTAATAAAGGGTATTGGATAACGAAAATGAGAAGTGAGCAATACGGCGAAGATGGAAGACAATTAAATCTGTGCTTGGATTTGATTGTTTTATTTTTCTATCAATCAATCCTTTGAGTTCGCGAGTATGTGTTGATTATAATTAAAAAAGAGAATAGACTAGATAAAGCCTACCTTGCGATATTGATTCCTTGTTAGTAACTTCAACAAAGTTGAAAATGAGAAGATTAGCATAAGTTCTCAGTAGCCACAGAATCGATTTTGATAATTTTCCACCAAGCTGTGACCAAATATATCGTAAACACAGTCAGATAAACCAAAAGGACGAAGAATAACTTACCTTGTTTGATGAATTGTTTCTTCAATCAACACAAACAAGTACAAAATTTCTAAACTCAATAAATCCTTGGCTATATTAGGCTGAAGTTTTATTTGACATACTGTTAGTTGTCCTATCTTCTCATATTTTAATCGTCGCGAGAATAGATACCCCAATCCAAACTCGACACAAATTCTCTTGCTTGTATCATGGAATTAACTCTCGTTGATCTCCAGCAAAGGTTTGCTCAAAATGATTCAAATAATTTTTCCTCTTTTTCAGTTTCAAATGCAGTGATCGTTCATGGATTCTCTCCAAGAGTTTCTATATCTTCGACCCAATATTCTGATGACGTTGCTAAACGATTTGGGTGCAACAACTTCCTTCAGCTAATGCAATACTTTCAAGATGATAATATCCATTCCACTCGAGACTTTTCAATTCGTTTCATTGAACCGATATTAGATATGCCTTTGCAATTATTTCACAGTAATGAAGAGCTCTTTGACTTAGAGGAATTTCATTCCTCAATCTACGACACTCTAAAACTACTCGACCAGCAACTAGCTGTAACTACATTGGAAGGAGAAAAATCCAAGTTATATAAATCAATGTCATTGAAATTTCTATCAAAATTATTAGGCAATGACACATTGTCTAATTTTGAAACTTTCTCCCATCCTATTTTTCAAATGTTTGTGCTTACCACTCAAGACGATTGCCACAGTGCTGGTGCACGTTACACTGAATGGAAGAAATCAAAAGTGCCCTTCTGGGTAGATGTTGAGGAAATTAATCCCGTTTGTCTTATAATTGTTGACTTGAGTCTGACGGACGAATTACAGGCTGGAATTTCGTTACGAGATTCTTTAAAAACCCAATATGGTCTTTCCTCTTTGATTTTGAAATTAACATTGAGTGATAATACCCAAGCAACAGTTAGAAAGAGCATATTTGCTCCTAATTCACTTCCAGAAATGAAGACTATCCCGAAGAAACTACAAGATGATTTTCATGTGTTTTATAAAGAGCTAGGTACCAAAGTCGTATACCCATTCATGGAGAGAAAAGCTAATGAGTGGCATGAAAACCTCATTATTCCAAGGAAAAGCTTTAGCAGTCGATTTTGGAAAGGCTCTAAGAAGAATAATCTAGAGTTCTCAGACCAGGAGAGGCAGTTGGGAATTGATGAAAATGGATTTAATGCAATACAAGGATACTACCACCATAAGTCACAGGAGTTTAAGATAAGGAGACTCGCTGACTGGTACTTTATGATGAGAGATTACAAGAGATCTTATACAACCTACGACTTGTTGAAAAAGGATTTTTTAAAAGATAGGTCTTGGGCCTATTTGGCCTCTTTACAGGAGTTTATGATCTTATCCCTTTTGATTGGAGCAACCTCTAAACAACCCTACGCGTCCAATGAAGGCAACGGGAACACTTTGGGAATCACAAACAAAGTTATCAATGACTTGATCCTTCCTATGGTTGAAAACCTACATTACACTTATCTGTCAAGATGTTCACTCAAAACTAATACTTTGAGATCTTGTATACTGATGAGTGAACTATTCATTTCCATGGGCAAAACTTTTTCAAATGAGTTGTATCTCGTGCAAGCGATTAAGTTGCTAAAAAAATTAATCTCTATGAAGATCCTCCATGGTTCTTCTCTGGCCATAATCTACCAGCAAATTTCATATGCCTACACCATCTATTCTCGTCCTTTAAAGCATCAGATTGTTGATAGCCAGAGCGAAAAACTGAAGGTAAAGAATATAGATATGGAGAAATTAGGTCTAACAAGACACCGCAAGGCATCTTTGTGGTTACTTCTAGCGATCAAGATAATTGATCCATTTCAAAGACCTGCCTACACAAAAGGCTTAGAACAAAACGTAATCAAAAACCTGAAACAATTGATGGTTGAAAAGGGAATTAGTATCGATTCAGATTGGAGACATGTTGAGCTTTGCTGGCTTTTTAGAAACGGAAGCTTGATTTTGAATGCCTAGAGGAGAAATGATTGTATTCGCTTCCAATTTACCCAATAAAGGTATTGGAGATTACTTAGTCACTCAACAATGCTTCGAATTTGTAGAGAGAATCAGTATGTAGAATAAGAATCTAGCTTCCTCGTACGCAAGTAGGTAGCTGTGAATCGCGCGTACAGGAATATGTACCTTAAAATAAAATACGCAAATATCTGGTGGCTTTTTTTCAACTTACTTACAAACCTTTGTTGACTTAACGGTTCATTATCAGATAGTCTTCGAAACAATGCGTTTGTTACTATGCGTATTCTTGTTATCGATGAAAGTTGTCCAAGGCTTTTATCTACCTGGGGTTGCTCCAACTACTTACGGCAAAAATGATTCTGTTCCATTACTTGTGAATCATATCACTCCCTCATTAAAAGCTTCCTCTAAGAAGTATGTTTATTCTTATGATTACTATTTTCCTCGGTTTCATTTTTGCAAACCAGAAGGCGGTCCTCATAAGCAATCCGAATCGCTCGGAGCTATAATATTTGGCGACCGTATTTTCAATTCTCCCTTCAAGATCAATATGCTGGAAAATAAAACATGTGAAGCTCTTTGCGCCCCTACCTATTCAAAAACAGATGCTTTATTTGTCAACAAAAACATCAGAGCTGGTTTCAAGCATAACTGGCTGATAGATGGTTTGCCAGTAGCTCAAAAGATGAATGACACAAAAACTAACACAGAGTTTTATGGGTCTGGATTTGACCTAGGAAGTATAGATACTAGTAATCTTCCACATTTATACAATCACTATGAACTGCATATTGAATACCACCAACGTGGGGAAGATGAGTTCAGAATAGTGGGTGTAACTGTCTTACCTTTTTCATTAGATTATGGGGTTAGTAGTTCAACTTGCACTACCGACTTGAGTGGTTTTTCACCTGTTAGTCTGAACATCTCTAAGGACACAAAAGTCGAATTCACGTATTCTGTTTTTTTCATCCCCTCAGAAACTGCCTGGGCTACTCGTTGGGATAAGTATCTTCATGTATACGATCCCAAAATTCAGTGGTTTGCTCTAGTCAACTTTTCAGTGATCGTTGTGTTACTGTCAATAATCATGTCACATATACTTATCCGAAACCTAAGGAATGATATTCAAAAATACAACGAAGTTGATCTAGACGAAGATGTTATAGATGAAACTGGGTGGAAGTTGATTCACGGGGATGTGTTCAGGGCACCTAAGAAGAAACTCATGTTATGTGTCCTGGTTGGTTCTGGAGTCCAAATGCTACTAATGGCCTTTACCACTACTTTTTTTGCTTTGTTGGGACTATTGTCTCCTTCAAACAGGGGTTCTCTGTCCACAGTAATGTTTATCTTGTATGCAGCATTTGGGTCGGTAGGATCATTCGTATCCGCTAATCTTTATAAGACATTTCAAGGAGAGGACTGGAAGAAAAACCTGATTCTTAATCCCATTCTTGTACCTGGTGTCATATTTTTGGTGTTTCTTGGTTTGAATTTTGTATTAATTGCTGTGCACTCTTCAGGTGCGGTTCCGATTGGGACACTGTTTGTTATTGTATTCATTTGGTTTATTTTCAGTGTACCGTTGTCTGTGGTGGGCTCTCTTATTGGTAATAAGAAAACTGTCCTCACTGCTCCTACAAAAGTGAATCAAATTCCAAGACAAATACCTCCGCAGCCATGGTATCTAAGAACTGTTATGCTAGCATTACTTGCTGGTGTATTTCCGTTTGGTGCCATTTCTATCGAGATGTATTTCATTTATTCTTCATTGTGGTTTAACAGAATTTACTACATGTTTGGATTCCTCTTTTTTTGCTTTATATTGATGTTGGCTACGACAATCCTAGTGACGGTCTTACTAATGTATTATACATTGTGCAATGAGAACTACAACTGGCAGTGGAAATCATTCTTTGTTGGTGCAGGAATATCCATATACGTCTTCATACATGCCCTACTTTTATCTAAGTTCAGGTTGAGTGGATTGGCATCCACTTTGCTGTATGTTGGCTACTCGTTGTTGATGAGTGTTGGTATGGGACTTATTTGTGGAAGCATCGGTTTTCTTGCAGTGATGCTATTTGTTTTCAAAATTTATGCCCAAATCAAGATTGACTGATTAGTTTCATGCTTTACGAAAATATTTGTCTAGATAGATATCTTGTAGTCGTGACTGTACATGTAAAAGTAAAATTTCAGTTGCTCAAGTTATTTTTTCTTGTTTCCACCCATCTTAGTGTGTTTCATTTGCTTCAGGTCGTCCACACTTGGTTCATATATATGCCATAACGTGTAATGTGGTGTACCCCCAACTCTAAATCCCATTTTTTTGGCCATTTTTCCAAAAGCTTCAGTTTCTGCATGGTTTTCAAAAGTGAAGGCACTGAAGTGTGCACCTTTTCTGAATAATTCGGCTCTGGCAAGAATAGAAACTCCACCAACACCATCTAAATCTATGATTTCATCAGGATTGCCTTCACTTGACCGAAGATAAGCCAAATGTACTCTCCAGGTTGGATATTCAGCATACCCTTCAACTATGACATCATCTTCATCCAGCGAAGAGGCTAATTCGATGGCGGCATCAGACTCAATCCAAGCGTTCAAATCGTACGGCTGTTCGTTTCCCAAAAATTCAGGAAGTGGTCGCCAAACATTTGGAATAATCACATCAAACCCTTGATCTCGGAATCGCATCAGATCTTGAATAACACTTCCAGGCGAAGATTCAATATCAGCATCTCTCCAATATACCCACGAGTGATAAGGTCTCAAAGCGGTGAATAGCAACCAGTTTCTAGCCCTTCCCATCAATTTACGTCTAATGCCTTGAATTTTAACGTCATGTCTGTCATTGAACCCTTGACCGACTACCTGACCGAAATCCTTCTGAAAAATCTGAATTGTTCTGAATGGTTTCTCAAACTCAGAATGATAAGGAGGAGAATATGCCTCTAGCAGAGATTCTCCATATCCTGGTTTCATAAAATTCTTGAACAGAAAGGAAGAGGGGAGTGTACATCCTGGATACTTTTTCTCTAACTCTTGAAAATGAAATAACAATGTTCCATTTTGTAACAAGAAGCTAAAATCTGAAACCGTTTCGAAAGTTGAATCTCCACTAGCACAATCACTGACTAAAAATGCCACATCAATTAACGAGTGGGGATAGGTCATATTCATCATGTTCAAAAACATGAAAGGAAGCACATCTTCCGCATTTCGCAATGGTATTAACATCAGTATAACCTCTTTATTCGTTACCCCATTTGAAGTCCCCTCAAAAAGATTTAAATCATAAACGTTAATTCTATCAGGATCTGACAGTCTGCGATATTCATATACATCCTGCAGTAATGAAGGATGAGCGAGACTTTTTGACCGGGTGTTCTGTATTCCTTGTTTTTTGTTCAGTTGAACCCAAACCAAAAATAACAACAAAAAGAGTAAGATGATCCCAGGAATCCGACCTATACGATTTACAATGGAAAGAGATCTTTTTGGATTCGAATGACTAAGGCAATATAGTTAGTAAAAAAACAGAAGGAAAAAAAAAGACGCTTCCAAGGTGTTCAATCCAGTCCATCCGCCAGACGCAATCTCTAAATTTCAAATATGTCCCGGAAACATACATGGGTAAATCAGTTTTCTTGTAATGATCTTTGAATAATACCATGGATATGATACATGAATATGATCGCTGAAGGAAGAGAAATCAAAGGATCGTGTGCATCGCGAATAACGAATAAAGCTGATTGATATCATGCGGTTCTGTACTTACTATATACTAATATTACAAGCTAGATATGAGACCTGTGTCCTCTGGTCTGAACCATTCATTTTCTAGCAGCTTCCAAACTTCATTTGAAATTTCGGATGCTTTCTTCTCGGTATTGCTACATCCTTCAATATAAACTTTTAATTTAGGCTCAGTTCCAGAACCCCGAACTGTAAAACGAACAGTATCACTATCTTCACCCTTCAGAACAACAGTAATCATCTGCGTTGTTTTATCCACAGGAAGAGTAGGCATATAGTTCGTAGTGCTGGAATCATAGCCCTCTGTTAAGTCCCTCCAAGCTAAAACAGTAAATCGACCCAGCTTATCAGGAAATGGTTTGTTAGTATAGCTCTCGTCGCAGTTTCTGAAACACCTAATATTCTCGTTAAAGACTTTTTCAATTGAGGACAAATTGTAAACACGATAGTAACCATTGCACTCTTTGAAATACCCGTATTTCTTGTATCCTTCTTCCAGTTTATCAACTGCAGTAATACCACTTTTAACCCATTGATTATACATTTGCAAAAATAACACCAAAGCAGTGATCCCATCCTTGTCATGAATTATAGGAAACATAAAACCAATAGCCTCTTCAAATGCAAATGGCACCATGTATCCTTCTTTTTCCAGCTCTATTGCCGTGTTTCCAATCCATTTGAAACCTGTAAGCGTATCCGCGTAGTTAATTCCTAAAGTTTTTGCCATAGAAGATATCATCTGAGAAGAAACTGTCGAATTGAGTAAATACGTGGAAGTATAGTTCTCTTTAGGGATTTGAGAAATAATATGCTCGGCAAATAGGTATCCAAGTTCATTACCGGTCAGCTGTCTCCATTCACCTTTATGTTTGATGACTGCTGAGAACCGGTCAGCATCAGGATCATTGGCCAATATAAGATCTACAGATTCAACATCAGCTTTCGCTTTTGCTATATCTAGTGCATGTATTTCTTCTGGGTTAGGATACTCAACTGTTCGGAAATCGGGGTCGGGTTGAGATTGTTCTTTTACCGATATCAAACCCTGCAGGCCCATTTCTCTAGTGACGGCTTTCACAATTTTTAGTCCAACACCATGCATAGGTGTATACACAAATCGGATTTCAGGATCGACGTTAGTATTTATCATCTGGCTAAGTAAACGTTTAATGTAGAGGTTGAACACTTCATCCATACAATAATGAATACCATATTTGCTCTCAGCGTGGTCGAATGCAGCTTCCACATCCCAGGCTCCATTATTGGGATTCGTGTTCAGCAGAATTTCATCTTGGATCTTTGCATCGTGAGGAGGGATGATCTGGCACCCATTTCTCCAATACACCTTATACCCATTATCAGCTGAGGGATTATGGCTTGCAGTGATCATAATTCCACCCGAAGATTTATAGTAATCAATGGCAAAGGGAACAAATGGGGTTGGTATATCACCCCTATCTCTGTTACTTAAGTAGTAAACATCAAATCCTTTTAGAATAAACGCCGTAGCTGTATATTCGGCAAACTGTTTGGAATTGTGACGATGATCGTGCCCTATGACTATTGACTTGCCACCATTCTTTGAAATATAGTTCGCTAATCCCTGAGATGTTTGTATTATTGTGAGGTCATTCATAAGACTGAACCCTGCACCCATTTTACCCCGAAGTCCTGCTGTTCCAAAACTGATTCTTTTTCGTAGCCGCTCTTCCAATATGTCAAACTCCTTATTGTCAAAAAGTTTCAAAATTTCAAATCTAGTAGATTCATTACGATCAATACTAAGCCATTGATGAACTAAATCTTTAATTGATGGAGACATAGTGTCAGTTCTGAGGTATTTTGTCCTTGAATTTAGCCCTCACTTGACGTATGAAATTCAAGCTGCCAATTATATCGTTAAATATCGTCCTCGGTGATCGGATACTACATTTACACGTGACCAATGCACTTTTAAATAAGTCAGTAATCATACACTTGACAATAATTAGGATAAGACTGATTAGAATTGAACTACGTGATGAGATTTATTTTCCACTCTAATACAAACTGTAATTGTTTCGCCGTTTGAGTGCGCAGGAATACTAATTACTATATAGATTCAAATAGCGCGCTATGCTGACCCATTAAAGCATAGCAAGCAAATACAAGTTGTCCGTTCTGAGATATTTTTTGGTAATGGATCCGGTTATCAGGGATCAACCTCACAAAAGATCAAAAGTTTAACTGGATTAAGTTTAAAAACAAGCTCTATTTCAATCAAGCTTTTATGTACCATCTCCTAATCGGGTAATTTTTTTTGATTCCCCCTTGTATGAGAATAATAATTTTCCATTACATCTAAAAATAGTAACCCAGCCATCTGGAAAATGGATCTATCCGGATCCTATTCACAGTATAAAATGGTGATCCAATCTTCAAATCCTTTCTCTTTCATAGTCATTGCTTTACACACCAATTACTAAAGTATGATGTATAAGAACTTATTAATTGCTAGCGCCTTCACTTACGGTGTATACGGTGCCTACGTGCCTTCTGAACCATGGAGCACATTGACTCCTAGTGCTAGTTTAGAAAGTGCTACAACAGACTATTCACAAACTTTCGGAATTGCTATCAAGTCCTTGGATGCTGATAAAATCAAAAGAGAGGTTGTTTCTCAGATTGCAGATGGTCAAATTCAAGCGACTACTGCCACTCCATCGACACCAAAGGAAACTGCTCATGTCATTTCCCAAATAGGTGATGGTCAAATTCAAGCCACTACTGCTACTCCATCGAAACCAAAAGAAACTGCTCAAGTCGTTTCTCAGATAGGTGATGGCCAAATTCAAGCCACCACCTCTACTCCATCGAAACCAAAAGAAACTGCTCAAGTCGTTTCTCAGATAGGTGATGGCCAAATTCAAGCCACCACCTCTACTCCATCGAAACCAAAGGAAACTGCTCAAGTCGTTTCTCAGATAGGTGATGGCCAAATTCAAGCCACCACCTCTACTTCATCAAAAGAAAAAGAAAGCACTGGAGTTGTTTCTCAAATTGGAGACGGCCAGATCCAAGCTACTACAGCCACCAAATCAGTTGCTTCTCAGATTGGAGATGGCCAAGTGCAGGAGTCAAAACCAACAGGTACTTCTGACGATGAGGGAATCTCCGAATTTGTGTCTTGTCTTACGGATTCTTCACTCGCCTTAGTTCTTGAAAAGGGTGTATTGACAGATGCTCAGGGTAGAATTGGTGCAATTGTGGCCAATAGACAATTTCAATTTGATGGACCTCCACCTCAAGCTGGCACTATTTATGCAGGAGGATGGTCGATTACTAAAGATGCTAAGCTAGCCCTTGGTAACAGTACGACTTTTTACCAATGTCTTTCAGGTACCTTCTACAACCTCTATGATGAAAACATAGGAGCACAATGTGAGCCAGTCGAGCTAGACATTGTGGATCTCGTCAAATGTTAAGCTGGCTTCATGATCATTTTATGATATTTTCGTTCTTGTGTAAATTTGTGAATTCTTCGTTTAAAATATGTTCATTTTTTGAAAAGCAAGGGCACCAATGGTGCCCTAAAGTAGATTAGATTAACATTATTTGGCGTTTTCCAAAAATTTTAAATTTGTCCTCGGGTACGAAAAGGTAATGTCTCGCGTGACAGATTCTCTCTATAAGAGACATCTCTTATAGTTAGCGACACTGGAAGTTCTATATTTGTAATATCATTTTTTATAAATGATATAAATATATATATTTTTTCTCACCATTGATACTATTAGTTATAATTATACTATAGACAGAAACAGATAAATATCAAGTGAGGAATAGTCAACACTACTACTCCTTAGGAACTACCCAGGCCTGCATCATGAGGTAATTCTGTCTCTTTGAATCAACAAGCACTGCAATAACGCAATGGCGTCTCTTAAGAAGTTTTTCTTTTCCTATCCAGTTCGCGGGTTTGAAGTAAGTGGTGGTGTGATCATTCAAAAACACACCACTTCATCAAAAGATAACATGATTTTAGACTTCTTGTATATGATATCATGAAACTTAATCTAATGGGGCGTGCTGGGGAAATATAAAAAGGGACCAATTTTCTTTCTTCACGCATCATTCTCTAAGCGTTATATACTAAAGAAAGTATTCTAGCTACATCGTCATGTCAACTATTGCTCTTAAAACCGCAGCTTCACAAGCAATCAAGGCATCAAAGAATGTCAAACCTAACTACATTGCTCTTGAGGCCAAGAGGGTAATTCCAGCCGTCGGAACATGGGGTGTACTTATGTTTGGATTTCTGACATGGTCCCTGATTCCACGTGAACTGAATAAGAGAGGCTATTGGTCGGTATAATTCCGCACTACGCTGAATTTTGTATAATATTATAATTATAATGGAACTTATTGATTTGCCAAAGTATATGAAACCCTAAGTTAATGTCCATAGTGCAGTGTCTTTTAGCTTGGATCAACTGTGCTCTTTGATTTCGCATGCCGTCTCAACTCCTCGTTGCATTCGAGCTGATCGTTCAGTGAAGGTAGATTGTACAAGGATTGGGTAATATTGTACGCGCCAGCTTAGAGATAGTAGAAAATCATTATTTGTACACCACTTGTTGAGCCTATGAAACAATCAAGGTTGGGAGCATCGGAAAGCATAGGCTCTGAGAAGAAAGCTTTTTGTACTTCTACTAATTTCAAAGAGCCAAGCTCGGGATCTATCCATCCTCAATACATTCCGCCATGGACAGAGCCTTATATCATAGGAGTTGCTGGTACTTCGGGGTCTGGTAAGACCAGTGTTGCTCAATATATTGTTAAGGCGATCAATCAGCCCTGGACAGTAGTATTGTCACTGGATAACTTTTACAAGGTATTGACTCCAGCGCAACATGTTTTGGCGGAGCATGCCCAATATGATCTCGACTCTCCGACTGCTTTGGATTTTGATTTAATGCTTGATTGTATTGGAGATCTCAAAACTGGGAAGCCAACGCAGTTACCAGTGTATGACTTTTGCACACATTCTCGTACAGAAAAAACAACAACTATTTATGGAGCATCTGTAATTGTGATCGAAGGTTTATTGGCATTGCATCATAGAGAGTTGCTGGATCTAATGGATACAAAAGTTTTTGTGGATACTGATCTAGATATATGCATGGCTCGAAGGGTGAAAAGAGACATGATTGAAAGAGGTAGAGACTTAAAAGGCATCCTTGATCAATGGGAAAGACATGTGAAGCCTAATACCATTCGGTATGTAATCCCTAGTTCCAAAAATGCAGATCTGATATTACCTCGCAGCATTGACAATAAAATTGCCCTTGATATGATTATTCGCCATATTAATAACCAATTGGAACAGAAATCATTGATCCATTTACAAAGACTTCAAAAATTAGGACAGATAATCAAGGATGAGACTCTAATGAAGAGTATTATACATTTACCATTGACGAATCAGTTGAGGTGTATAAGTACCATTCTCTTTGATAGAGAGACTTCCCGTACTGAGTTTATTTTTTACTTTGACCGAGTTGCTAACATGCTGATTCATCTGGCTTTAGACGAGGTGGAGTATGGGCTATCGCATGATCAAGTGCGAACTCCACAACTTCACATTCTTACCAAGCCAATGCGATTGTTACAATCAGTTGTTGTGGTGACTATGGTACGGACCGGTGATGTATTTATGAATTCTATTAGAAAAGCTATCCCAGATGTAAGAGTTGGTAAGTTGTTAATTCAATCAGATCTAGTTACTGGCGAACCTCAGTTGCACACGAAGTCACTGCCTCCATGTGAAAGAAATACCAAGCTACTCCTTTTTGAATCACATATCATTTCGGGCGCCGCAGCAATTATGGGCATTCAAGTACTGTTGGACCATGGGATTGAAGAGAGTAATATTGTGATCGTGAGTTATCTTGCTGAAGAAGCTGGCCTTCGTCGTATTCTTAACGCATTTCAGGGGGTCAGAATAATCATAGGCCTGTCTTCTGGGAGCGGAACCTTGTCATCCAAAGAGCCAATGTTCCGTACACGGTTCATTGATGATTACTACTTTGGTACTACGTAGTTCGGAGTGAGGTGCGATTGCGGAATACTGCTTTCCGTTTGAAGATTCTATGAAGTAATACAAATTTATCCAAATAGTACCTGACAATCATCTATTCTCTCATTCAAGGATGACGGTCTTCCAGACAATATTTGTTACGCCACGGACCTCGTTGATATTACTTTGGGTGGGCTATTAAGAAAAATTATATGGGGGACGGACGCTTCCTAACCGTTTCCACCAAAGGTCGTCTCTGAATCAATTTTCAATAGCATCCAACTTTGCTGTAATAGGTATATATAACATCGCACGCAGGCCACCATTTACGTAGACTAATTCTTTTTAAGTATTTTTTGAGCTTCAATTGAAAACGAATCAATGTCAAACTCCTCAAAACTTGGATGGCTATCCAAATTGGATGTATCATCCACACCAGAGCGTAATCTTCGTCGTTCTTCCATTATTGGTACCATTGGTCCCAAGACTAATAGTCCCGAAGTACTTGTTAGTCTGAGACAGGCTGGGCTTAACATTGTAAGAATGAACTTTTCTCATGGTTCTTACGAATACCATCAATCAGTTGTGGACAATGCCAGAAAATCAGAGGAAATATATCCTGGTAGACCACTTGCAATTGCCTTGGACACTAAGGGTCCTGAAATTAGGACAGGAACCACCAGAGGTGAAACAGACTATGCCATTCCTACGGGACATGAGATGGTATTTACTACAGACATGTCTTTCGCAAAGTCTTGTGATGACAAGGTAATGTTCATCGATTATAAGAATATTACAAAGGTTATTGAACCTGGAAAGATTATATATGTGGATGATGGTGTTCTATCTTTCGAAGTCCTGGAAATTGTTGATGAAAACACTCTCAAAGTCAGGTCAATCAATGCTGGTGCAATTTCGTCCCATAAAGGTGTCAATTTACCTAACACAGACGTCGATCTACCTGCTCTTAGTGAAAAAGATAAACAAGATCTGAGATTTGGTGTGAAAAACAAAGTTAACATGGTTTTTGCTTCTTTTATCCGTTCTGCAAATGACATAAAAGAAATTCGCAACGTCCTTGGGGAAGATGGTAAACAGATCCAGATTATTGCCAAAATTGAAAACCAACAAGGGGTCAACAATTTTAATGAAATCTTGGAAGTTACTGACGGTGTCATGGTTGCGAGAGGTGATTTAGGCATTGAAATACCAGCACCTCAGGTATTTGTTGTTCAAAAGCAATTGATTGCCAAGTGTAATCTGGCTGGTAAGCCCGTGATTTGTGCCACTCAAATGCTGGAATCTATGACATACAATCCTAGACCCACAAGAGCTGAGGTTTCTGATGTTGGAAACGCTATTTTAGATGGTGCTGATTGTGTGATGTTGTCTGGAGAAACTGCCAAGGGAAACTATCCTCATGAAGCTGTTGCTATGATGCACCACACGGCTTTAATTGCAGAGTCAGCTATTGCCTACCTTCCACATTACAATGAAATCAAAGATCTTGCTCGCGGTCTTATCAACACTGTTGAAACTATTGCCATTGCTGCTGTTTCTGCTCACTTTGAACAGAATGCCAAGGCAATTGTAGTCCTTTCGACTTCAGGAACGTCAGCAAGGATGATTTCCAAGTATAGACCCAATTGCCCTATTCTTATGGTAACTAGAAATGATGAAGCAGCAAGATACTCTCATCTTTATCGTGGAGTTTATCCGTTCATTTATGAAAAGGAAGTTAGTGACAATTGGCAACAAGACGTCGAGGAACGTTTACAGTATGCCATAGCTGAAGCCATTGGCATGGGCATTTTGAAAAAGGGTGATGCCATCGTAGCAGTGCAAGGATGGACCAAAGGGTTGGGTCACACCAATACTATGCGTGTTGTATTTGCTTAGTGGCGATTGACGAGCTTTTTAGAAGCAGGTTGGCTTTGAGCCTATTTAGCAACTCACCTCTGATCTTTTTCCAATCTTTGTCATTTTTCATATCATACTCGTCTGACTTTAAACTACAAGTTATGATGTCTGCTAGCGATAACACTTCATAAATCTTATTATTGAGGATTAACTTGTTGATGAATCCGTAGAAAACGCCTAGATCACTCTCATGAATACCGATTGGTTTTGCGTCGTCGTCGTCTATTTCGAGACTGAACCGAATCCAATCCTTCAGGAGATTTCTCCAATCTTCAAATTCATAAAATGTCTGGATTCCTAAATTGCATTGTTTGTTAAACGTTTTCATCTTTTCAGAAGCCCAATAGTGGTCTACAACGTATTTCTTCTGTTCTTCCGCAATCGAATTGGCGGCCAATCTACTTGGTTTAACTCTCTGGTGCATTGGGGTATCTTGCAATGTTCTTATCGAAGAAGCTAAAGATTCTTCTGGTACTATTTGGTTGATTACTAGATTGAGTTTCTTATTTTGAACAGGCGGAAACCTGCCAGTTTTTCTGGGTGACCTGTTTTGAAGACCAAAGCTGCGATTCTTTTTTGGACTACTATCAAATAAAAGCTCGACATTGCGTCTTTCTAGCTCAAGCTTGATTTCTTGCTGAAACTCGCTGGGTAATGCTTCGAAGGCGTCAAGATCTACAAGGTGTTTCTGTAGAAGTTTTTGTACATTCTTTTTGGTTGGCAAATGATGAGAAATAAGAGAGTTATTTTTCGTTAGGTTGTGCTCAATATTTTGTTCCTCTCTCCCTTTACGCTTGTTGGCTTCAAAATGTAACCTGCTTTGGTCCCTAATGGAGTTTTGTTCAGTATCACACTTTTTGAGTTCACTAATGGTGACAGAAATACCTCTAAGATCGTTTATTCCAACTCCTATTATGCGATATAATGATTTCAATTCTGTGGCTAATAAACCAATCTCTCTTGTGGGTGCTCCTATGTTCGTACTTTTTGACAAAAAATCACATTGGCCCATTCCAAGGTATTTTGGAGGCTCCACTGGAGCTCCTTTGCTTCTTCTTGCAAGTTTCAACATTATCCGAGATCCTATAAAACCCAATCCGACTAGTCTCTGATTGAGATGTTCGGCTACTCGACTTAAGAACTCATCAACCTGAGTTTGCCTTTCAAATCTAATTCCCCAATTTACGTCGATAGAAACGCTTTTCCGTAGAAACTTGGAAGGATTTTTAGAGATATCGATATCAGTATCATCTAATCCCTGACAGTAGTCGAATAACCTTGTTCCAGTTTTCACCCCAAAAATCTCCATCATCGTATCTCTGGATATCAAACTCAAATCAGAAACGGTCAAAGTTTCCGTGGAGCTTTTTTTCAAATGATGTAACAGTCTACCTTCTATTTTGTGTCCAATGCCTGGTAGAAGTCTTACTGGGATGTCTTTAAGAAATGTACCAACATTATTAGGCTCGAAGAAAAAAAAGACCCCATTTGGTTTAGCCTTCCGAAGACAGAGTTTAGCAAGTAGAACATTATAAGAAGCACCAATGCTAACTGTACAACTTGTTGAAAGGTAGATATTATGCCTAAGCCTCTCACATATACTCAGCAAAGTAGACTCTACATTATCAAGTGATGATAGCTCAACTAAAGCTTCGTCCACAGAAACAGGAAAAACACAGTCTGGCTGTAATTTATTCAACTCATCATAAAAGATATTAGATTTTTCCTCATACAATTTGAAGTTATAATCTAGAATTTTAAGCTCTGGACAAAGCTCGAGTGCTCTATTAACCCACATTCCATTAGAAACACCGAACGCTCTCGCGGCATAATTACAGCTGGATATGTCAGAAGAGCCTTTTCCACCGTGACTCACAGCAATAGGTTCTTTTGCAAAATCAATATCAGGATAAGATAAAGCTGAAACTGCTGCAAAAAAACAGTCAAAATCAATATGAATGATTATCTTTCCCTTCTTCTTGGGAGCGTGGAACACCTTATTAAGTCTCAAGGCTTTCTGTTGAAATTTTTCCCTCAAGTCTGCTTTCCAGGCGGAT
The DNA here is from genome assembly GCA_023212995.1 of Komagataella populi. Taxonomy (NCBI): domain Eukaryota; kingdom Fungi; phylum Ascomycota; class Pichiomycetes; order Pichiales; family Pichiaceae; genus Komagataella; species Komagataella populi. The sequence continues at coordinate 1,249,910 of JAKWAY010000002.1, read as the reverse complement.
AAATGATGCAACCTAGAATTTTCAAAAAAAAACTTCAAAAAGTCTGGGTGTTTAGCGTCAACTGGTCCGTTACTTTCTAAAGTTTTTTCCTTCCGTTCGCAAAATGATTCTAAGACCTTCTGTCCATAATGTGGATTGAAGAGCCTATATTTGCTCCAATCCAGTAATTTTTTCATCCTTATACTATCAGTAATCCAGGCCGGCTTGACTACTTTGAAGTTTCTAAACTCAATGATCTTTCTTGGAGTAATGTTGGATGCAATCACATGAGTGGCATTAGACTTGGCACCGAGATAATTCAAGAATACTCCGCCATGTAAAATAATCATTCTATGGAGTTGTGTAATATCTGGCTTGGTCCTCCCATTAACATAGATGACACAATTAGAGAAAACAGGGGGGTACTGCTTTGTTTTCCGAGAACACTGCACATATTCATCATCTTTTTCCTGTTGTTTTAATTTCTTGTTATAAAAATACGTTTGGTAGTCTCCAAATTTTAATTCCTCTGTACCTTCACCATCAGTTTGCTCAACTAAACCAGTGAGAGTTGTGTTTAAAGTGCCTTGGGATTCAATATCATTTAAAAACGGTGTCCTTTTTGAGTTCGATACTGGACTATATTCTGTAGAAACCCCTTCAGTCAGATCATTAAAATCGTCCAAAAAACTATCGTCAGATGATTCCGTTGAGGAAAAAGTTCCATTGAAAGCTTCAAATGTTGAATCACCTATATCTTGCTCGTTTGAATTGCGATTTAGATCTGTACTTAAATCATTCTGCAAAATATCATTCACATAAGATTTTCCGCTCATTTTAGGTGCTGACATTGACTATGAAAGAAGTTGTTTTGCTATATATAATTTCTGGTGAACTCACCATATTTAGCAAGTTGTGTAAGTCTATCTAAACAAAAATGTCCCACGATGTGCCGCATTCGAGACTTTCTTGTAACAGACAGCAAGTATTGTCGAGATATAATAATAAGGCTATACTACATATACACTAGACAGCATGCTGCTTGATCTCCAGCAAATTGAGACAACTAGAAACATTAAAGATTTAAATTCCTAATAAAATGATTACTTACGGGCATCTCTCTTAACAGTAGAAATTATCTCTTCAACAACCGAAGGATTTGAAAGAGTGGAAATATCGCCCAGTGAGTCTTCCTCTCCGGCCAAGATCTTTCTTAGAATACGCCTCATAATCTTTCCTGATCTTGTCTTAGGAAGATCACTCACCAAGATAATAAGTTTAGGTGCAGCAAATGGTCCAATTTCTTTTCTGACAGTAAGGATTAATTCTTTTTTAACTTCCACTGGGTTGTCAACATCCTTTTTCAAAGACACGAATGCAGCAACGGCAGAGCCAGTCAGCTCGTCAGGGAATCCAACAACAGCGGACTCGCCAACCAAATTATGCTCAATTAGAGCGCTCTCAATTTCAGCAGTAGATAATCTGTGACCTGATACGTTAACAACATCATCGACTCTACCCAGAACCCAGTAGAATCCCTCTTGGTCTCTAGCAGCACCATCGCCAGTGAAGTAATAACCTTCATATGGCTTGAGATATGTATCCAGGAAACGGTTGTAGTCCTTCCAGACAGTTCTAGCCATGGATGGCCATGGGCTTCTGATTGCTAAAACACCTTCAACATTATTACCTTTGAGTTCCTCGCCAGTAGTAGCATCCAAGATAACGGGATCGATACCAAAAAAGGGGAAAGATGCAGAGCCTGGTTTCGTTTTTGAGACTCCAGCCATAGGAGCAATAATATGAGAACCAGTCTCTGTTTGCCAATACGTATCACAGATATGAGCCTTTCCCCGTCCAACATACTCGTTATACCACTCCCAAACCTCAGCAGCAATAGGTTCACCAACAGAACCAAGAACCCTGAGCGAAGATAAATCATGATTCTGGACATACTTGCTACCAGCTCGCTTCAGTAACCTAAGAGCAGTGGGTGCTACATAAAACTGAGTGACTTTGTGTTTGTCAACGATATCCCAGTAACGAGAGTAGTCAGGATAAGCCGGTGTGCCCTCAAAAACAACTGTCGTAGCCCCGTTCAAGAGCGGTCCATAAACAACGTAAGAGTGTCCCGTGATCCAACCTACATCACCAGCGGTAAATAAGATGTCATCACCTTGAACGTCAAAGACATACTTGGTAGTCAAAAGAGCTCCTAATAGATAACCAGCAGTTGAATGTTGAATACCTTTAGGTTTTCCAGTAGAACCGGAAGTGTACAGTAAAAACGAAGTATCTTCAGCTCGAACATTCACTGGGGGCGAATATGGAACATGCTTGATGATTTCCTCATGCCACCAAAGATCACGGCCCTCAACCCATGGAAGATGTGGGGTGCCTGTTCGCTTCAAAACCAATACATTGCGAACGTCGGGACAAGACTTCAAAGCCTCGTCAACAATTTTCTTCGTTTCGATGATCTTACCACCTCTTAGAGATTCATCAGAAGTTATAACAATTCTTGAATCAGCATCCAATATACGGTCACGAAGGGAACCTGCAGAAAACCCTGCGAAGACAACAGAATGGATTGCGCCAATTCTAACAATAGCTAATAGAGTAGTTATAGCTTCAGGCACCATAGGTAGATAAACGGCAACAGTATCACCTTTTTTGACACCCAAGTCAGTAAGGACTTGAGCAATTCGGCAAACATCCTTCAACAACTCTCCGTAAGTAACAGTACGCCCTTGGTTAGGTTCATCAGCCTCATAAATAATTGCAGGTTTGTCTGGATTCTTTAGCGCGTGCCTATCAACACAGTTGTAGGAAGCATTTAGTTCACCATTCAAGAACCAGGCAGCAGAATCACCTTTCTGAAAGCCATTACCAGGTGGGTAACGAGCATCAGTGAAAGGAGTGGACCATGACAAGAATTCTTTGGCTTTCTCTCCAAAAAACTTTGCCGGGTCCTCAATGGATTCATTGTACATCTTTAGGTATTGTTCCCAACCACCTGGTAAATTTGGAGTTCCCGGGTGTCTTTCAAAGAATCCCTTTGGTGGGTCAATGGAATTTTCATGAAGTAAGTGTTCGTTATCTAATGGCATAATTGATCAACAACTAAGTCGTATCCTTGTAAAAAAAAGTTTATAAAGATAGAAGGAAGGAAGAAAGAAAAGGAAGAAAATAGGGACCATCCCTACCTTTTTATAATACGAATGTCATCCGTCACATACCATACAGACCCTATTTCAGAGTCAAGACTTCGAAAAACAGTAGATGCATATACCCCTCCCGTCACCCGTTCAAACGAGACGTGAGTTCAAGATGCTGCGCGCTGTATCTTTACTGAGGACAAATACCCGGAATAATGGGATTTGACGTATCTCTGTGGAATAATTACGAGAAATACTGCCCCTCCTGATCATCTAGTAAACATTTAGAGTTGGAGCCGCACGGAGTCAAGGAGGTTAAGACGATCAAGTGAAACTTGAGCTTACACCATTGAAACGGAGTAGCGTATGGGAAAAACACCATGGCATCAATGAACACAGTAGGAAAAACTGAATTTCTTCATTTCTTCATTTCATTTGTATAAAAAAGACGAGAGTCTTTAGACTTTTGCCTATACTTACCGAAAGTCAAGGCGAAGACCCTGACCCCACCACCACACACCCACATCGCACTCCGAAAAATGTAAAAAACTCAGGGTACAGAGACCGATATGCTTCAAGCTCCGAAAAAAGCATGACAAATAAGCCAATTGAGGAACAAAATAGCATCCCACTCCGCCATTGAAAAATGAATAATTCTGGAGTTGAGGAATAGGTCGCGAAGCACTTTGTAGGAGGGGAAGAAAGAATGATGTTTTGGTCTTACGGAAGAGGGGAGTGCTGGTAGTGTATTATCGAATGTCGGATGGCTAAATAGTTTAGTTTTATTTCTTTATGTCATTGCCATTCTCCTTATGCTCCATCCACCGTGCCTTCACCATGCTACAGCTAGTCGCGCATCGTCTTCAACGATGCTATTTTTAAACGCATTAACAAGTACAATCTGAGTACCTTCGCCAGTGAAAGAGTTTAAGAAATGATTTTTCTGCTAGGACTTATTGCCTCTCTCTTCACCTATGTACTGGCTGGTGGTTTTATTCAATCCACTTCCTTGCTCACATGTATGGAAAACTCTGGGTTAACGGCATCTTATTTTGATGTTAAATACAACCGTGATAGTGGTATTGTGGATTTCGAAATTACAGCTATTTCCACTGTGTCAGGGTATGTTGAAGCTGAAATTGAAATTATAGTGTATGGTATTACCATTGCCAAAGAACATCTGAACATATGCGATCTTAATCTGCCAACCATATGTCCTCTTGCAGCTGGACATATAGACGTGGATTCCTCTTATACACTCAGCACATCTATCACATCGCAAGTACCTGGAATTGCGTATACGATTCCAGATCTTGATGCTCGTGTACGTGTCATTGCATACTCCAATTCCACTGAAACCCCAGTTGCTTGTGTGGAAGCTTTATTGTCAAATGGGAAGACTGTTCAAACCAAGTATGCTGCGTGGCCTATTGCTGCAATTTCTGGCCTAGGTCTAATAACATCTGGCGTAATTTCTATCGTTGGGCACTCAAATACGGCAGCCCATATTGCTTCCAACTCGTTGTCTCTATTTATTTACTTTCAGAGTATTGCTATTACAGCTATGATGGCAGTTAACCGTGTTCCTCCAATTGCAGCTTCTTGGGCTCAAAACTTTCAGTGGTCCATGGGTATTATTCATTCAAATGTTGTTCAAAGTATTTCCAATTGGTACGTTCAAAGTACAGGTGGAGAGTCCACTGCGATTATTAGAAATAAAGACGTTATCTCGATTAGCGTGCAAAAGATGGCAAAAAGATCTTTTGACTATTTGGCAGCCGCTAGTGATTTTATCAAAAGAAACAATTATGACATGATCCAAGACTCGTCTCTTTATACTACTGATGAAAGATCCGGCGCGTTCAACTCCAAGATATTGGTCCTGCGTGGAATTCAACGTGTTGCCTTCTTAGCCAATATTGAAATTACTGACTTGTTCATGACGGGAATAATATTTCTTATATTCTTTGTGATGATACTCACTTTTCTCCTGTTCGTGTTTAAAGCAATTGTTGAACTGTTAATTTATTTTGGCATAATGCGCCAAGGAAAATTTGGAGAGTACCGTGCAAATTGGAGCACTATAACCAAGGGATCCTTGTATCGTCTTGCTCTTCTATCATTGCCTCAGGTTTCTCTACTTTGCTTGTGGCAATGGACGGTCGTTGACTCTGTAGGAACGGTTGTAGTTGCGGTGGTTTTATTTGTTGGTTTATTTGTTCTTCTTCTTCAAAGTGCAGTTAAGGTTGTCCTAACAGGAAGAAAATCAATCCGAAACTATAAGAATCCAGCGTATCTTTTGTTTGGAGATACAAAAATTTTGAATAAATTTGGATTCCTTTATGTGCAATTCAGGGCTGATAAGTATTATTGGGTTTTGGTTCTATTGGTATACACATTTTTGAAATCTTTTTTTATTGCCATTTTACAGGCACATGGTAAAGTCCAGGCAGTACTTGTTTTTGCTTTGGAAACATTATATTTTGTCGGCCTTTGCTGGTTAAGGCCCTATATGGATAAAAGAACTAATGCACTTAACATATTCATATCCGTTGTTGGAATTTTAAATTCAATTTTCTTTTTGTTCTTCTCTAAAATTTTCAACCAACCAGATGTTGTATCCTCTGTTGCGGCCATAGTATATTTTGTTTTAAACGCTGTATGTGCTCTTATTCTTTTGATTTTGACCATAGTAACGTGTGCACTAGCTTTGGTCCGCAAGAATCCAGACACTCGTTATCAACCAATGAAAGACGATCGTGTTTCATTTATTCCAAGAACCGCTGACGCTGGTCCGCCAGGTGTAAACCACAAAGACACGGAGTTGCAAGCTCTAGGTGTCGCTGCAATGAGTGGTCATAGGGACTCTGATATTTACAACCAACTAAATATGGTCGATGATGATTCCAATACATCCGAAAAATATCACAGACGAAACAAAGGTGTATCTTACGATACTTTAGCCCAAAGCAGCGACAGGAATTCGTTTTCTAGCAATACCGAACCTCACCAGATGACCAGTGCTATGGAAGACTCTATGGGCAGCCTTGCTAGACCAAATAACGTCTTTTATCAAGATACCTCATACCATGGCTATGACTCTGATCGAAAACAAGATATAAGGTGGAACTAACTGGGGAGAGCACTGGGGACCTTTATCTGTTTCGAGTATATTGTAAGACCGACCAATGCATTGGTTATGGCTGATTATATTTTTCTATATCTATCAATGGATTCTGGCTGGTGAATACAGAACTTGAAGTTTGAGACACTCGAACGTATATGCAGCTTGATGATATTTTTAGGTCTATAACTTTATTTATACTCACGATACTTTGTTGGTGGCCAGGTTTCATAGTTAACATGGAGCCTAAACAACAAACTGCGACGAGTGTCAAATCAACTATGAACAGGCGCTAGATCGTTATTTATGTGGTACTTTCAAGCTAAAGTTTTGCCATTTCTCACTACTCACAGAATAGATCAAGTTACCTCGGAGCTTAACATTTTAGAAGAGATTTTTCCTCGTTCGATATATAAAATGGAGTTTTACTATTAGCTCAGGTTTGACAAAAATCTGTAGGTCTACCAAAAACGCTATGGTGCAAGACGTTGTACCATGTTAACTTTACACAGTCACGGGTCTCAGCAGAATTTGCAATTGTTGTAGAAAGAAAGCTCGTATCAGAGGCTGCTACTCCCTCGATTCGAACTTGATTTAGTTCATTTCTTTTCATTATAGTCTCTTCTTTGACTTTACTACAGAGCCTAGTAATGTTAGTTAACTGGCATTCTGTTAAAATAAGTTGGTTAGACTTTGAAGTTTCAGAAACAAAGGCAACCTTAATATGCAGCAAAGGGTCTGCATGTTCAAAAGCTGCATACCTTGTCGTCTTTTCTTTGTCTTTCTCAAAATTTCTGAATTCAACACCTTCACACTGGTAAAAGGTACCATCCAGTCTGCAAAACACAATTACACTATTTTGGTAACCTTCATATTCAGTGTGTTTAAACTCTATGTCTTCAGAGAGGACCTCTATCTTCGTAGCGGAACCATCGGGTGATCTAGTTGGAAACAATGCGCAAGAACTTGAATTTGCCACGATTATCTGTGTGCGTTGAGCTACGTTAAAGTGAAGTTCAGTTCTTGTCGTTCTACATTGTTGGAGTAGTATGTTAACGCTAGGTTTATCATCCTGCTTACTTAGCTCATAAACTGGTCGCATCTGACTTAGTAGAAAATGAACTATCATATCATGACTTACCATTGTCAGATGTTGGTGAATCGATTTCTTAGCTGGCATGGTTGAGCAAGAACCGAGAAGCTTTACTTGTCGGAGGAGAGTACAAAATAATGGACTTTGCATGCGATTGGCTACTTCTGAAATATTTGTAGATTTGACAAATATAAGATGCGTTTTTTGAGACTCATTCATTAAGATGATTTTATCTGAAAGTGGTACCAGGAATGTATAAAGGTCTCCATTCACTAACTTCAAATTGTCAAATCCGAAATCTAGCAAGACATCCAGGGATGCTGTATCTCTGTCAACTAAGAAAACATTATTTTGAATAGTTAACTGTCTATCTTGTTCAAATGAGAACTCCCAGTTTGGGATGCGCAAGCATGAAACTGTATGCAAAAGGCTAAACAACAAGATTGCTCCCAAATCCATGAATTGATAAGCAGAACCACAACTATAACCAGAAAATTAAAGATATGATGGGAAATAGCAATAAAGTACCACGAACTTCTACGTCTCATTAATTCATATCCACAAAAAAGACACCAACATCAAACATGTCGTGATATAGGTATCTGAAGGCCGAAGTCATCCAGTTCTAACCTGATAAAATACCGCCTTTTCAGGTATGGAAGATAAGCAAAGTCACTTGCTACTAGTGTTTGCTATCATATGTAGATCGACAAACGGAATTGATCTTTTTAACCAGAAAAGATATTTATGGGAACCAAAGGTAACTGAGCCATATTAGCAAGTCCATTGAGAGTACAACTGAGCAAACTACTTTTTAGAAATTACAATTCAAAAAGTTAATTACTCTTTTGTCAACCCTGGAAGCATATCACTTCGTGTCCAAAAGTTGCCTTCTCTTCCGGTCAGAATTTAACAAATGCAATTCTTTGGTCTCGAATAATTTCATAAGTAGCCTTATTCCTTCATCAAAATTCGCTTTTCTATTCTATTTTATAAACATCCAGATTTAAAATGAGATTCCATGGATCCTTGAGGACAGCTATAAAAAAATCTTGTAACAGAGGGTTAAAGCTTTATTCTCAATCTGCCAAGAATTCATCTAATACAACACATTTCGGATACCAGACCGTTCCAAGAAAGGAGAAAGAGGACTTGGTGAAAGGTGTTTTTTCCAGTGTTGCATCCAACTATGACTTGATGAATGATATTATGTCTATGGGTGTTCATAGACTTTGGAAATCTTACTTTATCAATAAGTTGGACGCAGGAATGAGGCCAGGTACTGATCGCCCTCTGGCATTTCTGGATGTTGCTGGAGGTACAGGAGACATTGCCTTCGGTCTGTTGGACCATGCAAAATGCAAGTTCCAAGATATTCAAAGTACCATGACGGTAGCCGATATTAATTCAGATATGCTAATGGAAGGTGAAAGAAGGTGCTCAACAGAAACATCATACAGTGGCTCACCCCGAATTCAGTTCCTTGAGCAGAATGGTGAGATTTTGGACAAGATTGAAGATAACTCAAAAGATGTCTATACTATTGCATTTGGTATCCGCAACTTCACTGATATTCAAGCCGGTTTAGATACCGCTTATAGAGTCTTGAAGCCTGGAGGAGTATTCGCCTGTTTGGAGTTTTCACACGTAGAGAACAGTCTCGTGGACTCCTTTTATCAAACGTACTCATTTTCGTTGCTACCTCTCATGGGTCAACTAGTGGCCAACGATAGGGATTCCTATCAATATTTAGTTGAAAGTATCCGTAGATTTCCCAAGCAGGAAGAATTTGCAGAAATGGTGCGCAAAGCAGGTTTCTATGTTCCAGGAAAAGGTTATGAAAATCTCACTTTTGGAGTAGCGGCTATTCATATTGGTGTAAAGCTGTAGAAGGCATTCATAGCTTGTACATAGAGCAGAGCAAATTCACTGATTTTTTTATTCACTTTTTGCTCGACATCCGACATTCTACCCTCGAGCCTATTAGGTCCATTTAGTTGTAGCTAACTAACTGTATAACATTAATAAGAAGAGGGCGCCCAAACTCACGCGTTATGCCACCGGTAGATCCTGAATTGGCCCTCTCGTTGGATGAAGTATCTCAAATTCTGTTGAAACGTCCTGGTGCTGTTAGTATCAAAGGAATCAAGAGGTTGTCAAACTTGTATGGCTTTGAAACGTTTACCGATATAGTTGATCCTGTCAATAGGTCTTCAACCGTACAATCACCTGGAGTTGTGGGAGTGAACGGACAGGAGCTACATACTATTCAAAGGCTTACTATTGCTGGTAAAATTATCTTAATTGATATTGATTTTCAGGAAAACATGGTAACTGATGTCTCATTGTCTTTAGCTATCGTTACCAAGCTAATCTCTAGAAAGGATAAGGGAAAACTAAACTTTATAGACAAGTCTTGCGAACCAAATATTGAAATACTACTACTCCAAAATCTCAAAGAACCAAGCTTAGACAATTTCAATAGGAATCTAAGATTATTATCACTGTTAGATAAATTGTCCAACAGCATCAGTCTCAACAATCGAACTGATAAGGAAACGAAGAATAGAGAAACAGACCCTCTTAATAATGAAACAGTTCAAGAACGAAACTACGATTTGTTTAATTACATGCATATTCTGTCTTTCAATCTAAACAGAGTTTATGAATATCAGCTTTCACACTTTGGCGAAACTGACTTCAAACACCCATTTTTATCAAAGGGGCAGGATGTTTTCAACTTTGTAAAAGAAGGCCTTGGTGGCATTGGGAAAGTTCAACTTAATGTTGGGGGAAGATGTGGCGTATTTTTGAAGTTTTGGGAGGATAACAGATTTGTTAACCAACAACTAAACCAGAAAGTCCCAGCGAACAAGGCTCATAATGATAACTTCTTGCTGCATTTCAAGATCAAAGAAGTTGATCATGATTACTGTACTAAACATGTTGATACCCGAATAGTCTACAAAGAAAAGTGGTTTGAAGATGGGCAGTGGCTGGTGAATCTCAAAAACGATAAGAATAACGATGTAAAATTTGGGGTTACCCTTGTTGCCGAGCTGTTACCTCCTGTTTGGATCCCGTATGATCTGTTGTACAAATGGAATATCGAGGATATTGGCGAATCTGAAGTTGATATTGCGAACGACCGCCTAGATGCATTGTTTGATCACTTCAATAAATTTCATCACAAAAGAAAGTACCGAATAAACGAAAAAGGTGACAAGAAGGTAGAAATTAGTATGATGTCACCATGTCGCTTTGTGAAACTGCACAAGCTGTCTCATGGTGTTGAGCAAATCCAGGACATTGTTGACGACTTGAGAACCTGGTGTGTTATTTCTAGCTTAATTCGAAACATCTTATCGTCTTGTGAATCAGAAGAGGAAACCAGACCTAACATTAAAAGTGAGCTTAATGTTGATGACGTAAAGCTTGTGGAGTTTGTTTCAGAGAAAACTAACTTGTTCATTAATCGAAGAGATGATGAGTTCCGGTTGTCGTTTTCACCTTCTATGGATATAGCAGATCATATGGTGACGACCATTGAATTTAAAGAGGGCGATGAATCTAAAAAGTTGCAGTTTACCATCATACGAGGGATTTTAGATGACATGAAGCCTTTGACGGATAACATCGACGAATCAAATGTCAAAACAAAAGTATGGAGAGTGTTTCGTACCGAGCAAATACTCCAATCGTTCCAGATTAAGAGCAATTAGGCTTTTGAATAATCAATCATATGACTACAATTAGACCAAATTGGCCAACGTGAGTGAGTAAGAGAGAGAAAGAGAGGTAGAATGAGTAAACTTAATTGGTATCAATCAACAAAGTAATTAAAATAAGAAAACAAAACAAGGAAACAACGTGTTGCCACATCTTCTTTCTAGTTGAAAACAATAGTTCTGGTTCTAAAAATGATAAATTCGTCAAAAATTACTTGTATTCATCGTTTAATGCCTCACCCTTGGTAGCCAGTAATCTTTGTCATTCAGTATATCCGATTTGGTCGATATTGTAAAAGTGGTAGTCAGACGCCCAAGCGAGGGACAAATGAGAAAATCACGCCTGCCAATGCCTGCTATTCTAGGAGCAGCACTAATATCTCCTTGCCTATTTAAATGTACAGCATCGTGCATCCTCCTATTGTTCCATGTTGTTTACTATTACTCTTAATAATAAAAGCGCGAGTTTCTTTTTATGTACATTGGAAGCCCTCAATAGAAGAGGTCGTGTATCTAAGTCCAAAACACTTACGAGTTTCCAACTGAGAACAGTGGAAAATTGAACAAAACACTTTCACTCCTGTAGATACACACGAACAGTAGTTGGGGAAGCGGAAGTTTTTTATTGTAGTGGTTACATAGATCCAAAATATGAATATAGCCCAACAGAAGCCACAACTGGGCCATCAACAACAACAACAACAGCAGCAACAATCTGCTCCTCCCGCTCCGCAACAACAAGTACTCCCCATGGAAGAAAAACAACAGCTAACTCAACGTCAACAGCAGGCCCAATCCATCCAAGAAGTCTTTGATAAAAACAATGCAGAGGCTTGGTTGGCCATTGGCTCGTACGCCGAGACTTTGGATGATGCTGACAAGTCATTCCAAGCATACAACAATGTTTTGAAGTTTGCACCAAATGACCCTAAGGCTCTAACTATGCTTGCCAATCTATATCGTTCGAGAGACATGTTTGGAAAAGCAGCTGAACTGTTTCAACGAGCTCTGCACATTCAACCTGATAACGGAGAGACTTGGGGATTACTTGGTCATTGTTACTTAATGCTGGACGATCTTCCTGGTGCTTATACGGCTTATCAGGAAGCTTTGCGGAGATTACAGAATACCAATGCCCCTAAATTGTGGCATGGAATTGGTATTCTTTATGATCGTTATGGCTCATTGGAGTACGCTGAAGAATCGTTTACTCGTGTTCTTCAAATGGACCCTAACTTTGAAAAGGCGTCGGAGATTTATTTTCGCCTGGGCATCATCTATAAGCATCAAGGAAAACTCCAGCAAGCACTGGAATGCTTTCGGTATATTCTTCCAGTTCCTCCCTCTCCCTTGACCCAACCAGACGTATGGTTTCAAATTGGTGCTGTATTGGAACAACAACATGACTTCAATGGTGCTCGTGATGCCTATGAACGTGTTCTACAGGCTAATCCACGACATGCTAAGGTCCTACAACAGCTTGGTTGCCTTTATGCTCAACAAGAGGCTTCATTCGCTGATCTTGACACGGCTCTGCGTCTTTTGGCGCAAGCGTTAGAGCTTGACAACTCAGATGCACAAACCTGGTACCAACTGGGCCGGGTACATATGTCTCGTGGTGACTACACAAGCGCTTATGACGCATATCAACAGGCTGTGAATAGGGATGCTCGAAATCCAACATTTTGGTGTTCTATTGGAGTTCTCTATTATCAGATTTCACAATATAGAGATGCTCTGGATGCATATACGCGAGCAATAAGACTTAACCCATATATCTCAGAAGTATGGTATGATCTAGGTACTCTGTACGAAACCTGTAACAACCAAATAAGTGATGCCTTAGATGCTTACAAACAGGCTGCTACGTTGGACCCTAATAATCCTCACATTCAGGAGAGGTTGAATCAGCTAATTAAGTATCAAAAAGAGGGAGGGGCAAATCAAGGAGTGCCGCTCCCTCCTCCGACACAGCATCAACCGAGGTTGCCTCAAGGTATGATTCCAACAGCTTCAGAGTCCAGTCAACAGCTAGGGGGGCAAAACGGAAACTCTCTGAGACCACCTTCTTTTCCAAGTAACACATTTCCTCCACCAATTCAACAACAGCAACAACATCAGCAATTAACGGAAACTCCGAACAATAATCTACCACCCCTACCTTATACAATTCCAAACCGATCTACCGAAGTTGTGCAAGACCAAAAATCTGGGTCCTCAGTCCCTAGTAAGAGACTGTCGGATGAGGATGAGAGTTCAAGCAAAAAGGAGAAGAAAACAGATAACTCAGAGTGCTTCAAGCCCCCCTCGGAAAACTCAGAAGAGATTCCACACTCCAGTACTCCAAACAGTGCAGTACCAGCTGCTTCTACTGTTTCGGAGACCCCGCTAAAAAGTAGTCCTCAGCCATCAAAGAAAAGCGTTTTACAACCGATGGAGAAGGAAGAGGAAGAGATTAAGGAAGAGGGGTCTCTAGAGAAGTCTGGTAAACCATCTGAAGTTACCGAAATAGTAGAGGCTCCACTACGAAATGTCAAAGAAGATGAAGATTACGATGATGAAGAGGATGACAATGAAGAAATGACTTACCAAGAAGGCAACAAAAAATCTGATTGTGAAGACAATAAAAATGGTAATGACAATGAAAAGAAGAATGAAAAGAAGAATGAGCCAGAAGAAACCTTAGCCAAGAGCTCCAGCGACCTTGGGAAAAAGGAGCTGGGCATCAATATTTTGGGGGACGAGAAAGAAACATCGCAAAATGTTGATGAAAAGAAAAATATAAGCGTTGAGACGCACACTGCCAATGAGGATGCGTCTGGCGATAATCAACCAGAGATTCCATCTGACCATAAAGACCCAAGGGAAGATCGAGGCCAAGGCGAAGGCAAACAACTCCCAAGTGGAGCTCAGTCCGGAAGTTCAAACCAAAATGAAGCTCAACTAGAAACCAAGTCAACGACAACTGACACTGGTTATTTTCCAGTAACTGGATCAGGTAAAATTCATGAAACGGAAAAACTACAGAGTACGCTATCTGAAAATGAAACACCTTCGGTTACTAACCCTGGGCCTTAAGACTTCTTGTTCTCGTAATCAAGCAGGCCTTCCTTCCATCGTTGTATATTGTGTAATTTGTACTTTTAAGTGACTATACTATGTAACAGAAAACCAACGCGCCAAAAACTCATTTCACTTCGGCACAGTATCTTTCAGGAATTCTTCGATCTTGGCCAATATTTCGTTCTTGATATCTTCTGGCACAATATCCATAGCTTTGGGTTCTATCCTTTTAATTACATTGCTAAAAGTTGGTTTTTCCTCGCTGGTTACAATTGATTGGGTCATTCTATTAATTTCATCAGTCCAGCCTGCTTGATATAGTTTTGACCTTAAGAAATTTGAAAGTTCATCATATTTACCAGATTCCACTAGCACATCTTGAATTTGTTGCTTCAGATGTTGCACGTCTGAGTTCGTCATGATTTTCTGGAGGAGCCTGAGTATAGATGTTGTCAAAACGCCCACAGATGTTGAATACTCGATAATGTTTGGATGATGAACAAAAATCGCTGTCTCATCTTGTAAAGGGTGAGCAACTCTCACGCTGCCCTCACCTCTCTCATCCGAATGCTTAATATCTTCCGCGTCCTTACATATATATGCTAAAAAGTTACCTCACACATCTTGAAAAACCTTTGATTGTGTTTTTTCGCCTTTGCGTTAGACGCTCTATCCATATCTCAAGAATGACTAAACCTGAAAACGCCAAAGTTGTTGCCATACAGGAATTGAGCAATTCAAATGCCAAATGGGTAAAAATGGAAAAAATCAAATACGTAGATCCAATGGGAAAAGAGCAAAACTGGGAAATGACCTCCAGGAAAAGTCGGGCTGCGGGCAGTGACGTTGATGGAGTAGGTATTGTCGCAATTATTGAATCACCCGAAGGCCCGCTTGTCGTATTGCAAAAACAATTTAGACCTCCACTTGAAGCTGTCTGTATTGAAATGCCTGCTGGCTTATTAGATCCTAACGAATCTGTCGAAGATTGTGCCTTGCGTGAATTGCGAGAAGAAACAGGGTACATAGGTAAAGTGACTTATAAGAGCCCACTAATGTTTAACGACCCTGGGTTCACCAATACAAATATGTACCTTGTATTTGTTTCGGTCGATATGAAAGATGAAAGAAATCAGAATCCTGTTCCTGAGCTGGAAGCCAATGAGTTTATTGAAACGTTCACTGTACCACTGAAATCATTTTCGCAGAATTTGGAGAGGCTAACCCTTGAAGGGTACAAGTTGGATGGCAGAGTTCAGAGTATTGCTGCAGGAATTCAACTCTCTACACAGCTTGGGAGGGAATAGTTTGAGGGAATAGTTTGGAACTTTAGTTAAATATTTAAGGTATAAGCAATGCATAGTATACCGCCAGACTAAAACTCTATTCATACTTTGTCTAGGTCTCAACCCTCGAATACGTAGTTAAACTAAAAGAAAGAGTTTTTATTGCACCTCACTTCAGAAAAAAAAATTTATTGAAAACTTGAACAGATACCTATTAGTACCTTGAAGCATGTCAGAGTTAACACATCCCCTGATTAAAGATGGCTGGTTCATGGAGATCTCAGATACAATGTGGCCAGGACAAGCCATGGCTCTTAGAGTAAAAAAAATCCTACACGTAGAACAGTCATTGTACCAAGATGTTCTGGTTTTCCAGTCAACTGATTATGGCAATGTTCTCGTACTAGATGGAGCTATTCAGGTCACTGAGAGGGATGAATTTGCTTACCAGGAAATGATTGCACATTTAGCTTTAAATAGCCATCCTAATCCAAAGAAGGTATTGGTCATTGGTGGTGGAGACGGTGGTGTTCTAAGAGAAGTGATTAAGCATGAGTGTGTTGAGGAGGCTGTGCTTTGTGACATTGATGAGGCTGTTCCTCGTCTGTCCAAAATCTACCTTCCAGAAATGGCCAAATCCTATGACCATCCTAAAGTTACTCTCCACATTGGAGACGGCTTCAAATTTCTGAACGAGTACAAGAACACTTTCGATGTTATCATAACCGACTCATCTGATCCAGAAGGACCGGCAGCCTCATTATTCGAAAAACCTTATTTCCAGTTGTTAAACGAAGCATTGACAGAGAAGGGAGTAATTACCACACAAGGTGAAAATATTTGGCTTCATTTGGAGATCATCCAAAATCTAAAGAAAGCTTGTTCAGATGTATTCCCTGTTGCTGATTATGCTTACTGCACTATTCCAACTTATCCATCTGGGCAGATTGGATTTATGGTGTGTAGTAAGGATCCTAATGCTAATTTGAGGGTTCCCTTGAGGTCATTTTCAGACGAATTTGAGAAAGAACATCTGCGTTACTACAACAAAGAAATACATGAAGCATCTTTCATTTTACCAACCTGGGCAAGAGATGCTTTAGACTTTTAAATACTGATTTTCCCATGTTATAGACTTTTTAATCGTCGGGTTATAACCCTTTCATAAAATTCCATCAATTACTACTCAATAACGAGCAAAATTTGGCCTGCGATTTGGCATTCTTATCCTATCGCTCTTTTATAGTACCTTCGTCGCTGGAAAACTGGAATGTTGCTATTTCATTATGATAGAAACCTCGGATCTCGTCCGTACACAGAGAGAGTAATGTAGCAAGTATACCAAGATCTTGATTTCTAAGTTACCTGAAATTCTAATGCGATAAGCAATTGAAAGAAAAACAGATAAAGAAAACCGAAAATTTAGGTACCTGATACTATTAATTCAAGCATTCATTCTTACACTTTTTCATATTTAAGTAAGCTTCTCTGGTACTCGAAGCGATTCAAGTAAAGATTATAACAATGCAATTCTTGTATCTACTATTGTATCTCACTTAATCCAAGAAAGTACCCATCTTTCGATTCCATTCCATATTCCAATCCTTCACGCTTTCTTCTATCGCACCTCGTTTCAAATTCTGAAGTTCTGCTGTGTTTTCAAAAAGACGCTGTATGGTGTTTCCCAGGCTAAAGGCATCGTCACATAAAAACCCATTCACACCCTCGTTAATAAGTTCGGTAATCGCATCAAACCTTAAAGACACTACAGGTACACCACATCCAAATAGATCTACAACTTTCATTGGGAGGTCAATGCCGCTTGATGATACATGTAACGATACACCAAGATCAGATATAGCCAGGATCTTGGGGTAGTCTTCAGGAGAAAGCCAGCAAGTCTTGATAAGGATATTGGAAAAATCTATGGCATTATACTGCTCCTCAAACTGGCTTTTCAAGGGCCCCTTGCCAGTTACCAACACCAAAATCCTAGACTTTAGGGAATGGTCAATGAACTCTAAAGCCTTCAAAAACAACGTAAGATCTTCATCTTCGGTGAATGACGTGCTAGTGACTAGAATTTTATTAAACAGAAAACTGCTCTGGAATAAATGTGGATGAGATTCTATGATTAAATTCTTTTGGGTTTGATCCAAAATTGGCTTAAACTGTGAAGGAGGCCTGTCATACAATGTGATAAGCTTAGCTGAACAAACTCCCAGTTCTGTCTGAAGAAAACTCTGCATGGATCTACTTACAGTTAAGTTCAGATCACTATATTTAGACATGTGAAGTTCATACCACTTCAAGAACCTAACAAGTGGATGTCTCAAGTTCCGAAACCTCAAGTTTAAAATGGTGTAATTAAGGTTATGCCAGTCAATAATTAGTTTGCAATTTGGATATAACAGTTTTTGAAGAACAACAATTAGAAAAACTGAAGGTATTGCAGGAGGATTCTGTACTAAAATATAGCGGGAGTTTTGCATTACCCTCAACAATAGTTTAAGTAGCTGAAATAATTGATTTACAATTTTTATTATGGCAAATACAAAGTATGGCAAATCCAATGTATTTTGTAAAGATTGAACTTGATTGATTGAGATATTTTCGCTCTGTAGAATATCAATTGCTAACTGAGAATCAACATACCCACACAATTCGACTTGGTAGTCTATCTTGCTGAAAGACAATGCATGATTATTCATCCGAGGAGAATGTCCCAAATCTCCCATAACTAGTA
This sequence comes from Komagataella populi, assembly GCA_023212995.1. Lineage (NCBI taxonomy): Eukaryota > Fungi > Ascomycota > Pichiomycetes > Pichiales > Pichiaceae > Komagataella > Komagataella populi. The sequence continues at coordinate 1,231,733 of JAKWAY010000002.1, read as the reverse complement.
TTACCACTTTGTTGTCCGCAACTGAGGATCTCCTCGAAATTAAATCGGCTAAGGAAGGTAGAAGGTAGTAGAATATAACCGGAATTGTAACATAAATAAGTATTAGTAACCAGCACCAGGTCGGCAAGTCGAATAACCTGCCTAACCCTTCTTGTAATTGACCCATGCAAATACAGATGCTATGATGAAAACAAAACTACCCCTATGTCGTGTCCTAATTAGAAGTACTCGATCCTTTGAATCTCAAAATAACTACAACTCTACTCTTTGTACTGTGCGCTTACTGCTATAATGGTAAGTATAGATGGATCACTTTTAGCCAATTGTATACTAACATCTAGTAGTCCGATAAATTATCCGAAGCCCAAATTTCCGAGTTTAAAGAGGCATTTTCACTTTTTGATCAAGACCAAGATGGTAAGATTACTTCCAAAGAGTTAGGAATTGTAATGCGCTCCTTAGGACAAACACCTACCGAAAGTGAGTTGAACGATTTGATCCGAGAGATTGACAGCAATACTGATGGAAGCATTGATTTTCCCGAGTTTTTAACAATGATGGCTAGGAAAATGAGGGACTCTGATAGTCAGGCCGAAATCTTCGAGGCGTTCCGAGTATTTGACAAGGATGGGGATGGAAAAATCGACAAGGGTGAACTGAAACATGTTCTGACTTCGATTGGAGAGAAGTTGTCAGAGGAAGAAGTTGATGAGATGCTGAGAGAAGCGGACACCAACAATGATGGTGTCATTGACATCAAAGAGTTTTCCAATCTCCTAGTTAACAAATAGGTAGGTAGTCTGTCAGTTTTAGTTGTTGTTAATCTTGAAAGTAGCACCAGAACGCTAACTACACAAAATAATAGTGGTCTAACAAGTACAATGGTTGACCAGTCTTAATAAGGTAGTCAGGTATTGCTTACCCAATTTAAATACGGTCTGCCATTTCTGTTTTAACAATGTTGTAGGGAGAATTGCTCGATTCTTCGATTGGACTTTTAAAAGGCAACTTTTTTTGGTTACTGGATTTGGCCTCCTGAACCATACGCTACTACCGCCGATCCTTTATCACATTCTTTCTATGTTGATGTTGATAATCTGTGCGATGTGACTTTTCTAGGTAAACTTGTGATTACCGTGTATTACTTTTAGCCCTTATCTAAGGATTTTGTCGCTAGTTGTGTTCCGCGACGTTACTGTCTGACCTCACTACTATGACACCCTCGATTTCCTCTTTACTCCAGATTTTAAACCCTTTCAACTGTGTAAGGTTTTCCTCCATCGACAAACCCATCGTTCCTTTCTTTTTTATCTAATTTTATTCGATTTGGTTTGTTCCAATCTTTTTTGAAATGATGCTAGAGGAACAAGTAGCCTCTCCTCAAAGGAAACACCAGAAGAGCAAAGCTAAGACCATACGAGCACCTGGATCGTCTATAGAACGAGTCGCCCAGGCTTGTGACAGATGTCGTTCCAAGAAGACAAGGTGTGACGGAAAAAGACCACAATGTTCTCAATGTGCAGCTGTTGGATTTGAGTGTAAAATTAGTGATAAGTTGTCACGGAGGGCTTTTCCAAGAGGATATACTGAGACCTTAGAAGAAAGAATTAGGGAGTTAGAGTTTGAAAACAAAAAACTACATAAACTTATTGACCTGAAGAGCGAGCAAGTTGAAATAAAGAACAGAATTGACCAAGAATCCACGCTTACCAATGAAAATTTGACTTTGTTGAACAAGGAGCAAGAGTTTTCTCACACTGGTAACATTCATTACCATGCAGATGGGGAGCCCTGTAACTGTGCGAATTCTGTTTCAGCTCGTCCTGTTTCGATAGCAGGATCCGTGGACATTGATACCACCGATTTAAGTGATGAAGACGATTCTCTTTACTCAGCTGCTTCGTTTAATGCAAAATATCACCCAGCTGGAACTCCAGGCCCTCAAATGGTTCATCCTTCCCAAAGATATTCAGGTGGAAATTATAATGATCCGTTATCATTTGAACAGTCGAATGCACCAGGTGCTGCGGCAGCTATCTCCATTCAGAACAAGATGCGAACACAAACTTTTGTTAATCTTGCTAACTTAGTTGCAATGTCCATCCCTAGAACAACCGAAGAAACACTTTTCATTGCTAGTTTACTTGCCAAGATATGCAACGTCCATGGCTTCCAAAGTAAGGCACCTCTGTTAACGGCAAAGTCTATTGCCCTGTTGAAGGACAAATATAATTATGGGAATGAAGAGGTGTTTGCGAATATTACTCTCAAGAATATAAATTTCAACAAACTCACATCACAGCAGAGTCAGCAATTCTTCCAATCTTTAAATCTTCCAAACCAAGTCAATCTAGACTTATTTATTACAACCTTTTTCAACACATGGAATAATTTTATCCCAATAATTAACAGGCACATTTTTATGAGTTCTTATATCAAGTTTAACAAGAGTAGAGAGACTATGTTCACTGATAATTCAATGTTTGGCAACGAGAAATTTGGTGAAATTTTGCTTTTGATTACAACAATGGTTATGCTTTCTCAAGAAAGAAACAACAATAGAGAAGCTGCTCCTTCTTCTAGTTACAAGAAAGATTACGTCTCACATCCTCATCGACCAGATGCTTCAAGCCAAAGTAATGTGGAGATACTTCAGTACTACGACCACCTTATCCATGAATTCATAAAATCAAACATATCTGATGACTGCTCTTTGCCAACTCTAGAAAGCTTGTCTCTCCAATTATTGTATTGTCTCGCAATTGGGGATTTGACGACTAGCTATGAGCTAAGGGGAAAAATTATTACAATGGGACAGCAACTGAGACTGCACCGTTGTCCTTCGGCTGTTTTAGGAACAAATGGCTCTAAGGTCTCTCAGATGCAACAAGGAGAAAGAAGGATTCTATTTTGGTGCATATACATATTGGACACATTTAGTGCACTAATCCTAGGTGTTCCAAGATTGCTAAAGGATTACGAAATTGAGTGCGCTTTGCCTTTCAGTAACGAATCAAATAATGCTAATGTTAAGGGTTCTATCGAAAATACTACTAATACGGTTATTATCAACAATATCAAATTGTCGCTTGCGGGGAAAGTTTCCGACTGTGCCCTGGCTGTGATGAGATACTCGAAGGTACTGGGTAACATTTTGGACTCAATTTTCCAAAGAAGCTCGATCAATAATCCAAGTGTTGTATCTAAATCTACCAACATTACCGAAGAAACATGCTTGTTGCATGAACATGCTCTTGATCTTTGGAGACGTGAGCTGCCGCCTCATATTAATGTTGATTTAGACAGTTCGCCTAGCGGTGTTGAATACGATAGATTGTCGGACAATCAGCTTACAATATTATTTCTATACTACCACGCAAAAATATTGATCTATTTGCCACTTATGGCTAACGAATCTACGCAATCAAGGAGTTCTGCTTCTTACATCAATATTCAGCAATCTACCACTTCCATACTTGCGATTGCAAATACCTTGGCTACAAAAGAAAGGAACTTTTATTTTTTACCATTACCTGTGAACTTATCAAGAGAAAAGGTCAGGTTAGCACTGTTGTCAGCCAAAGGATCTCTAGAGTATGCTAGAGGGGGGGCATTGTTTCAAGAATCTAAAAATTTACTTGCCAGTGTCATCAACGAGTTGAAAATAGAGACAAGCATTGGAATGTTGGGATGTCTCTCTGTACCTTGCATGGAAGCTGTTGATAATGCTATGGAGCAAGTAATGTCTCTACCAGGAAAGATTTCAAGCAGTAATAGCTCAAACTCTGAATTAAAGAGGTCCAGCTCGAAACGAAAAAGCTCACCGTTAAGACAAGACATAAGTGGTGACGATCGAAAATCAAGCAACATTGAAGTGTCCGATCATCGAGCTTCCTCTGTTCCATCTGGGATTTACCCTCAACAGAATGAAATTCATCATACCAACCTTATCAAAAGGGAGAATGATGAAAAAATGATACCCAACAACGATACACCTGGTGCGATTAATGATATATTCACCTCTCATAGCCCTCCTGGTACTATCACCTCCATGAAGGAAGAAGACCTACCTATCAAGGTTCCAATGCTATTGCAGACCCAGCAGCGGCAGATATACAATAATAATCCCAACAATTCCTTGTTTTCACAACAAGCTGGCCACCAGGTCGCTTCGGGGCAGCAACTATCAGGTCCTAGTTCCAGCGACCAACAATTCAAGAGAATGGCCACTCCAGATGGTCTAGACTCATTGATGATGCAAGATTTTGGAGTAGATGCCTCATTGGGCTTGCCAATGTTGGATTTTGAGTTCAACTTCGATTTTGAGAATGTTCAAAGTAATTACTCCCATAGCAATGTGTCTCCTCCCAGTAGTGAAAATGTTTCAAGCTCAATTCAAGGAGCGCACTCTAATGATACGAAAAATTCTCAGGCTCCCACTGGCAGTTTATTTGGACTATAGTTTATAGACTACATTTAATTATTGAATTTTTTAACAAGCTTGATCTTCTTTGAGTCTAGGTTGAGGTTCCCTGTATTACGAAGGCTCACTAAGACCTATAGGATTGGGAGCAGCTATCCATGTGCCTTATTTCACAACGGCGATACAAAGCAAAAATAGAGTTTTGGACATCTTTTACCAATACCGCCAAAGAGATTTGCTTGCCTTCAAGATTCTCGCCTATAACAGTTGAGAGGTATATCCCTGTATGAACATGATTTCAATACCAAACTGCGAAACTCTCTTGTATGAAACATTGGAGTAGTATGTACTTGTGGAAGCCACCCGATAACTTTTAGTACCGAATCTCCATCTTAAGAACCAAATTTAAGTTAAAAAACTTTTTCAGATGTAAATTTGGAATGTTGGCGTCCTGAATTGACAATTATTTAACCTCGGGTACCAATTAGAATGGAATGTCACCAATAACAAGTACGGGTATAAATACAGTTAAAGCTCGTGGAGATATAGTGCCAGTAGTGTCACAAAGCTGTTTCTAAGGCAATTGAACACAAAAGAGCTAGGATGAGTGAATGACAGAAATAGCTACATATATTTTTACTGTCAATTCAATACAGCAGCTCGTCCTTATTAGCTCAGTTGGTAGAGCGTTCGGCTTTTAAGTCTAACAAGGAACCGAAATGTCCAGGGTTCGAGCCCCTGATGAGGAGCTTTTTTTAGCATTTATTCCTCCATAAATGGTACAGTAACGTTTAGTTATTTTAACCAAATTAATTTTGTAGATACTACAAAGTATTAATACTAAACCGAAATAATAACTACCTTCTACGTTCAGAAAGATGAGAGTAAGTGCTCATTAATGTTTCTGCCCTGGTCAAACCTGGAAGCTCATGGCTGGTGCGTACTCGTTCCAGTGATGTTATTGAACCATCCTCTAAGTTCTTCTTTCTCAACATATCAAGTCTAGTAGGAGGCTTATACGACTTATTAGGATGTCGAATAGAGTGTCCAATTGATCGCAGCGTTCCTTGTAAACCTTTTGACTCTTTGGGTATTTCGCTGTCCAAGTTTGCTTCGATAGCGTTCTTCTCAATGTCGAGGAGTCCAGCACTGTTTGTTTGGACCACCGAATCACTTGCGAAAGATGAATGACTCTCATTTAACATTTTTCTGTGCACTCCAACATCATTGAAGTCGGTGGGGTCATACCTCTCGGGGAAAGAACGATACTCACCCAACTTTACCCTTTCCCTGATAATATCGATATCTCTTGGCCTCATAACTCTCTTCACATTGTCATAGCAGAACCTAGGAAGCACACAGACAAGTACGCCTACAAAAAAACATGCCCAAAATGAAGTACTTCCAAAAACTTGAGGTGCAGCTTTATAAAACTCCCCGGAAATCGTGCCCGCTGACCACACTCCGGTCCAAAAGAATATAACTAGGATCGATAGCAGCACAATAATGGAGGAAAGGTAGTCCCAGCGGTACTGCTGCAGAAATACATAAATGTTGCAAGATACAACCGAAATATGAGCACAAAACAAACCTATCCAAAACCGGTGATCAATTTGCCTGGCATTTGCACTGGCGAATGAACCAGGATGATAAACAAGGTATGGAAAAAAAAATGAAATAACAGACTGATAAAGCCCGTCCAACATGTAGTAGAGAAACTTGTATTGAGACCATTCAAGACGTAGGATTCCAGTCCTGTACAATTGAGGTACCAACAAAGAGACCGTTTCTGAAACGTCTTGGTCTAGTATAGCTAAGAAGATTACAGGAAGTGAAGTAAAAGCCAAATTGTAGAACATCAGGTAGGTATACTCAAACAAATAGGAACCATCAAAGTTGTTGTAAATCCCATACCAAAATAGAGTAAATGTGAATGTAACATTTTTGTAGAAGAAGCAAGGAATCATCTCAGCAAGTCGTTTATAGGACCATCGACCGTGGACCAGGAGCAACCTTGTGAGAAACCTAAATTGGCCAAATGCATAATCTGCAGACATTGCTGCTTGTCTACCTTCTTCACCTGCAATTCCAACGCCTACGTTTGCCGCCTGTATCATGGCAACATCATTAGCACCATCACCGATTGCCAAAGTCATAACACCAAGGAGATTTTTGACCATTTTGACTATTTGGGCTTTTTGAGCCGGAGACACTCGACAACAAAGAACTGATTTGGACTGTTTGCAGAGTAGTAAAAACTTTCGTATCAAGATTCCTGTAGAATCTTTGAAAATGACTGAGAGTGCTTCTCCATCCACTATGACAGCGTAGTTATCAACTGCTGGTGAGTGAATTTTCTTAGCCTCTTCAAGCTCCTCCTTTGACCCATCCATCTGAAACTCTTCAGATAAATATCTGCTGATTAGCTCCTCAAAATACTTACCCAGCTTTTCTGAACCTAGATTGCTCTCTTCAGTTTTAATAACCAGTAGTTTCATTTCATTAGTCAATAGGTTGCAAGAAAAACCAATATTTATAGCTGTCTCCACCTTATCACCAGTCAAGACCCAAAGTTTTATACCTGCTTGAGCTAAGATTGCAATTGAATCTGGAACACCATCTTGCAATCTATCCTCAATAGCAGTGCCTCCCAACAAAGTTAAGTTACACTCGATCTCTTCGCTCAATTCATCAATAAGAGCTTCTCTATCCCCAGACACAGAGGAGCATGCTGCGTTATAGCGCTGCTGCCAATCCTCAAAATAATGAGGATCCAGTTTCTTTTCGGCGATGCACAGAGTCCTCAACCCTTCTTCGGCGAATTGCTCAAGATGAAGTGCGGTCTGATTGACCACATTTTCATCTTGGTCTCTCTTCAAGCGAGGATAAATAACGTTATCAGCACCTTTGGTGTACAGCATGATTTCTTTTTCTCCGTTATGAGAGTAGATAGGAGGTATCTCCATGATGGTGGTCATTCTCTTTCTTGTAGAGTTAAACGGAATGATCTCTAATAGTCGAAACTCCGCTGGCTCATTGCCAAACTTCGAAACAAGAACACCTTTTCTGGTCCTTTCTCGAAATACAATACCTATATCCCTTGCTGCACTGACTAATGCTGCTTCGTCAGGAGATTCGGCATTGAAAATTGATCTTCCAGGTCTATCTGCATCATCATCAGTGACCACTGTGTGACACAGAGAAAGAGCAGTCATGAACCTTTCATTATAGCTGAAGTCATTAGATGTTTCGTAAGTCTTCAAATCTTTGACGAAATCACTGGAGACAAAAGTTATATCATCTTTATCTAGTTCGTTGTCGGTCCAATCTTTGAGTAAATCGAACATTTCCTGTCTATCGCAAGAAATTTTGTTTCTCCACTTATCAACTTCTTCTACAATGTTAACTCCTTTCCTCTTATCCATACCCTGTTGGGCTTCTGTATAAGCCAACCCATATGACTTGCCAGCAACTGTACATTTTTTGAACTCCATCACATTCTGAGTCAGGGTCCCTGTTTTATCACTGAAAATATATTCAATTTGACCCAGGTCATCAGATATATTCCACGACTTTGGCACACATGGATAATCCAACTTTGGATAGTACATTTTTACGTCTGCATAAATGAAATAAGCTTGAACAGTTTTGATAATCTCAATGGAAATGTACAATGAGATTGGAACCAGTGTTTGGTAGATTATCAATGCAACAAAAAAAGTTACCACACCATTTCCAGCAGCGGAGTCGACATAAGGTTCGAATTCAAAATAAATCCTTGAAGTGTCACTTTCATCGTAAAATATTCCATTGATAACCGCAGAAACGAAACAAAGAACAAACAAAACAAGGAAATTGAATATAACAGATAAATTCAGCTCCTTAGAAATTCTTGACTTTTTGGTAGGAGTGATACCTGAATTGAGCATTACCTTTGATTCGGGGCCCGTATAAACCACAAGTCCAATGACCCATTTAGTATTTCTTAGTGCACACCCCCTAAGAAGCACATTGTCATTAGTTATGGGTTCTGATCTATCTTCTAGTTTCTCTCCAGTTAGTGGATCATACGTGGAAAAATAACAGGCACCCTTGAAAGAATACAAATGGACATTTGGAGGTTCGACCTCGATCATCATTTGGGCTCTTTCTACATCATATGCATGTTTAATCCCTTCGCCGCAATGTAAAGCAGTTCGATTTTTCAGATTTGTTTCACCGTCCAAATTCTTTGTCTCCACAAAACAGGTACCTTCTGCATCAGAGGTGGCTATGATAACTAAATCAGCGGGGACTTCTTCGTTGTTTCTAACTCTCACAAAATCTCCAACCTCAACGCTTTTCCAATAATCTGTTCTAAACTTTGGACTGAATGTCGGCTTAATTGTTGGATTACAGAAAGTACCTGGGACTACTTCTGCGCTTGGCCTACTACGGTTGTCAAAAGATTTTCTCATGGAGGACAATGTGACCCTTTCCTTGGTAGGAATCTTCGAAAGTGAACTGCGATTTGTGGGGACCGTTACAATGGATTCAACACTTCTAATTGATTCTCTGTCTCTTTTTTTTTCTTCAGCCTTATTTGTTACAGATTTTTTTCTGGAGAAAAGGTTAGTTATAAGTCCGCCGATCATACGTGTACCTCGAGTGCAAAATTTCTTGAACCGTCTCCAGGGCGATATTAAATTTTTATTAACATTATGATTTTCCATACCAGCTAAGAGATGTATCTTGGAATCGTTAAGTTGACGGTCCGAGACTGCTCTTCTATAGTCCTCAAAAGCATCCTTGACACCAGTGATCACCACGATTACGATTAGTGGAACTGCTGAAAGTACAGGATTAGGGACGCCAAAAATTTGAAAAGCTCCCAATATGACAATCACTAAGAAGTATGAATTCGCAACATTGGTAAATTGGAAGAATAAGTTTTTAGGAAGGAAAGTAGTCGGAGTATACTTGGTGGTCCTTATTTTATTTCTAGCATAATGTGATTTCAAGCGGCCGTTTTCATCATACATGTCAGGAGGTAGTGGAGTATTAACGTAGATCTTTCTGGACTGAGCCCGCATTTCATTCAGTACCGACATTGGAGGGTCTATTCCAGGGATCCCATACTTGTAAGCAATCGTTCTCAACTTCTCTGCCAGTCCAGCATGGTTACCAGAAATGGACTTTTCGGGGTTCATGCCTGAGGAGTCAAGACCTGGGCTCTACAAAGTTCAGACGCTACTGATGTGCTTGAAGTATAGAATATAGCTAACAGTGAGTCGGATGTTTTACCCGTGCTTACAAGATGGTCGAGCCATGGCGGAGCTGTTTACGTAACTATAAGCTCCAACCAGAAGAAAAGTCAAAACATCCATACACCCAACACCATCAATCTGAGAACATGAAAAGGCCGGGTAATATGGATCTGATTTCTTTTTCATTTGGCTCTAGTGAAAAAGTGGACGAAAATCGTTACACATACTTTCCTTTTCTTTCAACACTTAGTAGCTACTAACACTATTTGAAAAATGTCCATCGAAGAACCAAAGATCGAAGAGATAACCGAGAGCCAAGAGGCCAATGAGCAAACTGAGGTTTCCCAGCAGGAAATTCCAGAAGGTGCTCAAGTCCGTATCATCTCTAAAAATGAGAAGAAGGCCAGAGCTGCTATTTTGAAGTTGGACCTGAAAAAAGTCAAGGGAATCTCAAGAGTCACGTTCCGTAAAAAGGGTAACTATATTTTGGCCATCAGTGCTCCTGAAGTTTACAGGACTCCTGCTGGTTCTTATGTTGTCTTCGGTGAGGCTGAAGTGGAAGACTTGAACAAGCGTTATGCCGAGACTGCAGCTGCCCAACAGGCTGCTCAACAGGCAAGTCAATCCGCTACCCAATCTGGTGATGCTGAAGGAGCACCCTCCAAAGATCCCGCTTCTATCACTGCTGATTTGGAAGCTTCTGCTAATGCTCCTGCAAAAGAGGAAGAGGACGATGACGAGGAGGTGGACGCCACTGGAGTGGACAGTGCTGATATCGATATCGTCGTTGAACAAACTGGAGTTAGCAGAAATAAAGCTATCAAGGCATTGAAGACTCACAACGGTGATATGGTCAATGCCATTATGTCTCTATCTTCTTAGATTATGATTGTTTAGGATACGATGTACTATGTTTTCTTATTTTCGTTTTTAGTTTTTTCATCTCTAGTCTTGTCACTCTGTAGGTGACGTTGATCTAATACTCTCTCGTCATTGCCCTTGTTGGTACCATCTATTTGTATGAACTGATCCTTTTCTGGCTCGTTGAAATTACCGCAGTTTATACAGATGTATTTGACCTCAGCTGGAACCTCACCTGGTGGGGCAAGTCCATTATTTTGATGACAGTGAAAGCATATTAATGCATACCTATTGTTAGGAGACATCTCGTCCTCTCCTAGGAGAAGCTTCATGATTGGATCGAAAACAGATCTCGTACGAGAAGGCAAATTTGTGGTACCACTTAGTGGGGGCGGTGTTTCAAGCAATTTGAAGTATTCCTGTTGTTTCCTTGCTACTTCTGCTTGCTCTCGCTCAAGGGCTTCTAGATCTTCCCCATCGGTGAATCTTTTCAACAGGGAGGACGTTTCATTGAAATTGGATAATTCCTTTAGGTTTTCGATTTTCTCTTGGTGTCGATTTCGGAGATCCTGCAAATTTGCTTCCGTACGATTTATCATAACATTAAATATTCTTTTGTAAAGCAGATCGAACAGAAAAATTAAGAGAGGGATTCCTATTAAATGAAGGTACATCTGTTGACCGCGTGAAAAAATTAGCTCATAAGCAACCAAAACAGTGTATAAAATGCTGGTGTAGAACAATACAGATGCCCTCCATCTTTTGAAATTTCTTTTATATAGTATTGACTTTCTTTCATTTCGTAAGATTTTTGTAGATATGGCTTTCAATTCACGTTCAAACTTGTCTGCATTGAACCCACCAGATGATCCATTTAAGAAACGTAACCAGGCCATCTAAGAATTGATTATACAAGAACTTGGCCTATCGTTCAACAAAAGTTGTGGTCGTATACGGGACAAGGGGGGTAAATCAGGATTAATTGAAAATGTAGGTGGCGGAAATTTTAAAGTTAGGTCTTTTGAGGAATACATTTGTATTGATTTCGAACGCGCATGCCCTCTATCTTCTTTTTACTTGAATCAATTGTAATATTCTCTCTGTCTTCATGCCATCCGTAAAACTTGATTGCTCTCAACTGCATAAAATATTATCGAACCCCGATGGCCATCAAGATTCTGTTGTTGCGACACCACAAGGTCTTGTAGTCATAGAAATCCAAGGTGTGCTGAATCTTCCGACTGAAGTGACAAGCAAATCGGATGAGAAACTAGCGGATCCCAAAATGTTTATTAAAGACAATCTCAGTGGAATTTTACCAGATGATCTACTCCAGCAAGAAAATGGACAAGCTGATAGAATGGCGATCAAGATTGGCGAAATACAATTTTCAGAGGGATCTGATCAAGTAACTCTTTTAATTAACAATACGCAAAGGCTAAATGGGACAATAGAAAAACTCAACCCTCCTTTAGGACTTTTGAAACTTACTAACGATACGGATGATAGCAGAAAACAAGTTCATCTTATTGATATCATTGAGAGAAAGTGTGTTTTCAGGAATCGTCCTCTGCCAGTTTAGAAGGACCAAGAATTATGCTCCTGATAATGATAGAGAAGCATACTTTGGGATTGAATGATCATCGTATCCACGGAAGCAAATAGCTGTAAGCATCGCCACACTTATTGATCTCCACAATTTTTAAGTTTTCATTGATTGTCTTCAAGACTTCCATTGAAACCCAAATCGGGTAATTCTATGGATGTGCCATTAAATTTTACTGCACTATGAAATTACCATTTTGAGACTTCAAAGGGTCTTTCTCTTCAAGTTAACTAGTCAGAGTGTTGATGTTTTACACCTGTTCCATTCAACTGGTCCAACATGAAAAACGTCAATTGGCTGCTAGTTGGTGGTTTCAAAAAATTTAGCATCCTATATAAGCTCTGTCAGTTTCTACTGAGATCCAGTCAGCAATGAAGCCATCAACTTTTAGCATCATCTCAACCACTTTAGCTATCGCATCGACCGTGGTAAGTGCACCTCTAGCGGGCATTAGTGCTAGCATATCTGATTCATCATTCACTTCTCCTGTAGGTGACAACGCTTTCGCTAGTGATAGCAATTGGTTCAAGAGAGAAGCTTTCAGATGGAGGAACAATGGTAAGAATCAACCATTTGGTAAGAGAGAGGCAGAAGCAGAAGCAGAAGCTTTCAGATGGAGGAACAATGGTAAGGATCAACCATTTGGTAAGAGAGAGGCCGAAGCAGAAGCAGAAGCAGGCGCAGAAGCTGAAGCTTTCAGATGGAGAAACAATGGCAAGGATCAACCATTTGGTAAGAGAGAGGCCGAAGCAGAAGCAGGTGCAGAGGCTGAAGCTTTCAGATGGAGGAGCAATGGCAAGGATCAACCTTTTGGTAAAAGACAAGCAGAAGCAGAAGCAGAAGCTTTCAGATGGAGGAACAATGGTAAGGATCAACCATTTGGTAAGAGAGAGGCCGAAGCAGAAGCAGAAGCAGAAGCAGAAGCAGAAGCTTTCAGATGGAGGAACAATGGTAAGGATCAACCATTTGGTAAGAGAGAGGCCGAAGCAGAAGCAGAAGCAGAAGCAGAAGCAGAAGCTTTCAGATGGAGGAACAATGGTAAGGATCAACCATTTGGTAAGAGAAAGGCCGAAGCAGAAGCAGAAGCAGAAGCTTTCAGATGGAGGAACAATGGCAAGGATCAACCTTTTGGTAAAAGGGAGGCATCCATTGATACAGAGGCAGATGTAGCATACTGGAGTTGGAGAAAGAGGATCACCCCTAAAGTTCCACGAGTATTGATGTCTATCGGGTCTTTAATGAACAGTACTTGATATTTATCTCTTCATTTGGCAAACTCATATTATTATTTCATCAGCTCATTGGCTTTAATTACTTCGTTAATTTTTTTAATTCTCCTGAAAAATTTTTACATCATCACCCCAGTGTAAAGACATAAATTTAACAGTAGATCTGACAGCTCTAGTGGCTTCGTTCATAACTTAACTATGGAATGAATTTTGTTTACTCTATTATTATAAGGCGTGATACCATTGACATGCTTTGCAGTTTATATTAGTACCTTCCTCTTGTCGCTTGTTAGCATTGTATATTAGGTTGTTGATACGGGTGGTGCAAGTTTAGATCTTTCCCAACCAGTTTTGAACTTTAGATCTGCGCCAAATCTTGGAAAAGGATGTGCTTCAGTATTAAATACCACCTTATTGAGGTCCCATTTCACATCGTTATCATCATCGAATAGCAAATATAGGTATTTCAAGGTTTCCGCAAACCAGAACGATTCCAAATTGTCTTTATAATTTGGAGTTCTGGCAGTAACATCCTGTAAACAAGAATATCGTACATTGTTGTCTTTTCCGCCGCTTGTTACCCGTGTATGTTCAACAAAGCTTTTAAAAATTTCGTAGCCCCATTCACGATACATTGAATCTCCCGTAATTTTGAACATATAGTATAAGGATTCCACCGTCTCGGGTCTCTGTAAATTATGCTTATCAGCTGGCTTTATATAGAAATCATGCTGAATTTTTTGATCAGTATTAAAAACCACGATTTCTGGGGCCAAACCAGTTTCTGAGACGTCGTGGTACATTTTGTAGCAAGTATAGGTGAGCTGAGTACCAAGAGAAAATTGCATTTCCCTTTCAGGATTCCAAAAGTCAGACTGACGAGCCTCTTTAATAGTCAGTCCACTGGTAGCCCCGAGTGCCAACGTTCCACCAAGAAAGCAAACGAGGTGATCCATTTTGTTAGAGAAGTCACCATTAATACCATTGGGTAACTCACCAATGAATGTTAGTCTATTTGGATTGGTTTTGCGTACCAAATGTTTGTCAACTCCTTGAATAGCCTGGTCGTACATTTCTTTATACACCGTTTCATTCGACTGTAGGTACTGTTTTATTAGATACTCGTAATAGGAATCACCCCTGGAGCCTAACCTGATCAGTTGGCCCCAGTATGAGCCAGTTTCTGGTTGAACATAGATAGGAACTAGTCCATCTGTAGGATTATTCGAATCCAAAACGGCCATAATATTCTCAACCTTTTTCCAGTATATTTCATTACCGGTCAGTTGGGAAAGATATTTGAATTCTAGTTGAAGTGTTGCTACTTCAGCAGTTGAGCTGGAGCCCATATCAACATGTGACCGCACCCCTTTTCTAGTTTTTAAGTTAACTGATGCATATGGGATTCCTGTGGTAGATTGAAAACCGCCAAGAAGTCTATCAGCCAAGTCCACCGCTCTGTCCAAATATAAATTATCGTTTGTCAGGTAAAAAGCAGATAAAAGTCCTCCCAACATTCGAATTGTTGTTTCAAAAACATTAACTTCATAGTCAAAATCATAGCTCAATTCGTGTTTTATCCAATCATTAGCATGGTTTAGTTCTTCACTCAAATTCATCAAGTGCAAAGTGTCAAGACTATCAACAATAATCCAACCCAAAGGGTGTTGTCCCATATTTTCTGCAGTTTGGGAGACAGGGTGATACACGTCTTTTCCCCAACCGTTTCTAACATAATCCAACCAAGACTCTTGAAACACGTTGCGAACTTCATTTTTTCGAATTTTCCATAGCTCATTAAAAGTTAACTGCTCATCGATATTGCAGGAGGGACTGGAATCTCTTACACGCAACGTGAAATAGTAAAGAGAATACGCAAAAAACGATAGAATAAACCCTTTGGCCAGCATTTCTTTCAATTTTCTTTTGTTATTAAGTGGAATTGGTTTATCTTTATACAATGGAAGTTTGCTTGGAGCGGATTTGGATTTCAAGGTAGTAAGGGTTCGGTTCTTTTTTATCTGATAGAACATGCAACAGTTGAACCAACTCAGGCAACCAATTAAATAGAGAAATCAGATTAACCGTATTTGAAACTGTAGAAAATGGTGACAATTGAGCGAACTTATGCTGAACAGAAACTTTTGGATTAATACAGAAGGAGGAAACTCGATAATGAATAGTGTAAAACTCAAATAGTAATTCACCACTATGTAGCCCATGATTGCATTATACTACCTAGCCAGAGAAGCACAAAGGACTAGCCCTTCACTCGTATGATATCCCAAAAAATAGGTGACTCTATTCCTAATAACACTGCACATGCCGTCTCCGTCACTCTCCCGACATGGGAAGCCACTGTTGGCTATGAAGAGGGAGAGGACTGGGTGGTAGGTAGAATGTACACTGGCTATCCCAGATTTTTCATTCATCAAGAAATTAAACTACTCTGCAAATTATTAGAAGATTGTTATGGCAGGGAGAGTGAACGCTGTTTAATCTTTCCAACTTACAATGTCGCTAAGAGATGTCGAGAGTTCATAAAGAGGTATACTATGTTAGATCAAGTTAATGTTCGTATTTTACAGCTGTCGACACCCAGTCCTAGAAATGAGGATGAAAGCACATATCGATTAGAAACGCATATTAGCATTGCATTTTTTCCAGCTTCTGAATTTAGTGTAGCCAAGCAATATTGGCAACATTCGGGAGAAGGAATATCTTCTAGAATGGGCGAGTATTGTCTGCATGAATTAAAGTACCTGGCGGAAGGAATTGAGGATGACAAGGCTAACTCCCCGGACAATAATCAAATCAGGCAGAGGTCCCGCAAATCAAGATCTTCCAGGTCGTCAATCATCGATCCCAGTAACAGTACTAATGAATATTCTACTTTCATCGAGGAGCGGTTTGGTCGAAACCTGGACATGAGGTTCCACAATGAAGCTAAGTCACTACTTAAACGGAGAATTGCTGGAAAAATTGGAGAATCGAAAGATGAAGGATCTGCATCAACTGAAAGAGCCACTATATCAAAGTTATCGCAGGACGATGTGTATTTGTATCCCTCAGGGATGACTTCAATCTTCAATGCGTATTTGGCAGTTTTGAGTATTGGGCATGCTGATAGGAAATCTGCGTGCTTTGGATTTCCTTATGTAGACACCTTAAATGTTTTGAAGAAGTTTGGCCCTGGCGTCTATTTCTACGGATTTGGAGATGACTCGTCTTTAGACGAGTTAGAACAGCAACTGGCATCGGGATTGACTATCAGTAGTTTGTTTTGTGAATGCCCTTCGAACCCGCTTCTGAAGACACCCGATTTACAGCGTATAAAGTTTTTGGCCCAGAGATACGATTTCTTTGTGGTTGTTGACGAGACAATTGGAAATTTTCTTAACATTCATGTGCTGCCATACGCTGACATGGTAGTATCATCCTTAACGAAAGTGTTTAGTGGGGCATCCAATGTTATGGGTGGCTCTTTGATTTTGAATCCGGACTCTTCTCATTACGCCGCTTTAAAGAAGTACTTCAGTTCTCACTTTGAAGATCTATACTGGGCTCAAGACGTCATCTATATGGAGAGAAACAGTCGAGATTTTGAAACGCGTTCCGCTAAGGTTAATCGAAATGCGGAGTCAGTTGTGAAGTATCTTTCCAAATCACCCCTCATCAAAGAAATATATTATCCATCTTTGTCAGAATCAAAAAGTCACTACGATAAGATTAAGACGCCACAAGGGGGCTATGGGGGATTGTTGTCAGTGGTATTCCACGAAGAGGAGAGGGCAAAATGTTTTTTTAACAGCCTGAAGTTGAGCAAAGGTCCATCACTAGGTACAAACTTCACTTTGGCTTGCCCTTACTCAATTTTAGCACATTTCCAGGAATTGGACGAGATTGAAAAGTGGGGAGTTGATCGAAACTTAATCCGAGTCAGTATTGGTTTGGAGCCTGAAGTTCAGCTGTTGGCAATATTCAAAGAGGCCTTGCAAACAGCAAGCGAGGTTGAAATCAAAGGAGAATGTAACTAGTATACAATAATTTTAGCTTTAATGTGTAAATATTTCAGTTGCATTTTCACTGTTCATTTTTCGCCTTAACATATAGTTTAAACTCTTTTTTTCATTAGATATGTGTCTAAGCGTACATATATCGGGACATCATGGTAGAGCCTTAATGTCAATAACTTTCTCTCCTCTGTTGAAACGTGGGTGTCTTGGGTCATTGATGAATTCGTCGCTGTTCATAGAAGCATTGGCAGCCTTACCGATCAAGTAGTATGTGATACCAGCTCCGGCAAAAAAAGTCCAGTATGGTTTAAGAACTGGGACAGCGTATCTTGTTACGTTAACCATTTTATTCGACAAGTTGTATAAGAGAGAAACTTCGCTGGAGTTAATATAAGTTTAGACCATCTCCAACCATTTCCACCAATGAGGAGGGAGAGAGACATACATATGGTTAGGACACCACCAAATTAAGGAGAACTGCTAAGATTAATCGGAGCACTACTCGAAGGACTATAGACGTCGGATATGATATATGTACAACTGATTAGATAATCAAGATTACATAACGAATCACAAACTGGAAAAGCCCAGTGTTTCAACTTAAGGCCCTGGACTGGTAAGCGGAGAACATGTGCATTTTACTTACCTGTGCCAATACCAAAGAATATTCTCTTGTTCTTGCATCAAACCGTGATGAATACTTCAAGAGACCTACTCATGAAGCGGAGCTGCATTTGGTTGATGGTGTGGAGACGATATCACCCTATGATTTGGCTCGTGAAGAAAGAGGAACTTGGATCGGAATGACTACAACTGGGCGAATTGCTGTCCTTGTCAACTACAGAGACCCGATTGAAGTCAATCATAGAGGCAAAGTATCTAGAGGACTGTTGCCTATTTCTTATCTGGGTTATCAGGTTCCCAAAGAAGCGGGGAAAGAAGAGACAAATCAGAGAAAGAGCCAGTCTACGAAGGCGACATTTGGTAGTTGTTCCCATGGAGCTCAAGACTGGCCTGATGAATTTATTCTGAAAGAACTGAAAAGCATTGGAGGCTTTTCCTTAATGTACGGCCAATTATCCATGGGAGATAATGGACGCATTTGCCCTTTGAGCGTCTTCACGAATAGATCCACCCAAAGAACTGAAATATTTGTTGATTCAGATCAATTCGGACTATCAAACTCACATTTTTTTGAGCCTTGGCCCAAGGTCATGGAGGGACAGCAAAAGTTAAGTGAATTAATGACAGCTTACGATAACGCTGAACTAGGCAAAAAGGTAGACCAAGATCACGATCAACGCGATGCTCTGATCGACGAGATTTTCAAGATACTATCTATCGACCGAATTCCCTCTGAACTAAGGTCAGACTATATTTCAGCTTTCGAACACTTTCCAGAAAGTGTCTTTATTCCTCCTATTGAGACGCCCTACTACCATGATCCAAACAATTTGAATAATCCTGTTGCGGGTGACTACTATGGCACTCGAACCCAAACAGTTATCCTTGTAGATAGAAGAGGTAATGTTGAGTACATTGAAAAAACTTTGCATTCCAAAGACCAAAAGGAAATAGAAACAAACCCTATACGCCGATTTAAGTTTCACATCAATGGTTTTACACAAGTCCATCAGTCTTCCACGGCTAACTCCGGGCTGGAGTAGAGTCGGTCTTAACTGGGGAAGCAGATAAGCCCGGACGGGCCGCTAGCGGCGCGCAAGTGGATTTTTTTTTCAGATAATTATCCAACCAACCGATAAGCTAACCCGGATATGACAAAAATATAAAAAGGAACGTATATCTATCAATTATTATTACACTTGGATATTTTTTGTAGACTCTGGTAGCCGCATATGAAAGTAACTAGAACTGATCAACAACACTTTCAGGATGAAGTGGTATTGAAGTATACCGATGTAATTGGTGAGAAGTTGGGAGGCAAGGTACTTTCCTTCAGTGATGAGTTTTTTGCCAAGGCAGAGAATCTTTTAAAGCCTACTGCCCCAATCAGAGATGCTACTAGGTTTGTTCACACTGGAGCCTGGTATGATGGCTGGGAGACTAGAAGGCACAATGAAGAAGAGTCGGATTGGGTCGTGATCAAAATGGGAGTTTCAAGTGCTAAGTTGATTGGAGCTGAGGTAGATACCGCATTTTTTAATGGTAACCATGCTCCTTTCATTACAGTAGAGGCTGCAGTTTCTACCGATGAAGGCATTGATTCTGCCAACTGGGATATTATTATTGATAAGCAAGAATGCGGACCAAGCCAGAGACATTTTTTTATCAGGGATGAAATAACTGAAACCGCATACACTCACGTTAGGCTTAAGCAATACCCTGATGGAGGAATAGCCAGATTTAGACTCTATGGAAAGGTCATTCCCATAAGACCTACTGATCTTAATAGCATCATTGATTTGGCTAATGTCAATAATGGAGGTGTCGTTCAGGCTTTCAGTGATCAACATTTTGGGTCTGCAGACAACTTATTGCTTCCAGGTCGTGGCCACGATATGTCTGATGGATGGGAGACTAAAAGATCACGTTCTAAAGATCATATTGACTGGGTGGTCATTGCTCTGGGTGACAAAACCAACATTGATCGAATTGTTGTGGATACCGCTCATTTTAGAGGTAACTTCCCCCAGTTCATCAAAATTGAAGGAACTTACCATGAAGGAGAAACGACCCCTTCTTTAGAAGAGGGCTGGAAAACTGTAGTTCCACAAAGTAAAACAGGCGCTGACCATGAGCACACTTATAATGTTGAAGATAAGAAGTCTGTTTTTACCCATGTTAAGCTGGTTATCATTCCCGATGGTGGGGTCAAGAGAGTAAAGGTGTTTGGCCGTGTGGCACACTGAATATCATTAATCACACTGAAAGGAACCTTATGACTTACGAAATTTTAGTCTGAAGGGAATACTATTTAGTAGTAAAGGTATCAACCAATATTTATATTTTAATAGTATTTGACAAAGACACTCATGAAAAAACTATGCAGCAGACTGCTCAACAGTCGAACTTACAGGTTCTGTGGTGCTATTGACATTTTCGTTCTCGCCGTTCACATCTGTTGTCTTCTCAGTCTCCTCAGCAAGCTTCAGGCGGGAGTTCTCTATTCTATTGTTTATATCGTCAAGTGCTTGTTGTTCGATCTTTGAACCATCAAATGGAGAGTCAATAAGTTTGAAGATTCTGTTGTACCATACATCGAACCAATAATTAAAAAATGAATGATCTTCCATTCCGGCTTTGACAGCGGTTTTAATCCAGAAAACATAAGATGCGATAATGAAATCAGCACGAGTGACATGGAAGCCCATTAAATACTTATTGACTTTCAGGAATAGTAAATCAGCGCCCTCAGCTTCTGAATAATCGTATAGCTCCATGAAACCAGGAAGTTCATTGAAAATAGATTCCACCATATCATGAATTTTATCCTTATCTTTCAGCAAAGCCTGGCAGTCAACTCCATAGTATTCATTTTTTGTTCTTTGAAAATATTCAGGATCACTCTCATCTTTTACCACAATAGTTTCGGAAAAAGCTAACAATGGTGAAGAAAGCTTTCCCAATAGCACTTCCTCCGAATAGTTAGAGATAGCTCGATTGAATTTACGGTCTTCAATATCCAAAAAATAGTCTGAAAAATTTGGAGTGGATAAAGGATCAAAGTTTTGTTTCACAAACTCCTCAATTTCAGATCTCCCCATCACAGTAGTGCCCCTGTAGGAAATAGCTGGAAGAGTATACTCGGGTATTGAATTCCAAGGTTTCACACCCAACTCTTTTAATGTGGGTTTTATTTGAGGGTAAGTTAACCATTTTACTTCAAACGGAATTTGTAGGTGATTGAGCAACATTCTAGTTTGCACAGTATTGGGAGACCACATTGTGTACTCATCGGAAGAGTCGATCAGCGCCGGAATGTCATAGAGGATAACAGGTTCCGTCATCTTGTAGGAATCCGCATCTTTAATTTCGATTTCTTCTAAAGGACGCTTGTACCCCTCCTCATTTTCATCACCTTCTTTGTCATCAAGTTGGTTGTCATTCTTCTCGGAACCATTGATCTGCTGCTGTGACACAGCTGTATGTTTCTCATTATCAGCCGTCACAGACTGATTCACGGGAGAATCATCTGAATCATCTACAAGTGAGATAAAATTAATTCCTGAGGGAGGCTGCGTGCTCATGTCTTTTATGGGATAAGATGAAGTTTTATTGTGTTTCTGTAAGATACTCAGAAAGATGTTTGACAAAATAAGGGGAGTTAAAACCTCTATTTATACCTATTCGAGTATTAATTTGGTTGGTTAAACGGAAATTGAGCTAGCGGGAAAAAGAGAAAAGAATATCATAGAATATTTCGTCTATAATACATTCCAGAATCTTAAACATGACCAAGGAGTAAGCGAATTGTGGGGTAAAAACTGTATGCCTGTTGCATTTTAGTAGGCTACGAATTTTCATTTTTAATGTATGGAGGTAGGATGTTTTCTCTCTTTGTTTGTTTTTTTTCTTTCTCGCGAAATTGGTGGTAGTTCTTATCATGACAGTTGCATATCGAATATTTCTACGTACATTCGAAACTAAAAGACAACCTAGGGAATGGGTCCCGTACTCCCAGGAAATGAATCAACTAAGCCGAGTAAGGTGACCAAGCCCAAGAAAGCTTCTCATTCGAGGGCTTCCAAGGCTTGCTCATCTTGTAGGAAACAGAAGACTCGCTGTTTTCCTTCCTCGGATTCTATAGCGTGTCTTCGGTGTGCCTCCATGAGCCAAGTTTGTTCTTTTGAAGAAGACCTACTGAAACGAGCCACAGATCTTGATGACTCAAAGGAGCATATAATTGGCTGTTTACCTAATTTGGACCAAAACGGTTCGTTTGATATTAAGCAAACCATTAAACCGGAGAGCCAAGTGTTCAAGCTCTCCCCAATAGCCAAACTGAATTTGAATATAGATAGAAAATTGAAGAGCCTAGAAACAGGAGTAAGTCAGATTTTAGGTTTACTGAGAAGAGAGGGTTATGCCCTGCCGGAGCCGGCCGAGGTTTCGTTGGTTGGTACAAATGAAGCACATGCTGATTTTGGCATAGAGTCCAAGTTAGAGAATAATAAGCAACATCAACGAATGGAGCCAGAGGATTACGACCAAGCTCTAGATCAAAATTGGCCTACTGGCTATTCTGAACACTTAGCCAAGAATAGAGAAGAAATAACAACCTACACTGACTATAATGAGGTCACTTTGAATCCTTTTGGGTCGAAATTAGATCTATCTGACATACCCAGCTTGGGAACCACACATTCTACATTCATAACCTCACCATTTACTTCTTTCACTCAATGTGTTGCAGCAGATACCCTACCGGTCCCATTGGCAAATTTGGTTTTTGCTCGAGACCATATCAGTGATTTCAAGTCAAAATTTTTCAGTGCCGGAGTCTTGACGAAGCTTCAAGCAATTGAGTTGTTATCGATTTTTAGGGAGAGATATGGTAGATGGGTATCATTTCCTCATCATATATCGACGGAACTACTTTTGGATCGAATTGTATCCAAATGCCCTTTATTGCTTATAGTTGCATGCTCCTTATCTCTGAAATACAGTGATCCCTATATTAAGCAGCATTCGGAGGAATATTTGCGGCAATCGCTTATAAAAGAACTTAACCAGAACCTGATGGTTTTGCCTCAAAGTCTAGAATTTATGCAAGCTTTGGTGATACTTAGTGTCTATGGGTTGACACTCTCCGATGAATCGTTATCCGTCGATGCGTGGTTCCTTTCGGGCATTGCGTTGCAACAATTCATCACGAAAGAGAGAGTCGGAAACTTGATTTCTGATCGGGCTGAGGGCATCTCTGAAGAATTTCAACGATTAACAGTATATCGCCTTTGGAACCATTTATGTCTGGCTCATTTGGTCAATAGTGTTCTATCAGGTAGAACTTCAATCATTAACTCTTTGAACCTTCATTCAGGAAGAAAAGTGCTTGATCTTCCTGAGTCTACCAATTTTGACGGTCGCATGGTAGCGGAATGCTCACTACAGCTAATCGTTTGCGAATTCCTTAACAACCAATCTGCGTCCAAGGAAAAATCTTTACAAGTAGCTCGCGGTGAACTAGTGAAGTGGTTAGAGCAATGGAGTTACCTTTTTGAACAACCTGCCAATCAATTTGTAGAGTTAGGTTACCATTATGGGTATTTTCTAGTGTTGTTTCATTGGAATTTCAAGAAGCTGCAGGATCAATCACCAGATGTTATTTACCCCAGCATACAAGACAGCATGGTAATAGACCGAATATTTGACATAGCTGACAGTGTCTCTATGCGTTCAATGCTTTACCATGCAGAAAAGGTTTTAGACTCTATTAATTCAGTGAATGATTCATCATATTTTGCATTCCTATCAGACCAAGTACACTTCATTTGTGTTTACTCTGCTTTGATCATGGTAAGGCTACTCAAAGTGATAACCAATAGAGATAGGATTAGTGTTGAATCGGTCAACGAAGATTTGAACCAGGTCGAAATATCGTCTCCGGAATTGACAAGAAAACTGGATAGATGTTACAAGCTATCATTACGATTTAAAGAAGTGAGTAGGGACGAGAAAGATATCCCACAGCAATATGCGACAGCAATACAATCGGCGTTGGTTGAGACGTTTCCTGCGATTCCCTTAAGCAAGGCTTGGGTGATGGACGATAGTCTAGAAGATGGTTAGATTTCTATCTTTCAAATTTGCATATCGCATATTAATATCCACAGACACCATTAAATACACGAAGAAGACCAGCTCTGCTTTTCACTAGAAGGGATTCGCAGAGATTCATATCTCACTACAATTCTATAAGTAGATTACGCGTCTTTTTTTATTTTATATTAGGAAATTAATTCCATTCCTTCTAATTTATAAAAGTGGTCGCATGTGTTGTATTACAATTTCCGAATGAAATACTTCCAATTCACGATCCAAATATTAGGATTTGGGATTGCTTTGAATTTTTCATGTAGGTAGGCATTAAAGTTATTACTGACAGCTGCATCCTTTTTTTTGTTCTCAAAATGTTTCATATGGTTTTTTTAGGTTACATATATATATATATATATATATACATATTCAAGCTCTTGTTAAGCCTTTCCGTTACTCCGCTTGTAGTAGAGAATGTATTCGGTAATGATTATTCTTCCCGATCCTTGAAAAAGCTTAGACGTTTTAGTATTTCCTACTATATCACTACTATATCACGTTCTAACTATGGTTATTAACCAGTGTGATCAATGCTCAGATATCTCCTGATTGCATTATTTGGATAACTTATTCACAGGTATTCCGTCTTCATAGCGCCATTGAGCGCTTCTTCTCAGGTATTTTTATTACCTATTCATCCACCTACTTTTCAAATCTATCTATAAATGATATTAGATGCATACAATTCTAGCAGACGATGTTCGGATGTTTCGATCGTATTGCAAAATTCAGGTGCGCTTATTGGTTGGTCCTAGAATCGAAAGACATTTTTTCTTGTATACAACTTCTTACACAACACCAGTAAGTTCCAATTGGTATAACATTATTTAGTGAGTCCCGTTCTAACCTGATAGAAAAATGTCTACAGCCACTGAAAAGATTATTGAGTTACAAAAGTTCTACCAAACCACCAACAAACCTATTTATGCCGCCCATCCAAGATCCAAGTACTACTTAATCCCATACTTTGGATTGTTAGGAGTCTCTGTAGCTGCTTCATTGTTTTATACTGGTCGTGCATGCTTTGGTATCAAAGATAAGAAATAAGTTACTGGATATTTAGCATGTTGAATACAGACTTTCACCCTGCAGTTGGTAGGGCCACATGTGTAAAGAAATGTGTAGAACTGACTTGGAAAGAGGCTTAATCAGTCACTTGAGATCCGACAATGCATGGCTAGGTATCAAAGGACCGGTTTCATATTTTTGTTTCTTTCCGGTTTCAAGGAGCATTTCGGTGCAGCTTATTTTTTCAAACAGGTGCTCTATTTTATTTGTTTTGCTTTTCCTTACTGTCTACAATTATTGATTGTGTTTCTTCTTATCTCGTCTAGGCACCAAGTACAACGGTCCCTTGTATCTTGTCACGTAAACCTTTAAACTCGTAGCGCACTTGATAGAGTGAGTGGCACGCTTCTTTTTCCCTATCTCTCCCACTCTTCGCTTATGACAGACAGTCCGCTAACGTAATGAAAGAAACAGAAGAATTTGACCTCAAGAAGCTATTTCAAGGTTCGCAAGAGTACGAACTTCTTAGTAGACTTACTTGTAAGACTGTTGATCATCTCACTTGTACGATATGCCAGGATTTAATGATTATACCCTTTGTCACTTCGTGCGGCCATAGCTTTTGCTATGGGTGCATCTACGAATGGCTAAAAAAACGACCAAGAACTTGCCCTATATGTCGAACCACAGTGCAAGCCGAGCCCATTCCAAATCACTCTTTGAGGAATATACTCAGTCAATTCATAGAAACATGCTTAGAGATGTTTCCCGATGTTGCAGTAACAATCAGAGCAATTCATGCGCAGCAGACAGAGCTATTTGAAAAAGATTCTCAAAACAAAGCTTCTTTATTTGGATCAATATTTCAAAACAAAGGCTACGCTGTTTATGACACAGATGATGGTGTTACTCGCTGCTCCGAGTGCCACTGGGAAGTTCATGGCTCTCTGTGCCTGAATTGTGGCAGGGAGCTAATCAACCGGCAGAGCACAGGCGATGAAAGCTTAGAAGAATCAGAAGGAGATGTCCTTTCGATTGCTGAGGAGGATAGTGCCCTGGATGAAGACGAATCAGAGTCAGATTTTGATGACTTTGTTGATCACAGAGATTTACATGCTATCCTAAACGAAGAGGTACAAAATGAAAGCAATGGCGACTCTGATTATTCAGAGGGGCTAAGTGATGAAGAGTTTGGCTACGACTATGGGGGAAGTAGAAGACCTGTTGTTGAGATTAGTGATGAAGATGATACAGACAGTAGTAGAGCAGAGGACGATGAGAATGAGCCCGTCGTTCAATCCGTTCATTCTATTAGCCGTACAATTCCAGATGACAGTTCTTCCGAACTATCCAACATGGAAGACATGGAACGAGAGTTTGATGTGTGGAATGGATTCAGTGACCCAGAATAAGTAACCTCACTGTAAGAAAGTCAATACTTTTAGGTCGGTTCGGCCTTCATCGTAAAGCATTTGTCGCGACAATGAGGAGAGTAGTCTGATGATAAATTGACATTGTATTCCCTTTCCTTCTCCAATGACAATGCTAGTTATGCGTGACTTATCAATAGAGTTTCCTGATACAGTCTGGCGTGCTGTTGCGACGTATCTTCCACAACAGGATCTGGTCAACCTGGCTTTGGTCAACTATAAATTTTATATGATAGCGATAAAGTATCTCTATCGAAATTTATGGTTCAAGAAGTCTGTAGTCCTGCCTAATTGTAACCTTCATAGTGCTGCCTATTGGACGCTAATTGGAGGCTCAAGTAACTTCTTAGCAAAAAAGGAACTTCATAATCAGGTATTTAAAGCCAGACAAGCAGTGTTGCTCCAAAGCTTAACCATTAATCCAGATCTATTAACTTACATTGAAAGAGTGGCTATATTTGAGGACTCCAATTCCGATGACATCGTAGAGCTCAATGAGAAATTAGTGGCACTAATAAAAGGAAATTGTCCAAATCTTCTGAGCTTTCAAGTGTTCAACAAGAATAGAGGTCTTCATTTGTCTGATCAAGAACTCCCGAAACTCAAGAAGCTGGAAACTTGTGCCATAAACCATCTTTTACAATTACAAGAATTGCCAGCCAGTCTGAAGCACTTGCACGTTAATCTTCTTGATACTTATAAAATCGAGAAGAATGCATTTTTGGACACCAAAAAGGCTTTGGTTCTATTATATGGTCTGGAGTCTTTGTATTTGTCGTCAGACGAGGTCTCAACGTTAACTTTTTTGCACTTTGTAATCAATGATCTTAAACCACCAAAATCAAAAAAGTTTCAGTTCAAGACTCTCAAAATTATCTACTATCACGGATTCAACGATTACAATGCAACGTTGAGGGATCTCATGCTATCGTTCATCTACGATTACTGTGACTTGAGTACTATAGTCAATTTGGAACTGGTTTTAGGCTGTGATATTCCACATTGCTCTTGCTTGCCTTTATTTTCCGATGAATTATGCGAGAAAGGGGCTTTGACCAGGCTTCGCAAAATTGCTTTCATTGAAAAGACTGAGCAGAAAAGCCATGATTTTGTGGAGAATTGGGATATTTCAGTTGGAAGGTTGCTTCTTAATTTGCCCTCAACTCCCAGCGTGGAATACTTATCCATTCGCCACAGCCCTCCTCTGGATGGTAACCTTGAAAACGGTCTAGAGGGTAATTTCATAAGAAGAAAGAGTTTATATCAAGATGTTTTGCCTAAACTGGCAAATCTACGGGTTTTAATTTTGCCATCATTTATGGCATCTTGTGCGTGTTACGAAACCATTACGTCTGATCTTTTGTGGAATGGCTGTGACTGTGAGTTTTGTTCGAAGTACCTCTCCCTCTTTGATGAATACATAATGAAGCACTTTTATCTTGATACGTCTACTGGTTTGTTAAAGGACGTAATCTCTCCAAGATTCTTTGCTGCTGCTGCGGATTCTTTGAGTGGAAGAATGTTCACACCTAGTGACGTTTTGCACAATGCTTCAGACTTGGACTTGCTGAACTTTCCACCAACACTCAGCACTTGGGACTTCCATGGATACTCTTATTTTATGCATCAGGATGGGTATAAATGTGAATTCAACCAGAGTCTCTTCCCTCAGTTGGCGAAGGTAATCAGCCACTTCATGGATGAGTACGTTCAGGGATGTATGGAACGGCTTCCACTTCTTTCATGCTGTGTCTTAAGTGGAGTATATTTTGATACGTCCCACAGATCGTCCATGGAAGGACCCAAGAGTCTATTTGACGATCCAGGAACTAAGCCTAATTTGGTTGTCAAGGATCACTAGCCTGTAATGTAGGACTAAGTAATTTTATCTAATGATTGACGAGTCGAAATAGCGCGCTTACTGTTTATTTACATATCAAGTTCTATCATTCATCTATTTTTCTTCATATAGGAGGCAAAAAGTTTACTCCTTTTGGTTTCAGCAATGTCAACCATTGATATTGTTCCAAACAATAAACCAAAAGTCACGAAGGACAGTATTACTTCTGAGAGGTTAAATGAATTTGTTTTTGAGCTGTCTAGGTTTGTTCAAGACGCACCGAGAGACTCTATAAGTCAATTCCGATCAGCTGAGGCGGAAAAATCCATCACAGAATTCCTCAAGACACCCTCAAAAGGTGCTTTGTTCATCTACAAAATATACCTTGAAGACAAAGACATCTTTGCTTTTAAAATTCTACATAACACGGTTCCAAGGTTGACTCAGGTTTCCTCAATCCTTGCTCTACTGAAAGATACAGGTCCAATCAAAAGTGAACATGATTTACAGATAATCAATGTCCCAATATCAGAATTTGTTGAAAAATCGTTGGTGGGATATTTAAAGGATTTAGTAAACCAGACTGTGGGCACTTTCTTCGAAGCATTCACTAGAGAGAATAGACAAATGCACAATTTAAGCCCATCATTGGCAAACACGAAAAGGAAGATAACCGAGTTGACACTGGCATTAGACCAATTTCAAAGAGAAATCAGGGTTCCGGAGCTCTTAAAGTATACGCATAAAACCGTGAGGGAAGCAATTGCCCTAAGTGACTCGACTGGAGGATCTCGAACTCCTCTGGAATTCGTAGACTCAACCTTGATTGAAGATCCAGAGTACGTAAATGAAATACACAGCATTGTCAATAATTGGATAAGATTAGCCCAGCAGATCACTCATTTAACTCATGACCCAGATGAAGGATCCAGTGAAGAGGAAGTGACTTTCTGGGTTACACTAGAACACGCCCTGACACTGCTCAAAGCCCAGTTGGAGAGCCCTGAGGTGACAGTTTCATTGGAAGTCTTAAAAAAGGCTAAACGGTTTTCTGCCACGGTCAGCTTTATAACGGATACTGGAATAAGCCAGGCTTTATCTACTGCCTCGCATTATACCCCGTTCCTAAAAGAGATCCCAATCCAAAGTTTTCTTGCCGCTTCTGATATACACAAGCTTCAGGACGCTATATCTGACGTTTTCTTCAGCCTAAAGAAACTAAAATCGACGGAGTATCCAGTCCCAAGAGTTTTAATGTGGATTGAAACCTTTTCCAAAGATATCAAAATGAAGCTTGAACTAATTCTCAAACGTTATCATCTCATGTCTTTACCATTTGAAGAGTTTATTGAAAAAACGGCATCTATTGAAAGTTTCTTTTACAGTTTACATGAGCAGCTTCAGCAGTTCATTGAGCTAGCTAGGCTAGTTGTCCGCAAGAGATCAGAGAAGTACATGGTTATTAAAGTCAACCTAAAGACAGATGAAATTGAGGAGCAGCTTCAGTATGTCAAAAAATTCAGGACATCCCACCATGACCTGTATAACGTTATTAACCATATAACTAGTGCTCACGCGATGGTAAATAGCACTAACCTTTTTACAGCATTGGACTTTGCGTATGAACCGATGAAGAACTTAAACTGCACTGATACGTCCTCTGAAGGTAAAATTTCTTTCTCAGCAGCGGAAGCCATGTACACGACCAGAAAGGAACAGATTGAAGCACAATTGATTGGCATATTCAGAGATAGAATGGACCTTGCTACAACTTTTACCCAAATGATTCAAGTATACCAAACTTTTAGTTTTCTTCTGAACCGTCCATCTGTTGTTTATGCTGTTCAAGATCATCGTCTGCAGATACTTAGAACTTTCAAGGACGAAGTGACTCAGATATATTTGCAATTATCTCACGATTCTTCACTAGAGAAACTTTTGCAACTACGAGGAGTCCCTCCAATGAGCCATGCGATGTTGAATTCTTTTCATTTGTTTAGCAAACTTGAGATCTTGATGTCAAAACTTGACCTCGTACTAGGTAATGATTGGAACCAATATCCCGATGGTCAAAAGCTACAAGCTGATATCTTCAATCTCAAGTCAAGGCTAAACACGCAAGAGATGTACTCCCAATGGCTTGTGGAATACAAAGATTTCAATGAAGAATTTTTACATAGTAGGCCCGTTTTGAGAATTGTTAAGAACATCACCACTGATGATCTTCAACTCTTTGTGAACTTTGAGGATAAGAACTTTCAATTCTCCAAGGATGTTGGGACTTTTGCTAGTTTGGGATTCGATATACCACAGAACCTGGTGCGTGCAAACAAAAAGATTAAGAAAATTTCTCCCTTAGTTTCAGGTCTATCACTATCACTTTTACTTTTTGCCAGTATAATGAAAACAGTTGACCAATACCAAATGTTCCAGCTCCTATTGCGATCAACCATTGAGCAAATAATCGGGCAAGTATCTCATATATTGACAATCACCTGGGACAGTGTCCTAAAAGCTCAAGATCTAAAGAATCTTGCACAAATTGACTCCAAACCTAAAGAAATACAAGTTTTTGATTTAATCATCGAGACACAAGATGATATCTATCAATCATACCGACAACTTGAAAATCTTACCATATTGAAAATGAAACTGCATGAACTATTTTTGAAGCTGAAAGAATGTTGCTATTCACTTGTCTCAATCAAAGGAGTACTATCTTTATTTCAAAAAGTTGTGAACGAACTGGCCACTAGTTACAATAAGGAAGTAATGTCAGAGTTTGTTAATTTTCTGAATAATGAGCTTTTAGAAGCCTTGAGAAGGAAAGCGGTACAAGAACTTGAAACGTGGCGAAAACAATTTACTAAAGAAAGTTCTCAATTTGAAGTTAAGTCAAAACATATAGTTGAAATTGAAAGTCGGCAGATAAAAATGGTGCCCCCATTACAGCAATTTAAATTCATATGCGTACAAGAACTCGACCAAGCTATTGAGATAGTACAAAATCAAGAAGTTCTAGTCTCAGATAGCTCCCAAAATAAAACATTTTCGTCTATAAGCGATCTTCTTTATGAGGATATGGTGTTATGCTTAGAGGCTTTAGAAAAAAGCTACGAGTTGGCTAATTCATACTTCAACACGTGGTATGAATGCGAGTCATTATGGAGTTTTGATTTACAAGATGTTGTATCCCAATTCAATAATGATATCGAAACATGGTTATTTTTTGTTGTAGATTTCAATTCTGCAAGACTCACTATAGATCAGCCTACCTACAGGAGTGGACCATTGCTAATAAACTGTGAACAGATATATGATAGGGTGACGTCCAAGTTTGATGAATGGCAGAATGATATTTTGCTGAAATTTGCAGATCTAGTAGAAGAGACATGCTTATCTTTGCATTCGTCACTAGTCGAGGCGAGGGCAAAGTTGGAATCTCGATCCATAGATCCAAGAAACATGAAAAGTACTCTTCGACTGATTGCAGACATCTCTGAACTTCAAGATAACATTCCCTCTTGGAATAGACTTGTCCGGCTCTGTGAGTCGGGTCAAAAGGTTTTACAAAGAAGCAAGGTAAGCCAGACAAAAATGTCATTACCTCATCACCAGCTATCGTCGGATTTTTTGTCTGTGACAGATCTTCTGAACTCACGGCTCAATTCTTTAGAAAAACTGCACGACACAATTGCAGAAGATTTGGATTCTCGGACTTCAGCATTATCAGAAAAAATAAAATATACAGAAAGTAAGTGGAAGTTGAGTAAACCTACATCTGGCAAATTGAAGCCAAAAGATGCTTTAGAAACGCTCAAAATTTTTCAGAAGCTGTTCACCGACCTAGAAGAAGAGGCTCAAAGAATAGACTCAGCTATTTCTCTACTAAAAATTCCCATTCGTCCTACTTTTGATCTTCAAGACTGCCGGAATGAGCTTGACGACTTGGAAATTGTTTGGAGAACAATACAGAGTATCACAGCGGACATTGAACGTATTCGACAGCAGAGATGGCTGGAAATGGAAATTAAGACTTTGCGACAAGAACTTGAAGAATTATTCTTAAAAGGAAAATCTACCCCAGTTGCTATTCGTCAGTATGTTGCTTTTGAAGAGTTACTTACTGCAATTAAAATATTAATCGGGACGGTGGATATTTTGAAAGAACTAAAAAGTCCGAATATTAAACTCCGTCACTGGAAACATCTGTTTGAACTACTTGAGCGGAGTCCAATTGCGATCGAAGAACTCACGATCGGTACCGTCTGGGATCTGGATTTATGTTCAATGAAAACAGCCATTCAAACGTTGGTAGAGCAAGCTAGTGGAGAAGGATCCATTGAAGATTCGCTTTTAAATCTCGACAATAGTTATCAGAGTTTATTTTTTGAAACTATGAACTACAAAGGAAAATACAAGATCATTAAAGGATGGGATCGGCTATTCCAACAGTGTAATGACGATATTAACTTATTGGCTTCTATTCACCACTCTATCTACTATAAGACATTTCGCCATGAGGTAATTGCCTGGGAAGATAAACTCAATGAACTTTATAAAATCTTAGATATTTGGATTGATGTCCAGAAGCAATGGGTGTACTTGAATGGAATCTTTGATGAAAGCGTGGATATTCAACGACTACTACCCTTGGAGTATTCACGTTTTCGTAATGTTTCATTGGAGTTTACCAATTTGGGCCAAAATTTAGGATTTCAGGTTCTTGAACTTCTCAATGAAAAAGGGCTTGCAGATAAGCTAAAAATTCTGCAGAGGGCTTTGCAAGCTATCAAAAAATCTTTGACCAAATTTCTAGAAAGTCAACGTGATCGCTATAACAGATTTTATTTCTTGGGCGACGATGACTTGATTGAACTTATTGGTCAGTCCAATAACATTGCTACCATATCGAAACACATCCAGAAGCTATTCCCCGGAGTCTCAAATTTAATTCAGGAAGAAAATTCAGTGGTCGGGTTGATGTCACCTGAACAGGAAATGCTTCGTTTATGTAGGCCCATTTTTACCCAAGGAGTAGCATTGGTAGATTTTTTACTCTTGCTTGAGGAGGAAATCAAAAACTCATTGTCTTCATATATTATTGAAGCATTGTCTTTCTGGAACGAATGTATCCATGATCCTTGCAACGATTCCTTATTTTTAGACTTAGTTGAGTTTATCCCTGGCCAAGCAGTTGTTGTTGGACTGCAATTGTTTTGGACTCAAATGGTAGAGCATGATTCGTTTTCCTCAAAAGAAGCCAAAATTAAATATTCAAAGATGCTGGATACTGTGTCAACTATAATTTTAGGCATGGTCAGTCATACTCTGAGGCGAAAATTAGAATCTATCATTATCGAATTATTGCGTCAGGCAAACTTTCTGTCAGAATGGACTCAACAGGAACTTTCGGTAAACTCACCCGAATGGTTGTTGCAACAGAGATTCTACTTTGACACATTTTCTGTTACTCAAGTTGTCGTTAAACAGGGCCTCTCTTGCTTCCACTACGGGTATGAATATTTAGGAATCCCACCAAGGCTTGTTTATACTCCGTTGACTCACAAGTCATTTATTTCTATGACTCAATGTCTTGACCAAAAACTCAGCACATCTTTGGTTGGGCCCGCTGGAACAGGAAAAACCGAAACAGTTAAAGCTTTGGGTAATAGCCTGGGAAGGATGGTTTTAGTGTTCAACTGTGATGAGCTTTTCGATTTTCAAGCTGTCAGTAGAATCCTCTTTGGCATATGTCGAGTTGGAGCATGGGCTTGTTTTGATGAGTTTAATCGACTAGATGAAAGCATCCTTAGTGCATTGTCCGCTGAAATTGCAAAAATTCAGTTTGCGTTGCAGTCGCCAGGGCCTGCAGAAGTTGAAATACTCAACACCACCACAACTATCAACCAAGCTTCAAGTATCTTCATTACAAGCAATCCAGATTATTCTGGTAGATCTATAATGCCAGATAATTTGAAGGGTAAATATAGAGTCATCAAATTACTTCAACCAGACTTGGACATGATTGTCCAGGTTCAGTTAACTACTCAGGGGTTTCGGAATGTTCAGAATATTTCTTCGCTTATCACCCCATTTTTTGAGCAAATGAAACAATCTTGTTCTTATCAGGTTCATTATGACTTTGGTTTACGAGCAATCAAAGGTTTGCTGACTAGTTGTGGACTTCTTAGGAGGAAATCCTGTATAGAGTTGGGCCCTTTGACGGAGGAAGCTGAGTTTAGACTGGTATTGGATAGTTTAGAGAAGATAGTCTTACCCAAGCTTGTTGAAGAGGATGAAAAATGGTTTACCGCTGCTATAAAAGAATTTAAAAATTATACAGATACTACTCAAGAACCTGACGAAATTGTGACGGAGATCCTACACCTTGCTAAGAAGGAAGGTTTTAATGGGAAAAGCGACTGGCTGAAAAAGGTAACTCAGTTGTATGAAATACAGACTGTAAACGACGGGGTAATTTTAGTGGGTCCAACAGGCACTGGTAAAACAACTGCAAGGAGACTTTTGTTGCAGGCCATGAATCAAGTTGAGGGTGGTCTTGATAATATTTGTCATGTAGTAAACGCCAAAGTTCTTACAAAAGAAGACTTGATAGGGTCATTAGACATAACTACCCGGGAGTGGACAGATGGAGTTTTTACTTCCCTTCTTCGACAAGTTAACCTCAACTTAAAAGGAGAGTCTGGTAAGCGGGTATGGTTTTTTTTTGATGGTGCAATTGATCCAATCTGGGTTGAGAGTTTGAATTCAGTTTTAGACGATAATAAAGTGTTAACTCTTCCAAGCGGTGAAAGAATTCCTTTTCCAGATAATTGTCGAATTATTTTTGAAGTTGAATCACTGATAAATGCTACTTCTGCAACTATTAGCCGTTGTGGAATAGTATGGTTTGGTGACTCTCTACTTAATGTTCATGAGGTTGTCGACTACGAAATTTGTCGGCTAGTAGATTCTACAACGGAAACTTCAGCTTATAGATTACGGGAAAGCACTTCTTCTGATGTTATCTCAACGACCTTAAAATCTTTTACAAACGAAGTTAGGAAATTACTTTCAGGAGATCTTTTGAAGTTACTGATGGAATCTGTTTCGTGTGATTTTCATGTCGAGGATTTCAGCCGTTCAAGAGCATGTGCTACATTATTTGCTCTTTTGAAAGAGCAACTTAGTTGCTTACTAGATTACGTGAAAGTGAATTCGTCACTCAAGAGTTTCAACTTTACTAAGTTTGTTCGAAGATCCCTTCTTGTAGCATTAATATGGTCGTTCACAGGTGATTCTACTAAAGATGTGTCTTTAAAACTTGAAAAGTTGTTACTAAACAGTCCATTGTTCCTGGAGGATGCACCATCTTCGGGACCGATTATAAATAACTTTTGTGAATTGCCAGATGGTGAGTGGAGAAACTTCGAAAGCGAACTGCAGTCCAATCCTTTTTTCGATGTATCACAACCAAATTCTCAAGTAGATACAGTTGATACAATTCGCAATGAAAAGTTTATCTCAAGACTACTGAGCATCAACCAACCACTGCTTTTAGTGGGACCCCCAGGATCAGGAAAGACTATGAGTGTTTGCTCAGTTTTGCGTAAATCAAGCAGAATTATATTTGTGGGGATGAATTTCTCTAAAGAGACTTTACCATCCACTCTAATTAAGACCTTAGAGCAATATGCTACGTACAAACAAAGAGGAAATAGACTAGTCTTGAGTCCAGACATCGAAAGCAAGAAGATTGTAATTTTCTGTGATGAGATTAACTTGCCTGTGCCTGACAACTTTGGTGTTCAACCGTTGATTGAACTATTGAGGCAACTTCTTGAGTATTCAGGCTTTTGGCTCAAGGGAAATTGGGTTACTTTGGAAAACATTCAATTTGTTGCTGCTTGCAATCCTTCAACAGATCCTGGCCGAAATAAGCTCAGCTCTAGAATTGTTCGTCAATTTGCTGTGATCTTAGTGGACTACCCAGGAAAAGACTCTTTGTCAATGATCTACAGGTCTTTTAATGATTCTGTACTGAGAGCAATTCCAAACCTTAAATGGCTTTGTGATCCAATGACAGACTCTATGATCGAAATTTACGAACGCTCTCGGAAGAAATTTACGATTTCTCAGAGAAGCCATTATGTCTACAGCCCACGTGAACTCACAAGGTGGTCTAAAGGGTTACGTGAAGCTTCGCAAGGAAACCTGAATATGGAACTGGACCAGTTTTTGCGAATATGGGTTCATGAGGGCATTCGACTGTTTTCTGATCGTTTGACTAATAAGGATGAGAAATCTTGGTGTTTCCAGATGATATTTGAAGTCACCACTAAACACTTTTTGAAAATAAATAAGAAAATAATATTTCAGCAACCAATGCTTTATACACGTTGGGTCTCAGGATCTTATGAAAGTGTTGATAGTTTTGAATTAGTGTCTTTATTAACTCAAAGATTGATCATTTATTCAGAGGAGGAATCTGAATCTTCCATAGTTCTGCATGATGAATTACTGGAGCATATTGTTCGAATTGAACGTGTACTCAATCAACCTCAAGGTCATTTGATCTTAGTAGGCCCAAGTGCTACAGGAAAGTCGAGTTTAACAAAGTTTGTTTGTTGGATGAATCAGTATAAATTTGTACAGCTGAGTACATGGAAAGGATATACAATTTTTCACTTTGAGGAACAGCTTCGGAAGATTCTAGTTGATACGATCAAAGGAAACGACATAGTATTACTGATCGACGAAAATGACATAACTGATACGTCTTTTATTGAAAGAATGAACACTCTATTAGCCAATGCTGAAATCCCGGGATTGTTTGAAGGTGATGCATTGAAATCACTTATTAACTTATGTCAGGAAGCTGAACCCCTGCTTGAAACACACGATGAAATCTTCTCTTGGTTTTCTAAAATTGTGGCTCAAAGATTACATGTTGTTATCACGATCACTAATCCCGATGATTCTAGTCAACCAAATCTAGTATCATCTCCTGCGCTGTTTAATCGATGTGTTGTTAATTGGTTTGGTGACTGGTCAGAGTTGACTATCAAACAGGTTTGTGCTTCTCGATTGGAACATGTCAATTTAACAAATTATGAAGGTCCTGAAAGTTCTAATGTCGTTTTCCGTGACAATGTTAGCGAAGCAATTGCTAAGATTCATTTATCTGTTGAGTATCCGGAGATTACTCCTGGCTATTTTCAGTCTTTTTTGGAGACCTTTGTTGAATTGATAGTGGAGCACGAGGGTAAAATGCAGGATAGACAAAACCACCGCAATATAGGGCTCGATAAACTAAAGGAGTCTGTAATGGAAGTTGAGCTTTTGAAAGAGCAACTTTGTTTAAAAGAGGCCGAACTCAAGACCAAGGATAATGAAGCAAATAGGACGTTAGATAGGATGCTCTCTGAACAAAATGAAGCCGAGAAAAAGCAGGAAGTGTCAGTTCAGATCCAGAAATCACTTGAGGTACAAGAGAAACGTATAAGAGAAAGGCAGGAGGTTGTTGCTCGGGATCTTGCAATTGCAGAACCAGCAATAATTGAAGCTCAACAAGGAGTGAAGAATATCAAGAAGCAACATTTGACTGAGCTTAGATCTATGTTGAATCCTCCGGAAGCAATAAAATTGACTTTGGAAGCTGTTTGTGTATTACTAGGTTATGAGGTGGCAAGTTGGAGAGAGGTTCTGGCAGTAATTAGGAAGGACGATTTCATTGCCAGCATTGTTCACTTCAATGGCGACGACCAAATAACCCCGGAGCTTTCTTTGTACATGGAAGAAAACTACCTCAGTCTCTCAAATTTCAACTTTGAGTCTGTGAATAGGGCTAGTAAGGCATGTGGACCTTTATTGTTATGGGTAGAGGCCCAACTAAAGTACTCTCAGGTCATCGAAAAGGTGGCACCCATGCGATTCGAAATGTCATCTCTTGAAGAGGAAGCGACCGATGCAAGAGCACGTCTTATTGCCTTGAATGAAATGATTGAAGAATTAGAGGAAAGTATCAATACTTACAAGTTGGAGTATGCTAATCTCATTAGAGAGACAGAGCACATTAAGCAGGAAATGACAACAGTTGAAAACACAGTTTCCCGAAGTGTATCACTTTTGGAAAGCCTTGCAGCAGAGCGTGATCGATGGTCTAAGTCTAATCATGAGTTTATTGATAGGCGCAAAACACTTGTTGGTGATTGTTTGATTTCAGCAGCTTCCGTAGCCTATTGCGGTTTCTACGGAGAGGAAACTAGACAGATAATGATAAAAAAGTGGAAGACTCTTTTAAAACAACTAAGAATTTCCTTCAACACTTCTTATAGCATTGTTAATCACCTCGGGGTGTACAATAAATTGGTGTTTTGGGAGGCATCTGGTCTTCCACGCGATAATATATCCATGGAAAACATGATCATGCTTTCTCAAAGTTCTAGATTTCCATTCATTATTGATCCCTCAGGTAGAATACTAGATGTGTTAACGAATTGTATTTCGGATCAACCTCCAATAATAACCAGTTTCCTGGATAGATTTTTTGTGAAACAGCTTGAAAATGCACTTCGTTTTGGAAGTACTATTGTTATCCAGGATGCTGAGCACTATGACCCTATTATACGTCCAATACTAGCAAATAATTTTGAAAGAATAGGTGGAAGAAAGGTAATTAGAATTGGCGAAAAGCAGACTGATTTCTCTCCTAACTTCAAACTGGTTTTAATTTCCAAAGACCCAAGCCTAAGCATACCTTCATATGTCGCCAGTAGAACCACAATTCTTAATTTTACTGTTACAGATGATTCCGTTGTTTCCCAGGTTTTAAACAACGTTTTAAGGATCAGGTACCCTTCTGTGGATAATCAAAGAATAGAGGTAATAAAGATTAACAGTGATTACCAGATACAGCTAAGGTTACTTGAAGATGAACTGCTTGACAGGCTCTCGGAATCAGAAGGAAATATACTAGAAAATGACGAGCTTTTGAGAACACTAGAAAATCTGAAGCGTGAGTCTAAACAACTTAGTGAAAAAATCAAAGATACTGAAAACGTCATTACTACCATAGACGATTTGAAGTACAAGTATACTAGTTTTGCTCATCATGTTTCAAAGATATATCAAGTTATGCAAGCACTTTCGAAGCTTGATGGGTTTTATCAGTTTCCATTAAACTATATGATGAACATTTGTATGTATGTTTTGAAGACGAGTGAAGATGACCAGCCATTGAAGTCATTAATTAAAAAGTTCTACCAGGAGGTTTTTAAAAGATTGAGAGTTTCGATAAAGGATACCCACAAAAATGTTTTCATTTTGATGTTGTTAACTTCATTTTTCAGTCCTCGGTACCGGTTTCTTGAACAGGTATTGGAACCGTTGTCAAATAGTTCGGCCATTAATGCTTCTCGGTTTGCTGAAATATTTTCAACTGGGATGAAACTTGAAGAAGAAGAAAACGCACACAATGTTTTGGAAAATTCAATGAATCTGGAAAACCAGGATCCAATGGAAGTGTCTTTATTATCTGATAAACTACTTACCGGAGTTTCGCACTTCGAATTATTAAGCTTTTCTGATGTACTAGTCAGGATATTGTTTGATGGCATCGTTCCTTACTCCTTAAGTGATATTGTGACAAACTCAAATGATAATATAATCATTTTGTGTTCAACAACTCATTCAGATGTAACCGCCAATGTACAGTATCTGGCATCAGAATTAACTGTGGACCTTAAGATAGTGTCGATGGGTGTGGAAGAATCGGACATTATGGCGAAGAAAGAGCTATCAAACGTGGATTGTGATGATTGGCTTCTACTTGAAAACGTACAAATGTCGCCCAGCATATTGCTCTCAATTACCGAAGTGTTCGAAGCAAAGAGTACCAAAAGAAAGATATTCTTGACTTGCAATGAACATTCCAAAATCCCCATACCTCTCCTTAAAATGGCCAAACTTGTGATGATTGGTGAAAGACCAGACTTATCGAAAGACTTGCGAACTATTCTAAGCGGACAATTATATTGTACTAAGTTGTCCTTACCTTTTGAAAAGGCTCATGTATTTGTGCTAGCTGGTTGGCTTCATTATGTCATTAAGGAGAGAACGCGCTATGCGCCTTTAGGGTTTTCTAAGAAGTATGACTTTGGCAGAACTGACTTGATTACATCCTTATTTGTTATTGATAAATGGATTGGGTCAGTTGCCAAGGAGAGGACAAATATAGACCCAGAGCTAATTCCATGGGATGCTATCAGGTATATTATTTCAGAGATAGTGTATGGCGCTCAACTAGAAACAGAAAAAGACAGGAGAATTGTATCAATGCTAACTAGTCATCTATTCAAAAGCGTATCATTTGACCAAAAATTTCGACTGGCAATTTCAGAAGACGCCAACAACCTTTCTCTTCCAGATCATAAATCAGTGGATTCATATATTGCATGGTGTGAATCGCTACCTGAACATATTCCCATGGAGTGGATAGGATTGAATGACACAGTTGTAAGTGATGCTCACAAATTAGAAGTGAGATCAAATGTCACTGACGCTATAATGCTGCTTAAAGAAATTAACATTCATAAATACTAGTCCTGGAATGCATTATTAGAGAATGTCCGAATTCGACCAAGTTCAAAGTTTGCTCCTAATTCGGGTAAACAAATCCCAAACATTTCTAAATCTTGAACTAGCAAGCAAAGACACACAAACAAATCCTCTTCCTTCAACCAGCCTAAGTAAGAATCATGCTGATCTAGAAAACTTTGTAAATCATTTTTATCTTTTTCAATTCTTTTGAACAATTGGCTGCGCTCTAGTTCAGTGATTATACTAATGTTTTTCAAAAGTAGCTGATTCAGTTGTCTTTTGAGTAAAATGTCATCCTGGTAGAAATTATGTTTTTCGACCGTGAACAGCAGCCTACTATTATCGTTATATCGTTTCAATCTTTTGTTGCCCAGATCGTAATTCAAGACAATCTGGTATATAATGTCAGTATGTTGGGACAAGTAACCGTCGAAATATTTAGTAACTCGTTCGGTCATTTTGTCCGGGACAACATATTCTATGTTGAGGATCTTGGAAAAAAGATTAGCAGCTGCCATTCTCAACTCTTCATCATCATCCCATAATATGAAGTATGCTGACAGAAAAACTCGAGCAAAATATGACGAAGATTTATCTCTAACCACTTTCAAAAACGAAGTCATAGAATTGAAAGCCGATTGACGAACTGGAAAGGGCATCTCTTCAGCCACAAGGGAGGACACAACATCGAACCAGCTATTGAACTTTTCTTTCTGCTGCGTTCCATCTATCTCAGGTAATGAGACCCATCGAGCAATGTATGGGGCCAGTGAAATCAATGCAGAACATCTGATGTCTTCACTGTTATGATCCATTGTGAATGGGAACAAAGTTTGAATGTGGTGTAGAATATCTTCGTCTTTGAATGAAAAAGAAACAAGAAGTTTTTCTAACAGGGTCAATGCAGCTGCCTTTATATGGCTCCATAGATTGCTATTGATGAGCCCCCAAATCACTTGGACCAATGGGGCGGCAATGCCTTCATCAAGTTGTAGTACGTTTTGTTCAGCAAAATTCAAGGCAGTCAAGCACACTTCGTCAAAATTTGAGTTCACGCTTAACAATAACAGATCTCGGAGGCTCTCTCGGTCGTCCGTTACCAAATGGTATTGAAGTAGATACCCGACGACATGGGATGCCAATAGTTGTCTAGAACCATCTAGGGAAACAATCGAGCTGCTCTCCTGCGTTATATACCAATTGGACAGACTCTGAACGACGGCAAAGGACACCTGTAAATAATCGTTTGACACAATTTGTAGTAATTCAACAGAGAGTTTTGTTGTGGCAGGACAACAGTTGAAAGTTATCAGGTGAATAACCGTTGCGCATACTTTTTGCACCAGGCGCGTGGGAAATGATACTCCCGCAGTATTAATTCGAATAAGACCCTTCGTCAAGAGCGCCTTGATAGCAGTCAGGAATCCAAACAGTTGATTTTGGTCTGAAAGTGTGCAACTATCAAGAAGTCTACAACTCTCGTCAAATAGGTTATCAGCAAGCACAAATGCTGGATATGCCTCGGCAGCCATTTCTCGTACTTGCCAATCACTGCTAGCCAAGAATTTGAGAACATAAGGTTTGAATTCTTCCAAACCATTATAACCCTGGCGTACTTGTAACCTCGAAAGAATAGCTAGAATTGGAAATACCATTTCCTGCCTTGTTGAATCTTGGTACTTGTCCACAATCCTAAGATTCATCAAAAGAATATCTCTGACGCCTTTATACTTAGAGAAGAATGTTCTTTCCGCTACTGTTGGCAGATACCCTTGTACTTTCTTTGTACCAAATAATCTTCCTTGCAATGTGGCAAATAGCATTACCGCACAATTTCGAATTGCCCAAGTAGGATCAGCAAACTTAGAAAGAGATAGTTCAAGAGCATCATTAATATATGGCTGGGCCACAGTAGCTAGTTGGGCTTCCAGGTAAATCGTACGAATGCAATTAAAAGCATTAACTTGGGGGAGATCAATTTTTTCGGATTCAGTTTTGATGACTGGAGATTCGGCAATTTTGATTAAGCTGTTAAATGTGTACTGAAGCAAAGGTCTTTTGTCATCGGTCTCGCTTGTGAGAACTGCAGTGATAAGAAATGGCAATCCTCCAGATCTCCTCGTTACGAATTGAGACCTAGATTCTATCAGGGAAACATTGTTCTCGAGCCACTTTCTTGGCTGGCTACTAAGTGAAGATTTAGACTTATTGCATCTATTGCAGCATGAAATAAACGTTGGATAGACAGAGGAAAATGCACCAGGGTGTCGGACAATTGCTAACTGAGAGAGAATCAAATCACCGCATGTAATGACTTTCGCATCTTGTAAAAATGTGTTTGGTACCTTTTCCAACATCACACGAAGTAAGTTGGAGGACTCCTTAATTGACCTCCACGAATAACTCAGAATCAGTTGCGTGGCAGACCCATAGGTAGATTCAAACTGAGATTGGTGTGCATCTTTGAAGTCCTCAGGCAAATTGCCTTCTGGGGAATCGTGCGCTAAGACATCTTTGACAATGGCCCAAATCCTATGCGAGTAATTCAAAAGATCACCGACCAAACTTCGAATATAGTCGGGTTCAAATAGAGAGAAGTCGAGAGCCTCAAACAGCAAACGAAAAGCTTCAAAATATCCGTGAGTACTTTCTTCAGAAACTGCACGCACCAAATTTGTTTCTGCATTCTCTATGACAGTTTTTAGATGAAAATTCAAATCAGTCAGCAATTCAGTTGCTGCCCTTTTATTTGTAGAACAATAGCCCAAGAAAAGGTAGC
This sequence comes from Komagataella populi, assembly GCA_023212995.1. Lineage (NCBI taxonomy): Eukaryota > Fungi > Ascomycota > Pichiomycetes > Pichiales > Pichiaceae > Komagataella > Komagataella populi. The sequence goes on along the minus strand of JAKWAY010000002.1, from coordinate 1,187,915 downwards.
ATAATACACGGGCTCCTCCGTCACATTTACGGCTTTTGATATCTTTGAGCATAGAAAATGCCCGTTTGCGTATAAGATCCAAATCTTCTATTGAAAAAGTTTCCGTCAAAGAGTGAGGTGACATCAAAAGTAGTTCCACTGACCGTTTTCTTATGTCTTCGAAATCATCTGTGATATTGTCAACCAGAAAGCGCAAGAACTCCTTGTCGTAAAGATCGATTTGGAAAGGAAATTTAAGAATGAGCTTATCGAAATGTTTGGATTCTAAACGATCATCCAAACCTGCTTTCAACAGACCATGGTACAATCTATATGCAAAATCCTTTCTGTGATGAGATACAGCGGGCTTCATTTCTGTTTTTAAGAACTGGACCAGAGTTTGAAAGAAAGAAAAATAATGTTGGAATTGAGCTTTTTTGTCTTTTAGTAACTGTTTTGCAACTTCATTGTCCTTTTTTTGAAGTTTATTACAGTCTCTGTTTAGACCATATGCCGAATCCCTGGCCCGTGAAATAAACTGCTTGAGTATTGCAAAAATCTCATCTCTTGTTTCCATATTTTCTAAGAGAAAAAAAGAAGGCAGGTGATTTAAAATTATCTCAAAGACATAAAAATGGATAGGTTTTGAGTTCTTATTGGAAGCTGTCAGTATTGCTAGCGCCCCAATTCTCAACTGATCAGACTCTCCAATCAGTAGAGCCTGAATAGTTTTCAGATCAATGAGGGCGTCGGAGCCGTGAAATGGCTCCTCTATAAAACCAAGATCCTGGCCTATCCGTAAACATCCCAATATACTTGATATATCAGAAGAGGAGTTATTTATCAATGATTTGATAAATATCTTGTATGCATAAGGAGAGATCTTGAACAAATATGGCAACAAGTAAATCTGGACATTTTTTCTTAGATTTTCATCTAGTAAGGATGATGTTACCGGTCCTTGCCACAGCTTCAACCATTCTGAATCATTTTTGTCCATCGTCACATACAATTGCTTCAATATAGTCTGGATAGTCTTACCAGCTGGATTGGTCAATGTGCTGTTGTTCATCAAGGGGATTGTTTGACTGAAAAATTCAGGTTTTTGGCTTATAATGAATGTTGAATCAATTTCCTTAGACAAATGCTCCAACATGAAGTAAACTACTCTTAGGGTGTAACTTTGATTTAAGATGAATTGAGTCCATGATTCGAATAAATGTTTGCTGTCAGCTGCATTTTTTGATTTTTTAAGAAATGTCAACAGCCTCAAAAATAGCTCTCTTAAAGAATTTCCTAATGGACCGCTAGATTCAGTCCAAAAATCAAGAATATAGTGGAACAAGTAGTTAGCTACTTCAGTATTTAGGAGTTCGTCCAAACAAAGATCTGTGCCTTTATCCAATAGCTGAGTTGCTCGTAGAATCCATACACCCAAACTATCACAGCCCTTAGTTCTATTTCCATTTATTCCATTAGATTCTTTAAACAGTTTCAGAAGGATAGGAAAACTGATTTCAAGGAAAGTTAAACTTGAATCCCTGTATGGTAATACAAAATCATTATAATTCGTCGAGATCAGCAGCTTGTACCATTCTATAGCGGTGAGACTCTCCAGATCTGGTGGAAAGCAGACCATTTTTCTTTTTAGGCAGGTTATAGGTTCACTCATTATAATTTTCAGTAATTTTTTTTTTATGTATACATATCCAAATTCGAGAATATGGTTTTAATGTGAAAATAACCAACTGTCATTGACACATTCTTTACAAGTCATTGAAATAATGGTAGATGACAAATATATTGGTCTAGCTTTAGCTATCAGCTCCTCGCTTGCGATTGGAACCTCGTTCATTATTACAAAAATGGGGCTTAATGACACGTCGAAAAAGCAAGGGTCTAACGTCGTGCAGGGACACGAGTATTTAAAAAATCCATTATGGTGGGCAGGAATTGCTACAATGGCTATAGGTGAAATCGCCAATTTTGCTGCCTATACGTTTGCACCTGCTATTCTTGTCACACCTTTGGGTGCTCTTTCAGTGATTATTGGTGCAGTATTGGCTGCTTTATTCCTAAGAGAGGAATTGGGAACTTTGGGAAAAATGGGATGTGCTATTTGCCTGTTGGGATCAGTGATCATTGTCCTGCATGCTCCGGAGGATAAGGAGATTAACACAGTAGATGAAATTCTGGAATATGCTGCGCAGCCAGGATTTTTGTTTTATTGTTTTTTGGTAACGTCGTATAGCTTGGTTACTATCTACAAGATAGTTCCAAAGTACGGACATAAAAATCCTATGGTTTACATTTCGATATGTTCAGTAGTTGGATCAGTGTCAGTGATGTCTATCAAAGCCTTTGGAATAGCTTTAAAACTCACTTTGAGTGGTAATAATCAGTTTACTCACCCATCGACCTATCTTTTCATCCTAGTTGTGGTTGTGTGTATTATGACACAAATGAACTACTTCAACAAGGCACTGGACCAATTTGAAACTTCAATTGTAAACCCACTTTATTACGTCACCTTCACTACGGCAACATTATGTGCGTCATTCATTTTATTCAAAGGATTTAACACCACCTCTTCTGTGAACATCATTTCTCTATTGTGCGGGTTCCTTATCATTTTCAGCGGAGTTTATCTTCTAAACATTTCTAGAAAGTCAAGACAGGCAGAGAAGCTGTTTTCCTCTGTTGAAGATGGGTTAGGCGACTTTCCTTTTGACAACGGGGTCGGGGGATTACAAGTGAGACGTTCTATGCAACAACCAAGAAACCGAACAGAAAGTGTAAGCCATCTGGGAAATGAAGAGACTGTTGGTTTGAGGCGTTTTGATAGTTTTGAACTGGATGATAGGTAACTAGTAGATTATAGAGTTAAGAGAATAAACAGAATACTATACACACATTCTTTTTCTGTAGTCCTTTAAATGTCGTCAATATCGAGCTCTTGTTCCTCCTCCTCTTCACTTTCAGCACCAAATTCAAAGTTGACATCGTCATTGTCTTCCATACCAAAGGTATCAGTCTCATTGATTTTGGCGGACTCAGGCAGTTCACCGTTGGACTTCAGCGTTCTAGCCTCGTCAGCGTTATACTTATGAACAACGTCACATTGATCATCTTGAAAATCTCTCAAAGACACCAAGATAATGTCACCTTGGGACATCCATACCTTCTTTCTGAGCTTTCCTCTAATGTGACCCATTCTTTTGATTCCGTCAAAACATGTTGCCTCAACTCTACCATTTCCAAGCATTTTGGTAATTTGGGCGTATTCCTGACCTTCTTCCTTGTAAATCAGCTCTCTCTTCTGACCATGATTGTCGTTCTTTCCTCTTCGTCTGTTCTTACCACCTTTGCCGTTTGATTTACCCATGATTGAGATATATGTAAGTGAGTGGGTAAGTTAAAAATTTCTCGAGCAAAGAACAAAAAAAAATCTACTAAAACATAATTACATAATCAGACTTAAGATCGCGACTATCTAAGTCTGATTTCAGACATCTCAGCTCTCTTCTTTCGATAAAGGTCACAATGGATGCTTTTGAGGCTAGAATCCACTTTTCAGATATGCTGAAGATTCTGATGCCATCACAGCAATCTGTAACTAGTTGCACCATGTATGCCATCAAGAACAGACATTTACAGGAGGATTTCCATTCCGTCATACTGGAGGTCCTTGATGCTGTGGATTTGAATGTGCGAATAAACATTTTCCAATTTGTGGATTCCTTGATTGCCTCAGGTTCAGCTATAGAGGGTCATCCATTTGTGGAGAACCTCACTCAGGATTTGCCATTAATTTTGGAGAAGGTTGTGCCTGTTGGTAATAGCTCTAAAGCGTTTGTTAATATCCACTCCAGTTTTCACATTTTGTCTCATATATCGAATGAGTTACAACTTGAAGAGACTAAAGAGTACGAAAAGAAATTTAATCTTAATGAAACAATAGATGAAGAGACTATTGATCCCCTGAAAAGAAGTTGGAAGTTTTTATTAGAGCAAAAAGCACTCTTGCATGCTAAGCGATTTTCATCGGAAGAAAGTGCTGTACTAACTCAAGAAAATGTCTCAGAAATAGATGTGGATCCCAAATCAAGATTGTATACTTTGAGTGAACAACAAATACTTTCCCGAATGGAGGCGGACCGGGAAAGACATAAGAGAGCCAAGGAAAAACTTTGGATGGTTTGCCGAGAGTCTTACTCCCTCTCTTTTAACGAGTTTAAAAATATCAATGATCGATTTAGCTGTATGAAAGACGAGGATTTTAAAGAATTAAAGGAACTAAAACGTCTTGCTAATAAATCCTTTAATGTGAGAAACCAGCATTCGGAATATAAAAGAATAAAAGCTCAAATATAAACGGGGCACAAATCAGACTTCAAAATTACTCAGAATATTGAATAGTTCATTAACCCCTTCAATACAGGTTTGTGCGTCAGATGATCTACTTCTGCCGACCTTGACAGAAAGATAACTTCCACATTTACCTTCACTGTACATTTCCTTAGAGTAGCGGAACATCTCCTCGTCCACTAGGGTACATCCGCCAATTACCATCATCAACTTTACACTTGAACTACTTTCATCAGAAACTGTTTCGTTGTGGGCACGATTCTCAAAATGTGTCTCATGTCTGCTGAGGACAAAGGATAGTGCCCTTTTCACTAGATCTGCCTCTTGAATGACCACGATGTCACCAACAAGGGTAGCATGTATATTAATGTTGGAAAACAAGTCATTCACATGAGAAATGAAATCTCCAAGCATGGTCAATTTGTGATCATGGTCAACTCCTGTAACATTCTGAGTATGTAACCTCACAGTGCAATCCTCAATCTCGTAAGAACAATCTGGCAACCTCACGCAAAATGATTCGACCACATCAATAACAGGTTTCATCCAGTTTTGGGCGCTATCAGACACTAATGAGTTCCATTCATTAGAGTTGTGCAACTTGACATAACCTCCGTTTTCTGCTATCAAGCCAATATCAGGAAAGTTCTTATACCTTCGAGTTAGTTGTGATCGCTTAAAGTAGCTCATTACGTATAACAAGTTTCTTGGGTCACTTGACAACTTTGTTAAAACTTCAAAAATTCGGGGTAAAGAAACTGGAATTACCTTGGCATTTGTGGTGCCTTCCAAGGTAATTAAAGAGGCTAGTTTTCCTAGGTTGATAATAAATAGCCTCTTCCCGTTTCTTGAGCTGTTGTAAAATTTGTCAAATAAAGGTTGAGAAAAATACGAAATCGACTCATTAGAGCGTTTTATTTCGTTCTTCCAAGCTTCGTCTAAACTTTCCAAACATGTTTTTATCCAGTTCTGAGAGTCATGCTTCAACACTGTCTGATACATTGAAGTCCAACGTCGTAGTTTTTCACTTTTTCCCATCGTGAGAGCATGGTAGAACGACTGAGCGACTTGGTTGATGTCCCAAGGGTTTATCAGCAAAGCATCATCAGCAAAGATGGAGGCGGAACCTGTGAACTCGGACAAAATCAAAGGCGAGTGCTTTTCGTTATTAGCCACAATGAACTCATGAGAAGTCAAATTCATCCCTTCTCTCATCGAAGAGACTATGAACCCATCAGCTTCAGAAAGAAGCGCAAGATATTGGTCAAAATCTACATCCTGATTGAGGTAGACGACTAATTTTTCATTCGATATGTTGTGATTCTTTGAATTGATTCTTTCAACAATTGACAAAATTTCTACCTCCAAATCATCATCTTCGTTTCCTGAAGGAAGACAAATTAAAATCAAGATTGTATTGTCAATGAAAGAAGGATAATTAGACAAAAACTTTTCATACGCAAGAAGTTTCTGTTTCACGCCTCTTAATTTATCCAGTTTGTCACGAGTCACCAGCAGGTTCTTGTCATGCCATCTGTTTCTGACTTTATCTCTCCAGTCTGTGACCCGACTTGTAGAAACTCTTCGAATCAAGGAATCAACTTCAATTCCAATAGCAGAATGATTAATCTTTGTGATTCTGCCATTGTATTTGATACCATCGTTAGAATAGTCTGCAAGTAGAAGACGATTGCACGTCTGGGAGAAATGCCTTACATAGTCTTCTATTTGTAAGGTAACGCAATTGGCACCTAAGATTCCGATAAGCAGCTCTTTACGATGTGCAAAACAACGGAATATTTCTGAGGAGGGAAACGGTACATGAAGGAAAAAACCAATCTTAGCACTTGGCAGCTTTTCCCTGACCATTTGAGGAACCAACATCAGATGATAATCATGAATCCATATATAATCACCGTCTTTATATTTTTCGACAATTTTATCAGCAAAGGCCTGATTAACATTTTTGTAGTATTCCCAAGAGTGATCTTCAAAAGCCTTCGATTTTGGATTGTCCGGTACTTCGTAATGTAATGTTGGCCATAAGATTTGTTTGCAATAGCTGTTGTAATGACCGGTAAATGTTTCATCGTTTACATATATTACGTTAGAATGGAAACCTCTTGCAAGTGTATCAGTAACTTTTTTTCTAGTAGATTGTGGTAAGTCATCAACGGGGATGCCCAGAGTACCCACCCATGATATTTGATCAACAACCTGTAGTTGTTGTCTAGCAATTCTAATCGCGTTCCTCAAAGAGCCATTACCCTTGGAAAATTCAACCACTTTCCAAGGAGCATTTGCAAAAAAGTCCTCATCGTTACATAGCAATTCATCAGGTGACGTAGAAAAACCGCCAAAAGGAGCAAACTTAGTAGAGGGGACTAGCGAGGAAGTAGAAGAATCAGAAACAGTCGACTCATAGTATTCGTTCAGATCTTCCTTCTTTATCTTGTTGATAAGTTTGGATGCACTGGTTGTATTTGAACGGCTGAATTTTAGACTTGAAAAGCCGGGAGTTTCCTTGAACTTCTTCAATTCCGAAACTGAAGACTTATCGACTAGAGAGTTGACCTTTGAACGTGGCTGAACGTACCCTGGCGTCGTCAGTTGGATGTTTCGTGATGAAGGGTAAGAAGTTTGCTTGGAAAGAAATGGAGGCGGGTTTCCAAGTGCGGGCGATTGAGCTCTTGGTTCATCTTGAAACAACGAAATCGAAGAGCTAGTTCGAATAATTGGAGGTTTTGATGTCTGTAAGGAAGACTCTGTGCCCTCGTACAATACTGGAGTTTCGTCATCGATCAGTGGGGCATTGGTAGCAGGAAACTGGCGGCCTGCCTGAAAAAAATTCTCTACCGAGCCATTGTCTACCGGCAAGGATTCCATCTGTTGATAGTTTTGCTGATTGAAGTCTTCCACTAAATTAGCAGAGCTCATTGAAGCTAGAAGGGAGTCTTCTGAGCTCTTTAGAGTTGTAATACTCTTTGCTTCAGTAGATGGGTTGGTACTTTCCACGAGGACATCCACATTGGAGTCGACAGAAGAATTGCCAACCTGGAACTCTACTGTATAGGGCAAAAATAGAGACGCTACTATGACAGTCATTGAGGAAATCACACAAAGACGCAGAGAATCAAAGGTAAGCAATCTTATAAAGATAGGAACAGGGATATTTTGCTACCTTAAATGCTTTGCGCGATCACCTGAGACATTAGACCATATTGAAATTCGAAGCAAGTCCATCTATATGCATACGAATTTGCGGGTTTTCAGGTAAAGAATGGGGAAGTTGTCTGATGCCCATTGCCATGTAACACCGAACTTAGATGTAGAAGCTTTGGCTAGTATTTTAAAAACTAGAGACTTCGGTTGCTGCTTAATGTCAACCTACTGGAAAGACTGGAAGCTGATTCAACAAGCGGAACCTTTGCGCTCGTTGCATAAAAGCCGAGGGGTTCATCCTTGGTATAGCCATTTATACCGAGTAGATAAGACCTTGGGTAAAGTGGAACACTATACGGCAGCAATATCAGGCACTAGCGGAGATCCAGAGTTGTTTCATGAATTAGTGGATTCGTTGCCAGACCCCATAGACTTGCGTGCCGATGACCTGGACGCTGATTTCGAAGTATTTGGTGAAATTGGTTTAGATAAAGTGTTCCGGATTCCACGGTCGGGGTATGCAGATTACTCACTAGAAGAGACAGAGAAAGGTTTAACTAAATTCAAAGTGACTATAGACCATCAGAAGAAAATTTTACGCATTTTCCTGGAAGAGGCTTACCGCAGGAAAACTCCTATATCAGTACATTGTGTCAAGGCTCATGGTACTTTGTTGGAAGAAGTAAAGAAAGTTTATTTACAAGATGACTCAGCCATATGCCTTCACTCTTATAACGGATCCATTTCTCAGACACACCAATGGTTAAAGCAGTTCCCCGATAGTGTATACTTCTCATTCCCTCTGGTCACTATTATTGACAAGGAGGAAGCTCAAAAATACAAAGACTTATTGGAAGTAATTCCTATCGATAAGCTATTAGTTGAAACAGATAAAGACATCAATTCGTATGAATCTGCAGCCGCTCATTATCAAGACTTGAAAAAGTCTGCACAATTGTTAGCCGAACTTACTGACATTCCTTACAAAGAAATAGAGACGGCTTTAGGAGGGAACTTTACTAGATTTATAGGTGTACGTGATTAGGCAATAATCTTCGATTCTACACAGTCGATAATTATGACGTAATCGGATCATAACCTCCCACATCACATCTGACATCTGAATCGTTCTATTTTAATTCGCAGTTACCTCTCTTTGATAGCAAACACTGGCAAATCAATCCATAGAATTTCAATGTCTGATTCGGAAATTGTTACTGTTGCTGTAGTCGGTGCGTCCTTTGCCGGTTTGGCCGTTCTCAAATCGATAATCAGGCAGTACGAGCAGGTTTTTTTAAACTGGCAGAAAACAGGTGACCGTCATAAGCTTGGAAGAATCCGAGTCTATTTGATTGATCCAAAACGAGGATTCATCAATACTTTTGCCATTCCAAGGGCTATAACAAATGTAGAGATTGCCACTTTGACTTATGCTTCTTTGGACGACCTGAATCTTCCATATTCAGTGTATTCCAACGAGGCGAACACCATCAAGAGAGAAAGTTACGATACGGAAGAAGAATACAATAAGGCTGTTAGAATCGATCAACTGCTACAGGATAGGATTGAAGTTCGTTTTATACAGGGTACAGTTCTGGAAGTTCATGAACATCATTTGCTTATTGACGACATGGAATGTGACGAAATCGAGCTTCCGTTCAATTATTGTGTTTATGTTCCTGGTAAGAAAAGACTTTGGCCCTTGAACCCTGAGGGATTCACCAAGTCCTCATTTATGGAGGAGATTTATCAAGCGTTTACATGCATAGCAAATTCTCAATACGTAACGATTGCAGGAGGTGGGATAATAGGGTGTCAAGTGGCAACTGAAGTAAAGGCCCGATTTCCAGATAAATCAGTAACCCTACTTCATTCAGGACATGCAATCCCTTCTCTTAGTAACCGGTTTAACAAGGAGAATGAGGGGGACCTTCCTACTACTGAACTTCAAGTACAAGCTTTGCAGAAGCTTCAAGAAATGGGCATTGATGTAAAACTAAATTCTAGGGCATTACGAGAAGTGGAGATCCCTGATGAAAAAGGTCGTATTCGTCGATATGTGCTGACTAAAGATCAGTCACATGTCCGAAGTGACATAACTCTTTGGTGTTGCAAAAATGAGCCTATAACGTATCCACTGTTGAATACATCACTTAAAGAAGCTGTATCTCCAACAGATGGCTCAGTTATTCTTAATGAATACTGCCAAGTGCAAGGGTTTCCTAGCATTTACAGTCTAGGTGATGTGAGCAATCTACAGACGATGATAAATGAAAAACAATTAGATCTTTCACTAGAAACAATATTTGGCTTGGTAATCTCAAGTGAGATTGTGTCGACAAACATTATCAAATCGATGGTCAATCTTCAAAACCCAGGACTTGATAAAAAGCTAGTCAGAATTGAGGAGGTTGCAGCCGTTGCCGAACGAGTTCTTGGCAAAGATCTGTGCAGCGCACAACATAACGAGGTAGTCTTATCACTTGGCCCAGACCATTGCATTTCTCAATCAGTTGGTGTGCTTAAGGATGAAAAGGGCCAACTGAAGCTAAAAGAAGGTACTGTTACAACCGACAAACCTGATGTTCTCGAGCTCCTGAAGGACATGAACACTAAGCGAGTTGGAAAGCTCCTCAATATCAATTTTTATGATTCTGATCACCAGGGAAGAGAAAATCTTTCTACCCAAAGGACAGCCAGTGAACCTAAAATTTCTGATGATATCTCTAAAAAGGGTTCATCTTTGCATCTGGACAATGATTCTAATACTGATGATATAAATTTAGAGAGGGGAATCGGCGTCTTGAAACAGTTGGATGAGTTGGAACTCGCCCATTCCGATGACACCAATAGTCGAAGTTAAATATAAAATTGGTATAAATTTAGTGCTTTGTTTATAATCTGTAAACTCATACAATGTCGTCATCCCTATAGTATATGATAGCATGAAATTATTATATTTAATGTTATTAGTTTCATAAATCTCTGTTATTGGTATTTTAATTTCAACGAGTTACAAGCAAGATTACAATTGACTCTCCAATATAGTTATTATGGATCTTTCAAATTTTCTGTATAGACTGATATAGTTAATGGGACTGGCATTGAATTAAAAAAAAAATTATCTGACTATTATTTGTACTGTTTATGGGAAGCTCTTTACTAATTAATCTAAATGTTTATAGGCTTTTGTAATAAATGACCCATCCTCTCAATCTTAGTCCTCAAATAACCATCTACTTCGGTCGAGTGAATACCACTTTCCTTGTGCTGCCAAGCAAGAGGAATCATTGGAATTCTCTCAACAACTTTTACCAGTCGGTTCTTTCCTTCCACGGCAATAATTTTATCCGGGTTGTTGGTCAGCAATCTAATGTTGATCAAATTCAGGTCAATCAATATAGCTGTAGCCAGAGAGAAAGAACGCTTGTCTGCTGGATGTCTTAATAAAAGATTAGCTTGTACGGTATCTGCACCCAAATCTTGCAAATTATAAGCCTTCAGTTTTTCACCAAGACCAATACCCCGTCCTTCTTGTCTCAAGTATACGATACAGCCTTTACCAAATTTACCCATGAGCCTTCCAGCTTCATCAAACTGTTCACCACAATCGCATCGGGCAGACCACGCAGTTTCTCCTGTGTAACATTCTGAGTGAATCCTGACCAAAGTGGGGTCCTTTATTTCCTGTTCTATTTCCTCGCTCGAATAGATTAGTTCTCCGTTGGCGTCGCAAGTGATTTCCTTGCCCGATCTTTCATCTTTGTCTGCTATAGTCCTTCCTGGATATAATTTACCGACATAGGCTCCTCGAGTCATTCGATCTGACTGTGTTTCATTTGGTCGTCTCCGAAACAGCGATTTCGATCTGATGTCTTCCCCAAAAACTATAGCCAAGTGCTCTTTATCATCAACGTTGTTGGAGTATAAATGCAGGAAAATTTCAGGCCCCTGAGTAGTTGGTATTCTGGCTCTGGCAATGCATTCCACCACCGGTAGCTCATCAGGTAGAAGTCGTCGCTTTTCAGAATCATTGTGAATAATTTCTGACGGCTTATTAGATATTGTATTTGGTTCAGGTTCATCTTCTCGCCTAATATCTATGGGCTTAGGGGTTGATTGGGTGGAATCTTCGTTGGCTGACAAGATAGGCGAGATGATTGGCATGCGGTCAAACATATCATCCTCGTTGGAAACATCTTGGGCTGTGGTCATTATGTGGAAGTTTAAATAAAATCAATCGGAAACAAGCTTTGAAGAGTATGGTTACTGATATATGAAATTTTGCTGGTCACAGCTTGATTAGTGATGGATTAGTAACGCCGCCGGCTAGAAATCATATCGCGCAGGGTGGGGCCTAAAGACCACAACCGGCCATGTGACAAGTCAGGTGATAGAAGGTTCACCTTCCTTTATGTTTGGAGGTTATGAGACATATTAAATCCTGCTCTTTTGCTTTCTGGAATGTCAAAAATATGGCCCTCACTCCCAGAGATAAATATATCATCGGAGGAGGTATCTTTCTTGCTGGTGCATTATGGTATGGTCAATCTAGGGGCTGGTTGAAAGTCAGAACTCAATTATTTTATCCACCTGCTGGTACTACCAAATCTGGTAACCGAATCTTCCTACCAGTCAGGGACCCTTCAGAATTACATCCATATCTACTCCAAAAACCTCCGTTATTGCTCAATTTTGTTTACCGTGGCGAAACTGCCTCAAATAAATTGACTGGAGCCCTTCAGAGGATTGTTTCTCTAGAAACTGAAAAATCTGTCAACATGGTTGATATCGAAGCTGACGAAACAGCAAACCACCAACTATTGAGCACGTACATGGTAACCAAGATCCCAACGGTGGTAGCTTTGAAAAAACAGCTTCCTGTGAGCCAATACTGTGATCTTGAATTGATTGACAACAAAGAAAAAGAAGTAGATTGGGAAGAGCTCAAGAAATGGGTGGAAGAGGTCGCCGATTGAATGTTGTTTTCATAGCTGTGGTATCCATGATTGAACTACTCCATCGTAAAAGCTAGTAGTAATTGCCTGAGACGGTTCTATCCAATCTCCACCATAGCATATGCTTTCGTGATCCCCAGTAAATGTCTTGAGAACTTCAAATTCTTTTGCTTCGTCCTTAGTAATTATTCGTGCACCGTCGTACATGCAATTGACCAAGACTCTATCGTCATTCGGTGATGGGGAGGGTGTTAATCTCCATACTCCACCCCCCAAGTTGAGTTCGTCAACTACTCTAGGAGGATATCCAGTGATAAGTTCGTTTGGGGGCAAAGCTCTCAAATCTATGGATTTTACGTGGTCATCGTAGGATCCGGTCCACAACTCATAGGGGCTATTTGTCTTCCATTCGCTTGTGTGAGACTGGTGCAAACAAATGGTAGAAGGTAAAATACTCACTACTCCTGCCTCATGTATCTTTCGGGAAGAAAATATACATGTACTCGGGTCCCTTATGTCATGAGCAATTAGACGGGCATCGTCACCACCACTGAAAATTATGTTTTCCAAAGCATTTTGGCTTCCGAAATTTGTTATCCAGCACTCAAAATCGTGCTTGGTTGAAAAATCCGTGATGCCCCCTCTTTCAATGTCTACGAGCTTCACTGATCCATCTGTTCCAGTTACAGATACTCTGTTTCTAGTGACTGGTGAGAATACTACTGATGTTGCAAGACATTCTGGATTTTGATCGAACATTTGGATCTGCTGAACTTCACTTAGTTTGGTACTATCTACTGCATCTATGTGCCATATGGTGATCTCTCCGGTAGAATGTGCGCTAACTAGGATATTAACATTGAAAGGGTCAACTTTTAGGTCCAATATAGCTGATTTAGTAGGATAACTGAGCAAGTACTCTATTTTGGAATTTTGCTGTTTGTATACTTCGATGCTTCCATGTCGGGTTCCATCTTGTTCGAGCTTGTATGTGCCCAGCAGGATAATTGAAGGGTCATGCGGTAACACCCTCACACAGCATGGTGGAAGCTTAGACTTGGCAACAGCTATTCTTGTTGCGTTCATCTATAGGAAAAGTCAAAAATGCCATAGTCTATGCAATACTATAATACATCTGACATCGCTTCGGAAGCCGGGTAACAACGAGTCGCATCTTGCGCGCGCATTTCTGATGTTTACATTTATCGTGGGTGAGCCAGCAAAACATAACCAAAACACATCAAGTACTTGTCAGTGTGATATTCATCTCTACAAATATTATGGTACGTACAACTCAACCTTGAACCATGGCGCTCTCTTCGTTGACAAAAGCTTTCTAACATCATTTAGTCGCAGAATACCAAAACATACAAGGATGCTTTTTCTTTATTCGATAAGAAGGGAACGGGTAAGGTCGCCTCTGACGCCCTTGGAGATCTTTTGAGGGCAGTTGGCCAAAACCCAACTCTTGCTGAAATCTCTAACCTACAAGAACAATACCTGCCCAACAACACCGAGTTGGACTTCGATACATACGTGAAGATCATCGATCGCCCCGATGGCTTTAAACCACTAGGCCAACCAGAAGATTACATTCGTGGGTTGCAAGTCTTCGACAAGAATCTCACCGGATTCATTGGAGTAGGAGAATTAAGATACGTCTTGACGTCCATCGGAGAGAAACTTACTGACAGTGAAGTTGATGAACTGTTGAAGGGCGTCAATGTGACGGAAGAGGGTAATGTGGACTATGTGGAGTTCGTCAAGTCAATTCTGGCTCAGTAGAATAGTTTTTATATGTTGTTCATGTCAAAATGGGAAGGAAATTTGCTATCACCATCATGGGTATACCAAAAACATCTCGCTTTAACGTCCATATTGAACTGGTTCTGATTTTTTTCCCGTCTGGGGTCAATAGAGTGCATTCTGTCATAGTGGCTCCTCTGAAATCACCAAAGGCAATCTTAGAGAAAAGTTCAAAGTAATCAAGGACTGATTTATCATCAAATATTTCAACAATGAATGTTGATCTTCCCAATAATTGCTCTTTGGACCAGCCAGTTAGGACACAAAACTCACTACCCACGTAGGCCAGCTGTGATGTTCTCCTCCAAACAACTGTCGGAGTTCCACTAATAGAAATGTAGTTATCATACTCTAGTAATGTCCTTTGGAAACACTGCTCTGTAAATATCAAATCGTCTTCCTTTAAGTTCATGGTTCCGGCTATGAACGATGGTCTATATTCAGCCATTGCTTTGGACATGGCAACTAGTGATTCTTTATCAAATCTTTTCCTCAGATATAAGATCAAGCTGTGATAATATTGTGGATAAGAATACGGTCTTTTTATTTTGGAGTAAATTTCAGATGGCTCGTGATACACCAACCCCGTTATTGACTCATCTCGCTTATCCGTGGGTTCATCATTCATTAAGCCGACACTAAACGAAATAGCTGACTTCTTGTTTCTTCGACGAAACTCCTTAGGATTATAGCGTTTCGTTCTTTCAATTTGACTTACAACGTAGGGAAATGTCAAAGTTTGAGAACTGCCATCTGACGAATATGAAGGTCCTATGAAATATTGGTTGATAGAGCTATCACACGAAGGCTCGTCTCCATGTATAGTTGGCCCGTAGGTATCGTTAGAGGAAGTTTCACTTCGCAGTAGATCAGGCTGTATTTCGTTAATATCTGTGCGTCTTTGTATTGGGGTCATAACATAGGTACCTTCAAAATTTAATGGTGATTTTGTGTATACAGAAGGTCCCTGAATTGCTCCATTATAGTGCGCCAAAGGAGTAATATGCGAGTTGTCATCCGATGTGCTAATGCTAGGACTAATAACGGTGCCATCTGTGCCAACGAACTGGCCGCTATCCTGATGGATGATATTTCCTAATATTGAGTATTCCAGATCAGCAGCGGATGACATGAATGCGTTTGATTGTGAAAGGCCCATTGCCGAAGGGGAAGGTCCCATAATTGTGTCTGGAGTTACTTGTTGACCAGAAGGGTCTGTAACTTCATCTGGGATATCCATCAAGTATTTCTTCTTCTTGCGGGGAGCGTCCCTACAAGAATCGGCTAAATTACGTTGAATGCATCTCTTGCAAGGCCTGGAGTCATCACAAGTCATGTGAGCCTGATGACAATAATTGCAAGCATGTGCAGTTTTCTTAGGTGCCCTTTTGCGACCAGGTAATGAGGTCTTTACCTTTGTTTCTGCAGTAGTTTTGTCTACCATTCTGGTATTTAAGACTGTATTACCAGACGTCCAATTTCTCTGATGAGTGGGGGTGATTGGGAAGGCAGGGTGAGGAAAAATCGCTTGAGGGTAAGACGTTAGGTGGGACAATCTGGAAGGGGAAGGTGGGAAGGAATTCTATCCAAAGAGAAGCGAAAGGAAAAAAAAATCGTCTCAGTGAATCATCTTTACTTTCTTCAAAAACACCTATGTCAGATCTTGAGCAGTCGCTTCAAAAACTTAGAATTGACCCTTCTGCATTTTCAAAGCTGAGTCCGGAAGAGTCCGCTATCGCTTCGCAGTGGACTACTCTGTCTCTGAGACTTCCTGAAAACCTCTCCAAGTTGAATGAGTTCTTGAAAACTAGAACGTACATTGTTGGTAACTCCCCTTGCCAAGCTGACATTGATGTTTTCACCCAAGTTGAGCCCACGTTGAGAACCTGGTCCTTGAATGAAGATCTAAGTCAGTACAGACATATAATTAGATGGGCGGATCTTGTCCAGCAGACCCTGGTGGAACCCAGCACTCCATTCAGCGTTAACTACGATGCTGAAGTTCCAAGAGAAATCAAGGTTAAACCAGAGAAGAAAAAGGACGTATCAAAGAAGGAAGCAGATGCCCCAAAACCCAAAGAATCCAAGAAGCAAGAGAAAACAGAAGGTAAACCTACTGGCCCTCCTCAAGATGAAGCTGCTCGTAAGGCTGCCAAAGAGGCCAAAGAGGCTAAGAAGGCTGCAAAGGCTAAGGCTAAGGCCGAACTTGACGCCAAAGCCAAGGCTTCCCAAGTACCTGCTAATCCTTCCATGGTAGATTTTCGTGTTGGATTCATCCAGAAAGCTGTAAAGCACCCAGACGCTGATTCATTGTACGTGTCAACGATTGATATGGGTGATCCCGAAGGACCAAGAACCGTGTGTTCTGGATTAGTAAAGTATGTTCCTATTGAGGATATGCAACAGCGTTACGTTATTGTCATTGCCAACCTCAAACCAGTTAACATGAGGGGAATTAAATCCACCGCCATGGTCTTGTGCGCTTCCAAAAAGGAATTGGACCTTGTAGAGTTTGTTAACCCACCTGAGGGAGCCGCTGCTGGTGATAAGATTTACTTCGAAGGTTTTGACGGTACCCCAGAGAAACAATTGAATCCTAAGAAAAAGATCTTTGAGACTGTTCAACCTCGATTTACAACTAACGAGGCCTTCGAGGTGCTTTATCAGGAGGAGGGAAAACCACCTGCTAAACTGGTTCACTCATCCGGAGCTCCATGCCACGCCAGTACACTTGTTGGTGCTCAAGTGAGTTAAGTTAGTATTCTTAATATTCTTTCCAATAAATAATACTCGAAATCTGACATCTACAATTTTTACCTGCGCATTTATCTCTTCGCATACCCTTCATCTTCTTCAGACTTAGTGTAATGAAATTGCTAAGTCAATCGTTTGAGAAGGATTCAAGTGGAGTGGTAGTTCTTGTGCCCGAAGATAAGGAAGATTTTTGGGCAATATATAATCTGATTGCCAAAGATGATGAGATTCAACTTGCCACAGTTCGATATGTTAAAAAATCTGGCAAGGAGTCATCAAAAGCAAAGCAGGAGAAAAAGATTGTCAACCTTAGGATACAAGTAGAAACTGTTGATTTTTCTCCTATAGATGAGGTCATGCGTATAAAGGGACGTACAAGAACTCAAAACGATGATGTCCCTCTGAACTCTTACCACACAGCAGAGCTCCAATACAATCACAAATTCTCGCTGTTCAAAACTGATTGGGATCAAGTTGCTTATGATATTATTACCAAGTCCTGCTCAGTAGAAGAAAAGGCAGAAATCGGCGCAGTTGTTTTGGAGGAAGGTGTTGCTCATATTTGTCTTATCACTGATAGTCTGACGGTATTAAGAGCCAAGGTTGAAAAATCAATACCCAAAAAAAGACGAGGAGATAATTCAGCTTATGATAAGGCTTACACTAAGTTTTTAGACAACACTATTGAGACGATGCTGAGGAATTTGGACTACACAAAGCTGAAAGCTATTGTATTGGCTTCTCCAGGATTTGTTGCTGATAATCTACTCACCAAGCTTTTTCAAAAAGCTGCCAAGGACAGTAATAAAGAACTATTGGGTGCAAAATCGAAATTTATCGTAACTCATTCTTCCACTGGCTATTTACAAGGGTTAGAGGAAGCCTTTCACAACCCTGAGCTCCAAAAAAAACTAACTGATACAAAATATGCTAGAGAAATTAGCGTTCTAGATGAATTTTTCAGGATCTTGAACTTGGATGATGGTAGAGCGTGGTACGGGCCTGATGAGTGCGATAAAGCCTTAGAAATTGGAGGTGCTATTCGCCATCTTCTGTTGACGGATTCATTATTCAGATCTGACAGTATTGCTCAAAGAAAGAAGTACATTCAAATTGTGGAAACAGTGAAAGCTCAAGGGGGTGATGTATCAGTTCTTTCTAGCTTGCACGATTCAGGCAAACAGCTGGATGAATTGACTGGAGTTGCGGTGATCTTAAACTATCCAATATTGGATCTGGATGAGTGAGCAATGTTTTAGCCTTTGCGTCTCGGTCTCGGATTTATCCCTAAGAACACTCTCAGATACCATACATCGTTTCCAATTAAGTAATTAGAAGCATCTTGTAATAATCCCAAAAATAAGCCTACTCCAGCACCTCTTTTCACTAGACTCTTTGCTTGGTACGAACTCAATTGATAGGCGTTAGCATATATCCACCCGGAAATGGTTGTAGCCATCATAGTATTAGCAAAATCTATAGTGCCTCTTGCGTAGTCAAGGTATGCCTCCACAGTAAAGAGGGTGCCAACCAATAGGCCAACCTTAGTCGCCTGTTTGAAACCTGTGACAAACGAATCCTTCAAACAAACAAAGTTTTTTCTCTTGTGATAATAGAACCAGCCATTACGATCCGTTGGCATACGGTGAGCGTTCATTGCCAGATATTTAAGGCCTCCAAGTTGGTACCCATACATCATTCCTGATACTCCCCCAACTAAAGAACTGCTGAGAGCTATCAAGGGTAATCTGTAAATAGGGTGTAAACCAAATCTTTGACCTTGATTATTAAAATTGAATGCTTCGAAAAGGTTCATATGATCTAGTTCTTCCTGTGTCCACTGATTGATGACAGAATTGTGCATGTCATTAGGGTTGGGTGGTTGTTCACTCATTTTGTGCAATTAATGACAGTCCTTAAAACGGGTTTAGAGTTCGTATGAATGAAGAAGTGAATATTAGGCGTCTCTAGCTATTTCTGGGCGTGGGGTGGCAGAAGAGCTTGAGATTTTCCATACAAAACGATCCCATACATTGCGCGCACTGTTGCACCTTTAATCCTTGTATACAAGATAAGCTCCTCCCTCTTTGATCCTGAGCTTTCTTAATACCCTTCAAACTTTCCATGCCACTAGACGAATCAGACTCTACTGAGTTGTTAGCATCCAACTATCCGATCCCACCTTCTGCAATTTCTTTCCCGCTCATACTAGCTGTTTTAGTATCATGCTTAAGTTCCATTCAATATGGCTATCATATGTCCGAATTGAATGCCCCAGAGTCTGTCTACACATGTAGAAGCACCATTTCTGGGCCCCACGGAGATTACTCAAAATCTTGGTTTGGAAGAAATGGTTACAGAAGTTGCATACCTCTAGATGTTAACCAAATTGGTGTCGTTACATCCATATTTACTATAGGAGGCCTATTGGGGTCGCTATATGCGGGCCAATTGTCTGAAAAAATAGGCCGGAGAAAGATGTTCACAATCAATTCGTTGGCGTTTGCTATAGGATCTCTGTTAGAGTCCCTTAGCAATACTTATGGCCAGTTGCTTTGCGGAAGACTCATGTCTGGGATTGGGGCTGGTAGCGGAATTGTTGTGTCCGCATTATACATCAATGAGGTATCCCCTGTTGAACTTCGTGGACTACTGGGCAGCATGAATCAAATCTTTATCAACGTAGGAATATTACTCACCCAGCTGTTGGCAATACCTTGGACTAATGAGGAACAATGGAGATATATCCTGGTTACAGCATTCGTTATTGCAGTCATTAATTTCTTAGCCTCTAATTTTGCCCTGGAGTCACCAAAATGGCTGGCCGTTGAATCTGCAAACTCACGGGAAGCGATGAGTGTTCTCTTTCAGTTACGAAATGGCGACGTGGATCGGTGTAAGGAGGAAATAACTTCTTGGGAGAGGGAAAAGCTCAGTAGAGAAAGGTATATCGCAGATAACCCACAACAGGCTAACTTGTCACTCAAATCTTACTTGACATCTTCCAAATATTCAAGATCACGAAGGAATGTCACTTTCATCATGGTAGGGCAACAATTCTGTGGAATCAACTCGATAGTTTTCTATGGAGTGAAAGTTCTAGTCTCTCTGTTTCCAAACGGTTCATTGACCATCAATTGTATGATATCTCTGCTCAATTTAACGGTTACGGGTACAGCATCTTTATTCATGGATAGATGGGGTAGAAAACCACTATTGCTTACATCAGCCACCTTAATGGCTATCTCGTCAGTAGCTATGGCAGTGGGTATTATCAATTCAGTGGCAGTGCTGTCTGTGTTAGCTACCTTCCTCTATGTTGGATCTTTCGCTGTTGCAATTGGCCCAATCCCATTCCTGATAGTTTCTGAAATCAGTCAACAGGAAGTGAGAGGAATCGCACAAAGTTGGGGTACTGCTGCTAATTGGATAGCAACTTTTGCCATTGGTTATCTATTTCCCATAGTAAACGAGCATATCGGAGGATACGTCTATTTTATATTCGCCTTCATGTGTTTCTTATTTGGTTACTATACGTATCTTTATATCCCAGAGACTAAAGGTAAGAGCACTTATAAGGAAGTCTGGGGAGATGAAGTAAGATAGCAAAATAGTGACTTAGCCCTTTATGGTGTCACATGACCCACTGTAGTGTATTGCCTAAGATACCACTCCTTCTCCCTTTGTCGCACTTCCCCTAAACTTTCGCTAACGCCATACAAACTTTTCAGAAGAATATTCCCTTTTTTCTCCTTTTTAACAAGGTTTAACAAATCACACAAAATGCCTACCAGATTTTCAGCAACCAGAAAGCACAGAGGTAACGTCTCTGCCGGTAAAGGTCGTGTTGGTAAGCACAGAAAGCATCCCGGTGGTCGTGGTAAGGCCGGTGGTCAACACCACCACAGAACCAACATGGATAAGTACCATCCAGGTTACTTTGGAAAGGTTGGTATGAGACACTTCCGTTTACAGAAAGCTCGTTACTGGCGCCCAGTTATTAATATCCAGAGCCTGTGGTCTTTGATTCCTGAAGAGAACAGAGAAGATGCTTTGAAGAACTCCTCTGCTTCTTCTGCTGTAGTTATCGACACTTTGGCCAACGGTTACGGTAAGGTTCTTGGTAAGGGTTCTTTGCCAAACATCCCAATTATCGTCAAGGCTAGATTTGTTTCCAAGGAAGCTGAAGAAAGTATCAGAGCTGTTGGTGGTGTCGTTGAATTGGTTGGTTAAATGTCGACTGTGAGACTCTCTCTTTTGTATATTTAAACAAAAAATTTTCATATCTATAAATTGTGCTGTAGTTCTTGTTGGAGATCTGTTTACAGGATATTCTCTCTATAGTTATGACCTGTCGACGGATGCTTTCTGGGCCAACGAAACGGGCTCATTTTCATTTCCTAGGGTTTTTAACGTTTTTCTCGGCTCAAATTTTCGCTTAAAGATATTTATTTCTCTACTGTTTACATTTTACTATTCATGTCTTCCAGAGATTGGAACCCGGAGGATCACGTACCCCAAGAGGTCAAGAAGATTCTTCAGCATGCTGACGTAGGCCCCTACACATATATAAGTGCTTTCATACAAGTAGTCGAGCTCCTGAAGACCCAGAAGAGAACTGGATGGCTGAATATGGAGATTGAGCATGCAGAGTCTATTTCAGATCATATGTATAGAATGTCGATCATATCCATGTCCCTTAACACTAGTAATTTCATAGAGAACTCAAAACTACCCACACCTCAAAAGGAACGCATAGATTTGTCTCAATGTATCAAAATTTCATTGATCCACGACATAGCGGAAGCTCTAGTTGGAGATATTACCCCAAAAGACACCACTGTGACCAAGCAGCAAAAATACGAAAGAGAGTTGGCTGCCATAAAATATCTGGGAAGCTTGATAGCTCCGTACAATAGTGATTTTGCAGAGGAAATAGTCAATTTGTGGCTCGATTACGAGGAACAAAGAAACTTCGAAGCTAGAATTGTGAAAGACATTGACAAGTATGAGTTCTTGGTCCAAGCTGTGCAATATGAGAAACGGTATAAGGGCTCTAAACGCCTGGATGAGTTTTTTGAGGGCACACGTGAGCAAATTAAGACTGACGAAGTTGGTCGGCTAGCGGATGAAATTCTTCAACAACGGGCCGAGTTTTGGAGATTCATAGATAACCACGATAATTAATTGGAATTGAGTACGCTGAGGTCGAAAATACTAAGATTGTCATATCCGAATAACAGTGCTGCGATTGTGTGTCGTGCCACGAGACTGATCAATCCAATACTAAATTGTATCACTAGAATGGTAAAGCATAGCTTGTCTTCTCTCATTGGTCCGAACCAGACCAGTACCAAGTTGATAAGGGTAAAATTGGAACACTCCTTGACTATTATCTGTGTTCCATCGTCATTTTTAATCTCTTCTTTAACAACCTCTAATAGTCCGCAATTTTCTAAGATTAAAATACCTTGTTCTACCGGTTTTGGCAATCTTTTCTTGAACACAGCGTGAGAAGGATACATCATGTTATCTTCTTCATTGAATCGTGGAAGCCTATGCCTGGGACATTCGACGAGCCCAAATAGCTGTGGAATGGAGTAAACAAAGTTGAAAATTTGGGGAAGAAAAAATAGTAACAGCGTCTTCGAAAAATGGCCTGAGATACCAACAAAGGCAAACACCATGCCACTGAAATAGCAGAAAGTATCACCCACAAACACCCTAGAAGGATACCAATTAAATTTCAAAAGACTGAGAGAAACTCCTAAGAAGGGTAGTAAAATACATGTGGACATCAGGTGTGTTTCATACGCAGGAGATGATCGAAGAGAAGCTGGGAGTAGGTAGCAAAAATCATTCAAAAGTAAAAGAATCGCCAATACCACACTTTGCCCAACCTCAAGTCCATTCACTCCAGCAAGAATGTTTATTGAGTTTGGACAAAAGATGGCAACTGCGGCCATATATCCATAGTAAAGAGCACCCAAATCTATGGAAACAGCTTGGAATCCAAACATGTTTTTAATGAAAGTAGGGATAAGGATATGTGTTACGCCGAAGTCAACATAATAAACGATCAGTAAAGGTATAGCTGCAATGGCGGGAAGGAAGAACTTGTGTCTCCATCTAATATCGAATAGGTCATCTAACAACCCTAACATTACCATGCTCTCCAGAGAGAGGATACCACTCAAATATGAAGATAGTTTGTTGTGAGGGAAATAGCTGGAGTCGGCTGTTTCCATATCGACACCTGTGTTTCTAGATCCTCCTCCGCTTGTATCCACGACTAAAAACTTGAAGAACATAAACGGGATGAACGAGAACATGATAAATAGATAGACTATAGCAGGAATAACTCCTATCGTTTCTGGGATGACAGGTTTATCCTTTTTACTCAAATCCTTACCGAATAGACCTATCTTGATGAAATACGGCGCCGTAGCTGGGATCAGGTAGTCTGACAATAAATATCCCAGAACGGCGAAACCCATGGAGGATTGTATAGGCTGCAATGGGGAGGAGGTGTGAAAAATCAATGCCATTGACACTGCCAATAGTCCTACTGTAAGTACTGGTTGCATTTTAGAAAGTGAATGGATATGTATCTATATCAGCATTCAGATATCAATCCAGCTGATTAGAGACACGTAAGATTGATAGCATTCTCATGCGCGCTGGTGGAAAATTACATCCGTGCATCAGCATCTTAGACTAACGACTAACTTGATAAAGCCAGTCAGTTAGTTCAATAGCATTTGGTACTTAACAGACAGATGGCTCCTGTTTTGATTGAAAATGGCCAACCTTCCAAAGATGATACTGTCTCAAATGTACTAAATATTCCTATTGTGGCCTATCCTCCCTTCAACTTGCGTTCATCGCTGATAGATAAAGACCCAGTGATATGGGTTCATCTAATACAGAGTTACATTGCACTAATACAAAAAGTGACCGTTTTGCTAACAAAAAGAGAGGGCGAACCCTTACAAATATTGAGCTCAAAGTGCTTTCAACAACTTCAAATCTTCCTGAAGGTCTATTTGAGGGAAACATCTGAGGAATCATTGAAGATTTTCAGTCTTGGAGGCGTGAATCCAGACATCATCTCCAACCGAAAGGTCTTAAAGTTGGTTGTGTTTAACTGTTTGAGAACTTATGGATTGGTCAACTTTAATCTACCCGGCCAAACAATTTGGGAATTTACTAAGATCTATGTAAAGCTTGCCTATGCCAATTCCAAGACTAACTCCAATTTCTTAAGTTTGCCCATAATAAGACAAATGCTTTTGGGAGTGGATAAAAACCACGCAAGTAGAGATGAAGGGGTAACACTCAAGACGCTACATGTATATTTGGAAAAGCTTGTTGCAGCTGGCAAGTTTGCCAATGATGACTTAGAGATTTTATCCTTGCTATTGGGGGATATTCGACAGGCTGACTCTCAAAAGAAGAAGCAGGGAAAGAGCAAAGTATTCATTAATTCAAAGAAAAAGATAAAATCAACGGCATTTGCAGACTCTTTCACTACTGCCAAATGGGTCGAAATGTTAGAAATTTTTTACAATAAAGGAACTGGTGTGCATGCCCATTTATGCCTTCAACTAATAACTATATCATTTTTTTCCTGTTCCACCACGCATATTGCTGATCTTGTTACCAGTGGGCTGAAGTGTACTAGTAGGGCTGCCTTGTTTAGACTGTATCCCCTGACCGCAAAGGTATTACTATCTAATACGTTTCAAGAGATGAATCCCAATATAAAGACTCGACTAATTGCAGTGTATGCTGGGTCAGATATGATAGACCATACAGCAGACAAACTGGGTGCAATTATTGACTTGTTCCCTAATGTCACCGAGTACCAGGCCAATGTCTTGCTAACTAGGCATGGTTCTAACATTGAAACAGTAATTAATCTATTGCTGGAAAACATGTCAATTTTAGAAGAAGTTCCAAAGGAAGCTCCACAGAAAGCAAAACGATCTGTTTATGATGGAAAGCAAAAAGTCCTCGTAAAGGGGAAGAAATCCGTTATGCTAGAAAATTCTGAAGCGACTGAACAACTGAGACATAAAACACTGCAGAATGCTCTCAAGATGCTGTATGATTCAGATGAAGATGAACCAGACGATACCTACGATGACCAGGAGAAGACAACCGGAATAGAGTTTGCTAAAAAGGGCAGGACTACAAAGAATCTTGGACTGGACCAGGATGATATTAATGATGATGCTGTAGAGGAGACGAATATAGCCTTGGATTCTAAGTTAAGCAGAATAGAAAACCACTTGTTTTCAATTTTGAAACAGTCACCAGATCAGCTACAAAAGTCTGCTAGGAAGTCGAAACAGCGAGAAGAACTTAAATCAACTATAAAGTGGTCAGACGAGCAAATTGAAGGATGGGCCCGTATGATCTCTCATCAACGAAAACGGTTCCAGATGTTAGAGGAAGAGTTTTTATTCAGCTTAGGAAAAGGAAACAATGTAAAGCAAAGGACCTCATACAGAAAACCAAAGCACGACGAAGCAGATGAACCCGAGACACATAACAGATTTCCCTCAAGGTCGAAGCCTAAATCAGCAACAGCACAGAGTCAGAGCCAAAACCCAAAGAAACTCAAAAAGCAGTACGCAGATAAGGAAGTAAATAAGTCCAAGAATGCGAATCATAACAGAAAGGCTGCCCATGATAAGAAAATGAACCAAGGACTACTTTAGTATTCAGAGAATCCCCTTTCGATATTATACAATTTAGCTTACAACTTCTTCTTTTTTCGGGTGGAAGAGTTTTTCTCTAGCTCTTCCCATAGAGCTTCAGCTTCTTCAACCGCTTGTTCCTTCTCCTTTTCTTTTCTTATCATTTTTTCTTCCATCAGTTTCTCACCGTCCTCTAACATGATTATATCAGTTATTTGGGATGTGACAAAAACTTTGGCCAAAATTCTACATGTTTCCAAATCATAGACCCTAACATATCTGTCAAGTCCCCCTGTTGCAACCACGGAATATTTATAATTGTACAAGGCTCTGACAAAACCAATTGGGCCATGGTACTTTCCAACCATTTTCCCGTTCTTCAAGGAAAATTTACCGATTAAACCGCTAGAATCTGATGATACTACATCTAAGTTTGTCGAAGTGTGAGCAAGTGTTCTGAGAGGCTTATTCGTAGGCTGGAAGTTTTTCACAGGTCTTCGTTTCAACCAAGTCTTGTATACTCTAATGTGACCGTATCTCGAGACTACCAGCAGATGATAGCCTGTCTCTCCTTGACTGGATTCAGTATTTAAAAAGTTTATCTGTGAAACCCATACAGGTACAGGAAGCCTTAAATGGTCAAGTGGAACGTTTTTTGACTCCCATAACTGTTCTACCTTGCCGTCAGTGATACGAATAACCTTCGCTTCACTGTCTTTCCCACCATATGCAAATATACCTTGTTCATTAGGGTTCAGCACAAAGCAACTGACTGGAGCTGTCAATTCTAACTTTTTTGATGAATTTTTGTCAGTCTCTTTGTCATTTAAATGTTCCAAATCAATTACAGAGACCACACCATTCTCACAACATGAATATATAAGATTATCAGAATCCTGTATCAGAGATACAAAATCAGAAGAATCATTGGCTGTCATATTGGTATATCTCTTGAGCTCCTCAAATGTGCCCCTTTCATACACAACTATAGCACCCCCCTTCCTTGCGGCTACCACGTACTTGGAGTCAGATGTAACGAGAAATTTCAAAACGTGGGTAGATCTTGATTCAATAGCATGATTGACAATACTTATTGGTTGCTTTGCAGTCTGGACCGATGTATCCGTGCCTCTCAAGCATTCCACTTCTTTTATTGAGCCTGTATCTTCCAAGGCAACCAAGAGCTTCATTATGAATAGGAGATGTGATGTAGGATTAAGTAAATCCTAATAAAAAAAAAAAATTGACAAAATTTAGATTCTCAAATAGGCATTTTGGGGCGGTGAGGAACCGAGTTTACTATTAGACTAGGTGAACATAATAATAGTTGTTGATCTTTAAATGAAACCCGACGAAGACACTACGATAGAAGGTGATCAAAAGCCTCCAAAATTTCGAAGCAAACTCTTGGAGAAAGTCCTTCACAAGGCGCTAACTAACACAACTCAAGAATTGGGCCCCAAGAAGTTTGACATGTGCTATCCGCAAATAAGCGCAAACAATGTGGGCAAAGAGCATCTACAAATAGCCAGGGAGCAAATGATAGCTTTCTGGGAGACCAGTGCCATAACTGAGTTCGATAAAATATTTGAAGAGAGAAATGTTGAGAGCAAGCTGGACGAGCTTGATAAACTAATATGGCAAGCACAACATAGAAAGGAAACTGGCGCTGTTGAGGATTCATTAAATCTAGAAAACTTGACACCTGAGAAACTCATTCAAAGTCAAACTATACAAGAACGGAAGGAGCTAAGGGACAACTTGCAGTCTCATGCGGATTTATTAGAGAAGCAGACACAGCAACTTTTAGCAGGCTTTGAAGAGAAGGCTGAAAACTCCAAGAGAACAATAAACTCCATAGAATCGAAATTGGACCATCTGAATAAGCTAATATCATTAATGGAGAACGAGTCGAAACCACCCTTGAGTGATCGGCTAGACAAACTAGTAGATGGTACGATATAGACTACGAAGTAAAGCGTGAAACAGTAAGGACAGTAATACACTAGAAAGTACAGGAAAATGAAATATGTGGCTATCTGATACAACCAAACCAAGAAACTACCACAGTATAACGTAAAGAAATGTAATAAAACCAACCCAAAACTATGTAACAAAAACCCAACATAAACCTTCCCAATTTCTCACTGCTTACGGTGAGTACGTAGATGCTGCGACAAGTTGTCGCTTCTAGAAAACCGTTTGTCACAGTGAGCACAGTGGAACGGCCTTTCGTTAGAATGAACAGACCTATGATGTCGTTTGAGGTGTTCTGATCTGCGGAAGCGTCTACTGCAATCCGTGCAGCGGAACTGTTTCTCATCATCTGACCCAGACGTCACTATTTGCTCCGTACGATCATGTGCATCTATGGACTTTGTTCTCTTTCTCTGTTTTGTTTCTTTCTTCCCTGGCTCTGGAGTACTGAGTCTGGGAGTGCTTATTCTAGTGGTGGCCGAAGGTGGAGTAATTAATGCTGAAGGCACTTCAGCTTTAAGCCAAGTTGAGATGGCTGTGACAGCTTCATCTTGCATCCAAAAATCACTCAAGCGTTTGGAGTTGTTGGGACGGGGTTTCTGTTCTATGGGAGAGCTGTGTTGCGAGGTTGCTTCTTGATTTGGGAGAACACAAGTCGAACAGATGGAAGATGAGGAAGATGATGTGGCTCCATATTCGAGTTTCTCAGCGTACTCGTCTGCTAGGAGTGAATCAACATCAAAATCTGAGGATACAAAACTGCTAGCAGAAGACGTGGATAATTGTCTGGGATTGATAGTAGTTCCCTGTGCGGCTGCAATTTGAGACTGTGGCTGACGACGTTTAGACGGTAAGGAACCACATTCAGTTTTTTCCGGAGAGGAAAACAACAGAGACTGAGAGTCCACGTTCAGTTCTAGTGGAGATGAGTCACGTTCATAATCAAAGTTGAAATCAAACGTTTGCAACTCATCCATGGTGAAAGAATTACCATTTGCGCCCCGTTTAGCACTACTTGCAGCTGGAGAATTTGCAGGTAAACGAAATGATCCCATATTCAACTGATCGTTAATAAGAGAATTGAGCTGCGAGTGATCCATGCCATCTACTATCATTGAGTAGAGTTCTATTGGGTCCTGAAGTTTGTCCTTGCTCTTCCCCAAGTGGACATTTGAATATGTGTTTGGAGTTTCAGTTAGGTCCGGGGCTAACACTTGCATTGGTTTTGTTGTAGACATTGATTACCTTACTCGCAAACAAACCCAAGTAATCTAACTGATTCAACCAATTGACAACTGAAACTAGATCAAACTCTGGAACAGGCTACCGGGGGAATTCTTATATATGAGGTATTATAAAGTAATGTATATATACCTGTATTGCGAGGAAAAATAAGCCCAGGCCCACATTTACTCAATTTAGTTGTGTCGAATTCCTATTGTTCTCTCGCGCGCAATTTGGCCGTTTACGGTTTATCTTTTTGATCTACTGAAAGCTAGAGCAGACCCCACGTATACAGGTAACATGTAGGCCCAATTACACTCTTTTTTTTGCAAGTTTACACTGTCTTTACTCTTGACGTTTTTGAGCATAATTTTGTGCCTTCGGATTCCTTGCGTTTATTGCCAGATTGTTTTCAAATTTCCTATGTAATGTGAAGGTATTTACAGCCGTTATGTTGATTCAAGTAGCAATTAAGTCACGTGAACTGGTAGTACTTTTTTCAACTGGGATATTCACGTGATATTTTTCAATTATCTTTTCGGAATTTGAAGGATGTACGTGTCCCGGCACATAGTACGGATGACGTTTTAGTTCCGAATTCGCAATTGCATCATACTCTAATCTGACCGAGTCACGCAAATGCGCGAGCGGCTACGGGTGTCAAAAATTTTGTTCGACACACCGACAAGTAAAACATTTCGATGTTGGATGTTTGTACGCACGTGACGGACTACTCTCAAATGTAACAGTTGACTTTTCCTAATAGGGAATCTCTTTACACTATGGCCTGATTAGGCAACTGCCTATAGTTGCTGCCCCCAGGTGTTGTGGTGCAGTGCTTCCTCTGATGACCTGTCTCTAGTTCTGTATTTTCTTAGTTTCCCTCATTCATTCTTTGCTTATAAGTATTTGATTGTCCGAATCATTTCAATGGCTTCAATAAATACCTCCAGATCTTCCGTCTATCAAACAGACGGAAAACCATTGAGCGAAGAAGCTATTTACCGAGCAAAACTTAAATATGGTGTCTACAACAAGCCAGGTGCGGTATCTTTAGGAGTCGACCACTCAGCATCGGATTCAGCAGCTCTGTTAGCCACATCAGCTGACCTTACTGTGAAGCCATACCACCGACAACTGTCTGAGGATGCAGCCACGGCAGCCCTTATCGCAAGAACAGACACTGCTCCCAAAGCCTGGAAAAGGAAAAATATTTCAACCGAGGCGGAATATGCAGCTATCAGTGCCCGTTTCCCTGTTGATAAAGCTCGTTCTGATGTCAGCAATGGATTCCCTGATTTTGAAGAAAGTGAAGATGCCGCGGCACATGTTTTAAAGAGTGACACCGCCTCTGTAGCACGCTCCTCCCTTCGTGATCAATATGATTGGGACGATGTAAGGTCGGGCAAGAAGCAGTTTTCGAACCTAAATATTGCAACTATCACAGCACGTTCAAATGAGTCTGCCACTAAATCTATTGATTGTCGTACTAACCCTGGTGCTTTGAGTTCAAGATCTGGACTGGTCACAGGTTCTAAGTTCGACACCGCCAACGGGAATGTTGACATTTCAAAGATAAACAATGCTGCTGAAGATTCTGCCCGTAAGTCAGTGAACTCTAGACTTCACCCTAATGTTAGGGATCCTCGAGCTGGTCTAGTTACCCGTTCAGATACCATTGATTCCAGTTCGTTTGCCGCTTCAGGAGCTTCAGCTTCTGGAAAATTTAGTGTTGATCTAGATTACGCTGCTCGTGAACGTGAAACTTTGGCCAAGAACACACTTGTAGATGCAAAGGTACTACAAAAGGCGTTGGCTAATGCTGAATCAACCTTAAAACGTTTAGACACTGAAGCCACCCCAGAAAATTTATTCAACAATAGGGAAAATAACTTGAAGGCTTTAGCAGTCGCCCAACAGAACTCCGAAAAAAGACGAGTGAACGAGGGTAAGATCAATCTTGGCGGAGGCCTGTTTATGGATCCAATTGCATTAAACAGTATGGCTCAGCAATTAGTTCAACCTGTAGTTCAACAAATTGATAGTAAAGCTGCTTTGCAACGTCAACAAGACGAAGAAAATGCGCAAAAGAAACTTGAACAAAAGCATCGTAAACTTGAATACGAAGAAGAGCTTCGTAAGCAAAAGCTTGAGGAGAAACAAAATAAGGAAATTGACAAACAAGTTCGTAAGGAGAAGTTGGATGCTGACAAAGAAACTGAAAAGTCCAAGCAGTTTAACCTCATTGCTTTAAAACAGCGAGAATTAGATGACAAGCAAGATGAACTTGATGAAAGTATTCAAGAGGATCAGAGAATCAGGGAGGCTCTAGCTTCAGAAAAGACAAACTTGGAAGAAAAAATAAACTCTGAAGCAGTACAAAGAAAACAGGCTAGAGACGATGAATTAACTTCGCTTCAAGCTGAACGAGATGAGGAAGTTGCTCCGTTGGTT
Organism: Komagataella populi; assembly: GCA_023212995.1. Classification (NCBI taxonomy): domain Eukaryota; kingdom Fungi; phylum Ascomycota; class Pichiomycetes; order Pichiales; family Pichiaceae; genus Komagataella; species Komagataella populi. Next base: position 1,156,528 of record JAKWAY010000002.1, on the reverse strand, counting down.
GCAGGCTTAGAGAGGGAAACTGGCATTCTAAATGAATTGATCGCAGAGCGTGAAGATTTGGAAGCTAAATGTAATGACCACATGACTCGTGCTGAAGGGCACAGAAATGTTCTGGAGAATTCCGAGACCATGTTTAAAGAACTTGATGAGCAGATTGAGGCCGCCAAGACAAAACTGGAGGCTACCAAGAAGAGAGCAGAACAGGTTACTAAAGAAACAGAAGTTTTCAAGAAAAACTATGAGACACAGCTTGCCTCACTCACTGCTCAGAACGCTACTTTATTATCTCAACATGAAAAGTTAGAGACTGAGCGAGATCAACTGACCAAGAAACATGATGCTACTGCTGCAGAACTTCACGACGCGAAAGTTAAGAGTCTGGAAGAGGATAAAGCTGTGAACTCCATTCTTCCCGAACACTTACAGGAGGAAGTTAAAGACACGGTTTCTGTCGAGACTCCATTTAACCATTCTCAGTTTAAATTTGAACCTGAGCCCATTATTCAGGCGCCTCCTGTGGAAACGAAGCCTGAATCTCCAAAAACGTCTGTCAGTTCCCCGAAATCAGCCCCGAAGAAAAAGTTGTGGTCTATCCCTAGAATAGCTCCAAAGTCACCGGTGGAGTCTAGTACAAAGACAACTCCTGAAGCTCTAGAAAAAGCTGTTCCTCCTCTTCAAGGCGATGTTGATAAACCAAAGATTACCAAGAAGCCATTCAAGAAGAAGTTCATTGATTTTATGAACGGTGAAAGTTACATGAAGCCTGCTCCTAAGTTCAACAGACATCCGAAAACCGGTGTTGAGCCAGTGACTGCCAATACACCTGCACCAGCTCCCGCCTCTACACCTGTCACTCAAAAGGCTGCTAGTACTTCCAAGCCTTCGGAGCCCACTGATTCGGATTTATCCAGAACTTTTAGCGGATTCTCTCAAGGATCTGATGTCAACAAATCCTGAAGGTTCATATGAGTTGAATTAATTTCCTAATATATGTATTTTTTACCCAGTTTTCAAAACTCCGTCACATTCTTCCAGAATGATTATTGTTACACAATGGTCTGCCCATTTAGATTCCGTCACCTCTTATCCTTCTCGCCAGTTGGATGTCTTTCTGCATTATTGTGACCCTCTTGGCATGTAGAGCGCACAAATTTGTGTCTTCTAGTAAACCTACTAAAAATGCTTCCGCTGCTTCTTGTAAAGCTAGAATGGCTACGCTCTGCCATTGAAACATTTCTCCTTGAATGAAGTTCTCTTGGGCTATCTCCCTCACTAGTCGAGCAAAGGGTAGCTTCCGCAAAAGCAAGTCTGTGGATTTCTGATATCTTTTGATCTCTCTCAGAGCTAACGTTCCCGGCTTGTATCTGTATCTTTTTCCAATGGGTAGAGGATCACCGGGTTGATTTCTACTAATTCCTGTGCTACTTGGTCTTATTACATTCCGTATGGGAGTCTTACTACCTCTTGGTGTTCCTGTTAGAGTGTTAGCTGACCCTGATGCAGAGTTGGATATAGCTGATCTAGGTGTTTTTGGCGAAATAGAGCCAAGTCTATTCAGCCTGTTACCTGCTATACTAAGCCTGGCCATAGCTCAATTGTTGATTCTGGAAGTTAATGTGATCTAGAGAGAAAGATAGTTGTACCAGCCATTTCATTTTTCAATTTTTGTAATATTGCCTAAAAGGGTAATAAATAATATGACGTATTTGGAATACGATTATTGGGATCATACTGTTGAATTGAAGTGAAATGGTGGATCTCAAAGAAGAGCAGAGGCTACTGCCAGAGTTGAAGTCACAGCGTGCAAGAGTGAGTATCATTAAGCAGTAGCTAAATTTCGAAGACTAGGTTCAGTTGCAGGTTCAAGCAGTTGGTTTTTGAAGGCTGGTGCTATTGCAATTTCAGGATTGCTATGCAATATCAGAGTCTGTGTTGAGCACCACTATCACCATTACTCTCAAACAAGCTTATGCATTCAGTTCTTCGTCTGTTTTCTTCAAAGAGCGGGATATGATGGACAAAACTGTCTTTTTGATTACTTGCCTAAACCCATAGAACGGCTGAGTGTACCTCCCAACATCTGCCACAACGCGCGACTTGAATAATTCAATCAATATCTTTCATACAAACAAAAGCTTTGAGTTAAAGAGAACCATGGCTCCCTATAACGAGGACAACTTCCTCATAATACAACCCGGATCCTACAACACATTGTTTCGTCTAGGACTGGAAGAGTCCTTGTCTCCTCCCCAGTATTCTGTCCCCACCAAAGTTTATCGAGATTCCTCCAATCCAAACCAGTTCATATCAACGTCTACAGACGAGTCCCTGGCTATCTATCCTATAGTTAACGGTGAAATTGTGAATGTTGACGCTTTTAATTTTCTATTGAGACTTATTCTGAGATCCCTTATAAATGCTAATCCTTTGATGCTGACTAATAATTTGGCATTACTTCTGGTAAGCTCAAATCGATGGAGCAATCTGAATATTGAATATATTACAAAATATGTGTTTGAGACTTTACAGTTAACTGCTTTACAGATCATCCCACTACCTCTTGCATCGGCTTTTGCCCATGGCTCAATTCCCAATTGCTGTGTGATCGATCTGGGTGGAGACAAGTTTGACGTATCACCCATCCTCAACTTTCAGGTCATCAAGGGCTATTCTAAAACAGTACCGACGGGATCTTCCTCCATCAACAAGCGGCTTAAACAACTGCTACCAAATTTTACTGACTCTCAGATTGAAAGTCTAAAGTGCTCATCTATCTTTGAATCTTTATCTGAAGAAGACGCTAAGAACTCATATTTTGGTTTGGAGGGTATCGGTTTAGAAGAAGACACTAAGAAAAATCCTGAAGATGAAGGCATTTTAGATATTGCTGCCATCGTTACCAGTGATAAGTCCACGAAGGAGATATTGGAAGACGTGAAAGGCAAGAAAGATAAGACCACCAATCAGTCTGAGGCCAAACCTAATTCTGTATTGGAAACGAACGAGTTTGTTACCAGTGACGGCACTGAATTAACCGTAGGAAAAGAAAGATTTCAAGGTTGTGATGAACTAGTAAGAGTTTTGGGTGATACAGTATTTGAATGTCTATCAAATATTGTAGATCCTACCAAGAGACAAGAGTGTTACGACAATCTAATTCTGAGTGGAAATACCTGGAAAATCAAAGGCCTTAAGGAGTCATTTTTGGTATACCTTCTTAACACATATGGCGCAAAATATCCTGTTACTTCAGAAGCCATAAAACAGAAAGTGAGCAAGAGATCTAAAGCCGATGCTGTGTTTAGAAACGAGACCGAGGCTGAAAGCAACAATCAGCGAAGTGAAAGATTGGTACAAGTGCCACAGCATTTGAAACTCGTTAAGTTTCCTGAATACTTCACCGAATGGAAGGACATAGGGCATGAAGATAACTCTTTCCTGGGAGCTCAAATTTTTGCTAAGCAAGTATTTGGCCATCACCATAATCATAATAGCAACAATGGCGGAGGAAACTACTTCAATAAAGATGACTATCTGGAGAGGGGACCTTTGGGAATCTGGGATATAGTGTTTTGAATGTATTAGACTAATATAATATATAAATTAGATGATGCCTTGGAGGTATGTTGGGAAATGTGTCGGTTACACAGTTGCTATTGTTCATTTGGAGCCACTGGTGAAATTTTCATCGTCATTGCCTTGCGGAAACTTGTTCGGCATATTGCCGTTTTTATCAACATAATCGGGGTCAGCATGAATCCATTTCTTCATGAATGGAACCAGAACCTGGGCGACAGCAACCTGCTGCGATTGATACAAGACGAGAGGAACCAATAACTGCCCTAAATGCTCACTGTGTTCCCCATATTGAGAGGTAACTAAAGACACACCTAAAGCCGCCGTCTTGGCTGCCCCACAGAGCATGACGGAAACTGTGTCTGCTCTATTGTAGTAAAACGGTTTGAAAGTTTTGTAACTCCATTTGTAGAACTTAGAATGTTGCGGAGTTGGTTCCTCTTGAAAAATTGATAGCAGAAATCTTGGCCGAGAATATAAGTAACACATAAGAGTGAAAAATAAGTAAATACCCAAGTTGAAAAAACAGAGGAAAATGATCGATACACTGGGAACAGAAGTAAACGCATCTTGGTAGAAAGCAGTAGAGAAAGAGGCCCACATAATCAAGAGCAACATAAACGTCCCAACTTTGCTAAGTCTGAATTTGACTGCGCACCACTTCACTTTTGCTGGAAAAAGATTTTGCAGAACCTGCCCCGCAAAAACAGGCACAAATACAGCACAACCGACCTGTTGCATTACGCTTCGATAAACATCAGTAACAGAACTATCAAGTGCAGGGTTGGCAAACTCCCAGGTTCCAGATAGATACATTTGCACTAGGGCGGGAGTAATGAAACCACCTAAAACATTTCCAATGATAACTTCGCAAATACTCAAGAGAACATTTCCGTCAGCCTGTTCTGTCATGACCACATTACTACTGACAGTAGTTGGACAACATGCGGTAACGATAAGGCCCGCCAGCATCCAATCATCAATATTTGGATCATGAGCAGCCCTGATACCACAAGCTATTCCGTAAATGATAGAAGAGGTAAGTAGGAAGGAGCAGCTTAGCACTGTGAAATGTGCCCTCCAGTGTCCAAAATTTTTCAAAAAGTCCCTGGTTTTCATCGTAAGACCGGAGATAAAAAAAATGATGGCCACTGCTCCATAATTAATAGAATCCTCTGACCTGATAGTACCACCATGCCTGGCAAAATTTGGGTATGCATGAGCTAAAGCAATGGCAGGGCCTAAGCATATAAGAAACCACTGTTTCATCCAGAACTTCCAGATCCAAGATAAGACTGAGTACGTCTTAGGATAGTTAGTCAACCATTTCTGGAGGTGTGACTGTTTGGGTGGTTCTTGTTGCGGCCTTGCTTCAACTTGTTCTTCCTCTCGAGTGTCCTGAATTGTCGAACTTGACCCTGGCGACTCTTCTGTTAAAGAATAGGCCCTGGTTTTTCTTACACTCATCAACTTTGTGTTAAGTTATGTCTCTAGGGCCAGAAAGAATGCAAGTTTATTTTAAGTTTCTTGATGTCTGGTCAGCACGCGCAAGACTGCGTTTCTCTTCGGTTTAATTCGATGCAACAGCGCAGAGAAATTATGTCATCGAAAAAAAATACAGGATCTACGAAAATTGATTAACATTAGCATCTAGTTTAGACTAAAGTAATATACATTTCTGAAAGATGAAAGAAGATAGGCTTTCAGTGAAACTGGGTTTTGCCTTTTCATCAGTGCACGCATAATTGTTGGTGTTCTAGTAACCTCTTTTTGTATCGTGCCAACCATGGGTCGATTCTGAAAGAAGAATACGAAGGGTCCGACATATGATCAGTTGTATTATTTCTGATTTTTGCAAGCTCTTTCTTGTGGTTTTCTGTAATCTCTTTGGTAAGAGTAAATTCTATTTGTTTAGAACTTTTGTCTTTATCTGGTACCCACAATCGGCTGATTGGGTCCCAGAAGTGTTGAGAAAAGTACTTTAGAGTTAGACCCTTAGGATACTCTCGATTTAGTATGGTCTCAAATTCAAATGGAATAAAGGCAGGAGTTCCCTCAAATAGTGTGCTGTGCAATCGACCAACTTCCTCGTATTTGTAAAAGTGATTATTTCGACAATGAAAGAGCTCTTTGTTTACAAAATTATCGAACTTAAAATCATGAAATTGCTTCTCTAGATTATCGAGTACTTTTTTTCTATCTGTTCCAGCAACTCCGTCTAATGTGACTGCTGAATCCTTGTTTTTGATCCAATCTAACTTTTCCTTCACGTTTGGATCCATTACCTTTTGTAGCTCAATTGTTTCTCTAGTATTGAGTTTTACTTTTAGGTAATCTGTAAATGCGAGTGCAGTTATATCAACGTACAGTCCTGTCTCGGTATCAATGAAGCGGGCATCTATGGCATTCTTGCCATTAAGCTTATCTCTAACAAAAAATGAGGGGCTAACGTCAATATAATAATGGCCTAAACCTGTGCTAGCTCCATCCTCAACACTCACATCAGTTACGAGAGAGTTATTGAAATTTCTACCTAAGAGATACAAGGATTGCACAGTCATCTGCACATCAAGATCCTGATCCCATGGCAAAATAAGGCCGTTCCAATACCAGCCCAGCAAAGTACCGTGGGCAATCCACGTATGTAAACCTGCCGAGCGAGAGAAACGTAACCATGCCCTTCCTAATCTGTGCAACACCGCTAGGTTCTCCTGTTGAGAGAGGTCAAACCCATTAAAAAATCTCCAGTCATAATGCTCTCCTGAAGGAAGCTTCCTACTTGAGACTTTTGATTCATGGAAATATTTTGGAAAATCGTACATAGAGCGCATTTCAGTCTCGATTGTGGAGAGAATAACGGCATCGAACCCTTCCTCATCTTTAACCTGATTGGCTCTTTGCCGTAACAACTGCATTTCATTCTCAAATTCCCAAAGAAATAAACTCTTATCCATGTTGAGTTCGTAGTTTTTATGATCCATCAGACGTGGTATGTCCTTGATTACCCCCAGTTCGTTCGTTGGCCGTCCATTATCAGTTTCCGTATATAAGGTCATTGAAACCTTCTTGACAATTTCCTTTAAAGAAGTCAATGGTCTATAGTCGGGGGTTTTAGCAAAATCACCAGTGGCATGGCTTAAAGAAGAATCCCGATTGTCTACTGGCAGAATGAGCGACTCGTTGGACTTTCCTAGGCCTAGGAATATTAACCTCTTAGGATTTGGTGCTTCGTGATAGAGGTACGAAGCACCATACACGATACGTGCTTCATAAGGTAAAGCCTTATCTTCTGCAAAAATCACCTTGAATTTTGGATAACCATCAGGGGTAGCGATATCGATATCAATGCAATTATCTAGATCGGTGCCAAAGCGTTTCTTATTGATTCCAAAGGCTTTCTTGAACTTGCTACATGACTCAAAAGATCCTGTGGGCAATCGCAATTGATTATACCAATTGGTAGAGGGGACTAGCCTTGAATGTAAATCAACCCATAATTTCCAACTGAATGGAACTTTAAATTTAGTATCAAAGGTTCCATTATGCAAACTTATATGATCTAATACCAGTTTTAAGGTCAAAGCAGAAGGCAGTCTTGGGTCAAAGCTGTTTTGAGATTGATGAGTAACATCACCGTGAGTAGAAAGAAATTCTGTGACAGAAAGGTCCAATCCGTAGAGCTGGTATGTCTGGTCTAGTTCGATCTTTTCTCTTAATGGTAAGTATTTGACATGGCGACTTAGGAATCCAAGCGCAAAGGGCAACTGAGAGTGGATTGCTGAAAATGCTATCACTACAAAAACAGCAAACACAAAGAGTTTCACCTTGCTGTTAAAAGTTCCAATCTGTTTTCTAGATGTCAATTTGTGCCGATAAAAATGAATGCGAGATTTGAGACTGGGGGAATTTATGGAAAAGAAATGGCTTTTATCGTAATCGAGGACGTCCAAAGACAGTTGGTTTCTATCAGTGAATCTAGGCCGGTCTAGCTGAGAAAAGTCAAAACTAGAAGGAGAATATTGAAACGGGTTGGAACTCATTTCTGAGAGAATTGAGACGATTAAGGAAATAATGGTAGACCAACTGGGCTTGTCGTAAGAGAACAAGATCTGCGTGAGGCAACTCAATCTTTGTGGTCGACGAAAAGATGGTCACGTCATGTCAACATGCACACCCAAAAAACGTTTCCAAGCTTTCAATTCTAGCACCAAGTGACATTATTGTTAAAAGTTGTTTGCTTAGAGCAAAACTGCAAGTGGACATCCCATCCTTGTAGCCTTTGCAATAACCAAGCTAAGCTAAGTAGAAGCTTATGGAGCGCTTATATAATCACATCTGAAGTACATGGATTTAGTTAGTGCACCTCACAAAAAAGTCCAACCAATCAATGCTCGCATCATATTGATTATTAGTTTTTAAAGATTATTTGAACTGTTAGTTAAACACACTCCAAAATGGTCAACGTAAGTGATACTTTAGTGCATTCATGACTCAGATCCACGAGTAACTTCCGCGTGGATGCGTTGCAAATTGCGAACTTATTCTAACAATGCAGTACATCAAAGGTCCCAACTACACCACTGTCAAGAAAATTGCTGGAATGACTCCTTCCCAACTCAAAGTTACTATCCCAATTTTAGCTTTCTGGGGAGGTGCTGGGTTGTTTGGCATCTTCACTTTCACTGAGAACTGGCCTTTGTTCCAACAGACCTTCTTTGAGAAGATTCCATACTTCGGTCAACATTGGATTAAAGATGTTGACCCTGAAGATGTTCCAGTGTAAGCTGTCCAACATAACGATTAATAACAAAATAAGCCAGCGTTTAAGTACATAGAGAATACAAAATTTTCCATACTACAATTTGACTCCGGAAGAGGTTTCAATCTGCTCAATTAATGGATTGTGCACATTGGAGTGCAAATCTTGATTTGTCAGGCGGAGCTGGGCTTCAGTCCACAAATTAGGTTCTGGAACATAGGCAGCGTCACCAACACCGCAATGTCCGCCTTGAGACTTCCACTTGCTAATTCTTGGTAGGTTCAGCTCGCTAAATACATCGTCCACGGCACTGATCAGTTGGTCACAGATCTCCTTTCCATGTCCGGGGGTAGGAGTGATTCGTAAACGCTCTTCGCCGACGGGCACAGTAGGGTAATTGATAGCTTGGACATAGATACGATGTTTTTGCATCAACATGTCAGATGCCTTCTTGGCATCCGCAGCGTTTCCAACCAGGACTGGAACAATGTGACTTGGATTTGGAATGACAGGGATACCAATGTTTTGGAATGAGTCTTTAACGTAACGTGTGTTGACTTGTTGCATAATACGGGCTTCAATATCAGCCCTTACAATACGAACAGAAGTCGTCGTACCAGCCATAATAGCAGGAGGAAGTGTCGTGGTGAAAATAAAGCCGGGAGCATAAGATCTCAACCAATCAATTAGGTTGGCACTTCCAGCAACGTAGCCTCCAACGGTACCGAAGGATTTTCCGCAAGTACCAGTTATCATGTCCACCCTGTCCAATATGGTACGTCTGCCTACGACGCTTGGACTAGCGATTCCAGATTGCAAATGCAGATCAAAATCCAAATGCTCAGCTACACCTTGTCCGTGTGGGCCATACATTCCAACAGCATGAACTTCATCCAAAAAGGTAAGAGCGCCGTATTTTTTGGCTAAATCGCAAATTTTTTCAATGGGAGCAACAGAGCCACACATCGAGTAAACAGACTCAAAGGCAATCAGTTTAGGAGTCGATTTGGGGTACTGGGCTAACTGAGCCTCCAAATCTTTCAAATCGTTGTGCTTAAAGATGTGCTTCTTCGCTTTGGAGTTACGTACACCCAAGATCATAGATGCGTGATTGGACTGGTCAGAGAAAATCACCAAATTTTTTATTTTCTGCCCTAGTAACGAAATGATTGCATCGTTTGCGATGAAACATGAGGAAAACACGAGGGCAGCTTCTTTCTTATTCAAGCAAGCCAACTCACTTTCCAAATTGATAGCGGAGTGATTATGTCCCGCAATATTTCTGGTTCCTCCCGCTCCCGAACCGTACTTATCCATGGTAGCCTTCATGGTCTTGATAATCTCTGGGTGCTTACCCATTCCTAGGTAGTCATTGGAGCACCAGACTGTTACCTTGTCATCCTCAGACTGGCGGTGTGCCTTTGGAAACTCCTTTGCTAGACGGTTGATGTTGTTGAAATAACGGTAAGAATTATCCTTACGTTTATTAGCAAGATCGGACTCATACATTCCATCGTAGTCGAAGGCAGTTTCATTAGAGTCCATTGGAATAGGAGAAACATCGTTCTTCATCCCAGCAGAAATGTCGGAGGTTTGGGCTTGAGCTGGCTGAGAAGGCTGAGAGTAGTGTCTCTGCTGTTGGAGAGCAGGGCCAATCACAGGGCAATGACTAGCAGTAGCAGCAAGAGAACTGTTGGCCGCAAGCTTCTTCAAATGGTGGGTGGAAGTTGATCTGACAAAGGGACAGACATTCATAGACTGGCGAGCGACAAACTCCATTGTTGAACGATATATTCAGCTAAAACCAGAGTTTTGGTGAAGAAAATGAGTCAAAGAATGAAGGTTTTTCTTTAATGCTGGCGCGAAAAAATCAAACTTTCAGAAAAGAACAATAGGCGTGATGGAGTAACGATTTTCAAAAAGAAAGTAGCTTAAATAGTGTTTTGTGTAATAGAATATATACCATGGCTGTTGAGCCAATTGAGTGTACAGAAAGGCTTCTCAAGTTACATGTGAGGGGTCCACCAAAGCAGTGCAAATTCTGCGGCAATATCAGCATAATTGGCGGATGGAGACCTTACCAAAACTTAAATCACATCCCAAGGAGGAGAACGCAAAAAAAGTCATCAGAGCATACACGCCGTTGAAGTTGAAATAATCAAGATCTAGCTCGATGTGATTCGCCTGAAGAATTTCCCCGCGCGAAATAATGACCATTTTTGGGTTGGAGATGAGAAAGTCTGCACGTGATTTATTGGACTTTAGGCTAATGGCTTTACTTGAAGGAAGGAAGAGAGATGACAGTCATCAAAGGGTTCAATCACAGCTGTCTCTTCAAAACTTCACTGCTGCTTGCAAGTCTCATCTAACTCCTTGCTCAGATTCTCTGGGATCTCCTGGTCCTGCAGGCCCTGTAGTCCATCTAGTTGATCTAGTCCTCCCATCCCTCCCAGTCCGCCGTCACCGTCCCCAAACCCAGGAAGTTTCAGTAAGTCCTGGTTGGCAAGCTCTGCTGGAGGCATGCCCAGTTCTTGCAATTCTTCCAGTTTCGTAGAAATAAATTCCTTGTCTTCAGCATTGCTGTCGTCATAGCTTTCTTTGTCAAATCTATCTACAATTAGCGTTACAATACGGAACTGATTCTGATAATTGGTGAACTCATCCTTGGTAATCTTTTCGTCGGTTTCATGTGCTTCTAGCCAAGCAGGATATTTGTCGTACAGCTCCTTGATTGGCTCGTATAATATCTTCTTCGAAGAAAGCTGGTCCAACATCTCCACCAGCATTTTGCCTATGTTGTCATTCCCATCTCCACCTTCATCGTTGAGTAGGTCTCCCAAATCTCCGATATCCAAATTCTTTAATAGTTGCGATAAAAATTCGTCCGGCTGCTCATTTTTTATCTGTTCATCAATTTGGTCTCCACCATTCTTGATCTTGTTAACTGTTTCTGATATTACAGACTTGAAGTCTTTCTTGTCCTTCGTTGATGATGCAGGAATAGACCCTTCAAGATTCTTCATGAAATCTTGCAGTTCAGAAGAGGTATTAGGATCGACATTAGACATTTCGTTCAGCATATTCTCAAAGTTCTCCTGTATCTTTTGCTCTATCTCTTTCTCAGTAAGATCTTTCACATCAGAGCCTATAGCCGCTTCCTTGGAGTTGTCTGCCATTGCAGAGCCGGGCTCTTTACTAAGCATCTCATCTTGAAACTCATCTAACAAGTCGTCTAATTCATCTTCGCTACTCATACTGAGATGGCCTTTTGGTAGTGCAAGTTGTTGTAATTCTGAGACAAATTCGGCCCACCTAGTGAAGAGGAGTATTGAGAGAAAGACTTATCACCAGAAGCGTAATTGTGATGATGCGCGAATCGTGGGGATTCTAAAAAAAACAAACTTGCAAAAAAATACGCCTCTCGCCAATTGGAAACCAGTCAGGCGGACCTCTCAGTAGCTTCCACCCTTCACTCGACGAGATTTACGGAAAACAATTCTTCAACTCGCGCCTCAACAAAAAACCCACCACTTTCTAACTATGAGTAGCTTATGCAAAAGTCGACTCCAGGAGGAAAGGTAAGTCTCATTCTTTTAACTTGAGTTCATGTAACGTCTAACTAACAAGTAGAAAACAATGGAGAAAAGATCATCCTTTTGGATTTTTTGCGAAGCCTTCGAAATCGCCTGATGGATCCCTAAATCTGATGTACTGGACAGCAGGTATTCCAGGGAAGGCCAGCACCATCTGGGAAAATGCAGTATACCCAATCACAATAACTTTTCCGGAGGACTATCCGTCAAAGCCTCCAAAAATCAAATTTCCTGCAGGATTCTACCACCCTAACGTTTACCCATCAGGGACAATTTGTTTATCGATACTGAATGAAGAAGAGGACTGGAGACCTGCCATAACCTTAAAACAGATTGTTTTGGGTATTCAAGAACTGCTCAACAACCCAAATCCTGACTCTCCCGCACAAGAACCTGCTTGGAGAGCGTTTGGGAAAGATAGACCCACATACGAGAAGAAGGTGAAGGAACAGGCCCTGAAATACTCCAAATGAATAATTGCTCCAAATAATACATGTACTCATACTACTAAACTATACACATTGTTTATCTTCTCTCTGATTTTTTATACTGGATGAACCGTTCCAAATTAGTTAAGGTCTCTTCACTTTTAATTTTGAGATTGCTGAACTTGTTCTTATCAATGTTCTTGTAAACTGTCTTATATGACTTAAGGAAGTCCTGCAGTTGAGCCCCAACGTTTTTAGAAACAAATATAGGTTGGTCATAACTAAAGCTGGCATCACTAAAAATGTCAAAGAAAGAGTTTATGGTCTCAATGCAAATACTTTCTAATGAAGTTCCAAAGTTGTCTCTCAATTTCTTTGTTGAGTAATTAGGTGCATTAGTAATGACCTTTGATTCAAATCGCACTTTGGGGTTCAGTATCATAAGAGAAGTGCCCAACAATTGGACATGGAATTCGTTTATCATGTCAACGATCTCAATATATGAGTTAGAAGAACTAATGTTTAGTGCTAGTTCTGTGTTGATGCCTACTAATGAAGTAAAAAACTGTTGGATAGTGTAAGGTAAAAGCAGAAATTCAGACTCCTGCTTATAGTTGGTCATTATCAGTTTCATGGAGAATTCGTAAAGTGAAGCAAGTTTTGGAAGAGGGAAAAGACTAATCAAATCGTCCAAAGAAAAGTAGCCCACCGCTTTTAATGACTTTAACAGAACCCATACCAAGCTCAAGTAGTTTAGTTTATCCTCCACAAAGAGTTCGAAATCATCAAAGTTTCCGTACTCTACAATATGAAACAGTTTGGGAACCAATTCTTCCTTCAAGAAATTTGCTTGTAGCTGGTACCACGCCTCATTCAATGGCGTTTTGTTTGTAAGCATTAACCAAAACAGGTTGTTCATTACCTTGGAGACTCGATGTTGAAAATTGCTAAATGTCCACAACTCCAAAATAGTCTTCCCCAGTTTATCCTCATAAAATTCAAGTAATTCCGAGTTTATTTCTATGCGGTCATATTCATCCAGTTCTGTCTGGGTCCCATTATACTCAACCAATGTCGCCAACAAGTCCAGGCCTACATCAATAGATAGCAATTGAACACGGGCCTCTGAGGAATCTTTGCTGGATCCTAACGCAGTCATCTGTCCCTGAACATCAATGGGAATAATCAACTCCAGGATATTTTTGTATGAAACTGCCAGAAACTGATCGATATTTTTTTTATCTTTTTCAGTTTCGAAAAAGTGAAACTTCAATCCCTCTAAGTACATTCTGCTCAGTTCATCGTTAGCTTTTTCTTTTTGGTTGTCTAATTGAAAGCTTTCAGTGTTCTTCAAACTCTCAACAAATTCAATACTGTAGTTGCACATATTGAAAAGATACCCTAAGCCAGCCCTATAAACATTGGCAGGGATGCGATCTATGTTCATTAAGTTAATCACATGCTGCGTAAGGTTGTCTTTGACAATTTCGTCAAAAATCTTTTCAGAGAATGTGTTGTCTCCATTATCTGCCTCCAATAGGCTTAGTACCAGATCCAGGGAGTTTTCTAGTAGTTCTGCAGCCTCTACCAAATGAGCATTCTGTACTTGAAGATTGGATTCAATTCCTGTGTAAGCAGCTTCGTAAGCTTCCAATATGGTCTTCCAAATATTCAACCTCCAAACGTAAGCGCTAATACCATATCCTTCTTCTTCGATAAGAGTTTTCAAAAGCATTAACACTTGTGAAAGGAGGTGATTATTGGCCTCTTTCAACGTCTCCTCTAGCAAAAGCTTAACCAGCTTCTCTTTCAAAAAAGTCTTCCGTAGAGCTGAATCATTGCAGAGTATAGATATCGTGTTGACTGCCATAGCTCTTTCTTTTAAATCAGCGCTGGAATGCAATTTCTGTATCAATGGAAATACCTGATCCATGGAGCTTGTTCCTTCGGCAGCATCCTTTTTTTTCTTTAAATAGGCAGACTTATTTCTAAGGTTAGCAATCCTAGATCTCTGTTTAATCTTTGCCATTGGATATAGTGTGATATAATTGCAACTTTGGAGATTTTTCTTTTTTTTTTTTTTTTTTTCTGTTTTCTTAGGTTTCAGTTTATTTTGCAAAACGAGAATTCAGACATGATGATTTGGGTTATATCAGATAATCGAAAGCCAGGCATTTGAAAGCGAATAATGGTTTCGTAAATCTGTAATGAGTTGACTTACCTTTTACTAATTTATCTATCACGTTGAAAGTATATACAAGTATTAAAAAGGGTCACTAACCCTCACTGATCCTGTTAGGTCGTTTTCTTTATGTCTTGATTACTGCTAGCATTCTCTTCCTTCTTGATTATGTCATTTAAGGACGGCAAGTTGTTCTCCCTTAGAAGTGACTCCCATCTTTGTGAGCTGGTCAGCCCATCGGGTCCAATCAGTTCTCCTTCACTATTATATTTAGGAACGTTAATATCTTTTCTCAGATTTCCATCCTTCTCCAGTTGTTCAATTACCATGGGTTCAAAAAATTTGACTCCGGTGTAAACGCCAACACCGGCAAATAGAACAAGACTGAGCATTTGGTTTAACCTCGGAGCCATTGTATGCAGGAAAGTATTATATGTATGAGTGACAGTGCAATATTGAACTAAAAAAAGAGAGAGAATGTTTTCCTCGCCTGCACTAAGAACGGCGCGGGGAATGTACCTGGCGCTACTTATTAGATATCATCCTTTCAGCTAGCAACTTTAGTATTCCTCTTTCACCGTTCAGTATTCTATTTTCCACAAACTCTGTGCTTTTCAGTTCTCCATATTGGTAGTGTATCATACCTATCATTGTGTTAAGCGCTGCAACACTGCTACGCATATGCGATCTCTTGCCTGTTCGAAATCTTTGTGTTCTTGCCTCAATCCCATGAAGTTTCATAAACTCTTTGACCAGAGGCCCTGTATGCGTCAAGGGTTTAGTTACCTGTTCTTGCAAAACCCCAAAGTCCAGAATTCCCATAGCATCGCTGGACGATGTTAACGAGTGATTTTTCAAAATTGTAGTCATGGTTATTTTCTTCATCAGCTTTTGGCCAAATTTTTGTATGCTAGCTGATGTTATCATTAGGTTATGTTGCTGTGTATCTTTTAACCTTAGCTGGATGTCAAAGTTAGAAAGTGGGTAAATGATTGCAATCAACTTATTATCGCTTAAGCTGTACTTATCCCCCAAAAATCCCCGGACACTGTCCAAACGGGGTTCCAAAAATTTTCTGAACTCGGGATTCAGTTTATACTTTTCAATGACATTTGTTTCCTCCTGATGAGCTTTTAATATTTCCCTGGGCTCATTATCTGATAAAATGTCAATTTGTGGATAGTTATTGAGCCTATCTGGTACTCTCATCTTTCGCATTTTGATTTTAAAAGCAAATGATGCATTATCAAAAGCCAGATGTTTGTATCCCCTCAGTGATCCCCATCTACCGGCGAGTGGGAACATCTAAGCGTTTGACTCAGGTCTTTTGTCTTTTCTGACTGTACCCCAAAAAAAAAATAGATGGATACCAAGATTCAGAAAAATAATCGCTAACTCATCTCTTACCATCAGACCAAAAAATTTCCTCAAGTAAAGTAGGGACAAGCAGGCTGTACATGGATTAAAATGTCGTCCAAATCTGCTAAAAAGAAAGAGCCATCTCCTAGAAAGGAAGTCAAATATAAACCTCCAAAGGAGTTTATGGTAAGACCTGTGGAAGACTATTCAATTGAAACCCTAGCTACTGTTTTCTTGCATCCAGAAGTTTTAGAGAATACACCTCTGACTGTTGGTTCGTTCGTAAAGATATCCAGACCAGGGTCCAGTACTGTTGTTGTTGGTATTGTAGGCAAGCAAGATGTAGAAGACCTTCTTGAAGACAGAAGCGATATAATTCAGATGGCCACACCGCTTAGGAAACTTGCTAATGTTATGCTGGGTGAGAGAGTATCGATACTAAAGGTTAGCAAGCAACCAAAATACGCTGAAACTGTTACCATAGGAGCTCCAAACCTGACAGATTCACTAAAGGAAACACTTCAATCAGAATTGCCTAAAGTTTTGGATCAGTTTAGCCTTCTTCAATTAGGGCTATCTTTCTCTTCAGGCATAAAAGACACAAACGGCATAGAGATCAATGTCACTATAACTGATATGAACACCGATCTTCTTCCAGATATAAGTGCTTTGAATTTGGAAGGACAAAGTGCGGTCAGTACCACCCAAGTATCTCTTTTTCACAGTAAATCGACCAGCATAAATATTTCAGAAGATATTATTTCGAAACACAATACTTCTGCACTTGTTGACTACTCTCAAATTGGAGGCCTTCAAAAGCAAATTGAGTTACTAAAGACATCCGTATCGTTGCCTTTGCACCAACCAGAACTGTTCACTAATTTTGGGATAACTCCTCCCCGAGGGATCCTACTACATGGGCCTCCGGGCACCGGAAAGACAATGCTTTTGCGGGCTGTGGCCAACGAAGAAAATGCTCATGTTTTGACTATAAATGGTCCGTCAGTTATTTCCAAGTATTTGGGTGAAACTGAGAGCACCATTCGGGACATGTTCATGGAGGCAGAATTGTACCAACCTTCCATAATTTTCATTGATGAAATAGATGCACTTGCCCCTAGCAGAAATAGTGATGATGCAGGAGAGACTGAAAGTAGAATTGTTGCTTCCCTACTCACCCTTATGGATGGAATGGGAAATTCAGGGAGGGTGGTCTTGGTTGGAGCCACCAACAGGCCTAACGCTATAGATCAAGCTTTGAGAAGGCCAGGACGCTTTGACCAAGAAGTCGAAGTGGGGATACCAGATGTTGCAGCAAGATATCACATTTTAAATTTACAATTCAAGAAAATGCGCAGACATGAAATCTCAGAACAGGACATAAAAGAAATAGCGTCAAAAACTCACGGATATGTTGGCGCAGACTTGGTGGCTCTTTGTAGAGAAACAGTAATGAAAGCCATCAAAAGAGGATTAGATTTTCACAACTTGGAGTCTCTAAAAATAGGACTTTCCGATGTGGAGAATGCCATGCTTGATATTAGGCCTAGTGCAATGAGAGAAATCTTCCTAGAAACCCCAAAAGTTTCCTGGAAGGATATTGGTGGCCAGGAAGTTGTGAAACAAAAATTGAAAGAAATGGTTGAGCTTCCTCTGATAGCTGCTGAGAGCTTTCAACGATTAGGCGTTTCAGCTCCAAAAGGGTTACTTCTGTATGGCCCGCCAGGCTGTTCAAAAACGTTAACCGCAAAAGCGCTAGCGTCGGAGTCTGGTCTCAATTTCCTTGCAGTAAAGGGACCAGAGATTTTCAACAAATACGTTGGCGAGTCCGAAAGAGCTATCAGGGAAGTTTTCCGCAAGGCAAGAGCTGCGGCACCCTCAATTATATTTTTTGATGAGATCGATGCCATTTCCAATTCGAGAGATGACAATAACAATACTACAGCTTCTAACAATGTGTTGACGTCTCTTTTGAACGAGATTGACGGTGTTGAAGAACTTAAAGGAGTGGTGATACTCGGTGCTACTAATAGGCCTGATACCATCGATCCTGCATTGCTCCGTCCTGGGAGACTAGACAGACATATATATGTTCCTCCCCCTGATGCTGCAGCCAGATATCAGATTCTGGATAATTCTACGAAAAAGTTCGGACTGGGAAACAACGAAAACGAGCGAAAAAAGCTTCTTACGCATTTAGCTGAGTTAACTGAAGGATGCTCGGGTGCTGAAGTCGTTCTCTTATGTCAGGAATCTGGTTTAGCTGCTGTGATGGAAGATACTAATGCCGAACAAGTGGAATTGAGACACTTCCAAAAGTCACTTGATGACCTAAGTCTAAATATAACTCCAGAGATGATTGCCTTCTACGAAGATTTTGCAAAGAGGTATTCCAGATAGTGGGCTTTTTTGACACCCCTAATTAGATGTCTTGCCCTTGGGTTTTGAGTTATTAGTTTTGGGTGACAATGTCACGGCACACATATAATCGATTTTCGACCGGTCTGGTATAATTAACTCTTGCTCGGTAGGTATTAAAGGTACGTGACTACCAAGAAATATTTTGTTCTTCTTTTGCAAATCAGGGCAGTCTTTCAAGATTCACACGCTGGAATTGCAGTAAAAAACTTTTGTGTGAATCTGGGCGCAATTCAAGGCTTTTATCACCAGGGTAAAGCTATATGAATTTGCTAGTGGCACCACCATGAAATGAGGAGTAAGAGAGTTCTGAAAAGACTAGAACGTCTTGCAGAGTAACTTATTCCTCCGTGAGACATGTATAATCGTTTTCACTGGTTCCAGTAGGCTTTCTACAGCTCTTCATTGAAGTACATATTGGTTATCCAAATATACCCATGGTAGAAAATGAATATCTGCTGAGTGGCAACTAGCTACGAACAAGTTTGACATGAATGCCAGTCCCCTTAGGCTTTCTTTTCAAGTTCTCAGCTGCACCAATCATTAGTTTACTCATATTCTTAGTGCTCGTCTATCAGTGAATTATTCTATGACGTTTCTAAGTTCATGTTAAAGTGATTGATACGGGGTATTCTATTCTTGGACATGTTCGGAAACTCGAAGTAGCCCTAAAACCGTTCATCGCACGGTAATAAGCTTTGGCTATTATACAAGACTATGATGAAAGCAAGCTAGTTATGGTGAACTGTCATGGAGAAAAACGCGGTTCAGTCTTTGAAAGATCATTGCTTGGGAGGAGTATTAAGTAGGAGCTAGCAATAATATTATAGAGTCAATATCATGGAAAAGCAGATTTCCATCATATCACTAGTAAATGTCTTCAATTCTGGCGTTGTCATTCCTTTCAGGACACATTCTGTGCCCAATTTTGCACTTTCATTCTTTTTATCTCATTCGAACGACTTCTCTGAAACTTTTAAATGCTAGCGAAATTTAAGTAAACCATCTGATTGATGTTCAACTTTATTGATTTCTTCATCTCTTTTCAAAAATCATGAGTGAAATAGATGACATACTACAAGAAATTCAGAACTTGGCTTTGAATAAAGTTGATCTTTCTCCTGATACTAAAACGAAATTTCAATTCCCAAGACCCACAGAGGAAGAGGAGATTAATGATCTCAAAGAACAGTATTTGACTCCCACCCCTCAAATTTCTTCAGATTTGTTGAAGGAATTCCAAATAATACCAGATGATTCTGAAGAAAAGCTCAAGTTTTACCAGTCTTTGATAAAAATACCACCTTTGATGGATAGAACTAGATTGAAATTCAAGAGAAAGGGTATCGAGGGAACCATTGTTGGGTATGAAGAAGTCTTAGATCTTTCGGGTGGTAACCTAACAAGTACTAATTCGTTCAGTATTCGTAGAAGAGCTGCGGAACATGGCTCTTCGATACGGGGTAAGACTACAAACTTGCCTTTCTTGCCTGGTGGTTTAGTAAGCAAAGCAGTGAAAGACACAGAATCTATCAATAACTTACTGCATAGAGATGACCGGGGACTTTTCGATATTCCCTTAGGATTTGAAAGAGGTCTCCAATCAGAGAAGCCAGGTGACACTGATTTGCTTGATGGGTTGGCTGATTTACCAGGTTCAACTGAAGCAACCACTTTGGAAAGCCAAATTCCTTCGGGCGATATCAACTTATTAGATACCGACGAACTTGTGAAAGATGCCGCTCAAGAGGATGAAGATGAAATAGATTCCTTACTACCATCTGACATTAGCTTTAGTAAAAGGCCGAAGATAGACAGGCCTCAAGTTGCACGACAATGGGCCCATCTTGTGGATTTGGATCACAAACTAGAAAATTTCCATGAACTGGTACCAAACATGGCTCGTACTTGGCCATTTCAACTTGACACATTTCAACAGGAAGCAATCTACCATCTTGAAAAGGGTGACTCGGTTTTTGTTGCTGCCCACACATCTGCTGGTAAAACGGTTGTTGCCGAATACGTTATCGCAATGGCTAATAAAAATATGACTAAGGCAATTTACACGTCGCCCATAAAAGCTCTAAGTAATCAAAAATTTCGTGACTTTAAACATGATTTTGAAGACATTGATGTGGGTTTAATCACCGGTGACGTTCAAATCAACCAGGATGCAAATTGCCTGATTATGACTACCGAAATTTTAAGGTCCATGTTATATAGAGGAGCAGATGTGATCCGTGATGTCGAGTTTGTCATATTTGATGAGGTTCATTATGTCAACGATATTGACAGAGGGGTAGTCTGGGAGGAAGTTATTATTATGTTGCCAGAACATGTCAAGATTGTCATGTTATCTGCTACTGTGCCTAACACTATGGAGTTTGCGTCATGGGTGGGAAGAACTAAACAGAAGGATGTCTACGTTATAAGTACTCCCAAGAGACCTGTTCCTTTGGAGATTTTTGTGTGGGCAAAAAGTGATCTCTTCAAAGTTGTTGATTCCAACAGGAACTTTTTGGAGAAGAACTTCCAAGCCCACAGTGATGTCCTAGTAAAACCTAAAAAGGAAATTGCAAACTCTCAAAACAGTAGCAGAGGGGCCCGAGGGAATGCTAGAGGTGCTTCTCGAGGGGGTAGAGGTTCTGCTGTTTCCTCTCGTGGTAGAGGTGGTGGTGCTAATGTTGGAACCAGGTTTACAAAAAGAGATGGCCCAAACAAAAAAACTTGGACTAATTTAGTTCAATATTTAAGATCTCATGATCTTCTGCCCTCGGTGATATTTGTATTCTCCAAAGCTAGATGTGAGGAATACGCTGATAGTCTCCAAGGTGTCAATTTCTGCACTGGTTCTGAAAGGTCCCGTATTCACATGTTTATTGACAAAGCAGTGTCTAGGCTTAAAAAAGAAGATAGGGAACTTCCTCAAATTATGAAACTGCGTGAAATGTTAAGTAGAGGTATTGCTGTGCATCATGGTGGGCTATTGCCAATAATGAAAGAAGTCATCGAAATTTTGTTTGCAAAAACTCTAATTAAAGTGCTTTTTGCTACAGAAACATTTGCGATGGGGTTGAATCTTCCAACTAGAACAGTTGTATTTTCTGAATTACGAAAGCATGATGGAACAGGATTTAGAAACTTGCTTCCCGGTGAGTTTACTCAAATGTCAGGAAGAGCTGGACGACGTGGTCTAGATACTACCGGAACTGTCATTGTTATGTCATATAACGAGCCATTGGAATCCAAACCATTTCAGCAAGTCACCCTTGGTGTTCCTACCAAACTTGTATCTCAGTTCAGGTTGACATATAATATGATTTTGAACCTGCTCAGAATTGAAGCCTTGAGAGTTGAGGAAATGATTAAGCGTTCATTTAGTGAAAATACTACTCAAAGTGGATTGAAGGAGAACGAGAAAGAAATTGTAGAACTGCAGAAGAAAATCGCAGAGATCAGTCAAGCTGGTTGTCAAGAATGTGATCCAGACAAACTAAAAGAATTTTCTACCGCAATATGTGATTATACTAAATTAACAGGTGAGTTAATTCAACTCTCTTTAGAGATACCACTTCATCGTAAAAGATTTAGAAGGGGTATGCTTTTCATCTATACGGATGGTGATGGTTATCCGGCCCCTGCCTTCCTGTATGACATAAAGATGTCTGATTCTTTGTTTGTGGCCCTTGTCTTTGATATAGAGAGATCCGAGGAGAACAACACCGGGCTACCATACATCCCTGACTCGCCATCTTTCATCAAAGACACAATTCCTAAATGGAAATTCAAGGGTAACTTCAGGTTTACTACGATTCCTTTCAATAAGGTTCAATACGTAACGAGGTTTGTTTTGCAAGTTCTACTGAAATCAATCGTTCGGAAGGAACCTGAAGCAATAGAAAAGGCTGAAAAGCAAATTGTTCAATTATTTCAATTTTACAAGAAGTTTGAAGAGTACAATTGGTCTGCATCTCTCACTATTCCTCAAAATGATATTCACAAAAAGATTCTTGATAGTAGAAAGATCATTGTCCAGGCACCTGTCATTCACTGTCCTTCGTTGAAAGAGCATTACACTCAAATTAAAGACTTAGATAGTTTGAGATCAAGGTTGATAACCTTGAAAGCTCTTGTGTCCGACGATAATATGACCTTGCTCCCGGATTACGAACAAAGATTAAGGGTATTAAATAAGCTTGGGTTTGTTGATGATCATCTGAATGTTGTCTTGAAGGGAAGAATTGCTTGTGAAATCAACTCTGGATGGGAATTGGCTTTGACCGAACTACTGTTGGATAATTTCTTGGCTGATTTTGATCCAGAAGAAATTGTAGCATTACTTAGTGCCTTTGTCTATGAAGGTAGAACTAGGGATGATGAAGTTCCAGCATTAACACCCCGACTTGAAAAGGGTAAAGCTAAAATCAGAGATATTGTTAGCCATTTGTTGGAAATCTTCCAGGATGAACAAGTTTCTCTGAGCGCCGAAGAAGAGTCATTTTTGGAGGCAAAACGTTTCAATCTGGTTAACGTCGTATATGAATGGGCAAAAGGAACATCATTTAGTGAAATCATGCAACTTTCATCTGAAGCGGAAGGTACTATCGTTAGAGTTATTACCAGATTGGATGAGGTTTGCAGAGAGGTAAAATCTGCAGCATTGATTATTGGTGATTCGGCATTACATGATAAAATGTCCGAAGCCCAAGAGAAGATAAAGAGGGACATTGTATTTTGTGCTTCTCTTTATCTATAGATATACATATATTTACAGTTAATGACTAAGTTATTCAGCTGAAACTCCTTTGACAGCTCTCCAAAGCATTTCATGATCTTTTTCAGTAGGCTTTCCACATCCCAACCACCTAATTTTGCCATCCTGGTCAATGAGATACACATATCCTGTATACAAGTTTTTTAGGAATATATCCTCCCGCAACCTCATGGGTAATAAAGATCTCCTAGCAGAGAAGTAAGTATCGTGTCTTGAACTAGGAATGATTCTTCTAAGATGACGAAGTGAAAGCTTTGAAATCAGTCCTTTCAGACCATTCTCAACAAGGTTCAGCTCTGCAATTTGAACATTATCAAACTCTTGGTTTAATATTTGGTTGCCAGATTCTGTTAAATAGTTTTCAGTAGAGTTTTTGATGTTGAAGTAATCTTTAGTAATATCAAACCCCTCTTGGGTACTATGTATTCTCAGAACAGTTACTTTATTCTTGAAGACATCCGCCAATTGAGATGTTTCATTAGGCAGATTCGTCACTACTAAATTAGGGAAATACAAAGATTTTGATTCCTTGAAATACGAGATGGGGGAAAGAAACACTTTGCCCTTAGTGACCCTATACGTGTGCATATCATACATTCCACCTTTTCTCATCTCTTCTTCTAATTCTAATCTCTTTGCCTCTCGTTTTTCTTTATTGAATAATGACTTGAACTCTGCCCAAAACTCCGAAGATTTATCAGGAGTTTTGTGGTTGTTCAACTGTGCCAAGGGGATGATCTCAGGCTTTGTAAATAGACCCACGGGCTTCGTGACTTGAATAACTTTGAAAGGCTCTGGTTTGATGTTGTTCAATGTTGAACCCAGTTTAAAGATAGACAAGACTCTGCTTGTTGAAAACTGGCGTATTGACATCATTTTTAGAGTATAAAGCTTTGAGGTTCAACTTAACCGTAGAGTTTTATTGCACCTTAAAAATGCTTCCAAAGTATGAACAAATGGTGTTCGGATGTTAAGTTCAATTCTGTAACTATACTAAATTTCAGGTACTGCCGGTAATTTCCAATCCAAAAATGAATGTCATCCACCCAATCTAATCGTTTTATAATACTCTACAGCAACCTTTTAAGACATAAGCAGCATTGCGCAACTAGTTGGAAAGGATACTAGGACAAATATGATAAATAGAAAGCTTCTTTGCATATTCGCGAAATTTCAATAATAATATGGCATCGATATATTTTTTTGACCTGATTAAGTCCCGCCTTATCCTCAGATGAGAAGATTAATAACTCCCTGGAGCAAAAAAAGAAGTGAAGAAGATCCACGGGGATTGAACGCAATGTCAACCGACGAAGTATCTGCTAGCGGGTCCTCGGGCAGAGATACGGCCGCCGAGCATGCAATAGAATCTGACGAATTGAGACCTCAAGTTACACAACAAACAGCTGGTGCTGACGATACTAAAACTACATCGACGACAAAGAGCAGCTTTCAATATGGCTATAATTCGAATCCTAACTCTTTGTTCAGTAAATATAACAGCTCGGCTTCTACAAATATTTCGTCTAATCCAAGTTCAAGTACTGGAGACCGAAAACGATACTTGGGAACCGGAACGAGTATATCTAGCTTGGGAAGACCTCTACGGGTTCTTATTGAAGAAGAAATGGAAGACCAGGATGAAAGAGTTGAGGGAGAAGAAGAAGTTGCACACTCTGCAAAGAGCAGTCGCTTTAAAAATCGGACCTCTTCAATGGTCTCATCTGCTATAAACTCTAACTTTATAATAGAGGAGGAAGTTTCTGTAACGTCTTTACCTCTCTCCAATAGTTCCTCCTTTTACAACCAACCATTATCAGTACAGCAGTCTTCACAGCAAGTGTCACCCAACAAAAGTACAACTGTATCCACTAGCTCCCCAGCATCGCTAACTACGGATGAACTTATCGAAATGATAGAGAAACAACTGCGTATATTAGCCTCCAATGTCCTTAATGTTGTTTTACAGATAAACCAATCGATTATCAATTGCACGCGGGCGTCTCTGATGATCATTGAGTATATTGATTCGACAATTTCACAGATCGAAAGAAATGAAAGACTGAAATTCTTACCCCCGAAGCAATTCTGCACCATCGAGAGCCTTGGACTCAGGAAATTTATCAAAAGTATTCTTCTACTAATAGATGTAATACTTAGAGATGAAGTCTATCGTCATTCTCGAAGTTTAGTTCTTTCTAAATTTCAGGAATTAGTTGGCAAGCTGAAACTGTCTAACTCCAAGCAACTAACTCCTTGTCTGTTTCCTATTGGATGTACATCTCAGCCGTTGCCAAACCAGGATAAAGTAAACATGATCATGGAACAGCTAGCCAATGAGGGAAATGGAATTTCTGATCAAGAGGGAGCGTTTGTTGCCCCTGTCTTGAGAGGATTTGGAGATCCCAGTTTGTCTGTTTTAACATTCATATACGGCTTCCCTCAGGTGAGCAAAGAGCACATTAAAATTGTAAACTTATTTCATGGTATGTCTGAGGATATGCACTTCATGTGTCAGCAGAACGGAATCAAATCAGCAGCCACCAAGTTTAAAGCGCCTTTTCGGATCCACAATTCATTGCTTCCTCCCATTTCCATGAGTTTATCCACATGCGAGTCTAGTGGTCTTTCAGGAACGCTAGGAGGGTATTTATACCCCAAAATACCCAAAGATACTAAGAATGAGAAACTTTTAGATGACCTGAATAGTACGTTTGCAATCACCTGTGCGCACGTTCTACTTAACACCAGCGGCAAAGCAACCTCATCTATAACACATAATTCAGACACAAGTAAAGTTTCAGTTCCATCGGCAGTTTTGATCAACATGTACCGAAAAGCTCTATTTCAGGAACGAAATCGATACGCAGAGTATAGTGAAGAATACCAGGCTTATAGCCAAGTGCTGGAAGATATCAATGTTTTGTTCCCACCACAGCAACTGGTATTCCTGCAAAAGCTGCCAATGGAAAACTCTGATAACATATACCGAAAGCTCAAGATTAAGAGAAATTTACCTCCAAAAGAATTTGGTAAAGTGATGTGGGCTGAACGAGTTATTGACGAGGAATCGGGGGGTTTGTCAGATCTGGCCATCGTAAAGCTAAGTACCAAAGACAAATTTCTTAGGGTTTCCAACCACTTAGGAGATGACGTGTCTTTCAATGAGTATGATCCGTCACTGATCATGAGCAATTTGTATGTGAAAAAGGTCATAGACCTTGACACTCTGGATAAGAGAGCTAGTGGGGCTGGAGCCACAAGTGCAGGTGGCCTGGAGGTGTTCAAATATGGAGCTACGACCAAGTATACTTCAGGAAATTTAAATGGGGTCAGTTTGGTATACTGGTCCGAAGGGAAGTTACAAAGTTCCAAATTTGTGGTGCGATCATCTAATTACTCTCAAAAGCTTAGGGGTGACGCGGAACCGAGTGACAACAATGGTTTGGGTTTTGCCTCTGCCGGAGACTCCGGAGCATGGATTCTTTCCAAACTACAAGATGTTGGCAAATACCAGTCATTCACTGAGAAACTCACCGAGGCTACTATGAGCATTTTTGATTTCCACAGTCCTAAACAGGAAACTTCTCCTACTACAGGCCTAGGAGTGGTTGGCATGATTCATTCCTACGATGGTGAGTTCAAACAGTTTGGTCTGTTCACTCCAATGACATCTATTTTGCGAAGGCTTCACACGGTGACCAATGTAGAATGGCGCGTTGCAGGGTGTGAAGACGGAGATGTCGACACGGAAGGAGAGCACGACTTGAGTGATTTAGAGCAACTTCACATACACAGTGATACCGACTAATTTAGATAGAGCAAGTAGCGTAAACTACGCGTGTGGAACGAGCGGCACTGGATTAGAACGACTTATCCGTAATTGCATGTAGTATTATCTGGACAACCTTGGCCTTCAAATTTTCTTGTGCAGGAACTCACATTAAATCTATCTTCATCCCTAACTTTACGATGTTTTGGTCTCGATTTCCACCTAATTTCAGGGTAAAACAATCGATCATGACGTTGTCCGCATACTCAGTGTAGAGCATAGAAATTGTCGACTCTGCGTACCTCACCCTGCTTCATTTTGCCTAATCTTCGAAGAGAACCATATCCAAAAGTAAGGGAACTAGTCGCCATGTCCAAAGGAAGGTCTAAGAGCTTGCTCAATTCTATAAATACCTTCAATACTGTGGAGTATGTCATGCTAATAGTGCTTCTCCTCACTGGGTATTTTTTTAACCACTTGTTACGCAGTTTGAATAATATCAATTATTTGGTCGAGTCTGATCTTAACTACCAGCTCCTGCAGAGAGTGACAAACAAGGTCAAGTTATTCGACGAAGAGGCAATTTTGCCCTTTGCTAAGAACCTCAACAGAAGAAGTGAACGCTTCGACCCAAGGCTTCCGGTCGCCGCGTACCTTCGAAGCCTTCAAAATCATTATTCGCAAATAACGTATGGTGCAGACCTGGACTCTATTCCGCCTCTGGAGGTATCATTCCACTGGGATGACTGGTTGAATCTGGGGCTTGCTTCTACATTTTGGGATGCCTTCGACAACTATAACAAACGAAGAGGGAAGGATGCAATCTCTTACGAACAATTGGAGGCAATATTAGTTAACGATTTGGAGGAGTTTTCTCCCTACACGTCACATATTCTCCATAGTAACGTGGAGCTATACCAATACCGAACGATTCCTCAAAAGATCGCATACATGTCAGATAAGGGTTATTTTGAACTTTTGGTAACCGACAAAGAGAAACTTTCCAATGACGAACTGTGGAGCATTTACCATCAAGAACAAGGTGGAAAAAACGAGTTTAGTAGCCTCGATCTCTCACATGAAATTGATGCGCTGGATGAAATATATGAGTCAAAAGGGCTCCCAGCCTGGGATCCTTCCTTCCCTGAAGAGCTTTATGTTCCCGACTCGGATTTCAAATTCAATGTTACGGCCGAACTTGCAAAAGTAGAGCAAATCAAAAATCCAATGCAAGAAGACATATTCTATAAAGAAGGATTGAAACACGGAATCGAAACCTTACCAGTAGATGCCAATATTTATTTTCCAGTGAATTACGTTGAGAATGACCCAGGTTTACTGTCGCATCACTTACACTTCCCATTTTTCACGGGGATGGTTTTTGATAGAGAAATTCATGCTTCTGTGCATCACATGAACAAAGCGTTTTTTTTATTTGCTAGACAACATGGTTACGTTGTTTGGTTCTTTTATGGAAACCTGATTGGGTGGTATTACAATGGAAATAACCATCCTTGGGATTCGGATATCGATGCAGTAATGTCCATGGCAGAGATGGGAAGAATGGCTCATCACCATAACAATACTTTGATAATAGAGAACCCCCATGACGGATTTGGGACCTACTTACTAACAATTTCTCCATGGTTTGCAAAGAAGACAAGAGGCGGTAACCATATTGATGGTCGTTTCATCGATATCAAGAGAGGCACTTACATTGACCTCACTTCAGTTTCAGCTATGTACGGAATTTACCCCGACTGGATAAGAGATGGTGTTAAGGAAAATCCTGAGAATCTTGCCTTAGCTGATAAGAATGGTAATTGGTTCCTTTCCAAGGATATTACTCCTTTGAGAAAAACAATATTTGAAGGAGCCCGATCCTACACTGTTAAAGAAATTGAAGATAACCTACTTACGAACTATGGTGAAAAAGTCCTCATAAACACAGAATTGGCAGACCATGAGTGGCATGATGATTGGAAAATGTGGGTACAAAAGAAAAAATACTGCACTTATCAGGAATTTAAAGATTATTTGAGTGCTCATGGAGGAGTCGAATACGACGATAATGGAGTGCTAACTCTAGAGGGAGCATGTGGATTTGAAGAAGTCCGAGAAGACTGGATCATCATCCGTGAGAGTGTGGATCTTCATATGAAGGAATGGGAAGCTATTCAAAAGAACCAGTCAACCGCAGAAATCACTGCCAAGGATCTCCCTCGTTACAGACCGGATTCTGTCAAAAATCTTTTGCATGGAATTTCCAACCATGGGAATGGGAACTTTGGCAAGACAGAGCATGTTAAACTTGAACATGACGACTAGCCCATTTAATTTATACACATATACCATATAGCACGAAGTTTTTATTTCGTCTCTAATATTCATTAAGGTTTATCCTTGTAATTTCGTATTTTTGTTTCCAAATTCAGTAGTCTCTTGGAAATATCATCAAAGCTGGTACCAATTTTTCTATTTGAAGCTTCAAACTGATCCACCAAACTTGTAAGGGAGTGTTCCAAATCAGAGGCAACTTCAAACACAGAAACAGCTGCTGTTGGTTGTAGTTCCTTGTCTATTTTCTGTTCAGGGGGTGGAGTATCACCTTGTAAGTCTAATCCTTGTACTTTCTCGGAATTGTCAAGCACATTGTCCTTTGAGGGGTTGGCCGACATTTGATATTGTTTGTCCAGCACAAAATTTATTCAAATATTGATTTGGATTCTCGATTTCCTACTGATTCGCATTTACGACATATTAATCTATAGTGGTGGACGCGTCATCTATGATAACTAGGCTCTCCTTTGTTCAAAGGGGACCGCTACATGGTCCACTGACACGAAGCAAGTCTGCAACGAGGCGGCTTTTGCAACAGAACGATAGTGTCGTTTCCTACTTGGACTACGCCAAACAAAAAGACCTGTCAAACATTTCAACCGTGTTTCAGGGCACTCTATATGAACTATCTACGAAGACATTCTTGAATGAGCATTTCAACATATCTAGGCTACTTCTGCAAGGTGGTGCAAATGACAAAGGCATAGATATAAGGTGTACTTGGGACTTGAAGCAATTTCTGCCCGAAGAGTCCAGTGAAAAAGAGGCCGCAATATCCAAGTTAGAGAAGCAGTACCAAGTTGGTAATAAAAGGGGAAAGCACATAAAACCTTTGCTATTGCGACAAAATCCCTCCTTGAAAGTGAAACTTTTCGTACAGTGCAAAGCATACGAAACAAAGGAGGTGGACCCCAAGATGGTACGGGAGCTTAATGGAACTTACTCAAGTTGTATCCCATACTATGATCGTTGGAAAACATTCTTCATGTACGTATCGCCCACAAACCTTTCTAAGCAAGCTAGGTATGACTTTGACAGTTCTCACAACCCATTGGTATTCATGCAACTGGAAAAGACTCAACTTAAACTCAACGGAGATCCCTACAATATTAACCACTACCAAAGGGCGCGGTTGAGAAGTTTCCACTGTAATCATGTCGCATCTTGGCTACTTAAAGGGCTTAATTGGGAACAAGATGTCGAGATGATCAAAAGAAAGACGTCCAGCCCTTCTCAAAAACTTTTATCATCTTTTGATGCAAGCTAGCATCAAGTGACAACTGGTCATACAACTCACAACCATTCACGTATAATAATAGAACTTGTCATCTATAAATTTAAAAATCGTCAACATTTATTCCAATATGAAGCTTACGAGCTCGGCTGAGAATATCAGCTCCGACGCTGACATCCATGATACTGAGTCCCACGATTTTGGTCAATACAACTGGGGTCTTGTTGATTGAATCTATGCAAAGCTCTTCTGTTTCCCATAATTCTCCTAACTCCATTAGATATTTTGAATCAACGGTTTGCAATTCACCTGCTTCAGCCTTGGTATGTTCATACGAATCAATAAATATTTGGGAATTTGAACTGACAAGAAAATCAATAGTTTCGTCGTCGATCTCTCTCATGTGAGGCTTATAACTGCCAATTAACCCAATGAAGGTCTTGGATCTCATATTGAGGTCCTTGAACTTGATAGCTGGTTCAGTAGATGGTATGCAACCAAAGATTATGGAAGATCTATAGACAGCTTTCGAAACATGTTCAGTTTCATTCAAAAGATGTAACTCATATTTCACTGCTTGAAACTCTGATTCAAGATCACTAACTAGATTTGCGCCAGACTCTTGTGATCTGTTGACAACAATAACGGTTTTAATAAAAGGATATAGAATCAATGCCAGCTTCACATGCCAAAACGCTTGAGCCCCTGAACCAAATACGGTCAAGACCTTTCTATCTATGTCATCATCAGTTTTGTATGTCTTGGAAAGAGCTAAGGTAGTGGCTAAAGCCGTTCTGAATGCAGTGAGTGTGGAGGCGTTCAAAATACCAAGAGGGGTACCATCTTCTTCGTCTAAAAGTGTCACTATCCCCTTAAAGCCATGTGACGAGCCGGTTAGTGCTTTCAGCCCTATATTTCTACCTAAAGAAGGCATAAACAAATGAACTGCAGAATCTCTTGAGCAGACGATCCTTTGCGGAACCAGAGTTGGGTCTTTATTGTAATCCGCCAAGTTGGAAGCCAATCCAGCTTGGAATTCTGTGATCTCCGCCCGATTGAGTTGCTTCAACACCTTCTGAACGTCTTTTTCTCTTAGAATCAACATATTTTTCAGGAGTGATGAAACGAAGATTCCGTCCAGTTATTATAATAAAAAGTTATTTAAGCGAGCATCTTCTGATGGGTCTCTGAGGTTGATGTGGAGTGTATGAATATACTTACAATTTCACTATTTGGTAATTCTATACTGCTATCAGTTGTAGACTTCTTTGATACATAAATGATTACTTTTAAAAATCTTCGGCATTACAATTTCAAAAGTTTAATTAAATGGTCTACCGAGGTGCATTCTTTTAGGATTTGAAAAATGACAATTGTGTTTTTTTCTTTAATCCAGCAAAACTATATAATAATATTCATACCAGCACAGCAAGCAGTAAGTGACAAAAAATCAATTAAATATGATTTTGCTACTTTATATTATATATTCCTCTGTTTCTAACCCACAGTCCGTACAACGACGTCTTACTAGACCTGATTTCCCCCCATCGATGGGAATTGACCAATGATGTACATGAGTCTTCCCGTATTTCTGCTCTCTAAGTTTTCTTGTGTATTCCTCTGCTCTGGTTCGTTTTCTCATCTGTTTTAACTTTGTTTCGAATTTTTTGTCTCTTCTTTTAATCCTCATTTCCTCCCGTTTTGCCCATTCATTGTCCAATTCTTCAGGTCCTCCCCACTTTTTGAAAGCAAACTCTTCAACTTGATACCTTAAGTATAGTTGCATTTTGCTGTATGTGCCAGAGTAGGGATTTGTCTTTTCTAATCTACACAAAAGATCTTGATCTGCTAACTCAGGATCTGTTAGAAGGTAATCTTCCTTACATTCAGTCTTTGTTAGCAATGAGTATTTCTCTGGTTTCTGGTCTTTGCAGCGTCTGCAGACGCGGCACCTGAATACTGTCCAAAGCTGCTGGTCAAGCTCAATGGAACCACATTCGAAGCATTTCGGCGCAGCTTCCCGATCTACGGGAGGTGCAGGCTCGTGCACAATCTTATTCTCATTTTCGATTAGCCAGTCTTGCAAATTCTTTTCTGCCCCTATTTCTGACCCCTGATCGATATCTAAAAACCCTCCGTAAGTGTCTTTCATCTCAGCAAGATCATACTCGATATAGTCAGATTTTTTGATGCTTGGTATCTTCCTCTTAGGAACAGCTTTGGTAGCATCTCTGACTGACGCAGTATTCAAAGGTTCTGATATCCTTGAAGAACTAGCTTGCTCGTGTTTTTTTCTCAGTTCCAAGGCCTTTTGCCTATTTGCCTCTATCTTATCTTGCTGTACCTTGGTCAATGAGTGGGGTTTCACAACTTTCTTTTCTGGTGTTTTGACCGGCGTGACACCAAAGGGGGTATCCACAATATTCTTGGCCAAACCCCTCTGTTTTAGCTTCTCCAGAGCTCTCTGCCTGGTTTCAGCAATCTGCCGTTGTCTCTCCATTTAAATGTTAAACTGATAACTCTTACTAATCGCTAAAGTAGTTTCTCCATAAAAGCTTACATAAGAAAAAAAGCTGTTGATGGGCATTGACGACTCACCGTTGATTTTCACTATTGGCTTGGCCACCCGCCAAATTGACTATTACTATATATAGCAAGAAAGCAATATTTCAGGTGAAGAAGATTCGTCACATGGCACCTATGGATCAACTATTGAGGCTAAAAATAGGGGAATTGCCACTAAATGAGTCAGGAGCATATGAAGCGAGAAATCCCAAAGAAATGCCCGGGGCTTACACGATCGTTTGGGTATAGTGTAGTCTCGGTCTGATTTACGGAGTAATCTGGAAACGCATCATATGCCTAGCTTATTAGATCAGAAAAACCCCCCTCTTCTTCCCCCCACCAAAAAGGATCCATTACTTATGTTCCCTTTCCCGAGCCCAAACAGTGAAGATAAGCAAAACGGTTTTCATGCCTTTACGCGATATCTATCTGGAATGGATAGTTGGCCTCCGTGGCGATGTATTGATGGCAGATCGAGCGATTGGCTTTCCATGTTAAATTAATACCTTTATTTCCCGATCTAGATATAAATCGGCACTGAGGGGAATTTGCCCAAAATGTAAACAAACTCAACATTCCTCAAATTTGGGTAACTAAGCATCGAAATCCCCTCTATTATTGCCGAAAAGTATCAATTGATTATTTTCGTGCACCTGGACCCCTCAATCTTGACCAATAGCGTATTGACAACATATGATGTTGGCTCTATCTATGGAACACCCTTACACCAAATGAGTCTTAGTGCATGCGGCTACTTGTCACAAGCGATGAGTTTAAATAGCTACAGATTCCTTAGATTACGATTTTTCTCTTTTCTTTATTCCCTTCCAACATCTTCTAATGATCAGGTCCACTTTTTTAAGAAGGTCTATTGTCATACCTTGTAGATACAATTCTACTAAGGTGAACTTCCACAGACCTGATGGACCAGGTTCTATGGATGCTTCTGAACAGGCTGATGCCACTGCTACCATTCTTGCAGACTCTTTGGACTTCCAGAAAAGAATTCGCCCAACTGAATCTGCTCCCAATAAGTTGACGTGGCTTGATGCTCTAAATGAAAAAAAGAAGCAGATGTCCGAGGGGAAGACAATTACCTCTTTTGCTTATCAGACAACAAAAACTACCGCAGTTGGTGAAAAGACAAGAGCTGATTCTTTCTCTTACCTTACTCTTCCATTTAAGGACGATGTGTGGTTACGAGACTCCTATATAAATGCTGCAGGTAGGTTACGTGTCGGCCAACTATTCCAGGATTTAGATGCGTTGGCGGGGAGAATCGCTTATAGACACTGTGCTCCCGCTGAACCTGTTAATGTCACCGCATCCGTTGATCGTATCTATATCGTTAAGAAGGTTGATGATATTGAGAATTACAATTTTGTCCTGACAGGTGTTGTCACTTGGACCGGTCGCTCTTCTATGGAGATTTCTGTGAAAGGCTATGCATTCCCTGGCGATTATCCATCTGAAATCAAGGAAACTAACTTGAGTGAAGACGCAGTATTCCTGAAAGCCGATTTCACGTTTGTTGCCCGTAACCCTGAGACCCATAAATCGTTTCCAATCAATCACTTGCTACCCACTAACGAAAGAGAATGGCTAGATTTTAGACGTGCCGAATCTCATAACGCTCAGAAAAAGTTACGTGCCAAATTGGAAACACTGGATAAAGTACCACCTACTGTTCAGGAATCCAATCTCATGCATAACTTATACATTGCTTCGAGAGCAGTTGCCAAGTTGGAGCCTGAAGAGTCCAAGAAGCTCATTTTCATGAAAGATTCTCAAGTTTCTTCCACTTTATTCATGCAACCTCAGTATAGAAACAGACACTCTTACATGATCTTTGGAGGTTACCTTTTAAGACAAACCTTTGAATTGGCTTACTGTGCCGCGGGGGCCTTTTCCTGTGCACCACCAAGATTTGTTTCCTTGGATTCCACCACTTTCAAAGCACCAGTTCCGGTCGGTGCCGTTCTATTTATGAATGCTCAAGTTTGCTACACCGAGCATATCAAGGAGGAGGGTGAGGGTGAAAGCATTCCAGTGCTTGCTTCTTTACTTAAGGGGTATGAGCTGCCACCAGCAAATAAAATTACTCATGATTCATCTGAATTCCTTAGCCGCCCTGGGACCATCATTCAAGTCAAGGTAGATACAAAGATTCGAAATCTTGATAGCATCAAGGAGATCGAAAGTGGTTCCTTTATTTACTCTTTCTTTGTTCCAAGAGACACTGATGGTGTGCGAGACAAACCAGGATATTGTTCCGTCGTTCCCCAAACATATGAGGAGATGATGTTGTACATCGAGGGAAGAAGGAGAGCTTTTGATACAGCAGAGTATGCAAAAGCTTTACATGAAGCTAAAAGAGCTTAGTTGTAAGTAAGAGACATGAATTATTCAATTTGTGGAACCAACCTGCGACATTAATACTTGATTTATAACTTTTAATATTATTTTTGTTCTTTCTTAGTAGGATGATATCTAGGTGTTTGTTGAGATGAATTTTGTTAAATTAGATATTAGTGGGTACTTACTCTTCATCTGATACTATAAATCCTGTTTGTGACTGACTGTTTACTAGTCCAGCGGAGCTGGATGTTCGACCTCCGCTAGTAAAGTCCATAAGTTTTGCATCTCCGGTATTGTCATGTTTAGAGTCCCAGCGTAATTCCCCATTTTCAAGGAAAGTTGGTTTGAAGCGAATAGTATCGTTTAGTGAATTATCTGTGTTGGACGCCGAGACCGTGGGATCAGGCAAGGGTGATGCTTCAAACTTCAGGTTACCGTCACTATCCAGTTTTTGAATATTGACACTATTACTGGAGCTAATGAGGTTTGAAAGGTTCTGCTCTTTGTAAAGATTCAAATTTGACATTTGCGAAACTCTTTTACTATTGTCATCTACTACTTTGACACTGTAAAGTTCATTAGTAGCAACTGTTGCCAAAGAGTTCATGGAATCCCTAGCTTTCCAGTTTTTTCCATTTGCTGGGGTTTTAACCAGGTCGGTCAGTTCATCCTGAGCTTCATTTTGTCTCCAGGACTTCTTTACCTCGTTAGGCACTTGCTGTGCATCGTGATAAATGTTTTCGTCAGTGTCATCTATATTAGTACATTCACTGAGGCCACTCATATCGTCGGAGTTGAAATCTTTCTCGTCAAGTTTTAGGACATTAAGGGCATTGAGTCTCCTTGGAGAGTCTTCATGTGCCCTTTTAGTAGAGGCGTTAGAAGTGCTGTCATCTGGATATGGTCCACCAGCAATTGCTTTCTCATTAGTCGGTACATTTTCATCATCCGCCTGGGCCCTCTTCCGGCGCTTTTTCAAGCAACAGCATAACAGTAGAAGAGCTACCAGAAATAAGAAACAAGGAATACCAACGCCCAAACCTATTGCTAGGTTCTTCTTGTTCACCCCTGTACTTTTATTTTCAGAAGCTTCAGAAGCTTCAGTTGAAGACTCAGTTGCAGTAGGGGAAACATTTGTTGTGGAAGAAGTAGCAGTGGATGTAGGACTGGACGTTGACAATTGGCTTGAAGTCGTACTCGAAGATGTCACTCTCAAAGATATTCCTCTTAGCACAAGATCTAATGATTCTGATGAGTTGTCATCAGTAGCTACAACTTCAACATTCAGTGTGGTAAATTGTTCAGGAACCAGCCCAGTCAACGTCAAGTTATCAGAATGAAATGTTAACCATTCGTTTCCCGAAAATGTCACCGATACTTGGGTATCATCTGGTCTTGCTAAGATATTATCATCCAATTGATGATTGAAGAGTTCACCCTTAGTTATGTTTAGACTCGGAAGGGAATCCACAGTAAACAAAGATTCCTTCAAATCTATTACAAACGCAAATGTAACCGAGTTGCCTATAGCATCGGCCACTGTTGCATTAAATTCGGCTCTATTATCATTCGTGTCATCTGGAACAGTGCCCCGAATGGTCAAACCATCAATTGACAGCCAAGTGGGTGCATTGGACAAAAACGTAGTAGATATGTCTTCATCTGTTATCGTTTGTCCATCGTAAAAGATCTGAGATCTGTCTAAGGTGTATTCAAGCGGCTCGCTGATGTTGCCTTGAAGTCTGATCTGTCCGTCAATTGAGGTGGACAACTGATGAGCTCCAACTAAAATATAGAACGTATTGTAGACACCAGCAAAGCCTGGAACATCAGTCCCAATTAAGATGAATCCAAAGCCTTCACTTGGGGCAATATCAGAGTTTACTGTAGGTGCTGTTCCAGAGAATGTCACAGTATCAGAATCAAAAGAGCACCAACTGGGTAACGAAGTTCTGTTGGCAGACCTGCCATAGTAAGTGAGACTGGTGGAAGACGATCCTTCAGCTATTTCAAAGATGTCTCTTCCCAATTCAACACTGAAATCTTCGCCTGGAGCCAGAACGATTCCGTTGTGACCGTTAGTTTCAAAGCTTTGAGAAAGCTTGCCAAATATCGACTCATCAGGATTTACTATGGGAGCTGGTTCTCCACTGACTACCAATGCATACTCATTAGAAATGGAACCAGTGGCATCAGTACCTATTAGCGTTATCTTCAAGTCACTGGCGATGTCATTGTCGGCAGGGTATCCATTGAAGGTCAGTGAAGTTTCGTCGAAATTGAGCCATTCAGGCAACTGCTCTGCTGAATATGTTACTACACCATCTTGAGACCTGTATGTTTCATTACTGATGGTAAATGTATACTGGTTATCCACACGCGCAATATTAGGAAACTGCTGGTTAAACGGGAACCCGACATAGGGTATCGAGTAGGCAGCTTGAAAAAGAAGGAGTAGGGATGCTATCCAATATAACATCTCTTTTTATTTACCCTTCGTTTGGATTCAAGTTATATCTTGCACTTGTTCCTTTTTGAATGACCTATCTAATATCACAATGAAGAATGAGTAGTTCAAAAAAATTAGGGAAGGTCAACCTAATTCTCACGGGGGATTACCCTAGTAATATGGTCTCCAGCGTATGTAGAAAGTGAACCTGTCTAGCGTAAGATCTCTTTGTCAAATCTGAAGCTGCGTAG
Organism: Komagataella populi; assembly: GCA_023212995.1. NCBI lineage: Eukaryota > Fungi > Ascomycota > Pichiomycetes > Pichiales > Pichiaceae > Komagataella > Komagataella populi. The sequence goes on along the minus strand of JAKWAY010000002.1, from coordinate 1,118,470 downwards.
ATGGACTTGGAAGCAAAATCTCATTTAATCGGGGAAATAATATATAGGAATTTGCAGGACCCCTTTAATTATTGAGTATTATCCCACTTCACTGGTTCCTGCAATATGCAGAAATCTAAAGGGCGTCTTTTATGAGATGCATGTTTTATTCCGAAGGAGTAATCTGTTGTGAATTAGGACCACCTTAAACTCCTGTCTCAAGCGCGTCGTAGCTTCAAATCGACCTTGTTTTTTTTTTTTTGGTTTACGCGTCTCCGCTAACATTTAACAGCATCGTGTGAAAGGCAGAAACGTCCCGAATCTCACATCGAACAGCATCCAGAACACAAATTCAAATCATACTCAAACGACATCCTGCATTAGCCATCAATACACCAGCTAATTTCACCTTTGTAAACTGAAGGGAACCACAAGAAGAAGGTCATGGAACATTCGCCTTCCAGTAAAGTTGAATCATCTTTGCATGACTGCGTTGATTCCACTCCATCCTCCTTTGGTCAATCAATGGAGAAGTTTGAACTGGACGAAGACCAAGATAGAGCTGTGCGCATGCATTACCCCAAAACTTCATTATCAATAGTGATATGTATAGGGATGCTTATCGTTCTGCAGATTTGTGGTAGTTGGTTGGAGTCTACCGCCGAATTTGACAGTGGTTCCTGTCGTAGAGTCACAATGTATCCTTCATACGCAAGAGTACAAGCGTTCAATGAAGAGCATTCAAAGTTTGCGTCCAAGTATTCGTTATACCTTTACAGGGAACAAGGGAAGGACAAAATACCAGAAGAAAGCCCCGACGGCACGTTAAATTTGGATGGAGTACCTGCATTGTTTATTCCGGGGAATGCTGGAAGTTATAGACAAGTACGATCTATTGCCTCTGAAACCACTCTCCTCTATGGTAGATTTTACAAGAATGGCCAACAAGATTTTCGATATCAATCGGATGTGAATCCAAACTCTTCAAAGATTGATTTTTTCACCGCTGACTTCAACGAGGATTTTACTGCTTTTCACGGAAGAACTCTCTTGGATCAGGCTGAATTCCTAAATGAGGCCGTCAGATTTATTCTGTCTCTTTATTCCGAGCAAGCGGATCCACCTACTTCTGTCATTATCGTGGCTCACTCTATGGGCGGTATTGTATCCCGCGTTATGATGTCTTTACCTAACTATGTTGATGGGTCAATAAATACCATCTTGACTTTGGCGACTCCTCATGCTGCTGCCCCTGCGACTTTTGATGGAAGTCTTAATCGTATTTACAAGGATACCGACAAATTTTGGAGGATTGGTCTTATGAGTAAGAATTACCTGGGCTCCGAGTTATACGAAATTGCCCACGCAAGGCTACAAAATGTATCTTTAGTTTCAATTACAGGTGGGCTACTAGATACAACTTTACCGGCCGACTATACAACATTAAAAGGACTGATTCCCCGGACACATGGGTTTAATGTCTTCTCAACTGGGATACCAGGCGTGTGGACTCCTATCGACCATCTTGCCATTGTATGGTGTGACCAGTTACGAAAGGTTGTTGCGAAGGTGCTCTTGGAAATTGTTGATTCGTCTTCTCCGCAAAGGACCTATAATTTGAAAAAACGGATGGCTACCTTTGAAAGATATCTTTTGGATGGGTTTCCAGAAAATCCAAGTTCTTTTCAGCTCAATCCTGTGAAACAGCAAGCCGATAATTTGCCATTGAGAATCAAGGTAAATGCAGAGCTCGACAAAGTGGACGCCAGGGATTCTAGGATTAGACTTCATGGTAACTCAAAGTCAGTTACTAAGCTTTTCCAAATACCTCCAAACAGTTCATATTTCTCAGTTTTAAGCTCATTACCCTTTCAAGGTAGCAATAATCCCTCTGTATTCCTCTGTAACTCCTTATCAGTTACCCGAAAGTATTCAAAAACAACGGAGGCGGATATTGACTATACAGAATCAGAAGGGTCTTCCAACTTTATGGAACTGGAATGCATTGATGTCAATGAAAAACAGCATTCGATACCAAGATCGTTGAAAAATATAGAATCGGCTGAAAGCTCCACAATCGATGGCCAGTATCCCCCTTTTCATCTTTTTCAATACCACACTGAGTCTCGTCCAAGTTATCAGTTTGTACTGCTACGTGTTCCTGAGAAACTAGAAAACGAGTTTGTTGTCGCTGAAATGCAGCAAGAGAATGCTCACGCTGCAACGCTTGGTCAGGACAGCATATACAAATTGATTACTAGGGGTTATTACCTTACCCTTCCTAAAAACAGACCGTTTAATGTGAACTTGCAAGTTCCATCAGCGCATAGTAGTTTGTTGGCCTACAAACTCGACATTAGATACAAAAATAATGAGCAGGAGTTGTTTACACCTCTGCTAAAATTTCACATTAACGAAGAAACGAAATGGCTAGTAAACTTAAAGGAAAACGATCAGGTATCCCTTGTATTCCACAGCGGTATAATCCCTTATGTTCCGTTTGAAAGAAACAATAGCACATATCTATCACTACAGCTGTTCAGTGATTCTGTAGCTATCGAAGAAGTAATGGACATCTATTTATCGATATCTTGGTTCCAATCACTTAAACTCTTAGTATTGCGTTATCGATTATTGATAATCAGTTTCCCGGCTGCAATTATTTTGATTATCTTTTTATTGCAATCAAATTTGCATTACAAAGAAGGATACTTTCCAACTTTTGGGGAAGGATTAACTATGTTGGTTCATTACAAAACGTTGTTACCCTTACTATTTTCAATAGCCCTTTTATCCATCTGTTGTTCTAACAAAAGGTTCCAATCATTACTCGCATTTTTAGAGCCTTTGAATGAATATAGTGTCACACAGATGAATTTGGTTTCCGAAAGTGACTCCATGCATATCAATCCATACTTGCTAGGACTTGAAGAACCAATTTTGTGGTGGTTGGCACCCTGCTTCATCTTGGTTTCAATTGCGCTGGTTTTCATTATTTATTTTATTGTACACTTTCTGCTCGTGAGCATAACGTTGATTGGTAAATCACCAATATTTACGAAGACGACTTATTTTCAGAGACGAAGAGTTGGCGCTTTATTCTTAACTCAAAAGAAAAGAATGATTGGGTTCCTTGCATTACTTTGTTTGGTACCTGTCTATGTTCCCTATCAATTTGCGTTTGTCATCTGTACAGTCGTGCAAGCAATACTGTCGGTAAGAATTGCCCTTAGAAAGGAGAATATCGACACCTCAGAGAGCCTAACAAGCTCTTCTTCTCTGTCGGAAACTCCAGTTCAAAATAATGGCTACGATGCTAAAAAGATCAATCTTCAAAACTACAATACTTCATTACTCATGCTAATGTTGTGGATCTTACCCATAAACGTGCCTATTCTAGTTGTGTGGATTCATAACTTCTCAGTGAGTTGGCCCACGCCCTTTTCTTCTCATCATAATTTCTTAGCGGTACTTCCCATAATGTTGCTGGTACATTTTAATGTTCAAGGGAAAATGATTCCAAGAATGGACTATATTTGGATATTCAACTTTTTTGGCGTTTATTTTGCATTCTTTTCTCTGGTCTTTGGTTCCAGGAGCTTGTACTTTCTACATCATCACTTCAATTTGCTCTGTGTGTGGCTCGTGGCACAAACCTGTTTATAGCTTTAGACATCCTTCACAATAAAATCTTCTGGTGCTCTTTGAGCCCATTCAGTCCAACTGCCATCATACACTTGGATCCCTTTGGTTCCTAATCCTGCACGATGCAGCCCTGTTCTCAAAACACATGCAGTAACACCTGTTCCGCACATAACAATAATCGGTTTGGAATCATCAATGTTTCTTGATTCAAATTTCGAAATCAATGCGGACTGAGGAAGATAAGAGCCATCAGAAGCTAGTAGTTCAGTAAAGGCCAATGAAACAGCATTGGGCACATGCCCCGAACTTAACCCAGGCCTTGGTTCAGGAGCTTCACCTGTAAACCTGGCAAGCCCTCTAGCATCAATCAAGGTAAATTGTGTCCCCACTTTCTCTGTTTCGACGAGATGAAGTAACTTCTCATATGAAATGACCATTTTCTTATCAAGTCCTGGGGACTGATAGTCTGACTTTTCAAATAAAGTTGGATTAGTAACCAGTTCGGTATTCAAATTGGGAAGACCACAATCTAGGGCGGAGTTAGAATTCGATTCTCTGACGGATTCAGCATAGTTTGGATAAGTGTTTAAAATAAATAACTTTGCGGGATCATGTCCGAATATTTCAAACATCCAAAGAGCTCTAGGTGCTGAAAAAATTCCTTGTTGATCATAAAATAACAGGGTATCGTCCCTAGTGATACCCAACTTGCTCACCTCTTTATTGAATTTGTCAACAGTGGGTAGCATATGAGGAAAACTACTGGAGTCATCCTTAACAAGGTCAATGTCAAAGAAGACAGAGTTTCCACCTATCCGTGCCTGGCGATACTCTTGATATCCATTTTTAGGCACATTGGGCATGTACCACGATGCATCGACGGTAACCAATCTTGAGTTGGTGGATTTGAAGAATGCTGCCAATTGGGATGGAGAGATCAGATTGGATCTTTTCATCATGGAGAAGTCTTGATGGGCTAAGATTATTTTGACTTTGGGGTTTGCTTTGAAAATACGGCCTCGAGATAATGAAAACTGGTAAAATCACTACTAACAATAGTTCACAAGACAGATGAAATCTCTAAGCCTTGGGAATTGAAAGAGTATTTCTCCGATTGAGCCTCACGGAACGTTAGTTTGATACTTTAAGTAATTTCGGGGGGATGTTACTCAGTGATGGCTGTTGGAATCAATGACCAAATCTGGATCCTCATCACTAAACCCCCCGGATTCGGAGTAAATCATGGAGGGTGACCTATTGTAGTCAGAAGGCTGCTTTCTTAAAAATATTGAGCGATGTAACAAAAGCTCAACTGCATTGCCACCATCACCTTTAGTCTTTTCTTCCTTCAAGGCAATTGGATCATTTGGTTCATCAGGACTATTTATAGTAGTCAGCCTTGTAGTCTGTAGATTATTTATTAAAGTCTCTCTGTCAGCTGCATCCTCTAGTTTCAGTGTCTCCAATTGTTGCAACGTTTTGTTCAACGACGAAGCCTGGTTTGTTTCCAAGCTATTCTTTCTTGAAGATGTTTCACCCTTATAATGATCCAGGTGAGACAAAAGGATTATCTGTCGCTTTATAGAGTCAGCTGGCTCCTTAAATTGTTTTTCTAACCTTTTCCAATCAAGCTGTATCTTGCCAGAAAGTAAGTGGGGTTGCACTATGTTATAAAGCTTGTCCAGCGTTTCTTTGTCCCACCTACCATTTAATGTAGATTCATCTTGTCTCTGCAATTCCTTGGGACGATCCATTGGAAACCTCAGATATACCAATTGCTTACCCATAATTAGATTAGTGTAAAATTGTTAGGATGACCCACAATTGACCACTGATTCTCCGTTCAGATTGTGACTAAGACGTACGATATTCTGAATATATGTTCCGAACATGGCAAGCATTTCGAGAGGTGTTAGGTTATCTATCAAGCAATTTCGCTCTTGTATACTACAGAGCAGATGAAATCCTATGAACTTAGAAGTTCAAATCATCTCTTTAGATTCCTATCAATCTGAGCCGCCATCACAGTTTGAAGGAAAACTTGGTTTACCACAATCTCCAGTTCTAAGGGTTTTTGGTAAACTGGAGACGGGACACACATGCTGTATTCATATTCATAATGTGTATCCTTACTTATTGATCCAATGGCAAGGAGGTGATCTTGAAAAGCTGCGTTATGAAATCGAAGAGAAACTTGGGATGAGTCTTCAAAAACAGGAATTCAATAACTTTGACAGGCAGGGCAGTCAAGAAGACCTAGAAGCTAATTCTGCCTCCGAAACTGGAAAGTATAGACATCAACAATCAAGGTTCGTAGCTGATATTTATAAGGTTAAGGGTGTTCCTTTTTATGGTTTTCATCTCAAGCATTCAGCATTTGTTAAAATCTGTCTCTTAGACCCAAAATATATTTCGAAACTTTCGAAACTTCTTAGTGAAGGCAAAATATTTGGATCGAAAATTCAACCATTTGAATCGCATATTCCATATACCATGCAGTTTTCTGCTGACTACAATCTGTTTCCTTGTGATTGGCTAAAGATCAAACAATGGTATTGGAGATCTCCTTTGATTGATTACAGTGCGACGCTAAACCAGAATAAAATCAACAATTATCTGAAAGACTATCTGAAGCCGAGGATCATTAACACAGAAAATAAGCTGAATATTCTTTCTTCCAGCAGCTTTCAAAGAATTACGAACTGCTTCTTGGAAGCTGACATTAATGCTGACTGGATATTGAATAGAGAACAATTGCGAGAAAGAGATCTGCATAGGCGCCTGAATCTCGAGCCAGATGCCGAGTCACTAACAGACAAGTACTTGTCTTCTACAAGTAGTATAATCGAAGAAATCAAGTTTCAGATGTCTGCTAAGAATCTTGAAGCAGATACTCAGGCTACCCTGTTCGACAATTCTAAGCGAATAGACAAACCAGTTTCTTGGACCGATCAAGATGAACTTGACTTACAGTTTCAATTTGCGATAAAATCATCCATAAACGCATGCAAATCAAATCTATCTTTGAATACAAAGTTATTTGATCAGGATAATGATATTGAGTTGATGAGGATCCCTACTTGTTTTCGTAGTGTAACTGAGCGTATCAGGAAACCAGACATATCCCAATTTGAATTACTGTCATTTAACAATGGCAGTCTCTCAGACATTTTGGAGAGTAGTCAAAGGCTGACAAAGTCCGATTATCTGACTCAGATAGATCAAACTCAGGAGTTGTTTGACGATGAAGAGGTTTTGAGTACTGCTGAACCAATTGATGATTGGTTTGAGATAAATCTACCTCACTTAACCAATGAAGATGAACTTGATAATGCAGAAGAAAACCTCTCTGCCTTTCCTACTGTGGAATCTCCTGCTCATGAAAACCTAACACAAGATATGGATCAGTTTTTTTATTCCATGACACAGAACAACCCTGCAGTTAGTTCTGTTAGCCAGGCAGCTTCGTTAGAAACTTTTGGCGTTCCTTCAACAAATTTTAGGGACTTCTTCAAGAGCTTAGGCTCAAAAGGGATGTTGAAGATTGAATACTTCGATCCCTTTTATTCAAATCCCACTGATTTGAGCGACCCCTATATTTTTGCAGGCAAAAAATTCACATTGCTATCTAATCACCCATCATGTATGGAAGCATACTCTGAAAGTTGTTCCAACATTACTTCGAACAACGGAAGGTCCATTCATGGAGTTGTGCCTGGGCCAGAATGGGAGTATAAAGCTTGTCCGAGTAGTTTCTTTTCTGTCAAAAAGTGGCTCTCCCATGAAAGAATATCGAAATCATTAAGATTAATTACTCAAGTATTTGGAGTGACTCCTAACTCAAAAAATGGGTTTGCTTATCCCTCAATGGATAAGTCTATACATCATAAACCTTCTTTGGAAAACAACCTACTATCATTGTGTGCCGAGTGCCATGTTTCTACCGAGGAGGACAAATCACCTGATCCTCAAGTTGATGCTATAAGGGCCATTTTTTGGAGGTTTGAGTCTGATAATTCAAAAATTGATCTTCAAATCAAAGATGCCGGAATATTCATCTGGGAGGAGAATATAAATCATGATTCAATGAGAAAATTTCGACTACTTTCTGAGCAGCCCATTGCTGTTTTGAAGAGCGAGCTTGAAATCATTCAGGAGTTTGTCTCACTGGTAGAATATGTTGACCCAGACATTATTACAGCTTTTGAGCCTAACTCCAGTTCTTGGGGATATATGATTGAACGCTGCAGATTGGCCTATGACTTAGACTTGTGTGAAAAATTCTCAAGGGTTCAATATAAATTCAATAATAAAACCAAAGATCACTGGGGATATACTCATGCTTCCAGTTTTGCCATTACCGGTAGACATGTTTTGAATCTATGGCGGGCTTTGACACACGAAATCACTTTAACGAATTATAGTTTGGAAAATCTGGTGTATCATATCCTTCATGTAAGAATTCCTCATTATAGCCATGGTGTGTTATCCAAGTGGTTTGAATCCGATAACCCTCAATATAAGAGTCTTGTTTTAAACTATTTTACTCAGCGAGTAACCTTAGAGATGCAAATAATAACCCAAATCCAAATCGTCTCTAAAGTTACAGAAGAAGCAAAATTGATAGGTGTCGACTTTTATTCAGTTTTTTACAGGGGATCGCAATTCAAAGTTGAGAGTTTACTTGTCAGGTTGACCAAACAGGAGAACTTGGTAATGATATCACCAAGTAAAAAAGATGTATTCAAACAGGATCCCTTGACATATGTACCCCTAATTATGGAACCAGAGGCTGCATTCTATAAAAGTCCAATAGTTGTTTTGGACTTTCAGTCCTTATACCCTTCCTTGATTATAGCATATAATTATTGTTATACTACATGTCTTGGAAGATTGCAAGGATATGACGCGTCGAAGGAACAGACCATGGGTGTAACAAAGAATAAGCTCCCAGCGGGGATATTAAAGGTACTTAAACATCATGTTACTTTATCTCCTAACGGGCTTATGTTTGTAAAAGCTAATGTACGAAGATCTGTTATTGGAAAAATGCTAATAGATCTCCTTGACACCAGAATACTTGTAAAGAATGCTATTAAGAAACTAGGCAGTGATCCCAGGATAGTACAGAGCTATAATAGTAAACAGCTAGCACTAAAGCTCATTGCAAATGTTACCTACGGGTATGCTTCAGCTACATTTTCAGGAAGAATGCCTTGTTCAGATATTGCCGATGCAATTGTATCTTCAGCAAGGGAGACTTTGAACAGAGCAATCAGCTCAATTGAAAGTAACCCTGAGTGGGAAGCGAAAGTTGTATATGGTGACACAGATTCTTTATTTGTTTATCTTCCAGGCAAATCAAAAGAAGATGCATTTAAGATCGGTGAAGAAATGGCAGTATCCATCACGTCAGAGAATCCACAGCCAGTAAAGCTTAAATTTGAAAAAGTCTATCATCCTTCAACACTGTTGAGTAAAAAGAGATACGTTGGGTATAGCTATGAAAGTCCAGCTCAGACCGAACCGAAGTTTGATGCCAAGGGAATTGAAACTGTTAGAAGAGATGGTATACCCGCCCAACAGAAAATTGTGGAAAAGTCTTTGAGATTACTTTTTGATTCAAGTGATTTATCTCAAGTAAAGAAATATTTTCAGACCCAGGTAACCAAAATCTTGACTGATAATATTGGATTACAAGATTTCTGCTTTGCTAAAGAAGTAAAACTAGGAACTTATAAAGAAAACCATCAGCCACCTGGTGCCATTATTGCTTCTAGGAAGGCTGAGGAGGATCCGAATGCTCTACCGCAGTATAGGGAAAGGGTACCGTATTTAGTAGTTAAAGGCCGAACAAAAGAACGGTTAAGAGATCGGTGTTTGTCTCCGGATGAATATCTCGCTCGTAAGGACACAGAGTTTCTGGAATTGGATGCTCAATACTATATTGAAAAGGTCATAATTCCACCCTTAGAAAGAATATTTCAGCTAATGGGAGTTAACGTAAAGTCTTGGTACACCGAATTGCCCGTAACCCAAAGAATATTGCCGTATATTAAAGAGTCTACCCTCTCTAAGCCATCGACAATTCATCATTTCATTACTGTTTTGCGTTGTTTAGGTTGTAGTACCAAGTTACCAAGAAGCAGCAAATCAAAGTTTTGCTGGCAATGCCAAAACTCACCGTGCGAAGTTGTTACCAATCTTGCTTCCAAGGTTCATAATGCAGAGAAGAAACTACAGAACATATTTAGTTTATGTGAGTATTGCTCTTCTGGGCATGCTCTAATCAACTCAAACTTTAAAAATTTCAATTCGGTGAAAGTTTTAACGGCTTCAAGTTGTGATAATCAAAGTTGTCTTCTATATTTCAAGCGATTGAAAGCTGGGACAAAGTTGCTGAATATGAAAAAAACGGAACTGGTACAATTAGAGACATTGAACTGGTGATAATACTAATAGGTCTATTGTATTATAAATGAAGCTATTCTTAAAGCAGTATACAGAGATTGCAAACAGGTAAATAATATTTACATTGAAGAATTATAGGTCAGGGAGTTTCAAGCTTGAGTAAAGAGCTCGACTTTTGGAAATGATAATAGATCACACGAAACCATATTGACTTTCCTCCCTCAACCGGTGTTTTATTTTTTGGATAGAGTCTGTAGCATGCACTAAAAGGTCAGTATGCCCGGTAGTTTTAGCCAATTCTTTCTCAAGCTCAAAACATTTCAGTAGCTTTTGTAATTGGTTGATTTTCCTATAGTTGATGATTCCAAGTTCTAGTTCATTTAATATCTCGTTTAGTCCTTGCTTGATATCTTGTGGATTGGCAGCTTCGCATTTCAGTTTTACGAATAACGCGTGGGATAAAAGGAATCCTGCGTTTGCGCTAAGTTCCGCAATTTCCAGTCTTAGACATATAGGTTTGATTTGATACAGCAAGGTCAACGCCTCATCATAGTTTTCTTTTGGGTCCAATGATATCAAAAGGTTCGCCAGAGTCAGCGAGCCCTCGACTACCAACGGCATAAGAGACGAAGTATGAGCGAGTTGAATTGCATTTAGCAGAATAGACATACAACGCGAAGAAGCGTTTGTTGTCTTGACAAATATATCTGCATACAGCAATTTATATTTAATAAACCAATAATTGTTGAAATGTGAATTTGTCTTTGTCAGTTCCATAAGCAAGGAAGATATCTTTGAAATTGCTTCTGTGTGATTGCCAAGAAGGTGTTGATGAAGAGCACTGTAGTATACAACCTGGTACTTCAATTCGGTGTCATTCACTGTATCCAGCTGAGCTAACATTGTGGAAAGTAAAATTCCTGAACAACGCAATCTTGATTTATTAAGCCATAATCTCAACTTGAGTACCATTGTTCGCAGATTCCAAGTTCGGAACACTGAGCTATCTTGACTAACTTGGTGTTGTTTTGAGGATATTATTTTGAAAGCTTCTTCAGCTTGGCCTTTGGAAAACAATAATGAAGCCTTTCTCATCAAAATAGAAAGCTCATCAAAGACATTATGTTTTGCGCTACAAGCATCCAGTGCAATAGAAATGTACACCTCTGCCAACGGTATCACTCCAACCCGCATCCAGTGGGAAATCTGGAGTTGACAGTTACGGACAAATGTGGTCAGATCTTCTCCTTTGAAGTCAAGATTCATTAAGATGTATGAAGCTCGAGTAATATCTTCCACGATAGACTGTAAAGGGCCACCTTCTAAGATAGTTTTTAGTGCCTGAAACTGATATGATATGGAGTGCAAACTGTGATTTTTATTTTCTTTTGTTTTTAACTTTAAAAAGTGTAGGATTTGATCCTTGGAGTTGGATGTAACATCCTTGTCGTAAAGATCAGGCTTATCCTTTAGGAAGTTTAGAAGCCAAGTCAGTAGGTAATTCAGGCAATTTAGGTCTTTGTTTTCTCTTGCCACTAATATTGCCTCATTGATTGCCCTAAGTGCTTCTTTGTCACTACCAAAAGACGCATGGAGAGTAGCTAAAGATAGAAGCGCGTAGTGATAGAAAACTTGCTGCTTATTGGACATCATATAGTCAAAGTATCGATGTAAAGAATCAAAGGCTCCTTGGTATTCATTTCCTTTGAGATGTTCCAGGTACTGGACGTAATACATGGATGGTAAAGTTCCGTTTTCCAATTGTGCCATCAAAGTTAACACATTTTTCAGGCTTGAAGGAGTTGGCGTTCCATATGCTTCAAGCAGGTGGATTTGTCTATCCAATAGATTAGAGATATCAAGTTGTGAGATCACTAAGGTTTTCCCTAGACCTTGTTTCTGTTGTCGTTCTTCTTCAAAAGATGTCACACTCATTAAGCCATCAACACTAATACCGGCCAACTCTACTAGTTTCTTTTGGAAAGCAAGATCAGCATTGTCATTATCATTTGCTTTCTTCTCTTTGTTCCATCTCTGTTTTGAATCCAGTTTGTACTCTTGGAATGATATCCAGAAATCAGAGACTTGAGAAAAGTCCAAATATTCGAAACTAACAATAAGGTTGTGAACAAATTTACCCAAGAAACTGGTAGTTGTGAGTAACTTCATGGTTGAGTTCTGCACATCCCTTGATTTTTCGACCAATAAGTTCTTAGATCCTTTGATAAACTGATGCAAATCATCCACGGTCTGTAAACTGGCCAATGCATCCAACAATAAAGTTGTCACAGTTTCGATATCCTTTGTACACAAAAGAGAATCTAGATTAGGATTCAATTGATAATGCTGTGAAATAGAATCACCGATGTAGTCAATTAGACCATCTAGTGTAGGCAGAATTGACAGGTTTGTGTCATTGTGAGCTGTGTTTGAAGTATCAACGACGTGGACTATTACTGATAACAAAGGAGGGATAGAGGGTTTTGGAAGTTTTTTGGAGCAGAACAATGAAATCAAACAGAGTACAGATATCTTTGAGGTAGAAAGTGCTGGAAGCAGTAACACTTTGGACACCTTTTGGTTCTGATCAGTCATGTTGCTATCCTCACAGTTAGTTCATTGATATATTCCTTCGAAGAATTATAGCACAGCTGAGCTTCAAGTCTTGTGGGAGGTTCGCGCAATTATCGATTCTGAGGTCCTAGCATATACTACATAATATCAATATCTGAGCTGGTGGTCAATGTAAACACTCTTATAGAGGTGGACCTCCACTATCCCCCTTTCAGAATTAGTCCATAATGAAAAGCAAAAGTATATACAATTATTTGCCATCCTTCTTGCGCAATTCGTTGACCTTATCAGCAACATCTATTTCTGCTAGTCTGGTGGCAGCACCGACTAACTGGATTACGTTAGTAAACTGCTTGAAAAACCAAATTGGAAACGATACAACAGCCAATAATCTACCAAAGGTCATATTCACTAATGGGAGTGGAGCAAAATCAAAAGCTGCTAAGTAAAGTGCGACGTAAAATAACTCATTGAAAGCACAAACAGTGAACAACACCTTTTTAGAAGTGTAGTAAAGTTTCAAAAGAAAGTTTTGATTTTCATCAATGTTCTTATGTGAACCACTCCCAGCAACCAAAGAAGCGTACATGTGCATGTAATGTGATGCCAAATCCAATGAAATGAGGCATTGCCACAAAATAGCGTACGATGGATATAGAATCACCAAGAAAGCTATGAGTGATGCAGTAGTACACCTATCAGTGACCATATCAAGTACAGCACCAAACTTAGAAGTTTGGTTGTATCTTCTAGCAGCTGTTCCGTCAAAGGCATCTAGTAGACACGAAATTCCGTATATGAAGGTCATATATATAGGGTGCTGCTTCATTAAAAAAAGTGAGACGATAGCGGTCACTACCCTGGAATAACCAATTAGGTTAGGAATGTATGTGAAAATTGTCTTGATAGTAACATTGTATTCGTTTTTGTCTGTCATGGCTACCTGGAGACAAGTAGGATAGTTCCATGTTGCCTGCGAGTAGAATTATCCATATCGTGATATTATCGGTTGAACCACGACTGATAGACTGGGATTGAAATATCCAAAATAAAAAAAAAAAAAAAAAAAAAAAGATCCGTGCTCTGTGGATCAAACAGTTGGAATTCCAAGATGAGCTACCAGGGTTTTGTTGGACTTGATGTTGTCATTCCTTATCTGAAGGATAATTCAATTGAAACAGATTTGATGGCAATTTTGCCCATACTTGCCGATGAGAATATCATCAATGAGGCTTTAAAAGCAGATCTAACTCATGTGACCTCTCGTGCTGCAAACTATCTGAGATCAAATCTGCCTGAAGTTCGTTGGTATGGTACAAAACTTGTTCACGTACTTTGCCTTCACCCAAGAATTGTTGCATCCGACGCTGGTAACTATATCAGCGCTTTGACGAAAATTATTGAGTCAAAGTGCTATATCTCATCAACTATTGATGTACGACAACTTACTTCTTTGGAATCGGCTATAACCACTTTAGATTTCATTATGGACAAAATTCGCCACAAAGTTGCTCTCACTAGAGAAATTTTGACACCAAGGCTACCTAGCATCATTCAATCGCTTTTAAGTGTGATGTATCTTTGCCCCAAAAAAGCCAATTTTGTGTTACATAAGCTACTTATGAACAACACCACCACATTAAGACCTTTTATAGTCAAAATTCAAAAAGAATTGAATATATTGCTTGAAGACGATGAAGGATTCCACAAGATGGACGATGAGCTTCAAAATCTGGTTGTATCCAACTTTGTCGCTGTACAATACACTTTGGAAAGAGCTAGTACTGATGAAATTTATAGGCAAAAGATTTTCCACTTATTGATAGAAATGAAAGAAGTATTTGAGATCTATTCAGAGTTTTTAGAAGTGGATGAAGATTCGAATTTACAACAGCTTTTGGCTGCGCTGCCAAGTTTACCACACGCTGAAGAAGAAAAAGGCAACTACAAACCTTTATTCCCCAGCTTAGACATAGACACTTTAGAGCCCTTGGACACTTTAAAAATTAGCAGGAGATTGCATCTGTTAATAAGAATTCTGGATGCATTTATTACAAACACCGGAGGGACACCAGTCAAACTACCACTGGGATATATCATTTCTTTTTTGGAGTTGAATCTAAGTCTGGATTTGAGATTTGCCCCAATCAAGAAGGAGTTTAGAGATGTTTCTTTGAAACAGACTGTTGAATATTCGATCATCCGAAACAAAATATGCTCTTTGGAATTGTTGACACAACTTCCATCAATATTTGGTGGAAACCTCCTGCCCCATTTTTCATCTTTGCTTTCGGTATATGAACTAGCCATTCCAGTAGAAATGAGAAAGAACGGACACATTACTATCATCGAAGAACGAGTTTGGTCTCAACTCGATTTTATTCACCAAGTTCTGTCGGCTACATCAGCACTTTTATCACTCACTTCTAGTGTGGTCAATGTCACATCTTTATTGAAGTTGGTGGATGTTGCCTTGTTGATTACCAAGTCAAGGTTACCAAAATTAGACCAATCCAATGGGAATGGCGGAAGCTCGCTGAAGCGAAAGAAGAAAGGAGGCCAGACTATTCCTCTCTCGGATATGCTATCACATCAACACTTGTTTACTATCACCGCTTCTAAAGAAACACTGAATATTGTTCGTCATTTTTTTGCCACAGTTTTAAAGACATGTTACCTCCCATCATCGAAACAATCCGAAATTTTACGATTCGTGGTTATAGATGTTGTCAAGCACAAGGATGAAGTAGATATTGACAGGAACCTCCAAAAATTAATCCACAATTCAGTTTTGTTTCCAGGCCATAGTAGAAACAGCATATTACCGATTATTTCATCCATTACTAGCGACAAGCTGTTGAGTGTCCTTATGAATCCACGCTTCCCAATCTCTCCTAAGAGGGATACTACTGAAACAAGTATAAGAGGAACCGGAGTCACTGTTTCTTACATCGATGATGGTGATGACGAAGATGAAGATAAAGAATTAGAGGATGATGATGATGCCCTGTCGAAAAGACAAAAAACCAGTGATGTGACCACTGAAGATGTGGATACAATTGGAGATCATGCTGTTGAGACGCTGAGCAGAAGTACAAACTCGGCTGCTGAACTGAACCAAGACCAACTAGTTGAACAGAAACCAGTTAGAATTTCTACGTGGAAGAAGGAGGAATCTAGAGTAGAAGTGTCCGTTAGCGGTGTTGAGAAAGATGCTGATATCCAGATTTCTAATGAAAATGACTCTGACTCTAATTCTGAATTTGAAATTCCAGTTATAGTGGCTAACGATAGTGACGACGACGAAGACTAAAAACGGACCTTACATGGCAACAGTTAGACTTCTCTATTATTGAAGTTCATATATCATTCATACTACCACCGCTTAACTTTGCCGGTGCGATATAATTAGTAAGTGTAATATTACCTGCCCTCCAAGGTCTGGCTTCTAGAAGCCTAAAATTGCAACTGCGAAATTCCATGTGGTTTGCGCACCAGTTGACATCTTCGAGGGAAATATGATATACCTTTAAATTGTAACTTTATTCTTTCCGTAAAGTACACAAGCGGGACCTATCAGCTTTTGATCATGCCAATTCGGAAAAGGAGAAACGAGAGATTCCCATCTGAACCACAGGCTCTCAATCCAGATGCGACTAGTGACTTAGATGATACTTCAGTGAATGATACCCTTGCCGATGAAGACGAGACCCCAAAACAAAGAAGATCTTCGACTCACAGAAAACCATCACATCGGAAAATTCACTTCGTCAAGGCTGGCCGTCGATTTTATGAGTCAAAGAATGTAATATTTGTCTTTGGAGCTCTTATAGGAATCGCTATTGCTTTGTACTTCGGAGCTACCAACACGGAGTATCCGATTCCAGATATAGACCAACTGGTCAACTTTGACTCTCTTTCAACGTATTTTGACGACTGGAAGGATGTCTTACCAAAATCCCTTCAAAACATTGTAGAGAGTACCCAGTTTAGCCAAGATTCGAAGATGATAAGCTCTGAATCATTTGCAGTAGGAAAGCAATTAAAACAAAGGACCACAATTGAAGCTAACCATTCCATCCTACTTGTTCCTGGGGTGATCAGCACAGGTTTAGAAAGCTGGGGTCTTGAGGGAACTGCTGAATGTCCATCTGAAAGTCATTTTAGAAAACGTTTATGGGGATCATTTTACATGTTGCGGACTATGTTTCTGGACAAGGCTTGCTGGTTAAAGCATATAATGCTGGATACAACGACAGGATTGGATCCTCCAGGAATAAGACTTAGAGCTGCGCAAGGATTCGAAGCTGCTGATTTTTTTATAGCTGGTTACTGGATTTGGAATAAAGTCCTTCAGAACTTGGCTGTCATTGGTTATAATCCAAATAACATGGTTAGTGCTGCTTATGATTGGAGGCTGTCCTTTTTAGATTTAGAAATAAGAGATGCCTACTTCTCAAAGTTGAAGGGTTTCATTGAACTACAAAAGCATCAAAGCGGTAAGAAATCAGTGTTGGTGGGCCATTCAATGGGATCACAAGTGATTTATTACTTTATGAAATGGGTTGAAGCTGAAGGTGAAGGGTATGGAAACGGAGGTCCTAACTGGGTCAATGAGCACGTGGATTCTTTTGTTGATATATCTGGTTGTATGTTGGGTACGCCTAAGGCTATACCAGCTCTTTTGTCCGGAGAAATGAAGGACACCGTTCAACTGAACGCCTTAGCTGTGGAAGGTTTAGAAAAGTTTTTGTCCAGAAGAGAACGTGCAGATATGATTCGTTCATTTGGTGGTATAGCCAGTATGATCCCCAAAGGTGGAGATTTGATCTGGGGAAACCTCAATGGTTCCCCCGATGATATCACTTCCGTTTCGGATCTGGGGAACGACACGTATGGTAATTTTATCAGATTCAAAGAAACTGTTGGAAAGTATTCGCAAAGAAATTTGACTATCACTGATAGTATTGAATACTTGATGGACCAGACTCCTGCCTGGTTCAAGGACCGGATGATGCGTGCATACTCCTATGGATTCACAAACTCTGCTAAACAGCTGAAGAAAAATAATAAAGATCACACGAAGTGGTCTAATCCTCTTGAAGCACCTCTTCCTAATGCTCCTGACCTAAATGTGTACTGCTTTTACGGATACGGAAATCCTACAGAGAGGGCTTACTACTACCGAGAAGAACTGGATCCATCCAAAGCGAAATTAAACGTCACCATTGAGAAAAATTATGATTCTGTTCTTATGGCCGATGGAGATGGTACGGTCAGTCTAATGACTCATTCAATGTGCCATATATGGAAGCAAGCGAATAGTGTTTACAACCCAGGAAATAGCAAGGTCAAGATTGTTGAGATTGGTCACGAACCCGATCGGTTTGACATTAGAGGAGGAGCCAAAACTGCTGAGCACGTAGATATCCTGGGGTCGGCAGAGTTGAACGAATTGGTATTACTGGTGGCTGCTGGAAAAGGAGACGAGATCCAGGAAAAAATTGTCACCAACCTGAAAGATATAGTCGATAAGTTGGAACTCGATCTGTAGAGTGAGATATGTGAGTTGTCAACAAACACTCTTCTATAATTGATCAATATGTATGTCGCTGTGTAGCTGTTCTATTGAATGTGTTTATTGAAACAATAGCAGTTCCATGGCAACGCAGATGGTCTACACGAAATATTAGGTGGTGTTGTAGCCGACTCCCAATAGGGAAAGACAAATACGGAAAAAAAACGTGAGATGGGTAGGTATAGAGTTTGACATGAAACGACGTATAAACGTCGCTACTACTTGTCTGAATACAGGATGTGTAAGTAGCTGAGCTGGGGTCACCAAAATAGTTAAACTGATATTGTTGCTGGAATCGAATTGAGTACCCAAAGAAACTCGGACTTATTCTGTAACTGTGTTCCCTGAGACTATTGTTTTTTTTTGTTTTTTTTTCAGTTGAACCGGACGCGCTAGACATCGCATTGCATGCACCGCGTTGAGTTCGAAAAGAGCAAAACGTAAATATTGGGAAATTGAATGAGGTTGACAAAAATAATAGATTCATACATAGGTTGCAAGGTAGGCAATAACAACAGCTCTCGTAAACTAAGGCATAACATAAAACATAGCAAATGGGAAGAGCAGTACTAGGAACTATATCAGAGACGCAACTCAACATTCACAGGTTGAGTGCTGGCAACCCTGATCAACAATTGGGGGACAAGAGCCTCGCCTTCGCAAACAAGAGTCATCTGAAAACCATAGATCTTGACGATGAGACCAATGATGTCTCTGATAAGATCAACAGGTTGAAAACTCGTCTACAGCTTGCAGTTTTCAAAATCCAAACTAACCAGGTATCCATGAACGTTGATGACCTGATCAACAGCAGCCAAACCGGGTCAAAGAGAAACGGTTCTTCCAAGAATGGATTGTCTAATCCATTAAAAAGGAGAAAGCTGGCCTATATTGCTGACACCAAAAGCAACTCTTCAAAATCCATCCTGCCCCGCATACATTCCCAAAACTTAGCAAATGTGACACTGCCTCCTATCTCTAACATCACGGCCCAACTACCTCCTCCAACATTCGACCAAATCAAAAAGAACCCTAACTGTAAAATAAGCATCCATAATGACTTAGATATGCATAATGATAGTTTGGAAAGAGCAAATTCTTCTACTCCCATATCGAAGAAGTCACAGCTGCCCAGCTACTCCAACTCTAACTCAACAATCATTTGCAACGACTCCACAATTCAATTGCCTGAATCATCATCTTTAAACAGATATTGCACCCCTGTGAAGCTCAAGAGAGAAAATAAGCTATTCTCTAGCCCTACTACCAGGGGTAATTTTACTCCATCATCCATGGGAGCTGCCAAATCTTTATTGCAGCTATCATCCAACCCGAACTAATGCAATTTGATGTAAATTAAGTAATTATCTAATCTATCATAACTCTAAACACTTCTATGACGATTTCTGTTTTGGGTTGACTCTGGAACCAAAGCTCTTGAGCCAGCTTTCATAACAGATCCCTCCGAAAACTAGTACAATTCCAAGCTGCTGTTGTAGGGATAACGAATGCCCAAATAAAAGCACACTCAGTACCATGCTGAACATTTTTCTTGTAACTGTGACAGTGGTAAGAACAATCGAATCAAACTTTTCTAAAGTTAGGAAAATGAATATCTGTCCAATAGCTCCTGCCACACCATATAATATGGCATTCTGAAGTAACTCAGGAGAAATTTGTACAAAAGAGAAAAAGTAGGATAACTGATCTGTGAACAGCACAATGTACGATGAAATGAGCACAAAGGTCATCATGTTAAGTGAAGCCATCAGCTGAGCCCCTGAAACTTTAAACGTCTTGAAGAACTGGTCTTGAGAAGAGTTTAGTAAACCGTCAAAAAATAGAGATGTGACCAGGTAAAGGTATCCTTTCCAGTTTCCAGCAGAAGAAGAGCTACTGAACGACTTGGGCTTCAAAGTGAACACAATGACACCGGCACTGATGCACAAAGCAATACAGTATTTGTGTAGAGGGAAATGCTTTCTGTACACTAAAACTGAGACAATCATGACAGGAATCAACTTGCATGATTTAGCAAGAAGATACGTCAAGTAGCCAACATTTTCCAAGGATTTCATTCCAACGGCAGAGGAACTTGAAGAAAGCACTGCAATTAGAGCTAACTGATAAACCATTTTGGGATTTTGAAAAATTGGATCCATTGGGGTGCTGAATTTCTTTGTTTTAACGCTCAGATAGACGGAGCCTACTATCATGGCAAAAAACGACTGGATCGCATTGACAATCATCGGAGCTTTGAAAGACTGTCCATTGTACGGCACCGAAAGGCGTTCTTGCAGATATCCCCAAAGAATAAAAGATGCATATATTCCAGCCACACAAGTAGCTAATGTCTTCATGTCAAATGAAATACGAACAGAGGGAACACCTGTGGAATACTGAAATTCCTACGTATGCGTAATACACTTTTCGTTAACTACTGAAGGGGATCGCGAACTATCTATCGCTCTCTTGCATTTTCTGGGATAAAGATTGAGACGAGTTGCTGGATACTCTGCTTAATAATATCTCTCGGTAGCGATATCTCACCCAAGCTATGGTTCTACCAATAATTGTTGGTCTGGGACTTACAGTAGCAGCGTTGACTTTGAGGAGTGGGTTGAGAGCGTACTATGGCTTTGTCAAATTGACCCCTACCATGATAGCCCATTTAAACGGGATACAGTTATCACAACCACACAACCAGAACGACCTAATGAAGTTGAAGTTTGCACAATACCCTGGAGGGTTTTATAACCCCATCACTGAAAGTGAGGCGCTGCTTATACTGGGAATTCCTCAGTCAGAAATTGTCTCTTTAACACATGAGAAACTAAAGAAGCGACATAGACAATGCATGCTAATAAATCACCCCGATAAGGGAGGAAGTCCATATTTGGCGATGAAGATCAACCAAGCAAAAGAGGTACTGGAAAAGAGTTACATGTTTCGGAAATGAAATCAATATACTTGTACATAAATAGTAAGACTGCATTGGTAAACTCAAGTACCAAGACTAAGGTCACAGTTTCCCCGTCTAGATGGAAATTAATGGCAGAAGTCGTTTGCTTTTTACGCAAATGGACAGCAGGGTTGCAAGGAGAGTGTTAATAATGTCGCACAACTTGTGACTTAATCTAGGGTCAACTGTTGGCCGCTGTTCTTCTCACCTACTAGAATGTTCCGCAATAGCTATCAACTCTTTATACCATGGCTGATCAACTTCTTTCGGAAAAATCTCCCTTCCTTCAATGAGATCAAGACACATCTTATCCACAATCTGAAGTTCATGAGGGGTCAACTGGCCCAAGCGCTCGATCAACGACTGCAAACTCTTCAGAACTTCTTGGTCTTCAATATTTTTTATTGCCGACATTTGTTGTAGATGCTGATTCACCGTAGAAACATCGACCTGGTCCAAATGATTTGGAGTGACATATCTTTTTCGTTTCTGTTTCGGACGACTGGTAGAGTTCAATGTTGGAGGTAGATCGTTCCAACCTGTTGGCGAGGGAACATGCTGGTAAGAAGGCCTATCCATTTAGCAGCTTTGAACCGATGTGGGTATTTATTGGTGGTGATTTAGGGACCTTCGTGAAAGTACTGGCGTTCGAACAATCCAAGAAACAACTAAATTTGGAAGTTCATGAATACAGTCGAGAAAACAAGAGAAAAAAATGCTCACATAATCATGCGAAAATAGATCAACTGGTTTCCAATGCTTTGGCTAAAACAGTTTCAATCGAAGGTCTTTCCTTTGGCTCAACAACCAAACACATATCAATCAGCGATTTGATTCCCTGGGTGTAATTGCCATCAGGATATGAGTACTTGCCAGAATTAATTGCAAGAGTAATGTTAGCGCCATTGATTTGCTCCTCCCTCTCGAAGGGATTCAACCCATATAATAGAGCATAAAGAGTGCAACCGAGAGACCAAATATCAATACTCTCTGTGATGGAATCTCCGTTCTTGATATCAAAAAGCTCAGGGGCCCTATATGGTAGGGTGCAGTGCTCTTCGACATGTTCTTGGATGCTAATCGCGTGTTGAAATGATGTGATATTGATGGGCATCTTCTGGCATGAGCCTAAATCGCATAGAACAGGAGTTTCGTCCTTTGCAAGCATAATGTTTGAAGGCTTTAGGTCTCCATGTGCAAAAACAGTGGTCTCGTTTAGCTCTGTTCCAAAATCGTTGTTAATGAGAGATTGGTTCTCAGCATCAGAATCTGTATCTAATAAAATTGCATTGGAGTCGGTAGATGCATTCTTGTGGTGTCTGTGCATTGAGTGTAGACCGCGGCAAATATCTACAAATATTCTAATGGCATCCTTCTCATCTATCTGGACATCGTTGAGTGCATTGTTGGTGATTATATCTTGAATGCCTGTCTCAAAAAAGGGCAGCAAAATATAAACGGTTTTGTATCCTTCTTTTTCAGTGACGACACTATAGTCAATACTCCTTACGATAAAGGGAGAGTTAAACTCCTTGTAATTTGAGATTTCTTGCAATGCTACTTTAAGATTCTCGTTTCCAAACGGACATGTTATTTTCTTTAAAGCATACTGTCCGTTGTAGGCTTTGACTAGGTAGACATACGAAAACCCACCTTCCCCTAGCAGCCTCTCAATTTTGTAGTTCACCCCATTGATCTTAAGAATGGGATCAAATGAAAGACATGGGACATATGATAAACAATTGGTGATAAAGTCCATGTGCTCTTCTTGCTAACGAGTTCAGATTAAGCTTTTCCTCGGAAAGAATTATGGTCGCTGGGGCTAGTTGAGCGAGCATTCTCCTTCCATTCAGTATTGTTCCTCCCAGGTCCGTCCTAGCAGAAGACATAGGAGGTAAAATCGCGAAGATCGCTGAACAATTTCCTATCCTTTCTCTTTTTCTTTGTTTTTTCTTACCTTTAGAAACTTCAACTCTCCATCCGCATGAACGTAAGCACAACTTCAGCAGAGTCGTTGTCATCGGACCTTTCTTTGATAAGTGCCCACTCTCACATCAGTGGCTTAGGTCTTGATGATAATTTGCAACCACGCGCCAACTCCCAAGGTATGGTTGGTCAGTTGAAAGCTCGTAGGGCAGCTGGAATTATATTGAAGATGATCCAACAGGGTAAGATTGCAGGAAGAGCTGCCTTAATTGCTGGACCCCCTTCCACGGGAAAGACGGCAATTGCTATGGGATTGAGTCAGTCCCTGGGTGATGATGTGCCTTTTACTTCTATCGCAGGTAGTGAAATTTTCTCTCTAGAGCTGAGTAAAACCGAAGCACTGACACAGGCTTTCAGAAAATCCATTGGAATCAAGATTAAAGAGGACACGGAGCTGATTGAAGGTGAGGTTGTTGAAATTCAGATCGACAGATCAATCACTGGTGGTCACAAACAAGGTAAACTTACTATCAAAACTACCGATATGGAGACTATCTATGAACTGGGAAATAAGATGATCGAATCATTACAGAGAGAAAAGATTATAGCTGGTGACGTTATATCTATTGATAAAGCAAGTGGAAAAATCAGTAAGCTGGGGAGATCATTTACTAGAGCTCGTGATTATGATGCCATGGGTCCAGAAACCAAATTTGTACAATGTCCGGAGGGGGAGCTTCAAGTAAGAAAGGAAGTTGTGCACACCGTAAGTTTGCACGAGATTGATGTGATCAATTCCAGATCTCAGGGCTTTCTAGCTTTGTTTTCTGGTGACACAGGTGAAATTAGATCTGAAGTGAGAGATCAAATCAATACTAAAGTCGCCGAATGGAAAGAAGAAGGCAAAGCTGAAATTTGTCCAGGTGTATTATTTATCGATGAAGTACACATGTTGGATATCGAGTGTTTTTCATATCTCAACAGAGCTTTGGAAGACGAGTTTTCACCCATTGTCATTATGGCTACGAACAGAGGTATATCTAAGATAAGAGGTACCTCATATAAGTCACCACATGGTCTTCCAATGGACTTGTTAGACCGTTCAATCATTATCCGTACAGAATGTTATTCCTCGTTAGACATTCAACAGATTCTTTCAATTAGGAGCAAGGAAGAAGAGGTGGACTTGACAGAAGACGCGCTAGCATTATTGACAAAGATTGGCACAGAAACTAGTATTCGGTACGCTGCCAATTTGATTAGTGTGTCTAATCAAATTGCCATTAAAAGAAGATCCAACACTGTTGGCATTGAAGATATCAAGAAAAGTTATATTCTGTTCTTAGACAGTGACAGATCAGTGCAGTTTTTGGAAGATAACAGATCTCAATACATCGATGATCAGGGTAATGTGAATCTCAATGTAGATGTTGTTGCTGACAAAATGGACACTGATTAAAGTTAATGTATGTTTTAATAGAACTGAAAGAAATGATAGTAAACTCTAACCACTTCCTTTTGTATTTAAAATAAGTGCAATGATCATCCCGTATAGCCCCAAGACCTCCGCAAAAATTAGAATCAACACTATGCCGACGAATAACCTTGGCTGATGCATAAATTGGCGCACACCTTCGTCACCAACTATACCGATGGCATATCCACTGGCGAGACAAGCAAAACCGACACTTAGTCCACAAGCCAAATGCATAAATCCGTTAAACAAAGAGTAGTTGTCATCAGGAGAGAGTCCTCCAGCAATCAACACGGCGACTACTAGGCCATAAACACTAAGAATACCACTCATCACGACAGGGATAAGAGACTTCATAATGAGCTCAGGTTTGAAGGTACCAATACCGGCAATTCCAATTCCAGATTTAGCTGTGCCTATAGCAGCGCCTGCGCAGCTCAATACCATTGCAGCTGTACATCCGGCAAATCCAAAAAAGGGAGCAAAGTTGGGAGCTAGCTCACTCATATTGTGAAGTTGGATGGTTGAAGAAGTAAATGTGATGTGCTGCCGAGTTGAAAGCTGTTAATGGGTAGTACACTAAGAGATTCAGAGGAAAATTAGTATTAGCTAAGCGAAAGTGATTTTTGGAGAATTGGCGTGTGCCAGATGCAACCTCCAATGAAACACAAATCACAAAAATCCAACCTATATTCTGTTTACCACTATTTCACTACTTAACTGCGGCTCATTCGACTCCTTTGTCATCTCCGTTCCGTTTCGTTTCTATCGTACATTTTGTTCGCTACTTACCCTGGTTAATTGAGGAAAGTCAAGCGCGCGACTGGATTTCCATCTGTTTTCCTTTCTTTAGTTAGGGAAGTCAAGCAAAACAACAAGACTAAAGCAAATGAAAGAAAAGATTCATCTACAAGTTCAAGATGTAGCATTTCTCCAAAAGAGGTTTTTGGACACCTCCTTCAAAAAATTGGACCTTCACCTTCCCAATGAGTCCGAAGGTAAAAGAGACCCTTTGAAAGAACAAGTTCGAGAACTTTTGTCTGAGTTTGTTGACGAATTATTCGAATTGAACAAAGACAACTTGGTCATAGACGATTTGCACACTCCTACAATCAAAGAGTCCATAAGGAGCATTAGGAAAGAAAAGCACGAACCATTTGATGACGTATTGAACCAGAGACTACGCAAGA
Organism: Komagataella populi; assembly: GCA_023212995.1. Classification (NCBI taxonomy): domain Eukaryota; kingdom Fungi; phylum Ascomycota; class Pichiomycetes; order Pichiales; family Pichiaceae; genus Komagataella; species Komagataella populi. Next base: position 1,092,731 of record JAKWAY010000002.1, on the reverse strand, counting down.
CGTATAATGAACTAGAAGAACAAACGGTAAAGGTTAGCCAACTGCGAAAGACTTATCCTGTCCTTGCCAAACAGAAAGTGAAACAATATTCAGCACCAGACCAAATAAATGTTGTTCTCCCAGACAACGTTATCGAAGATCTAGAAGCTCAGTCTAATACAAATAGTGGTGATAATAATAACAAGGCAACGATCCCCGATCAAACCACAAATTGTGACCAATTTGAGACGTCGCTGTGGAAACTTTCCAAATTGAAAGAATCAATAAGCGAAACCACACAAAAATGTCGCAAATTGGAGCAGCTAATTGCTGTATTAAGCGAAAACCAAACGTAACACGCCCCGCATATTACCGAAAAGAAAAGGGGTGCAGCCATTTTTCTTAGTGTAGCGAAATGTTTTGGCGAGTGACATGCTTGTGCACCGTTTTGGCACTTGCATTCATTACGGCTTATTGTACCTTTTTTCCTGTCTCTACCACGTGGATTGCACCGAACTTCAAAAATTCAACAACATTACAACCAGCCAGGGGTTCCTTCTCCAGGACTGTAATATTTATATTGTGTTGATTCATCAAAGAGTTACACTGAATAGCCGCTTGAAATGCTGCTCATTACAATCGTTCTTTTAATATCCCGTGCTTCTGCACTGAATATATTACTCACGAGCACAGGTCAATGGGATACAACGAATCTGCGGACGTTATATGATCGCTTGAAGGATCACTCTAACCACAACGTGTTGCTGGTGGCTCCTCTAACAGCGTCTAAAAGCTGTGAGGATTCTGAACAGAAAAGTTCTGATGGTAATATCTCCGGATCCCTTTTGCACGAAAAAACGTACATGGACAGACACGAGTTGGATCAAAATATATGGTATGTTAATGACTGCGCAACGCGTACTTCCTTAATAGCCCTTGACTATATCATACCCACTTTCTATATCGACTGGTCTTTTGATTTAATCATTGTGGGTCCAACGGAGGAAAATAATGCTGGTCCATTAAATCATTTGTTGAACTCCAACTTTCAGCTGAGTAAATTATTAAGTTTCAGGCAGATTCCTGTGATCAGTGTACATACGAATGACCCTATAACTAGGCCTCACAATCCACAAGATCGATTAGAAGATAATGATCCAGCATTGATATATTCGCAGAAGTTGATTGACCTTCTAAATGGCCTTTGTGACTATGTCCGGGATGCACCTTTTGGAATTCATGATTTCCAAACTACACAATCTAAATTTGTGGACCAAAATAATGTTAAATTTGATGAGATACTCAACAACCACGACCAGTTAGACGAGCAGAACACATCTCCTCGTATATTACCTTCTGATGTCATATTGAATGTGAATTTTCCACTAGTTGGATCAATTTCTCGTGCAAAATGTGTCGATCCTAGCTTCCAAAAGACATGTACAAGAAGTAGGCATCAGATGATGATCCCTTCTGCTACTTTTGAAGAAACTAATAATAGCTTTAAAGTTGAAATGGCTACAATCAGCATGCCCACAGACCCAAAGGGAGAAGACGACCAGCCGAATGAAGCTCTTGCTCTAGAAACTTGCGCAATCAGTGTCACTGCCATTTCCAATACTGGAGAAGATTTTGATCTCGATCTTTCCAATATTCTTGACCCCAAGTATCGTATAAGAAAAGATTTAGAAGCATTGGAGAAACTAAAGAAGTCCTTGACTGAGGGTGTTCTTGACCAGGACAACGGACTGCAGCCCGGAGACTTTTATAGTGGCAAGCTGAATGCCTTGGTTGAACGACTGTTCAAATGAAAGAAAAGAAAACAGAAGGAGATGATATGGCATGATAGGTGGACCACAAAGTTGTAACAATATATTATAAAATTACTTATTTAGAGGAATCAATAACTTGAGGTAGTACTTTTGATAACTTGTCAATCAAAATCTTGTTTTCGTCACTGGTACCAATACTAATTCTCAAGCAGCCTTCGCATCCAAGTTCACTTCCCCTGTATCGAACTACTATTTTGTTCTCAGTAGCCAACAAGGTGTAAAGTTTCTTGGCTACTTCATTAGAAGGTTTCTGGTTTTTGTCCAAGAATTGGAGAAGAATAAAGTTGGCATCGAGGCCACCAATTACACGCCCTACATTTGGCAATTTGGTCAAAGAGGAGATGACAAAAGCCCTTTCCTTACAAATGAGTGCACTCTTATTTCTCATTTCCTGGATGTTTTCTGGTAAAGTAGCTCTCAAAGCAATATTAGAAGTCAAATTGGAAATATTGTAAGGATATTTTAGGGCGTTCATTAAGGCAGCGATTGGTTTACTGGCAAATGTTATACCTAGTCTTATACCTGCTAGCCCAAATGATTTAGAAAGAGTTTGAAGCACAACCAAGTTAGGATATTTGTTGACCAAGACGCTTTTAGACGACCCTGCTGGCGAGAAATCGATATACGCCTCGTCCAGAATGACCACACCACCATCCCAACCATTCAAAATAGCTTCCACCAATTCAAAGTCAATTAATTGTCCTGTTGGATTACCGGGAGAAGTAAGGTAAATCAACTTAATGCTGGGGTCATTTCGAACTGTTTTCAATATCTCTTCCGGTTGAATCTGGAAAGTATTCAGATCCAAAGGACAATCCACAATTCCGATATCATTAATGGTTGCACATATTCCATACATGCCGTACGTAGGCGGGCATATTAGTAATTTCTCTTTCGAAGGTGTCAAAAAGCATCTCATCAAGGCATCAATACTTTCATCAGAACCCACTCCTAAGCACAAGTTCCCTACATCAATCTTCTCGCCATCTGCAGAGTTTTCTTGATTCCTGAAATCACAGATTTGCTGTTTTAGCTCTAGCTGGTGAGGATCGGGATACCTATTAAGATTTAAGTCACCCTCTGCAGCACTGAGGTCAGATATACTTGGACCGTGAGTATTCTCATTGGCATCTAGCAGAATTCCTTCCTTAAAATCATCACGAGCACATCTGTAGGGCTCTAAATTCAAGATATTAGGTCTAACAAGCGTTTTGTAGTCGAAAACCATTTTGCGAGTTCAAGAAGTTCCAACTTCCAACGTATATAGAGAATCGTAACGGCTCTGAGTCACCGAAAAGAACCTCCCATGCATTGTTGGCATCAAGGGTGCGCCTATGAAAAAAACATGGTCGTGTATCCGTCCTGAAAATTAGACCTCTGCTTGGATTTCAAATTTTACGGGAACATATCAGGAAGTCAAAACGGATGGCTAGGCAAAACTTCATAGGCCTTGTGGTTTCACAGGGAAAGATGGATAAAACTGTCAAAGTGCGTGTAGAGCAAATGGCCTACAACACAAAGATCCACAAGTCACTGTTCAAGAGGAAAAATTATCTTGTTCATGATGAGGGTAACATTTGCAAGGAAGGGGATATCGTTAGAATTGAGGCCACAAGACCTTTAAGTTCCAAAAAGCATTTTGCTGTAGCAGAGATAAAAAAGAACAAAGGTCAACAGTTTGCCAAATACGAAGAGGAGGCTAAACTAAAGATCCAGAAAGAAGAGAGAGAAAAAACTAATAGCTTCCTTCAAAGAAGAGAGGACAAGACCAACCAGAAAAGCAGCATAGTACAGGACTTGAAGGACATTGAAAAGTTGTGCCATGGCTCATCTGAACTTTCTTTGGAAGAAGTTACAAGGATAACACAATTGAAGGAAAAGTATGGTGTTACCACATGGCCTCCAAACAAACCAATTGTTGATCTGGATATTAAATACTTGGCACAAAAAATTGCTGACTTGCAAGTGAAGATCAGCTTGGATGAAAAATTAGTTGAACTATTTAATGGCAGTAAGGCTAATGAGGAGAAAGTGAATCGCATACTGGCCAACTTGGACAAGGATTCATCTTGCAAGAAGAGTATAAAAAAGAACTTAGTCAGGAAGTTTTTGAATGAGTCTTCTCCTGAGGCTAAGGCAGAACTTGGCCTATAAATAAAGATTGACTTTATGCCACATTTCTAGGATATTATGTACATATATATCGATATCATTAGTCTAAGTCAACTGTATATAGTAGATCAATGGAACTCTTCTCCCACTCATATTAAATGTTGGATGGCGGTTCTAGTGAATTTCGAGGTTCTCTAGATACCACTATACGTCAATTCATCAGATCGTGAGTCCGTCAATGGAAGATAGTGCAAAACTTGGTAATCTTCCAGATCCGGAAACTAAAATGTCCCTTGCTTCAATAGGAGGCGAAGGAGGATCTGAGGACCTTAAAGATCTTGACGATTTAAAAGGGCAACCCATTTCGATTATAAAAGATTTCGAAACACTGGATTCCTCTGGTACCAATGAAGCAAAGACAACACTCTTAAAAACTGATTCTGAATTTGAAGCTGAATTACAAACCAAGAATCACGAAATTCAAACAGAACCAGCAAATACCCTTTCACACATAAAAGGTGTTGCGACCAGCAAGGAGCAAATTGAAGTTGTTCGGGATGCTCCATTGGGGACAGAAGGTAATCACGAAGCAGACAATGAAAGCATTACGGAAGCTGAGTCTAAAGAAGGGAAAGATAAAAAAGGGGACGAAAACTCCTTGGAAGAATTGAAAGAGGAATTGAAAGAATCAGAAGAGAAATCGAAAGAAGAATTGGAAGAGGAATCGAAAGAAGAATCAAAAGGAGAATCAAAAGAAGAATCGAAGGAAGAATCAAAAGAAGAGTCCAAAGAAGAATTTAAGGAAGGGACTAAGGAAGATTTGGCTTCCACAAAACCAAAAAGGCTAACTTTGCAGGAAAGATTGAAACTTGCTGCTCAAACGAAAGCCAAAAAGAAAAAAGAACAAAAGGGGGTACCAAGTTCTGCTATAGGTATTTCGTTAAACGGTACCGCCGAGTCTTCTTCTGCAGATCTAACAGATGCTGAAGCACTGAAAATTAGTGCTCCATTTCCTACCTATACGCCAAGTGCGACGCCAGTTATGGGAATTACCCCTTCGTCTACACCCTCTTCTGTTGTTAACAATAGGGATTCAGTTATCAGCAATTTGCAGAAGAAGCTTGAAGCAAAGGAAATACAAGTCAAAGAACTACTTGAAGAGGGAATGAAACTTTCTGCTAATGAGGTGTCTCTTTTACAAACAGTCAAAAGGCTCAAACAGGAGAATGCAACTCTTCTAAATCAACTGAATAAAGTGTCTGAAACAAATGCAACGCTGGAAGTAAAGTCTTACAGATTAGAAGTTCTTGAGAAGGAGTTTGCGAAGGAGGAAGCGCTTGCTTCAAAGTACGATCAACTTAAGACCAAATTTGAACAGAAAGAAAAGGACCTAAAAAAGTTGCAAGTCAGAGAGACAAATCTTGAGAACAAGTTACTTGATGCAAATCAAAGCATAAGAGAGTTAGATGAAAAGAACATTCATTTGCAATCTAATAGGGATCAAGCAGTATCTGAATTGCGAGAGTGTGAATCGTCACTTGGCACTACCAAGGTGGAGGCAGAACTCACCATTAAGAAACTTAAAGAAGAAGTTCTAAGTCTTGAAGAGCGCATAGAAATTTTAAGGGTTGCCAATGAAAATTCCCAACAATTGGAAAAATCTGACAACTTAGAGAATTATGAACAGTTAAGGCGGGATTTTTCTCAGTCTCGAGAGAATTGGAAGCTTATTGAGGATAGTTATATTCATAAGATTTCAGTGTTAGAAAGTGATATTTCATCCTCAATTACCAAGGAGCAACAATCTGGAAAGCAAGTGAAAGCACTTAGCACAGAAATCAAGGAGTTAGCAAGGGATAATACTAAGTTAATCAATGATGTGCAGACTCTTTCAAAAGACATAAGTGCGTTGAAGAAGGAGATACAACTAAAGAATGATGAAATTCAAAAACTAAATGAAACGTTAGAGAATAAAGAAAATACTTTTGACTTGGAAAAGAAAAGATTGTTGAGGAAACTAGAAGAAAAGAGTCTTCAGTTGCCAGAACCTGTCTCCCTTCCCGATCCACTTTTCAGGGAAAGATCGCTGGGCGACATCAGTTCGACCAGCATTACATCGAGTCTCAAACCCATTAATAGCAATAGTCATAATTCATTTCAACTGGGTGAGAGTTCTAGTCGGAGGGTGTCAACTGCTTCCATACTTGACAACAGTGTCACAAATGATAACGATGCACGTACAATTGACGACTCAAGCTTTCCGCACCATGCTACGGACGTGTTGACTTCTCAATTGAGATCTTTAGAGTTGCAGATCTCCAAACTAAAAACTGAGAACAGATATCTTGCCGAGGAGAAAAAAGGACTCTCACAAGAGGTTGTTAAGCTGATGAAAATGAATGAAAATTCTAAGACCTTTGAACATGAGATTGCGTCGTTGAGTCAGCAATTACAGGAATCAAAGACCGAGTATGAGAACGCTTTGATACTTCTTGGAGAAAAGTCGGAATTGGTAGAAGAATTGAAAGCCGATGTTGAGGACTTAAAAGAGATTTGTCAACAACAAGTGAAAGACATGGTGAAGTTAACGTCAAAAATGAAAAGTTAATATAATATATATATACAATCGTTAAGAACAAAGTAAAGTCAGTACCACTACACAAAACCCTGTTGTTCAGCTAATCTCTGATGTTCATCTATGTCCACAGCTTCCCATGGATAAGCGATCCAAGCATCTGGGACATCTCTGGCGGCATAGTACTGTCCACCACCCAGCATGCTCAAATCTATTTCTGCTCTCTTTGGCTTGTTCTTGTTATTAAGCACAAAAACGTTGAATTTAGTGATCTCATCCTGACGTCCCAACTTTTCAGCCATTTCCTTGACATCTTTATACAATTCACTGACGGCATAATGTAAGGTGGTTCTTGTATCGTCGACTTCGTCTATGATCAGCACATTCTTACCTATCAAAGAATCAAAGTGCTGGCTTAGAGCTCCAAAATCAAGCCACTGAGTACGGATGACCTCTTTACCGATTGAGTCTTCTCCGTTTCCCATATCCTCGTACAAAGACAAACCAATAGCTTGGATTGGAATATTCTTCTCACCAGGCAATTTTATAAAACTTCTAAGGATTCTTGCAGGAATAAAACCTCCACCTCCGATTGCAACAATGACATCTGGTTTTCCGTCCTTTCTGATTTTAACAGCCGTTTCTTGGCATAGCTTATGGACAAAGTTGTATGAAATATAGAGCTTCTCACTTGACATGGTAGATGTCCTTGCTGATGAAACAAACTCGGAGGAAAAAAAAAAAAAAAAAAAAAAGAAATAAAGAACATAAAAAAAACCGAAGCGCAATCGGATCAACTGCTGGTACCACTAAAATTATACGAAAGAGACGAAGACATCCGTTATCGAAAGGTATGCTCTAAGGCATTAAAACGGTTACTTGAGCATTATATATATATAGAAATACTGATAATAATTTATTATTGTAGCTGAGAACTCAAGTAAGGGATTAATGTGTTCTCCATCTTTTCATATACGATAGAAAATTTTCCCGATATATATGTAGATATAAACATGTTGCTTAATCATTTTGTTCGATATCAGCAAAATCATCGGTTTCTCCATTGTCGTAAGTCAAGTTTTCATCAGCAACGGTATAAACAGTAGTAGAATTGACATTTTTCTCTTCATCTTCTAATGAAATGCTAGCGATTTCATTTCTTAGGCTTAGTTGTGCTTTGAGTAAGGTCAATTTGCCTTGCAACGAAAGCATTGTTGGAAGAACCTTTCTTTCTTCATCTAAAACTGTTGACAAAAGCTGAAGAAGTTGAACGTTTTCAGGAGACTCTATAAGAATTCGGCCATGGGTAACGATTATCCATTTTATCCACATTTTCAGGTTTGAAGAATGGACCACGTTGGAGGTGAAATATTGAACTAATGTACTGAATAAGCTGTACACCTCAGACTTACTAAGATTCTTGACTGTTTCCCCCACATTGGAGTTATTTGAAGCACATATGCTAATAATTTTTGTTCCGTCTTCAATGTTGTCGGAAATTAGGGCGTACAGCTCGTCAGCAGTGTCTACAATATTATTGGAGTCAATTATTTCTTCCTCTTTGTTTTCAAGAACTTTTGCCACTTCCTCTTCATCTTTTTCTTCTTCCTCATCCTGGGATTCACTAGACTCTTCTTCCGTTTCAATAATATAGTCGGAATCTCTGCACGGAAACTCTACAAATCGAGGATGCATATCTTGGAACCAAGTTACAGTGATGACTCCATCTTTAACATAGAAGCCGGTTAATGGAGCCTTGGAATCTGTTCTGATTTGGGAGAATGTGATGGTCTGGCCCTTTCCTGTAGGCAACTGGCATATCTGGATAACTCCATTGTCATTTAAGGTTGCAAGGTATTCCTTGTCATCATGTTCAAAGTTGTAAATACTGACCACGTTCAGTAGAGTGTCAACGGTAGTAATTGTACCCTTCTTGTGTAATGAGTGTACGCACAATGTTGAGTCATTCAATCTGGCACTGACTATGATATCAGGATTCTTTATGGATTGGACTAATGACACTATCTTCGTACCATGACCTCTTGGAACAGGAAGACGAATGTAATCAATTGAGTCATTTGGAGATACTAGGTAGATAGATGCAGATGCTAACAATAAGGTGTTGTCCTTCAAAACTTGGATCAAGTCTATGTTTTTGTCAACGCTAAATTCCAACGATGATACACTTCTGTTCTCTGTAGCATTAAAAAGCTTTATGGCTTTCAACTCTTTATCATATCCATAAAATACACCTTTCGAGTCACTGTAGGTACTAAGACAGTTTATTTCACTTTCATTGACGATTTTATTGCTGATATCATTATGGTAGGGCGACAGGATCAAAATTGCTCCATTCTTGAGCATTACAGCCAAATATTTTTGTGGAATAGTACCCCCATTTGCTTGCACAACTTCTCCGTTGGTATTTCTCTTGCTTGACTTCTTACCCGAAGCTTTTGGTTGTGTTTGTGTGATCCAGGTGAATGCTAGAATCTCATCCTGCATATCCAATTGGAAGCGACTGACAACTTGTCCTGAAGGAACTTCACAAATGATTATCTCATTGCGACTCCTTCGGTCAACTCTATAGCTGAAAAAGACACCCTCAGGATCAAACAACGTCTTGCTAACAGAATAAAACATCTGGGAACTATAGTTGTAAGATAAGGTTTGTCTTATAACCTCTGAAAAAGATTTTAGATGACAAGAAAAAAAACTCATGGTCGTGTAATCAACTGAAAAACTAAGAATGATAAAGTTATGTAGAGGGAACAGAAGCAATATCAGCTTCCAGCAAACAGGTAGGTTGGGGTCTCCGCTTGAAAATAATTATTAACGCTATATCAATTGATAAGCCTTGACAACTAGCGCAACTTAATTTCCGGTAACATCGTATTCAAATCATGTCACTTTAACAGCTTTAGGAGATTTGTCATTCTGTGAGCGACAGTTATCGCGAAGCCATCTGACCCATGGTCCTAAAAATTCTGATAGATCTTAGAGTTGACTCATTAGCCAATCTTTCATCATGACTACAAATTTGAAACATGCCTTTGAAAAGGCCAAGAAGCAGAGTAAGTTGATTTCAAATGAATTCAAAGGATTTTGCTAACTATTGATAGATCGTAGTGCTTTGATCACCTTCGTTACTGCCGGTTACCCAACTATTAATGACACTGTCCCCATCTTGCAAGGACTGCAGGCTGGTGGCGTTGATATTATCGAATTAGGAGTTCCATTCAGTGATCCAATTGCTGATGGTCCCACTATTCAAGTTGCCAATACTAAAGCTCTGGAAAACGGGGTTACCTTTGATATTTGTTTGGACATAGTTAAACAGGCTAGAGCAAAGGGTGTTACCATTCCTATTATTTTCATGGGATACTACAATCCAATTTTAGCCTATGGGGAACAAAGATTGATTGAAAACACTAAAACTGCAGGTGCAAATGGTTTTATTATTTGCGATCTGCCTCCTGAGCAAGCTGTCAAGTTTAGAGGTCACTGTGCTAAACAAGGTCTAAGTTATATTCCTTTAGTTGCTCCTGCTACCACTGATGAAAGACTGAAAGTTTTGAGCAAGATTTCAGACTCATTTATCTATGTTGTTTCTAGAATGGGAACAACAGGTGCACAAACAAAAATGTCTGACACATTGCCTCAGTTAGTAAAGAGAGTAAAAAGTTTTGCAGGTTCAAGTCCAATTGCTGTTGGATTTGGTGTCAGTACTCGTGAGCATTACTTGGATGTTGGAGCTTCTTCTGATGGTGTTGTCATTGGAAGTAAATTGATCAACGTCATAGACGCAGCACCCGAGAATCTGAGAGCTGCTGCTGCCGAGAAGTTTGCCAGAGAGATCCTTGGACGCACCGATGATGCTACTATTACCGATTCTTTGAGTGACAACGACAACGAGATTTATCACCAAGAAATTGCCTCTGACGAGACTCAATTCAATGAGAGCCACAAGTTTAGTCCTCATTTTGGTCAATTCGGTGGTCAATATGTGCCGGAAGCTTTGCACACATGTTTAGCTGAATTGGAAAAGGGTTTTGATGAAGCGGTAGCTGACCCAGAATTTTGGAAAGAGTTCAGATCTCTATATTCATATATTGGAAGACCATCATCGCTTCACCGTGCCGAGAGACTTACGGAATACGCCGGGGGAGCTCAAATCTGGTTGAAGAGAGAAGACTTGAATCATACAGGCTCTCATAAAATTAACAATGCATTGGCTCAAGTGATTCTTGCTCGTCGTTTAGGTAAAAATCGTGTTATTGCAGAGACTGGAGCTGGTCAACATGGTGTCGCCACTGCCACTGCTGCCGCTAAGTTCGGTATGAAATGTACTGTTTTTATGGGAGCAGAGGACGTTCGTCGTCAAGCTCTCAATGTGTTTAGGATGAGAATTCTTGGTGCATCTGTTATTGCCGTTCAGGAGGGAACAAAGACTCTTCGTGACGCCACCTCTGAAGCTTTCAGGTACTGGGTGTCCAATCTTGAGACTACACACTATGTTGTTGGATCCGCTATTGGGCCTCACCCATATCCTACATTGGTGAGAACTTTCCAAAGTGTTATTGGAAGCGAAACCAAGGAACAATTCAAAGAACTGAATAACGGAAAGCTTCCCGATGCAATTTGCGCTTGTGTCGGTGGAGGATCTAACTCCACAGGTATGTTCTCGCCATTTGAAAAGGACGAGTCTGTAAAGCTTTATGGATTTGAAGCAGGTGGAGATGGTATTGATACACCATTTCATTCAGCTACTTTGACTGCAGGTAAGCCAGGTGTTTTTCATGGAGTTATGACTTATGTTTTACAAGATGGTGATGGTCAAATTCATGATACGCACTCTGTTTCCGCTGGTTTGGACTACCCTGGAGTTGGCCCTGAATTGGCCGCTTGGAAAGCTAACGGTAGGGCAGAGTTTTCTGCTGTAACTGATGCCCAAGCACTAGAAGGGTTCAAGATTTTGTCCCAACAGGAAGGCATCATTCCGGCACTAGAATCCAGTCATGCAATTTACGGTGCATTGCAAATTGCAAAGACCATGTCTCCGGATCAGTCATTAGTGATCAACGTGTCAGGAAGAGGTGACAAGGACGTTCAAAGTGTGGCCGAAATATTACCCAAGTTGGGACCTCAGATTGGATGGGACCTGCGTTTCAGCGAGGACATTACCAAAGAGTAAGTGATAAAACATCAGGTTGCTTAATGCGAAAAGCTGGGTAATGCTGGGAAGCATTTGTATTATTACCTTAACCCGGTCGCATTAGAGAATGTCTCTACTTTCCAGGAGTTTTTAAGAACTTTCTTGTATCCGCATCTAATTATGATATACATACTGTAAATATATGTATGTATGAACAGTTTATCTCCATTAATATTGCGTTTAATGATATTTTTTTATTAGTGACAGTTGATGGCTGTAGTATTGAAGATTTTTTATGCTAGTATATAATACCAGGGAGCATCATGTAGCTTACATCTTATCTACGTGTACATCATTAGGTATCCGGAGAATATTAATATCAATAATTCGCTAGAAAAAAAAAATATATCATAGAACCTTCAGTGAATCAACGGGAATATTCAAGGTGTCTGGATGTTTTTTCCACACAAGCAAACGGGAGTCCAACTGACTTACGGTGTGGATGCCATTCAGTATGACCCACGAAATAAAATGGTTTCCTGGAACTTTGGTTGTTTGCGGAATCAAGGAGTGTACCTCCACAAGATCAATGCATCAACTGTAAAACCCAAGCAAATGGCAACCAAACCATGCGGCATCAAAGGTAGAGGAAAAGTGCTCAATCAATTACACAATGACATTTATATACCAGATACTATTGTCTATAATCTGGACTCAGAATCAGCAGTATTCAATTCAACATCTCGTTTTGATCCAACGATAGCAGACCTTGTAGCTACAACAAGATTTGAATCTTCTGAAAGAAATGATATGATTGCACATGTATCAGGATCGTCTAGCAGTGTACTTATGATTTCTCAAATAGTATACGAAGATGGGATCTTAACCGAAAAATCAGATTCCCAAACTGAAATTGAACACTCTACCAAGCTCCCTATTCTGAAAAATCTAACATCTTTGGATTTCATATCTCCGATAAAACAAATCAAGTGGGCAAGCTTGAAAGATGCTGATGGAAATATATCACCCATTCTGTCTATTAGAACTGTTCGCTCGGTTCAATTGTTACAAATATCCTGTAGTAAGGAACTATCAATCATATGCCATATTGACGCTAGTGAACAATTTGAGAATGACTTTTCAGACTTTACGTTTAACAGAGAAGACAGCAAACAGTTTTCAATTATGGATATTGACGGCAATCTTAAATGCTTTGAATTGTCAGACTCAATATTGAAAGAGAAAGGAGGGTGCACTATTCATGATCCGATGGAGCTTTCTAACTACAAACAGTCGATCTTCATTAATGAAAAATGCTTATTTATCTGGTGTCGATCGTCTTTATATCACTACAATTTCAAAACGCTGACATGCATTGTTGAGTTAACTTCATGGTCCAAATTAGTATTTGTCGAGTATTCGGAAGGCTTCTTGTTTGTATTGACAACTAAGGAGCTGATATTGGTCGACTCGGAAACTTTCGAACGGTTATTCTCTTGGAAACACTATCTTAGGGACCATGATATGTCGCTCAAACTACATTTATATCAAATAGATGGTCGATTTATGTGTTTTCTCTATTCAGGTTGTCATTCTATAGTTGAAATTCTGCAAATTGGGTTCAACAAATCTGACCATCAACTTCACCTACTGAACGATCCACAATACATCACACTAGAATTAACTGATTCAGTGAGGTCAATTTCTGTACTCAAAATACCACATGAATATGAAAAGCCTAACCAACTGCATCAATTAACAATATTCACCATTTTTTACGTTGACCTAAATAACGAGTTTGCTTTCACGTTATTTTCATCCACCCCTAATTTAGAGATGGAAGGTGGCTTCGACTTGGAGTTCATGTCATACTCGGACCAGCCAGAGTTGAATAATGTACCATCGAGGTCATCTCCTTCTTTATCTGAAGTTAATCGCATTTTCGACAGTTGTTTTCCATCCTTCCGAGATGTAGATTCGGCTCACTTAATCCAAAACTATGCGTACACATTGGGAGATTTTTTTGATTCACTTCTGAAGTCAAATAGTGATTCACGCCTGAAGTGTTTAGGTAGAGTTGTGCCTCAGCCGGAGTATATCGATAATTTTGAGGAATTAGACTCAATGATTAACCAGCTTTACTTTCATTTTGAAAACACAAATTTGTTATTTGATATATCAAATACTACAATGCTTAAGCCTATTTTTGGATCCGATTTTGAGTACTCTATGACTTCAGTTGAGTACTTTATCAAATGTTTGTGGACCTCTCCTCCAGGAACACCACTAAAAGTGTCTCAACAATTTCTTCAGACTTGCAACAAAATTACACAGTTTGTTGGCCTGAATATGATTCTGGTTAGAAATATAGGAGCTGAAGATACCATTCCTGATCTGAGCCTAGGATCGTGGGAAAATTTGGTCTCTGATTGGGATAATGAGTACGATAGTTCTGTCCAGACATCAAAACAGCCGAAATCCCAAAAAAAGAAAACTTTTACCCCAGTTCAATCACAAATTCCAACGATCAATCTCTCACAGAAGCAGAATAGCAAACACCCTAACTCTCAAGTATCGTTTTCCCAATTTACACAAGAACAATTCACACAGCCTGAATCTCAATTAAACTCTCAAAGACCGCTATCGTCCCAGACCCAGTCTCAAAGGGCTAAGAAGAGAAAAAAGAGATTGGGTGGATTTGCCTAATATATTGTGTCCACTATCATATAAATGCATCACTATTTAGTTACTTCTAATACATTTTCAATGATCTCTTGATCCTCTCTAGATAGTTTTTTAGTGAAGAGATCCTTTTTGAGAGAGTCATTATTCAAAATCCCGGTGAAAACCTGCTTGAAGATATCAAACACGTCAACTGAATCAAGAGGTGTAGTTGTAAGTGGATCATCAATCATTGTAAATTCATCTACGTCATCCTTGGATTGGGCAGTTTGCAGAAATTCAAGATAATCATCCTTTAAAACGTTCGGGTGGTCTTCATCATCATCTCCTTCCGGTTCTTGCAAAAATTCATCTTCAATTTTTGATGATGCAGGATTAAAGAAAGTTTCATCATATTCCTCTCTTTGTTTACTAAGGTTGGTAATGGCTTCAGGTAGCTTCCTAAGCAAAGATGCAATCATAAGTCCAAACTCAGGGAGCAGAGAATCAAGCTTTATCTGTATCAAAAAGTCTCTTGGCAGGCTGATTACACTCATTGCAGCTATTAATGAAAGTTTCAAGTCAAATACTCTGAACAAATGCTCCGACAATTCAAACCAACGAGTTAAAACTGGGAACAATGTTTGAGACTCAAGTAAAGTCTGAAGTGTCCCTTGAATATCATGAACAATGCATGCTAAAACAACATTATTGAGAAAAACCTTACATTCATACGTTCTGACTTTGAGATTAGACGTTGCAATGGTTGTCTTTAGCAATGTAGGAATAAATGGTTTGGAGCCTTCTCTCAGACAGAGAACAAAAGTAAAGGCAATATTACATGCAATCGACAACTGTTCTTCATCTAAGTCATTATTGTCAAACGCATCCTCAAAAGAAGAGAGAATAAGTTTCATCATAGCGTCGCTGTACTGAGCATTCGTTTTGAACACGTCCGCTCCAAAGGTCAAGTAGTTTTTCAAAGCTGGAACGAAGTCGGAAAGGTAAAACTTCCCTGTACCGTTATCAAACGTATTCATAACCAATTCAAAGACCTGCCACATTAAAGGTGAAATTGATCTCGTCAAGAATGTAGAATTTTCGATCAGCTCTGCGACTTCAGTGAAAAAATCTTGCATTCCGTTCTTCAAACAATATTCAATTGCAGGATAAAATGATTGTTCTAGTTGTAAAATTGTTTCCTTTGAGTTTTCAAAAGACAATAGAACAGTTATGATAGTATTTAAAGTTCCTAAAACTACCATTTCTTTCTCGGTATTATCATCTTGTTCAGTAGAAGTTTCTATCTCAACGAGAAGTCTAGATAATTGTTCGGTCAACTTGTTCATCAATTCCAGACCAAAAGGTTGTAGCTGCTCAGCATAATTTTCAACCAAGTTTTGGATCACAGCTGAGATTGTATCAGTTTCCATATCGTTAGAAAGATTGAGTAATTTCTGCATAGTTGGAAGAATGATCGGTTCAAGTGCCTCCTTGAAATCAGGTGCATCAATGAAGGTCTGAATACCCAAAGCACCCTCTAACTGTACAGGTAAATCGGTCTCATTCTGGAAACAGTTAACTACCCCTTGATACAAAGTGCCGAGGTTTTCCTTATTTTGGAATTCCAGGCCATCAAATTTTGTAGCAACCTCGCAAGTCCTAGCATTCAAGAAGCCATATGGCGAATTGAAATAAGGAAAAACAAAAGTAGCAAGAAACTGCTCTACCTGAGGATAGAAAACACAGTTCTTTTTCACCAGCTTATGAGCAATGGCACCCAGTAATCTAAAGGCTCCTTCACGTTGTTTGGCACCCTCCAATGAGGTATCATTTTGCAAAGAAGTCAACTTATCATAGATAAACTGCATGACTGGTTCTAAGCACGATTTTGAACGTTTTTGAAGTAATGTATACATTAAAGAAACAACAGCCATAGCAGGAGATGTGGTCGAGTCATAGACGTTCAGAATCATATGAATGTACTCGTAGGGGTCGGTCTCAAAAAGTTCCAACAAAGAATCTGAAGGAATCAAAAGCGGATAAGCAAAATGAGCTATCAGGTCATTCACAGATGGTTTGATAAGCTTCCAAGTATCTTTTTGAGGTATGCAGTATTCGATAAACTCGACTAGTCCGTAGAGACATGAAGGGGAGAGCCATTTGGAACCCTCTCTCCATTGGCCTATGATTTGAAAATATGTATTGATAAGTTCAGGGGTAAAATGATTAATGAAGACTGCCTTGAACTCAGGATAGTCGAACTTTTGAGACAGGCTACTGGATGCATATCTAGTGAATACACGAGTCACATTGTTAAATCCCCATTTTTGGGCCTTTACGTATGGACTCCTAACCCTTTCATCTTCATCCTTTGCCATTACCGAAGCAGGAAGTTGTTTTTGTATAATCCTAACGTGTAAACTTCCCCAACCATATATGCTGGTCTCTGTTCTTAGTGGTTCTGGAAGGTCATAATAAGTGGAAAACTTATAACATTTCAGAATAAGTTTTAACATCTCACCAACTAAAACGGTGTCAGTGTCAAGCTCCAATAGCGAGTTAGCAATATCTAGTATTCTGGGAAACGTTTTCATGATAATGGGATCCAAACTGGAGCTTCGAGTAGCATTTTCAGACCACCTATAGCTTCGACAAATTTCACTGAGGCACACTATACCTGCGAACACGGCATTCTGGTTCGACGTATCATTTAGCAAGTTGATTGTTAGTGGCAGAAACTCTGGCCAAGATTTGGGATAATCATAGGCAAGTATGGTACTAAGGGCTGGGAACAACATATTTTGAATGAATCTTTCATTGTTAATCAACCCTTGAACCAAACGTTCTCTAATGATCGGCCTTTCATCATGGTCTATAGCTTGAGAGTTACCCCAGTTTTTCACTATTCGATTTTTGAAATAAGTGACACAAGCTCTTTTCGTGTCCGTACTAACTCCTTCTTCGTTCAATATATCAAGACATGCACCTAGAAATCCAAAGTTTTTTTCCAATTCTTTCAGCTGACGCTCGGCGTTTGCCCTAATACCTTCATCGGACTGAAGTGTTCCCACAAAGCAGGAATGTAAAGCTTCAACGTCCATTTCTGATTGATATCTCACAAATTTTTGATCATAATCATCGGAAAATTATGGATGTGATTCTCTATTGGGTAGTGCACGCATGAATGGTTCCACAGACTAAAGGGTGTGAAGGCCAGGTATCACTGAGGTAACTAAGAAAGCAAAACATGTCTAATCTAGAAGAAACAAAAAAAGAATTTGTGTTTTTAAGCAACTTGATGTGGTATTGCGAAAAAAAATCCGCTTTAAGCATACAGTCAAGGAACAATAAAGAACTACGGAATAAGAGTTCTGATTATGACGCCGCATGAATGATGTAACTGTTTATGCAGGGCCAAACTACAGACTTTGATCTCTCGGAATAATTTAAACTTTTATTGGAAGCAGATTGATACGAATGGCTGTTTTAATTACTGGGAGCCATACGTATTGGATAAATGATTTTGTATCTTCTGGGATTGCTGCTTAAATGCTTATCGAATGTAAGTAGAATTTCCGTGCGATATTCATGAAAATAACGTCAGGGGAAAAACTGAACGGTCTCCTCTCCTGACTTCCTTGACTGCCCTTTAAGCCTGAAAGTGATGCATGATTCTTCATGTGCAAGTGCCATGAAGCGTGTGCGTAGAGAAGTTGAAATCGGGAAACCTAGATATGAGGGTTTCTTCTTACACTTGAAATTCAGCATGGATACCTTATTCCATGACATAAGTCGATTTCATACGATCTTGGACAAGCATATAGATGAACTAACTTCTTACATTTCAGATGGCTTCCCATGGAGCAAAAGCTGGTTTGGCTTCCATTTAATGTCTTGTGATCAACCATTATGAGTTTCACTTGACCCCATAATACCCGTTATGTAAGCCGTAGGTGACAGCCTCGAATCACTGAAAAAATATCTGACAGATCGCAATTATCAAATTAGCATCGACACACTCTCAGATCAAGAGAGTTCTGAACACCGATCCAGATTAGTAAATCAATATGGGAGTATCTTTAGTAGCACTTGCGATTTACTATCTGGTCCTGCCATTGATTTCGTTTTTTGCAGTCCAACATCTTAAGCTTTTGGACGCTCCTGCAGATGTTCCCCTCAAGTTAACACAGAAACAGAGCAATACCTCTTTAATCGAATTAAAAGATAGTAATACCCAGAACTTTGGACTACATCAGCCTTATCAGGATATAATGGAAGTGTTAACCATCGACAGCGGGTTCATTAACTGTGCTGGCTTAGTAATATTTATTGCGGTGTTATGCGTGTTCTTCTACTATCTGTCCCTCCTGCTGCTGGGTGGCATCTCAGATCTTTACAAAGGATTAAACGAGCAACAAAAATTCAGGACGGCACCTTTGAGTCCCGTGAAAGAGTCTTCAATCTACCAAGAGCAAACCTTTGAGTATGTGGATGTGGATCATGAAGTGGAGGCAGAAAAGGATGCAGCTGAACAAATTTCTGCCACTAAAACAAACAATTCATCCTCACAGACAACGACAGCAGAAACAACTCCAACACCAAAATATGAAGAGGGGAGCCGGAACACGAGCGCCGCCTCACTGGAAAGGTTCATGCAATCTATTGATAGTTCGGAAGAAGACAGTGATGCTGATGAAGGGCACAATACACCTAGCAATAGACTTAAACCAGAATCGTGGGGCAGGAACTCCATGCTTCAAAAGTATGCAGAACGCAATCCATACACACCAAGGCAGTCTTTGTCTCCCGTGAGGTCTGTTAGTCCTAAAAAGGGTAAGGCAGAACCTACCGAAGTATCTTTAAAGATAAACCAACTAGCCAATATGACCAGGTCCTCCGTGTGTAACTCACCTGGAACATCATTTGCCTCATCGGTTTTGAGTACCACCACCGCCTTTCCGCAAACGTCAGTGATTCAAACTAACGATGATTCAGCATCCATTTTGGAAGATATTGTTTTACAACATTAGCAAAACACACGAGACAATCTAAACACACCGGACCATTTTATATTCTCTGCAGAAACACAAAAAGCAGAACATAGCACACACTAGTGATAGCAGTTAACAGAAGAACAATATTTCCACTGGTTTTAAAGTAAGTGTCTTCCTCAGGCATCTCAGCATTATTCTCTGGTGAATCGTCACTCCGCGTTCCTTGAACCACTCTCTTCCCTTCCTTATCATCTACTAGAAAGTAGAGATCCATATTCCTCGTACGCAGTAAGCTCACAATGAAAAGAAGCAGCCCGTAGATTGTAAATATTATGCCTATAATGATAAACTCTTTGTTGAAGATTTTAATCACGATAATACTAAAGGATAGGGCACCAATACTGCTCCTCAAGTAAGCACCTTCATAGGTCCTCTGATGAGCCCTAACATCCAGTTTCTGGTCTTTCGTTGACAGTTCGGCCAATCCTGACGGCCTTCTATCTAGTTGATTCATAGTGCAAAATTTATGGGCAAATTGGTTTTACTGCAAATGATCGGTATTGTCTCTGTATAGTGAAGTGATATATCTGGGGGATAAGGCTCTCAAGAAATTAAGAAATCGAGAATGACGAAACATTTGACAACAAAATTTGACTGAGACTACACAACTAGCTCTACAAAAGAACAATGCCTCTTGTCATTGTCGCAGTTCATTATTCATTTCATAATATATACAGACTATAAACTCATGATATTGTGCCAACGCTCCATAGAATGAGGTGGAGGAACAGTTGCAACGACCAGAACCCAACTTTTTTAGCCCTTTCACTTCTTGAATTTTCGTCTGCGACGTAATCGACGAAAGCGTCATAGACTTCGGCCTGAAGATCGTCCATGAGCAATGAATCGTAAATGGTCCAAGAGCCATCAAAGTCCGAAAGCTTCTTTACTACGCGACATTTGATTGGAATGTATGTGTTTCGGGAGTTAATGTACGCCACAATGGGTCGAATTAAGGCGTTGTTGACATAGGACAATTCTTCAGTAAAAAGCGGTACAGAGGCTCTTGGATTGTTTAGCTTTAATTGGAAATCCAATACAAAGTACTTCGTAAGGTCGTTCTTGATTCTCTCCTCGTCTGGTTCTTCTTTATAGTCTCTTTTGCTAGCTCTTCTTGCTTCTTTCTTGATGCTAAGAGCGATGGCCTGGACCACCTCCGACACATTCAGTTGATTCTCTTCAGGTGACATAACATCAGCAATCATATCAACTGATCCACTATGAATCCATCCGAACGGTCCTTCAACTCCCTCATTCAAATGATCCAAATTCAGGTTGTCAACTCTGAACCTTGTTACTCGTCTCCAGGATATTGAAGATGAGCTTGACGTTGGTGGAATTGGAGAGTTATCTATAACCTTTTCAAAGTCGTCCTTCTTCTGTAAGTTATGTATAGCAAACAATGAGCCATCATATGAACCATTAACGTTGTTTGAGTTCAACAAGTCATAAAATAGCCAGTTCTTCCTCAGTAACGGGATATCGGCAGAGTAAATTGACACATCGAATATTCGGAATCCTGATGGTTGTTTTAGGGTGAAGAGCACATCTTCCATTCGGAAGTTTTCAATTTCCCAATCGCCGGGTTGATAAACATTTTTATAGTTGGTAGCAGAATCTCCTTCTTTCCAGTAAACATGTGATCGATCGACTACACCTCGCATTCCCTTCACTTCTACTTCATCAATGATTCCTCTACCATTGACCCACTTTTTGAAGGATAGCGAAATATTGACCTCTTTAATGGTGAGATCAAACTGTGTATAGTTCCCATCATCTACCGGTTCAGCCTGTACGCCTTCTCCACCATTTGCAGCTTCCTTTTCTGCTGCTGCTGCTGCTGCTGCTGCTTGAGATCCCTTTGCGAATATCATTACACCTCGGGGCCTTCTGCTTACGAAACAGTTTCTGAAAGAGATCTTTCCGTCTCTCCAACTGGGGACAACCGCATTCTCAAACACCACTGTCAATTTTGTGTTCTTAGTAATGAAATTTCCGAGCTTTTTTGCCACAAACTCTTGAGCAAATACCGTATTCATAGTGTACAATACTAACGAAACAAAAGTTGTCGATGCAAAAACAAAAAGTGCCAAATTGCCCACTACTATCCAAGAAAAAAATGCACTAAAGTCATCTGTGTTGAATGGTCTGTAGCTTTTGATCAAGATCCACTTGAACCTTACTTTCAGTCTTTCAAGAGAGTTCCTTGCTGATCGCAATAGTTCCTCTTTGGTGGGCAGATGAGCCTTTGAAATCTCGGAAGCATTAGTTTCTTTTCTTAATTCGACCCTTGCTTGCTTTGTAAATTCCTGATCTAGAGGTATGTTACTTTTTCTCTTATGAACCTCCGGTTTTGGTTCATTCTTGATAGTGTAAAACCTTCCCTTATTTTGATAAATTAATCTTGGTATAGGGAAGTGAGTTATCGGTCGGAACATCATCGGCCTTCGCATAATTGTTCTCGTGATCATCATTTAACCCTAAATGAATGGCCAAGTTGGCCGTCTGAAAATCTACTTCACAAAGGCTTAACACTAGAAGATGAAATCAACTATTCTCCTAATTATAATTTTCCTTGATATTCGCTACACAAGGATTAAGTGGATGGTTGCCCTTCACCAGTCTCACCTTTCTCTTCGAGAGAACATGAAACAGTATTTTTTCTACTATACACTAAGCATTTAGTCTTGCTTAAGATCTATATCTCTTAGCCACCAGGGTATTTTCAACGATATCCCAGAACTGCTCTACTACTTGCCTATCGCTAAAGCGCTCGACCCGGTCAATATCCAACACTTTGACGTTCCATGACTTGACACTTGGGGGAACAGCGTCTCCTTTATATTTGAAGTAGAATCCATTAAACTTCTGGAACAAAATGTGTGGATCCTTGTATTTATAGTTTTTGAATTGCCAATCTTTGCCCGTCGTGACAATGGCGACAACTCTATCCCAGTACTCACTCTTAGTAAAGAGCTTCTCTACATTATCGACCACTAATAACTTGATCGGAGTTTTGAACCTAGATGACTTTCTTTGTATGGCAAGTAAATTGCTGGTGGATGCAGTTTCCTTTGATGGATCCAAAAACTTTCCTTCTTGCAAAAACTCTTTGACGTTAGACATTCGTACCAAGGAAGAGGCAGCTGGAGATAACACAATGATAGGTTCTTTGTTTCTAGCATCCTTCGCAGAAGAGGATGAAGACGACGAGGTGGAAGATCTTCCTTGTGAATCAGATGTTTTAACGTTTGTAGGCTTTTCTTTCAAAATTCTCAGTTCGCAGTCCTTTGCAACTGATGAGAAATCTTTTGGCTTTAACCCTCTTAAAACCTTGTTGTGGTCGATCAGAACCCTTTCATTGCTCGCAATCTCGTTTAATAATGGGTCGTCAGCAAGTTTTCGTTTCTTTTTAGCAGAGGTATCTTCTTCACTCTTGTCATTTGCTCCCGTGCTTTCTGTTTCGTCCCCTTTGATGAAAACACTGGTGGCTATCTCTCCCTTTAACCATGCAATCAGCTCCGATCTTTCAACAAAGTTTATGCTGTCAATATTTTCCTTTTCACATTCTGTAATGTAATCGGCAGACGACGAGTCCCTAAAGAGCCAACATTGATAGATCACTTTCAAGTCGAATACTTTACCATTGATAACAAAAGATGTGGGAGCGTCTAACGGGAACTGTTTGTCACCGATGTTTAATTCTTTGGCACTACTTATAGGTTCACCATCCTTAAATCCTATGGGTTTGCCATTTTTGATGGCTTGCCGTAAGGCAATCAATATTTCACTCATTAATGATGATAATTGTCCAGTACTTGATGTTTTTCCAGTGTGAATGAATAAGCGCATATTTCAGAATATTCGCGTTAGGATGCTAGATGTCAGTTTCAGCATTTCAGGTTTGACTGGAAGGAAGGTTATTAGGCACTGAAGATACGGAACAAACTTTAGTATGTCCCAAATTGGGTTTTTTTAGAGTATATCAGTCTTTTTGACTCACCAATTAGGAAAAGATGTCTCAAATGTGGTCAATTTCCAGCAAAAACTCGAATTAGCCATTAATATAAACTAACATTTTTCTCGATAATTGATGGAACTGGCTGAAATATTTACCCTTCAGTTCATGATCAAAACGTCTGGAAAATCACTGACAGCATTCACGCGGATATCCTTCACCGGATATTCCAAGCTTATCAAATGCTACTCTACTGAACCTCTGGCTTCCACTGCCACAAATAACATGTCAATAGCTCTCAAGCAGCAGCTTTACATGATTGACAGTAACTCTCCAGGATCTGTCTTCTTTTTACCCCATGGAACAAGATTATTCAACAAGTTGGTCCAATTCATGAAAACTCAGCAGAAAAAACATGGTTTCGATGAGGTCATTACCCCCTTAATTTACAAGAAGAAACTCTGGGAAACATCGGGACATTGGGATAACTATAAGGAGGACATGTATCGTGTGGAGGGAAATGAAATATCCCCGGGCGAAAGTAAGGACGAAGAAACTTTTGGGTTAAAACCAATGAACTGTCCTGGGCATTGTCTGATCTATAAGAGATTTGATAGAAGCATTAATGAATTACCAATACGCTATAGCGATTGGTCTTCATTGCACAGAAATGAAGCTAGTGGAGCGTTAACAGGATTGACAAGGGTGAGACGCTTCCACCAGGATGACGGACACATTTTTTGCACGCAGGAACAGATTAGTGCTGAAATTTTGAAAACATTACATCTAATAAGATTAGTGTACGGTGTTTTTGGTTTATCAGATTATTCTCTGATGTTGTCTACCCGCCCCGATAATTTTGTGGGATCTCTGGAAGAATGGGACTTTGCCGAATCCCAGCTCAAATCTGTTTTAGACCAAGTTGCTCCTTCTAGTTGGTCCATTAGAGAAGGTGATGGCGCCTTTTATGGACCCAAGATTGATATTTTATCACGAGACAACTACTCCAAAGAACATCAAATTGGTACTATACAGTTGGACTTTCAGTTACCACACCGGTTCGAACTCAAGTACAGACCGCATGAGGGTGACTCAAAAAAACCGATAATGATTCATAGGGCTGTTTTTGGTTCCATCGAGAGATTTATGGCTCTTTTGATTGACCATTACCAGGGAAAATGGCCTTTCTGGCTGAACCCTCGCCAAGCAGTAATCATCCCTATTAATTCTTCCCATTTGGAAAGGGCGAAGGAAGTACGTGATTTATTATCTGGCCGTTCTAATGACTACGAAACTTTGGATGACTTGGTAGAACACCAGTTCGATATAGATATCGACTCAAGAGCTGAAACTATTGGATACCGTACCAGAGATGCTATTAACAAAAGCTACAGCTATATCATTCTTATTGGCGACAAAGAGGTTGAACACAATGTAGTCGCCTTGCGATCAAGAGACAACAGAAAAGTGTCGACCAAGACTGTAGGAGAAGTTCGTGAACTGTTCCAGGATCTTGTACGCTCATATCAATGATCATTTTTATAAGAGAAACGTGTATATAAGCCCCCTCTAATACTATAGATTCGAAAGTATTGGCTCTACGCCAACTACTTTCTTCCCAATACTGCAATACGAGCTTCCTCTAGGCCATGACGTGAAATATTTGGTAATGGCTCCCGATTAAACTCAACCTCAACTTTAGGTAACAATTTAAACAAAATTCCCTGCGAGCCATCCAGGAAATCTGAACTAATGATATCTTGGGGAAGGTAATCAGCGTGTTTGATCAAAAAGTCCTCCCTATTAGCTCTTTCTTTCTCCTCTATTGATTGCAATTCTTTACGGAATCTTGAAACCGCAACTTCTACTTGATCATTAATTTTCCGACGACGTTCAATCTCCAGGATCAAACTTCGATATGAAGAAACAAAATTTGTATAATAGTCAATCAAACCGACCACGCTTTGTTCGTACTCAAAAGCTTTCTCTAACAAAATTTCGACCCTTTGGGCTTTTTTAGTGATAATGTTTAAACCTTGCTGGAGCTTTACCTCGCCAAAAAGTTTAAGACGAACCATAAATTGTGCAGTGAAGTTATCATAAAAAATGCTGAACTTCTTAGTGATGTTTTGCAAATGTGAACAATTCGTTTTTAACGATTGATAGTCCTGGTTTAGTATGTTTATAACGTATGGAAGCTCCATCGAATCGTTTTCTAATACTTGAAGCAATTCCCTCTTTTGTTCTTCGGTATGCGGTTTCGATAAAAGATCTTGTCCCTTCTTGCACTGATCAAAATGGTTCGTCAAACTTTCCAAAAGGGATGCCATATCAGTTTCAAGTTCATTATTGCTGGCAATCAACTTAGTGATTATGTTATCGTGGTTGCTAGAGTTCTTCTTGGAACCCTTTGAAGAGGTGTCCGGAACTTCGTTTACGATGAATTCAGCATACCTAACTTCCAGCTCCTTACTATAACTTTCAATCTCCCTAGATATGTCCGCTAAATTATTGTCAATCTCATCCCTGCCATAAAGATCTGTACTCTCCCTCAGTATATCATCAACACCGTTGAAAAGTTCATCTATCTTGTCATCGCTCACAAAATGATACAAGGTGAGAGATTTATTGCCCTGGTTGGACTTAAAACTTGGTTCTAGTTCGATCTTATGCAGTGTGTCTAACACACTCCTTAATAACTCGCAATCACGGGTAATCTTAGTTCTCCATGAATGGTTCTTCGTTTTGTAGTTCTTTACTATTTTAACCAAAGAATCCTTTAAAATGGCCAATAGTCTTATTTGTTGTCTACTGGCGTCAAATAAGAAAGTCAATTTCAGCAAGAGGTTATCTCTCTCACTTAGGACCTGATTGATCTTCACCAATTCACTGTTTGCAGAACCACAGATGCCTTCCGCTTCTTTCAAGCAAGTCAATGCATCATCTGTCCAATCCTTTAACTGATCCATTTTGCAAAATTGACTGTCATAGAGGATTCCAGGCCAGTGTATGATTTGAAGAGATGATAAGGAAAGATGGGTCAATACCGATGAGCCTGGTATCGCGCGACCCCAATAAAGGGCAGAACTTTTGGATAACTAACGCTAGAAACACTATTGACATAATAAATATTCGACCTCCAGACGAGCACAAGCTATAGCCTGGCAGGTCTGAGCAGTTATGAATTTTGTTAAAGCAGGAGGTCAGAATTCGAATCACGTTCAGACATCCTTTATGGCCTCTTTGGGTCATTTGAATGATGATTGGGATACCTCAGATGAGTTGGTGAGCGAAGAAGAGCCCGGCAATGACGATATCCCTCAGCATCCGCAGAATACAACGTATGGTATTGGAGCTCATCTACTGAAACAAATGGGATATGTTGAAGGCCAAGGATTGGGAAAAGATTCGCAAGGTATAGTAGCCCCAATCGAAACGATACAACGACCGCAGGGGGTTGGGGTAGGAGGTGTGAAGGAAAAGGGCACAGGCGTAAAACCAGACGATGCCAGAAAAATGGAGAAAGACAACGTGGTTCGATCTTCAACGATTGATTTGTTTACTATCATAGAACGGATGAGCAAGCTTACTACTGTCCCAGAGTGGCTCAAAGAAATCTCCGATAAAACCTCTGACTTGAAACTGGATAGAGAAGACGATTATATCGTAAACTTTCAAGGACAGCAGCTCACTCTAAGGGAACTTAAGCTGAAGATTTTGGAGGAAGTTAGGAAATTAGAGAAAATCAAACAGGATCTTCATTTTAAAGAGCATCAACTAAATGAAGAAAGCCACCTGACAGAAATATTATTATTGAAACAAAATAACTTTGAAAAGATCCAGGGTATTTTGCAGCAAAATGATTCAGAGAAATTGAAACAACTCTCACTACTATTAGCTACGGATGCTTCTCACGATAGAAGCACCCGTTCTCCAATCTTGGATATAATGATTCAAGTAGCAGATGACTTTTTGAAAGCTATCCTAACGTCATTTAATCCAGTAGATTTTGATTCAACAAATATAATAACGACGAAAGTATTGGCGTGGAAAAAACTTTTCAAGGATACAGGCATTTTTGAAGCTTTAGTGTATTCCCATATTAAACCAAGACTTCAAGACTTTTTCAATAAATGGTCTATTTATCAGCCGAATATTGGAATCAGTGTGTTGGAAGAATGGGAAAGTGTCCTTTCACCACCATGGATGACATCCTTATTCACAGTTTGTGTACTACCAAAGCTTGAAGTTGGCTTGAACACCTGGACTATTGAAGACCAAGAAGCAGATCCTCGATACTGGCTGCTAGATTGGTTTGACTATTTGAAATCTGCCTCTCCGTTGGCTGGATGTTTAAACATTATCATTGAAAAATTTTCTATCTGGTTAGACGCAAATTGGAAGCTAGGACCACTTCCTAGCAGGATTGTGGACGTTTGGGGCCCTTTATGGGGGCAAGATGAAACCGAAAAGATAATTGACACTCATTGTATTTTGAAAATAATGAGAACTCTACACAATATCACCTTAAAGAAAGATTGGCAAACACAATCCTTCGAAGTGTTAAACCAAGTGTTTTCAACCAAAGATTACCTGCGCATCCGCAATTATGTGATGAATAATATGTTAGAGCTAGTTTTTTTTCCCAGGTGGCTTTTTACCTTGGGACAGGTACTAAAAGACGGTTCCCAGTCAATTATGAACTGGCTTGTAACTTGGCTACAGTTTTTTTCAGAGAAAAGATTATTATATCCTACCATCCATGAGCATTTTGAGAAAGCTTGTAACCTGATAAATTTTAGCCTTCAAACTCCCTTCATAAACATAAAGAGAGAAATATTTTCCAATATCCCTAGTGATGACACATTAATAAAACTTGTGCCCGTTGTTAAAATTGATAACGGAAGAAAGGTCATCAACGTTAATAGCATACCCGAGCATAGACTTCATACCACATACAAAGACATAGTCGAGGACTTTTGTTCAGAGAAAGGCTATTTGGTTATGCCTCTGAACCAATCGATTGGCAATAATTTAATGAAAATTCAAAGGATCGGTGATTCCAAGCATGAAGTGTGTTACATCGCACAAGACGTTCTTTACGTGAAAGAGCCTGATGAAACTTTCATTCCTATTTCATTACAAACGCTAGAAAAAAGACTACAATAAATGAACTTAAATCGTTGCAGCATTCATATTCACTTTTATCTCGACTATATACAGGGAAATACAAGATTTAGTTAGTTTTTGCCGTCTCTTCGACTGCCTCATTTGAAGTCGTATCAACTTGAACAGAAGCAGAACCTTCAGAGCCTTCAGTCTGGTGAGCTTCTTGAATTTGCTCTACCAGTTTATTTTCGGCTTCCACCTCAGCAGCATCGGTTGGCACTTCTCCATACTCTTCGTCATTTCGAAGCTCCTCGCTGTACACTTCTGGGTACTTTCTGAAACATTCCTGCATGCCCTTGAACTTTTCAATACAGTCAATACCCTTTGGTTCTGCTTCTGAAAAAATGAAACACGAGAAGGCTGCCTTGAACTCCTCACCACATGGTCCGTCGGCCATTCCACCTAAGCATGGGCAATCCCAATTGATCTCGCCAGTTTCTGGGTTGTATGCACCGGCCTGGCC
Organism: Komagataella populi; assembly: GCA_023212995.1. Taxonomy (NCBI): domain Eukaryota; kingdom Fungi; phylum Ascomycota; class Pichiomycetes; order Pichiales; family Pichiaceae; genus Komagataella; species Komagataella populi. The sequence continues at coordinate 1,063,770 of JAKWAY010000002.1, read as the reverse complement.
TTGGTCTTGGTCTGGCTCTGACTCTGAGGTGGACACAGTCTCACCGAAAGCCTCATTTTCAGAGGAGAGTTTGCCATCAACCCTTGAAGGACCCTCGTTAACTATTGGATCAATCTCTGCAGCTTCTACTACTTCTGTCTCTAAAGCGATGGCTGGATGCAACATGTTGTATCCGATGGCAACAGAGGATACTAATCCGGAGACAGCAACATACTTCCAAGCGTTTGAGTAGCCAGTGGAGACTCTTGTGGAATAAAGCCTTCTAGGAGTATCTTTCAGTAGGCACTTGGAGACTGAGAAGTTAGTACGCAGCACTGTCGATCGTAATCTGTACATCTGGTTCTACAATAATTAGTAATGGTGGAAAAAAAACTGAAAATAGCCAAATTCAAAATGCTATCTCATCGCTCGAACGCAATTACTTAGGCGCCTCCAGAATAATCAAGCCCTAAAAATACTGAATTTTCCAAGTGAATTAGATTAAGAATAAGTAATGTCGTAGTATGCTTGGTCATGTTTGGCGACTTTGTTATGTATTACAATAATGAATGCTCTGCAAGAAAAAAACTAACAGGTGCATGTGCTGTGTATGGATTGGGACCCATTGGTTCGTTCATTTGTTGAAAAGTCCACTGAATCGAAAGTTAATGAGGGCACATTCTCACTGTTTTGTCTTTGAAGAGCCAGTAAAGCTGCCCTTTGGAAAAGGTTTTCAATTTGCGTGAAGTTTCTAGCTGACAATTCTATGACGTCCTGGGAAACATCTTGAACAAGATCAGCTTGAATCTCTTCGCTAAACTCTATGGCTTGCCTAAGAGATATCTGTCTGAGGACAGACTTGTCTAACTTGTTTCCTACTATCATAATTGTTGGTCTGCTCACTTGACAGTTATTCAGAAACTGTTGCACCCAAAGGTTGAGATTATAGAAACTTTCACTGTTGCAGATGTCATACACTATTATACAGATATCTGTCCCTCTGTAATAAATTTGGCTGATGCTATTGAATCTCTCCTGTCCGGCAGTGTCCCATATCTGTAATATCACCTCTTCATCAAATTCATTAACGTGAATTTTGGATGTCAAGTAGTCTGCGCCGATAGTAGCTTTGTAGGACTCACTAAATACTTTGTAGTATAGCTGCCGCCTTATGCTGCTCTTTCCTACACCTTGGTCCCCTAGAAGTAGAACTTTGATGGGTCTACTAACCATTGGAGCGGAAACGAAAATTCAAGATTATGTAGCGTGATAAGGAGCTGAACGAAGAGAACTGGAGAAAGAGGTATCATTCGCGTATTTAGTAAATTTCTATTGTAATTAGCTCTTATCTGGATATAGTTCAGATATTATAAAAAAAGAATTCAAAAAAACGAGCTTCTGCTAACACAAAGTGTTGATAGAAGACCTATAGAGAGTACAACAAGATTGTGTTGGCCATTTTCAAACTTGAGCTTATTTGTCTCTCCTCTAATGAATAGGCTGTATAACTAGTGAACACTCATGTGCAATTGAAGGGCATTAGGGACGACTGGATTCACAATAGGGAAAGACAGCATAGCTACTTGATGCAACATTCAAAGGCATGGACTGTCATTGTAAGAGCAAATCTAGAATATTCAGGTTGAAGGCATAGCTAAATAAGGAGAAGGTATTGAGGTAACCAAGCAATAAAAAAATTGACAATATCGAAAGATGTAGGTAATATTGTTTTGAGCGTACGTCGTCCATACTTTTCAAAAGCCTTGCATCCGACAAAACTAAAAGATTAAAAAAATCATACCTTTTTGCTCTACGAGTCTCATCTCTAGCGCCTACGTGTCCATTAGTATGTTTCCTTCTCAGTACTTTTCTGTCTAGTCGACACTTTCCTCTGCTCTTTAACCGGTTGCAAAACGCAGCGATTCCAGTATAGTAAATAGGGCGCTGTCGGTTGCCCAATTTGTTAGCATTCGAGGCCAATCTATCACAGGTTTCTGCACGTGGTACATTTATCTAAAGTTCCACTGGACACTTCAAATAAATATAAGAATGAGCAGTGAACATCTTCAGACCAAGCATAAGATGTTATTTGGAGTCAAGCTGAAAAATGAAATTTATCCCCCCTGGAAGGACAACTACATTCAATATGACCATTTGAAACGCCTACTGAAGGAGAATATCATTAGAGGTTCAAGCTACAGTGACAGCAATGAGACCAAGGATGATGAGGTGTGGAACGAAAGAGATGAAGAAAAATTTGCCGAAGAACTAGACGCCAATTTGGACAAGGTGTTCAAGTTTCAAGTCGAGAAATACCAAGAACTAGACTCCAAGATTGGGGAATTAGAGCAGATCACAGAAAGGTATTTGGATGACAAGTCAAAATTTGACGTCTCAGAGTTTAGGAAAGATCTGGAACACGTTGTTTCCTTGGCCAACGAGCTGGATCACTTTGCACGATTGAATTTCACTGGGTTCCTCAAGATCGTCAAGAAACATGACAGGCTGCACAAGAAGTATTCTGTAAAAGCACTTTTGAACGTCCGTTTAAAGAACCTACCCTACCACACCGAAGATTACTCACCCTTCCTCTATAGGTTGTCGTTCTTGTACCAGTTTTTGAGGGACAGTTTTAGAATCGACTACTCATCTGATTCGTTATCCAGGTCCCTTAGTCAGAACGCACCTCAGAGTTTTATAAGCGCTAACTCGCATACAGCCAGTGACTCGGGAAGCGACAACTTCAAAGTATTGAAGTTCTGGGTTCATCCTGAGAACCTGATGGAAATCAAAACTACCATTTTACGACACCTTCCTGCCCTGATTTTTACCGATGAGTCAGGAGATGATGACGATCTGAGTGATCCTATAATAAGCACATTATACTTTGACAACAGAGATTTTGAGCTCTACAATAACAAATTGTTGAAAAACCTAAAGGAGACCCCTACCCTGCGAATCCGCTGGACTGGTAAATTGACACCAGGAAAAGATGTTACAGTGGAAAAGCGGACTTTTCTCAACGAAACTGGTGTCGACGATGACATTAAACTGAAACTGAAAGAGAAATACATAAACAATTTCATTAAACTCCAGTCTGATGAGGATGAAGAAGAATCGCTGGATCACTCTGTCGATTATACGGCTCGCTCCAAAGAATTCAATGTTAACAAGTTTACCTCCAAGCTAACTAAGCGTAACCTCCCTCAGTTAACCATTCAGGATGAACGCCAAAAGTTTATAAGCTTGCAGAAATTCATCAAAGAACAGCATCTGGAACCTGTAATAAGAACTGTTTTTACAAGAACAGTATTTCAAGTTCCCGGTGATGAGGATAATATTCGAGTTGTTATTGACAGTGACATGCTTTATATCCGTGAGGATTCTTTCGATAAAGAAAGACCTATCAGAGACCCAAAGTCTTGGCACAGACGTGATTTGGATCAACCGAACCTTGTTAACCCATTCGACGTACTGAGGGAAGGTGAGTATGCAAAATTTCCTTACTCAATTATGGAAATAAGAGTAAACGAAAGGATATACTCTAACCCCAACTCCAAGACTTATAAATGGGTTGGAGACTTGGTTAGTTCGCATCTGGTTAAGGAAGTTCCCAACTTTTCCAAGTTCATTCAAGGTATTTCATCTTTATTTTTAGAAGATGATAATCTGGACATTCTGCCCTTCTGGCTGCCAGATTTGGACCAAGACATTAGACGACCACCTAAGGGATCTGATTACACTGATAACATGTCACCTATTGTCCCCTCTGAAGCTAATTTGAAACAACTCCATGAAAAGATTTTGTCACCCTCGATTAACCCCACCAGCGGTGTCAATAATCCTAAACTGAACAACATTATTGAAGAGAGAAATGACGAATTTGATTTGGAAGAGTCAAGTGATGGTGACGGAAATGGATCGTCTTCTTCCTCTGTTCACAGACTCTCTTTGGCAACTACGAGGCTCCACAACAGAAGTTCAAACCGCAATGTGTCCAGCAAACTCGACTATGAGTCTGAAGATGAGGAGGTGATTCTGCCACCTGGCGTCAATAAACCGACCGAATTTCTAAGAAACGCAGGACCTGTTAGGGTGGAAGCTAAGGTATGGTTGGCTAATGAGAGAACATTTTTGAGATGGTTGCACGTGACTACAATGTTAACTTCTTTGACGTTTTTGATTTATTCAACCGTCAAATCATCTCATATGCCCACTGTGGCTACTGTGTTGGCATATTTGTATTTTGCCATGTCGATATTCTCAGCTTTGTGGGGTTACTACATCTACATAACCCGATTGGAATTGATCAAGAAGAGATCAGGTAATCACTTTGATGCTGTCCCTGGCCCTATTGTTCTGGGAATAGTGCTTCTGATTGCCCTTTGGTTTAACTTTTTTGCAGGTTTAAGAAAGGTACGTCAACTTGATACTTTTGGTGAACTGAATCCCGAATCATGGAACGACTACCTAATTGCCAAGGTGTTTAACATGATAGAATAGATGATGGATTAAATCTTACATAAGCGGTGTTTTATCAGGGGAACTAAAAAAACTCAAACTTACGTCACTGGCATAGATAACGGAAATCGCGCGCGCGTAGTCCATTCCCTAAAAGAAATATTTTGCCGATCCCGAACTACATGCGCTATCGTAATCCGCTTGTTAGTCAGAAATTTGACTTCTCCTTCTTCTTTTTTCACTCAATCGTAAAGTATCTACCATCAATATACAGCTTGATGGTGTACCGATATTCAACCTCTCCAGACGCTAATGCAGGATGTCTAAGCGCCCTATCCTACATTTTTTACGGTCGCTTTTCCCAAAAGGCTAGAACCCCAGAAGAAAATGAAAAGCTTATTGATTATTATGATGACAGCTCCGATGAGTCTTTCCCAGAATTGGAAACAGAGAAGGATCCAGGTGAGTATTGGAGAATAGATTCTAAAATTGATACAACAGAAAGGCTATCTTTGCTCAGATCTGAAATGAAAAGACTCAACATTGGTGTGTATATCATACCTAGTGAAGACCAACATCAAAGCGAGTATACTTCAGAAAAGGACATGCGAAGAGGCTTCATAAGTGGTTTTGATGGCTCTAGTGGAGTAGCTGTAGTCAGCTTGACCGGGGAGGCCGTCCTATCTACAGACGGTCGCTACTTCTTACAGGCTGAACGTCAGCTAGATTCCAACTGGAAACTGTTGAAGCTTAACACAAAGGGGTATATCACGTGGCAAGATTGGTGTTTGCAACAAGCTTTGGCGCAAGATGTTAATTACCGGCGGATCAGCGTAGACCCACGTCTAATTACTCGTAAGCTGGGAGAATGGTTTTTGGACAAATGTCATGACCTGAACATACAGTTTGAGCCCACCATTGACAACCTCGTTGACAAGGTTTGGGTAGATCGACCAAGATTAACTACTTCCAACATCTTCCGATTGGACGAGAAGTATACCGGAGAGTCTAGTGAAGATAAAATCCAAAGAATTAGACAGCAATTGAAAGCAAAAAATGCCAGCGCTCTCTTTGTCACAGCATTAGATGACATTGCTTGGATCCTGAACTTGCGTGGATTGGGGGACATACCTTATAACCCAGTGTTTATCTCTTATCTGGTGGTGCTTAAGACTTCGTTATCGCTTTACATTCCCAAAATTTCGTCTTTAACTCCGCCAGTGTCGGACCATTTGAAGAAGTTGGGAGTCAGGGTACAACCCTACGCCACGTTCTGGGACGATCTTCAACTATTGGAATCGGGATCTGCTGTCGTTGTGCCATCAAATTGCTCGTTTGCTCTTGCAAGTAACATTCCTCCCACAGTATCTGAACTCATTTTTGAATCCATGGTAACTGATATGAAATGCATCAAAAATTCGGTAGAGCTCAACAACCATAAGATGGCTCAGTGGAAAGACGGAATAGCATTGGTTAGATTTTTTGCCTGGCTTGAAGAATACCTGGTTCACCACAAGCTGACCGAATATGAAAGTACGCTGGTACTGTCTAAGTATCGGTCGGATATGTCTAACTTTCGTGGAGAAAGTTTTGCCACGATTGCCAGCACAGGTAGCAACGCCTCCGTAATTCACTACGCTCCCACGAAGGCTGATTCTAAGGTGATTAATAGGTCGGAAGTTTTTCTGTGTGATTCTGGAGCTCATTACTTGGAAGGCACCACAGATATTACGAGAACTTTACATTTGGGGAATCCTTCACCAGAATTGAAAGAGCGGTACACTTTAGTGTTGAAAGGTCATATTCAGTTAGCGTTGAGCCATTTTCCAAAAGGCACTGATGGGAAGACTTTGGATGCAATTGCAAGACAACCTTTATGGAGGTATGGATTAGACTATCACCACGGAACAAGTCATGGTATAGGGTCTTTCTTGTGTGTTCATGAAGGCCCTGTGGGTATTGGAACAATGGTTGGTAACGAAACACCTTTACAGCCAGGCAACTTTATCAGCAATGAACCAGGATTTTACAAAGATGGTGAATATGGCTTTAGAATTGAGTCAGACATGGCAGTTGTTGACTCAGGTTATGCCAATGATGATATACCCTTTTACAAGTTTGATTATTATACTAGAGTTCCGTTCTGTACGAAACTGATTGACGAAGATTTATTGAATGTAGAAGAAAAGAAATGGTTGAATCAATATTATGAAGTGCTGAGGAACGAGTTGGGAAGCGTTTTAATTGATGATTTTGATGATATGCGTGCTTGGGAGTATCTCTGGAGGGAGACCAAAAAATTTGAGGAATAATGAAGGTAAAATAAGCCCACGTGGAGTAACGAAAAAAAAAAAAATACTATATAGATGATAATGCAATCACACAAACGTAACAGTGGTCATCGATTGAGATTTTCATGGCTTAAGTGACGTAGACATAATAGTATTATAAATAGAAAGAAAAGTAACACTTCGGTTAAGGAAGTGATTTTTTACATTATAGCTTCACTTCTATTTAAGTTTACTACAGTTTACTCTCATATATATATTTACAGAACAGATAGCTGGAACCAGTTCACTAGCCAATGTCATCAAATAGAGAAACCAACCATATCCTAGGCTGGCTTAGGTGGGGGGCTGATGATGATTTTGATAAAAACTGATCCGATACGCGAAGCCTCTTAATCTGGTGTTGATTTCTCCAGCCAATTTCTTTACCTCAACGAACATGGTTGATCCCGCAAACGATCCCAATAACACTCCCAAAGTCCCTAAGGGGTTCAAAGCAGTGTTTGACGACACATACAAGACATGGTTTTATGTAGATGTGGCCACGAAAAAGTCGCAATGGGAGCCGCCGGCCGGAACCAGCTTCGGAGAAGTAGAAACGCCACCAAGTGGTCCACCTCCGCCTCCAAGCTATAGCAGAACCAACTCGAAAGAAAGTAGCGGGTATAGTTCTGCCCAGAATAAGGGCAGTACAAGCGATTTCGTCCCGCAACAACAGTACTTTCCCCAACAACCAATGTACGGTCAACCATACCCCCAGCAGCCCATGTATGGACAAGCGTATCCTCAACAGCCGATGTATGGTCAACCCTACGTCCAGCAGCCAATGCAATACCAGCAGCAGCAGCAAAGAGGTCGCATGGGAGGAGCGGGGACTATGGCTCCAATGCTCGGAGGTATGGCGCTTGGTACGATGGGAGGTATGATGGTAGGTGGAATGATGGCCAATCAGTACCATGAGGATGTGAATGAGGCAGCTGCTCAGCAGAACGACTACGGAGGAGGTGACTATGGTGGAGGTGACTTTGGAGGTGGCGACTTTTGAGGCTAGCAAGAGAATCGTATATCAAATATATATTGTACTTTTTCAATTCTGAGATTACATAATCCACCTGTTTCGCTTAAGGCTAATAACTGTAACGTAAACTTAGACTTTCATTTCCAAGCTCAACATTCGATAAATACCTTGAGGAAGTACGGATGCAACCTCCAAAGTACCCTTTGAAAAGTGCGGATCCGAGTTTCTTTATGAGCTCCTGTGCGGATGCCATGCCATTTTCCAACCGTCTCTCCGAGACCGGCGTGGACGATGACCAGGATGACGAGTCTCTGTCTGTGGAAATGATACACCAACTTCGACGTATCCTTATATCAGATGGCGTGAAAACAAATAGGAAACGCATTATGGAAGACCACAAGGACGAGAAGTCTAGTTCTCCCTTAGAGAACATGGATTTGGTTCACACTCCAGATGCACACATCACCAATTCATTTGCAGAACCAGTCAGTCTACCCTGTTTGGAAAAAGAGTCAAACTTTTTGGAATTTGATAACACAACTGATAACTGTACAAATTCTCTGTTATTAAAGAAATCTTCCCCCAACAAAAGGAGGCTGACTGAATCTGTTTACGCCTCTACTAATGAGAATGTTGCTGGGGAAAATACCCACAACCACCCCCACAATATTATTGCTACTTCATTTCCCTCAGCCAACACAACGGATACTGACGCAGCTGAGGTTGCATCTATCCCGTCTGACCCTCTTGCTACTGCGGCCACTACTGCATCGTTAAGCGGTGCGAACGCCGTAGGCCCAACTACATATTTGGAAATGGATCTACCTTTGCCATCTCCAAGTGCATCACCCTCCCAGTCTTCTTTCAATAATAATGAAGAAGAAGAGTTGATTTCGTCAGCTTTTTTCAGTAAGGAGATTTTGTTTCGCCTGCCGACATCCAAGAGAAAGCTGACAAACCTCACATATGAATTAGTAAAACTTTTATCTCAGGATCAATCTATCGAGAAGAACCTGATCTGGAGGTTACTTTCTAAACTGGACCGTGCTGACTTATCTTCACTGAACCACATAATGAATAATTCATTGAAACGTGACTTGCTAAATAACCTTCCATTGGAGATATCTACAAGAATCCTTTCGTTTCTTTCATATAGGGACTTGCTGAACGCGTCATTTGTATGCCGAAATTGGTCCCAACTTATCAATAACAGGTCAAGCATTACGTGGAAGAGGCTCCTCATCAAAGACAGGTTCTTCAAAGATGAGGATGAGTTAAATGCTGAACTGATCAAGGAAATGAAAAATCTAAACTTGGACCTCACCCCCCCAGAACTAGTCTCCGCTAGGGAATCAATCATAGTGACATTGTACCGCAATATTTACAGGAAATCACTGGTATTAAATCAAAGATGGTTTAACCCAGAATTCCAACCTAAACGCATTAGTGTTAGCGCTCATGGTCCGTATATAATCACTTGCCTTCAGTTTGATGAAGATAAGATTATTACTTCTGCTGAGGACAAAACAATCAACATTTATGATACCGCTACGGGAAACCTTCGATCCACATTGAAGGGTCATGAAGGCGGCGTTTGGGCTATGAAGTACTATGGGAATACGCTGGTTACTGGTTCCACTGATAGAACAGTTCGCATCTGGGATATAAAAAGAGGAGCATGTACACATATTCTTAGAGGTCACACATCTACTGTTAGGTGTTTGGAGATTTTAGAGCCTACGAAAGTTGGAATAAACGATAAAGGTGAAGCAATCATATTCCCCACAGAACCTTTGATAGTCACAGGATCCAGAGACCATACTCTACGTGTTTGGAAATTACCTCAGTCCAGTTTTTCTCTAGAAGAAACAGAAGATTTCTCTATCGACGCTGATGATTACGAGACTTTCGACACGGATGATTCCGATTCGAATCCTTTCCTCATAGCTGTTCTACGGGGTCATATAGCATCTGTCCGATCTGTGACCGGACATGGGAACATAGTTGTCAGTGGTTCTTATGACAACACTGCCCGTGTTTGGGATTTACAAACTGGCGAGTGTACCAAGATTCTGAAGGGACACACCGGTCGTGTGTACAGCGTGGTACTAGATACCAAAAGGAACAGATGTATTTCCGGTTCAGTAGATTTTTCCATAAAAATTTGGGATCTAGAAACAGGAGAATGTCTCAAGACCATGAACGAGCACACCGCATTGGTGGGATTGTTGGGCTTATCAGACAAGGCTCTGGTTTCTGCAGCAGCTGACACTACTCTACGTATATGGGATCCTGAAACTGGAGAAGCTCGAGGTCAACTTGAGGGTCATATTGGTGCCATTACTTGCTTTCAACACAATGATAGAATGATACTGAGTGGAGCTGAAAGAATGTTAAAAGTCTGGAATACAGAGACAGGGAACTTTGTCAGAGAGCTTCTCACCGATGTAACTGGAGGAGTATGGCAAGTTCGCTTCAACAGAAGAAGATGTGTTGCGGCAGTTCAACGAAAAGACATGGAAACTGATGCTAAGGAAAGCTTCATTGAGATTTTGGATTTTGGCGAGAACTTGTAGTTAGTACGTCTACATTGGAACTCTACATAAACTAGATATATACCGTTTGCACGGCCTGTATTTAATGAATGGCATATAGTCGCGAACAAACATTAATCCTCATCAGTGGAGTGGGTTAACAGACATCTTCACTCAGGTTAGTTAGCTAAAAGATGGATGACAGATCTCGATCATCTCTGACTAATATACTTTGTCAACTGTCTTCAATCGGAACGCACCCTGTTCCGGAATCAGATTCGGAGGTCAAGCTGAATGAAGGTTCAAAGCGTCTCTTTAATATCTCACCAACCTCTCCAAATCAGCATCTGACGAATTTCAAGAGGAAGAGAGTTGCGATCAACAGCAACTACAACCCACATTCACGAGAAAAACTACTATCAAGGATAGAAACTTATGGAATACTGAATTGGACAGTTGAAGATTCTACCTTGACTCCTCTCCAATGCAGTCTATATGGCTGGAGATGCAGAAGCGGGGATAAGAATATACTGGAGTGTGTATCGTGTCACCACAGATTGAGCATTCAGCTGAACGAGTTCCATTCTTCGGGTGAGAATGAATTCAATGAAGATGTTGGTACCTCTATAGGATATGGTAACCTTATCTTCCAGTTCGATGAAGAGGAGGATACTGATTATGAAAAGTTCATGATTTTAAGACAATCTTTAGTGGATCGGTATCTGAGTATGATGTCCAAAACTGTGCTTGAAGATGGATCCCACAAAAAATACTGTCCTTGGACCGTGAAGCATTCCGTTCTGTCCGACTACCACATTTCTATGAACGATATTGGATACTTTTTAGGCAGACTTGTCAAGAATGTCAACGTACTCAGGGATAATAAAAAGTTTTGGAGTAACAAAAGTTTCATACACGGACTGAATAATAATGATTTGAAGATATTGGTGAGTTGGAACAAAACACAGAGATTCAATAACAGATTAACCAACACATCGAGTTACGATGACATAAAATCTATTATTGTGTCTCTTTTCAGTTGGGAACTATCTAAGCAAAGGTTCCAGAATAGAACTGTGTGCTTGTTGAGGTGCAATCAATGTTTCCGAAGAATATTGCTTGGTTCATTTGACGAGAAGCTATTGCAACGCAGTAACGAATCCCACCCACAACCTGGGAACTTGGAGGATGAGTTGAATCTTACCCCTTCGAAAGTTCTGACACCAGTGCCATACATTTCTGACTATACTGATTCCATATATGACGAAAATGAAGCAGATGTCGATCTCATCAATGATCACCATAGTTGGTGCTCCATAGTTTCAAATTCAAACTCCTCTGAAGAACTAGGGTACAGGACAATATTACGAATGATGGATTCTATCTCTCACTACAACGTTCAAGATGATGATGGCGATGCCATAGTGGCTGATGTATCTGACAATTTGACAAGAGAAACGGAAGACATGACTATTAGTGGAACCTCTATGAATGATATCATGTCAATATCTCCAAATACCAAGTATGATGATTGGAAAGAGACGAAGTCTGTTACAGATAGTTTAAGAAGGTTGAGGGATTTAGGTCATGCTATATAATATAAAATAATGAGGCTTATCATGAAACCTTTTCAGCTGTAAGTTTATCCACTGTTTCTTTCAAGTAGGCATTTTCAAGTTTCAATCTTTCTAGATCTCTCTGCAAAAGATCATTATTGTCTTGCTGTTCCTTGAGCTTGATCTTGTTTTCTAATTCGGGAATAATGCTGGTAACGAATCGATCATTCTTCTCTTTTAATGTTTTTATCTTTTGACGGGATCGAATCAGATCAGCCTCATATTCTTCTAATTTTGTTTTGTATTTCTCAATCGACTGGTCTTTCTCAACAATTGTATTGGTGTATTCTTGATTCTTGTAAGACAACCCTAGAGCTGAAGGACTTGAACCTTTTTCCCAAGCCAAAACCTGCTCTTCAGCAATGAATCTTTTTTTTCTTTCGATGTTTAGTTTTCTAGAGAGATCGGCAATATTCTTAGACTGTTCAATAACCCTAGACTCGGTTGCATCCAAAGGTAAGCCATATTCCCTATTAATAGATTCAGCTAATTCCTTGGATACGATTTGCAACTCATCCATAAGATCAGTATTCGCCTGAATCATTCCAACTTGACTCGTAGTAAATTCATATTTAGAAAGTTCATTAGGGCCAAGATGATTAAACGTTTCTTTGAGAGGGTCTTTGGCATTGACAGTGGGAGAAGAATTAGTGGTGACTGGCGATAGCTCATTCTTATCTGATATTTGTTCGTTGAAATCACTCTCACTTGTCTTGGTATCAACTTGTGCTTCAAAAGCATTAAATTTATTCCTGTTCCCAAAGGGCACGGTATTTTCGTTTTCAACAACTAAATCTTTGTATGTTTTTAGTACGTCTTCCTTGGATTGGACAAAAGAGGGACCATCTGTACTTTGAGAGACATGCGAAAGATTTAGCGATCTATCGTCATTTTCAAACTGCCTTGGCTGCTGAAACGAAGCAACATTATTGTTGGGTATATCAGAATTTGCTTGACGCGATTCAATGTATGAGGTATCATCAACAAAAATATCGTCATTATTAAACCTGATATCACTCTCTTTTGACGACCTTCGGTTAAACCTGAATCTGGAAAAGAACTTCGGAGAATTTGCATCTTTCTTTGTCTTGAAACCTAATTTGGAGAACAAAGCCTTACCTTTCGGGTGACTTGACGTTGAATTCAACGAAGAAATCGACTGGCTCCTATCAATTTTCTGGGATGGCGATACTGAGGAAGAAGGTGGTATCCTTCTTTTTGGAATTGAATTTTGTGTCGTATCCGCTCTTAATGCAAACAAATCTGCTTTGCTTGAGTTAAACTTTGTCGGCGTCTCCTGTAGAATGGTTGTTTCCTTGCCTTCCGTTTTCGTACCAATAGAAGTAACATCGAAAGTGCTCTCTGCCTCTGTCTGTTTCAGAACGGATTTGCGACGAACAGGTGAAATCAACTCAGATGCAGTAAAATATGTCATATTTGTATCGTTTGTTTGGTTGTGCTGTGCCATATGATATAGCTGTTGGCCATTCTGTGTATTCACTATGTTGAGCTGTCTATTCTTTTCAGGAGATGTATCTAGAGAGCTGATAACCGAATTTCTAGAAGTAACGTATCCGTTATTCTGGGACCTCGCTGGAATTTCTCTGGAAATGCGATTCGCATTCGAAGTTGGGGAACTTGACTCAACAGAGGAATTGAGCGGCAAAATTCGGTGATTTGGATTCATCGGAGCACCTGCTAGAGAGGATCTCTTATTAGAGACAGACGAGTCTAATCCTGAAGAAGAGGGTTTGTAGTCATATACATTATCAGTCTTTTCGGCGCCGCTCTTAGTCAACGTCTTCTCGTACGAAAAGTGGTCTTGTCCTTGGTTCTTTTCTTCGTTCTCTGTTTCTCTTTCCTCCAACTCGTTTGTTTCATCTCCTGCCTTATCTTCCACTTGATTATTGTCCTGATTGTCATCATTGTCGTCATCTTCTTCATCAAAGTCGTAGGCATTGAGCTTTCGAAGTCTAGGCGGTGCAGAATTTTCAATAGACAGCGTAGAGGGCTCCAAAGAGTTAGGCGGTAAAGGTTGTCCTTGCGATCTTGATACTCTATCGGAGCTTGGGTTTGAAAGTCTTTCCATACTATTGAAAGGTGGTCTTGGTCGCATATTCGGAGGAGATCCACTATTCACCAAGGAATATGCCCTAGGAGGAGGCTGCTGTAATTGTTGGGGACGCCCATACACTGGTCTCCAGGTTTGAGCCCCGCTTAAAGAGCCCATTCTCGGATTACCTGGAGGGCCCTTGAAGGACATTGATCGAGGATCTTGCTGGTAGGAACCTGCCTGAAGTGACATAGCTCTAGGGTCTTGTTGAGAGTGACTGGATTGGAAAGGCATGTACGACGGATCTTGCTGATTACCAGTAAAGGACATTGACCGGGGGTCTGGCCCTTGGAACGACATTCCTCTGGGGTCTCTTGGGATAGGGCCGTTGAAAGAATTAGAAGCAGGGTAGCCACCATGTGACTGGGGATAACCTTGATTTTGGGGAATCATACCTTGTGGTTGTAAACTCATTGCTCTGTTCTGCAAAACAGGATCTTTAGAGGCCTGAAACATAGCCATCTTTTTGTTGATAGTTAGTTGTTTCCTATATTGCGTATTGTTTAATTCTCCTCCAGGACCTTTAGGACGTAGTGATAATGTTGGAATTAAGGGGGTAGTGTCAAGTTGGGCAGAACCATCTATTCCGTACCTGCCTCGATCTCTGAGATATTGAAGGTCATCAAATGTAACATTGACGTTCGAATCAATATACACTTCGCCCTCCTTCTCCGTCTCTGTATCAAAATTTGAAGCTTTAGGCCCTCTTCGAAACAAACGAGAGGCGGTACTAGTCATAGAGCCGGTCCGGCTTGACGCATCCACATAAGGCTGTCTTACGCTACTGTCATAATATGGAGAAGCGGCCATGGACATGGTATGAAAGGAGTTTGAATGGGTGGTATATCCCTGTGATGGAGCCTCTCTGACGTCTATAAAAGCTCTTTGTTCCAAATTTCTTGCTCGGGAGCTCTGTGCAGGTAATGGAATGTTCTGGTTGACATGCGAAGCCCCTTCTGCTTGAGAGAGAGGCCTTCTGTATGTTGTTGACATAGCAGCGTCCATGTTGCGATATTCAATGAACGAATTGAACTGAGACTCAGATTATAGCGTGAAGATATCCACAACAATAAACGATCTGTTTCGACCCCTTTTCAAATCACCCAGAGAGAGTGCTTCAAAAAGAAATGGGTTTTTTTGCTTTGACTTCATAATAAACAAATGATGTAAGGATGTTCTATTTATGTATTTATTCTGTCGGGCATATGTATGAAATATGTACCGTATCTGCCGCTTAAAATTACTTATGCGAAGTTAGGTAAGAGGAAACAAAGAGAAATAAAAACAACCATGGGTGACGTGACGAGGGGCAGAAATACCTGTTCGAGGATAGTCCTTAGGCTTCTTATGCTGATCAAGCTAAACAGTTTAACTAACAAGATAAACGATACCAGAACTGGTGTGGTGGTGTTCAAGTGAATATCAACGCACAGGATCAAGAAGAAAACCCCTGCTCCTGATTACATAATCAGGAGAAGGGTCAACACATGGAACCGTAAGCCACTATTAAACGAGGACTTATCAAAGATCAATCTCAACGCGGAAATTACTTGGGAAGTCCTACCACTTTACCAACAATGTTGTAACGTTTCGAAAAAAATGTGTACCAGTTATCCAACGTCTGCAATTGTTTCTCATTTAAATCACTATAGTTCCAACATTCAGTTGGATTCAAATCTTCGGGTTTCAAACTTGACTTCCCCAGTGCCTTGCTAGCATCCCTTCCTACCAGTGCATGATAGCCCTGACCCACACCATACGCCTTGGAGTTGTGTGTAACATCAAAAACAGTACCTTTGATGGCTATGTAAATGTTCGGAGATTTGATACCTTACTGATTAGTTAAAGAACTAGGACTTATACCAAAAACCAAGATGCTTACCATCGCATTGATACAGTTCTTCTAGTGTGATCGGTTGATCACTTGGAGGCTGAAGTTGAACAGGCTCTTTGGGCTCAAAAGACATCGAAATAAATAGACCTTAACAGTCACTGCGTAATATGTTACTTAAAGTTTGAATATCAAAAGTACATCGCGCTTAGGCTTACATAAGCAGAATTAGTTGATTTAGTGGTGATATGATTAGTTGGTGCATTCTGCTGAGATTCAGAGCCTTAAACTGGGCAGTTATAAACAAACAACTCATTCCTGCTTTTTCTGGTCGGAAGTTTCTGACTTGACTGATTTTTTTTTGTCTTCGTTTGCTGATTTGGTTATCTCGGAGTCAGACTGTAATTGTTCATTGGTCTTTAGTTTGCTCTTCTCTTTCTCAAGTTCACCTATGAACCAGGTTACCGTTCCCCACAGTAGCAGTGCGATAACCAACAGGTTCACGAAATGAATCGATCCGTTCAAAAAGATCAATGAAGTTAAGGTCACACAGAGACATAAGAATGAGAGATGTGTTGAAAGTATCAAAGCTGGAGTGGTTCCTGGAGTGAATACAGATTCCCATAAACTGGTAACAAGGGAAATCATGGATAACTGAATAGATGTGCTGAGTTGTTTCAACGTCTCAATGCTTTAAAGTGTAATCCTTCAGACAATTTCCTAATGAACACCCACCTTCGTGTCCCACTCATTATTCCTGAACAGTTCCAAATTCTCTTGGGGACCGATTACCTGAAATATTAAGCTCCCTACAAGTAATTGGTTTCAAGGCACAATGTCCGGCACTAAAAGAGAGCGAGAACAAGACGATAGTGGGCATGAGGAGCATGCCCCCGTTCAGGAGTCATTCAAACGGGCTCGCGTTGGCAATGATGAATCAAGGGTCGTGAAATCCCTATGTATTCAACTGTCGAAAATAGGTGAGAACCCTGATGCTTATGCCAACGACAGTATCTATTCTGCAGTTCCCTTTGCTTCAGAAATTGGCTCAACTACTTCTAGAGACGCTATTCTGCGTTTTTCCAAAGCGTTTGTAGTGGAGCAGCCTCATAAACTACTTCATTTTTCAGGTGTAGTTTTACTTGCCAACTCAAAGAACGATAAAGTAGGTTTATTCCTGATAGAATACATACATCAACAGATCCAGGAACTTTTGAACGAAAATAACAAGGACGCTTCCAATGTGGGACACCTCACCAGAATAAAGGCCTACTTGAGATTTTTGGCATCGCTATTACCAATGGTGAACACGGATTCAATTTACAAGATCTTTTCTCAGTTCTTGAAACTTTCAATAAGTCTAGGAGATTCTGATTTGGGCCAAATGCTGTATTTCATTGTTGTATCATCCGTTCCCTTCATTGTTGCATCCAATCAGAACTCAGAAGAATACAAAGAGATTGCCAACAAGTTGTTAGAGGAGGCAAGCGAATATTCAAATGAAGCGGTTGTTACAAATGACTTGCTACTTGTATTCCAGAACTTGAATGGCTCAAGATCTGGTCTACCATATGAGCCAAAATTAGTGGTGAATTTGATTCTTCTCGCAGTCAAGGAATTACAGAGCAAGAACTGGGAAAATTTGCCCTTTATCGATGCCTACTCAAAAGTTTCACCAGAAATTGAAAAGTCAGAGAGTCCTATTACCAAGCATTCGATTCCTCAATTTAACATACCAGACTTTTCTGGGTATCAATTGATTGGTTCTGTGGAGAAGCTCTGGAAGCATCCTCGTACACTATTTGAAGCTCATCCAGAATCCTTAACAAAGAACAATAACAAGTACCAAACTAAACCTCCGGTCGAAAGCTACCTTGCCCTTATATTGCGCGACCAAGTTCAGGATTTGGTAGTTTCCATGGAGTATAATCGTTTTGTAGTATCTGCTCAATTATTATTACTGGCTAAGTTTTACAAAGACAAATTGTTTTGCAAAGCGCAATCTTCGCCTCAAAAACTCAGCATCTTATGCGATCTTTTGAACGATGCTGATTCTGCCACCAGTTTAAACAGTGAAGGAGATAGCAATGTTGCATTGTTGATTGACGAGGTACAACAGGACATCGAAGATGGGTATACTAGTACTTGGAAGATAGAAGATGTCATCACTGAGAGTGTACTGGACTTGATGCTCCATCTTCCTAAACTAGATTTCCCTCCAGCTGTTTACTACGGAACACTTCTTGTAGAGTGTTGCAATAAAGACCTGAAACAAATCTCCCGTACTCCAGGTAACCAGACCTCGGCTATTACAAAATCTGTTGGTGCATTAATTGAGTACCTTTACAAGCAAAACAAGCTTTTAGATTACTCTTTGAGATTACTTTATTTGGACTGGATTACTATACAGTTCAGTAATTTTGAATTTGAGTGGAGGTGGGAGGACTGGGCAGATGACGAGGAAAGACTTAGGGCTTCCAAATTCCACCCCAATGCAATTTTAATCAGGAATCTAATAGGAAAAGAAGTTCGCATGTCATCCACTGCGACCATTAGAAAGACTCTTCCCGGGGAGTTTCATCGCTACTTGGACCTTTCTATCTTTTCAAAGGACAGAATGGCCCAGGATACAAAAGACGTTTTCGGAGACTTATCATCACTGTTCACTAAAGATGTTGAAACCTACGAAAACGGTTCAATTAAGGTAAAAGATGAAGACGTCGAATTAACCGATTCATTTTTGTTTATCAATGAAGAACATCCGTACATGAATGATTGCATCGACGTTTATGACAACTTACATCAGTCCGATGTGTCTGTGGAACAATTTTCACAGATAATTGCTAGCTTGAAAGAAAAATTGCAGCAGCATACGGGATTCTCTGTTAACTGGGACAAATACATAATAATGCTGTTAATTCAAGCTACATGTGTTACAGGAGGACGTTCATTGTCGATTTTCAATCGAGCCCTTGGTGTATCTAAGGACAAAATCCGTGCGGTATTTGACACCCTAATAGATGACAAATCACTGTTGAATCATTGGATAATAGAATCCGTGTTGATTCTATGGAATCACGAACCAAGAATTGGGTACTTATTGATTGAAAAGCTTTGTCACGAGAATTTCGTATCTGCATCCAGCATAGTAGACAGTATCTTCAGTTATGAGAGCTCATTGCCTATAATTTCGCAGTTCTACACGATAGAGTTGGTGAATCGGTTGTTTGAAAGCCACGGAGAAGAAGAAGGATTTCTCTTGTCCATATTCAAGAACTTTATCACATCCATTAATAAACTAATCAAAAGTCTAGGGATCACCGATGCTATCAGTGCGCCAGCGGAAGACGAGGAATTAGGAGAAGTCAACGAGCTGAAATGGGGGTACGTTCAGTTATGTTCGTTGCTAAAGTCACTTTTAAGAGACCATTCCGCTAGTTTTGTTCCGCTGAGAGCTCAACTGGAGGATGAGTTGACCATCGATCACGAACCTACAAAGAAATTAATTCTATCCGTTTTAGGCAATTCATAGACAAATAGCTTATTTAATGCCCCTCTATCTTCATACCTAAGTAACTATAATAGGGAACAGGTAAAAGAAAAAGCACTTTGTATCACATCACCATAACAACAGGAGCTGAAAAAGTCGTGCTCGCTAGCTAAATGTGCATGGAAGGACAGGGACCTGAACGTGGATCAGATTAGTATGTGGTGCCTAGCTATTTTTGGATCGTTTCGAGAAAACTCTGCCTTTATCAGTTTCAGCTGCCCCTATTTGGACTGACAAATTAAAAGGGTGTAATCAAAAAGGCAAAGAAGCTACCACTTTCAGAAAGTGATTTTGTCTATAGATGACAAGTACCTCAAGAAATATGTAGCAACGGAGAAACATATTTTCTCAGAACGTGTTTTTACATTATTTCCTTCTCTAGAAAGTAGCAAGAATGTAGCGTGAGCAGAGCCAAAGTTTGTTGCAGCATTCAAACTTTACTTAGTAAGAAAGAATCACCTGCACACGCAGTCAGAAAAAAATAATCCCTTCCATACTGAGACACCATGCAAGACGCCTTGCGCGACGCGATCTAGATGGTGGCTGTGTGTGTTTCGGATCGTCATCGGAACCATCTAATATCGACTAAACAGTTACACAAAACCCGTTATCTTTTTCTTCAGCTTGTCGCTCAACTTGGGGCACCGTCGGGTAAGGAACCCGCATTCGTTCCTACCGTTAGTGATCCATTTTACTCCGCAATATTGTGTTTTGGAGCGCTTTTCATTTTTTTCCCTCATTCCCTGCGTAAATGGGCCGTCCTTACCACAGACTTTAAATATAACTTTTGATTTTGGAGCACTACTTTTTTTTTTCTCTAACGCGCCTCGCGCTCGCATTCGCGTCTTGCAAATGTTGCTTGATGAACTTCCTTTCCTTTTTTACAAACATCCGGCCAGACCAGACAAAAGGTTTTCTTTCGTTTTCTGATCTTATTGTATCAAGAAGAGGTTTATATTTCTCTCTACCACTTTCTTTCATTAGTTGGTGAAGCGACATTTGCACCCTTTAAATATTGGTTCGAACAATTCTATTTTAAGCAGATCTATTCGAGTTTTCATTTCGATTTTACTTTTGATTGATCCTTTTGTTTATAAACGCCTCACAACTTGTTGATTTGTTCCATTTGTTTGATACGTTGACTGTCCGTGATATTGCTCACTAACTGCCATGTCTTACAACGACGACAAATACTACAATCAAGGTTATCCTTCTGAAGGTTATCATCCTTCTGAAGAAGCCCTTCAGTCTCAGGGATACTACGACCAAGGCCAAGGTCAACAGCCTCAGGGATTGAACCAAGGCGGCCTTCCCCCACAGGAATACTACCAGAACTATGATCAGCAGTTTGATGGCTATCACCAGGAGTACACGTCTGATCCCAACTTGGTTGGTCATCAAGGTTACTACGAGCAGCCCCCAAGAACTGCTCAAGATCCAGAAGCCTTTTCAGATTTTAGTTATGGGCCTGGAAACGGTGCTGGTACTCCATATGATGGATACGGGGCCCAATACGCTCCTTCTCAAATTTCATATGGTGATCCAAGATCATCAAACACGTCAACTCCAGTATATGGTGCAGGCCCTTATGATCAGTCTGGAATGGTCGCTTTGCCAACTGATCCTTATCCAGCTTGGACTGCCGACAATCAGGCCCCTGTTTCTATCGAACAAATTGAAGATGTTTTCATCGACTTAACGAATAAGTTTGGTTTCCAAAGAGATTCCATGAGAAACATGTTCGACTATTTTATGGTTTTACTGGACTCCAGATCTTCCAGAATGTCCCCTGCTCAGGCACTTCTGTCTCTTCATGCTGACTATATTGGAGGTGATAATGCTAACTACAAAAAGTGGTACTTTGCTGCTCAATTGGACTTGGACGATGAAGTTGGATTCAGAAACATGAACCTTGGAAAACTTTCCAGAAAGGCTAGAAAAGCCAAGAAGAAGTCAAAGAAGGCCAGGAAAGCTGTTGAGGAACACGCAGATGACACTGAGCGCACGTTAACCGAATTGGAAGGCGATAGCTCTTTAGAAGCCGCTGATTATAGATGGAAGGCTAGAATGAACGCATATGTTCCTCTGGACAGAGTAAGACACATCGCACTTTACTTACTTTTGTGGGGTGAAGCAAATCAAGTCAGATTCACTCCTGAATGTTTGTGTTTCATATACAAGTGTGCTTCCGACTATCTTGAGTCTGACGCCTGTCAGCATCGTGTTGAACCTGTTCCAGAAGGTGATTATTTGAATCGAATTATCACACCTTTGTACAGATTTATCAGATCCCAAGTATACGAAGTTGACAACGGTCGTTATGTCAAGCGTGAAAAAGATCACAACAAAGTTATCGGTTACGATGATGTCAACCAACTTTTCTGGTATCCAGAGGGTATCGCCAAGATTGTTTTTGAAGATGGTTCTCGTTTAGTGGATGTCCCTTCCGAAGAAAGATATATCAGATTAGGTGAAGTTCTCTGGGAGAATGTTTTCTTCAAGACTTATAAAGAGATTCGTTCCTGGTTGCATTTTATCACCAACTTCAATCGTATTTGGATTATTCACATTTCAATCTTTTGGATGTATGTTGCTTATAATTCGCCTACCCTGTACACCAAAAATTATATCCAAACTCAGAATAATCAACCTTTAGCTTCCTCTCGTTGGGCTTCCGCAGCTTTGGGAGGTACGGTTGCTTGTGGTATTCAAATTGCAGCAACCATCTGTGAGTGGTTGTTTGTTCCAAGAAAATGGGCTGGAGCTCAACATCTGTCCAGAAGACTTATGTTCTTGAGTTTGATTCTAGCCTGTAACCTGGCACCAGTTGTCTTTGTTTTTGCTTGGGCCGGACTGGAGACTTATTCCAAGGCTGCCTACATTGTTTCTATTGTTGTATTCTTTGTTGCTATTGCTACAATTGTGTTTTTCTCTGTCATGCCATTAGGAGGTCTTTTTACTTCCTACATGAATAAGAGATCTAGAAGATATGTGGCTTCGCAGACTTTTACTGCATCCTTTGCTCAACTGAGTGGTTTAGACATGTGGATGTCTTACCTTTTGTGGGTTATTGTTTTTACTGCTAAAACTCTTGAATCCTATTTCTTTTTGATTTTATCTCTTAGGGACCCAATCAGAAACTTGTCTGTTATGACAATGAACCGTTGTGTTGGTGAGAAGTGGTTTGAGGATAAACTTTGTCGTGAGCAAGCCAGAATTGTTCTGGGATTGATGTATGTCACAGATTTGTTCCTGTTCTTCTTAGATACTTACATGTGGTACATTCTGTGTAACTGTGTCTTTTCTGTTGGACGATCATTCTATTTGGGTATTTCTATTTTGACTCCTTGGAGAAACATTTTCACAAGATTACCAAAAAGAATCTACTCTAAAGTCTTGGCCACTACTGATATGGAAATCAAGTACAAGCCTAAGGTACTTATCTCTCAAGTATGGAATGCTATCGTTATTTCCATGTATAGAGAGCACCTTCTCGCTATTGATCATGTTCAAAAGTTATTGTACCATCAGGTTCCATCTGAAATTGAAGGAAAGAGAACGTTAAGAGCTCCAACCTTCTTTGTCTCCCAAGACGACAATAACTTTGACACTGAATTCTTCCCAAGAGACTCTGAAGCTGAACGTAGAATTTCCTTCTTCGCTCAATCTTTGGCTACCCCTATCCCAGAACCTCTTCCTGTTGATAACATGCCCACTTTCACTGTCTTCACTCCTCACTACTCTGAGAAGATTCTTTTATCTTTGCGTGAAATTATTCGTGAAGACGACCAGTTTTCCCGTGTTACTTTATTAGAATACCTCAAACAACTTCACCCTGTAGAATGGGATTGCTTTGTTAAGGACACTAAGATCCTTGCAGAGGAAACTTCTGGTTTTGATAACGACAGCCAAGAAAAGAATGGAGATAACCTGAAGTCCCAAATCGATGACTTACCTTTCTATTGTATTGGTTTCAAATCTGCTGCTCCAGAATATACTTTGAGAACAAGAATTTGGGCATCTCTGAGATCGCAAACATTGTACCGTACTGTGTCTGGTTTTATGAACTATGCACGTGCTATCAAGCTTTTGTATCGTGTTGAAAACCCAGAAATTGTTCAAATGTTTGGATCGAATGCTGAGAACCTTGAAAAGGAACTTGAGAGGATGGCAAGAAGAAAATTCAAATTCGTTGTGGCTATGCAAAGATTGTCTAAGTTCAAACCTGAAGAGTTGGAGAATACTGAGTTCTTGCTGAGAGCCTATCCCGACCTTCAAATAGCATACCTAGACGAGGAGCCTCCTCTTAACGAGGGCGAGGAACCTAGGTTATTTTCTGCTCTGATTGATGGACACTGTGAAATTATGGAGAATGGTCGAAGAAGGCCAAAGTTCAGAGTTCAGCTTTCCGGTAACCCAATTTTAGGTGATGGTAAATCTGACAACCAGAATCATTCTATTATTTTCACTCGTGGTGAGTACATTCAGTTGATTGATGCTAACCAGGATAACTATTTGGAAGAGTGCTTGAAGATTAGATCTGTGTTGGCTGAATTCGAAGAATTGAATATCGACCATGTTAACCCTTATACTCCTGGATTGAAGTCTGAACTTGATGGCGTTAAACATCCTGTTGCTATTGTCGGTGCTAGAGAATACATTTTCTCGGTAAACTCCGGTGTGCTAGGTGATGTTGCTGCAGGAAAGGAACAAACCTTTGGTACCTTGTTTGCTCGTACACTAGCCCAGATTGGTGGTAAGCTGCATTATGGACACCCTGATTTTTTGAACAATATTTACATGACTACACGAGGTGGTGTTTCTAAAGCTCAGAAAGGATTACATTTGAATGAGGATATCTACGCTGGTATGACTGCAGTGTGCCGTGGTGGTAGAATTAAGCACTGTGAATATTACCAGTGTGGTAAAGGTAGAGATCTTGGATTTGGCTCCATTTTGAATTTCACCACCAAGATTGGTGCTGGTATGGGTGAGCAAATGCTTTCTCGTGAGTATTACTACTTGGGTACACAACTTCCATTAGATCGTTTCCTTTCATTCTACTACGCTCATCCTGGTTTCCACATTAACAACTTATTCATTCAGTTATCCCTTCAGATGTTCATGTTGACTCTGGTCAACTTGAACTCTCTGGCTCATGAGACAATTATCTGTCAATATAACAGGAACTTGCCAGTCACTGATATTATGTATCCTATTGGTTGTTATAACCTGATGCCTGTCATTGATTGGATTAGACGTTATACACTGTCCATTTTCATCGTTTTCTTCATTTCTTTCATCCCATTGTTTGTCCAAGAATTAATTGAAAGAGGTATGTGGAAGGCTGCTCAAAGATTCTGCCGCCATTTCATCTCTTTGTCTCCAATGTTCGAGGTGTTTGTTGCTCAGATTTATTCTTCTTCCCTTTTGAACGATTTGACTGTTGGTGGTGCTCGTTACATCTCTACAGGTCGTGGTTTTGCTACTGCTCGTATCCCGTTCTCTGTACTTTATTCACGTTTTGCTGACTCTTCCATTTACATGGGAGCTAGATCGATGTTGTTGTTGTTATTTGGTACTGTCGCTCATTGGCAACCAGCTTTGTTATGGTTCTGGGCATCACTGTCTGCTTTGATGTTTTCTCCATTTATCTTCAACCCTCATCAATTTGCTTGGCAGGATTACTTCATTGATTACCGTGATTTCATAAGATGGTTGTCTCGTGGTAACACTAGATGGCACCGTAACTCCTGGATTGGATATGTTCGTCTTTCCAGATCCAGGATTACTGGTTTCAAGAGGAAGACTATCAATGATGAATCTGAAAAGGCCGCTGGAGATGCAGCTAGAGCCCACCGTTCCAACATTATTTTTGCTGATTTCATTCCTTCGGCTATCTACACCGCTGGTAGTTTTACAGCTTATACGTTTATGAACGCTCAGAATGGTGTCGCTGATGCAACGCTAGTTAACTCCACCCTCCGTATTATTATTGTCTCAGTTGCCCCAATTGTCGTTGATTTGGGTGTACTCGGATTCTGTGCTGGTTTAGCCTGTTGTGCTGGTCCAATGTTGGGTCTATGCTGCAAAAAGACCGGTGCAGTGATGGCCGCTGTTGCACACGGTATTGCCGTTGTCATCCACATAGTTGCATTTATTGGTCTGTGGGTCATGGAAGGATTTAACTTCACTAAAACACTGATTGGACTTGTGGCATTGATCTACATTCAACGTCTGATCTTCAAATTCATGACTTTGACCATGTTAACCAGAGAGTTTAAGAATGACCATTCGAACACTTCTTTCTGGACAGGAAAGTGGTACGGTTCCGGACTTGGATGGATGGCATGGACTCAACCTGCTCGTGAATTTGCTGCAAAGGTTATAGAGATGTCTGAATTTGCTGGTGATTTTGTTTTGGGACATATTCTTTTGTTCTGTCAATTTCCACTACTGTGCATTCCTCTTATTGACAGATGGCATTCAATGATGTTGTTCTGGTTAAAGCCTAGTCGTCAAATCAGACCGCCAATCTATTCATTGAAGCAAGCGCGTCTTAGAAAGAGAATGGTAAGAAACTATCTCTGCCTTTACTTCTTGATATTTGCCGTCTTTGTTGCTATCATTGCTGGTCCTGCGGCAGCAGCTAGTCAAGTGAACGTCGAAGAACTAACGGAGAAGCTGCCAGAGTTCTTTGAAGGTTTGATCCAGCCAAGACGCCAGAACAATAACGATACAGGAAACAACAACACTTGGGGATGGACTTACACCCCATCCACATCTTCCTGGTCTACCAAGGCCTAAACAAAGCCCTACTATATATTTTGTAGTTTTTATTTGAATTCGATTGTATGTAAAAAGAAGTACTAAAGTTGGAGGATGTTCAATGGTGGAACAAACGGATAGGATTCTCAACATAAACAATGTCGTGAGAGTCTGCAGCATCAAAAACGGCTCTGTCCATGACAGAACCAGAAGCAGCAGCAATGTACTTGACACCAGATCTGACAGCTCTATAGACATTATCTGGGAAAGGAAAGAAGGCATCAGAAGAAAGAGAAACGTTGGTCAACTTGGACATCCATTCCTCTCTTTCTCCCTGTGTCAGGGGTTCTGGCAACTCAGCAAACTTAGATTCATATTCAGATTTTTCTGGTTCTGTGGTTGGGATTTGACCAGTAACGAACAAATCAATAGCGTTGGATTTTTCAGGTCTCTTAACGCCCTTAGCCCACTTAAAGCCTAAAACTTTAGGATGTTGACGGAACCACCAGTTGTCAGCCTTGTCACCAGCCAATCTTGTGCAATGAATTCTTGATTGCTGGCCTGCTCCTAAACCGATAACCATACCATTTTTGGTGTAACAAACAGAGTTGGACTGAGTGTATTTGAGCGCAATAGTTGCAACGGTCAAGTCAATAATTGCTTTCTCAGTAAGATCTTTATTCTTGGAAACGATTTCTTTGAAAGTAGAAGAGTTAATTATGGCATCGTTTCTCTTTTGTTGCAAAGTGATACCATAAACTTGTCTCTGCTCTGAGTTGTCAGGAGTGAAGTTGGGGTCTATTTGCAAAACCACATACTTTCCACCCTTCTTCTTTTTCAAAAGCTCAAGAGCTTCTGGTTTGTAACCAGGAGCGATAACACCATCTGAAACTTCTTTGGATATGATTTGAGCAGTTGGGAGATCAACAATGTTGGATAGAGCGATGAAATCACCAAAAGATGACATTCTGTCAGCACCTCTTGCTCTAGCGTAAGCATTAGCCAGAGGAGACAAGTTTTCAATATCCTTGACAAAGTAGATCTCCTTCTCAACATCTGAGAGAGGTAAACCTACGGCGGCACCAGCGGGAGAGACATGCTTGAACGAAGCGGCAGCCGGCAGGTTCAGAGAAGCAGACAGCTCCTTGACCAATGGCCATGAATTCAAAGCATCCAACAAGTTGATATATCCTGGAGATCCGGACAGAACAGTGAACGGCAAGTCACCCTGTGTAACGAAAGCTTGGGCGGGTTTCTGGTGAGGGTTTGCTCCATATCTTAAAGGCAATTGGGAGATGTTCTCGCTGTATTGCTTCCTGAAGTAGTCGGAAATAGTAGCGTCATAATCAGCAGTGTGT
This sequence comes from Komagataella populi, assembly GCA_023212995.1. Taxonomy (NCBI): domain Eukaryota; kingdom Fungi; phylum Ascomycota; class Pichiomycetes; order Pichiales; family Pichiaceae; genus Komagataella; species Komagataella populi. The sequence continues at coordinate 1,036,254 of JAKWAY010000002.1, read as the reverse complement.
TCGAAAGCCTTTAAGGCGAATCTGTTTCTGGACTCGGAAGACACTTCACCCTTTTCTTTGAGTTCCTCTAAAAATTTAGAGTAATCACTAGGATCCGACAAGATAGTAACTCTAGAATGGTTCTTTGCAGCAGCTCTTAGTAAAGTAACACCGCCAATGTCGATTTCCTCAACGGCTTCATCGATGGTGACACCTATTTTACTGATAGTGGACTTGAAAGGATACAGGTTGCATACAACGAAGTCGACTTTTTCAATCTTCTGTTCGGCCAGATCTTTCTCGTCACTCTCCAAGTTTCTAGCAAGAATACCAGCATGAACAGCAGGATGCAAAGTCTTGACCCTTCCACCGAGCATCTCGGGAGCATGAGTAATACTAGAGACATCTTCAACGTCGAAACCACTTTCTCTGATCAGTTTTGCTGTTCCACCAGAGGCAAGTAATCTGACGCCATTTTGCGAAAGGCCCTTGACTAAATCTAGAAGCCCAGTCTTGTCATAAACAGAAAGAATTGCCGTTTTTTTGTGTTCAGCCATCGTCTTAGGAGGAAGTATCTAGTGATGAAGGTAGCTAAGTAAACTCGAGGTTGCAATTTGAATGGGGGGAAGAGAAAAATAGCGAATGTAAATTAATTAAAAAAATTACTGGTACTAGTTGACTCGGTTGCCTGCAAGAAAATTTGAGTCCTTCTGGGCGAGGGGAGTATTTATATATAGTTATAATTTGCAGCAGTAATTTTGTGTTTGAAAAGAGCATAGTTAGCTTGATATGAGGTTGGAAGTAAGGATGTCAGTGATTTCGGGCCAAAAAACATGAGAATAAAAGTGTATATATATTTATATAAGTAAATCTCGATATGTATTTTGTCCTGGATGCTTGCCATTATATTTTTGATCGCCAGATTCTCATTTCTTTTGTGAAGATACCACTTTTGTATGGTGATGTTTCGCCAAGATAAAAAAGCTTATCGTAAGTTGAAACTCATCGACAATGGCTTAAAGACTGATATTCTATCAAAGAAGATGTCACTTTACCCCTTGTAGTCTTTCATGACTTTATAAATCAAATTGATATTCGTTGGTGGACTTAATACATACATTCCTTGCTACAGAAGACCAATACGCTTATCTGTTACTAGATACATCATGTCTTGGTAGATGCACTTTGTTGTTATCAGCTACACACGTTCACATTATGCGTCAGCTGGCTATGCCACGCTCTTTTAGGGATTTCAGCTCACCGTAAAATCATCAATTAATTGAATCTTTTTGTATCTCCGGAATTGATGTTGTGCCAGACCTGACTAATTCGATTGCGGTATAGATAAGAAAATTTTCAGACCCTGGATTATGAGCCGAGTGATTCGTTTCGTTGCGTCACCTTGAAATTCCAGAGAACCAATAATCTATTATTTCTACTGACATCGTATATATATTCCAAGTAGCTCATATTTTTCAACGTCATCAAACAAGATCCACCTTCACAAACCATATTGATTGGAGTGTTTTCTGAGTCGCTTCTTATCTTCTCTTGTTTAATTACCGAGGCAATACTACTCACGATCCAGATTCAGAAGGATAATTGTCTCATCGACTTCGAATGAGCTGGACTCGCTTAGGTATACCTTTCCTACTAAAATTTCTCAGAATTTCAAAAGAAAATTATGCATGTGTCATGAATGTCTGCAGCAATATACAACGCTGATTGAGGAAGCTCAAAGAAACCAAGGAAAAAATCTCAATGAGCCAGAGCTCAACGTGGACGGTCGGATCCTTTTGTCACGGAGAGTATGGCTTTACTAGCACATTGCCAAAGGAGATTAAGTTGTTCGTTTCATACGCCGTATTTCTGGAAAAAGAGTCTCGAAGTCTATAATGTGTACCGTTTTAGAAAAAAAAAGGAGAAAGCCTGTGCGGCGTTCCTAGTCCGGATAATCCTAAATGGCATTATATGATCTGATGGATTAGAGAGACCAGATGTTGGGCGATACACAAATGCATGACATCGTCGATATCTTTCCCCATATTCAGCAGTACTGTAGAAATTATAAAAGCTTGAAGATCCCCTCCTTTTGCTCCGAATTTCTATCGTACGTAATCCACAATGGTCGATAGCAGAAAAGATTCCAAAGTACCGGCCTCCTCTTACTCAGTGGAGGAGATAGAGATGTCTGATAGCAGAATGGCATCAGAAAAAAGTTCTTACTTGGATCAAGAGTCTGGAGATTCCAGAATCCAACAAGAGTATGATATTCAAAGAGGTTTGAAGTCAAGACACATTGTCCTCATTGGTTTGGGAGGCTGTATCGGTACTGGTATCTTTATCGGTACCGGAGCTGGTCTTGCCACAAGTGGCCCAGCACCTCTGCTGATTTCATATATTCTGATGTCTACTGTTCTTTGGACAATTATGAACGTGCTTGCTGAGATGGCTGTGTACTTGCCTATCAAAGGTGTTTCGGTCGTTGGATTTATTCAACGATACACTGACGAGTCTTTTGCATTCGCATGCGGTTATAACATCTTCTACACTATGGCAATTTTAACAGCTACCGAAGTTACAGCAGCCGGTCTGGTGATCAGATATTGGAATGAGTCTATCAATATTGCTGTCTTCATGACCATCTTCCTGGGCGTTATAACCGTGCTTAACTGTTTCCCCAATAACTACTACGGAGAAATCGAATTCTGGTTCGCATTGATCAAGATTGTTACTATTATTGGTCTCATCATCTTAGGTGCTGTTATTATGTTGGGTGGGGCCCCCAATCACGACAGGCTTGGATTTAGATACTGGAATGATCCCGGTGCCTTTGCTGAGCATCTCACTACAGGAAGCACTGGTCGTTTCTTAGGGTTTTGGACTGCAGTTATCAAATCTGGGTTTACTTTTATTACTGGTCCCGAATTGATTATCACCGCTGCTTCTGAAGCCAAAAGACCCAGGTATAATATCCCTAAAGTTGCTTCCTCTTTCGTCTACAGAATTCTGGCTTTCTACGTTTTAGGTTCTTTGGTTATCGGCTGCACTGTTGCTTATGATAACCCTCGTCTGTTGACAGAAAGTTCTGATGCATCTGCTTCTCCGTTTGTTATTGCCATCCAGAGTTCTGGAATCAAAGTTCTCCCCCACATAGTGAATGCTGCAATCTTAACGTCTGCATGGTCTTCAGGAAATGCTTACTTTTTCACTTCAACCAGAATTTTATTGGGTCTAGCTCGAACGGGGCAGGCTCCTTCATTGTTCACAAGAATCAACCGCTTTGGTGTTCCTTACAACTGCGTTATATTGGTATTCTTGTTTGGATGTCTTTCCTACTTGAATGTTTCTTCAGGATCAGCTAAGGTGTTCACTTGGTTTACAAATTTGACTACTATTTCTGGATTTATTTCATGGATTAGCTGCTGCTGGGCTTATCTCAGATTTAGAAAAGCGTTGATATTTCATGGTAAATTTGAACAAAGGCCCTACAAGACAGTTTTACAGCCATTCATGAGTTACTATGCCATAACGTTTCTGATAATCATCATCATAACAAACGGTTATGCTGTGTTCATCAAAGAAAATTGGAATGTCTCCAACTTCATTGCTGCGTACATCACTCTTCCACCTTTTATTCTCCTGTGGCTGGGCCATAAGTACTACTTCCACAGAATTGGGAAAGTTAATTTTAGCCGGATCCTAATTCCAATCGAAGAAGTGGATATCTACACTGGTCTGGATATTGTTGTTGCTGAGGCTGAACAGGATTTTGCTGAAATTGAAGCAGAAAATGCAACGAAGTCCAACAGCGTATTCTTGAAGCCATGGTACTGGTTATTTGGTTAAAATTTCTTCATATTTTGTATAACTTTAAATGTCGTATTAGACTGTAATTCTGTATAACTTAGCTTCATTAGCAAGCGGTTTCTCTGATTTGCCAGCATCTACCAAAGCCAAGAACCAAAACAACGCACATGATCCCAAGCATTGCAATATCAAAAAAACATCTAGCGGTTCTACACTTGAATCAAGACCATTCAAAGCTTTTTTTATGAAAGCCAATTCAACTCTAAGAAGCTATTACAGTAACCGGTAATATATTTTCTACTTACACTTTAAAACCAGTATACATTGCACCTCGTTGAAGTAAATTGTAAAAAAGTACAAAAAAAGATTCTAGGAATGAATCTATTTTCTGTATCTCCACAAAGACAAGGTGTTGTGCTTCTTCCAGGTGTGAAAACGTCCAGCTCTGGTCTTGTTAAACAAGTGTCCCTTCTTGATACCTCTGGACTTCTTTCCAATGGAAGTAAGACCTCTGGCCTCTCTGTGCTTGTGAACAGGGTTGACGATCCAGTTGATCTTGGCATCAGTTCTGATGTTGGAGTGAGATGGGTCCACTAAGATAACTTCAAAGAATTTGTAAGTGGAGTCCTGGTTAACCCAGTAAGAGTTCAAAACTCTCATGTTGGAGATTCTTCTTCCGACACGCTCCTCAGCAGTAGAACGCAGAGACTTTTGGTACTTAAGTTGGTTTACACCCTGGTTGGTTGGCTTACCGTAAGTAGCACCCTTTGGAACAGGTCTCTTTCTTCCACCTCTTCTGACTCTGACTCTGTAGATCACGTATCCCTTCTTGGACTTGAATCCCAAGCTTCTGGCCTTGTCAGGTCTGGATGGCTTAGTAGCACGGTGGATGACGGTCTTTTGTCTGTATTCCCAACATCTGATACGGTAGAGGAAACGCATGACATCAGACTGCTTCTTTCTTTGCAACTCTTGTAAGTACTTGTAGGCACCCATTGTAGATAATAATTAATAACCTGTTTAAAAGCTTTGTATCAGAGAAGAAAGAGCTTAGAGATTTTTTTCTTACTCCACCACGACACTGAAAATTTTATGAGTACGCGAATTTTCTTCAAAAAGTTTGCGTGGTGTTACCCGGCTGTGTCACCACGAGTGGTTACCCTGCTTCATAGGAGATCAAACGATTTAACATCTGGTGCGCGATTAAGTTTTATTACACCGATGGAGTCGTAATGTCTTTCGGCCTTTGTTCTTCACCAGGTCAACGAAAAATGGCAAGTAAAGAAAATACTGCACATCACGTGACGTTTCACCATGTACTAAGTCTTTTTTTTTTTCAGAGTGACTCTTTTAAAGATAACAGCATAATACATATATATCGGAGTATCACCCCTAGATAACTGCCCACATAGTTGAACAATGTCTTCGCCTCAAGATATCCAGCAGTTAAGTAGCAGCTTCCATGCTGTTGGCTTGTCCACTTCTCCAGGTGTTGTTTCTGCCTCTCCCAACGACTCCTACCTCACTCAAGTCAGACAGCGTAGTTTCTCTACCACCAAACCAGCTAAGCCACTGAAACCATTCTCTACTGGAGATATCAAGATCTTGTTGTTAGAGAATGTCAACGAAACAGCCAGGGAAATTTTTGCTGAACAGGGATATCAAGTGGAGTTCCATAAATCTTCGTTGCCAGAGGATGAGCTGATTGAAAAAATCAAGGATGTTCACGCCATAGGTATCAGATCTAAGACTAAGTTGACCGAAAAGGTCCTTAAACACGCTAAAAACCTGATCATTATTGGATGCTTCTGCATCGGTACTAACCAGGTTGATTTGGAATATGCCGCAAAATCTGGTACGGCCGTGTTCAATTCTCCATTCTCAAACTCCAGGTCTGTTGCCGAGTTGGTCATTGCCGAAATCATTACCCTTGCCAGGCAGCTAGGAGACAGATCTTTGGAGATGCACACCGGAACTTGGAACAAAGTTTCCAACAAATGTTGGGAAATTAGAGGCAAAACGCTTGGAATTGTGGGTTACGGACACATTGGTTCCCAGTTGTCCGTTTTGGCGGAAGCTTTCGGTATGAATGTCATCTACTACGATGTCTTAATGATCATGGCCCTGGGTTCTGCCAAACAGGTGCGTACTCTGAATGATCTTCTCGCTGAGGCCGATTTTGTCACTTTGCATGTTCCTGAAAACCCTGAGACTAAGAACCTTATCAGTTCGCCCCAATTAGCTGCTATGAAAGACGGAGCTTACTTGATCAATGCTTCAAGAGGAACCGTCGTGGACATTCCTGCTCTGATCGAAGCTATGAAGGTTGGTAAGTTGGCTGGTGCTGCTTTGGATGTGTACCCACAAGAACCAGGTAAGAATGGTCCAAACTTCACCAATGACCTGAACCCTTGGGCTACTGAATTGACTTCATTAAGAAACATCATCTTGACCCCACATATCGGTGGTTCCACTGAAGAGGCTCAATCTGCAATTGGTATTGAGGTTGGAACAGCTCTTACAAAGTACATTAATGAGGGAACTTCCACAGGTGCTGTTAACTTTCCAGAAGTTGCTTTGCGGGCTCTTGATCTTGACCAAGAGAACTCTGTCAGAGTGCTTTACATCCATCAGAATGTACCTGGTGTGTTGAAAACTGTGAACAACATTTTGGGTAACCACAACATTGAGAAGCAGTTTTCTGACTCGAGAGGTGATATCGCCTACCTGATGGCCGATATTTCTGACGTTGATGCTTCAGACATCAAGTCATTGTATGAACAACTTGAGCACACCCCTTACAAGATTGTCACCCGTTTGCTTTACTAGATAATAAAAATTGAACATTTGTACGTAAATCTAAATCGAATTGAGATCTACCTCTTATTATGTAATATATTACATAAGCTTTTTGATAAGGTGCGAAGTATCGTTTCCCAGTGGCGACAACACTCATCTCAACTTCAACCTCTCTCACTCAAATCATATCCTACAATGTTAACAACAGCCGCTCCCTGTTTAGCTCTTTTGAGGGAGGATGATCCTGAAGTTAAAAGATACGCCTTGACATCGCTCAATGAGGTGGTAGACCAGTTTTGGGCAGAAATTGCCAATGACATATCCCAAATTGAAGAGCTGTATGAAGATGAATCTTTTAAAGATCGTCAGTTAGCGGCGTTACTGGCCTCCAAAGTTTACTATAATTTAGGAGACTACGACTCGTCCGTGAAATACTCACTAAGTGCTGGATCGAGTTTTGACATTTCTGAGAAGTCTGAATTTGTCGAAACTATAGTCTCAAAGTGCATTGATCTTTACATTGAAATTTCTCAAAGCAAGTTTCTTGACTCTGAAGTTGTCATTGACTCACAATTAGAATCCATCTTTGAAATGATGCTCCAAAAATGTGTGCAAGAGAAGGAGTTGAAGCTAGCATTAGGTATCTCCTTAGAAAGTTATAGACTAGACATTGTGGAGAAAATCATAGAGTCTCAAATTTCAAGTCTTCCTCAAGAAGATACTGATGACAGCGAGGCTAGTCAACTTATCAACTACGTCTTGACTTGTGCGACTACCGTCGTGAAGAATATTGCATTCAAGGTTAAAGTGTTGAATTCAATTGTCTTAATACTGAGAAACCTTCCAAACCCTGATTATTTCATAATCACAAAAATCATTGTTCAGCTCAATGATCACAACCTTGCTCATCAGGTTTTCTTGAAACTTCTCTCAACTGAAAATTACCCAATTGCTTACCAAGTTGCGTTTGACCTTGTGAGTTCGGCATCACAGGAACTACTGATCAAAACGACACAACTATTGTCGAACGATTCTTCTATTGACGCCTCATCGAAGCCAGTTGCGAAGTTAACTAAGGTTCTTTCTGGTGTTCCAACTTGTGACTTGGATATCACCTTTCTTTATCAGAATAATAATACTGATAAAGGAATACTGGATAAAACAAAGGCCACACTCGATGCTAGAAATTCCTTATTTCATTCGGCTGTTACCTTCTCCAATGCATTTTTGCATGCTGGTACTACTGATGACTCTTTTTTCCGTAACAACCTCGAGTGGCTTGGGAAAGCTACGAACTGGTCCAAGTTCTCTGCTAGTGCAGCTTTTGGTGTCATTCACAAGGGAAATCTTCTTCAGGGTCGCACTTTATTACAGCCTTACCTACCTGAAAACAACGGATCTCCATACACAAAGTCTGGTTCCCTATTTGGACTGGGACTTATTTATGCAGGCCATGGAAAAGAGGTTTTGGATTATTTAAGAGGGCATCTACTTTCTGGTAGCAACAATGCTGACAACTCTGACTTTGATATTCTTTTACACGGAGCTGCTCTTGCGGTTGGTGTGGCAGGAATGGGCTCTAACGATGAAGAATTATATGAAGAGCTCAAAACGGTTCTTTACACTGATTCTGCTGTGTCTGGGCAAGCTGCAGCTTTGTCGATGGGTTTGGTCATGCTGGGATCCGGAAATCAGCAAGCTATTGACGATATGCTTCATTATGCTGAAGAAACTCAGCACGAGACTATCATCCGAGGATTAGCTGTTAGCATCGCGCTACTCTGTTATGCTAAGGAAGATGCTGCTGAACCTGTGATCGCCAAACTATTGGATCACCAAAATGCTCTTTTAAGATACGGTGGTGTATTTGCTCTTGCTCTTGCTTACTGTGGCACCTCAAATAACTCTGCTCTTCAAAGACTTCTTCATATTGCTGTTTCAGACTCTTCAGATAATGTTAGAAGAGTTTCAGTTATAGCCCTTGGTTTCATTCTTTTGAGAGAGTACACAACGGTCACAACATTAGTTGAACTATTAGCCGAATCGCATAACCCTCATGTAAGATATGGTACTGCTATGGCAGTTGGTATTGCATGTGCCGGTAGGGGATTGAATTCTGCAATTGAATTTCTAGAACCTCTTACAAAGGACCCTGTCGACTTCGTAAGACAAGGTGCATTCGTTGCGTTGTCTATGATTTTAATTCAACAGAATGAGAAAACTTGCCCCAAAGTCAAGCAAACTAGAGAAAAGCTTGCTAAAGTTATTGACACAAGAATGGAAGAATCGTTGGCTAAATTTGGGGCTGTCCTAGCTCAAGGTATCATTGATGCAGGTGGCCGTAATGTAACGATTCAGTTGGAAAATAGCCAAACTGGTACCTTAAACTTGAAGTCTGTTGTTGGACTTGCTGTTTTCGTTCAATCGTGGTACTGGTTCCCATTTGCTCATTTCCTTTCTTTATCATTTACGCCAACGTCGGTGATTGGTGTTAGAGATGACTTTAAGGTTCCAAAGTTCAAGATTAACTGTCACACAAGCGAAGATCTCTTTAGTTATCCTCCAAAAGTTGAAGAGGCTAAGACCAAACAAACGGATAAGTTGGCAACAGCTATTCTCTCTACTACTTTCAGAGCCAAGGCTAGAGCTAAGAAGAGGCAAGAGAAAGAATCAGACGCCATGGATATCGATAAGCCTGACGAAGAGCTTCCAGTTGTTAATGAGGAGACAAAAGATAAGGAAGAAACGGACGAAAAGTCGGAAACTACAACTTCCAAAGTCGAAACAGAAAAAGTTACAACTGAAGAGTTTATCAATAATTCCACTAAGACCAATTTTGTCAACACTCCATATGAGATTGACAACATGTCTAGGGTTGTTCCTGCGCAATTAAAGTATATATCCTTTATCAAGGATGAAAGATACCAGCCTGTTCGAAAGTTTAGAGGTACTGGTGGTATTGTTGTTTTACGCGATTCAAGACCAGATGAACCAGTTGATACTATCAAAACGGTGAGACAATTAACCAATAAGAATGCGCCACTTCCAGCACCATTCACTCTGGAGGAGGAAGATGAATAGAAAAGTAAATGAATTTTCTAATTCATAAAAAATCTAACTAATATACATGTTATAAAATACTCTCTTTATCTTATCCTACTTGAATCTGTCTAGTGCTGGGTTCTGAGACACTCCTTCATGTTCTTCCTGTTTTCTATTGATTTCTTGCTCCCTCTTGAGATTCCTTTCAGTACGAAGTCTTCGTTCTTCTAGATCATTCTGAGTCTTCTTACGCATATGGCGCTGTAGAGCAGTCTGTTTGCCCTTTTTATCTGGAACATAACGATCTAATTTGGGTTCCTCATCACCAGATTCCTTATTTGCTGCGTCATTCTGTTCATCTTCATCAGGCAGCATGCTCTTTTGCTTCACATCAGTATCTACAGTGCCAATGACGTTGGGATCTAGCGTTATCATTTCAGGCTGCAGTTTATTAAGAAGAGCACGAACCTCATTTTGTTGTCTTTGCTGAACAGTTTCATAAGGATTAACCTCCCAAGCGTCAAAATTGGCCTCACCAGCACCAGGAATGATAAGACTTGAGAACCCAGAAGCATGGCCTACTCCCAGTATATCTTCAAATGGAACAAATTTCGTAGACTGGACTCGGGAACCTCTAATCTGATGTGTCATGTATGGCTCATCTTGTCTCTTCTTAAAAATATCTTTCCATACAGTGGCATGTGGACCCCAACCAACTGACAGCAGACCAGTATCAGAAATATCCAAAGATGTGGCAGGAATAGGGGTAATGTAAGTGTCAACTTCTTTGTAATTTCGAATATCCCAGATTTTGACTGTTCTATCGGAACTGGCAACTGCCACATAATTTCCTTCTCTGTTGACTGCTAATGCTCTAACAGGAGCAATAGAAGCTTGAATCTTCACTAATGGTGTGGGCATGGAAGGACTCCATAAAGTGACTGCTCCATTAGAGTGACCACAATTGATCACAGCGTTCCAAGGGTTTTGAGCCATTGACAGTGTAGGTCCCATTTTTGTTTTCAGCTCTGCCACTAGAGTACCCGTGGATACATCTTGATACTTGATAACTCCTGTTTGACCAGCCGTTACCAAAAGAAAATGGTAGGGCAAAAATTCCAAGCTAGTAGCCTCGATATGTTGTTTCATTCTATGAATCTCAGTACCTAATTTGTCGTAGATGAAAGTATACTTTTTCTGAGCTACTGCAAAAAACTGGTCATTATGTAAAGCTTTGATGGCATGACACGTTTCGTTCAAATGCAATTCTGTATTTAACTGTCCCTTCTTCCAATCTATGCTTGCCACATGACCTTTCTTTCCGACTATCAAAAGTTCTCTACCATTTCTGCTGTAATCAATGCTATATGGACCGTAGTCTTTCAACTTCAGTTCAAACGCCTTTGCTGCTGTACCAACATCGACGTTTTCCACCAAATCTTTCTGACTTATTTCATATGTCTTTTCCATTTCATTTTCTGGCTCCAGGAAACCAGGTTCTTCCTGCAACAATATATCTGTTCTACGGGCTGCGTCCAGAGCCTCTTTACGTTCCCTGCCATAACGTTTCAATTTGGCACCAAGCTGCTTATTTCTTCCGTATTTTGGCTTTCTTGTGGTATCCAAGCTATCAGAGCCCAGATTCCGGGATCTTTCGACGTTCATAGGGCTTTTATACTTGTGAATAATGTGTTACAGTGTTGAAAGGGAAAAAAAAATATTCGATAGAAAAATATTTCAATATCCCGAATATTTCAATCCGGCCTCAAACCGAGGGTTTCAAAGCTATTTACAAAATTAGAGACTGGGGAAGTTGGCCTATTATTTTATGTCTTTACCAACTGGTAGCAAATAAGAATCGAAACTAGACTGATTTTGACTACTAAAACCTAAAGCAAAAGCTTCTTTTATCAGTAGAATATAAAAGAGTCGAAGTCACCACCTTTTTAAAGTCTTGAAATCTGTAGCACCTTCTACTCCTTTTGTGCCACCTAATGAATAGTGACAATTTCCTCTCTATTCTTAGAAAAAAGCCTTTCAGCAATTCTCCGATAGAGATAGAAGAACAACGATGTAATAGCAGTAGTTTCAAAGATGTACATTGTGAAGAAAATTCTTTGAGATCTGCCGTATCTAACGAACCAACTGGAAGAAGCACTCTTTTCCATAGGGTAGGGTCCTTTCGAAGAAAAATGTCACACATAACACGCAAAAATGAACAAGACAAGGAAAATATGGACAGCACAACATGTAAGCAATCTAAACAGTCTGATTTACAGTTCTCCGGAGAAGAGATAAACTTGCGATCTATTGTTTTGCAAAGTAAACCCACTTTTGAAATTTTGTTGTCAAAGGATGACAGAACAATATACGAGGCACAAAGGGATTCTATTATGGACAAGACAAATAATCCTCCGCTAGTGTATGAGTGGGAGGTATTTGAAAGAGTTCAAGACTCACAATTGAAAAAAATAGAAACCTTCATCTATTACAACCAGGTGAAGAAATTTATAAGCTCCAGAAAAGAGTCAACATGCATGTCAGATTCAAATTACAAGTTGCTAATTCTTCGAAAAGGGTTATCTCCAGTGCTGTGTAAGTTTCATGACAATGTGGTATCGCAAATATTTTTTAGAATTCACATTAAAAACAGATATGATATTCTGTTCGAACAGGTCTGTTTGATGCTGGTCAGAAACTATCTCAACAAGATCTCGTCCATACAGATTGTAGGACTAACTTGGGTAGTGAAGCTAAGGGAAAACTACTCTCTAATCTCTTTCTTGCTCAACAAGCCTGTTCCTTGCAAGGATGAAGTTGAGACTATCTGCACTACTATTAGAGATAGTTTGAACGAAAATATTAAAAACTGTGTCAACGAGCTTATGATAATTGATGGAGAGCACAAATCAACTGTGCATGTGCCATAGAACCTCCTTGTTGCTTTGCAGTTATTGGATGATTTACCAAAGGAGTCATCACTGTTTACTGATGATCGACATCTCCCGGGTATGGCTTTGCTCAATCTGATTGATAATGGAGGGTAAATCTTCTAAGTTTTCCCTAATTTTCATTCTATTTTGTTCAAACCTCAAGAGGCTAAGACCGTGCAGTAAACTATCAGCAAGATCATCTCCCTTCATAACACTTGGTCCGACTGACGGTTTGTTCAAGAATTCCATGAGAAGATAGAGACGTTTTGAAGGGCTTTTACATTTCGCAAGTGATGCTATCTCCTTATTTCCAATTCTACTAGAGAGATGATTACCCAACAAAAAAGTTGCAGGCTTTTCCTTCAAAAGAGTATCGAACCATTTATCCACAAGTGCCATTCTGCTATTTTTGGAGTTTTTAGAGTCCATAGGAAGATATGTGGATCCATCACTCAGTTTATAATTTGTCCAAAAATTCACCATACTTGCTGGGGAAGATGAAATTATTCTCGTCTTGTACTTGTTGTTCATTTGTCCCATAGTGTAAACGTTGGAGATTATCATATTTTCGATAATATTGGATTTGATGACAGATTCCAGCACTGAGGACCCTCCAGAGCTTCTGAATCTTTGCCTTTCTATCAGAAGTACAGATGGAGTCAGTATTTCTGAGTCTGATAACTTGTAAATAAGCTTTTCAACCAAATAATAGGCCATTTTTGAGTACGCTAAGGGAGTAAACACTTTCATTCCTTCGAATTGTTCCAAATCCAGCTTGAACCACTCCTGTATTGAGGGCATTGTAGAATCCAAAGTAAACATGTTCCCACCTTGTAGCTGCAACCTTGTGAATGCAAAATTTTTAACACCAACATCAACAGAAACTATGGAGTACTTTTTGTCTTCTACGAACAGAGGCTCCTTTCCAAGGGACTCGCTGATGGTCTTGATCAATTGGTCCTTATTGAGCGACCCAGTTGATAGCCCACAATTCCTGCATATCGAAAGCAACTGAAGATTAGTCAATTTCTGTTTAGTGATTGACTTGACGAGCTCGTCTCTGAACATACATGGGGAGAAAGTAGATGTAGTAATAAGGTTCGCGTCTGACAGTACTTCTACAAATACTAAAAAAAAAAATAACACATTTATCCATGAGGTTCCAGCTAGTTGACATCTAGAAAGTCAGAAGTAATAGCCTTGTCTCTTTCAATCCAGGCGAAATTGGTTTGAATTTGATCCAGTGCCTGCTGTAATGATCTATTGAAACCATCCACGTTTTTGTCCTTAAAAAACTCAACTATCTCATTGTGAATCGAAATATCAGCATGCTCCTTGAGTGTCTTGACGAAGCGATCAAACAAAATAACGCTTGATTGCATGTTCTCAAATATAACATCGTAATTCTCCTTTACAAAGTTCCAAACTAAAACTCTAGTTTTGGGGTTTGTTGCAAGCGATCCAGCTAAAAAGTTAACGTTCATAAGCGCAATTTGTCCCTTGCCTGTGATACAATCGCCGAGCAGTTTGACTGATTGAGAGACAAGGAGATCATTTTGAACACTTCCAAGTGAGAGTAAAATGGTTTCAACAATGTCAGGTGAAGATGGATTGTAGAGATCGTGCAAGATCAAGTCAAATTGTTCTTGAGTTGCATCCTTCTGACTCAGAACTGTGGAGTAGACCACTTGCTTCAAGGCAGGAGGAATAGTCGCACTATTTCGAAGTAACTCAAAACATTTACTCACAACCTGCTGCAACCCACTAGTACCAGCAGCTAACAGAACCAATGGTCTCAGTTGTCCATCAAAGTAAGATTCATTCTTGTTGGGTTTGAATCCAAGCCTTTCACTCTGAGAAGCAAAAAGCTCTCTGCGGAATTTAGTAAGTGATTCCACAAGTTTCTGGTCAGGAATTTCATACCATACTGAGTTTAAGTGTTCAACCGATTTGATGATTTCCGACCAGACGACATAGTCCGTTTCCGATTTGAAATGGAACAGGAACTCGAGTAGTTTGGGAGTAGGTAGGAAACCAGCAATTGCAGCAGCATTTACATCTGCGATTAGACCAACTTTGTCTTCTGGTGAAAACTCTTTCAAGTTCGCCGAAATTTCCTTCAACAGTTCAGCACTGTAGAACACTCTGTAAACACCAACAGAGTCCTTATTCAGTTTGAAACATGTAGAATCTGGTCTAGGAATAGTGATTGACTTCTTACTCAAGGCTTCGCTGCTGTAAACAGTTTTAGCAGATCCAACAGAAATGTTGAGAGGCACCCACCAAATGGTTTTATCCTCTTCTGGGGTAACGTCTCCAGCAGCTAAAAACCTAGCCTGAGTTATTGTCAAATTCTTACCATCGGAGCCAACCTTCAAATAAGGATAGCCTTGTTTCTTTATCCAATTGTCCATAAGCTTTTGAATATCAACTCCCGAGGCCTCGGAGATACCACTCCACAAATCAAAAGTCTTTGCGTTGCCAAATTTGTGCTTCTTCAAATAAATAGAAACACCTTTTAGGAAAACGTCAATTCCAACTGATTGACTGAGCATACGGATAACGGAAGCACCTTTTAGATATGAAATTGCATCAAATACCTGATCAATATCCTTTGCTGAGTTGATAGCAACTTCAATTGGATGAGAGTTTCGAAGAGAATCCAAGCTTTTGGCACTTTCGTAGGATTCGGAGACAAAAGTTGAAAAAACATTCCATTCAGGATACAGCTCATCCACGGCCAGCCAACCTACCCAAGTAGCGAAACCTTCATTCAGCCAAAGCTCATTCCACCAATTCATTGTAACTAAATTCCCAAACCATTGATGGGCTATCTCGTGGGATACAACATAAGCAACTCTAGTTTTATACTTAGGGTCAGATTTTTCAGTGTCAAATAGTAAGGCGGTAGCACGAAATGTCAAGAGACCAAAATTCTCCATAGCATTGCATGTAAAGTTTGGCACACACAATAAGTCTAGCTTTGGCAAGGGGTAGTCAATATCGAAAATTTTGCTAAAGAAATCAACTACTTTTGTAGAAGTTTCAAGGGCAAATTGTCCTTGTTGTTTGTTTCCAATTGCGGTATACACTCTTATTGGCACCTTGCTACCTTTATAAGCTCTTTCCGTAAAGCTTTCTGAGTACTCAAACTCACCAATGGCCCAAGCTAATAAATATGTACTCATCACAACGGTTTTTTCAAATGTTACAAGTTTCAACTCACGACCTTCCGTAGAGAATTTCTTACCGTCATCCAAAGTTCGACAAGTTAAAACTGGCATATTTGACAAAACTGTGTAGTTTTCCTTTGTGACTATTGACAATTGGAAAGTCGCCTTTCGATTAGGCTCGTCAAGGCATGGGAAGGCTCTTCTGGCATCGGTAGCTTCAAATTGCGTAGAGAGCATAGTTTTAATTTCATCAGATGCAATGTCTTTATAAGTGGACTTGTAAAAGCCTGTCATGTTCGACTGAATGATACCACTGTAACCTATAACTGCTTTCAGATATCCTGATTTAATAGGCTCTTGGAACCTGAGTACTACTGTCTCATTAACAACATCAGTAGGCTCAATAGTACAAGCAACCTCAGTAACGGTTTTCGTCATACTAAACTTCAATTGCACACTATCTATCGTAATATCTCTAACATTGAGTACCAACCCATCTGTTTGTTTAATAACATCCAAATCAATAGTAACCAATCCCTTGAATGTGTCATTAGTCTCATCTATGTCAAAAATTCTAAGATCATAATGGGTAGGTTTCAAATCTAGGGGTAAAGCATTGTGAATTGAAGTATCTAGATCTGCGTTTGACATGATTGGTTCGACCAAAAGCTATAATGGGTTTTGAATGTTACTTTCAAAGGGGTAGTAGGCTGTCACTTCTGATAATTGTTTCAACCGCACGCTTGGTGTAAAGATGGGTCCCCTAAGAAAAAGTGGAGGATCCAAGCACATCGAAAATTGAAAAATGCATTTACTGAATACCATAAAGTTACGTTTTTTATATGTGAATAATAACAAAATAAAAACTAAATGCTTACCAGAGACATCATGCATGATCTAGCAGATAGTTCGTAGCATCTTCCAGCTTCCAATTGCTGGTCTCTAGAGCTTTCACGGCTGATTCCTTAGTAAATCCCATTCCAACTAGTTCTTCGATTGCCAGATCATGAGCCTGATTGCTTGATTCCTCAGCACTGAAGCTGGTACCAAATCCGGTCTGGCCAAAGGCGGCTTCATTTTGCTGCTCCTGCACAGGCTGGCTAAAAGTCTCTGGCTTAGCATTTCCAAATCCTGCAAACAGAACTTCCCACTCATCTGACTTGCCTCCCTCGGAATTTTCATTAACTTCATTAAATGCTTGCGTCTGGGTGTTAAAAAAGTTACTAGCTGCAAATTGGTTCGAAAAGTCGCTATTGAATTGGTTTTCAAAGTCATTTGGTTGATCACTCGGCTCAACAGGAGCCTCTTCTAACTTTGAGAATTCATCAAACTCGTCTCCAGTTTCCAGCTGCGGGTCAACCAAGTCAGCAAACTCGTCTTGCTCAATAGCAGTGCCTTGAGTTAGTTGTACATCCTCGTCACAAGCAACAGGAGGGTTTGATTTGGGAAATTCAATATTATCAGAAACATTGGTATCCAAAGCCGCCTCTTCGAGTTGAGAGAATTCATCTTGTTCCTCTAAAACAGCAGGTTTCAATGCTTTAAGGTAATCATCCTTTGGTATCGAATTATCACCATTATCACTTTTTGACAACATAGGGAATGGGTTGTTGTTGGAAAAAACAGGGACAGCTCTAGGTGTGGGAAACTCTTCTACGGTATCGTGAAATTCATCATCATCTTCAGAAGTGGCTTCTTGATCTTCGATTTCATTAACCGGGGCATCTTCTGAAGCGATATTATGACGTACCTTTTTATCTAGATCTTCGGGACCATCTTCATCGGATGAAACCTCAGATTCAGGTTCAGAATCCTTGAGTGAATCCAAACGCTTGGAAACCTCATTATCAAATTCAGAGTTTTCTCCTTCAAACGAAAATTGTCCATCCTCTGCACTAGGGATAGGCTCCACCATCCCTGCGGTGATTGGTAATGAGGCTGCTTGATCAGTGGTAGTTGTCACTTCCTTTGACAAATTGGGATCATCAGCCTTTACTTTGACAACATCTTCAAATTCTGAAGCCTCTGGTTCAGAGAGAGATTCTTGAGTCTTCTCAGGTTCTGCCGAGACTTCTTGGACTTTAGAAGAGTCAGTTTGGTTTGACTGTACAGATTTCTCAAATTCGACTGAAGTTGCAACATCAGAATTGGTTACATTCTCTGACATCTTTGTGGCATTTGAACTATCAGCAGCAATAGCAGTTGCAGCTGTAAACGCAGCCGTGCTTTCATCCAAGGTGTCTTCAGATTGTGTTGGAAATTCACCTGGAAATTCACTGTGTTCCTTCTCAGCTTCTACTAGTTCATATGAACCAGCTTCAGACGAGAGAGGTACTTGCTCTTCAGGTGACAAATCCTGGATCTGCTTTCCTGTGGAGTATTCACCTTCCACAGAAATAGAGGATCTTACCTCGGATTCATCCCTCACGGATTGAGGTGCATTATTCTGCACACTAGATGTTAAAGATTCTGGTCTGACAAGCGGAAGACTAAATTGCTCTGTAAGAGTGCTCTCCTGGGCAAGTTGGTAATCTGATTGGGGAAGAGAAGCAACCGAAGTTTCTGCCGTATTGACTGAAAGAGCCTTTTCAGTTTGTGAACCAACAGTTGATTGCTTGGTAGCATCTTCTAAGTTATTCTTATTCTCTTTAGGAAGAATAGCTGCGCCCACAACTCCAGCAACTGCTGCTGTTGCTGCAGCTCCCGCTAGGGCACTAGCAGGGACACTCATCGATTCTTGGGATTGAGAAGGTTGGCCAACATTGGCAAGCTCAACTTTTTTCTGATCAACCTCATCGGTTAGTTTGGCGTTTTTGGACTCGAGATCTTGAATCTCTCGAGCTGCTTCTTGCAACTGACTACTTTGATTTTGAATTTCAGCCTGATAAGCTTCTAACTGTTTCTCCAGGGCCTTATTCCTTTCCAAAAGTTCTGCTTTTCGGTGGTCTAACTGTTCCGTACTGGTCTGCAATTCATGACTTTTAAGTTCACTATTCTTCAATTCTTGAGACAATTGTTCAATTTTTTCTTCTAACTGTTGATTCTCAGTCTGGGCAAAGGTGAATTGTTGGTTGGACACTGATAAAATATTCGAAGATTGCTTGCTCTGTTTTTCAAGTTCTTCCAATTTGAGCTTAAGCTCAGAATTGGAAGTAGTGTAGTAAGACAGTTGTTGCTTTAACTCTTGATTATTGGTCATAACCTTGGCATATTCCTCTTCCAGTTGTTTGTGCTTGGTTTGAGAGGTATGATACGTTGCTTCCTGAAGCGAAGCCTCTTGCCTTAGTTGTTCTGTTTCTGAACTTTCCTTAGCGAGCTGCTCTTCTAGCAATTTCACCTGACTGACTTCAGCAGAGTAAGAAACCTTTAAGTCGGAAAGTTTGAGCTGAATTTGCTCTTTCAGTTTAAGTATTCGCTCCAGTTCAGCTTGAGCTCTATCACGTTTATCATTCAATTCACTTGTTTGTTGAGTTAGGGATGAAACTTGATTAGATATGTTGGCAATATCAGTATTAGCCTTGGACAAATCTCTTGAAACTTCAGGGTTTGAATCTGCCAATAAATCAGAATATGGTTGTTGTATATGTTGCTGAGTCTGAGGTGCCTCCTGGAATGAAACTTGACGCGTGGTCGGAGGTTTTATATCTTTAATAGATTTCAAAGCGTTATAGTTTGGTTCACGATTGAAATTAGCCTTCTCATTACGGTTTGGAATTGGAGGGGCCTGTCTCCGCACACCTATAGTTTCAGGAACATTGTCTTCATCATCATCTGAAGACTCCTCCAATAAAGACGGCGCTTCTGGCTTGACCGCATCTTTCTCCAATATTTGTTGACCAAACGTAGAAGAAGGAACAAATTGCTTTACTCCACCAAAGTCGGTATTATTACGAGATGGTGGTACAATAGGAGGAGATTTGAAGCTTCCATGGGTTTGTTGTCCAGCAGGAGGAGTGGGGGACACGGAACCAAATAAACCCGACAACTCATCAAGAGAAGAGGGTTTAGGCTTCATAGATTGGGATGGCTGTGGTTGGGGTGATTGCGTGGGTTGAGGAGAAAAACCAGATCTTGCATTATGAGCTAGACCACCAGCACTTGTTATCAATGAATCAGGTACAATCTCCGGTAATTCGATGCCTTGGACTTTTTTGTTTACCAAAAACATAGCAATTGCAAACTCTACTTTAGTAAATATTCCAGAGTTTTGAATATCCGATAGATCCCATATATTGGCAAGAACGTTTTGAGGCAGTTTAGAACCCATTAGAAAGTTTGCAGAGTCAGTTGCTGATAAAGTCCCTGAAGAATTTTTATCCAATCCTTCAAATATTCTATCGTATTGTTGTTTTTGCTCGGGTGAGATTGCCCATTGCTCAACAGGAACGTGTGCTGAGGGGACCGAAGGATTCGAAGACAATTGTCTTTGAATAGGTGTATTCAAAACAGAGTTAATGGACGGAGCTGGACTAGATTGAACGCTATTGTTGGCAACGTCCCAGATGGATTGAGGAAGAGAGTTCGGAATGGTGGAGATTGCCCCACTAAGCACAGCTTGAATTAAGTGCATTGCAATAATAAACTCAGCTTTGTTGAGCCGACCTAGATCATTTCTGTCAGCAAGCGACCAAATTTGGCCTAATACATGATTCGGCAACTTTGCTTTGAGAAGAATGTTCCTAGCTTCTGCACCAGAAAGGATACCACTTGGGGCAGTTTGATCAAAGATTTGTCCAAATTTCAACACATGGCTACTGGTCAAAGGGGGCACTGATTGCGCAGTACCAGTGTACTGTTCTGGAAGCGTTCGTAGTTGGGGGGCTGGATTGCCGTTATTGAAAGTAGGAAGTTTACCGAATGTTTGGTAAAGATCCGGGGTTAGTTCTCTACCCAGTTGAACATGACCAATTAGTCTCATAACAATGGCAAGGCCATACTGGGTCAAAAATCCCGTTGCATTAGAGTCTGCAATGTTCCATATGTTTCCCAAGACTGAAGGGGGCAACCCTGACTTTTCTAAAGTTGACCTGGCTGCATCTCCAGTGACGACGCCTAACGATTCAGGATCAAGTGACTTAAAGAGTTGGCCATAGAATTTAAGTTCTTCCGCGGATAACGGTTGTTGGAATGTTCCTTGGGGTGCAAACGAAGCCATTGGGAAGCAAAACGGTTAAGTTGAAAGAGGAACCCGTATTCATTCTGAGTTGAGGTTAAATTGGATGTGCGAAATTGGGGAATGGTGTTTGGATGATCTTGTTGTTGGAGGCGAAGTGTACAGAGAAGGTTTGTGCTGCCGGAGGAGGACCTGGGAGGAAGCTCTCTGCAGATTCGTGCCTAGGGACAACAAACTGAAAGATCATTTTGCCGTGCGCTTGATGGTGCAACAGTGACAATACATGACTTGAATTGAGAGACATTATGAGAATACCAGTTAGAAGAAACGTATTCATTGGTACGTAGCTTGAGATTAACAGGTGTATCCCCTTACTAACTAGAAACAGCATTCATTTTTGGACTAATTGTGGCAGGACTACTTGGGTTTACTAGAATTTCATTGAACAACGACAAATTGTTGCATTTCTTGATGTTTTTTTCCCTAACTACCCTGTTTTACTGGAGCTTTGAGATAAAATCAATACGGGTTTTACGCTTGCTCACGATAGCATGCTGTATAATTGTGGGAGGAGTTGCCAGCGAGGTTTTACAGGGCTTTCTTCCGTATAGAGAGTTCGACTGGAAGGATATATTTTGCAACGTCAGTGGATCGACTATTGCTTTAGGAATCAATGATATGTATATGAAGCTTCGAAATAAAGAACAAAGACAACTAAAATATAAGAGAATTAAGAATAAGTTCAAATCATTACACGATTTGGAGAGCCAGTTGGACGATAATATGGTTTGAACAAGAAAGGATGACTAAAATTTAACTATCGCATAATCGATTCATGAAAAATATATGTACATTATCACCATTTTTTCTTATTTAGGAGACTTCTACCAGGAGAGCCCGGTAAGGGCACAGCCGAAACTTGAAGATATGAATTTTCTGGAGTGCTAAGACCTGCATAAGCATTGTACCAGGAAATAAAAGCCGTGATTATCCCAAGCACACCTCCGGCTCTCGTACAGTTAACTGATGGTGCCAGTTCTCCAACTGCCAACATTAGGAATGTAAGCGATAAGAAGAAGAATAGCAAGAAAAATGCTACGGTAGATTTCATTGTGCATAGGCATAGCATAGCTGTGAAAATTGTCCAGCCTACAAGGTAAAATCCCACTCCCACTTGGAAATCTCTAGTGTTCTCATAGGCACTGGAGACACCAAACCAAGGGATTTGCAAAACTGCCCATGACATCCAAAATCCTCCATAGGAACTCAGAGCCAATGCACCAAATGTATTTTCAACTGCCATCTCCCACATTCCAGCCAACAACTGGATTAGACCACCGTAAAAGAGAGCCAGTCCCACGACTACGTTAGCTTGTGTGACTCCCATAGCTTGAGCGTTTATAAGTGATAAAACAAATGTAGTAAGAGCAAAAGCAGATAAACCTAATGGAGCAGGATTACCAAACTTGTGTTCTGGAGGTGCAGTGACACCTGGGTTTAAGGTACCTCCAAATGCAGAGATAAGTTCCGACTTGCGAAACTTCTGTCTTCCTAGAATGATGTATTCTTCATCCTGGGAAAGAACTACTCGGGCTAAACTGTGTTCATCATCATCGGCTGCTTTGACCTTCTCACCGTCCTGCATGGACGCAATACTGTAATTATCAGACATAGTATCAACTAGAGTCAGATCCAACGTTCAAAGAAAACGGGGGAGCTCATATTTATAGGAAAATAACAGTAATCGGAGTGCATGCAATACCGACTCTTCCGAAATAGTGAAATGTGGTGGGGTCTATATTTCGTTCAGCTGATGGAAAACGATGCCCATTCCCGCAAAAGTGGGGAAGTTTCGAGACAGCTTTTGCAGCACTAGCGTGGCTGTAGTTTAAAAGGATTTTACAAGATTTACCATCAGGAGAACTTGGTCTTCTGTCTACTGTAATATCATAGTTATGAGAGAATTTTTTTTTTTTGCCAAGGCAATTTTACCCCCTACAGGCAAGAGGAGGGACAAAAAAAAGGTTGCCAAGAGTTTTAATGTCCAGGTGGCTTTGCATTTTTAAGACGAGAAACAAAATTTAATTGTTTCAATGCGTGATCTTGATCGCGAAACCTGGGAATGAGGGGTCAGGGTCTTGAAGCCCACTCATGCCATGCATGAAGGACAGAGTAAGCATTGCTTAAAAATACACACTGACCGAGTGGACTTTAGTTCTCTTTCTCGGTACCTTTATTACCGAGATTGTTTTTCCGCTGGGGAATGTGGAGATCTAATGCGGGCATGTGCTTCTATGTCGTTGATAATCTTGGCGATGTCGTTTGACACTTAAATATGGTGTAGTAAGTCAGCTAGTTATTAGTGTCGCCTTAGTGTTTCTGCTGTATCAAATGACATAGTTCTTGATATAGAAAACAAGCTTGGCAAACTTTTTGGCTTCGTCTTGGGCTTTGTTCATAATAATGTCATCTTCCGTCTCATAGTACCGATCAGTATCAAAATCCATTTCTAGAGGCCGCGTGAGCCGATCCCGACTGTAAAGAAACCTCGCAGCAAAGCAGGTAGGAAACATTAGCAGCTGAATGTAGTTCTGGAAAAAGTCTCCAGCATTCCACGGATCAAAGGATCCCCAGTCTTGTACCAAAGTGATCAAAGTGATGAATCCCGTACAGAGCCACGGACCGTAGGGATATGTCCAATTTTTGAATGTCAGTTCGTCGGTCCTGCCTTGAGCTTCTAAACCCTTTCGGAATCTAATACTAATAATTGCAATGCAAAGCCATGAAATCTGGTTAGAAACCCCAACAGTGATTGCAGCCAAGTCCATAATGTCCCAACACCAATGAAACTCGATCCAAAGCACAAGCCACCGCAAAACCAGGTAACTAGAACACCTACATATAGAACCTGATACCTGTTTTTCCAGGTAAAAATCTCGGGAATATAGCCCTCTGTGCCCATTGTGTATGCTAGTCTGCTTCCAGCGTAAAGAGCATGGTTTCCAGCAGAGATAACACTGGTAACTATCACAACATTCATAAATGAGCCGGCACTTTTACTGCCTGCCATCTGGAAAACGATAGTGAACGGAGAGGTAGTAATGCTTTTGTTAGACAGATTTGGATAATCATAGGGCACATTCATTTCAATGAAGAACGCCGAAAAGACATAAAAGATAATGATTCGGTAGAAAGTTGTTTTGATAACTCTAGGCATGGTTCTTGAGGGATTCACTTGCTCACCTGCAGTTATGGCAATAGATTCTGTTCCCCCAAAACCAAAGGAAACAAACACAAAATACTTGCAAAAACCTTTAAAGCCATTCACAAAGGGGGCGTCCCCGTGATTCCAGTATCTGAATCCAATGTATTCGTGCATGTTGTTGTGCCCAGCATTAACCACTATACCAACAATAAAAAAGGCAATTATGGTAGCCACTTTCAAAATAGCCATCCAATACTCAGCTTCACCATAGAATCGCACATGAATAACGTTCAGAAATAAAAAGAAAAAACAAAGTACCAAAGAAACAACCCAATAATGGAAATCAGTCCAATAGTCCATTAATAGTTGTAGCGCAGTCAAATCACTTGCAACAGAAACTGCGTCGTTGAACCAATAGTTACAGATTATAGCAAAGCCAGAAGACTCTGAGACCCATCTTTTAGCGTAAGTACAGAACGAACCGCTCTGCGGGATGAATGTACTCATCTCACACAGACTCAGCATGGTCAAATAGACAACAATTACAATCAAAATATTACACAAAAGCAGAGACAAAGGTCCCGATTGTGCTAAGTTCTTTGAGGAAGATAAGAACAATTCCGTACCAATAATACCTGCAATTGCAATTAGTGACGCATGTCTTGGCTGTAGGGCCCTATTGAGTTCTTGTGTGACAATCCAGCATCAGCACTTTGCGCTTCGATCATATCTGAACCTTCATATTTTGTGAGTGTCTCTGTAGAATCATCTTTGATCAGCTCCCCGGAGGATGCGTGCATTGAATTAGTGGACATGTGATTTAACTTTTGTCTCTAGGATGTCAAAATAGGCTTTTTTGAAGAGGTTCTTATAGAAAGCTTGACAGAAAGAAAAGTCTGAAGATGCATGAAAGAATGAAAGCGCCATACTCAAGCTAAAATGCCAGCTACTATTACAATAGAAAGCTGCATCAGTGAGCACGCGATCGTGGACTGCATTGTGAAATAAGATGGGCAATGATCATGAAACAATAATATTTCAACTTGGGGCAGTTTCAACCGTAACTTGGAGCTTGAAATGCTGTATTTTGTTTTCCTGTTGAAATAAAGTAGATGAGACTTGAAGAGTGTGAAGTTTCTTCTACCGGAGAGATTCTAATCCGTTAACTTTCAAGTCTTAGCCGCGCCTGAATTTTTTGCTCTTCTGAATACACTTTATGAGTTAGAGCCACATTCTTTACTTAGCTCTACATTTGAATTTACGAACCGGATTTATTTTTTGCTTCTGTAACTAGTGGTCTGACAGAACGGCCGTAATGAGCCCCAGAGCCTCCAGCCACAGTAGGTTAGGTTTTTCCTTTCACTGCACGAAATGCATCTAAGGCTTTGTCCAACCTCCAGTGACACATGAGCTTCGCGCTTGGGATTTTTGAATACAGAGTAGAAAATCATCGTCACAGTACACTACTCAGGATTTACCAGCCAGCACTATCTCTCATCTTGAAATCTACCATCTTGATACCTCTTTCGGTCAATCTTATTACTATTATACACATATTTTGATTGGGGGTCTCAACGTTCTTATTCTCTTAAAACCGTTTTCCTCCACCACCTCTACCACCAAAACCACCACGGGCACCTCCTCTGCCGCCAGCAAAACCTCCACGGGAACCTCCTCTAGCTCCTCCAAAACCACCACGAGAGCCTCCTCTAGCAGCGCCAAAGCCACCACGGGCTCCACCTCTACCACCGAAGCCACCACGAGCACCGCCTCTTCCACCAGCAGCACCGCCTCTACCACCCTTCTTCTTTGGAGGTTTAGGTCCGACCTGTTTAGGCTTGGGTAAAAATCTTTCCAATGGTAACAGTTTCATGGGGGAGATGTAAAAACGGTCACCCTCTTTGAAGCTTTTAGCCTGAACACCCTCGGATGGTTTAATGGTGAAATATACCTCGTTCAAAGGACCCAGAATCTCATCGACTTTTCCAACTTGAGATTTGTTTTCTAGATAAATTGGTGCATTGAAGTAAGGAATCTTTTCGTTTATGGAACGACATACAATGTCTCCCTCACATGAGTGGACAAACAATCCCATTTCTTGAACAACATCTGGGGGGCCTTCAGGAACAGCTGGCCTTCTGTTACCAAAGCCTCCACGACCACCTCTTTGAGAAAATCCTCCTCTACCTCTGTTCATTGTATGTGATGGGGTAGTTTTGTATGGTAAGAAAATTTTTGGAAGGGAAAATTTTTTTTCGTCTTACTTAGTTCGCGTTTCTTAGCGAACTAGGAAACTGAAGGAGAGTGAACCAGTTGGTGCTCAATCTAGAAGGAGAACAAGTTTTTTCTGGTAAGAAAAAGCCCCCACGTTTAGATTGATGCCTTTGAACAATCTTTTCGAAAACTGGTGGGTTGAACTAGATGCTTCTAAAAGAGATGCTCGTTTAAAAGAAGTTTTTTGCCTGGTGGTGCGAGAGGGTTTACAGAAAGATGCGCTACAATCTCTCTTAGATACGAATGTGACCACTTATCTGTGGGAGAACTTTTCTGAGCATTCAACTGAGTATCACATTGCAATTCTTGCTTTACTGTCAAATTACCTATACTACTCCCTTAACGACACTCATCTATTGGGGTTTTTCTGTAATGATTCTCGGTTTGACTCAATTGTCGGGTTTATACTTGCATACACCACTAAACAGCAGGATGGAGAATACTCAGAGCATATCCAGTCTCAAATGATCCAGTTCATGAACTCTGTATTCCAAAATCCACATTTTCCGCCTTTGAGAAAGGTGACCAAGAAGCTAACATCAATTGGCAATTGGTGCGTTCTTCCCAATGTGAACATGTTGGTACCGGCTAATCTTCAAGAAATGTATCAAGAGACTCCACCAGAGACTTGGATTTATGATTTGATACAGTTGAATCAGAGCAAGGACGTGCAAAGCCTGCTACTAACGTTAATCACGCAAGTTCCCACGCGGCGATTCATTGCTCCATTGTTGAAGTATTTGCATTATGTTTCTCACATTGAAACTTTTTTTCCACACGTTTACTCTGACAAAGGTTTCCAATTGATAATTTATTACCTAGCCTATCCAATTGACGATCTCACAGGACAGCTAATACCGCAGTATAATTTTCAGAGTAGCAAGGTATCCACTATTGATAGAATTCATCTAGCATTGTTCGAGCTTGACAAATCGCTCTTTGAAGGGCTAAAATCGAACTTCTCTGAATTATGGAGTCAATTAAGTATTGAAGGGGTTAAGCAGATAGCTACAAGTCTAGAGATTTCAAATCCTTTGGCGAAGATTTGTTCTTCCGAAGCTGATTACAAAAGATTTGTCTATAACGAAATCTTACATTTACAGCGAGTAACAGAATACCCATTAGTCATTGATACGAAAAGCATATTTTATCCAAGTACAATCCTTCCCCGAATTGGGGGTCAGTATATGGATGGTACTGA
The DNA here is from genome assembly GCA_023212995.1 of Komagataella populi. Classification (NCBI taxonomy): domain Eukaryota; kingdom Fungi; phylum Ascomycota; class Pichiomycetes; order Pichiales; family Pichiaceae; genus Komagataella; species Komagataella populi. The sequence continues at coordinate 1,008,725 of JAKWAY010000002.1, read as the reverse complement.
TTTCTCGTTTAGGCACAGTTTGATTTTTCACGCTGAAATATGCTATCTAATTTTTGACGAACTGACAAAGTCATTGAAGAGGATATCTATCGAACAGGAAAATCCGTTAAGATTCAATGGATTCAGTAGAAAACTGTGTCTTGTGGACGAGATAGTTTCACCAGAGATTAAGGAGTGGAGTCTTGATGTCCCCATACGTGAAAATTCGTTTACTGCCGAGTTCATTGTGGACATTCAGCATGAAAGTACTTGGTCCGAACTAAAACTAGGCGATTTTCTGGTACTTCTGCAAATGACTAAACCTAACCCACTGGAAAAGAATATTCCACTTCGATACGGAGTCCAGCAAATGTCTTTGGGAAAGATCAATATGCTGGAAGTGACGAGAAAAGGAAAATCGTTAACTATTACTGTGAAACTCGAGTCACATATGCAATCTGCAAATATGGCATTTTTACCAGAGAAAATAAATTATTCAAATGTCACGAAGCTTTTTGAACAAAGTCAAAAACAACTGGATCTTCCCGATTGGTATTCCAGCATTCTCCATGACGTGGATGTCTCAAGTTTTCCCTATCCAACTAAAGATAATATCTATCTGACCAATGTCCAATGGACCGAGCTTGCCAAGTCTGGGTTCAATATAAAGAATGCAGATTCCAAAAGAAGGAAAGGCACAAACTCTTTATCGTCTCCTTTTAGGATTACTTTTACACAGGATAATGATATTTTGGTAAAATCAAGTCCCCTGACGACTTCGAAGGCTAAAGAAAGTTTAAGCGGAGAACAGATGGAAGTAGTCCTTGCCACTTTGAGGAACCGTTTGACCGTTGTAGATGGAGTTCCAGGTGCAGGCAAATCATTAGTTTCTGCCATTATTGCGAATCATTATTATAGAAACTTTGGTGGATCAACGTTGATAGTGACAGCCTCAGCTGAATACGTGGCCGGGCTATTAGATTGTCCTGAATTTCGAATATATCAACCCGGAAGGGTTCAAGATTTTGAAAAGGAGTTGAAGTTGCTGTTGAATGAAGTTCATCAAATAGTTAATCAACTGGACATTGATCGTTCGTACAGCAATGACGTGAGTTCATCACTATTGTTTTTGAAGGAATTCGTAAACCCTGAGTGGGAAAAATTCAAAAACAATTCTGCAACTGGACAACAGTCAGTATTTTGCAAAATTTTTGGAACTGATACTCCTGAAGGAATGGCAGAGGGCTTTAGAAAATTGCTACAAATTTTTGAAGGTATTACATTTTTGCGAGACATCACTTCTTTTCCAGCAAACCAAAGACCGATATTACTAAAGAAGAAGGCAGCTTTTCGTGTTTTGACTCTACATCAGCTAATAGAAGAAGAAAACGTTCATTGCAACAACTTAATAATCGACGATGCGGAGCAAGTTCCTGAATTTGTTTCTGCTTTAAATCTCGAAGATGTAACCCGGATGGTTCTTTTAGGAAGCGGTATCAGATATTCCAAATTCAATGAAGACAATGCATTTTCTAAGTTTGGTCATAATTGCTCTTTATTTCATAAACTGACTGTCAAATTTCCCCCATTGAAAATGTCTGTCAATTCAAGACAACCAAAAGAATTAGTCAATTTATATTCAGCAGATCCCAAACACTATGAGAAATGTGACAAAGTCCAAGTGATTAAAGTTGCTGGAAAGCCCGTACAAATTGAGCATGCTAATAATCAAAATGTTGAAGAAGCGGAGTACTGCGTTTATCTTTATATGCTTCTGAAATTAACTTACCCTGCAAAAAGAGTATTTATATACACTCCATTTTCGGCCCAAAAAGTACTTTTAGAGAAAATTATAAAGCATAGATGCCCCCAAAATGGTCTGAATGTGAGGCTGTTTTCCAGCATAGAGCAATGCGATTACTCCATTTTGTCGTATGTGAACAATGCCTCATGGAACGCTAACTTCAAATTACATATCAATGTTCTTTCACGGCCGAAGCTTCAACTCTTCGTGTTCATACACCCAAAATTACTCTCTCAAAGTAAACAACCATTCCCCTTTTTAAGGAAACAATCGTCCCAATTGAACGTTAATGGAACCACAATTAAGTCGAAGTCAGAGCTCATCACACTTTTAAAGACCAAAATGGGGCATCACTAATAATAAGCCCATAGTGTACCAACCGTATATTTGATTTGTTTCTCATGATGACCCTCCCGCTCGGGACGGTAAGGTTTTGTAAGCTTGCCCTAGTCAACAAGGCAAATTAATCATCCTTTTCGTTCTGTGTTTTATAATCACACTAACTAGCTCTACTATTTATTGCATTTAAATTACGCTGGAGTAGAATTGAACTTAATTGATATAACAATATTCAAAGATGGGTAAGTTATTAGTTGCGAATATTATGGAAGTTGGCATAGCAGAAAGTACTAACAGGTCCAAAGCTCCCAAGAAAATGTCATTGGGTGAGTTCTTAACGGATCAAGAGTTTGGTGATTGGGCCGATGATGACATTGATATCAATTCCATCTCTGTTCCTATTGGTAAGCCTGTTACACATCACGACGCGTATCATGGATACGGTGGAAATCATTACAGATCAAATCAACGAGATTTTCCTGTGCTTCAGGGGCCCCCTTTCATAGCCAAGTTTTCTAACATACCTGAAACAGCTACAAGAGTATTAATCAAAGATCTATTCGAAAGCCGATTTTGCAATTATGACAGAATCAAACTTTTGATCGACCCTCATCCTCCAAGTTTGTCGAGAATGGGAAATGATAATCAGCAGAGGAGGAAATGTGCATTTGTTCAGGTAGCATCAGCTGCTATACTGCAGAAAGTACTCAAGTGGCAAGACCTTAACCTGGGTAGAATTCGCATATCTGTGGCCTGTGCGGACCGTGATGACTTTCAGAATATCCTAGAGTATAATAAAAACATTGGGTACGACGATGAAGCTGAGGAAATCCAGTATAAATTAGGTAAACAGCCAAGGCGTGCCTCTGTTGTTGAGCCTGCTGTTGCCAGTTCTAAGCAAGATCTGAATACTTCCAGAGTTGACAAATCTACCGATAGTGCTTCAGAACACTCGCCAGAGGTCCCTGTTGCAACTAAGAAACCTGTGACAATCTTGAAGAGGGAGGAACCACCTGGTGGAGTAACCAGAGAAACTCATGTGCCGAAGATCAATCCTTTTGGTGCCGCTAAACCTGTGAAAACCGTGCCTGAAGATATCCTTGAGACTAAGGAAACTAAGCCTGAAATTGCACCTGCACCTAAAATGAATCCGTTTGGAGCTGCTAAACCCGTCAATATATTGGCCAAGGAGAAAGAGATCGAAGAAAAATTGAAGCAATTGGAGAGAGAAAGAGAAAAGGCCAAGGAAGAGGCAAGAAAAGAGAAGGAAAGGAAAGAGCATGAGAGAAAGGAGAAAGAAAGAGAGAAAAGAGAGAGACAGAAAGAAAAACAACGAGAGAAATTCAAAGAGAGACAAAAGCAAAAGGCATTGGAATTAGAAAGGGAGAAAGAAATGGAAATTGAGAGAAAGAAAGAGAAAGAAAAGGCGAATCAGAAAGAAAGAGAGAAAGAGCACCAAGAAGAAAAAAAATATGATCAAACTGAGAAGGTTAAAGTTGAAGGAAGTGGTTCCGAGCAAATCACTGAACAAAGAAATGAAATGGAGAAGAAACAACCGTTCAGATTCAAGAAGAAAGAAAGAGGGCATAGACAGCCGACATCTGGTAAGGATCTAGAAGGACAAAAGCCCGAAAACAAGCTTTTTGAAAGAGCAAAGAAGAACTTCTTTGGACGCCAGTCGAAGTCTCCAACTCGTGATCAGAAAGAGCAGAGCTTTGTTTCATCATCTTCCAACTCCGACAATAGAGCTCATCATAGGACTATCAAACAGTTTCATAATAAAACTTACAGAAGACCTGATTTTGTTGAACCTTCATCAGACCTTAAGGCTTCTGATTCCGTTGCAAACGTGGCGAATGAAAAGGAGTCGACACTACCAAAGGACAAAAATGGTGATGAGCTTCGAAGCGGAAGCAATAAATCCAACGGCTATTCTGGACATTCAAATCATTCAGAAAGGAAAGAACGTGGTTTCCATCGGGATCAAGATCGAAAGCCTAAGAGTGACTCTAGATCCAGAGACAACGAAAAGATCGAGCCTGGCAAGCCCACTTCTCTAAAGGCATCAGCATCACCAGCTGAGCCAATAGATACTCATGATATAGAGTCGGAGACTTCCAAGTTCAATAAAGCATCTACAAGTAGACCTCCTAGGAATGGCACTAGAGATTACAAAACGAAACGGAAAAGCCAAGTATTTCACAATAAACGATACGTCCGCAAGGAAGGTAACTCTCCTACAGCTGTCGAGGAAACGAAGAGAGAGGCTAGTAGTAAGACCCCCAACGCTGAGGTTGGCAATCAAGAGTAGTTAAACAAGTTTACTATTCATAGCATCAATGAGAACGGTAATCAAGAATGTTAGTAATATAGTGTAAAAGTCAATTCAATAATGTTTGATCGCCTGTAACACGTTATGTAAGCAGTTATATTCCTTTCGAGTAGAGGTATCTGCCTAAGATTATAGAGTCTATTAATTCATGGCTCTGTGTAAATGAGAAGAAGTTTTCGGAGGAACCTTAGCTCTCCAAACTTAACATTTAAGAAAAGAACGCAGTCAAATGATCCGGTCAGATCTAAGACACCGGAACCTGAATCCAATCTGGAAGCGGACTTTTACAAACCACCTAAGCTATCAAACCTGTCTTTAAGCAACTTGTCTTTGTCATCACTAATACCTTTTTACAGAGAGAACGACATTCAAGATGAAGGCATAGACAGTCTGGCGAGAGAAAGTGATGTCGTACTGTCGAAACACTCAATCCCTCAGGTGGAATATAAAGGATTTTCACTTTATGTTATCAGCGGATTTATCCTAGGAGTATGGACGATATGGTGTTTCGTTCCAGATAGCATTCTGAATTCATTGGGAATTTATTACTACCCAAGTAAATGGTGGAGCATTGCTATTCCAAGCTTTTTTTTGATGTCAATGTGTTATATGTACGTGGCGCTAATGTTTTACAACATAGAGGTTAAGACGGTGCCCCTGAATAACATTTTGACAATCGTCGACGAGAGTAGCGTGTTGGCTAATGACCAAAAGTCAAGCTCAGACATAGAGTTAGAGAAACTGTGCTTTAAAAGTACCAGCGGCATATGGGATCTGCCAATTTCAACAATTAATGATGTACTATATCGTAATTCCTCTTTAAATACAAAAGAATACAACAACTAAGTCAAATCATCTTCGGCCAGGTCATCAGAATCCTTAATGTTGTTCTTTATTTTATTCAAGATTTTCACCTTGAAGTTATCCAGCCTACTGATTTGGTCATATTCGTGCGATGCAGAAGCTATTATGTCTGGATCACCTTCCTTGAGACCTTCAACCAATTTAACAGCAAATTCATACTCTCTGGTTCTTTCAAAAGTGGGATCCCATGAAACAAACCGCTCCAAAAGTGCGGAAGCGCTTGGGTAATCATTCAAAGCTAAACGACACAAAATAGCCTTGAAAAAATAATCCTTCAAGGACCATTTGGCTAAAGAATTGTTCAAGGAGTCCTTAGCGATTCTCTCATAACTTTCAGCTGCTTTCAAAAAGTCCTGCACTTCATCTGAACACGACAAATCGGCAGCTTTAACGTAGCATTTGTTGGCTAGAGCTTCTGCAGAATCTCCCCTGTACCATTCACCAGCTTCTTCATAGGCCAAGATAGCATGTTTGGGATCTGACATTTTGGTTTCATATAGCTCAGCCAGTTCTGCTTTGAAGTTGGCCCCTCTTCTGAATTGGCCCTTTAGGGCAAAAAACTCAACTGCCTTATTCAGACATCTGGCAGCATCTGATGGTGCTTCCAGCTTGTAACATTTGTAGGCCTCAATTAGTGAATTAGCAGCCTCATCTTTGGAGTCAGCTTTGATTTGGGCATCTGCAGCCTTTTCAAAAACTTGACCGGCTTTATTACTTTTTCTCTGAATTCTATACAAGTTTGCCGCTTGCGTGTACAAGTCAGCAGCTTCTTCAAATCTATAGGACCCTGAACCAGAAAAAAATGAGGCAAACCCACCAACTGGGGCACATTTCTTATCGGCCTGGGAAGATGTTAGTATTAGATAATAATCGAAATGGGGGAAATTCACTTACCTTTGCTATAAGTTGCTCTGCTTCGGACATGATGATTTACAGAAGGGCTAGGTTCAGTTTATCTTTCTAGTAAAGAATCGCGATATATGGGGAATCGGTGGTACACGATTTCGGTGATGGGGTCAAGAGGCTCCATTGACGTGCAAAGAGAGTACACTATTGATGAAATAGGCAGAAGCTATAGCAACTACTGGGTGTCTTTAGACTGTGTAACAGATACGGCGAGTTTAGTTTTTTTCTCTACGTAAGAGTCGAAAATCTACGCTTCGCACATCTGTGGAGGTGCTGTGGAACGCTTTTTGGGGCTTCTCACGATGAACGCGCCAAAGTATAATGTCAGAACAACTATGCTGTTAATACTTGATAGGCAAAGCCCTACAAAAGCAGATGCGACTATTGTTGTGTCCATTCCATCCAATTGCCACGTAGTTGCGTTTAATATGCTAAACAATCCCTTTTGGTGAATTGCAGCACTCCTTCTCACGGCATGAACACTGCAGAGTATTTGGCCGTCCCTCTTTCTGATAAGAAAATAAATCGCGTCTCTGGAATAAATAATTTTGTTTACTCTCACGTCAACCCACACTCCCACACTTCAACATGAAGGCAAAACTGTTCAAAGACTCGGCTTTCCTCATAGTCGAGTCCGCTTCATTGTCAATGGAGGAGGCTTATCGCTTGCAGGATGCCCTTATCGAAAATGGATGCGATCAGAACTCAATTGTGGTTGGGAAACACGATCTGAAAGATTCCATATTGAACTCAAGTACCATCATTGCAAACGACATTAATTTCGAAGGATACGATCTAGCCGAAAACAAGCTGATACCTGTTGTTACCAGCAAGTGGTGCTATGACTCCATTCGTAATGGCCGCTTGAATACCTACAAGCAATACTCTTCCAATCCATCTCTTTTTTTCAAAGATGTCTTTTTGTGTATATCAGATATTCCCGCCGGAGACAAGGAGGCCATCATTAGCGGAGTGTTAGCATTTGGTGGGCAATGTATGGATGAATTAACCAAATTTACCACTCATTTAGTCACAACAGATAACGATGATCCCAAATGTACTGTTGCCAATCATTACAACTCGACTATAAATGCTAACAACGGAGAGGAAATCCCCATAAAGATTGTCTTACCCCATTGGATCAATGATTGTCTAAGGCTGAAGAGGCGGATAGACGAGTCTCCATATTTGTTCCCTAACCCTAGATTCCTGCAATACTCCGAAGTCAATGATTCATCATCTGTTAACCATACAGAACAGCGCCTAAATGATGAAGCGAATAACAGGCTGAAACTTCCACGGACGTTAAGTGACTTTAAAGAATTTGGTAACAAATCGTATGATTTCCTAGTTGGCCATTGTTTTTTCTTCTATAATGATTTGAAAGTTTCAGATTTTATTCTCTCAACAATCCAAGAAATGATCACCAACAACGGGGGAAAATTTACAACTAATTTCTCTGAAGCTAGTTGCGTTGTGTGCCATTATAGGAAGGGACCTGTGTACGTTGAAGCCAGCAGAAAAGACTTACCAGTAGGCAATTTGAACTGGCTCTATTGGATGTTTTCGCATCATCAATGGATATCTCCATTGGAAAAACTGCTACACTACCCGTACGTCTTTGGAAAGCTTCCCGGATTTGAAAAGTTTGTAATCAGTGTGACTAATTATACGGGTGACGCTAGATTGTATGTTAACCGACTGGTTACGCTGATGGGTGGCGAGTTTACTAGAACATTGTCACAGAACAATACACATTTAATAGTTTCAAAACCTCAAGGATTGAAGTACGAAGTTGCTCGTACCTGGGAAAATATCAATCTAGTCAATCATCTGTGGTTAGAGGAGTGTTATCGAAACTGGCGAATTCTTGATGATAAAGACCCTGTGTACGTGCATTTTCCTAAAGAAACTAATTTGACACAAATTTTGGGCAGTACGCCACTAGATAAAAGGGTTTTGAAACAGTTCTACGAAGATGAGACAGCAGAACCCAGGATAAGACCGAAACAACGGAAAAAGAAAGAGAAAGAGAAACTACCTCTACCTCAATCTAGTGTGATTCAAGACACTTACAACTCTAATGACGAGAGAGAAGCCCAAACTCAAACACCTCAAACCTCTACACCTCATGACATTGAACAGCATAATGCAAAAGAATCTCAATCACAAAACTCCAGGGACATTATGTCTCCAACAGATTCAGAAACTACAAATAAGTCTACACAAGTCCAAGAGGAAAGCAATATGAAGGAGCGTAACACTATGGCCAAACTCAAAGATCAAAATGGCAAGTCACGTAGGAGACAGACACCTGTTAAACAACCAGTGTTTAACGAAACTCCAGAAAAGGAAAACTTTCAACCTCAAAATACCCAAATATCGTCAAAGCAATGTTTAGTTGACAAGCCATCACATCCAATTAATTCGCCTAATCAAGAAATATTAACCCAACAATCAAAATCAAGCGTCGTCAGCATTAAATCACACAGTGCCACGGAATCTGGCGTTGCCAGCTCCCCACCTGCACCAACAGCTGGAAGGACCTCTTCACGTAAAGCCAAATCCAAAGCTGCTGCAAAGCTTCATGACGATATGGAAGACTTAAACTTATTCCAGAAACAGTCAAAACGTAAAAACCCAGACTATGCTGTCTTGAATCAAGATCTAAAACGTAGCAAGACTGTGCAAGATGATGATGCCACTGAAACTGAAGTTATGCTTCCTTCAAAGTACACTTTACATGCTATTACTACCGGGTGTACGATCGCTCTTTCCAAATCAGATTTGAGGAAACTCTCTACCGTTGGAATCAAGGTTGTAGATAACCCAACAACTAAAGTCAATTGCATCATAAGTCCAAGTATAATGAGGACAGAAAAATTTCTGGTGACACTATCTATGTCACCAGATCTGTTGCTTCATGAGAGTTTCCTCATGAAAGTATTGCAGGCAAAACAAGAAAAAGATCTACCTGAATTGGATGACTACAGTATTGGACATTACATTGATTTTAAGAACCCGAAGGTGCAAGAGCTATTTGTTTCCCCTGACCTGGGTAACGACAATATCGTCAAATTGACGAATGCTACAAATGCATCAAAGCTTTTTGAGAATTTCAGCTTCAACATTTCATCCTCACTACCAGGTAAAAGTGAAGTGATTTCTCGGATACTAGAATCCTTTGGATCCGCGGGCGTAAAAACTGTTTCGAGCAAAAAGCCGCTAACGGAAAAGACTGTCAAGGGGCTATTAAAGTCATCAGACAGTGCATATTACATAATCTGTCTATCCGAAGATAAGATATTACAGGAAAGCATATCTCAAGCGTTGATTAAACAAGGTGAAAGCTATAAAATGGTGGAATGGAACTGGGTTGTCCGTTGCATTTTCAACTTGCAAGTTTTGTTTGAAGAAAAAGACTATATTATCACCGCAAGGTGAATTTTATAGTGTACTTATTAATATGCACCATTTTTTTTCTACCTAAATGTAATTTCTATTCTGAGGCGCTAAGAAGGAGTCATCCCGGTAAAAACCGACGCAAATTTGGTGGAGGGAAAACCTTTGGTAGACAATACTCGACATGGGCACTTTTAAGTAAACTATAAATGGCCACTGAAGCACTAACCGTACTGTACCTTAAAGGATCTAGATTGCCAGTTAGCTGATTAGTATACATTTCGTAATGTACCTTTGCAACTTGACGGATGATTTTGTGAAAAATATCGGGTGAAAATAGGGGGTGAATTCGGATTAACTTTTTTAGCAAGAAAACGGTCTGCAAACTTTCGGGGTGTTTCAGGGTTTCAGGAGAAAGCCGGGACAAAGTCGCATTGAACACTCCCGAAATCGTAGGGATAGTCTGCAGGCATAACGGATTATAGCTTGACTCAAAAGAATTCGTCACCTATAAATGTACAATATACCCAATTTTTAGAATCTTCAACGAACAAACCAGTTTATTAAACACTGTACATAATGGCCGGTCCAGGATTTCCAGATCTGCCCTTAGAGCTGGCAAGCATTGTAATAGAACAAGTTGACAGCCTAACACTGTGCCGCGTTTTGAAAAGTAACAGACAGATGAGAAGTTTGTCACTGGGACATATGAGCTCCAAGCTGAAAAGTTTACTTGGAGAGCACCAGAAGAACCTGTTCATTTCCGTGTTCTCACCTCAGAGTGTAGAGAGTGACCAGGTTTGCACATACGAAACTAATTGTGTGATATCACAAGTACATAGTGGAACTGTTTCAGTTATGGGAAGTAAACCCAGTGAGGTAAACGACAAGACACTCTCCATCCTAAACAGCAAGCTTAGTGAGCTAAAGGAAATGGATCAGATGTATCCGATGCATAGACAGATGTTGGCTGAGTATAGCGGTGTCATAACGAGTACCTACCAACTAGGAGGTATTAGATCCACCAGAAGACTCATGGCCAATGGTGGCGAAGAATTTGTCGCAAAAGACACTAACTTGGAGGATAGCTTCAAGCATGTTCCAATGATGACCCTGTTAGTTGACGAGGAATGTGACTATATAAAGTTTCACTTCAGCGTGTCCATTAAGTGCGCTGACTCGGAAGCTGTGAACAAAGTGATTGACATCTCCAAGAGCGTGAACAAGCATGAGACATCTGGAGAAGTGCATTGTGATGGAATGAAAGTCGCATATAAATTGCATAGGGGAGAGATTTTGCCCCCAAGATCACCGTACGATTATGACGTGAACTGTAAATACCAGTTGGAATTTCAAGAGTTTGAAATAAACAACTGCTACTTGATGGAGAAGGTGGATAATCTGTATTAAAGAACAATTATCATTGGGGGAAACTACTGAGTGGTTTAGGAATGTATAATAGACAGACGGACACAGGTCCTATAATAATATAGAGATAGCGTGATATGTTGTACGTAATTCACGGTCGCGCCAGAGCCATTAATCAGGATTGTTCTTTAGTAATCTGGGAAGGGGTCCTACTTCCGCAGCGAGCGCATCTCCTGAACCCCGTCTGCGGTATCGGAAGAGATATCGAGTCTCTGTGTCTCCGTATCGCCTTCCCGCCCGTGATCCCGTGCAAAACTGACCTCGGCTCGCCTGCCAACGGTTAGCTACTCAAGTCATCCCCCCGCGATAGCCACTCGTGACCATTTCCCGATAAGGAATTCCCTCTTAAAGGCGAGCGAGGGGGACATACCGATTGCAAGACCTCTGATAGACTAATTCGCATTCAATCTTAGTAAAGAGTGACTCACTCCCAAATTAATTAACTAGCAGTTTTGCCTCCGGGAATTTTTATCTTCAACAGCCACACACTGAGATAAAACACCGCTCCACTAAGAACCATTTCACTCTTCAAGACTTGCAGCAGTCACTCCTTCCTCCGTCTGTTTGCATCTCAGTACAGCCTGCGAATTGTGCTTTATTTATCTTATCAGGAGCGACTACACCCTAAGAGTGTCTAGCACAAGAGATAAAAAAAACATTGGAACAAGAGTTGCCACACACCAAAAATACAACCCTAACGTGTTTGGCTCTTCGTTGTCATCCATACAGTTGCCGCAAATGCCTGAGAGAAAGATTGGCGACTATGTGGTAGGCGCTGAGATTGGTCGTGGTTCTTTTGCTAACGTGTACAAGGGCTATAACAGTAAGACTCAAGTCTCGGTGGCTATCAAATCGGTCATCAAGTCCAGATTGCGCAATAAGAAGCTCATCGAGAACCTAGAGGTAGAGATTTCTATTCTCAAGAACCTCAAGCATCCACATGTCGTTGCTCTCCTGGACTGTGAGCAATCGAAACACTACTTCCATCTGCTAATGGAGTATTGCTCCTTAGGAGACTTGTCCTATTTTATAACAAAGAGAGAAGAATTGATTTCCAATCATCCACTGATAACAGGGGTTTTCAAGAAGTACCCCTCTCCAGAGAACAGCAAGGGCCTGAATGAAGTCATTACAATTAACTTTGTTCAGCAGTTGGCCTCGGCTTTAAAGTTTTTGCGGTCCCAGAATCTAGTTCATAGGGATATTAAACCACAGAATCTACTGCTCTCACCTCCAGTTTCCCAGGAAGTTTTTGAGGATCGCAAATACACGGGACTGTGGGAGTTACCGGTGCTCAAGATCGCAGATTTTGGGTTTGCCCGATTCCTTCCAGCCACGTCGATGGCAGAGACCCTCTGCGGATCTCCTTTATACATGGCGCCTGAAATCCTGCGATATGAGAAGTACAATGCCAAAGCAGATTTGTGGTCTGTCGGCGCTGTTGTATATGAAATGAGTGTAGGGACTCCCCCATTCCCTGCCCATAACCATGTAGAACTATTGCGCAACATCGAGAGACAAAAGGATAAGATCAGTTTCCCCAAAGTTGCACAAGTGCCTCCGGAGATTATACAATTGATATGTGGTTTGTTAAAGCAACAAGCTACCGAAAGAATGTCGTTCCAAGAGTTTTTTAATGATCCAGTAATTACCACAAAATTGCAACCTTGCAGCGACGAACCTCTTCTGCCTCAAGATCAACATATTGACGAGAATTTGTTCATCAGCGAGTACCTTCCACGGAACTCTATCACAGATAAAAATATAAACAACAACATCACTAATATTGCAAAGAATGGAGTTGAAGAAGCCCTTCTCGAAGAAGAGGACGAAGAAGAGGACCAAGATCAACTCCCTAGTAAAGAGGAAAGTTCTACACAAAACATTGAATCAGACTCATCAATTTTGATTAAAAACACTCAGAAACAATCAGATGCTCAACCACGTCGGGAATTAGTCTCAGAGAAAGATTACGTGGTGGTGGAGAAACGTGCTGTCGAAGTCAATGCCCTAGCTGATGAATTGGAACATGCCGGATCAGGTGCCCTGGCTATGCAAGTAACCAATAATGTCGGTACTCCATATACTAGGAGATATTCGTCTTCCTCCAGGTCTTCTTCTACCGGCTCCAACCAGAGAAGGCCAAGCTTTGGAGATCGCAAAGTGCCCATTTCAATTAGCCCTACGAACGCTCTATCAAAAGCCATTAATATCGCTTCAAATAGATTATTCAAGCAGCCTTCGCCGAAGAATACGCCTTCGTTTTTGGAAGAGAGGGACAAAGAGAAAACCACCGAGAAACTCACGTCCACAATTTTTAACCAGAATATGCTTAATTCGACAACAACAGCAAGAGATATGGCTCGTCCTTTGCGATCTTTGACAATCACATCATCTACCTCAGATGAGGAAATTATCCAAAGACTAAGTAATCTTACGACCAAAGCATATGCTATCAAATTGCTGGCTGAAATCAAGTTCAGTCAACTGGCTCCTTTACCACCTTCCAATGAAACAGCAGTTTTTGACAACTACGGGAATGATGAGGGTAACCAATCTGGATACAACAATGAACCTTTATCACCCATACTTATAAAGACAATTGGTGAAGAGGGGATCTCGTTGTATGTGAAAACGTTATTCTTATTGTCCAAAGCGATGAACATCGCTATGGAGTGGTGGAGATTGAATTCTTTAAGCAGGCCAGCGTCCCCAAAATTGAACGATTTGGTTCAATGGATCAGGGGCAAATTCAACGAATCTCTCGAAAAGGCAGAATTCATCAAACTGAAGCTACAGAACGCCAAAGAACAGCTGGAAGAGAGTGAGTCAGAAACTGACAAAACAGTTGTTGCTGAGAAGTTGATATTTGATCGTGCCATTGAGATCAGCCGGATCGCTGTAGTGAATGAGCTGAAAAACGATGATTTGGTTGGTACTGAATTGTCGTATGCCACAGCTATTTGGATGCTGGAAGCATTGTTGGAGCCAGACGATACTGAGGAATCTAAGCTCGATGATGAGGATCGCAAGATGATTGAGAAATTTATTTCTAGTATCGGTAATAGATTGACCGTTTTACGAAAGAAAATTGAAAGTACGAACCAGGAAGCACGGAAGTAATAACTTACTAATCGTGTATATAATAAATAGGGAATAGGGGGTTTTAGTAACATAATAAGTAAAATTTATAATCGGGGCTGTAAATTACCTAATATCACATTTACTAATTGTTTAGTAAGTATGCAAGATCTTACGCCGCACAGACAACGTTATAGTTTAAATAGCTCTCCATCTGCCTTGTATTCTCCTTTTACTATTAGTATACAGTCTAAATCAAATCACAATCATGAGCTCATCTTTAATCCAAACCGTTGTTTCCCGCAGAACTAACTACACTTTGACTGACAAATCTCCAGTCTCCCAAGAGAAGATCGAAGAGATTGTCAAGACTATTGTCAAGAACGCACCTACCTCATTCAACATTCAAAGTAACAGGGCTATCGTTGTCACACCAAAGAAGCACCTTGAGCTCTGGACCAAGGCTGCTGAATTGGCTAAGGCTGACGGTTCTCCATTTGCTGAGAAATTGGAGCTGTTCTCCAAGGCTTATGGAAGTGTCTTGTTTTTCGACCATGCACCAACAGTCGAGGGTTTGGCAAGTAATGTTCCAGAATTCTTCGCCAGCGAAGTGGCATCATGGGCTTCTAACTCCAACGGTTACGTCCAAATTTCCACTTGGGCTGCTTTGAACGCTGAAGGTCTGGGTGCTAACTTGCAGCACTACAACCCTTACATCGCCAGTGCTGCCAAGGAGGTCGGAATTACTATCCCTGAGGGATGGAACTTGAGAGCTCAATTGGTTTATGGTGTTGCTGCTCAAGAGGCTGGTCCAAAGACTTTCATTGAGGATGAAACTGTTTTGGTTGCTTAGGTTAACTTGACGTTCAGGTGTAAGTTTAAATGCTTGATTACTAATTAGGCCCGTCAATAGTGGACTTATACATATGTACATATGTATCATCCACTCGAATGACTTACATACTATCATCTTTTGCATTACCCCTTTGTAGGATTCCCACCGTTATGGAATTATTCCTGGATCTATATCTTTCGTTATGTTCGTTGTGGGAAGATGAGGCGGAGCAAGAAGTTTGGTTGCTTCTTTTCTCATCTGCATTGTAATGTAAAGCATCCGATTGGTATGGGGTGACAAAAAACTCCTTATTATAATGATTACTGTAAAGTTGTGGATTGTAACTAATCTTTGGAGCCAAATGAGCCGCTGTGTTCGCTTTTGGCGACAGCGGAGCATCCTTGGATAACGGAGACACCACATGTGTGGACGCACCTACTTCTCTTCGGTGCTGGTGCATCTCTGAATGATTATGCTCAGTGTTTAACACAACAGATGGATCCAAATGGGAACGAACAACATCAGTAGCAGAATGCGCAGGAGAACATGCTCTGACAATATCCTGGTCCACATTTCTGGTCACTTGGTCTCTGGGTGGGTTCCCAACTGTGGGGAGAATGGATTCATGTGACGCTATCCTTCGCTTCAAAAAAGGGGGCATCTCTCGCTTGGGGCCAAGTACCAATGTCAGCTCGCCATCATCGTCATCATCTTCAGACTCTGATTGGGCACTAGAATTTGAACTAGATGATTCTGAAGAAGACGTATCCTCGCCAAAAGAAAACTTATTCTTAACTTTGCCATGGCCATGGGAACTTTCCAAAGCAAAAGCCTTCAAATCCTCTGGAACACTTATGACAGATTTGCTAGATGCGGAGCGTAATGAACCTGCTTCAGCAGGGTCACCGATTGGATGATAGGAGGATGGAGAGCCATCAAAGTAGTCCAATGAATCTTCACTTGATGACTTCTCGATGTCAAGCGCAATTGCAGAACCTCCATGATCTGTAGGGATATTACTCCGGGAGAATACCATATCAACTTGTTCATCGTGTAATACGTTAGTCGTCCCAGCGGCTGATCCATTGGAATTGCTCATCACACTTAATCGTCGCTCCATATCCTTGGAGACAATGTCCGATAGGTGGGAAACAGCTCTTGGACTGCAGTCTACATATACGTCGCCACTAGCTAGTGCCCTTGTTTCAATAGGAGCAGTAGACGAAGAGTCAATAGATCCCGATCTTTCCTTGGATACAATCGATGCTGAAATAGAATCTCTCTTGTAATGTGAGTTTGTCATCCACGAGGCAATAGGGTGATTTGCGGCTTGATTTTTTTGAACCTCCGATACAACTGGCTCATTCTGTGAGGTCTCCATGGATAGAAATTTGATGTGAGAGGAAGGCCGAGGTTGACTTTTTCTGGTGATTTTAATTTGAGAAGAGGAATTGGATGGAGAGTTGGAACCAGAACCAGATGATATGCCCGCTAATTTCAAAGCCTTTTGAAGCTTGTGTTTGATTCTATTACGAATTCCAATAACTGCGTCGTCAACTTCTTCACTACTGACTGCAATTTTTCTGTTGCAATTGAAGTTTGAACTGTATAGCTTAGAGTCGACTCGAGAAAGTCCCCAAGTAAAGAACTTATGCTTTTTAATGCCCGGTATATCAATTCGTTTTTCAGGATCCTTCTGTAATAATTTTTCAAGCAAATCACGACTCATTTCAAATTCTTCATCAGTCATGTAAGATTTATGGGCTGGTGGAAACTTGAGTTCCTCCTTGTTAATAGCTTCAAATAATAAAAACTCTGAATCACCGTAGAAAGGAAGAGTTCCAAACAGTAAACAGTACAAAGTTACACCTAGAGCCCAAAGATCGATTTTATGTGTTACTTTAGTGTCTAGCTTGTAACCTTCTGTAGTGCAAAGTTCAGGGGCCATGAATGCTGGGGTGCCGGCTGTTTTAGCAAGCTCATACTCCGTATTAGATTCAAGAGATGAAGCATAGGAGATTCCGAAGTCAGAAATTTTGACTATATTTGAATTGGAAACTAAAAGATTCCCAGGCTTGATATCCCTATGAATGACGCCTTGGTAATGAAGATATTCCAATCCGCTGACAACATCTCTAAAGACTTGTCTTGCTTCGTGAAATTTCAGATATGGACGTAGCTCGCCTGTGGCATCATCTGTTTTAGACCACTTGATCTCTCCTTTCTCCAAATACTCTAATACCATGTAAATTTTCTTCGAAGTAGCATCATCTAGGACCTCTATTAGTTTAACAACATGCGGATGATCACATTTTTTCATAATAGCAATTTCACGTTTGACCTTTTCTTCTGTATTGGTATGCACTTTTTTGAGAGAAGGTTTGGACTTCCTGTCGACAATTTTGATAGCTACCAAGGCATTCGTAGTTGTATCCCTGGCTAACTTGACTTTACCATGTTGACCACGCCCCAAGTCCTTTAGCAGTTCATATGTATTTAGCTTTTTTCTTTTGCTGACAGGGTCATATTCTAGGTACACATGATTAGTCTCCTTAACTTTGTTCAATGAGGCAGAAGAGTCCAGCTCTTTATCAAGATACCCTTTTTCGTCTTTATTCAAAGACGGCGTGGTACCCATCGTCGTGGCATTGGATAGTGTAGACGTGTCTGATTGTGTTGTGTCCAAAAGCTTCTTTATGGAAACTGTTAGCAAACTATTCAGGGCCTCATGATGATGAGTATCAGGAAGTTGGAAGTGTCTATTGAGAGACGTCGTGCTATTCGACCTGGAGGAATTCTGAGACGCCAAAGGTGAAGCTAGCTTGTTGAAGGAATCAGTCACTCTATGAAGGAATTCACGAGAATATGATTTGCGTGGTGTATTGCTATGTTTGGACGCAATCTGCTTGGAGGCGCTGGAACGATCCTCAAGGGAACGGTTCATCTGACTTTTGACAAAAAAAACACAGCTACTTAGGTATTAACTGCAGGGTCAGTCTAGATACGGAAACAAGTTGTAAATTTCTGGCAATTCCCAATTGCGTGTATGGACGGGTGTAATATTTTCTAGGTTATTAGCCTTGCTTGACTTTAAAGGATGGAAAATTGAGGGATAGGACTTTTGAGTGAGCAAGGAAATTTTGATAATCTGACGCAAAAGGAAAAAGAAAAAATCTTTCGCTAAGGAAAACTCATTGATTTGCACAGTGGGGAAGAAAATTCTGGAAGCGCGTCGGTTTAACAGAAAGGTACAAGTTTGTGGCTAGGCAGGCACTGGAGAGAAAGGCGCGCGATGAACTGGCTGCTACGCCGGTTGTCCTAGAACCGTTCCGAAAATAATGGCCAGATAAAAACGGCACGGCTCGGTCGATTGCGCTATATCTTTCTGGCGTTAAAAAGTAGCTTTGTCATAAACCCAAACCTAACTGAAACTGCTGATCCCTTTTAGGTCAAATCCGTTTCATTTGACATTCTGTTCTGTCTCGCTCCATCCACAACCTTGGCCAATTTAGGTATTTGTTGACAATTTCCCAATTAGGCAGTTACTCCAGTATTAATTATCTGAATGATATCGAAAGGAAGGAGAGTAATGAGGATGATTTACTCCATCCAATCGTCCCTTGATCATCTCAGGCGATGACTATGTTAAAGGTATGGTTGGTCTTGTTAGTCATAGACTTGGCGTCTGCTCAGGTTTGGAATACCTTCTATGATTTCTTTAATGAGACAATATACCTTCTCCCTGAGAACTCGTCTTCTTTGATTCAAATACCTTTCGAAGCAAAACTCAAGAGCGGGGATTTAATAGGACAAAAATCAGAGGAAAAACTCATTTCTATTCCTGAGGGAGATGTGGTTTTATTAGGGGACGGTAACCTCTATTCGGTACAGAATAACACCGGCTTTATGAATATTCAAACATACAGAAGAAAGGAGAGCAGTTGGGAAAATGTTGAGTTGCAAAATAACTCCATTCCATACTATGCTCTAAGTGGCCTTATTTCCACATTTGATGAACCAACAGCTATGTACATATATGGAGGTCTAATGACCGCTAGCCAGGACAAAGCTACCGAAGAGTCTGTTTCAGATAGGCTGTTGAAAATTGACGTCTCCAGTGGAACATCTCAAGAATTGAACTTCTCAGTACAGCCTGCTGCTTTCTATGGCTCTTCAAACTTTCCTATAAATGATAACACAGCAGTAATGGTTGGCGGAAGAGCACAACAAGGTTGGATATCTTTTTCCCAAATGGCTATCTGGCAATACGAAAGTTGGTCGTTTAAACAGCCAGTCTTGAAAGATTCCATAAACTCAAGAATGAATTCCCTACTGTTGCCTGTATTTCATACAAATACATCTACTTCTGATTCTCTGAACTACAAGATTGACTCGCTAATAATGCTTGGAGGGAATCTTTTGGATGGGTTGGCTACTCCATCATTTTCCCAGCTAAACATATCTTCTACAAATTGGACATGGAGTTCTCTGGATAATACGGTTAGTACTGTAAATAGCTTGGAAAACTCGCCAAGCAACGAGCTCTCTCTGTCTACGTTAAGCGGAGCCGCAATTCTCTATGATACGCTTATAGTAGTGAATCAAACGGAAGCAGACCGATTCAGAATATATCTATACGACACCACCTCTTTTGAGCATATAACTTCCGTGGATTATACTAAAACTGAGAAGAAAGAATCATCAAAGAACACAAGTAAACCGTTAGTTATTGCTGTCAGTACAATTGTTCCAGTCCTAGGTATAATTCTGCTCATAGTAGTAGGTGTCGTATCCATGAAAAGATACAACAAGAAAAAAGAAACGAAACAGAGAGAAAAGGAGATTTCTAACTACATGGCATTCTTTGGAGGTTCTACAGGCGACAACAATGCAGCTCCTGTTCAGTGCAACAATACAGATGATGACGTGAGTATAAATCTCACCAATCGCAAATATAATACGATAACCAACCGAAGAAACTTGAAGATGCTGAGGCTACCCTCGTTGTCCCAAATGTTTTTGGATAAAAGGGCCTCTGAGCTTTCCTTTTCATCTCAAGAAACAGAATGCAACGAAGAGGATGAAGTTGCAAAGTCCATTTACTCTAATTCAACTGGGATCGACTCTATTAGCACGAAACATTCAGACTCTGAAGATGTGGCATCTGTTACTCCAGCAAGACCGCTCTCAACGTTGAGAATAGTGAATCCTGATGAGCCTTCAATAATAGAAGAGGCTACGGAAGATACTGCCAATTCGGATGACGAAGACATTATCAGCAGCTTTAGTAAAGACATTATGACTATTATGAACAATATGAAATTATAGAAACACATTTAATTCTATTAAGAAACAACGCTAAGTGCAAACTCTCTAGACTTTTGAATCAACACAGCATCGGCAAGGACTAGAGCAGCCATAGCTTCTACAATAGGCACAGCTCTTGGAGTAACGTTTGGGTCGTGTCTACCTTTGGCAGCTAGAACACCAGCAACACCCTCATAAGAAGCAGTATGCTGCTCCTGAGAAATGGTAGCAGGTGGTTTGAAGGCAACAGAAAAGTAAATGTTTTCTCCGTTGGAGATTCCACCTTGTATTCCTCCAGAGTTGTTGGTTCTGGTTTTGAACCTACCATCTTCAACGTAGAAGGGGTCATTGTGCTGCGAGCCAGGAATTCTGGTACCTTCAAATCCACTACCAATTTCAAATCCTTTGGTTGCTGGAATAGACAGCATGGCATGAGCAAGTAAAGCTTCCAACTTGTCAAAAGCTGGTTCTCCTAATCCAATTGGGCAGTTTCGAATGACACAAGTAACCACACCACCAATAGAGTCTTGCTTATGCTTGAAATTAGTGACAATCTCAGCCATCTGATCTCTAACGCTCTCAACAGGGCATCTCATTGGCTGGTTAGCGTCAACTTCTTCCCTTGTGATTGTTTGCAGTAATTTTTGAAATCCCGGATCGGTAGGGTTTCTATTGATAGAAACATCTCCCACAGCAGAGACAAAAGCGACAATCTCGACATTGTTGAGCTGCTTCAAGAATTTTTCAGCTACAGCACCAGCAGCAACTCTACCAATAGTTTCTCTAGCAGAAGATCTTCCTCCACCTGAGGAAGCTTTAATTCCGTACTTTTGAAGATAGGTGTAATCAGCATGGGACGGTCTGGGATAGACGTCAGTCTCTTTGTAATCTTTTGGCCTCTGATCCTCGTTACGAACAATCATTCCAATTGGAGTTCCTAAAGTCTTTCCATTTTCGGTTCCAGACTGTATTTCGACTCTGTCCTTCTCATCTCTTGGGGTGGTAAGCTTTGACTGACCGGGCCTTCTACGGGTCAATTGGGGCTGGATATCTTCCTCAGTCAAAGACATATTTGGTGGAACACCGTCAACAATACATCCTACACTCTTGCAGTGAGACTCTCCGTAGGTAGTGACTCTAAATACTTGGCCGAACGAAGACATTTTGAAGGATGTATAATTCAGAGAAAAGAGTATTGAATGAGTAACTCGAAGCGCTGAAAAATTTAGAATCCGCTCGCGAAGGAACAATTAATAGGTGGAGATCGTAACACAGATTGACGGGACGCAGTAGGAGAGAGACACTTACGAACAATAGCAGCGCGAAGAGCTTTACCTATCATCGAAAGTACATCTCTCTTCTTCACACTGAGATCTGAGTAAAGATGGCAAACAGCTTTTTGATACCAATAGTGGTAGCATTATTGGTAATTTTGTCAAGCTTCTTAATCTTCCACAAGATTCAAAGTAAACATGAACAGCATAGCTTTTTAATAGCAGGACCACCAGGGAGTGGAAAGACCCTTTTCTTTCACCATTTGACAAACAGAAAACTACCAGTTTACTCAGTGACTAATATAGAACCAAATGACTGTCGCCATTTCAAAATACAAGAGCATTTGAATGAGATGAGATTGGTCGACTATCCTGGACACAACAAACTGTTACAGTTGTACCTTTACACCGATCTTAACAAACCAGACTTATTAAAAAGCTGCAAAGGTCTAATATACATGGTTGATAGCGTGGCATTTACTCAAGAATACTGCGAATTGGTTGCCCAACAACTGTTTCAAATACTGGATAAAACAGAGACTTTACCCAATGGAGTCGATATCCTCTTCGCCTGCAATAAGAACGACCTTTTTACAGCCAAACCAATATTCAAGATAAAGGAGATGTTGGAGAAAGAGCTGGATAACGTTAGACAGATCAACTTGAAAAACCTGAGTGCTGTCTCGGAAAAAGACAACAATAATGATTCATTTTTCAGTAGTGATAGAACATTTTCCTTTGATCAATTGGAGGGAAATTTTGACTTTATTGGCGGAAATATATTCAAAGGCAATACTGACAAGTGGCAATGTTGGATCGCTGAAAGGGCTGTGAATTAGTGAAGTTAGCTAAACCTCTTCTTGCTGAGCAGGTTTAGAAAGACCCTTAGTGGAGGGAAAATTGGAATCATTGGATAAGAACTGCAGCCGTTTTTGGCTATTAATAGCGTCATAGTATTTCTTCAATCTAGATCTGAAGAAACTTGAATCCAATTGATAATGAAGGTACTCTTTGGATTTGTCGTTAATTTCTTGTATAGTGTCGTTTAGACTTTTACGAAGCTCCAGGATGGAATTTTTTTTTGTCTGAGCTTCAGTTTCCTTCTCATCATTGGAATCTTTCTTAGTATCATCTTTCTCTTTTTCCTTTGCCTTTTTATCGCCAGCCACCATACCGTACAGTTTATTTAAAGCCGACTGCTTTTTTCTCTCTTCCTCTTCCAACTTGAACAATTTCTTTTCCTGTTCAAATTTTCTTATCTTCAACTGATTCAATTGAGCCTCTTTACTCTGCAATTCACCGCCAACTGACTGAAAATATAGTTTTGAGCAGAATTGGGTATCCTCAAGGTGAGATTTGCAAACGTAGAAGAAGTCGGGTTTTTCGTTGGAAACAACTGTAACCAGCACAGCATCAGAGGGTTTATAGCATACAAAGCATGCTCTCAACTGATCTGATGCAACTCGCCGTAACTTATAAAGATTATTAAAGGGTAACTCCTGTGCCATGGAGGATATGCCTAACTGAGGGTAGCTAGCTTAAGCTAAACGTCTGGGGATAAGCGGAATAATTCGAGAGAATCGAGACGGCTGAAGAAGTCTGGAAGGTTACGTTAATAATATCTACGTTGCACTAGCTACATGGCAGAATAATTACAGAAAAAAAAACACGCCAAGAAACATCCAATTGGGTTGGAGCGTGTAACGATTGCAGACTTTACAAGTTTCAAAAGTCAGTTTTCAAGAACCAAGCCACTGTCAACAGAAGCTTTCGCTAAGGAAGTCTCCTAGATCAGCGCTTTAGGATTCTTTCTGCATAAAGTTGAGGAGAATAATGACGAAGAACGATATATAGTAAAAACCGCAGACAAAGCAACCCATAGACGTAGGAGCAGTTCACGTCCGACAATTATTGCTCCGCCAATTTTCAGCTTGCTATCCTGGGCTTGGGAAAACCGATCCACCTCCCTGCTAACGTAGATCCAGGAGAACGGCCTCCTCCGTCCAAACACAGTTTGCCGTAACCTAAAACTTGCAGCCAAAGACGCGAGGTAGTGTACCGCGTAGAATCCTCCCTCACAAAAAGAAAAGTGTAAAAATCTCGCTGGTAACAAAGGCAAACATCATTGGAACAACATTTACGTTAACACCATTTTTGATCAGATTTGGACAAGCCGTTGAATTGGTCCTGGATTTTGATTGTATATTACTAGCAGTTGTTAGGGTTATCATTGGCAGAACTTTTTTTCCAACACATTTTAAAAGACAAAGACAGGAGTAAAACCAGTCAAAAGAGGCAAAAAAAGACACACACACATTCAAAAAAAAAGGCAGAGGTTTTGTAAAATGGCAGATCAACAATCTTTCGACCTCGATTCTGTTATTGACAGGCTCTTAGAAGTTAGGGGTTCGAAACCAGGCAAGCTGGTTGAACTGGAAGAGTTCGAAGTGAAATATCTGTGTACTAAGGCAAGAGAAATATTCATCCAACAACCCATTCTTTTGGAATTGGAGGCGCCAATCAAGATTTGTGGAGATATTCATGGTCAGTATTACGACTTGTTACGGCTGTTTGAATACGGAGGGTTCCCTCCCGAGGCAAACTACTTGTTTTTGGGTGACTACGTGGACAGAGGCAGACAATCGTTAGAGACCATTTGTCTGTTACTAGCTTACAAAATAAAGTACCCAGAAAACTTTTTCATCTTGAGAGGAAATCATGAGTGTGCTTCGATCAATAGAATATACGGATTCTACGATGAATGTAAGAGACGTTATAGTATTAAATTGTGGAAGGCATTCACAGACTGTTTTAACTGTTTGCCAATTGCGGCAATTATCGACGAGAAGATCTTTGCTATGCATGGAGGTTTAAGCCCAGATTTAGGAAATATGGACCAGATTAGAAGAATTATGAGACCAACCGACATTCCGGATGTTGGTCTTCTTTGTGACCTGCTATGGTCAGACCCAGACAAGGATATCACGGGTTGGAGTGAAAACGATAGAGGTGTCTCGTTTACCTTTGGACCAGATGTCGTGTCCCGATTCCTACACAGACATGATATGGATTTAATTTGTAGGGCTCACCAGGTGGTCGAAGACGGATATGAATTCTTCTCCAAGAGACAACTGGTAACTCTGTTTTCGGCCCCTAATTACTGTGGTGAGTTTGATAATGCAGGTGCCATGATGAGCGTTGATGAAAGTTTGCTGTGCTCCTTCCAGATCCTCAAACCTGCCGAGAAGAAACCACAATATAGTGCTTATGGGGTGGATAATAGAAAGAAGAAAGGTTCAAAGTATTAAGCATAGTTAAACAAAAGTCGGTCGAAGATCGGGTCAACAATGGTGAGATCAGAGATGGATAGCAATCATTTATTTTTTTATATTGTTAGTTTCTTCTAATTTTGTTTCTTAACCCCCTGCGGGGTACCAAATGTTGGTACTGATAAATTGAGAGTGTCTGAGAAGTATTTACTAGGAAAATGATTGGTAGGCAGTAGGGAGGGGATTCGATTACCGCCGACGCGCCGATTTGGTGGGTGTCGTGGCGTGTGCAGTTCGTTCCTAGGCTCACTGAACTCTGCCCACTAAGGCCAGAGTTATCTATTTGGGAATTTCTCGGCCTTCGGCATCCCTCCGGCTTAATTCCGTCAGTCGTGAGCCTTTCTAAATTGTATCTAAGATCTCGCATTTGTTTATCTTCTAAGACACGACGCCGGGTTCCTATTCAGGGAATGCTCGTCACTTTGTTATGTACCCAGATGTACGGTTATATATGTGTAATTGTCAGTATGTAGCCCCATACTATTTTCAAGTAGGTCTGAGAATTGACTCAGGCACGATCTTTTTTCCCGGAATGTGCTGACGTAATCTGTGCTTGTGACAATTTTCAACAGTCAGCGAGATTTAAAACTTTTACTCCATCACTAAAGAGGACAGTAAAAAATGGTAAGTACCCACTTTGAAAGAGGTTTCATGAGTCAAAGTCCAGTTTGGAGTAGAAATTTGCGTTGGATCGTAGTATGTCACTTTGGTGTTCAAAAACAGACGTTGATTAGAAATTTGGATGTAGAGAATGCTTTTCACGGGAAAGGAATTAGATCATTTTCAGGACTGAGACCAACATAAATTGAGTGCAGAGTAAAGAACAAGCAATCGTAGTAAAATGGCACGGGTTGACAGATACGATTCATGCCAGTTTTTTTTTTGTTCACTTACTGGGGACTTACAATTTGACGAGGTAGAACCTCTTTGTCATTGGAATGAACAACGTACTAACAGTAATTAGGTCTTAGTTCAAGATTTGTTACACCCTAACCCAGCAAGCGAGGCCAAGCAACACAAATTAAAGACTTTAGTTCAAGCTCCTAGATCATACTTCATGGATGTCAAGTGCCCAGGATGCTTCGAGATCACCACAGTTTTTTCTCATGCCCAAACTGCTGTCACCTGTGATTCATGCACCACTGTGCTTTGTGTCCCAACTGGTGGTAAAGCCAGATTATCTGAGGGATGTGCTTTTAGAAAGAAGTAATTATTTAATATAATAGTTCTGACGTAAACTGTACCTGGTTGTAGCTGATGTAAGCGACTTCGAACTAGCAAGTTGGAGGAGGAAAGATGTGGTCGTGTAGTGAGAGAATCGCAGTCTCCTGGGAAAGACAGTAGGAAAGGAAGCGCGCGCTGTAGGAACATTGCAAATATCTACGCGTTCAAATAACCAAAAGGCAAGGATCCATTCATCGATTGCAAAAGAACTCACGACAAAATGAAGATATTTGTCATCTTTTCACTTTTGTGCTACTCATTGGCTCATACCGTGCTGCTTCCGCCTCACGGAAGCGAATGTTTCTACGAAGATTTGAGGAAGAATGATGAGTTGTCCATTTCTTTCCAAGTTGGTGACAGAAATCCTCAATCCGCAGAACAGTTGACTGCTGATTTTTTGATCACTAGTCCTAGTGGAACAGTCATCAGGAATATAAAGCATACCTCGCACGGAACTGAGTCCGTCATCGCCAACGAGAATGGTAAATATAAGTATTGCTTTTCCAATCAAGATAGCTCCATCACTACCAAAGATGTTACTTTCAACGTTCATGGAGTCGTTTACGTGGACGTTAACGATCCTCGCTCGGAGAGTGTTGACTTATCTGTGCGTAAGTTTCAAGAATTGGTGTACGATGTGAAGAATGAGCAAGGATACCAAGTGGTCAGAGAACGTACGCATCGAAACACCGCCGAATCTACCAACTCCAGAGTCAAATGGTGGTCTGTTTTCCAATTATTAATTATTGTTTCAAACTCATTATTTCAGATTTACTATCTCAAGAGATTTTTTGAGGTCAAGACTGTTGTATAAAGCTTATATCATCTACTGTATAGCTAAAATGCCATAGAGAGATCACCTCGCGCGCCGAAACAGGTACAACGTAATGGCTCGCCTTTGCAAGTTTACGATTTAAGCACACCATGTCCGAAAAGTCCCCACAGATTAGGAAACAACTTTTTAGGGGAATCAGTAATCGAATAGCTGAGACTGAGGAGCCTCCCAATAAGACTCCGACGAATCATAGAATACTTTCCTCCTTTGCATACAAGTCGAAAACAACACCTGAAACAGCGTCTGAGGGGAACACCACAGATAGAGTACTGCTAAACCAGTCAACCAATGAACTGGACTACATAGATTATGACTACCGGATATTCAACCTGAGACATCCTTTGCGCTGGAGCAAGATCAAGGCATTCGAACAAAGTGAAATCACGACGAACTACTTTTTTGACACAGAGAGCGAATCTACAGATAGAATACACACTTTGAACTATACGCTTCATAGCCCTGCCACCAATGATGACAACGATAATGATGACGATGACTCGGATCTGGAATCCAACAGAGTGCTTGAGATAATACCAGGACTGACTAAAGCCCAGACTAAACAGGTGGTTGAAAATTTCTCCGGCAAACGGAAGCCTCTATCTCAAAAGGTTAATAAAATGGGCAACTTGCTGAGTACATTCCCCAACCATAACAGCTTTCTTCAAGATATGAACATCAATGAGCTGGAAGAGTTCAAAGAGATAGCCCAAGACCTCCAATGGGATTTATCTCAGGCCAAAAAGAATTATCACACCAAAACTGATATTTGGCCCTTGGATGAGGCCCAGTTCTACCAGAATAAAGAGCAGGTCATGTCGCTGCTCAGAAATAGCGTTAAAAGGGACCTAGGGTCCGATTCATAGGATTTTTATGTAGGTTGTACGCTTAGCTTCACTAATACCATTGGGCTGCGCCCTCTCCTTGACTATGATCATCTGCACTGCACAGTATGAGCACTCATAAAGTGGCTGAATTTATTTATAGTCGCGAATGACCCTCTTAAACCCGGTTCCCATTCT
Source organism: Komagataella populi (assembly GCA_023212995.1). NCBI lineage: Eukaryota > Fungi > Ascomycota > Pichiomycetes > Pichiales > Pichiaceae > Komagataella > Komagataella populi. The sequence continues at coordinate 980,767 of JAKWAY010000002.1, read as the reverse complement.
AATACAAATTACATCTTACAAACCATTCCTTGCCATCCAAAGTTATGAACGTTTTGAAACTACAAGTAAGTCATTAGCATAACTTTCATTTCCCAAACATTTCCACTAACCCTTCTAGAAAAAGTATCCTGTATTGACCCAGGAAGATCTTTTCCAAGTCATTGAAGACTTTAGAAAGATCGATTTGGATGATAAAGGCTGGGCCGATAAGCAAGAGGTTATTGAAAGCGTCTCTAGTGCTGGACATGGCTCGTATGATGACATTCGTGAAACTTTGAAGACTGTTTCTGTGGATGCCTCTGGTCATGTGGAACTTGAAGACTTTGTTGAGTTGGTCTCCAAGTTGAAAGAAGCGAACGTTAACCCCAAGCAACCTACAAGAACTGACACTTCTGATATATTCCATAGAGGTGCTAAGGCCAGCACTAAACATGTGTTTAAGGGAGCCTCTTCTGGAAGTACTCATACAATAAATGACGAAGAGAGAGTTGAATTCACCAGACACATCAATTCCGTCTTGGCTGGGGATGCTGATATCGGCGATAGGTTACCATTCCCAACCGACAGTAATCAAATTTTTGATGAGTGTAGTGATGGTCTTGTCTTATCCAAGCTTATCAATGACTCTGTTCCTGACACCATTGATACCCGTGTTTTGAACTTTCCCAAGAGCAAAAAGAAGCTCAACAACTTTACCATGTCTGAAAATGCCAACATTGTGATCAATTCTGCTAAGGCTATAGGGTGTGTTGTTGTTAATGTGCACTCTGAGGATATCATTGAAGGTAGAGAACACCTGATTTTGGGTCTTATTTGGCAAATTATCAGAAGGGGTCTGTTGAGTAAAATTGACATCAAACTGCACCCAGAGCTGTATCGTCTTTTGGAAGATGATGAAACTCTAGAACAATTCTTAAGATTGCCTCCAGAACAGATTCTGTTGAGATGGTTCAACTACCACTTGAAGGCGGCTGGAACTTCGAGAAGAGTCTCCAACTTCTCTAAAGACGTAAGCGATGGTGAGGCTTACACATATTTACTGAATCAACTCCAACCTGAGCATTGCGACCTGTCCCCATTGAAAAATTCAGATTTATTAGCAAGGGCGTCACAAATATTGGACTCCGCCGATCGGATTGGTGTAAGAAAGTATCTGACTCCAACATCTCTGGTTGCTGGTAACCCTAAGCTGAACTTGGCATTTGTTGCTCATTTGTTCAATACTTATCCAGGTTTAGACCCTATTGAAGAAGAGGAGAAAGCTGAGATTGAAGAATTTGATGCCGAAGGTGAAAGAGAAGCAAGGGTATTTACTTTGTGGCTGAACTCTTTGGATGTCGATCCTCCAATTGTGAACTTGTTTGAAGATTTGAAAGATGGTACTATCCTTTTGCAAGCCTTTGACAAAGTCATGCCCGGCTCTGTGTCGCTTAATCATGTAAACAAGAGAAAAAATGGTGCTGAACTTTCTCGTTTCAAGGCATTAGAAAACACAAATTACGCCGTCGAAATTGGTAAGGCGAATAACTTTTCTTTGGTTGGTATTGAAGGTGCTGACATAGTGGATGGTACCAAAACTTTGACTTTGGGTTTAGTCTGGCAATTAATGAGAAGAAACATCAATAACACCTTGAGCTCTTTGTCAGTGAAGGGTAAGGAGATCTCCGATAGGGAGATTTTGCAATGGGCCAATGCCCAAGTTGCTAAAGGTGGGAAATCCTCCCAAATCAGATCTTTCAAGGAACCATCGCTATCCTCCGGTATTTTTCTATTGGATGTCCTTCATGGTCTTAAGCCTGGCTATGTTGATTATGATCTGGTTACAGCCGGTAACACGGAAGAAGATAGATATGCCAACGCAAAATTGGCCATTTCTATCGCAAGAAAGTTGGGAGCCTTAATTTGGTTGGTCCCAGAAGACATTAACGAGGTTCGTTCTCGTCTGATTTTGACTTTTATTGGTTCTCTAATGGCCTTGGAACTGTAGTTTCGTATTTGTATCTTCCACTAATGTGTGTACGTACGTAATGTAAAATAATACTACTGAGATATTGAGCTGTAATCCTTCTAGATAATTAATCTCATATAGTGGAGAAGTTTCGTGCCTTTTTTTTTTCCTTATCAATTTAGCTCCTGTTGTGGTGAATGAATGCCACGAGACGACAAATACCAAGTAGGTGATCGTGTTTCTGTTCAAGATGAACGAGGAACTATAAAATATATTGGGGAGATTGAGAAATGGCCCGGAATTCAAGCTATTGGCGTAGATTGGGATAGAGTTGAACGAGGCAAGAACAATGGAACAGTAAATGGAATTTGCTACTTCAGAACTCAGCTGGGGCTTGACTCAGCTTCATTTATGAGGAACACGAACAAATTTGATCAGAGACGACAATTTATTGATGCAATAGTTTACAAGTACGGAAATGAAGATTCCCTGTTAGCTTCCAATAACCATACACGCATAGACCTGAAGGCAAGTGATGCTGATAAGAATGTCAATAAAATTCAATTTGGAACCAAAATGGTGGAAAGTTATGGTTTTGATAACCTTTCGAAAATTCAAAGTGACTTCTTCAACCTAGAAGTCGTTTCCTTAGCCTCTTTATGTGTCCATAGAGCAGGCCTTAAAGATGCCTTCACTATTACGAAACTGCTACCAAATTTGATAGACTTGGACCTTAGCTCCAATTTGTTCAAAGATTTAAGCGATATATTCAGCTTGACCAGTCAATTACCTAAACTTCAAACTCTCAACTTGAACGGGAATAGGTTCACTAATGTCGATCTGTCATCCTGCAAAGAATTGAAACCACTACCATTGAAAACGCTGCAGTTGTCCAATACCTACATGGATGATCTATCCTTTCTTTCGTATTTCCCTGAATTGACAAACCTTTCACTCTCTGGGAATAGATACACCAGTCCACATTTCAAAGCAATAATTGAACAATTACTACCATCTGTTCTGAATGTAGATTTTTCTTATAACCAAATCACTTTTGTTGACTTCATAATCTTCAAGAACAAAAACGTTGAAACCGTCAATTTTTGCGGGAATAGAATAGCTTCAATCATACCATATGTGAGCAAGGTGTCTTCCATAAACTTTAACTACAATCAAATAACCAAATGGTCGTTGCTAGATGAAATTTCTCAGTTGGGTCTGAAATCTATCAATATTACATTCAATCCTTTATTTGAAAGCTCCTCTGAAGATGAATTGTATCAGTTACTTGCCCGTTTGAACTCCAACTTATCAGTTCTGGACGGTTCACAGATCACTGCCACTCAAAGAGAAAACTTAGAGCTGTATTTCATTCAACAAGTCAAATCTCATAAAATCAACTATAGTGAATCCATGGAAAGATGGAAAGAACTTTGTGACAAGTACAATATTGAGAAAAGCTCACAACGGACGCTACGTCCTACATCTTCTACAACAATAGCATCGATAATACTGAATTTTAATATCATTGACAATGACAAGTCGTTTTTCCTAATAGCATTTCCTAATTATACTGTTCTTAAACTAAAAGGGTTAATTTGTGAGCAAATCGATTCAAATATTCTAGAAATCAATATTTATTTCATCGTTAAGGAGACTTCAGTTCGTCAGCTCATGGATGACGACCTAAGCACTCTAAATATCTATGGACTGTCTAACTGGCAAAATATATATGTGGAAAGGGTCGATTTGAAGTGAAGCAAATGGCCAATCACTCCACAAACTCATTCTTTAAAATCCAAACCTTTTCTTTGCTATCCCATGTGCATATTTGTTTCAGCATAGATCGCATAAGAATGATGTTGTTAATTTCTTTGAAACTATTGAGAATAGTTTGCGAGTCAGCTTTGTACCCGGGTTGCACCAACATAAAGTCATTCAGCCGTTTAATGAGCTTTCTATCTTTGTCCTCCCTATTAATAACCGGCCTCTCATCTTGCTTGGTATCTAGATCTCTTTTCGCTCTTATACTTTGAAGAATAGAGCTGGATGACACTCCTGATGAGTTTTCCCGAAACCGTTGTTTGTTCTGTAATATCTTCCCAGCACTTCCAAACTTTCCAGTCCATGTGGGGACTCCAATCTTCGCTTTTCGGGCCAACTTTCTAGATTCTTTGAGAGAATTTGCTGCTTCCGCAGCAATCCTTCTGGCTTCTAGCTCTGCTTGGTCTTGTTCCGGTTCTGTTAAATCCATAATAGAATCATGTTGAAGGGCAGAATGCACGCCTGATGAGGCAAAAAGTCCAGACATCAGTTCTTCTTCTTGTCTTGAAGTACTGTCCATTTGTTCGTCTTTTGACCCATCAAACTCTTGCAGTCCAGACACACCGCTGATTTGCGCAAGTTTCACCAAATCATCCTCTGGTTCTTCACTTCGTTCACGATTACTCAATTTTTGAGAATGCCTTGGTTTGGTACCTTTAAAATTATACTCCATTCCATTGAACATGTCACCGGTTTCAGTACCTTTCTCGTCGGGATCTCCCAAAGTGAATAAATCCTGCAGTTCATTCATCTTGAAGAATCTTCTCTGTTTGGGATCCTTCAAAATCTTATTCGTGAGAAACTGCTTGAAGATTTGTCTATGATATATCTTTTCTTCAATTGATCCAGCTATCATTAGTCTGTAAATTGTTACATCTTTTTTCTGTCCTAATCTCCAAGCCCTTTCTCTCGCTTGTACATCAGTTGATGGGTTCCAGTCTGGATCATAAATGATCACTCTATTAGCACCAGTAAGATTCACACCCAATCCTCCAACTCTTGTAGTTAATAGAAACACATTATAGGATGGATCGTTGTTGAATACATCTACCAACGCTTGTCGCACACCTATCACAGTAGTACCATCCATTCGCAGAAACTTAAATGGAACAAATCCTTCCTTTTCGGCACCCTTGGAATTCAACCTCTCCAAAAATGATTCTAAAATGTCCAGCATTTGGCGAGTTTGAGTAAATAAAAGCGTTTTATGTCCTTGACTTTTCCATAGTTCTAGCAGTTTCTTTACTACTTGCATCTTTCCGGATTTGGATGCAGACCCATATGTTGGATCCTTCTTTGACCTCTTCTTCGCATGAACATCAACTAGATCAGGGTGATTACAAATTTTTCGTAGAATATCAATTCCATACAGTACTTGCCTTTTTCCTTGAAGAATTCTAGATAATTCATCAGATCTCAAGAACTTTTCATATAGGGCATGCTGAGGAGCTGTTAGCTTGCAAAATAATACCATTTCACTTTTCTTGGGTAAATCCTTTGCTACGTCAGCTTTTACTCGTCTCAGCAAATAGGGTGAAATGAGATCTTTAAGAGTAACTGCACATTTGTAGCCAACTTGGACCTGCAAGTTTGTGGCATTTGCATACCCTCCAACGTTGATGGGAATTGCAAACTGATTTTGAAAAACTGGTAAAGTTCCAAGTCGACCTGGAAATGTGAAATCGAATAGACTCCATAGTTCTGTCAAATTGTTTTGAATTGGTGTTCCTGATAAAATAACTCTGTTTGGAGTTTTCAATTGTTTACATGTTAGAGAAATATCACTGTTCGGGTTTCTGATTTTGTGACCTTCATCAAGTATAGCATAACCCCAATCTCTTTTCAATAAATGCTTAGAATAAATTCTTAACCCCACGTAAGTGGTTATGATAACATGACCTCGTGCAAAAACAGAGTCAATTAACTCTTTGACCCTAGACTCTGTCTTTAGCGATGCTAAGCTTTTGGTATTCCCATATTCTTCCTCTTCTAAGAGCTTTTCAATGGATGCTTCGTTCTGTACAGGTGTTCTATTTCCCGATAGCCCTGTACCTATAGCATGAAGAATTACTACACGAAGGGGAGGCCACCAACGATGAAACTCATTACACCATTGCCTCAGTACCGTAGCAGGGCATACAACAATAACCGGCTTGTTTAATTTTTTGGTGTAATGTAGACCGGCTAGAAAAGATATTATCTGGACCGTTTTACCTAGGCCCATTTCATCACCTAAGATACCGCCAACTTTCTGCAAATACAGCTCCCAAAGCCATTGAACGCATGTCTTTTGGTAGTCAAATAAAGCTGGATATACATCACCAGGGAGTCTGTAATTATCATCGAGAATTGCATCCTGTTTTTTGGGGTGCGGTTTAAACCATTCTTCTTCGTTGGGATTAGGATCAAATTCACGCATTTGAGACCTTTTCTTGACCCATGCATTCAGTCGGGTAGTGTAAAACGCATCGTCCCCATCATCTATATTATGAATATCATCATCTTTGAATTTTTTTTTATCTTCTGAGGTATCATATTCATCTTCCCCCGATTCATCATCCAGGTACACATCATCTTGCTCATTGGACTTTGATCTTTTTCTCTTACGTTTTTTCGAAGATGCCTCACCACTTTGATAATCAGGCTTATATTCCTCTTCTTCATCAGTTTCTTCAATTATTCCTGGGGCAATATAATCATCATTGTCGTCAATACCTGGAGCACTTAAGGACTGATGACTTTTCCTTACAGGATCTTCAGGGTTGTCTTGCGTGAAAGCGTTGGAAGATCCAAATGCAGTAATCTTTCCGGTTCTTATTAAAAAGTCCTTTTCCGTCTCATTTGGGAGCTGTTCTATTTCATCGAAAGTCTCGGGTTTTTTCGTAGAAGAAGATGCTTTCATAGTCTCCTCAAGTCTGGTATTGATTTCCCTCAAATCATCTTTCAAGACTTTCAATTCATTCTCCTCTATGTCTTTAAGCTCCTTCCTAAACCTTTCCCTCTCACTAATCTTTGTGTTTCTGCTATTTATCTTGGATTCCAAAGATCTTTGTTTCGATTGCCATTTTTGAATTTGGGCTTCTGTCTTGTCTAACCTTTTCAATTCTAGTTCCTTATCTCGTTCTAGCATGGCATTATCAGCCATATTGGCAATCTGGTGCTCTAGCGCCTCCTGGCCCACTAGCTCCACTCCCAAAGATGTTAAATCATCGGGCTCTTCACTCATAGTGTTTTAAGGGAAAGCTTATAGCGAAAATAAACTTTTTTTTTGTTCGTGATAGTGGGGAATCTAATCTATGAGGCTATTTCTCAATCGAAACATCCAAGACGAAAGATTAGGCAAAGAAACCGCATGTAGAATGATACACTCTGACCAATCTTTAATTGCGATACTAAAAATACATAAAATAAAAGGAAACTGGGTTTTCACTGCGAATCTTGAGCAATAACCAGTGAGAGCCCAGTGCTTCAAAAAATAATCTATCCTACGAGATAACGAGGTGTTCATTGATCAAATGTCATGATCTCTTGATATAGCAGTTTCTTTAGCTCCTGTCCATCCATTTGAGACTTTTCAGTATCAAACGAAAAAAAGTCTTGAGGAATTGGATCAGAAAATGGCTCATCAAGTGGGTCATGATAAGATGAGAGATATGGGTGACTGAGGGCCTCTTCAACTGATATACGATTTTGCGGATTGAAAGTCAGTAGCTTTTCTAAAAGATCCAATCCTTGTGGATCATTATGACGAAATATTTTACCAAAGGGAATCTTGTTGTAGCATGGTAATGACTTGATGTATTCTTTGGCCTTGACTGACTTAATTGATTGATAATCAATTCCTGTTGGGGTGCCAATGATTTCAAAGATAAGCAATAACTGATGTCTGTAGTCCTTTCCTGGGAATAACGGTTTACGAAGATACAATTCGGCCAAAATGCAACCTACTGCCCACATGTCAATGGCTGTGGAGTACTGAGAAGATGTCAGCATGATCTCGGGAGCTCTGTACCACCTAGTTGCAACGTATTCTGTCAACACTGAAATCTTGGGAACATGTGGGGCTCGCCCGTCATCATCAAGATGCACTCTTGACAGTCCAAAATCACAGACCTTCAAATCACAATTGGAGTTCAGCAGAATATTGGAAGGCTTTAAGTCACGATGAACAATATTACAGCCGTGTAGACTTTTCAATGCCCTTAATATCTGATATATAAAATACTGGTAATGGTCGTTTGTTAAATTTTGAGACAGTATGACTTTATGAAGATCTGTTTCCATGTACTCTTGAATCAGGTACACTTCATTGAAAGATTCTAAGCTCATTGGCTTTTGAACGTCCAGCAAAGCGACAATGTTCTCATGTTTAAAATGTTTCAGGATCTTGATTTCCCTTAAAGTTCTCAAGCAAAATAAGGTACGTTCGAAAGGCTGAATCTTCTTAATAGCGACATCTGTGCCAGTTGGTAAATGCTTTGCAAGACATACTATGCCGTAAGCACCCTCACCCAGTACCCTTTGAATTCTGTAGTCACTGGATATGTTATAAACAATTTTTCTCTGTGTCATTGTTTGTATCTCTTTCAAAACTAGTCTGCAATGGTTCTTTAACAACTTATCCGAATAAGTTTATATGTAGTAAGCTAAGCTGTTTCATAATAGGAATCTGAAACATGCTCATATACTCTCGCCCACACAAGTTTTAGAAGGTGTCTCACATCAAAATTATGTGATTATGTAATTCTTTCATTTCTACATCGTATAGCATCGTTTATAGGAGATCATCAGACTTGAACTAAAGTATTAGTTACCCTTTAATGTCCAGAAAAGTTGCAATAGTTACTGGAACTAATAGCAATTTAGGCCTCAGTATAAGCTACAGGCTCTTAGAGAATGTTACTGATCCACTGACCTTGGTTGTGACGTCCAGAACTCTACCCAGAGTGAAAGAAGTTATTGACACAATCAAAGAGTTCAATTTGAGACTTCCCTCACCAAGAGACCTGGAATTTGATTATATTTTGGTAGATTTCACAGATATCGTATCCATTTTATCGGCAGCTCACGATCTAAACATGTCTTATGAACACGTCGATTATCTGTTCATTAACGCTGCACAAGGTGTGTATGACGGTATCGATTGGATTGGTGCTACCAAACAAGTCTTGACAAATCCTATACAATCGGCTACGTTTCCTACTTATAAAATACAGAGGGTTGGTGTAAAATCAAAAGACGAGTTGGGCTTGGTCTTCCAGGCAAACGTGTTCGGACCTTACTATTTCATTCACAAAATATCAAAATTACTACAGAATGCCAATGGAGCTAGAATCGTTTGGATATCAAGTATCATGTCAGATAGTAAATATCTTTCCCTTCAAGATCTGCAATTATTGAAATCTGATGTCTCTTATGAAGGGTCCAAGAGATTGGTAGACTTATTACATTTGGCTACTTACAAGCAACTATTGAAACAGGGAAAAATTATACAGTATGTTTGTCACCCTGGTATCTTCACTAGCTTATCATTCATGAAATATTTGAATGTATTCACTTATTATGGTATGCTGCTATTGTTTTATGTCGTCAGGTTTTTGGGTTCGCCGTGGCACAACATATACGGATATACGGCTGCCAATGCCCCATTGTTTTGCATTAAAGCTGATATTCAGTCAGATCCTCAGAATCTAAAGTATGGAAGTGCATGTAGTAAAAAGGGCATTGAATATGTTAAAGCAGAGGAAATAGACGATACTGGTGCATCAGATGTTCTCCAATATTTCGAAGCTCTACGAGATGGAACTGATGAAAAGTTTAAAGATCAAATAGTAGGAACTAGAACGAGGTGAACAGGTCTCATTCAACCATGGATTGAGAGTCACGCTCGTCAATGACACTCTGTTCCTTTTCTTCCCTTTGTTCATCTTGTAAGGAACTAACAAAAGAATAGAATTTGTTTAAAGCGTTAACTGTGGGTACGTCCATCTTGTAGAGTCCCTCGCCTTCCACGGTGAGAACTATTTCTTGTAAATTTTGGGCTACCTCTTGCATCTGCGTCACTTCCTTGGTATTTGTCAGATGGAGTTTAGGCAATGCCAAGATACAACTCTTGACAAAAGTCTTGCTTTCCGTCATTGATTCCATTGCCTGCACCAATTGGCTGGCAAATTCAGCATGGGTACCAGAGGTACTAATCTCTTCTTCAGAAATTCCTATAACATTACGTGGATCAGTCCAGTGAATCAATTGCTGTAGGATCGTATTCAAAGAGATTGATTTGGATTTATCTTCCAAGTCATCATATAATTTCACAGTTCGTTTCAAAGTATCTGCAACAACTCTAGAAATTCTCTGCTGGTGTAATATACTACTGTATGCATATACCGGTATACCAAAACTGATACACTGCTTCAAAGTCTCATTCTCATTGATTAGAGGATTAAAGTATGTCAATAGAATGGTTTCAAAAAGATCGTCATCTGTAATAACGTCTGCTAAGAACAATTTGAATAAACCTTCTCCAGATATTGCCTGCAACTCTGGTCTTTTAAAGTCTTTCAAGGATTTGTAAAATAATTTGGCAATTGACAAAGAATCGATTCCCCCCTCTGCATCCAGTATCGCAATTCCGTGAGTTGAGAGAATATCAAAAATCGCTTTCAATCCAGTAATTTTAATGCTATCCACACCTTGGGTAACACACAAACCAAATAGAAATAACGAATCAATTGCTAACTGTTTATCAAGTAAACAACATAAGCCTAAACATGACAATCCCAAATTACGAATAATATTTTCAGATTGTTTGATAGCTGGGTGAATCAAACTATCAATGAGGGACATTAATGATATGTTTTCATTCAAATTGCTATGGGTAACCATCAACGTTCCTCGAGCAATTTGTAGAGCGTAGAGCATAACTTCTTTTGAAAGTGTGTGGTTTTCATCCTCTTTGGCCTTCGTTGCAACAGCTTCTGGATCGATATCTTCATCCTCTATATCTGAAACAGCGGAAACAAAAGACTCGCCGGAGAGATCTCTCAATGACTCATCCTGGTCATTTTCATTTTGAGTCATTGTTTTTTGATGTGTTTCAATACTTGTGAGGTCGTCAATAATTTCAGCAACCATTTGACAAAAGTCTCTCTCATTCACGGAAAGTTTGGCAAGAGTTTTCATTACTAGTTTGATAGATGACTCTTGAAGATTATCAGACGATAAGCTTGATCTTAAAAGCTGGAGTAATGATCTTCGACCAATTTCATCGGAAAAGTCGTAATCCGTAGAGACCTCCAATAGCTTATCAATGATGAAATTCATCTCTTTGAGATCAGCCAATGCTTGCTCCTCAGTCGTATTTGAATTGAATCTCTCCATTATTTTGAGTCTTGCTTTGAAATACTTTGAAAGAACTTTAGAAAATGCCAATGATTCTGGAAGCTCTTCCAGTTTATCTATCATATTTTGTTCATTGATGTAAGTAAAGTAAACTTTGAAAAGAAACGCACTTTCCGCAGTCAGTGATTCCAACACATCAATGTTCATTTTCATCCTGGTAATATATTCCGGCCTTGTTTTCAGTACGACTTTTATGGCATGTTCGGCAATCTCGCTTTCCGTCACATGGAGACGTTCGATGAGCTCCAAGATGTCACCATTCAGCGTGTCTAGCCATTGAAAACTGAGCATTTGAACACAAGCTTTTTGAACAGACTCATCTCGGTCGTGTAAGCCATACTTCAGCAGGGCTTCTCTGACACCATAATCTAGTATCCGAAAATCTCCAATCTCTTTCATAATTTTGGAATAAACAAGCCTTCTGTTAACAGGATTGACATCTCTAGCTCTCTCTAAAAGATATAAGAAAGTCTCAGGAGTCTTTTCTATGTTCAAAAGAGCTGCTCTTCTTACTTCACTGTTGCCATCATTCTGGATCACAAAAACCAATCGTTCAACAGCTGTATTCAAATGATCTTCCTCAAGATTATCGTCATTCTCATCGGTTTGAAAACAGGCCACAGCTTGTACCGCTTGCAAGCGTACCGTTGGTTCTTTGTCGAACAGCTTCTGGTACAAGGAATCTGAAATAAACTCGAACAAATCTTCATCGATGCTGTTCAAACTTCTCATGAGTAATCCCAGAAGTTGACAGACTCTGTACCTTACACTTTTATCCTTTGCATCTATTCCTTTCATCAAATGCCGTATCAAATGATCGATGAAGTCCTCGAAGACAGCCTCGAGCTCTTTATTGGTATTCTCATCTTCGGTCTGAGATTCCTTCAAGACCTCACTCACTGAAAGGACAAATCCTGCTATGAGCTTTATCACTCTATCTGCTACAGCCTCTGTCCTTTTCACAACAAGCACTTTGTTGACTAGTTTACAAAAGGTCACGTTGAACCAGGATTCAAGGTTTAACTCATGAGCCCTCACTTGAATGTGCCTTAGAATAACGATCTGTTTCCTATGACTTGCGATGGAAGTTTGTGAGCTTTGAAACACCTGTTGTAGAGCATGGGATATATCTTCCAGTTCATTGAGTTTCTGAATGGATTTGAAGGTTGGGGCTACAGTGACCATCTTGTCTGTCGTATTGTAAACAAAGATGTAAGGTAATGCAAGATCAGATATAAAAGTTCGCTTAGGCGCGACAGAATCTGAAAGTAAATAGGTAAACAGGGTTCGGGAAAATGATTGGGGCGAGCAGTTGAAAAATCCACCGAACCAATATTTGGCTTTCAGACAGCTGGGTATCGAGAGAGATTATATATAGATTCTATATAGATTCTATATAGATTTTATACAGATTTTATACAGATTTTATACAGATTGATAAGCAGTGTGTATGACGAAAGGGCCAGTTTTCTGGGTATTTCAGCGCTTTGTAATATATATGGTTGAATGTGTTAAGATCAATTATAACACTCTTTGAGAAAAGAATTCTTTGAATCTCTACACAAAATACTATTTTTTTAAATTCAAAAAAAAATTCTGTAACGTGCAATATCTCTCACGAAGAAACATATGACCGAGTATTATGCTTAGCCAAGTGCTAAGCATACGCCTCCGTCGTCTTCCGGCCAAGTTGGTTCATGCTAAGCACGTCCTAAAAATAACCTTCCGAGGCCCTTTAAAACTGGTGTTCGGCGCAAAGCCTCTGATCCTTATTCTGCGCATCGCTACACACCCGCCCCGTGGGAACAATACTCCGTAGCTGCACGACCACTTTAAAACTTCACCAATTAGCCAAAAGGGGAAATCGCAAAACACTGCCCTGGTCAACTGCATTCTCAAGATACAAATAGAATTACACGTACAAAGAAGACAGAAAAAAAAAACATATTTCTTTGAAGACGCCTCCACAAATAGATTTTGACTTTTCTTCTTTTTTTTTTATCTCTTACTACAACAGAGATTTTTTTCGAACTTATTATCCCCTCAATCGCAGTAAAGCAGCGGATCATTTGTAGACATAATGTGTGGGATCTTTGGTTACGTTAATTACTTGGTGGACAAGTCAAGAGGTGAGATCGTCGACACCTTGATAGAAGGGTTGCAGAAGTTGGAGTACAGAGGTTATGACTCCACAGGTTTGGCTGTCGACGGAGATGACGAGAAGGCTTTTATCTTCAGACAAGTTGGCAAGGTCGCCGCCCTGAGAGATCACATCGAGCAGGATATACGCCCAGATACAGACAAAATCTTTTCCAACCACGTTGGTATTGCCCACACGAGATGGGCTACCCACGGAAACGTGACGGCAAACAACTGCCACCCTCACACATCGGATCCAAACAATGAGTTTGTAGTGGTCCACAACGGTATCATCACCAACTTCAGAGACTTGAGAACTTTGTTGAAGGGAAAAGGCTTCAAGTTTCAAACCGACACTGATACAGAATGCATTGCCATGCTTTTCAAACATATTTATGATACAAACCAAAAAATTGGCCATGAAGTTGACTTCAACGGGCTAATGAAGCAGGTATTGTACGAACTTGAAGGTTCGTACGGTCTGTTGGTCAGATCTTCACACTATCCTGGTGAGATCGTTGCTACTCGTAAGGGTTCTCCTTTGCTTGTTGGTGTCAAAACTGAGAGAAAAATGAAGGTTGACTTTGTTGACGTGGAATTCAATGACGATCCCGAAAGTCAATTTGCTTCCCCCAACACTCTAAGATTCCCTCCTGACAAGACCTCAAAAACTTCAAACAACAGTAAATTCCATAAATCACAGTCAAGAGCTTTTCTTTCCGAGGATGGTATTCCAATGCCAATGGAATTTTTCCTTTCTTCGGATCCATCCTCTGTCGTTGAACATACGAAGAAGGTTCTATTTTTAGAAGATGATGATATAGTTCACATTTACAACGGTGAACTACACATCCATCGTGCCACTAAAGAAAAAGGAGTTCCTGCCACAAGATCTATTTTGACCTTGGAGATGGAACTGGCTGAGATTATGAAGGGTCCTTACAAGCATTTCATGCAGAAAGAAATTTTTGAACAACCTGACTCCACTTTCAACACCATGAGAGGTAGAATTGACTTCAACGAAAACGTAGTACGTTTGGGCGGCTTAAAGGACTGGTTACCTACGATCAAGCGAGCTAGTCGCTTCCTTATGATCGCTTGTGGTACTTCGTACCATTCTTGTCTCGCTACCCGACCATTGTTTGAGGAGCTTGCTGGAGTGCCAGTTTCTTTGGAAGTTGCTTCTGACTTCCTAGACAGATCTTCTCCAGTTTCCAAGAATGATGTGTGCTTTTTTGTTTCCCAATCTGGTGAAACTGCAGACTCGATGCTTGCCCTCCAGTACTGTATCGATCAAGGTGCCACTACTGTGGGTATCGTTAATTCTGTTGGTTCTTCCATTTCTCGTCAAACTGATTGTGGTGTTCATGTCAACGCCGGCCCTGAGATCGGTGTTGCCTCCACCAAAGCTTACACCTCCCAGTACATCGCTTTGGTCATGGTTGCCCTGTCACTGGCCAGTGATTCCATCGCTTTACGTAATCGTTGCATCTCGATTATCCAAGGATTAAAGAAGATACCAGAACAGATAAAGAAATCCCTTGAATTAGAGGACCAGATCAAAGATATTTGTAACAAGCACTTGAATGGCCAGAAGAATGCCCTATTGTTAGGTAGGGGTTACCAATTTGCCACTGCTTTGGAAGGCTCTTTGAAAATCAAGGAAATCTCATATATCCACTCTGAGGGTGTAGCTGCTGGTGAATTGAAGCATGGTGTTCTTGCCCTTGTAGATAAAAATTTGCCTATCATCGCAATAGCAACCAAAGACTCACTTCTTCCAAAGGTGCAATCCGCAATTTCACAAGTTACCGCAAGAGAGGGTCGTCCAATCATAATTCTCAATGAAGGACAGAAACTACAAACTAACAAGAAAGAGTTGGCCCTTATCGAAGTTCCTGAAAA
The DNA here is from genome assembly GCA_023212995.1 of Komagataella populi. Lineage (NCBI taxonomy): Eukaryota > Fungi > Ascomycota > Pichiomycetes > Pichiales > Pichiaceae > Komagataella > Komagataella populi. The sequence continues at coordinate 965,550 of JAKWAY010000002.1, read as the reverse complement.
CGTTGACTGTCTGCAAGGTTTAATCAATGTTATTCCATTGCAATTGATGAGTTACTGGTTGGCAGTCAACCAGGGTATTGATGTTGATTTCCCTAGAAACTTGGCTAAATCTGTCACTGTTGAATGAGGAATGCAAGTATTATTTCTACTTAAATAACGATAGTAGGATTTGTATGTATTAAGATTATCAATTTTCAAGTTTTCCTATAATTTGGTCGTCATCATTGTCGTTATCCGTGGCGTCGACGAATTTACTGCCATCATCATCGTCTATGAATTCATCTTGGACTTCATCATCGTCGTCGTCATCGTCGTCTTCATCATCTTCATCTTCGTCTTCGTCATCATCCTCATCTTCATCCTCATCATCGTCCTCATCTTCATCGTCATCGTCATCGTCATCTTCCTCCACACCTGCATCACCTTCCACATCTTCTTCGGCATTATTTCCATCCAGTCCGACTCCTTCAGAGACTTCTCTTTCTTTCTCCTTTTGTCTAGTAATTTCCTTCATTTTTTTGGTCAGCAGAAGAACAATTTCGCTCCATTCTCGCATACCACCCATACCAATATCTCCACACATCAACACCTTTTCAACTGGTGTCAGCACGGTGACGTGTTTGAATTCTTCAGTCAATATGTTTAGCTGCTTTTTGGTGATTGGGTGAGTATACATTAGTGTGTTCATAGCAGGTGCAAGGAAAATAGGAATAGTAGGGTTCCATGATCTTATGGTATTGGTAAGTAGATTATCGCATAAACCATTACTGATTTTGGCAAGAGTATTGGCCGATAATGGAGCGACCAAAAATATGTCTGCCCATTTTCGTAGCTCAACATGCAATATAGCATCTCCTGGGCGACATCCACCGGGGTTAAACCATTCATCTGCATCTCTCCAAATCTTGACTTCCGTAGAAATTTTAAGACCTCTCAAAAAGTGGTCTGCAGCTTTGGTTACTACAAGTTGAATTGAGACCTTGTCAGGTCCATAAAACTGAAAGAGTTTGTTGATTATCATTGGTACCTTAATAGTAGCAACACTACCAGTTGCACCTATCAAGATATGAATTTTGTCATCATCCTCACGCTGCAGATAATCAGTGAATGGAATGACAGGTGAAGTTGGAGTTGAAATTATAGCTTTGGTCATAGATTTCTTCTTTTTATCTGTAATGGGGATAGCCCTCGTAGGGTCTTCCAAGTGAAGAGTATGATGTTGTTTCGGGACATCAAACTGAACAGGAGTAGAAACCGCAGATGAGGTGACTTCCCTTGCCATTGCATCTCTTTCCAACCTTAAGGCACTGAGGTCCCTTGTTGCCAGAAATTGTAGGCTATCAATATTGTTCCCCTGAGTGGAGTTATGTCTGGAAGAATACGTGCTAAGTGGAGGTGACTGTGTTTGATCATGAGGAAGTCTAGTTGATCCTCCACTTAATGGAGATACCAGACGAGTTTGAGATTGATTAAGCGCCCCAGTAAGTTGAGAGACGTTGACTGCCGAGGGTCTTGCACTAATAGATCCTCTGTGTTTCACTTGAGTAGATGGAACATCAAAAGAGATCAGATTTGCTCTCTTGGCTTCATTCCCATTAGCATCCACGGAGGGGGGAGTAACCGTGCCATCCAACGGCACTTGTGATTTCCCCACCTGACCCAAGTTGATTAATAGGTCTGATTCTGTGCGACATAGGGTTGGCTGGGGATGTTTCAGTCCATCAACTCCAATTCCAAATGGTTCATTTTTGTTATTCAAAATCGGCTTGGGGGAGAGCTTCTTGGAATTGTCCATCAAGATGGATGATTGGTTTTTGTTTTCGATTACCATGACCACTGAACTAACAAAGTGAGGCAAATAAATAACTGGGATTTGAAATTGAAACCGCTGTTTCGGGAAGCCTTAAAAGCCACAGCAAACAAAGTGAAGGCAATAAATTAAGTACTAAAAACTGATGAAGTTTAACTGCTGAAAACCTCTTCAAAAACAGGATGCTTAGGATCTTTTAAGTGGTTGTTGTCTGTAGGGATTCTCGTAGTAAATAAATAAACTGGAGAGAGAAAGGGGAAGGAAAAAAAAAACTTCCCCTATAAAAAGGAATATCAGGAATCGAGATTGAGAGATATTCTCTTTGTTATTAACGCAAGATGCACGACTATTAAGCTCAACTCTGCATTTGCTACCTTCATGTTCGAGCATGGTATGGTGATTTTAGCGATGAGGAAAGAAAACCTACAAGGGGAGCGAAGAGGCAAAACAAGGTACGTAGCAACTTTGGGTAAAAAGAAAAGTCAGATTACATAAGGAAAATAAACATCGGTTAGTAGCCTTCCTAAAACTAATACTACCTCTCTCTTTCTGTGCGTGTGTATGTGTTCGTGTGTGTAAGCGTCGTTTACCTCGCATCAAAATTGATATTTTCCTCGTCGTCGTCTTCGATATCGATTCCTCCCTCAATCATGCTGTCGATTTCTCGGGCATCGTCGTCATCGCTTGCATATCGGAAAATCTCCCCACTCTCGGATTCCAAATCACTAGCTAAGAAGGCTTGAGCATCTTCTTCGTTGGGCAATGTGCGTCTGTGCCTGCCAGTAGAGAAGGATCCACCAAGTGCATTAACGCGGTTGCGGAAAAATAAATAGGTCGCAAAAGCTGCCCTGAACGTCTGGATCAAACCTTTCACTATAACGTTGACTACTCTGTCAGTATTGTTCTCTTCGATCATCTGTAAGTCATCATCTTCTTCCCCTAATCGGATAGCACCAAATCTGGCAAATCCTCCGTTCCTTTTGATTCCTCTCTCGTAGAGGAACCAAGTAGCCCCAAAGAGAACTAATAGCGGCACTGCTACTATGATAGCAGCTCTGTATCCAGTGGCACCTGTGCCATACTTCTTATTGAATTCCTTGGTCTTTCCAGGGCATGGAATAGGATTCCAGTTATCTAGCTCTAAGCCGCCTTCACATGTACTTAATCCAACTTTTCTATACCCTGTGGGCAAAAAGTACTCAATAGAAGAAGGATCTCTCCTACAAATCTCAGAGTAATCCATAGGCGACTCTCCTTTCACCAATTTGCAAGTTCCATCATTAGCAAGAGCAAAGTTGTAATCACATTCATAATCTCTCCTTGTACAACTGCAATTCTTGACGAGCTTATATTTCTCAGATAACGGAGCGTTTCCAATGAAACAATCGGAGTGAGATGCAATCCTTCTTAGGTAAGATTCTTCATGTCCTAACATACACTTGTCACTCACTGTTGGGTTTTTTGGACTCCAATACTCAAAGTCATCACTATCATCTTTATCCTGTAAATCTAATAAACACTGACGTTGATGTACCTTACTAAAATCGATTGCATGAACAACGGTTTCATGGTCACCCTCTTCTGCTTTGTTAGCAAGAATGATGAATTTTCGTGATGTGTCTGAAGGAACGGTTCCTAGGTCCAGAACATAAACCTCTTCCTTTGCAAATTTGTAGTCAAGCCACGTTTCTCCCTGATCCAGCGAATACTTCAAAGTGTTGACTCTTTTCTTGAACTCGACGATTACAAGGATTGTTCCCTGGTCTCCAAATTCCCACATGTAATCTCCTTTGGCAACCTCCCTCCACGACATCCCGGCATCATTGGAAAAATACAAACTGAGACTGTTGGCATCTTCATCCAGGAATTCCCCAACATTCCCTACTCCGAAAAGTAATCCTACAGCGGAGCCGGAAGAAGTAGAGTCTCTACTATCAGGTCGATCAGTTGCACCCTTCAAGTTTAAAGAACAAGTCTCCAAATTTGCTTTATTCTTGACGCAGGAAAATTTATTTTGCTGTGAATCAAAAGCTGGGGGGTTTAGGTACATCCATTCAGAACCATCATTGTATGTGATTTTAGTTTTCAGTTTCTTTTCTACCTCAAAAGACTGCTGGGATTCAAGCTCCTCAGTATTGAAAACCGTATTGATAAGAGCAATACCGTTTAAATTTTGAACACTTTCATAATCAACATATCCCCTTTGATTTCTATTAACATTGTTGGCAGAAAGGGTATATGTCGTTCCATTGAAGTTGGATTTCAATAAAGCACCATATTCTGAGTCTTTATCTTCGGATGTTGTCAAATGGAAAAAAAAATTAGGTGTTTGGGATTCCCAGTTATCGATAACTGTGTAACCAACCTCTCTCCCAAAGTTCATATCCGCAGGAAATAACTGTTCGGCAAAAGTGGATCCATCAGCAGTTATTAGTGCTTTCAATGATTTATTGTCTTCATTAATAGTCGCAACTATGACAAAGTTCGTAGTCACAGCAATTCCAATGATTTTAGAATACAACTCTACTTCTTCATTTTTGAAATAGTCACTACTACCCACAAGTTTCAAAAACCGCTGATTAGGGACTTTCTGTTCACAGAAAATTAGGTTCGGATCAAAGTCGTATAGTTGAGAGTCAAAAGTTGTTCCAACATAATAACATGCTCTAACATTTTCTAAAAGAGGCCTAAAAGATAGACCATTATCCTCAGTCACATAAGATTGTGTTTGACAGCTTCTATCATAAATAGAGTTGCAATTTTTTTCTCCAAACCAAATGAACTTCTTAGGGTCATGCTTATGAAAGGTAAGAGCCCGAACTCCAAGCTCAAAACCAGCTTTTGAGGGCATGTCAACCCTGTTGAAAGAAATTGCTCTGTTTTCGGAGATGTATAGCTTATCTGTGTCAGTGATGAGATATACATTATCCGGAAAGTATTTGTTCGTATAAATGTCAATAAAAGAACAATCCTCCTCGGTGTCAATTCTATCAAATGTAGTTCCCCCATTATGAGATACATAAACATTGTGCAACGTTGTTCTCAGAATGACTGTCTCATCACCAAGACTTTCGTTAGTTCCTTGTTTCAGATAAATGTATTGTACAGGGGAACCGTCAAAGCTAGTGGTGGTAGTTATAATATTTTGTTCAATAAGATCTGGCTCAAACAGTTTGGAACATTCTAAAGAGAATGAGTTTTCCTTTAATTTAACATCCTTTTTACATTTTGTGCCGTCAATTTTAGACTTCCGGTCTATTTTTATCTTTCGTTTTAGGTTTTTTCCGACACAATAGTGAGCGGACAAGATCGGTAGATTTGGCTCGCATCGTTTAGAATCTGGATCAAATTCAAATCCAAAAGAACATTCATAATCAAGATTTGGATCACAATCACATGGTTCCTCAATTGGAGATAGATCCTGAAAAAGTTCACCGGAAAAACACTGAGAGTCAGCCTTTCGTCTTCTAAACTTTTCCTTGTGACCATTGACGCAAATAGGTTCTCCTGTACTTGGATTTATTCTACCCGTCCATTCTTCAAAAAGCTTATCGTTTTTAACGTCACAAACTTTTCCTTCATAGGCGTCAGAAAAATCAATTGAATACAAGAGATATTGACTCTTTGACGAATCATCACCTAAAACCACCACCATAACAAGAAATTGTGGGCTGCTATTGTCTATATTGTTCATGATGCCAATAGGGATTGCATTGATACCCAAATCAATAGTTTTCCAGTTAAGGCCTTGATCCAACGAGTACCGAATCTCCATACGGTTTTCCTCATTCTGAGAGGCTGGATCGAAGGAAGCGCATAATATTATGTTCCCATAGTTTCCATATCCACAAACGGAGACGTTGTCAGAAATTTGAGACCATGTTAACCCTGCATCTCTCGTTAAAAAACTCCGGTAGCTGCCCACGTCAAGGATGTCGCTATTATCTCCAACAATCCCTACCCTCGTTGCAATTCCTGGTGTAGAGACTGGATATTTTGATTCATAAAAACTATTGTCGTCAGCAAATGGTACGATATGTAGACTTTTCCCTCTGTCGGTACCTTCACCCACTGAGACAGGAGACCAAGTTAAACCTGCATCAAATGTTATGACAGACTTCGAGCCGAATTTACTGGAACTATCAATTTGATTGGCAATCCATATTCCTTCAAGATTAGCCAAGTTCTCTATTTGATAGTGAGAAAGCATATTTGCGTCTAATTCGTCCAGAAGAACGTGGAAATGCAAACCTGTAGAGTCCGATTGAAGGACTTCTGAATAAAAGCCTCCACCATCAATTGAATTCTTTCTTCCTAGTCTAATTGCTCTTATTAGATTAGGATTAGGACTTTTCAAGAAACGCACCGATGGTGACGTACCTAAAGAGTTAGGTAAACTGGCTTCTCTGAATTTATTTCCGTCCTTAGAAATGTATAGAAGAGTAGGCGAACGGAAGTTGTACCTGTCTGAGGTCACAAATAGTACAACGTAATTTTGGACGACTTGTATATCTTTAATAAGCATCTTCGTTAATGGATCTCCAGAAGGGAGGGAAGTGACATCCTTGAAAAAGTTCACTGTTGTCACTACGTTTGATTCCAAGAAATGTCGGTGGGAATCCAACTTGATTGTCACGCAAGTGATTTCATCATTCTTACGGGAGTCTGAGCTAGTTGAAACTTTTGAAAACTGGCAGTTGACAACTCCGTCCGAAAGGGTGATTTTATCAACGCTTTGAAGATCATCTAATGAATAAAAAAACTCACCCTTACAATCGAAACGATGCTTACATGATTTTGTTCGTAAAATTGAATGCTCTTCATTGACAAAATTGAACTCAATATCATAGGCTAATCTATCGCCATATTTTTCCACAGGAACGTGGAACTCTTTCCAGGTCATTCCCTTGTCCAATGTGAGGTAGTGCTGGGTGGTAGTAAATATAAACGCCTTCGTTGCGGATGGGTTGAGTTCAACTTTGACAATTGTAAGTGGCTCAAGTTCTCCTGGTCTAATTACCTCCTCTATATTGGTCCAGGACTTTCCATCGTCTTTGGAGATCAGCAAACTCTCATCGAGAAGACCTAATAGCGTGGACGAATCATTGAAATATCTGGGTTTCAAAAGGTCATCAAATTTGGTTTTGACTACTTTGGGTGTGAAATCTGCATAGGCTAGACATGAAAATAACAGTATGGAGGCAATAATACTCCTTTGAATCCACATACCCAAAAGCAATTGAATAAAAGACTTCTAGTAAGGAAGTTGACAAATGCTTAAACTGCTCAAGTCGCGTCACGTGTTGTGGTATCGAGATTATTAGTTAGACGATTCATTGAGGAGTACCTATTAACAACTATACATTACCCTAGTCTTCGTATTTGTCTAGCAGCAGACCTTTGAGCTTTTTGATTAAAAGTTTGTCCTGCAATACCATATTTAGCTTGTCATCTGTAGAGGCCGGGTCCATCAAGAGCTCGTCGTCGTTCTCTCCCAACGGGGTACTATGCATGCTCAAATAACTAGGGTTAGAGCTCAAATGTTGAGAGGAAGATGCAGTATTTTTCAGAGATGAGATTGATGATGAAAGAGAGTTGAATTCAAAGTTATAGCTCTCGGCTTGGGACACTTGTTGCTTCAAGGTGGCTCCCTCGCTCTTGTTGTCGTCAGAGAGGGAGGACGAAGAGGAATACGACGATAATGACGATATGCCAGGACTATTGAGAGCCTCTTGTTGTAACTCTTTGTTCAGTTGCATTCTAAAATCTGTGGTGTTTAAATTGATGGATTTTCGCCTCCTTTTCATAAACTCCAGTTTGTCGACTTCATTGAATTCGTTATCCGCTTCGTCGTACTGCCAAATCTTCAAGTCTAGCCCATAAGGTTTCGGTTCGATACAATAAACATATCCATGCAGAATCTCTAAATCTGTCAACAGATTTCTATCCAAATTCATGAAATAGCCTAGCAAAATCCTTACAATGACACGGTGAGTAATAACTAAAACATGCTCTGGTAATCTCTCAAGCTCAACAATTAAAGGTCTCAAACGGTTGATAACGTCCAGGTAGGATTCTCCACCAATACCGGGAAAACTAAAGCTCAGCTTGTCGGTTTGAGAATTCTGATACTCTTCTTTGTATTTACTTTTAAATTCTTGCTCGGTCAAACCATCCAATGATCCGCAGCAGAGGTCATTTAAAGTTCTGAATTGCTTCAATGAGTAGTTCTCAGATGGAAAAAACGAAGTTGTTTGCGTAGATCTTTTCAAGGCAGACGACCAAACATGGAAATGCAAATCGGAATATTTGGTTGGCTTAGTATGTTCTTCCAACTGAACATCTTCAATCGGGGTCTGGGTCTCAATGTAATGTCTAGTCAACTGTCTCAATTGAAATTCTTTTCTTTTCTGTGCTATGAATTTGGGCAATGCTTTGGCAAATTTCCAGCCCTCTTTGCTTAATTTGGAATCACCTCCAATTCTATTTTGAAGATTGAACTCTGTCTCTCCATTCGTGGTCAACCATATTTGCCGTTCTGCAAGGTTGAAGTTTAAAAGGTAAAAAACAGTGTGCGATGATAAGTACCCATTAATATTGTAACTGACTATTTTCTTTCCTGCATTAATAATCTTGAGATATTGGATATTGTATTTTTCATTTTCCTCTTCCTCTTGATCGTCAATAGTCTCGTAAACCTTCTCATAGTTTTTAAGCCTATCTTTGAAGTCTTTCAGAGCTTCATGTTGATCCATATTTATGTAATCTGGGCCACTCAGTTTTAATCTAATATTCTTTTCAATAATTTGTTTATCTGTGCAAATGCTCTCCAGGAAGAGAACTTTGAAATTTTCATCTCCATTTGTCCTCTGGTTAATGTGTTCCACAACCCATCTCCTTCGTGATTTTGTAGTGTTCGTAGCGTCAAATATTCCTACATTCCCATTTTTGTATAAAAGAAAGTCCAGCAGTTCATCTAGAGTGTCCATGGCCCATTTTTCACGGAGTTGACAGAAGTGGTCATTGTAGGGGTCGAAGAAGGTACTGTCATGATGTTTCGACGCTTCGGCCTTGGGACGAGGACCATCTATAGGCATACTGGATGGCTTACCGTTCTGTGTTCTTCGTGTATTCCCCACGTTGAAGATCTTGGTTGTGTATTGTAACCAGCTCAAATATCTAGTGAGCTTCTTAGTAATGTAAGACTTCCCTCTTGCAGGCAAGCCAACGCAGACAATAATCAGTTTCATATTCTCTTTATCGTACTCATCATCCAGATCCGGATGACCAGTTAAACGGTCCATGTATGTGAAACTGATTAGACTGGTGTGTTTGAATGTGAAAGAACAGAAAGAACAGAAAAAATATTTGTATGGGGATTTTTATTTTATCCCTAAAATGGTGAGTTTGCAGATAATCAAGATATCCCATTTTAGATGGGTCATCTATTGTAGTAAATGAAAAACTAGGCACCATTTCGCGGTGTTTTTCCCTTCTGCCAAGGGTCTCCCATAGTAAATCCGAGTTTCCGATTTACTCATCAAACATTATGCAATGACACATAATGAGAAAGAAAGATTACGTGAAAAATTAGTGTCGAGGACAAACGGGAGAAAAATATTTGCTACTACAGATCTGCATGTGCATGTACGTGGATGAGCGGATAGACTCTCATCTAATCTTGACTCATCCAAAGAGCTCGCTATTTGCCCGATATGGCTGCTCCAGGAACTGAACGTCTTCTGGCGTGAGTTCCAGTTCCAAAGCCTCCAATGCCTCGTCAACTCTCGAAGGCTTAGAAAATCCAATTATTGGATTACAGCCTTTATGAAGGACCCAGGCGGTGGAAATAACAGCCATAGAGACCTGTTTCTTATTTGCCAATTGCTCTACTCTGTGGACTATTTCTTCGCTCTCTGGGGATATAGCATCCAGCCCCAGCATGCGGAATGCTGCATCGGTGGTTCCTCTGGTTGTTTGCGAGTTTAGAGGTCTAGTGAGTAATCCCCTAGCATTGGGAGACCAAGGAATCAAGCCTACTCCATTGTGCTTACAGTAATCGTTCATTTCACGCTCTTCTTCTCTATAGAGAAGATTGTAGTAGTTTTGCATGGAAATAAACTTGTGCCATCCATTCTGTTCTGCCAGATTTTGCAAATTAACAAACTGCCAAGTTTTCATGGTAGAAGCTCCCAGATATCGAACTTGGTTAGTCTCCACCAAGTTATTCAGTGTCCTCATAATCTCTTTTGGTGGCACATTTGGATCTAACCTATGGATCTGCAGCAGATCAATATAAGTCCCTAACCTTTCAATGGATGACTGTACACCGTCAATGATGTGCTTTCTGGACAACCCCTTACGATTGAGTAGTTCGTGTTGTGGAAATTGAGCTGCCGTGCTATAATTGAAGCCTTCTTCATTGTCACCCAAGGGAAAATAAACCTTGGAACAAATCACCACACTTTCTCTTGGAATTTTGTAGACCTTCAGAAACTTGCCCAGCAGACGTTCACTTTCCCCATTGGAATAAGAGTCGGCAGTATCAAATGTTCTGATTCCCATATCGTAGCAATGTTTCAAAATTTCGAAAACCTGATTTTCGTCTTCAATTACCCATTCATTCCACTTTTTAGATCCAAAGGACATACATCCTACAATAATCCGTGAAATTTGAAGCCCACTTTCTCCAAGATAAGTATATTGACTCATTGCTAGATGGGCTGTTACTGAGGATGGGGGGGGCAAGCTTTCTTGCGGACTAGGCTCTTTTTCCTAACTTCGCGCTTGCACTGTACATCAGAGACGTTACATAACTACTTCTATGTGCATATTTAGTCATAACTCGTTAGCTTCGATTTTTAAGGAGAACATATCTGTAACAGAGACAATGTTGATCTGATGGCGGGTTCTTGTGATTCGGAAAAAAATTCCACCTAGACAAAGTTCACTGAGATTAGGCATGTTCAGAACGAAATATTTGATATCATCCAATATGTTATGGATTATTAGTAAAACAATAGAGTTAAACGAGTCCATATCTGTCCAATTAATATCCGTTGGATTCATGAATGGCAGCTGCAACAGATCTAATCCTGAGTAGTACTTTGACATGTTTTCAGATAGTGGAAGTCTCGATTTGAGCATTCGAATCACGGTCATGTATGAAAGTCTGTACTTGGAATCCAGGACAGAATCTCTAGTCAACTTGAAACCGGCAGGTGGATCTTGTATGGTGGTTTCCAAGGAAAACTCTTCGAATACCAGCCGAGCCCGATTGCATCTTGCACATCCACATTCATTAAGATATTGAACGTAATCGAGACATGGGATATCAGAAACTTCTTCAAACCGTGTTGATTCTGACTCCAAACCTGGTTTCATATTGATCAAAACACCAGAACTTGAAAATTTCAGGAATGGTTTCCAGTTGTAAAAGTAGTCCGGAATAATAAGGGACTCCAAAGATCCAATCAAATAGTCATCCTGGAACATTTGATTGAAACATTCATACTTGAACTGCAGATAAGTTGGCGTTACCTTGAATGTGCATCTCTCCTGGGACAAATCCAATGGAACATCGGGGATCAACTGAGGAATAATAATGAAATCATTGATGTTGAAATACAAGTATTTCATCTTTTTCCACAGGGCGAAGTTGTTTCTCTCATCAGTGACAAATAACACACTTTGAAGGAATCTATAAACAGGAGTAGAAAACTCTGTATAAACAGAAGAGGTCATCGACAACATGTTTGACATTGATGAATTTAGCAATGATAGTTGTTCAAGTCCACAAGTTGGATCGTTGGTCTTTCTTGAATGCTCCTGGAATCGCTCGTATAATGTGTACATGAAATGCATGAAACAATCTTTCAAACAAGCAGTAAAAGAGCATTTGAACTTAAGGTCCAGGCTTTTCAACGTGGACAAATTGATTCTATTCAAAAGCTCAAACTCATTAGAAAAGTTGTTTGCCGTATGGTCAAATGTTAACATCAGTGTTCTAAGGCTTGACAGTTTAACGTTTGAATGCTGGGTCAATTTTTTCAAAAAGTAGTCACTCGTCTTGACAGATTGAAGCTCCAAAATCTCTAGTTTTTTAAATATATGTGCATAGTCGGATAAATTGATATCAATGTAAGTAAATTTATCCAGATATAACGATAATTTCACAATAGAAGAGCAATACTCTATATCTGACAAGTTCAATAACTGTAGATTTTGTAAATTTGGAAGGATTGAATGGGACTGTGAATAGTTTTGATGGAAGTTCAAGTCATCATTCTCATATAGAATAACTTTGGTGTCCTTTAAAGAAACATGTTTGATTGAATTGATCAAAAAGGAAGAGTCTTGAAGGTTGGAATAGTCTAAGTTGGTAAGGTAACGAAGCCTGGTGTTGCTATTGATAAGAAGAGCATACAATTGCTGGTAAACGTTTTGCTTCGTGATGAATTCATCGTTTTCAACCTGACTTGTGAATTCCTTACTATCTGTGTAGATTATGATATGTTCGATATACTTTAACAAGTGGGGTGCATCTTCCAAAGTAGTAATTAATCGATTGACTGTGGCACCTCCCTCGACGACAGTAAAGCTCACAGGGTCACCTTTCTCCACCAATTGATTCCCCTGAATTTGATAGAAGTTTTTGGGCCCAATGTAGTTTGAGTTTACAAACAACAAGTTTGTGTATACCTTATTCAGGATTACTTCATGGTAGAACTTGCATGTCTGTGATAAATGGAGCAAGTCATTAAGATTGTCGATGTTCTTGATTAGGGTAACAAAGATTTCTTCTGGAACAAATTGCCATGACTTTGAATGCTGGTTCATTATTTACCGAAGACTCAACCGAGTTACCCTTTAAAAAAGGAGAAGATGGAGAGAAAAGAACAACAGAGCAATAGCTGGAGAAGGCGAAAAATTAAGGAGAGAGAAGGGGAGACGCGGGGCCTATATCCGGAAGGCTTCCCTTCCACGACCAGGGCGGGGGAGCTGGGCGCGCACGGTTTGGTGATGATTCAGCCGTGGCCAGGGAGAAACTTGGCGTACATGTAGGGACTGGATTCGCGAAAAACAATTGATGATCAGATCGAGGCGTGGATAATTGTCAGAGGAAGAGAAGTGAACCCGGAGTAGATGGTCAAGAGATCTGACAGTAATGTGTTAAATAAGAACGGTTCACGCAAGATCGAAGCCTGGAATAACCGTTCTATCAAATGAAACATAATAGAGATGAGCTTAAATATACTTAACAATACAAAAAAAACCTGAAATCGTGTCCCAATGAAAGAATTCACATCATTTCTAATTTATTATCTGGAGTAACTTTTAGCTTAAAATAGAGCATCGAGAGTGCAGCAAACACACAGAGCTGCCAGACATGCACCGTAACATCCACAGGCACCAGAACCGCAGCCATTATCTCTTTGTGGAGCGGGCTGTTGGACATACATTGGCTGTTGAGCATACTGAGGCTGATGATACTGGTTCTGGCCATATTGAGCATTTCCGTACTGCTGAGGGGGAGGTCCATATGGAGGCTGGTAATGATGTTGCTGTTGCTGGTAGTACTGTTGTTGGGACATAACGAGTTGGAATTAAAGGATTGAGTGTTTTCTGAGTGAAGGAAAGAGAAGAAATACGAATGTCAATGTTGTTGAGGATAGATCTCCCTGGTATTTTTAGAGACAACCATAGAAACACATTCGCGCAATTTTGGAAGAACCCGAAAATCCAAACTCAGAACTCAGAATTTCTTCGTGAAGATAACCATGTCGTCCCTGAGCCAAATAAAGTCAATCAGATCGTTCCACAGTTCTGCTGGATCTTTGTTGAAGAGACCATGGAAAACATATAAAGACGGAACTCTTTTTTACGGAGAATCTAAGACTGGTAACAACAGAGTACCCCTAGGAACTAAACAGGGTAATAAAAACTTTTACAAAGGTACTCGTGCTTCAGGTATTGGACGATTCACCAAACATGGAGCTTATATCATCGACCCTGCACGTACTAGGACTTTCGTTGCCCCTGTGATGGGGTCTTCAGACAACGAAACTCTTCGTCCATTTGTTTCTTCCAATGTGCCTGAGATTAAGCAGCTGTTCCAACCATACAGGGGGCCTACTGATCCCTTATTGTTGTTGCATCGTGCCAGAAGTTTTGTTGAGAACGGAAGGATTGAAAAGGAATTGACACATAATTATGTTGAGAGAATTTAGGGGATGTTTGTAATAGCGGAGCACTCTCCTTTTTAACGCTGCATCTGTACCTATACTTCTTTGTAAATAGACTAAAATTTGATATACACCCCTTTTATTATCGTTAAGGCTGGTTGGCTTTAGCAGTCTCGGCTTCTAGCAAGTCTTTGACTTTGATCGTAGGCGGAACGGTATCATTTAAGAACGCAAGGTTGTCAAATGTTCTGACAACTTTGCTGAAATCCTGATAATTAATCTTTTTCCTGTTTTCTATCTTAGCATTACCACTTGCCACTTCAACGAACGATTTGACAAACAACTCTGTAGAAACTCCTAGCAGGTACGTTGCACTATCTGAGCAACTTACATGATCACTGTCCATTTTGATGATTTTTTTGATACGCGAGATTGGCAACGTTAATGTGCTCTCTGGGATTTCTTTCTCTGTTTCCATTTAAGTCTGAGATGATGAAAGAAGGGTGAAGAAAGATTAGAGCCTTAACAATAGGTCAAAAGAAGGAAGTTTGGTGATCCTTCCAGGTGAAATCAAATTCGCTAGAGCGTCTTTCCATGATTTCCTTTTAAAATACGAGAAAATAATTCAGAACGCGTACTTTCTGTTAAGTTATCAACTGGCGATCTCTTACTATGTCCACTCCTTGGGTTGAAAAATACCGACCAAAAAAACTGGACGAGGTCTCTGCTCAGTCCAATGTGGTCAGAGTCCTCTCTAATCAACTCAAGTCTGCTAATATGCCCCACCTACTTTTTTATGGTCCACCAGGAACGGGAAAGACATCCACAATTCTGGCAATGGCAAGAGAGCTCTATGGCCCTCAATTGATGAAATCGAGAGTCCTGGAACTAAACGCATCTGATGAAAGAGGGATATCGATTGTCAGAGATAAAGTCAAGAATTTTGCAAGGTTAAGTGTCACAAACCCTTCGATTGAGGATAAAGAGAATTATCCCTGTCCTCCATACAAACTAATCGTTCTAGATGAAGCTGACTCTATGACTTTTGATGCCCAAAGTGCCTTACGTCGAATAATGGAGAATTATTCCCATATTACTAGATTTTGCATTATTTGTAACTACATCACAAGAATTATAGATCCGTTGACGTCCAGATGTTCCAAGTTCAGATTTAGTCCTCTGAATAGTTCAAATTCCTTGGCAACCTTGAAAAGAATAAGCCGATCGGAAGAACTCAACATTGATGATGATAACCTAACTCAGATATTAGACATTTCCAACGGAGATTTGAGAAAGTCCATTAACTTTCTTCAAACTGGTCATAAATTGTTTGGTAGTGATAGCATAGAAAATATTGCCGGTCTGATTCCTCAGGACCTGGTACAGTCCCTGATAGAGGTCCTACAGTCTAAAGATCTGAACAAGATCTACGAGTTTTTATCAATTTTGGTTTTGAAGAGTTACAACAGTGCAACCATTTTGACCTCATTACATTCAAGTCTTTTGTTGAAGAATATTTATCTCAACTCAGAACAAAAGATTGAGGTGTCAAGAATTCTCTATGAAACTGATTCTAGGTTGTCGAGCGGTTCAGATGAGTTCATACAGCTTTTGAACCTTTTTCTACAGCTCTCAAAAGTTTTCTAGTGTAGTTAGAATTGCTAGCTAAAAAAAATTGAACGATAATATGTATTCTAACTTCACCTCTTTTCGGATTCCATATTCTGTAACTCAGGTGGTAACATGAAGTTTGCAACTTTTTGAGGTGGCATGTTCATCTGTGGATTCATGCCAGGAGGGAACGGCATTGGTGCAAAGTTTTGCATGCTGGGGTTCGGTATGAAGTTAGGTGGTAAATTTGGTGGAAATCCATAGGGAGGTGCACCTCCAGCATTACTATTTGGAGACATCCCTGGGGGTACTCCATGCTGGGCATTTGGAATTGGCAGTCCTGGAGGCATTCCGTGTGGACCGTTAGGAGGTCCTCCCATTAATCCAGGGGGGAAGAAGTTTGGAGGGGGCATTCCAGGAGGATAGCCCATAGGTAGTGGTTGGTTAGGTCTGTTACCTTGAGGTAGTTCATCTGGATTCTTAGATCTATTCAAAAGGTTCATGAAAAAATGATCATTAGAAGATGAAGGCTGCTGCTGTGCTTGCTGTCGTTGCTGTTGTTGTGGGTGCTGAGGATGTGGTGAATGTTGAAGATGTGAAGGGTGTTGATGATGGTGAAGGTGTTGCGATAAGCGTTGTGGTTGAGAAGAGTGCTGTTGCTGCGGTGGTGGTGGTAACTGCGAGTGTTGAATAGGTAGCATATGAGATTGAGAACCATGTGATTGAGTATGATTCTGTTCGTGTACATTTTGCTTCTGGTTATGCTGTGGCTGTTGTTGCTGCTGTTGATTTGGGCGACGAAGCTCTAGGGACTCCACCGAGTCAGGGGAAGATACTTGTTTGTCTTCGGATTCTGGCTTGAACAATGAACTAAATCTGGAATTGGCATTCTTGTGTTTCTGTTCGTCTTTTGCATCCGACGGATACTCTCCAATCATAGCACCAAAGAAATTATCAATCGAATTTCCCTGCAATGAAGATCCAGTCTCTAATTCATTATCTGGTTCTAGAACCTCACCATCTTCTAACGGCTCCTCGAGGATACCATTCTTGATCAATGTGCTGCCGCTAGATAGTCTGTCTAGTTCCTCAATTTCTTCTTTAGTCACATCAATACCATTTCTTTTCTTTTCACTGAGTCTCATTTTCAATCTCCAAACCTCAAAGTCTTGCAGAGAGTTACCTACAGGACCATCATTATCCAGCATCCATTGAGGAGTGTCGGAATGGTCTTGTTGGTCATTCTTCCTTTGCTGTTTGGACTTCTTTGGCTCCCGCTTAGCCTTTCTCGTCTTTGTGTTAGAGAATCCTCCAGTATTATTATTAGTCTCACGAGTAGACTTCAGTCTCCAAAAGCTTTGGTCGGGCATTTCCAAACTAGGCATCAATTGGGCCACCATTGGAGAATCGGCTAGCTTTAAAAGCAAATGGGGCTTGTAAACTATAATATCCTTCTTAATTACAGAGTCTGTCTTCTCCTTGGACTCCTTAGCTGCGGCTAATGATGCACTTTCAAGCAACTTGGTAATAACATCTAATTCGTTATTGTTGGCTGTCTTTTTCTTATTGCTAGAACTATCTATGTTGGGTTGAGGGATCTCATCCACAGAAAGCGAGACAACTGAAGGATCATTCAATATTTCGTTGAATTCTCCCATGTGAATAAATTGATAGCAATATAGCGTTTCAATAAACGGTTTCTTCTTTAAGTTGGCGTGAAAGGTGGCACTATCCAAAAACCTTGATTTTCAAAACCATTTTGAGTAAAACACTACTACCGGGGATCTAATTGCAGGGTGTTGGAGTTCTTGATGATGGGGCTATATAACTAACTGTCTACGTGGGCATGCAATGCTTGTTTGCTGCTATTGAAAAATCCTATGTAGTATTCTTTATATATGCCAATGCGTTTTTAGGATACATTTTTCTAGATTATACTCCCCGGTAATCAATCACCAACTGCAACAGATATTTACTGAAATGTCTCTCTTGTTCGGAGATCAGCTTCTGGAGCAGGTCCGTTACCACGTTGATGGGAAACTGCATATTATTAGCCATGAAACCCTGTAAATTCTGCACAATGGCATCATTTGGTTTTAGAGGAGTAATGTTGTTTCCTTGCGAATCTTTTTGAGATTGAGGGGGCTGTTCAACTCCCATCACAACTAATTTTCTTAAGAGCCTAGTAATCTCCGTCACTATTAGTCTAAATTGAGCATCCTTAGTATCAACCTGAGGGCTCTTAAACAATAGTTCGAATATCAAAACAATGGTGTTCTGTATCAATAAATCGTCAACATTCTCAAACGTATTGTTTGCCTTATTTCCAATATCCTGAGAGTCTATCACTCTTCCAGTACCAACGTTCTCCACTAAACATCCCAGTTCACCTATAGCTAATTTGCACAACGCTGGATCTGACAAGTTCATAGAGTAGTTCAATAACCTATTGACCAAATCATTTAGAAGCGATTTGTTTTCATAGGTCACAAGAATGGAAGTTAGGTGATTGTTGGATATGGAAATGAAAAATGATACTAAGGACTTTTTCAACTCCTTCTTTTCTCTCATTAAATGAGGATCTTTCTCACCTTCCAGTTCCAACAGTTTCAAACGCTCGAGTACTTTGTTGTATAGCGGTGATAAAAGAGAGTTGAGAATGCTGTATATGTTCTCAAAGCCTGCGCAATAGTGGCCTACTTGAGTAATGAAATGGAAGAAATCCGTAATTTCAGTTGTCTTTAGTTCATCGTACTGATTCATCATGACCTCCAAAAACTTCCTGAAAATTGCATCGATAGTTTCCTGGGTCAGAGAAGGCTTCTTAACCAGAATCAAAAACAAACGAACAATAGTCACACGCGATGCCTCACGGATAATGGGATAATGAATAAAATTCTCCAAAGTGATTAAGATTACCTGAGATATCTGTTGGAGGTTGTTGATAATTTTCTCCTCTTCAATTTTAATATTTTTCTCATAAGTTATTGAAGTCTCAAATCCCTTGACAACTGAACTGATACTCATCAGAGCATGATGAGCATGCACAACAATTAGTTTATTCGAATTGGCAGAGCTGCAATTGTTAATGCAGCTTTCGACGATAGAGAACAAAGGTTGTAAAACCAATTCAATCATCTTGATTTTGAACTCAACGTTCGTTTCGTCAATAAAAGAAATTAGAAGTCCAACAGATTCAAAAAGATATAGCCGGTGTTCAATACTATCATCCTGTAGAGAGTTAAGATCAATATCATAGTTTCCTTGACAGACTGGTTTGTTTAATTCGTTCAGCGATCTTTGCAGATCTAGAAGCGGCAACAAAGTATTAATCAAGTTTTCCAATGTTTGATCTTCAACTCGTGGGTTCGTTAGTTTGATGAATCTGTAAAAAACATACCAAGTTCTGTACTTCACTTTATCAATGTTGTTAAACACGCCAAAGTTTGATAAAAAAATCTTCAACACTTTTAATAGAAGTTCTCTCTTGTCGTTATTCTCAACCTGAATGTGTGTATTAATGAAAAAGCTATAATTTTTCAGGATTAGCTCAAAAAAGGATAACTGAATTAATTGATGATTCACCAATACTTTTGGAGAATGGTTGATAACTTTACATAACATTTCGTTGAACACGTAGTATGGTTGAGAGTTATTAATCATTGTTTTAGGAAGATTCATGACGTTGTTTCTTAACATCTCGTTGTAACTGTTCAGTTCAAATAACCCCAACTCAATGTTTCTCCAATCAATATTCATATTTGAACTTTCTATTGCACTAAACAATGATTGGTTTATTACATTGGTGATGATGTCCAATGCTAAAGTTTCATTAAGCATCAAAATAGACTCTTGGAAATTCTTTAGTTTTTTTCTAACCTCCTTAAACTGTTCTATTTGTTCGTCATCATCTCCATCGTCATCGTTATCAATCTTCATTTTTTCAATGATCTTCTTCAAAAGGGTAGCCAAAATTTCGTCCGAGCTTAGAAGTTGGAAATCAACAGCATCGTTGGTGATATTTTTCTTCAGAAAAAGAAGGTAACTGGCTATAAATGGGAAAATTTTTACCGAGACATCATCATACTCATGACCCAATAATTCGCAAACTAAGGGCAGTACTTCCACTAATTTGGCGCAAGTAACATTTTTGAATTGTTGGTTTTGTAGTTCTTCATTAGAAGAGCTATCTAAAATGCGAATTAATTCTTCGCCAACAGAGTTTATTAATTTGGTTACAGCTTCCATTAACTCCACTGAAAGACCTTCGAACTTGAGGTTGTTGATTGTGTTCGTAATGTTTAGCAAATTTAAAAGTTCTAACTTTTTTAAAGGGGGCATTTTCTTGGAGATTATTTCATTCAAACAATTCAAGACCCCAATTTGTAGCTGCTGATCATTGGTTTCCAGGGTCTGAAAAATCAGACCAAGAAAGTCTTGTTCCATGATTAATCCTATCTCAATCCAAGATATGAAGCCACTTATTGTGGACAAACTGTTTTGTAATATCTCTCCTTGTAATTGATCTCTAAGGTCATCTGTGGTTGTCTTTGGAGTTGAGTAGCGTTGTAGTATGGATTTCCAAGAGACAGTTAAATCCAGCATGTCGTTTGCCCGAATTTGATCTTTTAGTTTATTATTATGTTCCACACTTGCCCTATCTCTTATGATCAGATTGTCGCCAATTTCTTGGTGGATAACTAACAGGATTCGAAGATAATAATCGATCGCTAAGTGGTTCCCATTCTTCGTTGTTTGAAGTAGATCTCTCAGGAATTCCGGATATACAGTAAGATAAGAGTAGGCAAACAAGAGACCAAAAGACTTGGCCAGCTTATTTCTGAGATATACAGGTTCAATAATACCATTTTCCAAAAGATGAGTCAGATACTTAACTAAGAAGCCCTTCAGTATTAGCAATTGGCCGTTATTCAAAGAAGCTATTTTCTCATCAAACACTTGGAATACAAAAAACTTCGTTTGTTGATCAAGCTCAAAATTACTGGTTAATAGGTTCCCACAATGTTGCCACCCTTCATCAGACGTTTTGATTTTGTTGATGAAATCAATGGCCTTATGTCTGTTAGTATATAAAGAAACTTAGTCAAAACAAAAAGGCTGAGGCCAACTTACCTCCTGTTGTAGTTGTTGATCAGATGTCCCACTCAAGGCTATTTCTACAGCTTGGGTAAGTTGTCGATCCATTTTTAGCAGTGGTGAACTGTTCACTGAGGTTTGTCAAGATGAGAGAATCGAATCTGCCAGATTTCTCGACCCAACTCAAGAGTCAGTCGTGTGATGGAGAGAAAAAATTCCAAACATACGGTCCTACTAGAAGGGAAATCTGGAAGGTATTTCCTGAAGGAAGATTTCATTCTCAAATACGTTTCTTTCAATCTTTCTTATTTACGACTTCAAAAATGGCAAAGAAAGATAACAAGAAAAATAAAGATAGCAAGAAAGCAAGACTTATGGAGAAAAATGCCAAAGCTCAGAAAAAAGCTGAAGCTAAGAATAAAAAGTTATCCAAGAAACAGGGTGACGATGATTTAGAGGACAATGTTGATTTGGAGGAAGTGATTAGCGCATTGGCCAAAGAGCAGGAGAATCTCGAAAAAGTTATAGTTGAGACCGTTGAAAGACCAAGCCAGAGAAGAGATACTGCCATAGCTGGGTGCATTAATGGAGGTAAGAAAGAACTGTACATGTTTGGTGGAGAAGTCACCGATAAAAATGGATTGGTCCACTTCTATAATGACTTGCATGTTTACAACGCTGACAACGATACTTGGAAGAAGTACCTGTCCAAAACTTCTCCTTCACCTCGTTCGTCGCATGCGATGGTATACCACCCTTCTGGAATCATCTTGTTGCATGGTGGAGAGTTTTCATCTCCAAAGCAGACCACTTTCCATCACTTTTCAGATACATGGATGTTAGACACCACCACTAAAGAATGGGCCAGAGTCGACGTTCGTCAAGCTCCAACCTCCAGATCTGGTCACAGAATGACTTACTGGAAGAACTATATTATCCTCCACGGCGGATTCAACGACCTTGGTACCAGTACCACTTACTTGGACGATCTTTGGTTGTTTGATATTACTACATATAAATGGCAACAAGTTGAGTTCCCAACAAACCATGACGTTCCTGATGCTCGTTCGGGGCATTCATTGATTGCGAACGAGGAAGGTGCTATTCTCTATGGTGGGTATTGCAAGGTTAAGGCCGGAAGAGGACTTCAAAAAGGAAAAACTTTAGTTGACACTTGGACACTCAAAATGAAGAGCGATCCCAAAGGTGTTCGTTGGGAAAGACGAAGAAAGCAAGGGTTCCAGCCTTCTCCAAGAGTTGGATGTTCTATGCAATACCACAAGGGAAGAGGAATTCTTTTTGGCGGAGTCTACGATTTTGAAGAGACTGAAGAATCTCTGGAGTCTGAGTTCTACAACACTCTTTTAAGTTATAATGCGGATACTAATCGGTGGTACAATCTGACTTTGCGTTCTCCTAGAAAAGTAAAACAAGTGGCGGTAAAAGACAAATCTAGAGATGAAGATCTCGAAGACATTTTGAATGAAATTCTGGCAAAGGCAAATTTGAATGACAATGAGCCATCTGATGAAACGCCCGAAAACGCTTCTGATGATAATCTGAAGTCCGGAGAGACCGAAGAGGAAGCGAAGGAGTATGTCTATTCTTCTCAACTTCCTCACCCTAGATTCAATGCTTCCACCGCCGTTCTTGGCGACCAATTATATATTTTCGGGGGTCTATTCGAAAAAGGAGAACACGAGTTTAACCTGTATTCATTCTATTCAATAGATTTGGCCAAATTGGACGGAGTAAAAGTATTCTTTGAAGATTTGACAGAATTAGAGAATTTTAAAGAAGAGGATGAGGATGACGAAGACGAATATGATGAAGATGACGAAGATGATGAAGACAGTGAAATTGAAGAAATGGATACTACTAATAACGATTTGGAAGCGGAAGCTGGTCAGACTAACCAGAATTCTTCAGAAGATGTTGAAATGGAGGATGAAGAGGCAGAAATTCCAGATCCAACACCGTGGTTACCTATTCCCAAACCCTTCGAGTCCCTCAGAAACTTCTACGTTAGGACAGGGGCTGAGTTTTTGAAGTGGGCAATCTCTCAAAATATTGATGCTAGAGGTAAGCAGCTGAAGACCAAATCTTTTGAATTGTCGGAAGAACGTTGGTGGGAGAGAAGAGAAGCCGTTAGAATCGAAGAAGATAATTTGGAAGAAGCAGGAGTGACTTCCATTGTGGAAAGAGAGGGAGCTAAGGGAAAGAGAAGATGAATAATATATTACAGTAAAAATATGAAACCCTTATTTCGAACTATGCAAAATGTATCCCGACCTTGTGGAACGCATACAATAATTTTAAAAAATCCACTTGATCTAACTTTCCAGCTCTCTGATCGGAGAACCCGGTCTGTTCAAGAACTAGATTGACTTTCTCCTTGATCAAATCAGTCATGTTATTGTCTGGCTCTTCAACAAACATCTGGTTATTTTCAGCAGCTATCGTAGCAAGGTAGGTCTTGTAGTTCTTTTCAAGAATTTCAATCACAGACTTATTCTTGAATCCGGCGGAAATTGTTCTATTCTTTCTCACGAAACAAATTCTCAAAAGTCCATCCCATTCATTGAAATCTATGTTAGGTCTTGGGTTCTTAACTTCAATTCGTACGACTGAAGACTCGACCTGGGGAGGGGGTCGGAAATTGTTTCTTCCGACTTTCATTATATGGGTGACATTGGCCCACATCTGCACATTAACACTAAGTCTGCAGTATAACGAATCACCTGGCCTCGCTAACAATCTTAATGCAAATTCTCTTTGGAACATCAATATGGCCACTCTTGGAGGTTTTGGTTGATTTAATAACTTGAATACCAAAGGAGAGCTAATCTGGTATGGAGTGTTAGAGATACAAATATCAAAATAAGGCAAATCCTGTTTTATGAAATCCCCAAGAATTATATCTAGTTTTTTCTGTTCTGGTTTGCCTTGGACTCTCTTTGTTAGCTCGGCCGCCATCCTTGGGTCCATTTCGGATGCAATAACTTTTCTTGCCTTTTGTAGAATTCTCATTGTCAGGTTACCGGTACCTGGACCAACTTCAAGCACTGTGTCAGAAGGTCTGATATTTGCCTTGTCTACGATTCCTTGTGCAACCAAAGGATTCTTTAGAATATGCTGGCCTAATTGCGTGTTGAACTTGAACACACTATTAGTGGCAGCTACCTGTCGTGGACCATTCAACAAAAGTCCCTTTGAACTGCTGCTGTTGGAAAATGATTTTTTCTCAGCCTTAGCCATAGTATACTGAAACAAGCCTAACTAGTTATCAAAATAGGTGAATGAAGTACAGGAGAAAGAATCAGAAAAAAAAAAAAAATTGATAATGAGATGATGGTGTTGGGATGTATAATGTTTCTGAATTACCATTCTTCCCCTTCAACTCTTTACCTTCAAGCTTACAATGTCGGGAAAGAAGACTCTTCCAAAAGAAGTTATCCAAAGAGGAAAATATATACAACTGATAATTTTTGGGCTCCCACTGGTTATTCTTCCAGGATACGAGCTTTATCAGAGAATTTTCAACGGTAAAGAAAGGAAAATTCAGCAAGGTGAAATACTCTCCGATGGGACGTTAAGAGAGTTCAGTGAATACGAGAAGTATGAAGTGCACAAAAATAGTTGGCTGACAAAGATTTTTGGGGAAAAATAACTGCAAGACTATTTGGTATTATTGGTTACATATTAAATGGTTACTTTCGTGAACCCCTTAGGACTACTACAATTCTCTTAGAAATAGTCTTTCTCAGCTTTCGTATGCATTTTTACCGAACGTTGAAAATTCAATGAGACTGGTGATGACAATGGTTTAGAGGTTTTCCCTTGATAGACAGGGATTTTTGACTTGGAACATATCGGCTGTGGAATTCGGGAACCCTTAGACGACGGAGGACGGCTAACTCTAAGTACTGAAGACCGGCCACTTGATCTAGAGGCCGGCCTTGAAATTGGTTTGGATGAAGACAGTCTGGAAGAAGGACGGGAACCAAGTGCGGATATCGGTCTGGAGCCACAACTGGATTTTATTCTCTGTGGAATTAGTGATGGGCTCATTGTAGGGCTGTAATAGACACCAGACTGTCTTCTTTTTTTATCTTCATTGTTAGAATCAATTTTATGTGCGACCCGCTGAAACAGAGGACTTTCTTTCCTTGTTTCACTAGAAACAGACATCGCTTCAAATTGATCGAGCAAAGTTTTTGTGTCAACGTCTTTGAACAGTCTTTTATTATGTTTTGATGATTCCCTCAATGGTGTTACCGAAACTGAATCCGGTGTCTGTGGGTTCTCGACAAACAAATCGATTATAGGTTTCTCTGCCGATTGAGGGTTATATTCTATAATTGTAGGTTTCAATGGAAACATGGCATCTAGATCATGGGCTGATGATCTACTCGAAAACCTGCTACTACTAACACGGCTTGTGGCAACCCTATCTTCTCTAAAGACTGGTATTTCATGCTCCTCTTTCTGGTCAAATATGATAGCATTTTCTTCTTTCTGTTTCTGAAAACTATCCAGCGTCCAATGAAGGTCTTTATTGTATAATTCATCGTGAATTCGAATGTTTCTTTTATTGAGTGAATTGTATTTTTGTAGTAGCGATATGTCTTGCAACAACTTTTCGCCGATGGCCCTTCTCAATAACTTCAGGGTTGACAATACGATATCGATTTTGTATTTGCACATAGGTGCCAACGATTGACAATTGCGGGCAAACAACTCTTTCTCAATGTCATTGATATAGTTACCAAGTTCTCCTATCAGATAACGAAACAGCTCATCCCATCTTTTATCTATCAGTTCCTCCTTCAGGTCTTCTACTTGGCCAACTAGTTTCTCTAACCTAGATCCGATTCTCAGATATTTTTCACCTAAATACCTTAAAGTTTCCGGTCTGTATCTCTTCGCTAAAGATTCGTATTCACTCAACCTGGAAGGAATGTATTCAACGGAGGCTATTATGGGATACAATTTTGTTGTCAGTTTGTTGTATTCCAGATACAACTCCTGATCAGTTTCGTTGAAAGTAGGTAATTGGAGAGAACCTCTCATGGTCTCGTTCAATATGTCCAGGTCAATATGTGAAAATAGTCGCATTGGTGAAGCAAAGCGTAACTCATGGATTTTGAATGATTTCTCCTCGCAGACTTGGATTTCTGTCAGTATAACATCTAAAATTTCGGTGTTTATCTCATAATAATGCATTGCTATGTTCAATTGTTTTTTGACAGGATAAATGATCCTTTTTATATCCATTAGTTGTTCACAGATAGTATTTAACCTCTGGAGTAACAGCTCTATTTTACAGTCTGGTTTGTTCTCCAGGACCCTTAGTAACTGTGCAATGACATTGTCTATGGAATCCACCTTGGAAAAACATTCTATATAGTCATCTTTGTCCTCATTAAAAAGCTTCAAATCAGCTTTTTCGGGACTAAAGCCTTTGAACAGCTCGTCCACGGACTTCAAGTACAAGTCAACGTCGTTAACTATTTGCTGGATTCTCTTGACGTCATACGTTGCAAGGCTTGAGCCGTCAGTTTCTTCAAATTCTAGCTTTAGCAGCTCATCTAGAAAAGATTGATTGCATAGCGTTGATAACTTTTCAGATATTGACATTGGACCATGGAAAATGGGGGCTTCTTTGTCAGTTGTGTGGAGAGAAAACCTGAGAATAACAAGGGCAATGGGAAGGACCGCGATATGTAAACAAAAAAAATGTTCTGGTTATGTAAGCATGTTTCATCTTCGTCTATCTTCATATATACAAAATATCAGAGAATATTATTATAATTAAGCCTTTTTGAATTTTCTTAACGGTGAATGCCATCATCTTCCTTGCGATGATCATGGATAACTTCTGGTTGTTGTATCGAAAGCTCATCTTTCAATTGTAGGGCTTCCTTTTCTGCTTCTTCCTCGGCAAGGATTTCATTTTGGGTTTCAGTCTCTTCTTCTGACACAGAGTCCGAGTCTTGAGCAGGTTGTTGGTCATCCTCTGGAATTTCCTCTTGTCTCTCGTGAAGAAGTCTATAAAGACTCGAATCTTTGTTGGAATACAAATCATGGAATCGACCGTGCTCTGCTAACTTTCCGTCATATCCTAAGACCAGCACAAAATCCGCCCTCTCAATGGTCGATAGTCTATGAGCTATGGAAATCGTTGTCAGCTGCTGATCTCGCATCAACCTTGTTAGCGTGTTGTTGACAGCCAATTCTGATTTGGAATCCAAAGCTGATGTTGCCTCGTCAAGAATTAGTATAACAGGGTTCTTGATAAGAGCTCTGGCTATAGCAATACGCTGTTTCTGCCCACCAGACAAAAGTGATCCTCTGGGTCCAATGTTGGTATTATAACCATCCGTGAACTTAGTTATGAATTCGTGGCAATTTGCTCTCTTGGCAGCCTCGATGATCATTTCATCCGTAACATGGACTGATTTGGGCAGTCCGTATCTGATGTTCTCTGCTACAGTCCCCGATATCAGTATCGGTTCTTGTTGCACCACGCCCAGTAGAGTTCGCAATGAATGAACACTGAACTTGGTGATGTCTTGGCCGTCCAGAAGGATCTGACCACTGGAAGGGTTGTAAAATCTTAGAAGCAATGATGTGATAGTTGACTTTCCTCTCCCTGATGGGCCGACAATACAAACGTTAGAACCTTGGGCAATTTTAAATGAAATGTTATCAAAAATTAGATTTTTGGGTCTCGTCGGGTATGAAAATGACAGATCTTTGAACTCAATGTTTCCTTTTGCAGATACAAGTTGCTTACCCACACTATTTTTGATTTTGGGTTCTCTGTCAATAAGTTCGAACAATCTAGATGCAGCACCTGCTCCTTTCATTAACTCGGAATAGAAGGTGGCCAATCCAAAGACAGCACTACCTGCATACTCCGTATACATCATGAAGGCAGTTAAATCACCAACAGTCATCTCACTGCCCATGACCAAGTATGTTCCATAACCCAATGTCATGAGAAAAGTTCCATTTCCAACAATATCAGTAGAAGCAAAAAATGTGGCATTTGTCTTAGCTTCTGTAAACCCTATTTTGAATACATTTCGGATTTGGGAGTTGTATCTGCTGAGTTCTTTTGTTTCTCCCGTGAACGATTGAATAGTCTTGATACTGTTGAGCTGTTCTTCTGCAATCTTGGTCAGTGAACCGGTGGCTTGTTGTAACTCTCTGGATATTTTCCGGATTTTTTTACCATAGACGTATGATCCAATCATCAAAGGAGGAGCAAAACCAAGAATCACAATCGACAACTTTGAGGATAGTAAAATCATCATAGTTATACCTGAAATACCAACAATAGAATGCTTCACACCGTCACTTAAGTTTTGCGTGATACTTCTACTAACCACATATGCGTCGCCACTGAATCTGGATATCAAATCACCAACCTTATGTATATCGAAAAATTCTGCATCCTGTGTTAACGTCTTTTTCATGATGTTTGACCTCAATCTGGCAACCAATCTTTCACCTAGGACCCGCAGTATGATTATACGTCCAAACGTACAGAATGTACTGACAAGAAGCAAGCCCATCATGGTCATAAGAAAATTATTCAAACCTAGTCCGAATATCTCGATGTCACCTAGACTTGGGAACTTTCTGGTGGCATCCAGCACCTGACCTGTGATCCTGGGTAAGCTCATCATTATGGCAGCACTCGTGAAAAGTAAGACAACAGCCAGGGAGAATAGCTTGATATCTCTCTTTGCAAGGAATAGTAATCTGGTCAATTCTTTCCAGTTCTTTGTCTCTTTCTGTGGCGTTGAATCCTTTTTGATGGGTTCAATCTCATCTTTTCGCTTTAAAGGTTGAACTTTCAGTTCATTGATTTGTTTAGCTACAGAATTATCTGGTTTCTCCTGGCTATTTTTATTGGTCGACGTTTTTCCAATAAATCTTCGTTGGAATATGACTCTCTGGGGTTGGGAAATCCCATTTGGTTTTAGTACAGAGAAACAAATTCCTCGACTTAAACCACCCTGTCTACCGAAGTTACTTGCTCCAATTCTCCTATTGGCTGAAAGGAGGGTTCTTGGGAGTAATAATCGGGAAATCATATATCCATTTACTATAGGGAAGGAATAACGACTACGTTGGGTATACTAAAGACCGAAGAACGGGCGTGGCTTCGCGAAGTGAATAATTTATACTGTGCGAGGGGAGACGGTCCAAAGCACATAGAAAGGATGGATGGATGTGGAAGATACAACAAGCACTACTTCAACATAGGAAAACTCAAGAGAATAATCAGAGCAAGTCAACGGCAAGGAAGATAATAGAAAGATCTTCAAACAAACATCACAATCAGGGGTTTCCACACTAACAAATAAAATGAATTGATCAGTTAAAAGGTACACCTAGTGAAAAAAATATGATCCCCATTTCTTGCTCTGAACTGTTTCGAAATTAACTGAAGTTTACTACAGGCCCTGTTCTTGTGATCAAATTGAACTCTTCATTGGTTTGATATTGAACCAAAGTTCTCTGTTTCTTTCGGTTTCACTGTAATGTAGTCAAAAGCGTTTATATTTTGGATTTGTCTATTTAGACCCTAGTTCAACGGTGGACTTAATTTCACCTTTCTGGATTACTTGAGCCTTAAGGTCAGTGTATCCTCTCTTTTCAGCAGCAACTCTGATATCGCTGTTCAGAGACTTTCTGACAGTTCTAGCAGCAATTGATAGATATTTGTTAAAGCTTGCAACGTTAGTAACAAGATGAGATTATCAACAACGATGTGGTTGACAAAAACTTACGAGAAACCAGCTTTTTGCCAAGATGACATGATTGTATTTGTTGGTGATAGTTACTTGGAGAGTAGACAAGTTTTCAGGGTGAACTATGGGCGACTTTCATTGGCGAGGTATTGTCGTTGGTACACTACATGGTGTAAGGATGATAGATCGACTTTCAGTAGAAGATGAAAGAGTGATTATAGAAGTTAAGGGATGGAGTACAGGTAAGGAGAGAGGAAAAAATGATAGCTACTTTTTTCTGAACAACTGGCCTCAATCTTTTTCCAGGTCTCTACGTCCGTGTTCCACAAATTTTTTGATTCAGTGATTCATCTCGTCTCATCGTTGACTCTGTCTTACGTAATGTTTCTAGCTGTTCATGATTGTGCCTATTGAACTCTTCCATTTGATAATCTCTCTAAGTTCATTTCAATGATTCAATTATTGTCTGTAGCTTGAATTTCCGTATCTCTCAATTTTTCTCCGGAACTCCATTTGTTTTAATAAATCTTTGCTGGTATTCCCTTCTCTCACTAAAATATTTCTCAGGCTCTGAAATTATTTTTTTCTCCTTCGATCACAATGTCTTCTGTGTCTCTAGACCACTACTATTACCTGGCCTCTGACCTAGAAGAGGAAAGGATTAAAGGTGCTACTAGTCTTATTCAGGAGCTTCAAGAAGCTAATAGTAAGAAGGACTATAGCTATGCTTTAAATCGGTTGATCAAAGGACTTAGCTCGGAGAGAGCTTCCTCTAGAGTAGGGTTTTCCTTGGCTCTGTCAGAATTAATTGTTTTACTGATAAAACGAGGTGACATTACCGTTGAGTCTTACTTGAATGAGTTATACAAAGTTTTGGAGAAAGTTGCACCTAATAAGCATGGAAAAGTTGACAAACAGACTTTGTTTGGAAAACTGTTTGGCATACAGGCATTATTGAACTCCAAAATTGTGAAAAATGATGATTACCCGACTCTAAAGATGATCTTAAGACGATTGCTGAAGCTAAGTTCAACCAAGCCTTGGCTAAGAGAAACTTGTTTCAGCACCATTTGCAGTCTTTTAGTTCAACATGATTTGGTAAAGGACGTCGAGGTTATCAACTATTTGCTAAACACGTTGCTTGAGAATAAGGTTATTCTATCCCTTGAAGGCATCCTAGTACATTTAACTATCCCACAGAAATACAGGTCGAAAGTTGTTCTTTCTACTGATGCATACAAACAAAATGGTGACCAACTTTGGAGTCAAGGTAACCCACTAATGGTGAAAAATTTACCTCAATTAAGTTTAGTGCTAAGGCAAGGTGCTGTGGATGAAGATCAAAAGGGAAAACAAAGAGGATGGACCCCAAATCTTCACACTGTTTGGACTTTGATTATAGATGAACTAATAAACACCACTATCGATGAGCCACCAAGAAAAAAGAAGAAGAGCAAGGACAAATCTGTTAATGAAGGAGAGAGATTGACTTTAGAGAGATTCTGGACCCCCATCATTGATGAAAATTTCTTCAGCTCTGACTCCTCATCTCATAAGAAATATTGGGGTTTTTCAGTTCTTTTAACAGTTTTAGAGCATAAAGATTTGAAACCGTCCCATGTGAGTTGCTTATTCTCTCCAAATTTAATAGCAAATCTAATCCATCAAAGTGCCAATAATGATAGACAGCTGAACAAGATGGCTAGAGTTGTTTTGCGTAAAGTTTGTGAGATCTGCAAAAGGCCAGAGTTTGTTGGGCCAACTCTTAAAACTTTGCTTCGACACAATGTCAAATTTGATCGTATGAGTAAAACTAAAACAATTTCAACAATAATAGGCAACGCTGATGAAATAGTTATGGATGAGGTGACTGACTTTGTTATTAATAGGGCCAGCATGCTACAACCCGACTATGCTAACTTTCTTCAAGACTATTTGTCCATATTAGATCAGCTACTTTTTTTTGTGAGAGATAAAAAGGGGTCTTTGTCGACTACCAATATTACCTGGGTTCAAAATATTGTTGATCATTTAATCAGGGTCTCATTCTTCAAAGTTCCAAACATTGAAGAGTTTGAAGCTATCTCCAATACTGCTTACGAAAGATTAATTTCTATTCTTGGTGAAGCTATTTCCCAATCTTCAGCTGATAATAGCAGTTGGCCATCTTAT
This sequence comes from Komagataella populi, assembly GCA_023212995.1. Taxonomy (NCBI): domain Eukaryota; kingdom Fungi; phylum Ascomycota; class Pichiomycetes; order Pichiales; family Pichiaceae; genus Komagataella; species Komagataella populi. The sequence continues at coordinate 933,907 of JAKWAY010000002.1, read as the reverse complement.
ATTGTCAACAAATTGGTTGACTTGGAAAAGAATTCCGGTCTGCAACTGCGTCACAGCTTAGACGAAGAGTTGAAGCAGTTCAAACTAGATGGGCTTGAAGTTCTTTCCTCTCTTGAAGAGCAACTGAGGGCATCATCCGATGAAAAAAAGTCGATGCACACTGTTTGTTTTCAAATACTGTACAGTCTGGCTATTCTTAATGTTTACGCTGGAGATACAGACTCTATTGGTATGATCCAAGATATAAACATTGCATATGAAAAGATGATAGCTAATGACGAACGAGTTGGGGTTGAAATCTTGGTTGAAATCATTGTCTCCTTTGTATCTCAAGACTCGTCATTGATGAAGAAGCTGGCATTGGTAGTGTGGGAGCATATTATAAATGAAGTTGACTCTACACATTTGCAGACTCTCTTTGATATATTAAAGGTGTCAGAGAACGAAGAGGGCAAGGCAGAACTTTTTGATGATAAAGTTGTGGAAGAGGTAGAAGATGAAGATGAAGATGAAAACGAAAACGAAAATAATGAAGGTGAGGATAACATTGACCAGATTGACAGAAAAACAAATGAAGCTTTGGCCAGAGTGCTAGGTCTACCCATGAAACTAGCCGAGCAGGAGACCAATTCTGGCCAAAACTCGTCTTACGAAGAGCAGTCTGAGGATGAGTCTATGGATGACGAGCAAATGATGGCTATAGACGCCACGCTGGCTAATATTTTCAAAGAACGTCAAAAGTCTCTGATATCTCAAGGAAAGAGTAAAAAGAAACAACAAAAAGAGGACAAAAATACAGTAGTGTTCTTGAAGGGAAGAATCCTTGATATGTTGGACACTTTTGTCAGCAAGAGAAGTACAGACCTACTTAATGTCGAGCTTGTTATGCCATTGCTCAGTCTTATGGCTAGAACCAATACGTTACAGCTTGGAGAGAAAGCGCATAAACTGCTAAAGACTAAAGTGTGTCGAGCACGGATTGAAGTTAAGCTTTCTGATGAACAAATCTTCGACTTTAAAAGAACTCTTGATCAGATTCAACGGTTTGCAGCCAAATCAACTATCAAAGCTGTCAGCAACGGCTGTAACCAGGCTTCTATATTTATTGTTAAAACCCTGCTGAGTGGATCTTCAGATCCTGATCTTTTAATCGAGGACATCTTGAAGATCTACACCAGAAGCCTTCTTGACTGGTACCGAACTCCAAGTAACAAAACTCAGTCCGGGATGTTCTTTGATCTGATCAATTGGTTATACAGTAAGAAGAAGTAAGCAGTCTTACATAGTTTACAGTTGTTGGTAGGATGACAAAACATCACGTAATCGATGCAATTAAGTCCGGTTTTTTTGTGCATGACCAAGCGACCGAAATCCGGGATTAGCGAACTCTGTCAGATCCATTAGTAATGGGATTAACTATTTTTGGGCGACGTTTGCAGTGCGCGCCGGGAAAAACAGTAATATGACGAAAATCCCGCCGGTTTCTGAACGGCTTTCGGGGATTGCTCACTGTATCTTATTACCTTATTTTTGCTAATAAATAGTGACACATCTCCTCCAACTGAGAGTTGATCAAATAATACCAGCAAAATATGAACGATATTGATCGGCCAAAGGACGATTACGGTAAACGTCCTAATAATGAATTTAGGATGACCACCTCCAACTCTGAAGCTATAAGGAACGATCTTACGGAAACTAGTGATTCTGATAGTTCGCCTTCGGAAAAACCCATAGAAAGTGAAGACCAGTCTGTGGAGCCTACCAAATATCCTTTTTTTGCCTCTAATTTAAAAACAACCAGGGCAAATCTTGGTAAGAAGTTGGTTCTCACACTGATTATTTTACTACTATTTATGTTTTCAGTGTTTTCCATCTATTGGGGTTCCATGTTTGAAAGGGATTCAAGGTTGGTGCACCTCCAATATGTTGTAGTCCTAGAGGATGAAGCAGATAGTACTTATGTCAGTGATTTGGTTAATCAGACTGTTCATTCAGGAAACTTTCCTCATCTTGGTACGTGGAATGTCTTCACCCATGAGCAATACTTGAATGGGCAGGATGAAGATGCATTTGAGAAGCTAGAGAGGGATATACATCATGAGAAGTACTGGGCAGGGATATATGTTAACAACACAGCAACAAGTCAGTTAATCTCTGCCTACCAGAACGCAGATACCTCTTTCAACACAACCGCAACAATGCTGTTTTGTGTCTACGAAACTGGAAGAGATTTGTCGGGAATTTCACAGTACGTTTTGCCCACCTTGTTGAGGTTACAGGAAGAGGTATCAATTCATACCACAGAGGCTGTCAACCGGCCAATTGCAGAAAACTACATCTCAAACAGCACACAGCGAGAGGCCTTACTTGAGTCGGGCCTAATATTCAAACAGTTGAGTTTCAATACAATTGATAGAAGACCTTCATCGTCAACTGTCATTGCGGCACCTCAACAAGTGGGTCTTATCTTCATGATAATTATTACCTTTTTTCAGTTTGTATTCTTCGTTCCAATTCACGGTGCTGCAGTACAGGTTGTGAAACCCTCGCATTATCTAATTTACAGAATGATCTTTTCTCAAGTGGTTTATCTATTTCTAAGTTTGGCCTATTCGTTGATTACCAGAGCGTTCCAAGTTGATCTGAACAAAGCATTTAAAGGAGGGTTGGGAGTCTATTGGATGACCAACTATCTGACCATGGCTGCTGTTGGTGGAGCAAATGAGAATATGGCAATTATTGCGACAACATTCTTCCCACCATTGATGGCTATTTGGTTAATGACTTGGGTGATCACGAATATTTCAGCTACTTTTTCGCCAATTATTTTATGTCCTGGCGTCTATAAAATCACTTACGCATTGCCCGTATACAATTCCTACTCCATCGCCAGAGTAATTTTGTTCAATACCTGGAAGGGTAATTTAGGGAAACACTACGGTATCTTAGTGGCTTGGGTAGTGGTAAACAATATCCTACTGCCAATGCTACTGACCATTTCTGGAAAGCATATGAAAAAGAAGTCGCAAGCAGGCAAATAATCTATATAGGCCTTGAGCATCATGCATTTAACTTAATTTTCGAATAATTACATTTAACGGACCAAGCATGTGAGTGTTTTAGAGATATTGAAACATTATAACTAGATGTAGGAAGGATTATTTTGTGCTAGATGTCAACTTGTCTTCCCTTAGAACCTCATTTTGAGTCTGGTTGGGTACGGGTGACTTTGAGCGAAGAGAAATTGTAGAAAACAAATGGACCACTTATTATATTAGGCTATATCATAGATGGACGGTGTAACTACAAACTACATTGCTTTTCAAAGTATTTCACAGAGAAAACATATCCAAAGTACTACAGCTTCACCCGGCTCTCCCTGCGTTAGTCAGAAGCGTACATACAACGTCAATAGTATATCGATACCGGTGTGAAGACTGACATATTGCAGGAAAATATCGTAAACTACCTCACTTGCTTTTCTGCGGCATCGCGCAATTTGTCTGGGTCAATGCGTTAGCAATTTTCCAGCAATTTCAAACATGTATATAAAACCCCTGAGTTCAGCCCACTAAACACCTATCAGAAATTTTAACTCAATTCAAGTTAAATTATTCAAAATGACCTCAATTCCTCCAACACAGAAAGCTGTTGTCCTTGCAGCGGAACCCGAGAAAGGTCCCCTGTTTGAAGTAGCTGAAATCCCCACAATCGATGATCTCAAGGAATACCAACTATTGGTTCACCAAAAGGCATTTGCTTCGAATCCAACTGACTGGAAACATGCCCTCTTTGGCTGGGGAGTGAAGGGTAATGTTGTTGGCACCGACTCTTCTGGTATAGTACTCAAAGTGGGCCCCAAAGTTGAGGGGTTCAATGTTGGAGACCATGTTTCTACTTTTGCTCATGGCGGTTACCGCTATCACCCTACTGATGGATTGTTTCAAGAGTATGCCGTGGTTGATTCCAGATGGTGTCTGAATTATCAAAAGAACCTAAAATCTCGTTTGAATGACACCAGAATCCCTTCAGGTAAGGTGGAGTCTTTCGAGGCCGCAGCTACTGTTACTTTAGGACTCATTACGGTAGGAAGTTCTTTCCATCATTTCTTTGGTCTGAGAGAAAAGGCTTACGGGAACAGCTCCAAGTACATTTTAATCCTTGGTGGTGCTACAGCTACTGGATATTTGGCTATTCAAGTAGCTAAAAAAATTTACGGGTTGAAGGTGCTGGCCACGGCTTCAAAGAAGAATTTTGACAAATTACTAAACATTGGTGCTGACAAGGTGTTTGACTACCATGACTCTGACGTATTTGACCAAATTAAGTCGTTTGCAGGTGAAGATTTGACATATGCATACTTGACTGCTGGTGATGAGCATCTTTACAAGGAAGCTTACAACGTCCTTCCTGAGAAAACACACTCATATTTGAACAACATCCAAGTCTTGTTTCCAAGCGCTTTGACCGAGCTGGGAGTCGAATTGAACAAGAATGTTGAACTGTCTGGCACCTTGGCTTATACCACTCTCGGTGAAGACCAGCATTTTCCTGGTTTCGACTTCAACGCTGACCCCGGCTCTAAGGAGAGTCATCTTGAATTTTGGAGCTATGCTCCCAAGTATATTTACAGTGGAGAGATTGTTCCAATAGATGCTAAGATACTGGGCAACGGATTGGAGCATGCTGAGGAAGCAGCAACCATCCTCAAGGATGGTAAAGCTTCTGCTGAGAAATTGGTTTTCCGCTTGTAATAGCCTACACTAACATAAATAGGAAGGTTATCCTCAGTAAGTACCTGAACCTTTAAGAACGTTTAAATAGCTAATAGAATACTCCAAGATATCGAACCTCTCAAAAGCATCTATGCCATTTTTTCGCGAAGTAATACTAATGCATATACTTTAAATGAGTATTCTTCTTTAATAGAACAATGTCTAGAAGCACTGATGCACAGCGTGTTCAACACGTGGAGGAGCCTAAATCTGTCGAATCTCCGGTTGAACCTGTAGATACCAATTCAAAAGAGGGAAGTAACGACTACGTTGAATCTGAAGATGAAGATTACGATCCCACAGCCAAGAACGATCTTAACGATAACAGCAATGGAGAGTCAGATGATGACCAAGATTTTCATCAAGAGTCCAATTTTGATAAGCTAGGCTTATCTTCTGGTGGTCTCATCAAGACTAGAAGGCAAAGGGAGACGGAAAAACAAGAAAAAGAAGAGAGAAAAGCTGTTAAGTCTCTAAAACCATCTGTTGATATAGACTCAGTATGGGAACAATTGAGGAAAGACAGTAAAGAAACACGAAAAAGGCAATCACCTCTCAGTTCCGTCGATGAAGATCCTAAGGCTCCTAATTTGGGCTCCATTGACAATGATGAAATGATTACGATTGAAACATCCTACGAGTTTGCAGGAAAAACTATCTTTCAAACCAAGAAAGTTCACGTCAACTCAGCAGAGGCAAAAGCATACTTGAACTCAGTAAAACTCAAAAATAATCCTTCAAAACCAGTTCACAAATTGCATTACAATACTTCGCAAATACTCTCGGATGGAAAAGTAGCTAAAAGAATGATCAGGCGGAAACGACCCTCTCTGATTGATAAGCTCCTCAGTGACCCTACCGCCTCCAAACTTTCGACATTAGAAAAATCCAGACTGGATTGGGCTAGATATGTCGACAAGCATGATATCGACGCACAGCTGAAATCCCACAACAAAGGCGGATACTTGGAAAAGCAGGACTTCCTGGCCAGAGTTGACCAAAATAAGGACAAGAATTACAGAGAAGCTAAAACAGCAAGTACAAAAGACTAGTTTTATCATTAATGTCCATATAAATAAAGCATCAAAGTTGGAAAATCCGTGTACAGTTTCTCCTCTATAATATTTTCACAATCCCAAACCTGTTAGGATCATAGTTACAACACTAAAAACACCCTCACCCAGTATCAGTCCACTACTAAAGACAATCATTTGAATCTTTGAATCATGACCATGATTAGTTTTGGTCAACCAATAATAAGAAAAAATACCTCCAAGGAATCTCGCTATAGTGAAACTTGGAGTGTTATAAATACCAATTCCCACTGGAACTCCAGATGGAATATATACCAAAAACTTATGCCATTTATGAGATTTTGGCATTAAATTTTTGATAATAGCTATAATCCCAAAAATCAGTCCAAATAATACACTAAATTTTAATGCATGAGGCGGAAGGCCTTCACCGTTAACTATCCTAGCACAGTCGATCCAAATGATAGCAGTTGGAATTCGAAATACAGGACCAGGTAATTCGTAGATATTGTCATAAACTTTGTACATGATCGAGCTCAGTATCACGCTATACCCTGACCCAATCATCTGGGCAACAAATTGTGCTTTTGGAGAAGCTCCAATCAAATGACCTGTTTTCAGATCCTGCATCAAATCACCAGCTTGTTGAGCCCCGGCTTCCGAAATACCTCCAGCAATTAGATTGATCAATACCGCGCCTGGCTGAGATGCCGGGATGATCAAAGCGAATACCAATTGAGATATTTTACCAATACCACTGACAGGATTCAAATCGGTTTCACCTAAAGCTCTAACTGCCAAAATTGAAAGGAGAAGTGCGAGTATCACCGCCGTAGCCACGGCATATATGGGAACAATTGAACTAAACACGTATCGAACCAGGACAACGCATAATATTGATGATAACACGACGCCTAAGATAGCGGTGTTGGTAGAGATTAAGTGCTTATCATCAACATCTTTGGCTTCTACTGTGGCTGGTATGCTTGACTCGTTTTCAATTATGGACATGGGATCATTCAGATCAAGGGAGCGACCCTCATTGGTGCTATTCGTCGGTTCTTCATCAACATGAACCGAGTGACCTTCATTGGTGCTATTTGTAGGTTCATCGTTTGATGAAGTTTCGCTGCTAAGCAATGGTAAACTGTCTTCGTCATTGCTACGATACCTTTTATTGTAAAAATTCACCGAGGATTTGATAGTCACAACCAAAAAACTGATGACGGAGTCGCTTACCATAACAGCCAAACTAATCCATAAAATCCAACCTTGACCTCCAACCTTCCAATCATCAATTGGGCCTGGAGCCCATTCTAATTTCTGGGCTAAAGGTGCCAATATCGCCCACCCTAGTATAGATCCGAACAACATATAGGAAACAGAAGGTAATCCCATTATCATTCCTTGTCCAATATAAGCCGGAGATGGCTGAAAGTTCCACAGATAATTTTTGGAGAGATAGGTACCAAATATAGGAATCTGGCTCAGAAATGGAATGAAAAATGCTAAAATGGTGTAAACAGAAGAAACACTGAAAGTTGAAACCAAAGAACGAATATTGTGTTTATATGTTTCAACTCTTTGAAGGTTGACTAGATCCTGAGATTCGATTACCGTACAATCATTCAATGGTGAATAAGCTGCGGTCGAATCGTCGCTTTTGCGTGCTATTCCATTCTTAGATTGGGAGTCATGAGAACATAGTTCACCATTGCCTTGCCTATTGAAATGATTTTTATCAGTGTTACTCTTGTTCCCATCTTCGTATAATTCTGTGTTATGGAGAACACTTATGAGAGTTCCCGTAGCTGAACCTGATGGGAAACTCAACTTCTCCCTAATAATTACCTCCTTTCTTAACGGAATCGCAAAGAAGACACCAAAAAATGCAACGGCAAGGGACCATAAAATTAGTTTAGCTAGGGAAAGCTTTAGGGGTGCACCCAGTCCACTCTCTTCTTCAGTCATAAACTTTTCCATAGCTGGTATGATTCCAACGAAGCCATAGGCCAAGGGACCAGTTCCGGTAGCGACTGCTACACTTTGTACAAAAACATTCTCAACATCTGTAAAGGGATAACTCAATCTTTTACTTAGGGATTTGAACATAGCAAAACCCAGCAATGCTGAAGGAAGGGACATCATGGAAACCCATCCCGTTTGTAGCCCGAACTGAAAGTTGGAAGTAAGTACAATGGTGCCGATTAAAAGACCCGCAAGAATGCTCCTGGGAGTTATCTGCTTAAGAGACGGTTTTTCTTCCCAAGGCTTAGGATCTTGACATAAACGAGCTAAGATGGGCATTGTGTTCCATGGTTAGTAATCTGAGATGAGATTAAGAGAAAATGAAAAAAGCGAGAGGCTATTCTAAACTATGTCACGTGACAGAAGAGCAAGGTATGCAGATGAATATTTCACAGGAGATGCAAGAAGAAAGCTCCTCTATGAACTTTTCAATTATTGATAACTGATTCATTAAATGTAATTCGTGCTTTGATGGCATCCATCTTTATTGACTGAAGAGAAGGTAACTCAATATGTCGCTCAATGTGATGACACCCAGCAAGCTGGTGTCTGTATCGACTATGAAAAGTCTGTGAATCCTGGATTTTCTCAAAGTCTCCATTATTGTAGCCAAACTATCGTTCAATGTGCAAGTGTAAACCCCTTCAAAATCTTCTGCTCTTCTCATAAGTGCTTCTCCTACGGACAATGAAAGATCAGTGTACATTCCTCCTTTGATTAAGCCTAAGACGTCGACAGCTTCATATACGTTGACTAATTTACCCTCCTCGTCAAGAATGGGTACAGAAGACACACACTTGTTGGATAAGAGATGAATCACATCTATGACCGGCGTGTCCATCGTCACTGTGGACATCTCAGATAATGTACCGACTTGCAGCTCTTTCAAAGGCTTTAATAACATTCGAGTCTCCTTACAATTTAAGGCAACAAACTTCAGTATTCTATATTGTGTTAGCACACTCACGACAATTTCTCGGTGTGTATTTTCGTCTTCATCAATCAAGGGAATCCTTCTAGCTTTAGAAACTAACATCTTTTCGCATGCTTCGTACAGTGACTTGAATGGGTGTATTGAGATTGTCTCAATGGTAGAAACGCCAATGCTTTTTTCTACGTCCCTCAGTCCATCCAGTGTTAACTTCTCCACAAGGTCGAATTTGTCCGGAAACTGGAAATAATACTGGATGACATTTATAAAATCACTTGAAGTTAGAAGCCCAGCAAACCGACTGGTCTTGTTATTCCACAATGGAGCAGAAACGATACTGTTTTGCAATAAAATATTGAGGGATTTTTTCACAAGAAGAGAAGTATCAAAGACAATCAGCCTGTAGGACACAGGTAACACATCGTAGGACGTCTTGCTTTGGAGAAACACTCTTATCGCGTCTAGCGCACGTTTTTGCTCCTGATTGATCTGCTCACTGCTGAGTTCAACTTGCGGCTCTCCAGACATGGCTCTTCAAGTTAATTCAGACGTATTAGTTACAGTTTGGTTGCTGAAGTATAGCGCTCTGTTGATACGATAGGCAATGGGTTACTTTTCCCGTGAAATGGTAGTATGTGGTGCTTGTTACCCGGATGTCGGTGTGCAAACCTGGGGACACACGACCGGTAGTGGAGAATTGAATTTTTTCTGGGACTTTTACCATACTCGAAAACTATAAAAGGAGCATGAATCCCTTACAAACCCTTTTTTTTTTCCTTAGATCTCTTTGCCTTTTGGCTTAGATCAAGTGTAGTATCTGTTCTTTTCAGTGTAACAGCTGAAATGTCATATCATATATGACTTTTAAATGTTACTTTATTTTTGGTTCTGGGACATTGGAGATCTCCTTCCTGGAAGGAATTTTCTAATGGGTAGTCTGCACCTTGGTAAGCTTGCTTACTGGGTCAGACTATTTGGAGTGTCGTTACCCTTACACTGTTGGTTTCTGACGCTCGCCCTTGATGGTTGAGATGAGTCCATGTCAATCATAAAGGGAAGCAGTATGTAAAGCGAACGAACTAGTGGGGGAGGGAGTGCAATCGGTTAACACCCTGGTGCAATATGTTTGTTCCCGCTTAGCGGTTTGTATGTGAATCTCTGATTTATTGTAACTTGATCTGGCTCTCATAATCGTCTTTTTGTGTTTATTTTCTGTCTCAATGGCGTTGTTCTATGTGCCATCTATATCTCTTCTGTGAAGTAACCACTGAGCCGTTAGATTAGACACTACCAAATCAATATTCGGTCGGAAAAAATGACGCCGAAGGGTAGATTGCAATCTGTAAAAGTCCATTTTTTGGCTAGTCTGCATCCATGCCACATGGCCGACCTGATCCCAAAGATGGTATCACAGTCAATACTGCTGACATAGAGCAAACATTAAAGGGTGTCGACATATTGGAAAGGCAACGGCTAATGGATCAGCTGCCAAACTATAACGATAGACTTTTCTTTACCAAATTCTTTAGAACGTACATCACTTTACCAGATATTTGTGGGCAATTACTAATGGACTGTGTACCCGAATCCGCAGAGTCAACTGGAGCGACAGGCGCCAATAGGCGGGAAGGAGAGTCTGAAATTGAGTACGACTCGGAGGCAAATGACTTCCTCAAATACGAAAGAGAAATGGAGCTGGAGATGATCCTACGAGAGAAAGTGGAAAAGATTTTAAAGTCGGACGTTTTGATACCAGCTAACAAACTCCAGAGCTCAAATTCAGTGGAGGGCTCCATTTGTTCTCTGAAACCAAAAAGAAAAGATATTGTAGAATACGATTATGAGGGTACGTCATTTCTCCAAAAGTTGTGGAGGAAGCTAGGTAAAAGAATAAGTGATCTCCACTAGCAAAAGGAAGGAAGACAACCCACGACCAACGACACAGTAAAAACAAGGGTGTTAATTTCTCTGCTTGTCTCAGGAGTCTTACATTCAATGACCCAAGACGAAGGCCTCTGATTTTTGTTGGAGATGGCATCCTAAATAAATAAACGAAACTAGACTGTATTGCTTAATAATTCAATAATAGATACAGAATTTGCGAACATAGCAGAAACCGTTCACAGGTACGATGCAAATGACACAATGGTGCGGCGCATCTTCTCATAAGAACTAAAAAAATCAAAAGAGAACTAAGTATTTCAAACGCAATTATTGGGCAGATGTAAATGCTAATTCATTTACATGGTCTATGAGTTCCCCTTTTTGCCTTTTCCTCATTTTTAGTAGCAAATGCTCACATCAAAATGTCTAGTTGGAATTATTTCTTTAGGTTTTCGAATCTGGCTTCAACGTTGTTTCACGGCCTTTATACCAACAACATGAGGCTTTGCGGCATAAATACCTTGTAAGGACGTTTCAGAGGTATTCTTTCCATTAAATTTCCTTTGATCTACTTGTCATTTGCTTTGGGAATTGTTGGTGCTACACCGCGGACGATAGTATGGATGCTGAACAGCACATTCACGTTTAGAAATGACCTGTTATTCACTAAAAACTAAGACAATTTGAAAATTGGGTCTTGGATTCAAAAGCTATGGCAATCAATTTGCAGCTCATGATCCGGTAATAGTTTATAGTATCAACGCATTTACCGAACTTAAGGACACTCAGGTACTATTAAGATTCTAAAGTTCTTATACACCCAAACAGACCTTTTTAGGGAGGAAATATGTTCAGTTATTGGGTATCGGGATCCCAGAATTTGAAGCTATTTTCCATTCTCTCTTGTTGGACTTACATTAGCAGTATCAGGTAAAGACTTCAAGAAATTGGACATAGTTCTGGTAATTTACCAAACACTGAAGTTTAGGTTGATATAAAATAGCCACGCTTAATTTGCCCAATCATGAAAGATGCAACCTTGGCGCTTGGTTATTACGTTCGATGAACCAACCCTTAGCGATTGACGTGGGTTAGACGTGAGATATCTCTATGAACAGGCTTAAAAACTGCGCTCGATACCAGTGGACGCTTTCAAGTTACCTCTGCGGGAATTCTTATCTACGATATATTGATTGAAATGGTGACTCATTAGTTTTGTCCGCTAGTCAGTTCAAAGATGCCAATTGTCTGAGAAACGTGATATTCACATGCTTGATTATGGCTGAGTCAGTGGCATTATTAGGGAAATGATTTGATTCTATGTAAATTAGTTGATATATATTCAAAATGCAAAGTGGACTAAACAACCGTCTGGTAAACTCTCTTTTTAGCATGCTTTTCCTCGTACCGTTTCTGTTCCTCTTCATCGATGAATTCTGTAGCATGAGCCAACTTCCATTGAGCCTTCAGGAATTTGAGCCCTTCGACGTTATATCCAATGTCGTCAACACTTAGAGATAATTGCTTTCTAAGTTGATCCCTAACAGAGATAATTAATTGCTTTATTTTGTCTTCCTTTTGAGAGATTAACTCCTTACAATTGTTTCTAACCAAAGTAAAGACTAGTCTTGAAATGGTCGACAAGTTAACGATATTCTTCGATCCATTCTCTGAATCTGTCCAAATTTGGATGAATCTGAAAAGTTTGATGGTGTATGAGAAAGGTAAGACTAGTAGAGCATCTTCCAGTTGAGATGCTTTTATAGAAAGCACCGTACTGAGAACATACTCAGCAGGAGTCATCTTCTTGACCACTAAAATAGCGTTAGGGGTAGGTTTTATTGGTTGATTTAGGGTCTTCTTTAGTTGGAAAGCGGAAAGGGTCTGCTCGTATTCTATTTGAGCGTCTAGTTCTTTGATTCCCAAGTCCAGAGCTTCCATAAGTTTCTCTCCTGCTTTCAAAGATTCCATTGTTTGCTTAGTGACTCCAGTAACTTCATCAGTTTCGTCTTTCCTCTTAGCCAGAGAATCTTCGTCCTCTTCCAAAGAAGCTAACAGGGTATCTTCGTATTGTTCATCCATTTCCTTCTCTCTTTCTTCTTGGATGAAAACCTCATCGTTGGTCTCCTCCCAGATTCTTATACTGTGATCATGAGAAGCAGTGACAAAAAATGAACCATCCATAGAAACAGCGCTGCACCATACTTCCGACTGATGGGCAGCAAGCTTTTGAATACACTCGAACTTGTCACCATCCCAGTATTTAACCATTCCATCCTTGGAAGTAGTGATAAAATGATGAGTATTGCTAATGAATCTTACACTCATAATAGAGTCCTGGTGTCCGAAAATAGATTTGTGGCAGTCACCAAAATCTAAACCCCAAATCTTGATGTTTTTATCTGCAGAAGAAGTTATGATAAGTTTATTGTCTTGAGAAATGTCAATGGATAGGACAGGAAGTTTGTGACCATAAAGGTTCAGGAAAAACTTTAAGTTATCAAGATAAAACACTCTGACACAGTTATCAGTAGTAGACACAGCCAAAAGCTTCTGATCAGGGCTGACCTTGACAGCTAAAATCTCGTCGTTCATTTCCATGCTTTTAGAATTGACCAATGACATTGAAGCCACTTTCTCTTTAGACCCTAAAACTTCAACCATTTCAACTTTGATATCCCATTTTTTCACTTGCTTATCGGCACCTCCGGTAATTACTGATTTGCCATCAGGGGTGATATCGAGCTGGTATAGGGCACCTTCGTGAGCCTGAATTGAGTCTAGAACAGTAGAGCTAGCCAAATCATACAATTCAAGTTTTCCTTCTCTAGTTCCGAGAACTAATAATGCTCCACCAGGTAAAAATTTCACGACTAGACCATATCCACATTCAAAAGTTCTAATACAATTGAGAGAATTGACATTCCAAACCTTTAACAGTCCATTAGAAGCAGTAGTCAATAACTTTCCATCATCACTAATGTCCAAAAATCTGATATCAGTACGATGACCAAAGGCTTCCACGGAGTGGGTTTTCTTGTAGATCATATCTGTAGATTGATGCTTCTTAACATTTTCAGGCAAAGAAACGGTATAGTATTCAACACTGTTGTTGTTTAAAGAGATTAACAAGTCAGCCTTTTCAGTCCAAGTACAGTTCCGTATCTTGGCCATGGTTCTAACTGTGGCAAAATTTTGTATCAACCTGTTAATGTCATTGGACTTGAGATTCTCTTCAATTTCATCTTCATCCAAACCTTTATCTTTCAATATCTTAGTTCTCTTTGTGACAGCCTTTTGTATTTCAGCGTCGCTTCTCAATCTGAATATTTCTACTGTTCTATCAGCATTCTGAACAAAAAAGAAGCTGTTACCTCTAATAGTCTTAAAGGAAGTTGTCAGACCTCTCTGCTTGCTCTTTTTCTCAAATAGCCCTCTTTCGGTGATCTTAGTGGAAGAATCCAGATCAAGATTCCAGACTTTGCACTGATTTTCCATACCAGTGGTAATGAGTATTCCACGTTCAATATCGATACCCAAAGACCAGCATTCTCCGCTATGAGCCACATGCGTTTCAATACATTGTTGGGCTTTCAAATCCCAAAGCTTTATCAATCCATCCTTGCTGACACTAACAAGCCAGTCTTCCATTTCTTCATCGCCCTTGACCTCTGTTCCATCCAATAAAAGAAGACCTGTAATCTCATTCTTGTGTCCTTTCAATTTAAAGAGACCTGTTTCTCCCACCAGATCCCAAACAATCATAGTGGAATCTCTAGAGCCACTTACTAGCCTTGTACCACTTCGATCAAATACTAAAGTTGTCACGGCAGATCTGTGACCTCGGAGGCTCATCACCACAGTTCCTGAGGTGAGATCCCAAATTTTAATGCTTCCATCACTATAACCAGCAGCAACGATGTTGTTATTATGATGATACTCTAGTCTAACAACTTGGCTGGGAGCACTGCTGACAGAAGCATCAGCTGCTCCAATTGGTATCCCATCATGCAATCGTTGAGACAGCTCACCAGTCTTAATGTCCCATACCAATATGTCTTCCAGTCCACCAGTGATAACTTTGCCAGTAGACTTTTTCTGAGTAAGATACACGACATTACTGTCTGAACTGATCACTCCAAACGATTTGCCTAGTTCATATCTTTGATATGACTTTACCATGGTAGTTGATGTTAAGAGATGATATTTTAGAGTAGAAAATTTAAAGAAGAAAAAATTTCGAGTCACATGACTGAAAAGTTCAAATTATGTAAGGACTAGGTAGTTCAGACAGTAAGTGATTAGACTACAATCTATGAATTATTTTTACCTCCTTATACCCTAATCGTGTCCTCATGAAAAATGAGCATAGGTCATCAATTGTATATATCTAGCTGCTCCCATTGGCTCGTAGGTGTTCGACGAAAGTGTCCATCATGGAGGGCCAGGCCGCATTTTCGTCATATGACTCGATGAAATCCTTCTTCTGCTTCCATTCACTCATGAACAGGAAAAGCATTTGCCATTGGTCTTTGGTGATTGCAAATTGCCACTGGTCATTGATGAATTGACACCATTGGTTTGTCTTTTCCTCGCCAAAGTAAAAGGAGAGTAGTAATTTCCAGTATTCGACAGCAGTATCTTTTAGTAGGGTCCTTTGGTTGTTCTCTAGCAAGAATTTGAAGGTAAAATCATACACTTTCTTCAAAAATTGTTCATCATTCTTCAAAGAATCCTGAAATTCTAGTACTTTCTCTCTCATTTCTGGGATTGATGAAATCCCAGCTTTTTCCCAATTATTTATGAACTTTGACCTTTCAAAAACACCCATTTTTGTCGATTCTAGAAATTCTGCCAGAGCTAGGATCGCTGGGTCTTCAACTTCAAACTCCATGTCTTCGATATACTGAATTGTACCATCGATACCAATGTAATCCTCGCCATCTTGCTTGTATTTGTTGAATAGGTAGATTAGGTTTCCTTTCTGTTCTTGTGTTAATGTGTTGTGGCCATGGGAGCTCATCGAGGTCTGAGTCAAGTAGGCTTCTACTGCATCTTCAATATTCCACTTATACTTAGTTAGCCAAGCAGTGGCCTCTGAATCTCTGACATCGGTGATTTCTTTAAACGATTCAACCAACTTTTGGACAGACCTGGGTGCCATTGTTGCGTAGTCGATAAAAAGTAATGAGTATTTTTTGATCACTGGTTAACCAAGTAAGAATTTAATTCGTAATATGAACTTGTTTAGGTAGTTTTCCAGTTTATAATTTATGAAAGTCGCGAAAAAAGATTATATTGGTAGCAGACAAATATGTGCGGAATCGCTATTTATTCAACAATTGGAGGGTTGGCCGAGTGGTCTAAGGCGGCAGACTTAAGATCTGCTGGACGGTTGTCCGCGCGAGTTCGAACCTCGCATCCTTCATTATTTTTTTGATTCTCTTTTTGTTACTCCATTGTAGGCATCTTAAACTGTGAATTCCAAGGCAGTTTATGCTGACTTGAATAATGAACAAATTTCACGAGCGTATAAATTACACTTTACTCTACACAGACTTGGTTCATCTCGATTTTTTTTTTAGTTTACTTCCCATTCAGTGGGACTCCTTTTGTCTCCAATTGATCTCCTCGAATCTACTATTTACCCTTCTTTCCTCTCTATCTGCAAGCGACATTGTGGTAATGTTATCAAGGCCACTGGATAGGAACGCATTCTTGAGCGTCTTTCAATCCGAAAATGTTTTGCCTGATCTCCAGCAAGATTGGGAACTAGTCCAAGACTGGATAGTCCAATCATTAGAATGTGAAGGAAGCCTCAAAGACCCCCCATTGAGGATTCGTACAAGTCTTAGGAGTTTAGCAAATCAACACTCAGGTGGGACCCAGCTACGAGAGTTATTTATGAGGGTGTTCAGGAAACAGCCAATTGTCGTCAATGGCTCTCTGTACAATCGTTTGAGTTCTGTCAAGGCTGTGAAGAGGAAAGTTCTTGATATTGTAAGGTGCATGAGTCTTGGTGAGAAAGATAGATCTATCGTTGAACGATCCACAAATGCAGTACTACAGAGAATCATCAGAGAATGCCCCACACTAGAAAAGGATCTTGAGTCGATGATTTTGGTTGTTTTAAATGGACAAGATTCTTTTCCAGAAGAAAGAGCGTTTAAGGCAATGAAACTAATACACATGGGAGACTATCTTGGAGAACTGGCCGTTCGATTAATAAGAAAAAAACTTGCCAGCTATATTAAGGTAACTTATGGAGGTAAATGGAATGAATACGTACTTCCCGAATTGAGAAGTTGGCTCTATCAATGGCTTTTGCCAAGAATTTATAGGATTATCGATCCGAACAGTTTTAAGGCCAATAGCTGGATTCAAGTCATTTATGATGAATTAATTACTATTAGGATCAATGAGTCTTTTGATATCGTTGAAAATTACAGCACAGCAGAGCCTTGCCTAGAAGAGATGAAAAACTGTCTTACTCATACCCATGTTCGTGAACACTTAGTTTCACATTTTACACTATCGTGTCAAGAAAGACTACTACATGCTGGTATAAATACTAGCACCATCATATCTTTTTATTTGTTAGTTATCAAAGCATTTCTCAAACTTGATCCCAGAGGTGTTCTCTTGGATAAAGTCTGCAGACCAATCAAGCATTATTTGAGAGATAGAGATGACACTGTCAAAAGAATTGTGAAAGCACTACTTGATGAAAACTCAAATGAGCTTAGTCAACTCTCCAAAGAGCTTGCTAAACCTCCATTGGCTGAAACTCACTTCATTCATGATCTAAGAGATCTCCATTGGGTCCCAGACCCTAGCGAAGCACTTCCAGATTTCAAGAAGAACAAGATCAGCGATATCATTGAATCCTTGATTTCCATTTTTGACTCAAAGCACATATTTGTTAACGAATTTGTGTCAATCATCTCAGCGCAGCTTTTAGATCTGACAAGCTATGATCTTGCCGATATCTCTCATAAGATTGACCTGCTTAAAGTAAGATTTGGCGAGAATGATTTCAATTCACTTAATGTGATGATCAAAGATATGAATGACAGTAGAATAATTGATAAGAAAATACACAAGAAATGTCCCACATTACCACAAAACCTTCATTCCTCAATCATATCACACTTATTTTGGCCTCAATTGGAAAAGGATAAGTTCCTTTTACCGCCCGAAATCTCTAACAGCGTAGAAAGCTACGTAAGAGAATATTCAACAGTCAAACCAGAGAGATCCCTTGAGCCAATCTACTCACAGGGAAGAGTTACCTTATCTATAAATGTTAAAGATCAGAGCCGAAGCTTTACGGTAACACCCGACAAAGCTGTGGTGATATTAAAGTTTTCTTCTGAAGATTCTAGCCGGATAAGCTGGGAAATTGGGGAGTTGGCAGGGGAATTGCAAATGGATATGGATCTATTGCAAAAGAATCTTCAATTTTGGCGTCAAAAGAACATCCTTCAACAAAGTGGATCAGTATGGTTTTCAACAACTTCAATGGAGGAACAAGACCCTGGTTCAACTGAAGACACCAACGCACATGATAATAATGAGCAGGAAGAATTGACCGAAACGATGCAAAAGTACTGGCCATTTATTGTCGGTATGCTAACTAATTTAGGACCAACCGCTCTCACCCAGATGCATTCTTTCCTCAAAATGTTAGTACCCCAAGACACACCTTATAATGCTACAGAGAAACAGTTAGAGCTATATCTGCATTCCTGCGTAGAAGAGGAAAAACTAGAAGTGAACGGTGATAAATATAAATTAAAGAAATAAAAATACTAATATCTATATTCCTTTATAAGTTCTTCGACCAATCCGAGAATATTGTCGCCTCCACTTTGTACATGGTTATAGGCAGCTTTTGATAACCTGAACTTGATTGCCTTATCCAGAGCAACTCTTAACCTATGAAGTAGGACTCCATTCTTGGACCAAGTCACGATTGGAATCCATGAGTCTATTATAATTCCGGGAGATTTTCGACCCGCCAGAATGGTATTAAGGTTATAGGTAATTATACCACCAAAGAGTGCGACAGACAGACTAGATGTCGGGGTAATATCTCTCAAATAGATCTTAGTGTTTTGATCTCTAACAGAGACCTGTGAAGAACGATAGACAGCGAAGTCTGAATGCAATTGTGACGGCATTTTAGCTAGACCAACCTTAGATGAATCAATATCGTCCTTGTCAAAGAGTTGAAGCTCGGCCACCGATGATACCGCACTAGATGTTGCAAACAAACTTGATCCTGGATGAATAAAACAACGATTTGACGGCAGACTTTCTGAGCCAATGACATAGTTCTGGTTTTTCATGAAAAGCTTTGTCTCCCTAGCATCTGCCTCACGTGCGATAGTACCAGCCGAACTCTTTAGATACTTTAATTCGGGGTATTGCACTTTTGCAATATTAGGGTAAAACGAGGCCGTTATAATAGAGCTCAGAATATCAAAATCTGAATTGTTTCTGTTCAAAACATGGTGATTGATAGTGTAATCCAGCGGAATGAATCCGATATCCTCTAGTATGGATAAATAGTGATCCCGTGTGGAAGAAATGTCTTTCAACACCATTGGAGATAAACAATTTCGTTCACACCACTTATAAGGGGATGTTTGTAAGTTGGAGTACTGAATATAAGCTTCCACAATGGCCATTAAATCTCCTTTACCGCTCGAAAACGACCTTTTCACTTCTCTCACATTCTCTTTACTTTCAATAAATGGATTACCGGTAGTCGAGATAGCAGCTAACGTCAAACTTGTCTCCAAAGCTCCCAACAGTGTTCCAAATATTATCAGCTTGCCAGAATGAAGGTCAACGGGCAACATTGAAAGATACTCACCCAAATGAGTGAGCTTATTTTCGTAGACAGCTCCGATGTCAACTAAAAACTGGTTGGCATTATCCAGTAAATTATCATCAGGAGAGTCGATTCCTGTTTTCAAAAATTCTTTGGCATCTGAGATGCCCATAGATTTCACAATGAGATAAAGCGATTCCAGTCTTGTTCGCATAATTTCTGGTACTGGATGGTCACGCATATTCTCCGATTCGGTTTGTTTGGAATAGAGTTTGTAGCAAAGTCCGCTTGTCACACGTCCAGCTCTACCTCTCCGTTGGGTTGCCTCTGCTTTGGAGCACAAGGTTTCAATAAGTTTAGTCGAATGGAACTTAGTATCATAAACATTAGTTTTGACTCTTCCTGAATCAATTACCACGACAGCATCAGGGATAGTGATAGAAGTCTCTGCAATATTAGTCGAAAGAACAACCTTCCTTGCACCCTTTGGAGGTTTTTGGAATACTCTCTTTTGATCTTTAGAGGATAAAGCAGAATGCAAGGGTAATGCCCAAAGAGATCCTTCATTAAAAAGAGATTTCAAAATTCGAATACAACCATTGATTTCCATAGCACCAGGAAGAAACACCAAGATTGATCCAGAATTAGTCAGCTGAGAATCAATTTTGAAAACCAGTTTAGCAATTAGGTTAAGATCCAGGGGTCTATACTTGAAAAAGTCAGAATTAGGATTTGGAGTTACCAGCTCGTCATTTCTCTCAATTTTGTAATCAACAAGATCAATAACCTCATCAAGATAGAAATCTTTGATAGGATATGTTCTACCCTCTATGTGAGTATGCGCCACATTAACTTTGAAAAATTTTGAGAATATGCTAATGTCAATAGTGGCAGACATGAGAATGATCTTTAATTTGGGGAATTTTCTTCTGACTTTTTTTAGAATCATCAACAAGAAATCGCTGTCAATTGAGCGTTCATGTACTTCATCAACCAGTAGGTATCTGATTTGGCCCATGTTAAATGAGGAATCATCGTCCTTTAACAAGTTTTGCATCATTCTCAGTAGAACACCGGTGGTAACAAATGTAATTCTAGTAAGTTTACTAGTATTGTTTTCTCCACGAATGATGTATCCCGTTTCCTTACCACACTTGTCGGATCTTTCCTCTGAAATTCTTTCAGCTAGCCCAATGGCTGAAATTCTTCGGGGTTGTGTGCAAATTATTTGAGAAGAAAAGTCATTTTGGGAATTCAGGTGATCCAAAAGGAACTGCACGATTTGGGTAGATTTTCCAGAACCTGTTTCACCAGTTACCAGTACAATTTCATTTTCATTCAAAATTTTCACTATTCGGTCTTTATGAGACCAAGCCGGAAGTTTTGCCCTTGATTCAAGCTCAATGAGAGGCTGTCTTTGTTGGTAATCAGCTTTTATTCCCTTTGCATCAATATATTTCCTTCTTTGGTTCGTTTTATGCTTTGACCCATCCCTTATGGACGACAATGTAGTATTCTTGGTGAAAATGTTATCTTTTATCAATGGGCCTGGATTTTCTATGATTCTGCTGACATTTTCCTCTAACCACGAAACAATAGAATAAAGAATTTGATCTCCAATTATTGAGTTCTCTTGTAAGTATGCTACTAGTTGTTGAATTATCGATTGCTTGATGTAGTTGGCTACTTTGTCTTTTGGAGTGAGAATGTGAATACCAGGGAGGGTAGAAGGATAACATGGCGATTTGAAAACTCGCAGTATGAAACACTGAGAGAAATTCTCCAAGTTTAACTCAAATTCCACAATATTATCAGCGGTCTTCTTGATACGATCTTCAAAAATACTTGCCATCGCTTCAATTTCCTCCTGCCAAACGGTAGAGTCCCCAGGCTCTTCATTTGTCAATGGTTCGTATTTTACCAAATCATATGTTAGAGCGATTCCAGCCTCAACTTCATCTGACTGAAAACATTCCATCACTTGCTCCTCATCGAAACCACCGGCTTTCAGTCTTTTGATGATATTATCTTTTTTCGAGTCAATGCTCAGCTTAATTTCAACGTTTGAATCGCTTTCATTGCGTTGGAAAAAAGGTGGCAAATCATCTTCTGGGACGTTGAATAGAAGCCATTCTAAAGAGTTGTTGAAGTTGTTCGTGTAGAGTAAACATTCCTCAATGTGAGCATTTCGGAACCCTAAAAAGATTAAACTTTCGATGTATTCAGGCTTGCTGGACTTTTCATTTTCGGCTAGTTTGTGCCAACTGCCACTCAATAGCTTTTCTATTTTCCTCCTAAAAGTAAATCCGAGATCCAGAAATGGGGAATGTTCCCAAACCTTTCTTGGAAACGTAACTTCATTTCTAGTTGAATAGTCCATAGGAATCTTCCTACTTCTATCTATCTGCAGTTTCTGTGGATTAGAGGCATCTTTCTCTTTTTGTTTTTGAGCTTCTGCTTCTTCCTTCCTTTTTTCCAGTAACATTTGAAAGGGTTCTTCCGTGTATTCGTATTTGTGTTTATAGGGTTTATTCTTTTCCATGTCCTTTCTATAAGCTTCAAGATCTTTCCAAAGATCCTTGTGGTTACTAGGGAGCACCATATGTATATTCTTACTGAAGGCGAGTCTATGAAGACAGTAAGTTGCAGCAAAATGCCTAGCCTCCAAAGGTGTTTCCTGAGGCTTAACACACTCTTTGACAGGTTCAAATCTTATTTTCAGAGTCTCTCTTGTTTTAGGATTCTCCCAGCTCAAAGTTACTATAGCAATTAGACCATCTTTTACCTTTTTGATATCGTATTCTGGCTTTTTCCATTTTCTCTTTTGGATGTGTTCATGTAAAAGATTCACCGGTAATTTTCCTGTCCACGTAGTGCTATTAGTGACCAAAAAGCGGTTCGCTTGCCTCTTTTTCTCCCTTTCTTCCCGAGATTCTTTAGCAGTAGCAGCTGGAGTTGCCGGCTGTGGAGATTCAGCCTTTTTGGACTTCTTCTTGGCCATTCGTAATGAAAATTCACCAAAATAAAATATCTTTACTTAATCGCGATGCTCTGTCACACGTGAAAGGTGAAGATTATAATATCCTATGAATGTATATATGTTTAGTTAGCGATATGAATAGTATTCATCATTGGGTGGTGGTCTTGGGTTTACGAAATGCTCCAGGCTTTCTTAAATTAATCCCACCAAAAGTCAAAGATTTAGAGGCTTCTCTGTCTGGCAAATTGTTGGTCTGCCCCAGTCTTGGAGGGCCAGGAGAGTAGACGGGTTTGTTACCAGCTTCAGGTTTTTTGTACTGAGGTAGTTTTAGAGTATTAAAAGTCCAAGGCGCTGAAAAGTTTTTCCTGTCTTCAGTCCTTGGTTTCTTTCCGGTTGCAGAATCATCCACCGCAATAGGCACGTCGTCCACTTTGCGCTTTTCTGTGGTGAAATTCAGATTCAAGTTCCTCAGCGCACCAATCATTTGAGTATTATTGGAGTTTGCTGAACTCGAGTTCTTATTTTTTACTAATAGTGTCAGTTCTGCATCTGGCACCTTGGATGGAAGCTTTATAGCGTCTGTTGTTGAAGACTCGTGATTAGTATGATCCTTTCTGATCTTGAAAGATGATATGGCTCCCAAAGGTAATCCTGTAATTTCTTTGACTGCAGCTTCTTGAGGGGTACTATTCAATAAAGCCGATACTACGCTATTAATTATTGAACCGAGTTTGGGAGAAACGTTAGTAGTTTCGTCCTTCATAGTTGATTCTTGATTGAGAGAAGCGTATGCTACTATAGCTGCTGTTGCAGTATTAACAAGGCTGTTCTTGGATGAATAAACTGCAGATGCTGAGTTCTGAAAAGTTTTGCACAACTCAGTAAAGTTGATAACAAATTTCGGATCATCAGGAATTCCTAAATTACTGAACTGCTTTAAAACAGTGTCTGTGGTACTAGCCAACTCATTATTAGGCTTGTAATTATCTTTGTTATTCGTCTCCTTTTTGGTTTCAAAAGCAGAATAAATGGGTTTGTTTTCTCTTTCTCTTTCAAGTCTCTTTTGCTTCCGTTTGGTAAACTCGTCTTGTACCCATTTCTTCTTTTTCTCTTCCTCATCGGCGGAAGGAAACAAAACACTTGCTCTTTTCAGCACTCTAGCTCTTAAATCATTATCTCTATTTTTGTCCACGTTCAACTCTCGCCACCTCTTCTTTCTCTCTCTATTATCCATGCGAATTTTTTCTTTCAAATCCATGTTAGCTTTTTCAAGAGACTTTCTGTTTAGAGAAGGCGCTATCAAATCAACGGAATTGTTCACGGTACTAAAAATACTCTTTATAGTATCAGAAGACAACCCGGTAATTCTGGATACCTCTGCACTTATTGTGGCAGATAAAAGAGGCAAGCTTTCAACAGGCTCGCTTTTGATGGGTTCCAAGGGTTTTGTTTTCATGGAATTAAGCATTTGTTGTCTTTGTAAATATAATGAGCTATTAGGAGACAATGAGGAGTAGAGATTGGTGACATTCTGTGGTTCGGTTGACACTTTTTTAACCATCTGGTCTCTGGTAATAGCTAGTGTTTGTGCAATAGATAGACCTCTTTTCGTCGAGGCATCTCGCGTAGCAGTGATTAAGGGTGATTTTTTAGACAGAGGATCAATATCAGAAGATCTTTGGTTTGATAACATATCAGAAGAAGCTAAACTAGTCTTAGCATCCTTTGAAGATGGTATTACTGACCCGTTCTTTCGGTACTCTTGAATTTGTTTCATAGCATTCTGAGATGCATTTCGTATCGCCTCCAAAAGAGAAGAATTACCTGTATTTTGCAAAGATGAATCATTAAATACATCAGTGCCCGAATTTGTATTTGAGTCAGACAATTTGTTCTTATCTTCAACTCTCTTCATAGGTTTAATGGGAAGTTTGAACAACCTGGCTTTAGCTGCATCTAATGCTTCTTGTGAAGTGATCGCAGGAGTTTTGTTGGAAGCTTCTCTCTGTTTGTTATCTTCGCTGAGCGGGGCACTATCTAGTAAGTTATTGGGATTCGTTATAGCCATAGCGACCGCATTTTCTAATATTTGATTCAGTTGTGTCTGATCCAAGTCATGAGACTCCGATGATTTTACAATACCACTTTTTGCTGTGTCCACCTCAGAATTCGAAACTTCCGTTTTTTCGTTTCTGGAAGTTTCTACAACACTGTTAACTACAGATTGAACCATATTAGCCAAAGCTTCTTGTAGATTCTCATCAGAAGAAGTCTCGCTCTTCTGTTGTTGTTGCTTTTGCCTATTCAAGAACTCTCTTTGCAGTTGTTGTTGTTTTGGAGCACCGAATTCTTTTGCTAGCTGTTTCTGTTGATTTTGAATGCTTTCAGCAGTAGCTGAAGCAAGTTGCTCTAATATCTCATGCGATATTTCTTCTGACGTACCTGATAATAACTGGTCGATTTGGACATGCTGTTCTGCCAGTTTTAGCATGTCTCTAAAATTTACTTCACTTTCGATCTGATGCTCTGTTTGCTGGGAATTATTTGTGTGGGCTGTAGTATTGTGCTGTTGTGACTCAGTATCAGATCTTTCTTGCACTGGAGGAGCAGATTCTTTGGTACCCGTTCTCTCCACCTTTGATGACTCAAATTGCTGCAATAATGCTTCTGTATCTTCTAATAGTTTTCCGTAATCATTGTTATCATTACGACGATCTTGGGAAGCTCTTTCGGAAGGAAGGTCATCTTTTGACTTATCGGAATCAGTAGTTCCCTTTGCTTGTTTCTGTGTTTGGTCTTCTTTATCCTCTGCATCATTCTGTGTAGTTACTGCCCTCTGAGCATCATCTTGAGGTGTTTTGTTTTCAGTTTTCTGGCCTTGTTCTAATAAGCCTACAGTGTCATTTACTAAACGGTCCAAGATGTCATCCGTTATCTCTAGTTCAAATTCATCCTGTTGCTCTTTCGGAGACTCAGATTTTGTGTCTTCATTGGCCTCCACAACATTGCTGACCAAGCCATCCAAGATGTCCTGTGGAAGTTCAAACACCTCTTCGTCATACATGATATGGGTTTGATTGAAAAAAGAAATAACATAGGTAGGTAAAAATGAGAACTGCTGAGAAGTGACATTTTATTACCAAAAAGGGATATACGTGATATATACAAAAAACTAAGGATTACTGTCTATTACACTCAACCAAGTTCTTTAGACCAACATATAACTTATTCTCCTACCGCAATGAAATCATTGCTTGTAAGAGTTCAAATTTTTATCTTGAAAAAATTCATCTGAATTATTATTGTTCGGTGACGAGGTAGGAAATGATTCACCTGCGGGGGAGTGGATGGAAGAAAACGTACCATTGTTGATAGACGACCCATCCAGTTCAGAACTAAGAAATATGCCGGCCACTGGGCTGTTCTTAAGTCCCGTATAAATATGATTTGTTGATTGTGGTTTGGAAATGTGGCCCAGATGGGAGTTCGAATTCCGCCTCACACTCTTGAAAGACGAGGACCGTCTGATGCCCTGAGGGTTTAGTGGTGGGGATGTAAGAGGTGAGGTACTATGATAGTTCATCCTTTGAATTGTAGTTGGCGGGATATATGATTCATCATGAAAATCTAGGAGGTCTGACTTTTGATCAGACGATGAATAGCCTCCCATACTTGGTGAGTTTTCAAAATCTACCATGGAAAGCCCTCCGTCCATTGCTGCAGTGGCAAGCGCAGCTCCAGATTGGAAACCTCCCAAATTCAGCTCAAAGTTGACATTGTTGAAATCAAATGGATCGTTGCTATCAGGGTTCAGCGTATTGTCTTCATTTTCAAGAACTGGCAACCTATTATCTACTACTTGGGAGTTGATGTCGCCAGTTTCTTCATTGGACGATACAGAGGAATTGTCCACATTGTATACCGTCGATAACTGTGCAGTTGGTTTTTCTAAAGGACTACTAGACTCTTTCTTGCCTTGATTCTTCTTTCGCTCGACAAACTTGTGAATGGAGGCCTGTACTTCTGAAACATCGCCTGTCAATTTAGATGCTATATCTGATCCACTTTCCCATTCTATTGGAGAATTAGTTACTAAGTCCTGCTGCGTTATCATCCAGGAAAGCACACAATTAATGTTTACTTTTTCGTCTTCGGACTGGAGCATGAACTCATCACTCTTCAAGTCCGACAGATCAGCGTCTTTTCTGACAAGGTTCACAATCTTTTCAAGGCCATTTAACACCAGATTAAGTCTTGTTTCCAATAGTTGTACGTATCCGGATGGATAATTTCTGTCTTTGAACCTTTTTTTCTCACTAAAAATACAAACTTTGTTGTCACTAACGCAACGGGAGCAGGGGTTTTTCCCATCACATTTGGTTTTTTTAATTCTACAAGAATCACAGGCTTTTCCTACCCGTTTTTTCCTGTCTTCTGCCATTTCTTGTTTCCGGTATAAGTCTCCGTTTTAGGGGAGGGCGAGCAGGATTGTTATCGCTGGTCAGGTTTAAACGAAAGGGCAAAAAAAGAACCAGAACGAGCATAAAAATTGGGTAACCTACGATCGTTGCCAGCTCTCAGCTCCAAATCATTCACTAAGGAAATGATTTGGAGCCGCAAAGAGGTGGCATATAGTAGATTGAACTCTTAACAAGTTAATTATAATTAAGATCTAATATATGTAGCGTCGATTTTTTGCAAACTGCTACCCAATATCAACTTTAGTTTTCGTCTGTAGGATGTGGGGTTCTCGGTCTGAATTGGGTTATGCTCAAAGTAAACAGTGTCCAGCTCTGGGAGCTTGGATAATTCCCTTTCAACTTCTGCAAATGAAGAAATCTTATTATATGAGAACCATAGGTCGGTAAGATTGGTCAAATGCGACAAGTTTTCCAGATGTTCAACCCTATTTGAAGTTAAATCCAGCACTTCCAATTTGGTGTTCTTGTCTAGGTTCTCAATTTTTGAGATACCGTTATCGGCCAGATACAGCTCTCTGAGGTTGACAAGCTCTTCTAACCCTTTGATCTTTGTGAGTCGATTTGATTGGATGGATAAAATCTCCAAATTTTTCAAGTTCTCTAAATTCTGCAATTTCTGAATATGATTTTTACCCAACCATAGATCTGTAATGGAAGGCAGCTGTAAGATCTCTTCCCCTATTTCTGTTAGTTTGTTACCACCAAGCTCCAACGTTTGCAATGACTTCAGAGTGGATAAATTTTTGATCTCATGCACTTTGTTCTGAACGAGATACAACTTCTTTAGCTTTGTTAAGCGATCTATATTCTTGATATTCTTGATCTTATTGAAAGAGAGATCCAACACTTCTAGGTTCTCAAATTCGTTCACGTGTTTACTTATATGGTTGATTCGGTTGTCGTAAAAGTCCAACTCCGTCACTTGCTCCTTTTTAGACATCGCCTTCAATGGGGCCAGAGAGTCAACCAAATTCTGACGCAAGCAAAGTCCCGTCAATTGATCAAATCTTTCAAGACCCAAGCTTTCTAGCGACTTTATTTTCAAATGGACCAGGTCTAAATATTCCAAATCAGTTGCTAATTCATTGGCCAAGTCTTCATCGGCAGCAATCTCCTGAGGTTTCGTATCAGGAATGAGGCTGAACCCAGTTGCGGTGTCTAAAGTGCTTATTGGATTTCCTGGAGCCTGAACGTCTTCTGCATCAGTCTCATAGATAGAATCATTGTCACTAGGGTTCAATATGACCTTTTCTTGTTCCTTGGACATTTCGTTTGATTTCTGTAGGTTCACAAGTGTTGTCAGCTCCTCCGCGATCTTTGGGGTAGATACCAAAAGCTTACATAATACATAAATCTTTTTCACGTCCATCACTCATCACTCAGGGGCAAGTAGAGAAGATAAGTAGCTATTAGTGCCGCTTGAGTAGCTGGGGAAATACATACATTACGCCTGTCAAAAACGGTGACCTCTCAATCTAGCAACGAGTTAAAATTATATCTTTCAACTACACATTCGTTCTTCGACCACTACGGCATCTCACAAACGTAATCCATATTGGACCATACACGACTAGGGCTACCATCCAATCACCTTCGGTAAAACTATATGGCTATAAACAACACTTCTAAAATAACTTAACGGATGGTATGGTTGATGGATTGCTCAGTTGGCAGGTAGTTTGCAAGAACAAAGTCAACGACTTCTCCAACAGTCTTTATCTCATTGGCGGTTTTGTCGTCGAACACAACGTCAAACTCCTCTTCCAGAGCGACCAAAGCATCGTTTAAATCCAAAGAATCCATTCCTAGATCCTGCACAAAGGTAGTTTGTAAATCAATGTCCTTTGTTTTAACCTCAAAGCCTCGCAACACGGAAACACTTCTGGATAAAACATCCTCCTTGGTCAAAGTGGAAGCAGATTGTGTGATGTTGAAACGTTTGCTTATAATTGATGGGGTGACAAAGGCTGGGGTCTGAGTTCTCACCACAGCTAATTGTGGTAAGTATGCCTTTGATGAACGTAGTAACTGTCTTGAAACGTTTCTGAACATGATCAAAGTGTGAAGAGGCAAAAAATCGAAGAACTAATTTTGTCTTAATTTCATTTCTGAAGTTGGAGCGCGAAATGGGGGTCGAGTTAGGTCATTAGGTAAGAATACTTTTCCCACTCTACTTCTGAGAGAGCAGACAGAAAAGCTAGACTATTGACCTAGAAGACCGGAGCTGTACTAGACCAGTTATCATTTTGGATTATGAATGAATGCAAAATATTATTTTAGTATCCAAGTTATGTAAGGCTTTCAGTAGTACATTTCAAGACCTGTTTCTTCTCCAATTCAAAGCAGTTCTCTTTCTCGTAGCCGAGCTTCTATTCGTACCATCAGTATAACTTGTCAGTCTGCTGGAGCCCCCAGAAAGCAGTGATCCTGATGACGAATCAATCTGGCTATGCGGTCCTCCGCTATGGATACTCCCGGTTCGAATACTTCCAGTTCGAATGCTTTCAGTTCGTATCGAGGAAGGACGGAAACTAGGAAGGTGATCAGAATACTTGGTATCAATCATTTTGGCATTTCTGATCGTTTCCAAATTGATCTCCAATTCCTGAATTTCATCAGCAAAATTTTGCTCAAAAAGATCGATCAATGAATCATGAGATTTCTTCAATGATTTAGAAACAAGTTTACCGTGCAAGATCAGACAACGACCCAATAGTAACACCAGATCGTTGAATTCTGACTTCAGAAGTTTGGCTTCTTCTGCATTAAAAGAATCTTCAGCTTCAGCCTCTGATTTGAAGAATACTCGATATTGAGTTACTCCACCATTCACAGGTGAATCAATAGTACCTGCTAATTGACGAGACAAATCATTGAATAACCCTAAAGTGTCCTCACCTTCTTTCAGTGTATGTCTAATAAATAATTCTAGAGTTGCCAAATCTTGGTTTTTGATAGATAGCAACCTAATCGCATTCTCTAGTGGAGGTATTTTCACGGTTTTCACAGATTTGATCTCACTACGATTCATGAGCACAGGGAACGTCAAATAAGTCTCATATGTTGTCTCTTCAGTCCACAAGTTAGTCACTCCTGTTGTTCCCGGAAGTCTTCGTGTAGAAACAAATAATTTCAGATCTTTGTTGTCCATATATCTCTTCATCGATATTGTGGCATGACTGAAATTGGAGACCAAATCTTTGAACGGTTCAACCGTCTTCACATGTAGAAATCTGCCAAATGGAACCTCTTCTACCAGTTTCTCAGCTTCTTCTTCCTCACTAATTATACGAACACCAGGATGTAACCTTGACAAACGATCATGAACACTAGTGATATGTTCGAAAGGGAGTCCCTCATATATAAAGTTTCTTCCCCTAATAGCTTTTGGAAATCCTAAACCGATAAAAGAAATTTTAAAGTACGAGGGTGTTACTCTATCAACAACTTCCAATCCCTTGTAGACTTTAGCCAACTTTGCATGGGCGGATGCCAACCCCCGCAGATCAAAACTGACTTTATCATAAGCTTCAATTAACTCTTTGTAGCAATCAACGGCTTGTTCTAATCTATTTCCCTTGGCAAAGTTGTCGGCAATCAGCTTGAATAGTGCCTCCTTTCTTTCAAAAGGAGTTTGAACTGGAAAATCTGGCTCATAGCACCTAGGTAAGACGGTGTCAATATCCCAATCATAGGTGTTAGCCAGTAACTCCAAACTTAAAGCGGCCTGAACAAAGTTTTCCTTGGCGATGTTATCCTCATACATTCCATTAATAAATGATTGAAGAACTTCAGGGCTATTGACCTCCATCAAGTATCCTGAAATATTCAATTTATGGAAGGTACGCTCATCATCAAACTCATCACCCAATGGGACATTCTCAAGATCATTGAGAATTTCCAAAAATTCAGCAAGAGTTGTTACAAACTTTTTTACTGGCTTATAAGCCACATCTTCGGGATCAACATGGATGATTTGCTTCAGTCTTTTGATAAAAAGTTGCTGCTCTTCTGAATTAGGTCGATAGCCTTCACTGTTATAGATCTCGTAGCAGCCTAAGATGCACTCTCTTTCAACGTCAAAGAGATTTTCACTTATTAACCATTCGGCAATAATAATAGAACCAAGCATCTTAACACCTACCTCTCTACAGGCCTCGTGCTTCTGCAAAGATAGTAAAATTAAATCCTTAAAGCAAGAAAAGTCGTAGTTGATGAACTCCACTTGGTATCCTCCAAATCGTTTAAACTGGAATCGATCTATGTCCTCAGGCAAAGCCTCCCAAGCTAACTTATCCCAGATGTTCTCTAATAGGTTGGCAGTTTTGCTTCTAAGATCCCCTGTGATTCTTAAACATCCTATAGCTGGAATGCTGGTGAGATGTTCAATGGCGACGGGCATATTTGTAGAAATCTTTAACAGAGTTCTAAGAAAGTTTGCCCAAAGTAAACGATCGAACGATTCCGAGTTATCCACAGAAGGAATATAGTTGGTACACATTGTATGAGATATCAACTCGAGTGCCCAATATGAGGTAACAGTGAAGAGCGCATTTGCAGATAACCATTTATCCTTGGGGTAAAAAATACCTTCATCTATGAACTTTAAAGTTTTTAAGATGGATAAGAGTACTTCACTTGACATCACCTCAGGCTCTTTCCCTTGCAACTCACTGGACATCTTTATTACCTTCATAATACCAGTCTCATCAGACAAGTTTTGGCAGGCTTGAACTATAAATGTCCACAGCGTGGCAAACTCAAGTAAAAGTTCTGAGAAAGATTCGTTGTTGACGACTGAATCCACAGTATGCTCAGTAAATGGGTAGCTTGTTGGAAAAAGTTGAGTGAAAACCCTCTTACCTTGTACGTCATTTCTTTTATAGGACTTGTAATACTTGTTAAATATTTTGCTCATCAATGGTAACAATTGGGCGATAGTTAGTAGTTCCTGCTCTGTTGCATTATCTCCTTTCTGCCAAATTTCTGAAAATACCGATGTTAATATTGTTGAACATAATCTTGATGCTGCAATATCCGACTTCCCAAGTAGGATTTCTAATGAAACGTGAATTGCATAGTCGCTCAAAAGATTAGAAGTATCTGCATCATCGTTGTATGGTTTGTGTAACATCCTGTTCAATAGAATCAGCTTAGTTAGGACAAGTTCACGTTCTTTTGGGGCCGCTTTGGTTTGTAAACTTGCATCCTTTTCAGATGTGCCTAATCCCCTGATGCCAATAACATCAAACCAATTGATCATATCTTTACAAACATTGACCGGTGTGAATCCAAGAAGTAAAGTCTCTTTGATGTGTAACACTTGGCTTAGAATAAGTACCTGATCAGAAATCAAGTTATCCTTTTTAAACGAAAAAAATTTTCCGATTGCATTTACTAACCTTGTAAGGTTGTTGTGTAACTGAATTCTTGGTAACACATCTGCCATATTCTGTAACAATTTCAAAAGAAGACGAATTGCACGACATAAAGAACGAGATACATGCGACCACTCTTCTTCGGCATTCTCAAATATGCTGATAATTTGGGTTAAAAGTGACTGTGCAACCTTAGGCAGAAGTTTAGCATAGTTTTTAGTGAAATCTTCAAAAAGATAGATATAAGATTTTTGTCTAGCAATTGCAACATCAAGAAGGTGTACAATAGATTCAAATGCCACTTTGGATAACTTGGGAAGATCGTTTTTCAATGCAGCCTCATAAATTTCGAACTCGCTCATTACCAATGCGGCAAAGTATTTGACGACGGTTTGTACCTTAGTTCTTCCAAATTTTGTCAAAGTTGAACATATGCTCTCTTCGTTCGCTTTGAAGTTGTTACCGAAGATTGATTTCCAGTTCAAAATTGACTCTAAACTAGAATCCAGGTTATAAACTTTACCTTGATAGTCTATTTCAACTTGTACTTTTCCAACCACCTCATCATTGGAGATGATATCAATTGAATAACCCTTTTTATCTTCAAATACAGATTTACCGTCATAAAAAAGAAGCTTAGCTTCACCAATATATTCTTCGTTGCCAAAAATCGTGAATATAATATAATCGGCAGCGGAACTTCTTGGCTTGGATGGAATATTATTAAGCAAAATAATCTCGTTAATGTATTCACCAGGAGCAACAGTTAAGAATTCCCAATGGTCTTTTGGAACTTCATTTGATGATTTCTGAAATGAATAAGTCTTACTAGACGCTTTGAGGTGAGTTGTGATAAAGGGTGTTTTTCCCAAGTTCAAGGTGGTCGTCACATTGACCAACTGAATATATATTCTTTCCCTGTTAGCACTTAGTGGATCATAAAATAGGGGACGAATGGGGGCAATCGCTAGAGAGCTGTTCAGGGTACTTTGATCTGAGATTCCTTCGTTTTTAAACTCTTTAATGGATAAAATGAGGCGTTCAGCTCGTGGATTAACAGCCACACCTCTTGAAGATCCCGTGATAATTCTCTCTATCAACTCACCCCATCCATTATTCACATTCCAGGAATTAGTGTTGTCTGATTCGGTGATAAATGATGTGAAAAGCTTTATGATAAACTGATGAGCTTCTCCAGCTGCCAAGGACCCTTTCAGTCTTGAAAAGATTCTAGAGACATCAGTAACACCAGCAGCAATCCCTTTTCTTATCTGATTCAAAGGAACGGATTTCCCAGGTCGATTTGTGACATCAATACCTTCTGTTAGAATAGCAACAAGATAGATCTTTCCGTTATCCGTTGCTGTGGCAGGTATATTCTTAAAAAGGGCAGCACTTAGATTCTCTAGGGATAAGTCTTCGCCTGGACTTATATGAATCGAAAATGCCTCTGTCAATCTAGTTCTGGGGGTTCGAAGAAAAATATAAGCAGTCATTCCATTGTAACCTTTGGGGAAAAAAGACAATGATCCGCTCACAGTTTTCACATCAACCAAAATATGAGAAGTTGGAACAACCTTCAGATAAGAATCTTCTTCTGGAGTTAAGTCAGCATTGATTTTGGTCGAGACAGGATAATTGGGAAATAATGCAAACAGTAGCTGATTAGAGACAAGCTCAGCAGGGTTGATATTATCTTTTTGAAAATCCAATAGATTTCCCGTAACATGGGAACGAGACATGATTGCTTGGTAGCCGCTTATGTCAGATCTCAAGAGTTTTGATTTGGGATTTGCGTCCGCATTAGCATCTCCTCTGCTGGCTAAAAGTTTGACAATAGTGCCCATTAAATATGTTGCTTTTTTCTTTGCGATTGCTGTTTCAGCCTTGGTGAGTAGATTATGCTGCAAGTCGATTCGAATATCATCTAACTGCATATAAATCTCATGTAACCTCTGAAACAGATACAATTCGTTTATCGAGTACATGGTAAATATATGAAAACTGAGGTAGACCAATGTAACAACGATCTCGTCCATTAGCTCAACGTCTTTCAACTGTACCAAGGGTAGGTGAGGCATAATTAGAGAGGAATTTCTGGGTTCCAAAAGCTCATCGGGATTGGAGGAGTTTTTGATTTGTACTTCAGTGTCATAGAGAGTGGGAACTGAAGTAGGAAAATCGGCACCTTCTAGAAAATCATCTGCTTGCTTCTGCGATTCTACCAGTGAGATCTCTTCGATGATCAAGACATGTGATCTAGGAAATACACCCACGGTGACCTTCTTGTCAGGAATCTTGTTCAAGTCAATTGCAGCAGCGGAAAACTCAGAAAGCAGCGGTTGGGAAATAACATAACCTCTGGCCCATTCATCCTCATTTGTTTCAAATATGAAGCATTCATCTCCAGGATGTATGTCGTGTAGATCTGTGGAAAGTTGCTTGGCCTTTTCCTTGGGAAGTGATTCAAGTGGCAAAAACGCCTTCACAAACCTCCCATGGAGCATTTTTGGCAATGGTGACCACTCCGACATTCTTTGGGAGGAGATCAATAGGAAAACGATAAGGATCTGAGATTTTCAACACTGTTTGTTAATTAGTTGGAGATCAAAAACAGGTATTCGCGCACGCTGCGCACTTTCCTGCAAGGGATTCATAGGCAGATCGTACTTCATACCGTAGCAGTCTTAGATGCGATGGATTACCTTTATAACGAAGAAACTGATGAAGCAAAGTTATTCAACTTAGGTGGATATTTGTAGTGTACTGTAAACGGGAAAGGAACAATAGCTGACCTTGTTAATTATATGATAATAAGCTGAAATTGTGAGATTTCTAGAAGTACACCTGGAATAGTTACCTATGATGTGTAACCTCCTGGCTAGAACCATACATATACTAGTAAGAGTTATACAGAAAAGAGAAAAGAGGCTAATGCAGCAATCTATAAACGCAGGACACAGTATAGACGTGAATATCTTACGTTAAATTTGAGGAAAACTACATATAGGGCGAATGCACTGGTCGTGTGCAATGGCATTCCATTTTTTATGAGAAACTGAAAAAACTGCCATCTCTCTTTCCTTCTGCATTGGTAAATTGTGTTATTTCTTTGGCCTTTTTTTTCGGAGAACTAAAATGGCCGAGTGAGGGAAAAGGGAAAATTTGAAGGCCCATTAAGAAGTTCTTGCGTACACAAAAAGAGGCCACAATGTATTCATACTAGAACAATCAACGGTTAAAGAGGGCTGAAGATAATGCTGAAAGAGTGTCTGTCAAGTAATCTGGTAATCAGTACTCAAAATCTAAATCTCGCGGAGAGAGATGGCTCGCCAACTTTGGAATTTGTATTATATCTTGAGACTGGTTATACTCAAACTTTTTACAGAAAATTTCAGTTGGAAGATTTCAAGTGCTCCAGCAAGAAATTTAGACCTTCCTCTGCGAAAAGTGCCATATTGTCAGAACGTGATTTTATTCCTGTGCGCTTTACACAGGAGAATTCTCCTTGAGGTGAGGAAATGCCTAGGTATACCGTCCCTACCTCCTCCTCTTCACCTTGGTCGCGCCCTTCCCCGTACTGGCCGGAAGGCCCAGCAAAGCCAGTCTCAGAGAGAACATAAGTGGCTCCCAGCTCTATCTTAAGATTTCTTGCTAATCTCAAAACAACCTGTTCGCTGGGACCTGTGTAGGAAGATATATCTTCTTCATCCCATCCACTGAGTTTCAATCGAGATTTAAGACTGTACACTAATGTGCCACCAAGGAAGAACTGGGAAGCGCCTGGTATCGATACTAAATAAGCAGATAGTAAACCTCCACAAACTCCTTCTGAAACCGCTACAGTCTCATTTTTCTCTATTAAATGCTGGGCGATTTCCTGTACTAATGGTTTTACAGACTCTGGGGGAAAGTGCATTCCTTATCTATGATATAAACCCGGTATTGTCTGAATAATGCGATCTGTTTGGGATCTGAAAATACTTCCTGGTTCAGTCAATTGCAGTATGTCTTTACTTAGTTAGGTTAATTGGTTTGACTGCCGAATTGGGTTCTGTTCCCTGTGCTTGTGAATCTCTATTATGGAAGATCTGATAACTTCAACCCACGACAGAGTTGCACCCTGAAATATTCGCGATTCGACATCTCAACTACATCGTCCATCTCTTCTCTCGGCTCTCTGTACAACGATATAAGAACGGGAGGCAAAATGGCAATTATCAAGTTCAACGCAGGCAAAGTCAAATTCGATGAAGAAACCAAGCTCTGTACACCATTGGCAACAAGGGGAGAGATAATCGTTCAATTGTCAGCAGAAGGTGAGGAGTTCTATGATTTCAAATGGGTGCCTACTGAAAACACAGCTAGTGAGGACAACCAGTCCGAAACATTTCTGGTGATTCCAGGCGACGTGACGTGGAAGCACGTCAATAGTTGCAAAGACGGAAGGGTATATAAGCTGACCTTTTTGAGTAGTGGAGCAAAGAGTTTATTTTGGATGCAAGATGACAACGGAAATGAAGATGACCCCTCAGAGTTGACAACAAAAGATAAAGAAATAAGTGAAAAAATTACCAAGTTGTTCGACGAAGAGGAGTAAAATAAGCATTATTCATTTTAATTATTAGCTACTCATCTTTGTTACCTTTCCCCGAGCGAAGAGCTTCTTTGACCTTGGTGTATTTGTTGATCCCAGCATCATAATTTACTTCCCCCTTAGCTGTGGTCCTGCTGGTGCTAGTAGGTGAAAGCGAGTTATAAAGTGACGGTGTGTAGCGTATGGATGTTGCAGATTTGATAGAAGGGAGCTTTGTCCGTTCTTGAGCTTTTGAAAATGTCTGGAATAACAGTCCATCATGGGCCTTCATGCTATCAGACTGAATTGTAGAATAGTCTGTAGATTGGTTTAATTTATTCAATGCCTGGTGAATAACAGATATTTCCTGAGCCAATACATCTTTGGCCAAATAGAGATTGTATTGCTCTGCTTCAGAATGCGACTTCAATAGTGATTCAACCATTTGTTCCATTAGAATTTGAAAATCCTTTAGATCTTGAGTGGATTGAGTTATTGATTGTAACTGTTGTTCTGTATGATAAATGAGAGCAAAAGAATTTTTCAAAACTGATAGCGTATGAGTGGCCTGGTCATATCTATGTTTGTATTCTTCCTCCTTACTTACATTGTCTCTCAACTCTTTCGTAATTAGTTCAACAACAGGATAAACGTTCAATTTGGGTTGACATTTATAGTTGAATTGTAATAGCTGCTTATTGAATCCTGACACCGGCTTTTTGGCCATGTTGTTGGAAAGATGATAATCTTCCGTAAAGATAGGTTTCGTTAATGTTTCTACTTGTTTCAAAATATTCACTGGCCTGTATTCTCCAACAAGATTAATTTCACCTGGCTTGATGGTAAGATCATCCATTGTCTTTCGGGCCAGGTTGTCATTCCAGTAACCTAATTGGTTCTCTGAGAGTTGTTGAACAATTTGTTCTATGCTTCTTTTTTCTTTCGATTCTATCCTTTCGATAGCTTGGACAAAATTCGAAAGCCTGCTTTCTATTATTCCTTGGGATTGCAAATACTCATTTTTTAATGTTTTTTGTTTAATTCTTAGCTGCTTCAAGCGATATTCCAAAGCTTCTATTTCGTTTTCTACGGTTATGCTCTCGCTTGCCAATGTTAGGAATTTGTTCGTCTCTCCATCTGCGTTGTCATCCGTGGATAAAATTTTTCTCATGTCATCCAGTAAAGATTTCTTCTCATCCTCCCACTCCTTTATCCTGTTCAATACGACTTGCTTGTCGTTTGCTTTGGCGTGGTACGTGTTGAAGATGGTAGATAGCACCCGGGTCAATCTGCTCAGATTTGTTATAATGTTAGCCCGAGCTTTTTCAACTTTGCCGCTTTGCTCTTTCAAATATTTTAAGTGTTTAGTAAAATCTTTGAAAAGTAAGTGCTCAAACGTTCCAACATGTGAAAGAAGGGTCTGAAGATTACTACCTTGAGAAGTCAATGGTAAGATTGATCCATTCATAGACTCATTTCCCCAGCGGATATTCTCAACTTTGAACTTTCCCGGAGTTCTAGGTACGGGCTCATGATTATGAGTCTCTGGTATAAGCAGCTCATCATCGCTGTCTTCTTTAAATAGGAAATCTTTTGGATTGTGGTCTTCTTCGTCTTCTGACAGCTGGGGCTGTCCAGGTTTATTTGCTAAAAGTTCTCGGTAGAAAGATGCTGGAGGAGACTTTTCTACGTCATCATCCACCGGTCCTTCACTTGTTCTGCGAGGAAAGGAAGACTCAAATTTGGGACTTTGTTCCTCCATGTGATTGAGGAAGCTGAGACTGAGAGATAGCACGCGACGAGATGGGGAGAAGGTGACAGAAGATAAAGATGCTTACATAATGGGATACAGTATTCCCTGGGGGAACATTGTTGTAACCAGATACCTGTGACTCACTTCCATATTCTTCATTCTGTTGGTCAGGTATGTACGATTTTAATTGAAAAGCTTGGTTGTCCATTGTTTCTGTTTAATCCTGGATTACTGTATTCACTCTCCACCTTGCATTTTTTTTCCTATTCCTATTTTCAAGTGTTCCGTAAAGTACTCATATTCCCAAATTCAACGTGAATTTGTTCACAATACTCGTATGATCAACTGCTCTCTTGAATTCATCAAAACTCAACTTCCCATCACCATCCAGGTCGTTTTCCATCAATGTCCTATCCACTATCTGCTGTAATTCTTCGTCCCTGAGATTCCCACCAACCATAGTCTTTAATATAATGAACAATTCTCCATTGGAAATATAACCATCTCGGTCTATGTCGTAGATTTTGAAAGCAAAGTTCAGTTTCTCAGTAATGCTACTTCGACTACTGAAGGTCGAAAGACCAATGATAAACTCTTGAAAATCAATATCTCCACCGCCATCTTCGTCGAACAAATCCAACAAACGTTCTGCCAGTGGATTAGCGCTTATCCCGGGAATCGAAAGAAACTCTTTTTTGTCAATTGTACCGGATCCGTCAGTATCTAGTTTCATAAATCTCTTTCTCAGCCTATCGACTTCTTCCCTATCAACTATGAGGTTAGTAACCAGAAAAAGCAACAGCAGTACCACGGTAGTACCTACAGTTGGTTCCCTCTGCAAGGGAATCCATGATCTTGGAAGAAGCTAGTCCCATTCTTCTTGTTTGATAGTATTTTCTGACTCTAGGAAGAACTGGAGGCAGAAGTCAGAGCATCATATATTCGCGCGTTTTAGGATATAACTAAAAGCTAAAAGCTAGCTAACTGTCGTGTGAGACTTATTGCCTATGTACTGCTGACCAATTCTCCTCTAAAATCCATAATCTCTGGCAATACCACTGCGCCCTTCTTCCAAAGCCGTCCCGTATTCCTCAATTTCTTGGAAGTCGGAACCAAGACCAGTCCAACTTCGCTCTTGTAGAGCTTTGGCTGATGTGGATACTGTGTTTTGGATAGCCAAGTCGGAGGAAAATTTCTTGACTAGCGCCGTCTCATCCTGATTTTCAAGAACTTCGACGTCTAAATGCTTTAACTGTCGCAAGGGCCGGGAAAATGTCATGAACTTTCCAGTAACTGCATCGAATTCCGGTGCATCGTCTTTATGCCTTTCATGAATATCATTTTCAGTATCCTCGTCATTCCCCAAATCGAATTCCCCATTCTCGAGTACCTCCTTGAAATCGGTTACCCAGCGCCCCGTCCATGATACCTCGGGCTTCAATGCAAGTTGCAACTCATAAGGAGTTATGATGGGCTTGTAATAATCTCCCACATTATCAATGACTATACCACTTTGCCCACAACCTAGTATACACCAAATGTCGATAGGATCAAAATTAGCCAGCTTGGCAACGTTCGGCTTTCCCACCACAAAAATATAATGTTTCTTACCTGCCGCTTTTATGGCCTTTATAACAGTGTTCAGCATAACTTTGGTATTTGCTAAAGAAAGGGTGTTTACCAAAATTCCAATAGTTCCTGCAGTTCGCCCAACATGCATGTGTTTGTATCTTTTCATCAAAGAAGGAAATGGGCCCGAAACAGCGCTATTGTTTTTACTGTCAAAAATTTCAACAGAAGAAAAATTCGTAGAAAGGAAAAGTAATCTTGGATCGGCTGGCTGCGTAATGTGAAACAGATTGTAGTTACTGATCTCATCCGTTAATCCATATAATCTTCTATTGGCAAAAGATACTGAATCTTCATTCTCAGGCTGAGCCCATGTTCCCACCACTTCCATGTTTTCCCGCTGTAGATCAAAGTCAACATCTGCGTAGGCCAGATTTGAAAACTTGGGCTTTAGTTTGCAATATATGGGATAGAGATGGTAGGAGTGAGGTGTATCACTCATGAGAACAACCTTATCATCATGAGAACACAGCTCCTCTATCCTTTGTATTATCTTTCCAGCGTCCATGTAAGGCTTTCCAAACACATAGAGGGCATTCAGCTTTTCTATTGGGTTCAAACACGCATCTCCAAAATGCACCACCACATCGCCATTAACGTGTCCACTGGCAACTTCATCAATGCAGCAGGAAGAATATGCTGTATCTGCCAATACCCAGATAGTCTGTGTGTCTGAAACTTGGGCGTTGTTTTCATTTGTTTTGCCCTTTTTATTACAGTCGACACAACCCTTGCAAGCTACCTCCTCCACATCGGGATAAGATTTGGTAGAACAGTCAGATTCTGTGTTTAGGTATTCCTGGAGGTAACTGAGTACAATACTGCTGTCAGCTATGAGCGAATCGGGAAATTGTAGGGTTATGTTTTTATACTTCAGACCTTTGTTCTCGTCTGTGGCTTTCTCTTGCAACTTGGTCTTCAGTTTATCCAAATCATAGTATTCAATAATCCTCTGTTTAAGGTTATCGTACTCCCCGAGATAGTATCTTTCTATGGTTTTCTCCTCTATCTGAGAATATTGGAACAGCTCCTCCTCTTGGTGAGTCGACAAAGCTGGGGCCAGAGACATGAGGGAGTGTAGGTAGTATGATTTTAAGGAATTTTTTTTTCCTCGAACTAAGTTGATTAGATATCGATTGAAAGAAGGAAAGGGAGATACAAGATGGAGTTATCTGGGAGCAAAGCCAAGCGTTAAGAGCTACATTGAACTCTTCCAAAATGCAAAAATGCTGGCAGATGTTCTATTATCCAAAGCCAATTCTAAGGGGTGAACCCAGTGCCTCTAGCTTGATATAAGGCAACGTCCTAGTCATCGGTAGGAGGAGTTCACCCACTTTTCGAGGACTAATTTTATCGCCCGACTGCATCATTTTTTCTTTCAGATTTACTTCACTTTTCAACGATGAAACTTCCCTTAGGTATCACAGCAGACTTGCATGTCCATCTCAGACAAAACAAGATGATGGAGTTGATAACTCCAACCATCAGACAAGGAGGTGTGAGCGTTGTTTACGTCATGCCCAACTTAACTCCCCCCATCACCTCCATCACCCAGGTTGTGGAGTACCAAGCCCAATTGCAAAAACTCTCTCCAAAGACAACTTTCTTGATGAGCTTTTACTTGAACCAGGACTTGACTCCTCAGCTTGTCGAACAAGCGGCTCAGCAAAAACTTATAAGAGGTATTAAGTGTTACCCAGCAGGAGTCACTACGAACAGTAAACTGGGTGTTGATCCCAACGATTTTTCCAAGTTTTACCCAATATTTACCGTTATGGAAAAGCATAATTTGATCTTGAATCTGCACGGAGAGAAACCATCCGTTCAAAGTGAGCAGAACGAAGAAGACGATATCCACGTCTTGAACGCTGAATCTAAGTTTATCCCCGCTCTTTACAAGCTTCACAAGGACTTTCCAAACTTGAAAATTGTGTTGGAACATTGCACAACGAGAGATGCCATTGAAGCCGTTGAAGACATAAACAAAAACACTACAGGGACCCCCACCGTAGCTGCCAGTATCACCGCACACCATCTGTCTTTGACCGTCGACAGCTGGGCTGGAAATCCTATCAACTTCTGTAAACCAGTAGCCAAACTTCCGAGAGATAAGAAAGCTTTGGTTGATGCTGCGACCTCAGGGAAGCCTTATTTTTTCTTTGGGTCTGACTCGGCTCCCCATCCTATCCATGACAAATCAAAGCACATTGGTGTGTGTGCCGGTGTCTTCACTCAACCATACGTCCTTTCGTACGTTGCAGAAGTTTTTGAGCAACGTGGGGCTTTAGATAAATTAAAAGATTTTGTCAGCACGTTTGGGCTTTCTTTCTACAGGATCACTGTTGACGATTTAGTCTCAACAGATACCGTTTCCTTAGTAAAAAAGGATTTGCCTATCCCTGAATTAATTGGCGAAGAAGATCTTCAAGTAGCTCCATTCAAACCAGGAGAAACTCTACATTGGGAAGCTGTCTGGGACTAGTATCCTTATCAATAGATTGTATCCATCATATAGATAACGTCATTATGTTGTTCTTTTTATAAATGTATATACTAACTCCTTAATATTCAAGTGTCTGTTAATACATACTTTTCATTGGCGGTTTATGTTTGTTCTTTGATTTTTCTTTATGCTTACTCTTATCCTTCTTCTTCTTCTTCTTCTTCTTTTCCTTTTCTCCAGTATGTGGAGAAGCGTCTGACGAATCAGGCTTCTTGGATGTTGAACGAGAATCAATTTTGCTGTTTAATCCGTAAGATGAGGGGATAGCATCAGAGTGTTGATTCTGTAAAGGAGGTGGTTGATTTGGTGGAGGCAGGTATCCGCGGCTACTTCTTGAAAACGGTGGATGTGGATCAATCATGCTTTTCGGAAATTGGCCCGTTGATGGAAGAGATGGAGGCATATGAGGATTGATGTCCATATTTGGAGGATTCAAACCAGAACTTGGATAGTAACTTGGAATAGCTTGCATAGGATGAGCCTGATGGTCTGATCTCAGTTGATTCTTGGAGAGATGATTATATGGAGCTGTAGGTTGACTCGTAGGAGGCCGATTATAATGTACTGGTGGACCCGAAGAGGCTACAGAACTTTGCGGATTTGAAGAGAGTCCTGATAGTGATGATTTCGGAGGTAATACTCCAGGTCTTGGAACAACAGAAGTGGGAGAAGGCGTGCTCAAAGGGCTTGCCGCTGGTGGCAACGAACTATCCCTAGAAGTACCCCTGGAGCTTGGTAGAACCCCAGTAACGAAACCAGGACCTTCACAGTCGTCACCCGGCGGTAATCGAGAGTTGTTCTGATTCAACCAAGTATCTGCAGATGTGGAATTTTGCCCTCTCCCAAAGCTTGATTTAGGTTTGCTGGGTAAAGTCCCTGACTTGATTTGAGGAGAACTAGTGTTATCCAAGCGTAATGACCCTTTTGCTGGGGGCGCAACGTAACCAGTATTACTAGGTGTGACTGAAATTGATTTAGGTTTGGCATAATAATTTCCTTGATACTCTGAATTTGGACATTGTTCATTTTTTCTTTTAACCTTGGAATCAGCGTTGCGAATAGTATTCTGCCTTTTCTCTGGAGGTAAAATACCTTCTGTTTTACGTTTCCTTGAACCAGATGGTAAGACTCCAAGTGTGACATTTTCTTTTTCTCCATTGAGTAAGGTTCTCTCAGAAAAAAAAATATTTCGGTTTTTGGAATCTTGAATCAAGTGCCTCCATATTGAATGTCCTGAAAGGTTACTTGCGTTTCCTATGATTAAAAGAGTAGATTTGGCACGAGTTAATGCCACATTTAGTCTTCGTACATCAGCCAAGAATCCAACACCTTTCGTTTCATCGGCACGAACACATGAAAACAAAATGATGTCCTTTTCTTGACCCTGG
Source organism: Komagataella populi (assembly GCA_023212995.1). NCBI lineage: Eukaryota > Fungi > Ascomycota > Pichiomycetes > Pichiales > Pichiaceae > Komagataella > Komagataella populi. The sequence goes on along the minus strand of JAKWAY010000002.1, from coordinate 889,725 downwards.
AATCCATCGACAGTGTTGACATCGATTCCGACATTCCTACCAAATGTTCGAAGTATCATATCCCTGAGAAGTATAACCTGCTGTTTATATGGCGAGATTACTCCTATTTTTGAAGCAAAGTTAAAATTGTGATCAATTCCCAAAAGCTTTTCAATCAAAGAGACGACGACTTTTGCTTCAGCTTTGTTGTACAGCGATTTATTAGCGGTGTTAGTACTCTCTTTTCCTGTCACATCAACAAAGCAATAAGGGGGAATTTGCTTGTGCCAGCTTCTAACGTTTTTAGCTTCAGTTCCTTCACCATCAATAAGTTTTCCATCATAGAATTCTCTGGATGGAAAAACCGAGATTTGAGGATGCATACGGTACTGTACGTTCAAAAGATATACTGAGTTGGGATGAACATTCATCATTCTGACAAAAAGTGATTGCTCGTACTTGTACTCTGCAGCAGCCTGAGACAGAACAGTTGGAGGCAATTGATTTGGATCACCTACCATAATACAACGTTTGCAGCCATATCTTAAAGGAATAATGGCCGAAAGTTCAATACACTGGCATGCTTCGTCTATAACCACGGTATCAAAAGATGTGTCCATAGTTGCTAGAAAATCGTGAGCTGAACCAGACAAGGTAGAACAGATAATCTGTGCTTGGGATAAAATTCGAAACTGAACTGCTCGCCTCTGAATTTCTCTATTCCTATAAGACACTGAAACTTCCTCTCTTTGCTCATCCAGTTTCTTTCCTAGTTCATTTTTGGTCTTAGTAATCTCACTATATCTCTTCTGCAGGTCTTTGACTTCATCTGGCTTCAAATTAGAGGCCTCTTTTAATGCCTCCCGAATAGAATTTCTTTCTGCCAGTACTTTGTTATGTCTCTCTCTGATAGATTGATCAGCTTTGGGAGCACGAGTAGTCTCATTAAGTTCGGCATCTACAAGCTCTTCTAAAGTTAGATCCTTAACGGCCGTGTTTATAGCGTCAGACCGGCCTAATCTAACAACCTTTGGTTTGAACATTTTTCCTGAAATGCCCCGTACACCTTCTCGTAATCTAATGACCAGTTCATCAACAGCAGCATTTGAAGGAGCACACACTAGTACCTTCCTAACTTCTTTTTCAGATTTCTTGGGATCAAGGACGGCAGCGCCTGGAATTGAAATGGGGGTACTATTAAGGTTGTTACGGGTGGTCAGAACTTTTCCTACTATTCCAAGAATGGTCTTTGTCTTACCCGTACCTGGAGGCCCCTGTATGAGCGAGAAGCCCGAAGACACAGAGGCACCTGCAATAGCATGAGCTTGAGATTCATTGACATCAAATTTGGCCATGGTATCTTGCAACGTTGTACTGTCAATCTTGAAAGGTTCTGTAGAGTTGGCTTTAAAAATCTTGGACGATAAATCATAGAATGGCAACCCTTTCAGGGAAGAGTATTCTCTTTCAATTGTCACCATTTGCAATATTTTAAGGCCTGTCAATTCTGACCTTGGAGTTAAAAAAGAGTTGATATTGTTCCTATTGTGAACTCGGATCGTAACATCACAGAATTCTGAGTTGGAATATTTGATTTCTCGTATCTTTCCGAGACAAGAATGATCTGAACTTCTTACAGCACTCCGGGGAACAGAGTCATCAGGTCCTTGCATTTGCTTCATCTCATCGGGAACATATGCAAGAACAATAAGATCATTATCACCAACCTTCCTATCTTGCAAAACTGTCTTCTTTATTGAAGCATATACATCAAAAAAGTTCCCAGTTGTGGTTCTACTACCAACTACCAAGTTAAATGGTTGATCTTGGCCTGTTTCTTTAGCTTGCTGAATACCTTGCCAACATTCAAGTAAAAGTAATGGCTCAAATGTATTTTGATACTCTTCGACAGAGTCATAAGAGTCAGAAATCGCTTTGTAAGTTGAAATATCCACGGAATCTGGAGTCCTAGCGTCTCTTTTATAAGACCACTGTAAAACTTTAGCATATAGTGGGTTCATATCAACATTTAATCTCATCCTCATTCTATATTCAGCCTTTTTCCTTTCCATTTCAGCTGTATTCAGGTTCGGTTTACTCATGGAGAGCAGTTGTGATTTCATTTTCCCTTTATCACGCAGATTCTTAGCTGTCTTGCTCTTTAGCTCTTCAATATTTGGATGAAAAAGAGTATCCAGAGCGTTATCATTTTGATCTTCACCATCTTCATCATCACTAGAATCTTCGCCCTTCTTCTTTCTTGATGAGTTAAACCCAGGAGGCCTTGGTGCCGCAGGAGCTTTTTCCGACTTGCCCATTCTTTTCATTCGTATTTCTCTTTCTGCCTTTTCCTTAGCAGAAAGTCTCGCAATTTCCTTAATTTTAGAGCCAGGCATGATAACAGGAACACTCTGTTCTTTCACATGCTTTATATATTTGGAGAGATCACTTTGAAGTTTCTTCACAGGCTTTTCATCTGGAATTGGAATTGGAGATTCTACTGAACCCGAGTTGAATTTAGAGGCCCTGTACTCCTCGGCTTCTGCCACAATAGAACTCACAAGATCATTGTTGAAGTCTCTAGCTCTTTCTAGGATTTCGAATTGCTGCGTTTCACTTAACTTATTGTTGAATTTTTTGGCCCTTGCTCCATATTTGGCAAGCAATTCGATTATATCATTATCAAAGAGCAATTCAAGTTCAGTAGCTAAATTCAATGTTTTCATGACCAGGGATAAACAGCTAGTAAGAAGGGATTCGTCACCAAGTCTTAACCAGGTGAGAACTTTATGGAAAGTCAACATGACTTTATCGAATAAAGTATTTTTGATTTCAGGTGTGTCAGCAAGAACATCCATAAAGCTTTTGAAACCGTCAATCAAAAGATGAGATGCGTCCAATGTATCTCTAGCAAACTCGATAAGAACAGAAACAGAGTAAATGGAAGCCCAGTAGGTAGTCTTATCGTAGATTAAACAAAGAAACGCCCATGAAACGTTCCAAAAGTCTAGAATAGTATCTCTGGTGTTCGTGTCATATAAGTTATTTTCAATGAAAACACCAGTGACTGGATCACATAGAGAGTTGAGTAAATCCATTAGTACTCTGAGCGTTCTTGGACAAAGCTCGTAAACTTTTAGAATCAACAAGGTATTAAGGTTTTCAATGACGGACTGTAGACAAATTTGAAGATTTAATTCCAGTAATGCTTTGGTACCTTCCAATCTACCCTCCACATCGAATGCTTCATAGAGAACATTGGCTGCACTTTGATATAGTTCCTGATTACTTGAAAGGATGCATGACCAATAACCAATCGATGCCTCCTTACCATTCAAAGCAGTTTTCAGCACAAAAGGATCAAAGGTAAGCAGTGTTGACAAAAGATGTGAAGCTTGGGTAAAAAATAATTCTGTGTTTTTGTTATGCTTAGTGATGATGGATAGAAGATGGTCTCTTTCATCCTGTTTCCCTGGGGGTGGGGGAGTTTGTTTTCCAATGCCCACAATAAACACACCACATATGAATTTAAATGACTCCAGAATCGCTGACGTGAAGTGGAGGTTGTTAAGAGGCACCTTGATTGATAAGTAGGACCAAAACTTGGGTAACAAGTTGACCAACTTTACAGGTCTTCGAAGGTTCAGACTATAGCTGCTACTAGCATACTGCTTGGAATCAAATAGTATCATCTCTTTTACTAATTCACAGCACATGTCAATCAGCTTAGGAGATTCAGTAGCAATTGCGGAGTCAAGAACAACATGAAAATTATTATCCAGGAAAACTCTGGTTTCGGACTTCGTTAATATGTCAATATTGAATGTGGAGTTGTATATGAGGGTTTGAATTTTGAGACATTCCAATACCAAGGGGAGCGTTAGCTCAATAATGTAAGGGATATTGATAGCCCTTTGACCCCAAATAAAAACGGAGGCTTTGATGATCATTTGCTGTTGCGAAGAGCCTTGAAGGGATCTGAACATTGAAGGAATCCAATCGACCAAGTCGTTAAACCAAGGTGTACTACTTGAAATTTTGTCAATGGATGGTGAGCCGCTTTTATTAGTCTCTAGTTCCTTCAGAAACTTCAAATAATGAGGGCTCCCTAAAATGGCATCCATAAAGTTGAAAAACGTGTGAGGAGCCACAATGTTCCAGAACTGGGAAGAAAACTTTCGGAGGAAAATATTTAATGCTCTAAGGACAAACGGTAGAGGATAATCCAAGTACGACATGATATGGTTAATAAGGACTTTCTCAAGTGGAACGATTTGATAATTAACTTCCTTCAACATGGGTTTGTATGATGCAGGAAGGGACAACTTGGATCCCAAATTATCTGCAGTGGTATATTCAATCAATGGAAGAACACAGTACCAGAATTTTGCACAATTCATGCTATTATAGAAGCCTGGGTTCTGAATTCTATAGAAATGTATCTCATATTCTTCCAATTGCAACAAATCCCAGTCAATGACAGGCTCTCTAGAACCGAATGATTGTAATACAAATAATGCCCAATCTCTCTCCTGGTCAGTGCCTTCAAACAAGAAGAATATCACCGCCGGAAACACTGGGGAGGTTGAAGGTGCAATCGATTCTTGTGACTCAATGGCTTTTGCAAATACAGTTGAAAATAAGGACCGTAGTTCAGGGTTTAACCTGAGCATTGCGCATCCGTACAGGCATTCTATTATCGATAAAGACAACTCTGTGGTAACTGGGATATTCCCCCCATGACTTGATTCGACGGCATTCCTGAATTTGACCAGTATCCGATTGAGCTCCCAGTTCAAGATAATCTCCATAAATCTAGAGACACTCTGATAGTCTAAACCTCTAGTGATGATGAAATCTTGTCGCAGCTTTGCGCGTCCCTTATGGAACATGGAAATGCATCGCTGGCAAGTGTTAAGGCAGTAGTCAATTTTAGGAGTATACCATTCTAGAACAGGTGTTGTGTCAAATGAAAACAATATCAGTGAATGTATAGCTATAGGATAGTTTTTTTCATCGCAGAACAAATGCTTGATCCGCTCAGGACTCAGAGAGGTTAAATACTGGAAAGTTGAAGCTAGGACCTTCTCCTGGAGTTGATCATTAGAGACTTCCTTATGCGACAAGTCTATCGACCTGACTAGTTCATTCCAGCCTTCTTCATCCATTTACCTGTCTAATCTAAGCATGCAAATAGGACTACTTATTACGGTGATTCAAATCACTAGGAGAGATCGATAGAAGGTTTATGAGAGCGCGTCTTTTTAAGGTGATGAGCGATGCAAGAAGCATTTTGGTAGTGTATTCACTTAAATGCTTTTTAGGGTTTACTTGGGAGTGGTCATCTCACCCCAGATTCTAAAAGAGATATTCGTAAAAGGAGGCAGAGCTGCTAAATTACTTATCTAAACAATGGAATGGTTAAGTTTACTACAAGCATAGTAGCAGTGAGCGCCAAATGTGTCTTTTATACTATGAGGAGCGTTGTTAACGCATAACAGGAGGGAGATTTTACTTTAAGATTATTCCAAGGCATCCCATGGCCCCAGACAAATTGAAGGTATTTGGTTTCGACTAATTCGTTAACGTGTGAATTCAATTTCGCAAATACGACAACGAATCTCTTGGTAGTCGATTCAATTACAACTTTTGCGAAAGGAGTGAGTGACCTTTCAAAATTGGAAATGAAAAAAGCGACAGCCTTGTTTGGAAAGTATCAGCAGTCAGTGAAATGCTCTCAATAGTTCTCTTTCTCTTGTTCAAAAGCATCTAGCTATGGTCATAATCGCGTTGGGGAAAACACATTTATGGAAGAAGGGTACATCATTATTAATGATATGATAGTCAAACAATTAGTGCTCTAGGCGGAACTTGAGGCTTCGAAACAATGATAGCAAAATAAATGCATCACCGTAGCTCGCACTTTGTTCAAGTAGAAGACGAACACTGAGAAATCATGTTTCTCACCTCCCAGATGATACACTTTGGCTCGCCTAGCACTCAATCATTCTTGCAATTCTGCTCTATTATTTGCCCCACATTGGAGACGCATTGATTTGACAATTCATTCACCTTCATGGGACAAGCTACAGAATAATTTCATTCTGTTATATAGAATTATTTTTTAGCTGATTTGGTTTGGCGCGAAAAATGTCACACCCGATAACTCATCCCCCGGCTTCAACACGCATCCATATCCAGAACCATCTACAGTAACTAGAAAAATGAGGTGAGTATAGCTGTCTTCCTTTTTCCCATTATTTGTTTACTAACCTTATTCCAGTGGAAGGTTTGTTCGTGCTTCTAAGTATCGTCACGTTTTTGGCCAACCTGCTAAGAAGGAGCTTTGTTATGAAAACATCAAAGTTACCAAAAACGCCTGGGATTCCAACCTGATCAAAACAAATGGAAAATATCTTTCTGTTAATTGGGACGCTTCTGGTGGAGGAGCTTTTGCTGTTATTCCCCTGAGCGAAGTTGGAAAAGCTCCTGATCAAGTTCCCCTTTTCCGTGGTCATACGGCTGCAGTTTTGGACACCGATTGGAATCCTTTCAACGATTCCCAATTGGTGTCTTCTTCAGACGACGGTAAGATTGCTGTGTGGGAGGTTCCTAAGGACTACTCATTTTTCAACTACCCTGACGAAAATGGAGATCCCAAAGATATATCTCCCATCAAGAAGCTTTCTGGTCATACCAGGAAAGTCGGACATGTTCAATTCCACCCAATTGCCGAGGACATTCTTTTCTCTTCTTCGCTAGACTACTCTGTCAAAGTATGGAACATCAAAACCGGCGAAAATCTACAGACTTTACAACACAAGGATTTAGTTACCTCTTTCACTGTCAACTGGAATGGTACCTTACTAGCCACAACTTCCCGTGACAAGAAGCTCCGTGTTTGGGATACTCGTTCTGGTAAGATTATTAGTGAAGGACCAGGCCACAGTGGTGCAAAAGCTTCTCGTGTGGTCTGGTTGGGAAACTCCCATCGGATTGCGACTACTGGGTTTTCTAAGCTTTCAGACCGTCAAATTGGAGTCTGGAATACTGAAGACATTGGATCAGGCCCAATTGGTGGATTTTATACCGTTGACCTATCTGCTGGTATTTTGATGCCTTTTTTCGACGCTGAGAATAAAATTTTGTATTTGGCTGGTAAAGGAGACGGAAATATTCGTTACTATGAATTTAGTGATGATGAATTATTCCAATTGTCGGAATTCCATTCTGTAGAACCCCAGCGTGGTTTTGCTGTTGCTCCAAAAAGAACTTGTAGCATTCATGATAACGAAATTCTTCGTGCTTTCAAGAGTGTCAATGACAACTATATCGAGCCAATTTCGTTTATCGTTCCAAGAAGATCTGAAACTTTCCAGGATGATATTTATGCTGACTGCCCAGGTGACAAACCTGCTCTTTCGGCTGATGAATGGTGGAGTGGAAAAGAAGTGAAAGGTCCTATTTTGATTTCTCTCAGAGATGTGTACGAAGGTTTAGAGCTGAATTACCATGAATCTACACAATCTCCTGCCGATGCAGAGAAGAAAAATGTAGAGGACAAAGAAAAAACTCTAGAGGAGGCAAAAAAGCCTACTAAGGTTGAAAACAGACCTAGCATCAAGCAACAGAGTCCTCCAGCACCTGCTTTTTCCAAGACTCAAGAAAAGGGCGTTGATGAGCTTTTGGCTAAGAAAGAAGTCAATAATTTACTTGACAAGGTTAACAACTTGAGTGATGAAGAACCAGAGCAACACGAAGAGGATGCAGATTGGGATGAAGCTCCAAAAGAATCCGTGAGCAAAAGCGACCAGCCCAAAATAGAAATAGAAGTCAAGAAGGAGCCAAAGGCTGAAGAGGTACCTAAGAAGGAGTCTAAGGTTGTGGATGAACCAAAGGCTAAAGGGGAACCTAAGAAGGAACCCAAGCTCGAGGAGGAACCAAAGAAAGATTCGAATCAAGGAAAGCCAACAAACAAGTCTCAAGAGGAACCAAAGAAGCCAATGACAGAAAGCCAAGTGTCTGCCAAGAAAACGCTCACTTTAAAGGAGACTGTAGAGAAATTGGCTTCTCTTGTCATTGATTTAGAATCTCAGATTTCTAGATTAGTGGAAGCAAACTTAATTAAAGACGAAAAGCTTGATTTGCTCCAAAAGAAGCTAGACTCGGTTTTAGATAAATAGAAACTTTGATGTGTATTAAATATAGTAGACACTTTGGCCTGGTCGTTATGTAATAGTTTGAATACAAGTTGTACGTTCTTTAATGGTTCCCCTTCTTTTTATTCCTCTTTTTAAGCTGCTTCTGCAACTCCTTCTCTCTTGCCTGTTGAAGCAAGGGATCCATAAGCCAATCTTCTTCGGCTTCTTCAATATTGTCATTAGATTTTATTATCTTGGTACCCCAAACAGTTGTTACTGCGTTTTCTAAATTTATATCTGAGTCAGTGTTTTTAATCAACGACGAATCTAGGGTAGATGTCCGTCTAGTGGAATATGATGTAACTCCATAATCTTCAAGCGATCTATTATTTTCTGAAGCATAGAATTCTAGAGTCTTTTGTTCAAGTTCTTTCTCAAATTTTACTTTGTTCTTCTCTTCTCTTTTATTTCTCTGTGTGGTGCGTTTGGCCCTTTCCAATAATTGTTTCTTAAACCTTTGAAAAACTTGTGTTGGTAAAATAGATCGAATATTCTTACCTTTTTCCTCAAACCATTCGATCTCAAGAAACCCTATTTTGGAGCCAATTGGCAGATGAGATAAATACTTGTGTTTCTTCAAAAGGTCAGGCAAAATTGTTTCATAAGTAATGTCCTGCAACTTTAAATTCAGAACCAGGGGGAAAAGAGAAAAATTGTCACCATATACAGCCTTTATCACGGATATGTCCAAAGGCGACAGAAAAAACTTAATTTTTGAGTTGAACGATGTTTGGTAAAAAAAATATCCGCCTTGGTCCTGTTTCTCATACTGTTTCACAATCAAATCTTGAAGCTGGAGATTTTCAGTATCACTAATTAGGTTCAGATAAGAGTCTTGATATGAATTCTGCACATCTTCACGAATTGATTCAACGGATTTTTTTTCTTCGTCTATAAGAGTTTGTATCTTATCTATTGCCTTTTGACAGTAGATGTCGTTTTCATTGTAGAGTAACTTGTCTTCCTCATAGTTGATACGAATAAGCTTAATCTCCTCTTCGTAACACTGGGTGGAAAAAAGTGAATCTGCCTTCAATATTCTGGCATATTGATAGAACTGCTGATGCGCCTCACTATACGAGGGAAAGCTCTCTGGCCGCTTACTATTCATGCCAACTTCATCCGATAATTCAAGCTGATACGGCAAAGCCAAAATGTCATCGTTCGGACGGTGCATCAGATGTAGCGATAAGAGTTCATTAGCTCTGGGTGTGTCAAATCTGTTGTCTACCTGGCTGATTAGCACCGGAAGAACTTCATTTTCTTTGATAATAGAAGCACATAGAGGGCATTGTTTCGTCGAATCTAACTCCAGAAACCTCAATAAACATGAAAAACAGAGAACATGTCCACACCTTATCATTCTTGGGGCAATTGGTTCTTCATTCAAGCAAATAGGACATTGAGCATCATTTTTGGAGAGTATCACTCGCAAAATATCACTTCTGTTTAAAGGTACATTGGGGTCTAAGACTTGAGGTCTAAAGTCCCCCTTAGAGTTCACGACAAACTTGAAGTTGACGTTGATATATTCCATTTCACTTAGACGGACTGAATCCGATTTTCTTCTTGTTCTTGGTGGTCGTTTACTGGGTGGCCTGTCATTAGCTGAGTAATCACTAGGGAGGGAATACTCAACTAAATGGCTTATGTTGACCAAGTTCTTTCTACTACTTGGGAACTTTCCAATGTGATCATCTAATAATAGGTCTTCATTTGCCGCTTTGGTGTGCTTTGAACGACCTCTCCTGGACATCCTGACAGAGTGGATGATCCCCTAATGTGTCTAAAGTACCAAAGAAAGATGGAGAAAGGAGTCACATGGTCTAATATTGAGTGGCACACTCTGATATCAAAAAGTTAGCGCATGTTGACAGCTGAACTTGGGAATCGGAAGACATGGAGCCTTCAGGGAAGTTTCAATGCTATAGAAAACATCCCTAATCTTTGCTTGTCTTGGAACGTTATAGACTGAGATTTGTGAATGCTGAAGCGTGCTTGAGGAGTTACAATCTTAGAATTAGTTTTTGATTGACATATCCTACATAACTTATGTGACAGATAGTTGTTTAAAACTTATAACAAGATGATTCCACAGATTCATAGTCACATTCCTCTCGTTACGTATATGGGCTCCTGGAAATCTATATTACGGCGTTGTATATTCTTACCCCAGATGAACAACTGCTTCATCCATATATCACGTGACAAAATATATTAGGTAATCTTAATCCTTTGCCGAGTACATACATCTCTGCGGTTTCCAAATTAGTAGCCACCGACAACGTTTAAAAATGTCAGGAATTACCAAACCTGTTAACTTGTACTCAGTGGCAGAATTGAAGGCTGCCACTGATGATGCGCTACCACTGGTTTTATCTAAGTTAGGATTTGAACAAAACTTTTCACTTGTTGATACGAAGCTAGCTTTAGGTTATTTGGCCACGATTTTAGCTGGATCATTGTATTACTTGGAGAAGAAATATAACAACGATTTCTCCAATGTGACATATTACTATTCTATGGTTGCGTTGGTTGTTGCATATTTTGTTCTAAACGGATTATTATGGTTGCACGTCAAATTTAGAGAAAAGAACATCAAATACAGCGGAGTAAACAAGGACACCCAAAAGAAGATATCAATTGAGGCTAGTGTTGAAAATAACACTACGCCAATTTACAAACTCTCTGTGAATGGAAACAATAATCTACTTGGAAAACAAGATATTCCATTCACAAGCATATTTGATGAAGGTGGGTTCATTCATATCGAGATATTGGTTGATATTTTTATAAAACTCTTAGAAGTGAAAGAAAAGTAGGTCATTGTTGTATCTGATTGTCCATCCCGCTAAACTGTCGTGCCCATTCGGTTATAGGTGAAGGCAACATGCGCAGAATAGGAATGGCCCATGTATATAGAGGCCACATGAATACACCCTCTTCAGTGTATAGACAGGAGTCTACCACCCTAAGGGAGAGCTTCTCGGCTTCTACCACGGGGGCTAGAAAATTATGAGTGACAGAGACATCAGAAAACATAGCTGTATCTATTTGCCCCGGTAAAAAAGTTGCAAAACTCACACCTTGGGAGTGAACTTCATGCGATAAACTTTCAATAAACGTTAAGAGGGCACTCTTAGTGGCAGAATACATTGATAAATTTTTAGGACCTACCAAACCCAATATGGAACTTATGGTTATTATGTGAAGGTTTTTCCTTGGTGTACCTGGATTCATGAATTTGCTGCTGTGGTGTTTGATTATCTTCCTCATCAGTCCAATATGGGACCAAAAGTTTACCTGAAACCCGTACTGGAACTGCTCTTGACTAGTATTCATGAATGCACCTGAACCTCTTACTGCGGCATTATTTATCAGTGTATCTAACTGGCCTGCATCTCTAGTGATCTTTTCAAAACAGTTGTTCAACTCTTGCTTATCTGCTATGTTACATTTTAAATATTCTATTTTTTCATGGTGAAAATCGGGCTCCTCAATATCCAAAATGTACACCTTCTGACACACCGAGACCAACTTCTTGACTATTTCAATACCCAGACCTTGCGAGCCACCAGTTATCAATACTTTAATCTTACCCTTCTTGACCCTCTTCTTTTTGCTTATCCATATTATAAGCCATACCGTATCCACTGCCAGACAGAAGTAAATTGGCAGTCCAACCAGCCAGAACACCCAAGTCAGCACAGGATGCAGCAACGTTAGTTGAACCCAATAGATAGCAATATCAATACTGAATCTAGTGGAGCTCACCAACGGTTCTGGTATCCCGAACATTACGAAATCGTCTGAAAAGCGTACAGATTGAAGGTGTCAGATATATAGGACCTGATTGTCTGGAAACGCGAAAATGGAATCTCCGTATCATTACATAAGTATGTCAGTTTTTATTTACACTCTTGGAGATAGCAACACCTTGGACCTTTTGATTGTAGCCAGTTGTCGGTTGGAACTTTCGAACGCTTCTAATCTCATCAGATGCATATCCAGGAACACGAATATTCCAGTTTCGCTCTAAATGTAGTTGTACATCTCTCATGTCAATGTTATCGACCTTACGATGTTTAGCCAACCTGCATGCGAAAGAGGTGACGCTGGTGACAAATTCATCGGCTAGATCTAGTAACAATTCTTCAACATCTCCGTCAATGAAAGTCTCTCCATCACCTTCGTCAGCACCAACATTCCTTAGTAGCTCCTTTAACTTTCTTTTTTGCAGAACGTGATCGCCTTCCATTTCCAATGGAGGAGGCCTGATACTTGCTGGGGTTGTCAGTGAAGGTTGACTGATAGCAGATCCGCCAAGAAGTGTAGGTCTATTTGGAATCTTCATAGCAGCAGGCTGTGGTGGCTTGACTTGTAATCTGGTAGGAATTTCCGTGGGAGGCGGAGCTGGTTTAAGAATATGCTGATTGATCAGAGAGCTTGTTGAGGATGTGCTTGGGCTAGGTTTAGCAGCAGCATTCACCGATGTGACAGGCGTGGCACCTGGAGACTGGTTTCTGCCAACGGCAGAAGAGGGCGTAGATGATTGTAAAGGTTGAGACACTTGTGGCATTGTCTGAGAAACATTCGAAGGACGATGTGTCGCAGGATGTTGCTGTTGTTGCTGCTGCTGCTGCTGCTGTATAGAAAGGTGTGGTGATTGTCTTGCCGATTGAGGTTGCTGAGATTGGGGTTGTTGTAGCTGTTGCTGCTGCAATTGTGCGGGAATCTGTTGATTGTAAACATTCATGTTCGGCGATGAAGCAGTGCCGGCAGAATAAACTTCTGCAGACTCAGCGGAAGCATTTCTCAAAGCCTGTTGCTGACGCTGCAAATGCTGCGACATCTGGTAGGCAGTAGCTTTAGTCTGAGCGTATCTCTGTTTTAAAATTGCCTCCTGTCTTAATAGTTTCTGTAATGTCTCTTCAGGTAGATTTTGATCTCTTTTGGCGGCTTCGATGGTGCGTAATTTCTTTTCAAATTCTTCCAGTATAGATTTAACCTGTTGGAATTGCTGTATTGTCACTTGACCTCTTGGTTGCGTAGCCACGGGAGTTCCTCCTGGAGTTCCAACGGGAGTTCCTACAGTTTTGGGTGGAATAGAAGGAGAAGCAGTATTCACTTTAGGGGCAGCCATATGAGAAACTTGGGTAGATACACTCGACTGGGCTTGTGGGTGTGCAATTGGTGTTCCTACGCTTTGAGACGTTCCCATCATTACCTGATGTGCTTGTTGGAATTGAGGAGAACCTTGTTGGGACGTTGGGTCTGGCGATAGTCCTTGTGTTTGAGGCTGCGTCTGTGGTGGAGCACGTCCCTGTGTCTGGTTTTGGCCCTGTTGCTGGCCTTGACCCGGACCTTGAGCTTGACCTTGCTGTCTCTGTCGTTGCTGTTGATAACTGATCAAAACATGTTTGATCTTCGTAGCTGTCTGAAGATGCTCAGCACCTTGGGGAGTTTGAGGTCCCAACTGATGGGCCTTTTGCATCTCTAATTGATAACGACGAGCTAGTAACTGGATTTGCGCCTGTTGCATTCCTACTGGTTTCTTACCATTTTGACCTTGTGCACTCTGTTGTGGTTGTTGTCCTTGAACAGTATTGTTTGCGAGTGCCGAAGAGGAGTAATTCATACTACTGCCACCTTGCATTCCCGAGCTGGAGCCTTGAGAGTCATTGTCCTGAGGTTGATTTGGTGGTTGATTCATTGCACTATTATCACAGACAATGAGTCTTCGTTTCTAGTCAAGCTTTCATCCATTCTTGGTTGTTCTCACAGACCTTTTGGTTTTGGTACACGACTATATTTGAAAGTGCTTATGTAACGGTCAGGTACGGAATATTTCCATTTGAGGTAGCAGAACTAACATTCAGGCCAAAACGGCCACTACAAGTCACTGTTCGAACTAATTAGGAAATCCAATTCTAAAAATGTAATTAGTAATAAATGAATTGTAGTTAGTTTAGTTCATGGTCAATTTTACTTTGGTGTTCTTTGTCTATTCTTCTTATCACTGCAATGGTCTTCAATATTAGTGTGGACCAAGGATTGATTCTGGTGATATCGTATCATCTCAAACTATTCTACGAGCATGACGCCCCCATAGAATCTTTTCTGTTTCTGCTCTCTTTGCCCTTAGAGGTTAAGAGGAAATGTTTGTTTTTTAATCCATTGGAGAAAGAGCTGACAGATCTAACTGGGCGAATACGACACCATTCCCTTAAGCCTACCATTTCTGACAATGACATGAAGTATCAGCTTCTGTTATCAAAATTTCAATTGAATGAGTATTTTTTGAATATGGTCACTGATGTCACTTATTCCAGGCTGGTTTCCAGAAGGGACCAGAAACACATTCCTGATTTGGGCCAGAGCTTTCTCTTTCTTTATGATTCAAGGGAGTTGGTTCCAAAATTCCTAAAAGACAAGTCAAAAATTGTTTATATTGGTTCTAACATCTCCTCAATTCTCCTCATGCAATGCCTGACAGAAAATATACCAGTTTGCATCCCCTTTCTAGAGTATTATTCCTATACTACCGGTCATCTGTTCAGGCCTGTATCAGCAAAGCATATTCAGTTCTTGTCTTTGACAGTGCTTAAACTTCATCAGTTCCCTGATATGAAACGTTTTGACATAGACTGCCCCAACCTGAAAAGTTTGGAAATGTCATTTGGAAACATTGAGATAATAAAAGGCACATTCGAAAATTTAAAGAAGCTAAAACTGGCCCATTGTGTGACCAAAGCGTTTGATCTTACCGCTCCCAGAATGAAAAGCATGATTATCCATTTTTCAGATGTCCATAGAATCCACGGAGTTTTCCCAAAAATGAATGTCTGCAATCTGTATGCCAATTCACATAAGCATCTGTCATTGGAAGCTCCCTATCTTGAATCTCTAACATTGAGCAGAATTGAGAGACTTGAAACGTTTAGTGGCTCATTTCCGTGTCTCAAAGTTATAGATTTGGAGGGAAGTAAAGAATTGCAGCAGTTTGTGACATCAGAAGCTCAAATTGAGAGCGTCAACGCTAATGGCTGTACTAGTTTAGTCATGTCCTATTTCTTAATCGATGAAAAGCAATCGATGAAAGAGGGCTTATTTAGACATGTTGACATGTTGAAAGGCACCTTCTCGCAGCTGAAGAGTATGAGTCTCAACCGGGTACCTGTTTCTTCAATCAACATCGTAGCACCTCATTTAGAAAAGCTCAGCCTCCGAGGAACTCCTTTGGTCGACCTGATAGGGGATCTGAGAGTCTTACAGGAACTCGACATAGACAATTGCACAACTTTCCAGTCCATGATTATTCATACAGCACCCACAAGAATGAAGGTCTCATTCACAGAAGACATGGATTTTAATCTGAGTGGTTACTCTCATGTCCTGAAAACTCTGTCCATCAACGAAACACCTTTAGCGTTTATAGAGTACACCTCAAAATCACTCATTCAATTAAGCCTAAAAGGATGTCTCAATCTGACACATTTGAAGGGACAAATGGAAAATCTCAGAAAACTAGATTTAAGTTCATCAAGTTTACAGGCTTTCGAAGTTCATGCTCCATCTTTGGAAATGGTCAACTTATCCAAAACTCCAAATTTGAAAACACTTGGCGGATACTTTCCAAACTTACAAAGACTGAATGTTAGTTACTCCGCAGTTGAAGCAATAACAGCGGATGCCTTTCAATTGCGCAAATTAGTTCTTTTTGGAGAGGATCCTCCAATCGTCCAAATTGGGACGTATCCTAAATTGAAGACAGTGTATATTTCGCCAGGTTCTACTTTTACGGAGGCAAAATGGATCAGCTCTGTGGGGAAACAAAATTATGTGTTCAAGGCAACTAGGCAGCATCTTGACGGCGCCAGTGAGTTGTTTCACGAAGCCACACGTAGGAAGTTTCGGTTATTCACAAAACTGAAAGATAAATATATCTGTTTTGAAAGCAAGGAGATTTGCTATGTCTGTCAAGAAGAAATTCAAGACCTTGAATTAGTTTTCGTTTTGAAATGTGGACATTTTATGCATTATTCGTGTACTATGTCGTACTTCCAGGAAGGTTTCAAGGCCTGTTCAATCTGTAGTCAAAAGATGATCAGTTTTCCTGAGTTCCGAAGATGCTATGAGCCATATACTCACAAACTGCTGGGCATGTCAGAGGATTGGTAACTACAACATGCGCGTGAATCAAATCAATAACGAACGACTCTTTTGAACTGATTTTTCAAACAGAAGCTTAGCACTAGTTGACGTTCGGGATGCTTTGGATGGGTCATCGAAACCGTAGTTTGGCCTGGAGTATCATCAATCAATACAACATTCTCTCCAGTAAAGAATTGAACGATTTTTGCATCATTGTCTCCAATCATCCAAACTTCAATAACTTGATCATTAGTTACAATTAGATAGTCATGATCGAGAGCAGCGCTCTTACACTTAAACTGGAATTCGATACACTCTCCGACAATTTCGGATTCCCGGTTTACAAATACAGCAAACTGTGAGTACACCAATAAGAACTTCTCACTGTTATTAAGCCGAAATATTCCCACAGGTTTCAAATTGTTAGAGTTCAATCTCTTTTTAACGCTACTATGCTTCCCAGAAGTGTGGCTATCGATAAAAAGGTCAGAATAGTGAAGTACAGGAATAGAATGAGGCTTCAGCACTGATAATGACATCAACTCGAATCCTTTCGAAGTGTGTACAACAAAAGAGTTCTTGAATAGGGTCATCTTATAAGTATCGCAATCAACACAGAACTTCTTATGTTCAAGGAAGTAGTCAAATTTTTTAGAGACGCTGTCTTTAATTGGAATTAGAATCTTGAAGTTGGAGATTCTTGCCTTGGGCTTCATGAAAAATATCATTGTGGTGTGTTCATAATTTTTTGCTACAGCAAAGAATGATACGCTTTGCCTAGAAAACCTATGCCCCTCAACTGAATGGGAAGTTCCGAAATAAACTTTCATGACATCATTCAAATTGAAATAAAGCAATTTTTTATCTGAGAGGACAATCAGTAGTTCGTATTCTTCAAGGACTGCGCATTGCTTGATATGTGAAAGCTCCAGTAACCGCTTTGCGGAGTTTGGCTGACCTTTCGGACTTACATAACCGGCAAGCGATAATCCGAGGAAGACATAATCCTGGTTATTATATCTAAAGCTGCAAGAAGATAAAACATTACTTTGCATTTTAGTAGGAACATCATCGATATCTTCAACAGATCTAAGTGCCACATCCAGTGCTCCATCTTTGGGAAGAGGGTTAGTTTTGGCAACAGTGTCTCTTTCCGAGTAAGTGAACTCTCTATCGGAGATTACACTCAAAGAAAAAGGCTCATATCTTCTCACCTTTTCAGAAAGACGTTGTTTCACTGTGCTGATCGAGAAAAGCCATTTATTCCTCTCCTCTCGAGTCTGTGTATAAAAAGTATGAGAAGTGTCAGAGCCTAGTTGTTTGATTTTAAAGGAAAACTGATCGGCATCATCTAATCCGGCATTTGGCTGCCCTTGGATATTGGAACTGGGCTCTTTATCTTTAGACCTGAAAAGTAAATATTCAACAGGGATTGGGGACTCGACAATTTTGAATTTCTTGACAGGATCATCGTGAATTCTCTCCGTAATTAGTAAGTAATTATCAAGCAGGATTAGGTGGTAACTTGATTTGTCAATTATACTTTTACGTTTAACATCTCCACTTTCAGCGACGTAACGCCCCTTCCGGTCAAGGTTAAGATAGTCAATACTGTGTTTACAGTCCAATTCTCTCTTTAGAATTCCAATACTATGTTGGGATTCTAAAACATTGACAGCATTCTCAACATTTTTCATTAATGATCGGCTCATGTTCAAAGCTTTGGCCAACTCAGCCTTTTCTGGGTCATTCTCATCCGTTAATTTCAATATTCTTTCAATAGTCGGCTGTAACTTAATGGGACGAAATATGGGGGCTCTTATTATCATCGAATAATCATCAATCAGGGAGCTTTGAATATTTCTGGAAATATCTTCAAACCATTTTATGACCTTTGATCCTGGACGTTTCTTTTCAGCTTCAAAAATTTTCAAAGAAAGGAAAGACTTAGAGACATAATCAATGGATACTGCTTCAGCTCTGCCCGCCCATTGTATATATATTGAGGCAAATTTGGAGATGAACTTCCCTTGTGTCTTGATAACATCAAGCAATGGATCAACCAAATATTGACGATGCACATCATTCCACACTTGCAAAGGTTGGAAAAGCCCTTCATAGATCCGTTCACCTTTTTTGATAATGAAAGAATGCTCTTTCAAAAATTTGGAGGAATAGACGTCTATCAGTATTTTGGCATTCCTAGCTGTTCGTAATTCACTAAGGATCAACTCAAAAATAGTTGCCTGTAGTTCGTAGGTTTTCGGAGGCAACTCTTTCACTTCTTCAATGGAAACACCCCAGAAGTCATCCCAGCTTCCACTTGTATATTGTATTATTCTTTCTTGAACTGGTAATGAAGAATCTATTTTACCCAAGGGTGGTTTCGAAAGCTGGATATTGAATGTATTTTTACCAAACGCACAAGACGGTCGATAACACTGAGAGTAGTCACCATTATCATAGTGCTGACCATAACAACACACTAATCCCAGTAGTACTCCATTAACGTAAGCATCGTAATTTGGTATTATTTGATAGTCTTCTGAGAGCGATATGGCACCCTGTTGAATTAGCTCTTGTATTATTAATGCACTCTGCTCTTCCAAGTAGTAGTGGGATAGCGTAGGGAACCAATAGTTCAACAAAAGGTACAAGCATTTAAGAAGGTCATCATAGTTGGGTATTTTTTTGGGGTTCTTTTCGAAAAGTCGAATACACCAATCCCATATGCTGCTCAATAGATTGGAGCATTCTAAAGCGTCAAAATCAGAGGGTAGAAGGCTATTCGGTGTAAATGGTAACTCGGGTAAAGTTTGGCTGTGATTGAGCCTGTTCTCCTCTAGTAGGTAAGTGATTTCATCCAAGGTATCATCCAGATTAGTATCTTGAGGAAATATTTCAATATCCTCAGAGTAAGCAAACTGGCCGTTCTGTATATCTAGATCGTCGTCAGATTGATAGGTATCCCTGCTCTTGAAAGATCTATCAGGACTTAATTTCTGATATATCTTGGTTGGTGAGGGCCAACTTTTTCTTGACACGTTTTCTGTAGGCGTGGACTTTATTGGGGAAGATTTTCTGCCAAACACTCCAAAATAATCGGATGTTTCAACTCTCAACGGCGAGGGGCTCTTTTGCGACCCGATGGGGAGCGGCTCTGGCGGAGGGACCCTTATGCCAAGGTCTTTCTCCATGGGTGTCTTGGGTAATGGTTTAGTATACACATCAACCACTTGAGAGGAGGGTTCATTTCTGGCCATTTTCAATGGTAATTGAGGTAAAGTCGGGAGTTTAGGAGATGAATAGACTTGTTTTGGCGAGCTAAACGACTGAGCTGGTTGTATGGGGTTCAAATTAGTTGGTGAGATCGGTAGTGGGTTGGGAAGTTTCCTGTTGCTAGGAGCCCTGAAAGGGCGTGGTTCAGCGTTATAGTGCTCATGAGGCAGTTCCCTTGGTCCTATCAAAGGGTTCTTGAAGCTTGCTGACTCCAATTCATGGAGTAGAAGGTCGTTAGATATAGATTCCTTTCTGATCGCTTCAAGATACTGACGGGGCGGTTTCTCTGGCAAAGCAGGGGGTGTATTATCTGTGTAGTCATTATGTTTCGCTTGCTCAGGAGATGATTGTTTCAACCACGATATGTCTAGTTCATACCGATAGTCCATTGTGTCTCATTCAGATCCTAGGTCTATGCCATCTAAACAAAAGTATGTTTATGTAATATACGGTAAAAATCGAGGTGTTCGGATGTGTTCTATTTTCAAATACAGACTCCGTTAATAAGGTGAATCAGGATAGAAAAGGGTTATGAACCAAAATGATAACCATAATGACAATATAAAGATAGGATTTATCCCTTGTTACGTGTTTGATGTTTTGCATGTGATTTCTTTAAACAATGTCCATTGTTAGTCAGTGTAATCTAATTAATATATTGCTAACGTTTATATTCTTCAAATCGAGGGTAATTCTGCTTAGTATTTTAGGAATCAATTTAATAATTGTGGAGTCATTCTTGCTAAGTACAAAGGAAAATTATAATATTAAAAAGAGACTTTGTTTGTACCGTCCAGTTCCTATCTTTAACCGTCTCATGCCATTAGACACGCTTTTACCAACAGTTATAATAAACCTTATATTGCAATAGAAATACCTGCTTACATAAACACGTCATTCACAAAACGCGCTCCGCTATTCTATTTACACCAAAGAAGGTAGTTTCAGACTAGCAAGTCACACAACTGATGGCCAAACTGGACAAGAGAACTAGAATATTGGGGCTAGCAGCACTGGTGCTGACCATATTTTTGCTGATTACCATATCCCACTCGGATGTTAGTAACGTTCAAATTGTAGACCAGACAACCCAGGGAAACGTAAAAATTCAAGTTGAAACTCCTGACAAGATCCCGCCCACAGTGCCCAAAAAGTCAGCAGAGAAAAGCGAGATGGACCACATGGTTAACCAGAATGACAGGGTTGTTAACGATAAGGGTGAGATAGATGAAAGCAAAGTCAAGGATGCCGAAGAGTCCAGTAGTAACCCTAAGCAAGTGGCAAAAAATGATGGTTTGGATGAGAAGAATGAGCCTTTTGACCCTGCCAAGGAGTTTGCAGAGATCATTTCCATGTCGCCGATGGTCATCTTCAGCAAGAGACAATGTCCATACTCCAAAAAGCTCAAAGCTATGCTACAAAATGATTACGAGATTACACCTGCTCCAACCATTGTGGAGCTGGATCTTCACACATACGGCCGTGAGCTGCAGGACTATATTGGTAAGATAACAGGGAGATCTACCGTTCCTAATTTACTAGTGAATGGAGTATCCCGAGGCGGTTGCACTGAAATGGTAGAGCTCCACGACGCCAACCAGTTACTTAGTAGCCTGACACAATGGGCTGGGAAGAAACTACAAATTTCCAAGGTTAACGCTCCATCCAATCATTGAAAACAAAAGTACATATATGATACCTCATTAGTTAGTAGACATAGTAAGACTGAATACTCAGCTAGAGTGAAGATGTAGACTTCTCAGATGTCCGATGTTGGTTGACGCTGTATCACATGATCCACATCAGGGCTAACACCCAATTCGCGTGATCCGAATGTACGTTGCTATACTACAATTCTCAAAAGATTGTGACTTTTCTTCCATTTTTTTTTTCGGCGAGAATACACGACCCGTCCAACCCTCACTATCCTTCACCTTGAATAATTTTATTCACATCACAACTAGAACATAATCACAAGATGGCTACCGAATTGATTGTTCAAGCTGAGAAGGCTTTCCAGAAGGTAAGTTTACTCAAGATTTAAGAAGACAGCAACAAACAAATGAATATGGTCATACTAACTTATTCCAGCAACCTCACATCTTCACCAACCCAAAGGCTAAGGCCAACAGACGTACTAAGAGATGGCACAAGGACGTCGGACTGGGATTCAAGACCCCAAAGTCCGCCATCGAGGGTTCTTACATTGACAAGAAATGTCCATTCACTGGTACCGTTTCCATCCGTGGTAAGATTCTGACCGGAACTGTTATTTCTACCAAGATGCACAGAACCATCATCATCAGAAGAGACTACCTGCACTACGTTCCAAAATACAACAGATACGAGAAGCGTCACAAGAACCTTGCTGCTCACGTCTCCCCAGCTTTCCGTGTCAACGAAGGTGACTTGGTCACTGTTGGTCAATGCAGACCTCTTTCCAAGACTGTTAGATTCAACGTTCTGAAGGTCACCCCTGCTGTCGGTGGTACCAAGAAGTTCTCCAAGTTCTAGGTAGATTCTGTAGCAGGCAAAATAATATAACTGTGTATTAAGCATTTGTAGGAGCTACTGGAAGTGATTCGTTGAGAATACCGTCTAGGTGCGACATGGCTTTAGTTGCCATACGATGCAGACGAAAATTGAACCTAAAACGTTTATTGGGCTAGTTATCTTTAGGTGCTTCGCCATTCTAGGCTGTGAAGAGCTCCCTTTACAGCCTGGGTTTCTCTTCCTACCACCACTACCCACTACTTGAAATTCTCTGTCTCACTGGCAAAAGTCGTGTACTCATCAACACCTAATTTTTTAGGCGAAGAGAAAGACATTACCCTGTCAATTAGGGTAACCATAGATATATAAAACAGTATGTCCCAAGATAATCCCCCACAATCACTCACCGAACAGAATGAAACGAGTCCCACGATAGAACAAAATCATCCGAAACTCATTCCAACAGATGCTGTTCCCCAACAGGCCACTCAGGAGCTGGGTGGAGCTCAGGCATTGCTTCAATTGGGAAACAAAACAAAAGACATGGATGACAATGAAAAGAAGTTCACGCAAGATCTGGCTAGCGAGGCAGTGGAAGCTGCTGTCATGCGCTTTGTTGGAGGCAATTTGGACTCTAAGAAACGTCATTTTACGGAAGACATGTCCAATATTACTGAGTTGCAGCAGTGGACTGGTTTTCTAGATGAGGACTTTAATTTTCAGCCTCAGAGCAAGCGGAAGAAGGCCTCTTCCATTCACAACGGTAACGGAAACTCTCATTTATCCGTAGCTGATGATGATATTGGACATCGAAATAGAAACTCAAACACGGATAGCAACGGCAATAAAAATCATCATAGTAACCAAAAAATTGACCCAGAGCTTGCTCAACTTGACTCTGAGGCAGCAACTGATCACGACCAGTACGTACAGAATGTGTTGATGGACGCTAGAACCCTCGCCCAGCTTGATCAGGATTACCTACGACATCATGACATTGAAATCAGCCAGCAACAGCTGGCAGCTCAGGCCTCACAGGCAGCTGCACAGATTATGGCGGCTGCCGTTGGCGATGTTGCCACTGATAATAACAAGAAAGATTCTGATAGGCAGCAGAGAAACCATCTCAGTCATGATAACGGCGAGGTTGACCTCAAGCCTAATGGAGGTCACGATGAAGCTGCTGAGTTGGTGGCAGCTGCCGCAGCAAAGGCTTCGAATTGGATATCTGGGGGGAAAACTTATGGCAAACTATTCGGGAAAGAAGAATGTGAGGCTATAGACGCATTCATTATGGAATATTGCAAGATCCATAACATGACAAGAGATGACATTTGCCATAGAATCTGGTCTAATGACCGTAAAAAAGATGATTTCTGGGACTCCTTACATCGTGTGTTGGAGCATCGGTCCCGTTCATCATTGTATAAGCATGTGAGACGAACTTATCATATTTTTCAAACTCGAGGTAAGTGGACACCGGAAGAGGAAGAAGAGTTGGCAAGACTAGCAGCTGAACAGGAGGGTCAGTGGAAGTTAATTGGTATGAAGATGGGCCGTATGCCGGAAGATTGCCGTGATAGATGGAGAAACTATATCAAGTGCGGCAATCGAAGAATGGTTAATAAGTGGTCAGAAGAAGAAGAAGAGAAACTGCGTCAGGTTGTGCATCAACTCTTAGACGAAGAGTCTTCTAATAACGTAATTAATTGGACAGTGGTCAGTGAAAGGATAAACGGCACGAGATCTCGTATTCAATGTCGTTATAAGTGGAACAAATTACTGAAAAGAGATGCTACAGAAAGGGCCCTCACCATTGATGCTGCCGACCGCATCTGGCTACTAAGTCGAATCAAGGAGCTGGGATACACGTCAGCTGAAATGGTCGATTGGAACGCTCTATCTGCATTTCATGGACGCAATTTGTGGACGGCACAAGATTTCAAGGTATGCTTCGAGCGGATGAGATCCACGATACGGGACGTCAAGAAAAAGAACTTTGAGGAGTTGGTTGATCTTCTACTCCAGGAAGTTTCCAAGGAGTTGCATATATAGGTTCCTATCTCACATATTAGCGGATAAAGCGAATAGCCTTTTTTAATAGCCTTTTTTGGTGACCGCTGAAAAACGGTATCAGCTGCAGGGATCCAACATCGTTTCTTTTTCTCTCTCAGTTTTCGAGCTCGGAAACACTCGGCATCCCTTGTACGATTCTGTCCCTGACATTGGCCGCTTCAGTCTCACTAGAGAATCTATTGGAGCAGTGCACTACGTTCACTGATGGAAAAGATAAAAAAAATTATCTCTAAAATCTAGACCATCGGATAG
Source organism: Komagataella populi (assembly GCA_023212995.1). NCBI lineage: Eukaryota > Fungi > Ascomycota > Pichiomycetes > Pichiales > Pichiaceae > Komagataella > Komagataella populi. The sequence continues at coordinate 865,291 of JAKWAY010000002.1, read as the reverse complement.
CTTCAACCGTACCACATCGATACTTCATGGGTTCACAAGAGGAGAGCCTTGGTTCCTCCGAGCGCAACAAGCTAAAGCGAAAGAGAAACAGAGTTCCAGTGTCGTGTACGATCTGTCGTCGTCGGAAAGTGAAATGTGACAAAAAAAAGCCAATCTGTACCAATTGTAAGAAAAACGGTGTTCCCCATTTATGCTATTACCTAGAGCCTTCCTGGGCCAAGCCTCTAGTGAACAGCGAGTTTCTTCCAATTGGCGGCCATCCCGAACAACCAGTCAATGTCCAAGCCACTCCTTCGTCCGTTATTGTAAACACCCCCAATCACGTTCTAGATCACAATCAAAATGACTCAATCCAAAAAGAAGAAGAGCTTAGGCAACTTCGTCAAAGAGTGCAAGATTTGGAGAAACTACTAATGCAGAAGGGCGACCCCGGTGCTCAGATTCATCGAAATGCCGATGGATCCCTTCCTGAGGATAAGGAAGTGGTCAACCTTATAGCCAATTCTGATATCCTATACACAACCAGACACGAACAGAAGTTCATGTTCCCATTGATCTATAAGATCAACATATTCTCCTGGCTTTTCATCGTCAAGACTGATGCCTACTTGAACGATTTATGGCAGAAAATTTTCAACTTGAGGCGTCATTATGAATACTATTATAATAACCATACAGTCGCCGATACTTCATTGGCGTCTTTGGGATCCATATCCACCTCACTCAAAACTTCCTTACCATCGGACACTAATGTTCAGGAGCCAACTTCGTTGGCCGTTGATTTCACTTCCAGCCTTTCAAATCCGTCTAAACGCCCCTTCGAGCAAATGGATCCATCATCGAACCAATTGAAGGAGACTGAGATCAAGAAGGAAGTTTCGTCTTCTGATAGAACAATAAGTCAAACTCCAACCCCTTCATCTAATGGTTCATCTTCGTCATCAGGGGCCGCTCCTGCTTCCATGTGTCCCGTTACTGGAGAAATTGGACAATGTCCCGTTGGCGGCAAAATGGAGAAAGAGGTGGTTAACATGAAAGAGGTGAACCTTCTGAGTGCTAATACGGGAAAATGTCCAGTGATTCCAACCGCTGATTCTGTATTTCCCAACTTGTCATCAGAGGAAGATAAGAACGAGCCCAGGGTATGCCCCTTAATGATTGGAGATGCAAGATCTCTCTTTAGAGAAAAACTATCCAAGTTGAACGATACCAATTTGGCTAAAAGGGCTTTGGTCACTTCGGCTTACAACTCTCCAATGTTGGACTCCACAAACACAGCAATGAACAGTAATGCAGCATCTGCACAAATGAAAAAATCCAGCAGCGATGAAAGCAAAAACAGCCCTTCCAATACCCCTTCCCCAAGTGTGTATCAATCACCCCTTACCCTCACGCCAATGCACTTGGATACGTCTCAAGATGATGACAAATGGAATGGTGGCAATACTGGATGCCCAGTTCTCGGGTGTGATATGAACAGCAAGAAACCCAAATCTAATAAGAAAAAAATAAAAACTTTTACCGTCACATCAGTCAAGCATCTGAATTACTCGAACACTAAACAGGCAATCAACATTATAGAGAAAAATATTCCACCAAGGAAAGTGTGCTGGTTGCTTGTAGACCGATTTTTTGAGCTTCTTTACGTCCAATTTCCATGTGTTGATGAGATTTCATTCCGCAAGAAAGTGGCTAGCATCATTGGCCCTAGAGATGGTTCCACGAATAAGATTAGACTGAGTACATTGGGAAGCAACTACAATGAGGACTTCATGACTGTTTGTCTTCTGATTTTGATGATACGTTTGAGTTGGTTGTCATTGCCGATCAATTTAGCTCGCAAATACGATAGACCTCTCACTAACGAAGAGAAGACGATGTCAAAACCAGAGAATCTAGTCCCTATGGTACTGGTTGATCTGATCAAGGAAATATTTACAAACACCAAAATGTTTGGAAAACCATCCATTGTGATTCTACAGGTCGGTATCTTCTTGAAGTGTTACAATATCTTCTCTCCGGAAGACGGCTTTGATTTAGACGACTCCTACAACACATCCAGTTCAAATGATGCAACTGGAGATATCATTAGTGAATCATTGAACTTGAACGGTGTCAACTTTTTGAGTTCTCTTGTGACCTTGGCTAACACAATCGGAATCAACAGAGACCCACTATTTTACAGAAATTTTCAATCCACCTGCTCCAATGACTCTCAAGCAAACATAAATCTATTCCGTAAAAGGCATTTATGGCGAAAGCTTTGGTTCACCCTGATCGGTTTGAACGTCGTGACTAATATTAGTCTTGGAGATTACTCAAAAATTTTGGCCATTAATTTAGATATGGATCCTGTCATGGGAACCCAAAACAAATCATGGGATTGCAAACTTCCTGGCGAAGTTGAATCTGAGTTTTTGGCTGAGGCATTCCCCGACCCACTTTCACTGGAAAGAGAGATGAAAGTCGTTTCCAACTACAAGATGGAATATGAAGTTAATTATACCATCTTCCAGGGCATGGATCTTTTGATAAACCATAGTAAGGTTCCCTCCAAGGAAAATGTGGATTTAGTGCTTGATAAACTGAATGGCATTGTAAGAAAAGATGAAAGAAACACGGGGATACGGACCCCGTGGGACATAAAAACGGACTCATGTTTGGTATTTTACGAAGATTCAACAGACTGTTCAAAGCTTGACGTTATTGTTAGAATAGTCAAGTTCAGACTTTTCCTAACTGCTAAAATCCTTCTTTTTGTGATTAACTACATAATGTTCATAAACTACGAGAAAGAATTACAAAGTTGTCCTGAAGAGAAGCTAGCCACATATCAAGCTTATTTCAACCGCTACTTTGAGGATACTTTATTGCTTGCGATCGAGGATTACAAATTGTTTGAAGACTTTTTTGATAACTCTGCCAAGTATTTCCCCAATCATGGTGGAGAGTTGATGTTATACCCCTTTTTAATGATTCTGAACCATCGATCCAATCAATTCTTGATCTCGATCATCTTACGATTGCAACAAGATTCCGAGCCAACCATTCAGCTTCTTAACAATAATGGAATTGCTAGGGATGAACTGTTGATGAGGTTATTTCAATACTTGAAGAATTTTTTGGAAAAGTTAGACCAACTAACCAAAAACTACTATTATGCTTGGAGGTTGAAGAAACTAATCAGATTCTTTTACAACGTCTTGGTGAACTCGAACAGGTTGTTTAGTATCAACTTTGACAATCTGAACTCAGGTATTGGAAAGAAGATGATGGACAATAACCCAAATTTTGGGCAATCACCTTCCGGCACCAATGCCTTCAAGAGGCTCAAAGGCAACAATAGTAGCAAATCTGTTAGCACTGTCGAGCCAATACAATGTCCAGTGTTTAGGAATATTGATACACAATTTGTGCCAACATTGGTTTCTCAGCCTGCCAGTCAATCTGCCAGCGTAAATGGTAGCTTCAATCGCCAATCTGACAACAAAGTCTATAGACCAAATTCAGAACCATTGTGCCCTCAATCATCACAAAATAAGCCGAACATGGAAAGCCATCCACTCTTCAGTTTGGACAACAGCGAGAACATACAAAAGAACATTGAGTTTCTTAATGACAATTTTTTCATGGACTTGAATGACTTTGATGATGCAGTTGACGATTTGACTCCGGTTAGTACTACTTTCCCTATATCAGAGAATTCTTTATTCCAGAACAGTAACGAAATTGATTTCACCTATGCTGATATATCATCATTCTCTCGTGATAGATTTCCAGCCCAACAGGAGCATGTGCAGCAGCAACAACATCAACAACAATCACACCGACCACAGTCACAGGCACAAGTACAACCGCCACCAAATCACCAACAGAGACATGAGCAGCATTTACAGCAACAGCAAGCTGGCCCTCCATCTTCCCAGATGATGGACTCCTCGAATCTGCGCAATGACCCTGGACAACGGTCATCTCCGATTTTTCCTGGATCTGAGTCTCCAAATCAAATGGGTAGGAGTGAGCAGATGAATCGTTCGTTTTCGCAGAGCTTTTCTGGACAAGAAGAGCAAGCTGAAGAACGTCACAGCGAACAGCTGCAACCGAGATCATTGACACCTAGATCCCAAGAGCAACATGAACAGCAACATATGCAACAAATGCAACAACAAAATCCCCAACTAGGTGGTAACGTTGTGAGGATGCGAACTGGAAACACGCCCGAACAGCCACCTCAAGAACAAACACAGCAGCCTGCCGCTCCTATTTGGAACTACCCATATTAGTAGTTCATTTAAATAACGTTTTGTAAAGACATAAACTAATGATAATGACGATCTTTATTTTATCTTTTGGCATGAATGATGCGGAGAAACAGATGGCAAGTTTAAGGTCCGTTAAATAGGTGAGCTAGTGAATCAGGAATCTTGTAATGCCGTAAAACCAGAAACCATGTTTGACATTACAACTACGATGCTATCAATTATGCCAAACCGCAACATATGGTCATTTGCCAGCCATTGAAGAGTGTAACAAGAGTAAAGGCTAAGCCAATACCAGAAACTAGCAGAGATGGCATCCTGATGTAGAATCAACTCCCTTACTCCGAACGACTAACTACTATTTATTTGATGGGCCAAAGTATTCGAGATATCCGGGGTTATTTATTCATTGTGAGATTATACCTTTTTAATAAGGGATTTTTCATGTTTAATCATATAATCAGCCAGAACTTCAAAAGAAATGGAATCTTTTTGGCCAGAAGATTCTCAAGCCAGCCATCTCCAAAATCCCGTTTGTTCAGAGGCCATACAGTGGGATTTGTACTGGTAGGTGCGGTAGGAGGACTATACTTGACGAACGAGACATTCAAGAACGGAACCAATCACCTGCTGTTAACTGGAGAAAGGGTAGGTGTAGTGACCGTTGCTACGTTGAAATGCTTTAAATACTACTCTACAGTGCTGACTAAAAACTTTGATTCCAAGGAGGAATACTATAAAGCGCTGGACGAGACTCACAAAAGGGCCGCCTTGGTGACCTTGGACGCATTGAGGACCAATGGAGGAATCTACATCAAACTGGGTCAACACGTCAGCGCTATGACATATCTGCTACCGAAGGAATGGACTGAGACTATGATCCCTCTGCAAGATGAATGCCCCCAGTCTTCGTTGAGAGATATGAAGGCAATGTTTGAAAAAGATACAGGAAAGAAGTTTGATGAGGTCTTCAGTTCTATAGATGAAACCCCCATTGGAGTGGCATCTTTGGCACAAGTACACATAGGAACTTTGAAAGAGTCGCAGGAGAGAGTAGCCATTAAGTTTCAACACCCTTCTTTACAAGAATTTGTTCCCCTGGATATCCTTATGACAAAGACAGTGTTCGATCTCATGGCGAAGTTTTTTCCTGATTATTCACTAACATGGTTGAGCGATGAGCTGCAGAGTTCTATTTATGTGGAGTTGGATTTTCAGAACGAAGCAAAGAACGCCATCAAGACAGCAGAATATTTCAAGAAGTTTCAAAGACAAACTGCGCTCAGAGTGCCGAAGGTAATTGAAGCCCATAAAAGGGTCTTGGTATTAGAGTACGTTCCTGGCGGACGTTTGGATGATTTGAAGTTCATTGATTCTAACCACATCAACCGTAGTGAGGTGTCGAGTTGTCTCTCACACACTTTTAACAACATGATATTCACACCAGGTGTCTCGTTGCACTGTGATCCTCATGGGGGAAATCTAGCCATCAGACCTTTAGTTCATAAGAAAAACGGTCATAATTTCGAAATTATTCTATACGACCATGGACTCTACAGAGATATCCCGTTACAGATGAAAAGAGATTATGCTCATTTTTGGCTGGCCATGTTAGACAATGATACCGAAAACATGAAAGTCTACGCCAAACGTGTCGCTGGTATCACAGATAAAGAGTTCCCGTTGTTTGCTGCTGCCATCACCGGAAGAGATATAGACCATGCTCTGTCCGGAAAGGTTCACACCCAAAGAGAAGATTCCGAGATTGATAGGATGCACCAAGCATTATTGAGTGAGGGGCTGGTCTACGACTTAATGGGTCTTCTTAGCCACATTCCAAGAATCGTGCTACTAATCTTGAAAACGAACGATCTGACTAGATTCCTGGATGAAGCATTGCAGAATCCTTTGGGGTTACAGAGGACCTTTTTGATTCTGGCAAGTTACTGCGCAAAGACTGTCTATTACGAAGACAAAGAAGAATCCCGAAAGCTGAGAGGGCTAGGCTGGCTTCGCTCTACCATTTCTCTCAACATTGCTTATTACAAGAGGATAAGCCAACTCTGGATCTACGATCTTTTAGTTATGGTACGAGGCCATATCTGAATTTCATAGAAAGGGTATGGTTTATATTTCCCCCCTCCACCAAGGAATTGTTATCAGAGTCTCCATCACGTGCCACTGGAACTAATATCCAAACAAGTGCCGCCGCGGTTAGTGGATGGGGGCTCGTCCCGCCCACTTGGTTATCTCGAATCAAATATTTTCGGAGCCATGTTCGGAGGATCTTTCGCACTCCGCCAGTGTTGAGTGCTCCCCTAAGAAGCAACCGCTAAAGAATCGGGACCAAACGTGGCAGCTGATTGACGGACTTTGTCGGCTTTTTTTGTGGGCACCATTCTGATGGGAGACCAATTCTATTGGTCAAATTGAACGTTTTGATTGATCAGTGCATTGACATTTTGACAGGTGAGGAATTCCCGAGCTCAAAAAATGCAAAACTCCGAAAAATTGTCGGAAGCGAGAACCTTCGTAAGCCCTTCAGTTTTCTCGCCGCGGGCATATGTATATAAATAGTGGAGGTTCCCCACGGGGAAAAGCACGGTTTGTTCCCTATTTTTTAGCATTTAGTATACAGATATTGTAACATGGCTCCCTCTAAAATTTCGGTCAAAACTCCAGTTGTGGAGATGGATGGTGATGAGATGACGAGAATCATCTGGAAACTAATCAAAGACGAGTTGATTCTTCCGTTTTTGGATATCGACCTGAAGTACTACGATTTGGGCATTGAGTACAGAGACCAGACAGACGACAAAGTCACTGTAGATGCTGCTGAGGCCATCAAGAAGTATGGTGTCGGTATCAAATGTGCTACCATTACCCCAGATGAAGCTAGAGTTGAGGAATTTGGTTTAAAGAAGATGTGGCTATCACCTAACGGTACGATCAGAAACATCTTGGGAGGAACTGTTTTCAGGGAACCAATTGTCATTGATAACATCCCAAGAATCGTTCCAACGTGGGAGAAGCCAATTATTATTGGGAGACATGCATATGGTGACCAATACAGAGCCACTGACTTGCTGATTCCAAGCGCTGGTGAGTTGAAGTTGGTTTTCACTCCAAAAGACGGATCTGCTCCAGTTGAGACAAAGGTGTTCGACTACCCATCTTCAGGTGTCGCCTTGACCATGTACAACTTGGACGACTCTATTACCGACTTTGCTCTTTCCTCCTTCAGACTTGCTTTGGAGAAGAAACTAAATCTGTTTTCAACTACCAAAAACACTATCTTGAAGAAGTATGATGGTAGATTCAAGGATATCTTTGAGAACATGTACGAAACCCAATTCAAGGAGTCTTTCAAAAAAGCAGGTATTTGGTACGAGCACCGTTTGATTGACGATATGGTCGCTCAAATGCTTAAATCAAAGGGAGGTTATATCATTGCTATGAAGAACTACGATGGTGATGTCCAATCCGACATTGTTGCCCAAGGATTTGGATCATTGGGTCTAATGACCTCTGTTTTGACCACTCCAGATGGAACAGCCTTTGAAAGTGAGGCTGCACATGGAACCGTTACTAGACATTACAGACAACACCAACAAGGTAAGGAGACCTCCACCAACTCCATTGCCTCTATCTTTGCTTGGACCAGAGGTCTGATTCAAAGAGGAAAGCTCGACAACACTCCTGCTGTTGTTGAGTTTGGTCAACTTCTGGAAGATGCCACTATCAACACAGTTAAATTGGATGGGATCATGACCAAGGATCTCGCTCTTGCTAGAGGTGAGACTGACAGATCTTCTTATGTAAATACCGAAGAGTTCGTCAAGGCTGTTGCTAAGAGATTGGCCAGCGATTTTGGGGCCAAATTCTAGTTTATATAAGTAATCAAGCACCTATTTATTATAGTAGCCAGTTTCCACTCATCCAATTAGCGAATGAGTCAACTATGGTAAAAAACACCAAACTCGCGGGTCTAGCTCTTTTTTTTTTTTTTGATTTTCATTCCCCCCATTAATGTCCGTTGGAAGATTATTGACACCCAAGGCTTTATTGCCTTTCAGGGTCCTAACAAGGTACTCTTCAAGCTCCACTAGTGCACTTGCTTACAAGACTTTGCATAGAAACAAGAAGAGACCCCCTTTACCAACGTTGGAAACCCCCACATGGTCCGCCAACGCTGCTGTGTCCAGTATTATTTATGAGACTCCCGAGCCATCCAAAGACCCTTCAACCGAGCACGTTCTTAACTGTTTGGTCCAAAACGAACCAGGTGTTCTGTCTTTAGTCTCGGGAACGCTTGCAGCTCGTGGATTCAACATTGACTCCTTGGTTGTCTGCAACACCGATGTCAAGGACTTGTCCAGAATGACGATAGTCTTGAACGGACAGGACGCTGTTATTGAGCAGGCTAGGAGACAGATCGAGGACCTGGTTCCAGTGTATGCAGTTTTGGATTACACTAATGCTGAAATCATCAAGAGGGAGCTTTTGTTAGCCAGGGTTTCTCTGTTGGGACCTGAATACTTCCAACAACTTATCGCTCATCACAACGGAATCTCAGAAACTGCTCCTGATTTGTCCGCTTCCGAGTCTAAGTTTCACCCAAGTAACCTTCTACCTTCTGAGAGACTCAGACAGAAATACCAACATTTGGACAGCATTACCAAATTGGCCCATCAGTTTGGAGGACGCATTGTTGATATCAGTGACCGTAACTGTATCGTTGAACTTAGTGCTAAGCCATCTAGAGTCACCAGTTTTGTTCAGTTGATTCAACCGTTTGGAATTCTTGAGATTGCTAGAACGGGTATGATGGCTGTTCCAAGAACCCCATTAGAATCCACCGAAACTGAGACTGTCAAGGACGTAAGCGACGTTGTAGATGCTTCCCAGCTACCTCCAGGTTAAGTAGTTTATTCACAAATACAAATAGAATAAGTTTTGGTGTGCTCCAAAAGCTAATGAGAATTCATGCTGTAACCGAGATTATTAGTAAGATTTCACTTGAAGAACCGGAGTTGAATTGGCTTGATTGCAGGTAGCATTTGGCGATCTCTTTGGTTTGTACAGTGACTAACTCATGCTATGTAGTTGCTAGTGACTGTCGTCTGCTTGCCTTAAATGTGTCTGCTATGCTGTGTTCTGTGCCGACACTTTTCATCGTATTAGTTTTCTTTGATTTTTCAAGGAACGATCAACTGTCCAGAAGCCATTTTTATTACACCCACAACATGAATCAGAGGTGATACTGGAACTCCACCCGGGCACGTTTCCAGAAATCAAATCAAGTCACAATAGTACATGTCAACGTTTATTCGATATATGCACGAATATGCACCTCTACAGAATACTTCTACAGAATCTACAATACACAACAGGACCCCAGAATCTTTAATCAATGTGAGTTAAAGTACAAAACTTTTATTCAAGATGTTTGAACACTGAACCATACCTAATCTATGTCTTTATTAAAAGAAGATTCATCTTTGTCCGCAAGTTTGGCCATAAACGTGGACCCGAACCTTGTAATTCGCAATAACACATCTGACCTGATTGTTGAGATGCAGACCGTGTACAATTCAAACAGGGAATTCAACTTCGATATGCCAAACTCAGAGCTAGATCAATTGAATAACGCTTGCTTTGAAGATAGCTTTCAGTCCGAAGTGGAGACGAATATCTTCATGGGTTCTTCGGTAGAAAGTGAGGAAACTACGCACCAGGCAATGCTTAACGGGGATCCCATGGCCCAGACAATAGATCCAAGTGAGAACTTAAGCACAACCTCAAAATCAGCCAGTCACATCATATGTTTCCAACTGGACAACCGAGATAGCTTCAAAGAACCCAACCCGGGACTAGCCAATCCTTTTGAGAATACACCTCCATTGAGAGAAGATCTGCTTTTATCTCAGCCACCTCAAAATCTGATCTCCACTTATGTCTTCAAGAATAAGGATGAAGACATGGCTGGAACTAGTAAAGATGTATTTGGAATGAACGAGTTTAATACAGCTCCAATTAGTCCGGTTACAAACACTAACATTGCTGACTTTTCGTCCAGTTTCACGGCAGAAAATATGAGGCATACGAGCATTATCTTACTCAACAACAGTGAGTTCTGCACAGAAATAAGCCAGCAATTAAACTTCCTTAAAGAACAGCAGGACACCGAAGAGGTTAATGAAACGCTCACCGACCAGGAGCTTCCAAAATGTACTGACGATAAATGCTCATTAGACAGCCTTAGAGTTCCCAATAACATTTCTTTGCATCATTTGACGAAGAGAGACGCAAAATATCACTATGCAGCTCAAAATCAGGGATACCTTACCACTTATTCTCCCCGTGTTTACAGGACACCCAAAAATAACAAAAATGGAACTCAAGGTATGTGCCCATACTGTGAGTTTGACTGTTCAGATACTAAAGAACAAGACTCAGTGTTCTTTGGAATGAAGGATTCTAGCTACGTTCATCACTTGGGGAAAAATCATGGGGTATACGCAGATGGGAGCGTGATGCCAGATCCTATGTTCATCATCCCGGATTTTGCATTTACTGAAGCCAAACGAGGCAAGAAGAAGAAATCTCAAGGGTACCCTGAGACAAAAACAGTGATCGCCAAAGGCGCAATATGTCCCAACCCAACGTGTGTCGAAAAACGTGACTATGTTACTCCAATAAAGGTGGGAGACCAGGTGCAGAGGTCAAGAAGTTCAAATAAGCTACTGGCCTATCTCAGACACCACTACGAGCAGCATAAAAAGGACACTCGGGTGACTAAACGGACGATAGCCTATGTGAGACAAAAGATGATGAGTAAATAGAAACAATGAGCAGAATGGTTTCGAACAGATATTAATATTAAATTGTAATAAAAAAGTAAAGAACAGGAAGGAGAATACTCAAAAATTAGTGAGATTAGAAGTAGTGAGCTGTTTAGTCGGAAATAACTTCATCCAGATAGATCCTGAATCTGAAGAACGGAAGATAACCGTTAAACAAACTCAATCGTACCAAAGTGTCACCCCGCAACCGTAATAAAGCGTCAGGATCATCGAGCAACTTCTCTATAACAGAGATCATCTTTCTGACCTTAGGTTTCACTGTCACTATCCACTCAATATCTTGCTCTATATCGTACTCAACATTCAAATCAAATGGCTGAATTTGTGCTTTCCCCAGTTTAGTGGCAGACTTTTTTACATCTCCATATAGTTCAATCTCAGATGTTTGAACGTTAACCTCCCGGATCATATGCGATGCCTTCACCAGAGCCGGATTGCTGTAGGTATAGTTCTTCAGAATCGTTCCTGAAACTGTAAGATTAAGTGTTCCAGCGCTGAAGTCAATGCCTGAGACGGATACGTCCTTGGTTTCGAAAATAAAGAGGTTATCCAGCTTTTCTGAAGCAAATATCTTACTTGAGACACCAACAAAGAACAGTGCTATAGAGGCTAGGGTTGCAAGAATGGTCAGATACTTTAGTACCATTGACGTGATCCTTCTTCTGGGCCTCTTAAAAACTTGACGCATTGCTTAGGAAATTTGTAGTATAGTTTAGTTGGGTGGAAATAGTGAAGCCACCAGCTTTTTAATTAATTATTTTTTTGGAGATCGGGTAGCCGATTAGATATCAGATTCGAGCGCTAAATAAAAAAAAAATTTCTGTTCTCTGAACAATATTGAAAAATGCTGTATCTAATCGGTCTAGGACTGTCTTACGAAACGGATATAACCGTCCGCGGTCTGGAAACAGTTAAGAAATGCAAAAGAGTCTATCTGGAAGCTTACACTTCTATATTGATGGCAGCTGACCAAGACAGTCTGTCTAAGTTCTACGGTAAGGATGTCATTTTGGCTGATAGAGAACTAGTGGAAACGGGATCCGATGATATATTGGAAGGAGCGGACAAGGATGACATTGCTTTTCTCGTGGTCGGCGACCCGTTTGGAGCTACTACCCATACCGACCTAGTGATCAGAGCTAGAGAACTGGGTATTAAGGTTGAGGCCATTCACAATGCCTCAGTAATGAACGCTGTAGGTGCCTGTGGTTTACAACTATACCAGTTCGGCCAAACCATCTCTATGGTCTTTTTCACAGAGTCATGGAAACCAGACTCATTTTACGAGAAAATCATGGGAAACAGAAAGTTAGGCTTACACACTCTGATCCTTTTAGACATCAAAGTTAAGGAACAATCATTCGAGAACATGATGAAGGGGAAGCTGATATATGAGCCACCAAGATATATGGATATTGCAACTGCTGCACAACAATTGATAGAAGTAGAGGAAACCAGGAAAGAGCAGGCATACACCGAGAACACACCATGTGTAGCAGTTTCCAGATTGGGTGCTCCGACCCAGAAATTCAAGGCTGGTACGCTAAAGGAATTGGCATCTTACGACAGTGGCGAGCCATTGCACACACTTGTCATGCTAGGAAGACAGCTGCACGATCTAGAGCTAGAATATCTGTACGAGTACTGCGACGATAAAGAAAAATTCCGTGAATTTGTACTTCAGGATCAGGAATTTTTCAAGCCTCCCCCATACGTTGCTCCAGAAGAAGAATGGAGTGACTGAAAATAATGTAATAATGTTGGTATCTAATTAATTACGTATGTCATTTAGAAATATCGGCTCTTGTTGTGCTACAGGAACCCGGGAACTCTTATCTTTAACAAGAACCACCGTCAAAGCGGAAGTAACAATAATGGAAATCCCTATCCAACTTAGAGTATTGGGGGCATGTTTCCATATAACATAATCCCAACAAAGTGCAAACACAATTTCTGTGTAGAACATGAGTGCGGAACGACTGGCTTTCCGTTCTCTCTGAATACCTTCAGTCAGAAGAAATTGCATGAAGAATCCAGAAATCCCAATCAATATGAAAAGAAACCATTGGTGTAATGTCTGTGGAATGTGGAACCCCAAACCAGGAGTTAAGATGATGGACACTGTAGAGATGATGAATGTAATTAAGGAAAAATAGGAAACTAAAATCAGCGGATGAACATTTTTACCAATATGTTTTATGACAATTGTAACGCTTGATGCACCAATCACCCCCATCAAGGAGGCAGCAACAGCTAATAATCTCTTTGTAGGGTCACTAGTTTCGACATTGTGGTCAGATCCATCTGTTGAACGTTCTCCAAATAGGAATGGAGGTCTAGCAATTAATAAGACTCCAAGAAACGAGACTAATGCTCCCCATGCCTCAATCTTGGTAAACCGTTCGTGTAAGAATATACGAGCAAATATTCCAACAACTGAAGGTATCAGAAATGTAATGACAACGGCATCGGGGACCGTAAGGTACTGTAAAGAGAAATACATGCCAAAAACTCCAGCAAAGCCGAACACTCCTCTCATTACTCCATAAACTCTCCACTCTTTGGGACCAAAGGGATACTCTGGGGTTTTGAAATGATACATATAGGCAAAACAGCATATATACGTCAAGAACATCCGGACAGATAATATTTCAAGAGCATGGATTGGTCTGTCTAGCGTTGAGTCCATCTCTAGCAGCTTGCAGCACACTATCATAACAGAATTGAAAATTTTGCTGATGACTATTAGCAGTAGACCCAGGTTATTCTCAAAAAAGTCCGAACTGGTTATCTTGGAAAGCATTCCCGAGTCCTGAGGTTTCTGGATCAATGTATTAAACTCTTCGTCATTTTCTATCTCAAATTGTTCTATGTCACTATCAATACCACTTTCTACCATCCTTTGAAGAGGTTTGCTAGGCGGAAGGTAGTTTTTCGTTAAGCCGAGTAGAAATACTGACATACCTCAGATCACGTGAAGATAAAGGATCCTGGAATGAAATTTTATCTAGTCGGTGAGCACTGTTAAGGAGGAAGTTGAAGTGGCCTCAAGGTTGGAAGGCAATGGAGGCCATAAGTGAAATATGTGTAGTTGACTCATTTAGATTTTGTGTGACAAAATGGAGATGAACAATGGGATTCAGTATACAATAATGTCAATTGATACTAAAAAATAATGAATTGTAAGGTTGTTCAGGGTCTAGTGTTACAGCTACTATTGTTCATCAAGCCACCCGAGCATTGACAAAGTGTCATTCTGAGTTCTCATCATGTAGTTTTGGCGAAATACTGTCTACTGGGATCCAAAGTTTAGTTCAGCTCTTAGATAGATGCGCTGTGGAAGAATAGTTTGAAGTCGAGGAGAGCTCATTATCTTGAACTGTACAGCAGGACTGTCTCCAAGTATTACAACAAAGCTATAGTAATCAAATTGTTATTTGGTTATTATTAAGGTAGTGAAAGAATATTACGACGTTTATTACGAGTTACGGCACTGATTAGGTTTACGTTTTCTGTCCACTGGCTACCAAGAGTATCAATTCTATCATTTCTCAGTCAGCTTTTAGATCTTCATAAGTCTCCTCATCTAAGTCATAAGACCTGAATACTCTTTCTAGTAATGCACAACCCCATTTAACTTTCATTTTCCATTGTTGAGTTTTCTCCATGCCCATGAGATAGGTTTCATTATCTTTTATGTACACGAAGGCTCCTGACTTATACATGTGGTCGTGATCTAATTCTTTCATATAAGCATCATGTTCGTCAACAGCAGTGACATAATCAGCAAATTGAAATCTTATTCTATTTTCTTCTGTTTGATTGTAAACTCTGAAGCGATAAATGTCTGGCATTGCCACAACATCCTCATCACCTATATTTCCTATTTCAATTTGACCTATATGATTTATCATATCTTCAACACCATCAGCCTTATACTTTCTGCTAAACGCTGTACGTTTAGACTTAAAAAAAAATTCATTATCCTTTAACACTATATATAATGAGTTAAAGCACTCAATTTCCCAATTGCAGAGATGTAGCTTTATTTCCTGTTCGTCATTGACGTGTACAAACACTAATTCTTCATATGGGTTAGTTCCATCTTCCATATTATAAAATTTTTCTCTTTCAGGTATACCCTGATTCACCAAACACACCAAATACTTCATTTCCTGTAGAGTTGGTTTGATTTCGTTGGTGGAATTTTGGTACGTGTGGTGTTAGGCGGTAAGAAAGGTACTGTTTGATCTTCAACTCATATTCTTGTTTTGAAACAGTGAGTTTATTTTAGGTGTTTCAATCTTACCAATATACTCGGAGCTCATGTTGTCTACCGGAATTCCATCAGTCTTGGCTTATCATAAAAGTGCACAAAACTTTGAAATTATGAGACCCTTTTTTTTGCAGATATGTCTCTATTTTCTGAGTAATTTACGTACGTTTTCATTCCTGGTTGAGTTCTTTTCAAAGCTTTCAGCTTCTGGAATAACCTCACTTTGTCTCCACTTTAAAATCTTGGTATGTTTGTTTATTGAAATCGACACTATAGAACATTCTGTGAACCAGTTCTCGACACCACTTCACCCTCATAAAAAAATCAGTTTGATGTATGCATCTGAGAGTGACCATACCTCCTCGTGCGTCAAGAAAAACACCATCGTTCCTATGGTCCTGATCCAATTCCTTCATAAACAGGTCGTCACCATCCCCAGCAGTCAGATAGGAGATGTGTCTATAATTTATCTTGTCTTCGTCTCTCAAATTGTACACTCTAACTTTTTCTTCATATTGGTAGGTATCAGGCGGATTAACCAATTGAAGGCTTTCTTCCGCATCGGCATCGTTTTTGAACTTCTGAATACATTTGTGAATACTATGAGTAGACTCAATAGGAGACTCTCTATAAAAACTCATCTTTTTCGATTTCACAACTATATCATTTTCACTTCTCATTACAAAATAAATGTGATCGTTACTCTCCATTGTATTAAACTTCAAAAGGTGAGTCTTGATTTCTTCCTCCTTGGCAACTCTAATGAACACAAGGTCATAGTAACAATTCGTCTGATCTTCGGGGTCGTAAAAGGCTTCTTTTTTGGGTATCTGCAGATTCACCAGACATACTAAATTCATTTTGGAGGATTTTATGTGTCTTTCGACGCTAAAGAACGTGGAGGGTTGGGTGTACGGGAGTGTTTATTTTTCCAAAGATTTTGGATCTTGTCCTGTTGAAATATTCCTCGTATAAATGGGGTTGACGTTCGCGGAATGTCAGTCTGTAGTCAGTCACCTAGTGTTCAGCCTTTGAAGGAAAATACATGCAGATCTGATATGGTGCAATAGTCAAGGAGAGCAGGGGCTAAAGACCTTGTTTTAACCGGGTACCAATCTGGATTGTCCTTGTAGTATTCTCTTAATCTTTTCAAGTGCAAGATTACCAACGATAGATATTGGTGATTATATCGTAACACTCTATCTTTGTATCGGTGAGACTAAACTGTATATAAAGTTTTGTGGATGGCTATTGTGTGACTACAAGTCAGAATAGACCTGTTGCGCAGAATCACCATCTCTTTGACAGACTTGGACTGTTAGAAGCGATCTTGTGAGAATCGTTGTTTGGCTTTTCCTGCAGGCCTTCGTAAACCTAGAAACTATCTTGACGTTGCCATTGAATATGGTTACTGTGCTGATCTCTGTAAGCCGAGAACTGTAGACATTTTCGTAAAATACTTTCAACCAAGTGTGCCTTTAAGTAATGTTTTTTCTTATAGAGCCCGCGCGACCTGTCGACTTAAACCTCCCGCAACACAGGCAACTGCTACATGGACTTATCAATAGAAGAAGTTCAACTGGAGTTCCATATCAAAGGAAAAACTGTTGATCTCCAAGTGAACAGTAATATTCTTGACCTGATTCTGGAAAATGGCACTGTTTATACAATTGATTTAAGCAGACCCGAGAACGTCTCCACTATCCAATTGCCGATAACTACAGGTACCCTGGTCATCGGTTCTTTTAGTGACTACAAAGGCTACCACTTAATCGTAAAAACCAGGAGTTTGGATTACTACTACGTCAACAGGAAAAGCAAAAGTACACTACCGCTGAAGAAGCTCAAAAATTTAGACGTTATTGGTATCAAGTTTATTGATGAACTGGTTAGTCCTTCAACGACGGGTCCATTTCTTGTTTTCGATGAACAGAATATCTATGAAACTTGCATCAACTTGAATTCGAATAAAATTGAAAGGTATTTCAAAAATGTGCATCATGACAAGGCCATACTAGATGTGTTTTGGACGTTGAAAAATGCTGTCGATTTAAATGTTTTAATCTTTACCAAGTCGGGAATATCCTCTTACCAAGACAAATTGGAAAAACTCCATCACAACTCGGCTAATTTTGTTAGCTTATTCAAAAAAAATATTGGATTTGAGGAACTCTCCGTGAAAAAAGTGTTTACTGATGATAAAACTTATGCGATCTTAACAGATCTGGGATTCCAGTTGGAAAACGGAAAAGTTTCATTGCCCTCAACACTAAAAGCGTCCGAAATCAAATCGTTTTCTTTGACCAAGTACCATATTCTGGTCATGACTAAACATAATGATATCGTTCTACTCAATAGTTTAAATTCAACAATCAGTGCAAGGCAGTCTGCTCCTGAAGCTTTTAGATTATCGACTGATAGTTATTCTTCCAGTTATTGGCAGTTCAACGAGAATTCCATCTATGAAATTATTATTAACAATGAAGCAAAAGATATCTGGAGAATTCTACTTGCACAAAAAAAGTTCGACGAAGCACTGGATATGATTTCAAACGATAAATTGTACAGGGACTTGATTCTTATAGAAAAGGGAAAACACCACTTAGGCCTTAAGGAATATTCAGAAGGCGCTAAAATTCTAGCCATGACCTCCTACAACTTTGAAACCATCACGTTACAACTTCTTGAGCTGAAAGAGTACGACAGCTTATTGTTATATTTAACTACCAAATTGGAGTCATTCCCAACCAAGAAGTTTCAAATGCAAAAGGTCATACTAAGTTGTTCGTGCATAAAGTTGTTAATCCAAATGCTTACCGAGAAGTCATTGTCTGAAGAAGAACTAAAAGAAACGCAACTCAAATTTCAATCTTTTGTACAAAAGTTTAAAGACTCCTTGGATAAAGAGACTGTTTATCAGCTACTAATACCGCATAATTTGAACAATGAACTTTTATATTTTGCAAATCTGATCAAAGATTATGACTTTGTATTAGGTTATTATGTGGGACTTTCCAAGTGGAAAGATGCTATTAAGATAATTGCCATTCAAAACGATCCGATCATAGTGTACAAATATGCCACTGTCCTCCTTTTGAACGAACCATATGAGACAATCAACACGTGGATGAAAATGATGGAAAACTTGGACATCCACAAGTTGATTCCCTCCTTATTGACATATAATAGATCAGTCTCAAAAAGAGTCGATAGTTCAAGTAACCAAGCGATTAGATTTTTAAGTTATTTCATTAGATACACGGGAAGCACTGATAATGTTGTTCATAACACGTTCCTTACCATAATAATTTCTTATCCCAATTCTGATGAAACGTTATCTTTGAAGTACCTAGAGGATAGCGTACACTCTGATGGAAAAATTTCAATTTTCTTTGACGCAGATCTGATTCTGAGGTTGTGCAATAGGTTTAAGCGTATTCAAAGTATGGTTCAGTTATACTCTATGCTAGATCAACATCAAAATGCGATCCAGTTGGCTTTGGATAACGACTTACTGTGGAAGTCCACTCAGATAGCTGAGAAACTCGATATTGATGATAAACTGAGAAAGAAACTATGGCTTCAAATCAGTAGGAAGATGATCTTCAACGTTATCAGTAATAGGAAATTTCAAACCGATTTGATTAGCTATGAATCTGACGAGCTGGGAGAAAAAATTAAGAAGACGTTGGGATTCTTGCTAGCCAAGTGTGATATGTTAACCATTAAAGATCTTCTACCTCTGTTTCCTGATTTTGTTGTAATTGACAATTTTAAGAGGGAGATTGTGCAATCACTAGAAGACTATTCCAAGGAAATGAAACTGCTATCTCAAGAAATGGAAGAATCAGCTGCGATCTCAGAGACCATTAAGAAAGAGTTGGTGGAGTTTAAGAATGATAGTTTCCAGATTATAGAGCCAAAAGAGTCTTGTTCGGTCTGCAACCGTATACTAATCACCAGAAAATTCATGATTTTCCCTTGCGGCCATTCATTCCACCAAGATTGTCTGGTATCTTCGATTTTAGAAAGCAATGATTACAAATTGAAGAGCCAGATCCACAATATTGAGAAGCGGATGGCTTCAAAAAGGGAGAGCAAGGCCGAATTGAGAGAGGAAATCGACAAACTCCTAAGTGGGAAATGCTGCCTGTGCAGTGATATCAAGATCAATAGCATTGAGGATCCATTCATCGGTGGTTCCGACAATGATGATTGGCAGTTATAGGGCACAAACTGGATATTTCACTTTGTATAGGATTGAAGATTATGATTAGATTGCTAGCGAAGTTTTAAGAAATCGTAAACCGAAATAGTACATATATAAGCGCTTGCACATTGAAGTCAAATTGAGGAACTCACAAAAAAGCTAAACCATGTCAAGATATATTCAACTGAAAAATGGAAACAAAATACCCCCCATTGGGTTTGGAACCTGGGAATTGGGAAGATCTCAGGCTGCAAATGTTGTATACCACGCACTGAAAGCTGGATTTCGCCTAATCGACACTGCTTATCTTTACCGTAACGAAAAAGAAGTCGGAGAAGGAATTGAACGGTGGTTAGACGAAGACCCAGAAAACAACAAGAGATCAGAGGTTTTTTATACTACCAAGCTTTGGGATACTCAGTTCGGCTATGAAAATGCGAAAAAGTCTATTCAAAGAGCAATCGATCAAGTCCCAGGACTAGAGTACATTGACCTCTTGTTGATGCATTCGCCCAATGGAGGAGGTAAGGTGCGTAAAGAGACCTACCAAGCAATGCAAGAAGCTGTTGATCAGGGACTTGTCAAACAGTTGGGTGTATCTTCTTGGGGAGAAGCCCATTTAAAAGAGCTTTTTTCGTGGGATGGTCTGAAATACAAACCAGTAGTGAATCAGATTGAGCTGTCACCTTGGTGTATGAGAGAAGATTTGGTGAGTTTTTGCCATAAGAATGGCATTCTTACGGAAGCTTATTCACCTTTGGCTCGGGGAGGTCGCTTCAACGAAAAGGCTGTCAAGGCCCTAGCAAAAGATAAAGGTGTTTCACCAGCTCAAATTCTATTAAGATGGTCAATTCAGAAGGGACACATTCCCATCCCAAAGACACAAACAATAGAGAGAATTCCTGAAAATATTGATGTGTTTGGATTTGAATTGAATGACAAAGAGATTAGCCAATTAGATCATCCCAACGAGCATGACCATACTGACTGGGATGTCGTAAACGTTCCCTGAAAAGAGCCTCAATAGTTTAAGTACGTTATAAACCATTGAAGTTGCTTAATGTGCTAGTAGATTAGATTGTACTTATCGCAGTTAGTCCTCTGAGAAAAACCCGCGATCTCACGTATCCGAGATATTGCCAGCCCAAAAAACGGTGTATGCAACCCCTACCAGCCTCCAGCCCATTTCTTATCGATAGATGTCAGACTTTTTGAATAAGGGCATAGATTTGGTACAAAAGGCCATTGAAGCTGATACTGCTACAAAATATGATGAGGCGTACAAATTGTATTACAACGGATTGGACTATCTAATGTTGGCTATCAAGTACGAGAAGAATCCAAAATCAAAGCAGTTAATTAGAAATAAATTCACAGAATACTTATCAAGAGCAGAAGAATTGAAAGAGCATCTTGATAAGCAAGAACAGTCCTCCCAAGCAGGTGAAAATTCAGCCACCAATGGATCCGTCAAGGCTAAAAAGGCCGGAGGAGGTCCTGACGATGATGACGATAACAAAAAGCTGAGAGGTGCTCTATCCAGCTCCATATTGAGCGAAAAACCTGATGTCAAATGGTCAGATATTGCTGGTCTAGAGTCTGCCAAAGATGCTTTGAAGGAGGCCGTCATTTTACCTGTTAAGTTTCCCCATTTGTTTACAGGAAAGAGGAAGCCTACCAGCGGAATACTGCTGTATGGCCCACCCGGTACCGGTAAATCTTACCTGGCTAAGGCAGTTGCCACTGAAGCTAACTCTACATTTTTCTCGGTCTCGTCTTCAGATTTAGTGTCCAAGTGGATGGGAGAGAGTGAAAGATTAGTCAAACAACTGTTCAACATGGCAAGAGAAAACAAACCTTCCATTATTTTCATAGACGAAGTGGATGCTTTGTGTGGACCAAGAGGGGAGAATGAGAGTGATGCTTCAAGAAGGATCAAGACGGAGTTACTGGTTCAGATGAACGGTGTCGGTAATGACTCTGATGGAGTGCTAGTACTTGGAGCAACAAATATTCCATGGCAACTAGACGCTGCCATAAGAAGACGTTTTGAGAAAAGAATATACATTGCTTTGCCAGAACCGGAAGCTAGGGTGGAAATGTTCAAATTGAACATTGGAAACACTGCCTGCGAACTAGATAACGAGGACTATAGAACATTAGCTTCCATCACTGACGGGTACTCGGGTCACGATGTCGCTGTTGTAGTTAGAGACGCACTAATGCAACCAATTAGAAAGATTCAAAGTGCTACACATTTCAAACCAACAGAAGACGGAAAGTACACTCCATGCTCACCTGGCGATGAAGGAGCAACTGAAATGAACTGGATGGATTTAGAGACGGATCAGTTGCAGGAGCCTGAACTGACCATGAAAGACTTCATCAAAGCTGTTAAAAACAACCGGCCTACAGTAAACAAACAGGACCTAGCGAGGTTTGAGGAGTTCACAAACGACTTCGGATCTGAAGGTTGAATTTATTTCAATTGTGTCATTAATAAAGAAATAAACTAATTGATGTTCTCACAGAGTTCACATTTACTACGCACACTCAGCTGTTGTATTCAGAAACATTGTTCTCGGTGTCTGCAACCTTGGAACTAAAGACTTGGACCAGAACAATAGCTACATTATCTCCATCAATAAATACTTTTCCCTCTGGATTATTTTGTAGATGCTTTGCCTTGTAGTACTCGATTTGCTTCGAGTCACTTAATATGTGTGCTTTCCCAGCCAAAGTGGCACTGGTGGAAACAAGTTCATTCTGGTTGAGATTCTTCAAAAATGAAAGCAAGTGATTTGCCCCCGGTTCGTTATTCTCCGTTTTGGTCACCCAGTCATGAACCAAGATGGACACGTTGGGGTTGGCCTGCATGTTGTTGTACTTAACAGTGTCTTTATCTGTGGTAAGGACGATTACACAATGGGAGGAGTCGGAGAGCTGAATCCCCTCTTTCAAGACCTCTTCTGGGGAGACATAGGTGTAATTCATCAACGATACATGGGGAATATCGTTTGCCGCGGTTCCCAAATGGATATATTTTGCACTTTTCAGCAGCTGAAGCACTTGGGGAGGGGTCATCTTCGAGTTAACGGTGAATTTGATATAAGGTGGAGGTTAGTAAGCAAGGCGATCTACATGACTGTCTGTATAGCCTTGTGATCTTCATTCGCGACGTAGGATGTATTCAAGTTACACTTAAGCGCCTTGATGGTATACGAGTGGATTAAAAGAGGAGGAAGAGAAAGGTTATTAGCGATAGCGAGTGGGTATTACTCGAAAGTCTGCCGGACTATTGAACGGTCCAGCTAGCAATGAAATGTTGCGACCTCAAGCTGCTACTTCGTTGACATTGAAATTTCAATATCAAATCGCGTCGCGATCAGTTAGTTCACTGTCCATAAGTATACAGTAAAACCCATGAAGACGAACCTCGTTGATGTTCTTGATGATGCAAAAGACTGCAACTCTCCAAGAGATACTGAGACGATGTCTTCAACTCCGGAATTGACTGACCATTCAAAACTTATCAAGGATTTCGCTGGAGAATTTAATAGTCTACGGGTCGATAGAATGGGAGATGATCGCATCAGTGATGTGTTTAAAGAAAAGGCTAGGGTAGCTGCCAATAGCTGTGACACAAACAAGCCCGTTGATGAGGCAGATGAGGAAAATAATGAATTTCATTCGTCGAAACATAACTATATAATATCTAACCCAACAGGACCAGTACCCGCCGCTAGCATAAAACAACTGAAAAATCAAGTTCTCTCTAAATTAAGAAGAAATTCCCAGCTTTTATATGGCCTGGAAGATCATTATCGTCAAGTATACTCTTTATGCAAACACTGTTTAGATGATCTGCAAAGCAGATCCCTGCTCCTAATGGGACCAAGGAATACGGGAAAGACTAGTTTAGTCAACCAAGTCATTGCACAGCTGGAAAAAGAACACCCCAAAGGATTCATTACAATCAAGTTGAATGGTATTTTTCAAACCGATGATAAAAGGGCAGTTCGAGAGTTTGCCCATCAGCTGGATATTAAGTTATCACAATTGGCTGGCTACAATACCATACTAGACAGAATAGTTTCGAAGGATAAGTTTGTGACCGTAGAGAAAAAGAATATAACCCATACGTTGGAGAGCATTTTGAGAATTTTGGATAGTAAGAGGCTGCAGCAGAAAAAAGAAGATGAGATCAAAGGAAACAATCTTCCTATAATTGTTATTTTAGAGACATTTGAGGTCTTTGTCAACCAAAGGCAATCATTCCTATACAATTTACTGGACATTACTCAAAACGGCTCCAGTCCAATGACAGTTATAGGTATAACTAATAAGCTCAATACCAGAGAGCTTTTGGAGAAGCGTGTGAAAAGTAGGTTTTCGCAAAGAATTCTTCAATTCAACAAAGCTACAAGTCTGGAGGAGTTTACTTCAATTTGCCTCGTAAACTTATTGGCAAGTATACCTAAGGATGAACAACTTAATGTCACTTCAAAATTTTACTTTGAGGCATACAATAACCAAATACAAGATCTTCTCACTAAGCCCTCACCTCTAAGACAAAAATTGGTAGAGATCTATTACACGACAAGAGACATAATACAATTCAAGTTGTACTGTGTTCCAATAATATCTCAACTATCGGAATCATCACCATTCCCCGGAGATTTGACTCCTGCTAGCAATATAACTTCATTACTTCAACCAATGTGTTTGGAAGATATAATACTCAAAGGCCTATCTGAACTAGAGACTCAACTGCTCATTTCTGCCAGCAGAATCGTTAAAGACCAAGGCCTGGAGAATGTCAACTTCAACTTGGTGTATGAAGAGTACTCAAGACTAATCAAAAAGTTTCAACAAGAGAGGATAAGCCAAATGTCCAATTTTCAATCCTCGACCGGAGTGGTAGCCAGTTTCAACATTTATGAAAAGTTTTTGATGGAAAAATGCTGGGAGAATCTGATAACTAAGAATCTACTCTTGGATATAAATGTTTCGTCGAGAAATACGAATAAATCTCAAAGTTTCATGTTTAACAACAACATCAGCTCTCGCTCTGTGAAATTCTACTATCTTAATGTGACATTAGAAGAGTTGAGTGAAATACTAGATCGAAACTGGGCAAAGTGGATCCAATATTGATATCTATTCAATGATTACATCAGCATACCTTACTATCATTATTTCGCACCTATGTAACAATGATCCTATCCCCCCCTCTACTCGTTCTCTGTTTTCAGTGTAGATTAAAAATGGCGCCACCAGTCCCTGTTTATACGAGGGATGAAGTGAAGATGCAGTTTCCACAATATATGATGAAATTTCTACCCTCTAACTGTGAGCTATACTCAATTACCCAAAACCAATGTACCTTCTCGGCTAACGAGATAATATGTGTGCCCTTCAAGAGAGTTTTTGCCAAATGTCAGAACAAAGGCAAAGCAATAAAAAGGACTATAATACCGGAAAACGGCGGACTGAATCTGTCTGGAAAGAAACTTGTCCCGAAAGAATACACAATCATTGAAGTCACAGACTCCTTAACCAATAAATATGACAATAATAGCCTGATGGACAAGTTTTTTGAGGCGGAAAAGGATCTAAGGATAAAATTTCAAGAGTATGAGGAAAGAAGCCGTAATGATGGGGAAACAGAATAGAGTAAACGTAGACCGGTAGCTGTAAATATAATTAATAATTAATGAGTATCAAAAATAGGTACTCCCCTCTTTTGGTTGTGCAAGCTTCTTATTACCAGGTAATGCCATTTCCTTTCTCAATTCCAAAAGAACAATTTCTATGCTGTAACTTCTTTTCCATTCGCCCAAAGTCTTGAATTTCTTAGGATCTACCAAGCCCGATGTTTGATCGACACATGGGAGGTTTATCTTACTTTGAAATTTGACTATTGGAGGTTTTTCTGGGTAGTTCTCGTTGCATTCAATCGTTAAAAAGTAGATCCGGTTTGAGTGTACCGAGTTTGGAGGACCCAAAACGGTTCCATTCCAATACGTCATGGTGAGATCATCCAAGTCTTGGAGGCCATAGGAGCAAGATTCCGATCCAAGTCCTTTCTCACCTTTCTCTAGCTCTTCTAGGAGTTTGAAATTTCTTGGACTACAAGCAAATGTTAGTGGCATGGCTGGAGACATGGTAGTATGTGTGTCTTCTTACATTGTGGACATGGTTTAGATGGAGGAAGGTCGTTAGAGTATAAAGAAGGAAAGAGGTAGATTAAATCGAGAAGATCTTCTTGAGGGGCAGAGTCTATTCCGCCAAGGGCGAGATATAATGACAGTACAATCTATTGAGGCTTCCCATCCATTATTGAGCTGAGCGGTGGCTTATCAACCCGATGTATATTTCTTACCAGTGGCAGCCTTATATCAGCGTTGACCTGCTCAACAACGTTGTCATGTCCCCTAATTGTGAAGTCACCCGCCTAGGAGCCAGAGGCATGATATTCCGACCCGCGCCCAACATTATTGGAACATAAAGCTAAACATACCTACCCAATGTCATGTCTTTTGAAATAAAAGAGCTTAGAAATCAGCTTGAATTAAACAAGGCCAGTCATCAGATAGAGTACTCTAATCTGCTTAGCAAACTTGACTCCCAAAACAAAGATATTCAAGATTTGAAAGGAGACAATGATTTTCTTTACCAGAAGAATCTCAAACTTGTTGAGCAAATAGATCAACTGAAGAAGGAAAACAAAAAGATCTTGGCTCAAAATGATAAGAAGCTACTTGAACAGCAACTGGTAGATACTAAAGATGAGTATGAGACCAAGTTAGAGGAATTAGAAGATCAGAACATAGCCTTGATTAGAGAACTGAATAGTTTGAAAAATGATATAAACATGAAAGCGAATGCGTTGAAACTAGTAGAAGACCAATTGAGAGAATCAAAAATTGAACTGTTTCACCTGAAGGACGAGAATGAAAGGATGAAGGAAACTCGAACCGACCCCGCTGAGAACGCAGACCCCAACGAATCTAAACTTTATGAAAATGAATTGAGCCAATTGATACAAAAAGTAACTAAGCTTGAACAAGAGAATGACCACCTTCAAAATCTATCTAAAACAACCAAACTGGACCATGAGCTAATGCTTTATCTCAAAGAGTCTAATAGAGATCTTGAATTCAAGGCCCGCAATTATGATAAATTGGCTAAAGATCGCTCTGAATTGGCGAAACAGCTGGCTCAATATCAGTCAAAATTTCCAAGTCTTGATTCAGAAGATGTTGTATCTGCGCAGAAACTTCTGGAAGAGGTCAGTTTGCTCAAAAATTTGAACAAGACGAAAGAGATTGCCTTAGATGTGCTCAGAGAAGATCTTTCCCGTGTTCAATCGGCTCAATTAGAAACGGTCGATCAGTTAGCAAAACTTCATAATATGCTACAATTGGCAAAAATAGACGTTTCGGATAAGGAACTGGAGATATCACGTCTTTCGATCCAAGTTGGTTTAAAGGATAAACATTTACTCTTCTTAAAAGAACAAATAAACGATATTTCCCTTGAAAGAGATTTTTACAGGAAGAAACTGAACGGAGACCAACATCTAGAAAAAACTGAGAATAATGACAGAGGTCTACTTGAGAAATTGAATGCTCTATGTCAAGAGTTCGAAATCCAAGTTGCACATATCAGCTCACTACCAGAATCCAGCAAGTCCAAAAAGCAGAAAATACAGGAGGAAAGCATATTATCTCCCGATAAGAATCAGATAATCCTCCAGTTGAGCAAAGAGAAACAGGAACTACTTATCAAGCATTCAGAGCTAGAGAATCAGATCAAGTCTAAAGATGAGCAAATTCAAAAATTGCATACAATTAGAGAGTCAGCCAACACTTTAACAGAGACTATGAACAATACAGCCACCTCAGTTTCCAAAGAGCTATTCGACCATCTCTTTGAAGAGAACCAGAACTTAGAATCCAAAGTGTCTGAACTCCAGGTGTCTTACCTCTCAGTCAAAGAAATATCTGATCGAGAATTAAAAGAGTACCAAGACATTGTTGAAAAGTTAATGGGATTAAGGATAATGAAGATTGGTGATCATATTGTCAAGCTTTCAAAGAATGATACAGAATATGTGGTTATTACTATCAAAGGTGAAGAGTTGGCCTTAGTTGAGAACAAAACTAATCTAAAGGGATTTAAAATACCATTAATAAGTTTAATCGGATGAATCCCTCGCTGAATTCTTAGAAGCCATACTCAGATTTCTTTTGCCTCTTCTTCATCCTATCACTGATGAACCGCTTCTCCAGTTCATCTTTATTCTGCTCGGTGAAGCTTATCAAGCTGGATAGTTGATTTGAGCGTGATTTACTGAACGAGGGAGCGTTAGTTTCAAAAGCCAACTCCGCTTTCATGAGTTTATTCTCGTTATAATATTTGTCTCCATCAAATTGGACATTGGGTTGTATTTCCGAGTTGGAAGGGCTCTCTTGTTCTGTTTCTAGTGCTCCTGCGTGGTCTGTGTCCTCGTTATCGCCATCTGTTTTGTCAACAATAGTATCGGTAATTACATTAACTTCAAAACATTCAAGTGCCCTCTTTTTCCTGTCCACATTTGATTCACCCGGAATAGTCAGTTTCACACCAATATGATTTGGTGTCGCGTACGAATCCTCATTTCGGTTCGTTTCAGAGTCACTGCTTTCTGATGAATATCCCAAATCCATCACAGCCTTGCATTTACGTCACAGTCTCTATGTAAAGTGAGTGTTCTGACAAAAATGGGCTTGGAATGAACCTTCCAGGCCCCTGCTCTATTTTTGGACATCGCGTACGCGCGTTTCAAAATTACTGGTACCTGAAACCGTCCGTCGGGTTAGTTCTTTAACCCTTCTTCTGCTCTTTCAAAGGCAGATAGCTTTTCTATTCTGTGAAATGTCCATTAAATCGGCTAATAGAGAGAAAAGAAAATCATGGGCGGTGGAACTTGATAACACGACTTTCGATTTCATAGAGTCGGAGCTGTTCATCAATTTCAAGTTCTCCACAGTCATGGCATACCTGATGATGTGGATTTTTATCATATTGTCCATAGCATTTTTAGTGTCTGATATAGTCACAGCCTACCGACTCATCAATTTAAACCGCTGGTCTACTAATATTGAACCTTTTATTGCTAAAGAAGTCTGTCGATGGATCTTTGTTGGCTGTATATTTGCAAGTATTGCAATTCTTATTGCAAAATGGGTGTGGGCCTTTTTCCACCGATCTCAGCGGATATGTGAAACATATATGAACAACATTTTAAGAAACACATACTCCATAAGACATTACAGCTACTTTTGCGTCTATGATAAAATTGCAGCTGGTGGTTTCGTGAAAAGACTCACATTCTTCACCTTCTTTTCCATCAGAGACTGCTTGACGCTTTTACTCACTGACTCCCCAAGACAGGTTATAAACGGAATCACCTTATTTAAGTTTTTGAGATTGGAGACTGGAGATTTTTCCACAATTACCAGTGTAATTTCCAAGGTTGCCGAAACGAGTCGATATGAAGCTATAACGTTAAGTTTCATGACTTTTTCTTTTGTTTTGTGGGCGGTATTTATAATCATGCTAGTAATAGCTGTTCTCTCCTATCTTCCTCTTAGGGTATATTGGGCGAAGAGAGGCTATAAGGACGGCCTCAGGCACTATTGTTCCTTGGAAGCCAACAGAGTGATCCATGACTTCGTGAAAAAGAGACTACCTACAGAATTGAACATGATTAAACTGGAAAATGAAAACCAAAACTTCTTGCCCAAACTTCCTGACATCGAAGACGATGATAGCTACTACGATGAGGATGCCTATGAGATTAATTCAATGTTGACTTCTAATGAGTTAGAGCATCCAAAGCCAATTGGAACAAAAAACGGCCGATACATGTCCTATGAGAATCCCTATTTGTATAACCAAAGGACGTTTTCAGAGCAATCGAGCAGCTCCAATCTGCATGACTTCAATCCCTACGATTCAAACTCCAAATCTAAGTCAAACTCTACCACCAGTTTCCTGGGAAAAACAATCACGAAGAATTCTTATAGAGGAAACGGATACACATAGCTCATTATCTTGCCCAGCAACGTCTTTGAACGCACAAAGTTGCCATCTTATGAAATCACAGCAAAAAATCACTTTTTTTAGACATAATATATATACAAGTATCAACTACACTTTCCTTGCAGGCGACCTGCGAGCTTTCTACTTATTGAGTTGCTTCTTTTCCTCGTACTCCTTTCTCAAAACAGCCAAATCCTCGTCTTTAATAGGAGGAATAGGAATGTTGTCAAAGTCATCTTGTGTCAAAAAGTTGTAGGTGTACAGGTATACACTGAGAGAAATTCCCCCGAGTATGCCAAACGCTCCCATATTCTTCCAGAAGTATGGCCTTCTAGCTCTCAACATTGCCGGAGACATCTGGTAGGTGTACTTGTTGTAGTATTTGTCGGTTTGCCTTAGCTGTTAGTATTGCGTCTGCAGATTACAGGAGCATAGCGGGAACTTACGCCATGATTGAAAGGTCTCTGTTTGAGATAGTGAAGCAGGTTTTCTGGTTTGATATAACACTAGAGGTATTGGTGAGTACACATCGCTAGACCATCTTTCATCTTCTGTAGAGAGCCTGGGGCTGTCAGAGTTGCCCGATCTGGACTTGTATATTTCATTCGAGTAATAATTTTTTTTCTCTCTACTTCCTTCCCAAGAACCCAAGAGATACGCCATGATCGTAGACGAACAACCTGTGGAAGTGCCACCCAAGGACGACGAGGAGTTGGAATTGGAGCGTCTTGTGTTTGGTGATTTAGAAGGCTTTGAAAAAGGGCTGAGAGACGTGGATTTCTTTGGAAGAGATGAGACTGAAGCAGATTTTGGTGCTGAGTCTGAAGAAGATGGCGATGCTAGTGAGGACGACGACTTTGAAAAACTACAAGATGATCAGCTGTTTTTCGTTGACGAATCCAAGACAGAAGATGGTGTGAAGTACGAAGGAGAATCTGGGAGCGAGGAGAATACTGATTATTCTGACGATGAAAGTGATGCTTGGGAGGACAGTGATGATGAAAATTTGAAAATATCTATTGTGCGTGATGAAAAGCTTAAGAAACTAAGAAAAAATGAGAACGAATCTGTCTTGTCCGGCAAGTCTTACATCTTTAGACTCAAATCACAGTTTGAAAAGATCCATCCTAGACCTGACTGGGCAGATGAAAGTGACTCCGAGGCTAGCGATGGAAATGCAAGTGGAGAAGACACTGAACTCGTCAAGAGTAACATGCTTCTTGACATTCTTTCGAAACAATACCAGGTGGCCAGTAAAACTACAAAACTATTACCTCCAACCACTATCGATATTGATAGACTGAGAGATGCAAATGCGCAAAGGGTTGCACATTCATCCATAAAAACTATTGCATTCCATCCAAGCCACCCTCTTTTAGCCACTGGTGGAATGGATAGAACGATCAGGATATTCCAACTGGATGGAAAGGTTAACAATTTCATCACATCTATCCACCTGAAACAATCTTCAATTCTGAGTCTCCAATTCCAGCACGACAAGTTATTTGCTGGTGGAAGTAGACCCTACATGTACAAATGGAATCTACAGAACGAACGCATTGAAAAGATTAATAAACTGTACGGGAATGAAAAGACCCAAAAATCGTTTGGACATTTCAAGCTGTCCTGCGATGGAAAGTACATCGGACTCGCTGGTAACTCCGGGTGGGTAAACGTTCTTTCTTCCACCAACGGATTATGGTTGAGAGGATTCAAAATTGAGGGTGAAGTGGTGGATATTGACTTCATGAAACAGAGTGACGATAATATACTAATAGCAGTCAATTCCGCAGGTGAAGTTTGGGAGTGGAACGTCGATACTGGAAAGTTCTTGAACAAGTGGTCTGACGATTCAGGAACAGGTATCACCCAGATAAAAGCGTGTGATAGATGGTTGGCAATCGGTAACAACGTTGGTATCGTGAACATTTACGATAGGAGTAGGTTGACCAACACTACAACTCGCCCCAAGCCGGCTGGAACTGTTGAGAATCTGGTAACTGCGATTACATCCCTTGATTTCACTTCTGATGGCCAAGTGTTGTGTATAGCTTCCAGTGTTGTGTCAGATGGTTTGAGACTTGTGCACCTGCCCTCGTGTACGGTATTCCGAAATTGGCCCACCAGAACAACACCATTGGGCAACGTTACCACGGCGAAATTTAGTCCACAAGGTGAGACTCTATGTGTCGGTAATGCGGCAGGAAAAGTACGTATGTGGAGATTGAACCATTACTAGGTTCTTACGTATACACCTTAATATAATATAAGCATTGTACTCCTCGTTACATAAGAAATTATCTTTTCACCTCTCTGTCGCGGATCAAGTGTCGAACGCGTGTCACCCAAAAAAAACGTCTGGACTTTCCTTCTCTCCTCTACTTCCACACATGATGTCTAAGCTACTGACCTTATTGTTTCTGTTGGTCGGAATTGCTAATGCATTCCACTTTTATGTTGATACGGATGAGACCAAATGTTTTTACGAAGAGCTGCCCAAAGACACGATTGCTGTGGGAAAGTACGAAGTGTATGAGCTTAACTTGAACACCAGAGAGTATGAAAAAGTGAACAATTTGAAGGTTGAGTTGACGGTGGAGGAGTTATTTCACAACAATCACAAGGTCGTTAATCAAAAGAACGAGCCTATCGGCCAATTGACTTTCACTTCATTAGATACTGGTGAACACAGATTCTGTTTGACACCAAGACACACTGACTGGTCCAAGAGAGCTAGACACAGAGTCTTCTTTGATTTGGCCATTGGAGATGCCAAGTCTTATGTTGATTCCAAGAAGTCTGCTGAATTTAATACGTTGACCGCCAGAATCAACGAACTGAGTAAAAAGCTGCAACACATCAAAGTCGAACAGGATCTGTTCAGAGAAAGAGAGATGATCTTTAGAGATCAATCTGAGTCTACTAACTCAAGAGCAGTCAAGTGGACTTTGTTCCAGGTTGCTGTTCTCGTTGCTACTGGTGTTTGGCAACTAAGTTACTTGAAGGGATTTTTTGTAAAGCAGAAAGTTGTTTAAGCAACTTTGCTTTCTGTCTATATATGAGAGTTCATACGGGGTATATGAAAGCAATCTTGTGTGACAGTGAAACCTGATTGAAGTATTTCTACCTTGAACTCTTTGTGCTCCTTTCTCTTACGTAAGTAGATAAGTATTCAAAACTGAAAACTTCGCTCCATCGCATCATACTCAATCAAAAAAAAAATCTGGAGACTTTCTGGTATCATTCCTAACTTTGGAAATGTCTGTTGAAGAGCTTGCTAAAGAGCTGGAACAACTCAGAGAAGAAAATAGGACCCTCAGAAATGAGCTGAAATATAAGAAAGCTAAACCTAGCAATAGGGAGCCTTTAAGTGGCTATCCCTTATCTCTAGATGAGTACAGCAGATATGGCAGACAGTTGATAGTGCCAGAATTTCAAGGAATTCAAGGACAAGTTAGACTGAAAAATAGCAGAGTCTTGGTAATTGGAGCAGGCGGACTAGGCTGTCCTGCTTTATTGTATTTGTGTGGAGCCGGAGTAGGCAAAATAGGGATAGTCGATAATGATTATGTGGACAAATCCAATCTTCACAGACAGGTCTTGCACACCACCGACCATGAGGGGATGCCGAAATGTGAAAGTGCAAGAATATATTTAGAGAGAATGAATCCCAATGTTGACATAGAAACTTTCCCAGTCCGGTTGGACAACGACAATGTATTTAAGATCATGTCAGGGTATGACTATGTGCTAGACTGTACTGATACTCCTCAGACACGCTACCTGATCAACGATGGAGCTGTACTGTGTGGAATAACAATTGTTTCTGGATCGGGACTCAAGACAGAGGGGCAACTGAGTATCTTGAACTTTCAAAACCAGGGGCCCTGCTACAGGTGTTTCTACCCAACTCCTCCCCCGGCCAACTCAGTTACTTCCTGCAAGGATGGGGGAGTCATTGGGCCAGCGATAGGTCTTGTCGGAATCATGATGGCCTACGAAGCTATCAAACTAATCACCGGATACTACACCCTGGAAACATTCACACCGTTCCTGACAATATACTCTAGTTATCCAAAACAATGTCTACGAACATTTAAAATGAGACGAAGCAGTGCCAAATGCTCCGCATGCAATGGTACCATCACACAAAACGCCATTGAATCTGGTGAAATTGACTACCAGGCATTCTGTGGTACGGTTCATTACACAGTAGCCGACCCTAAAAATGACAGAATCACTGTGAACAAATATAATGAACTAGCTACAACATCCCACTCGCTGATAGACGTCAGGCCGAAAGAGCAATATCAAATATGTGCTTTACCCAATTCTATCAATATACCCATAGACCAGTTGAAAAAAAAAGAACCTAAGGAACTTCAAGAATTCCGGAGTGGTACACCCAATTTTTTTATATGCCGATATGGTAACGACTCTCAATTGGCGGTGGAATTCTTCAAAACTCTTGGGATCCCTTCGAAAGACATAATAGGAGGATTGAACTGCTGGTCAAACGAAATAGATCCCACCATGCCAAAATATTAGGTAACCTTAAACTCATATGTAAGATTAAGATCCAGATTCTCTTCTTCACGAGATGAGATTGAAACGAAATTAACCAACCCCGCGCTTTTTGCGCGAATCTGGTATGTGATGATGCTCCACTGGATCCCCCTGCAAACGACATGATAAGAAAACACCTTATCAGTCGATTTTACTCCCCCCAGTGTTGAGATACAGCGCACCACCGTTGGGAACCATCTGTGCCTTAGATCTACTTGCTTTTGATAGGCTAATTTTGCAGTGTTCATAATTATTGTGAGTCGCAACTTTCATTCAACCATTGATCAATCGACCTCCAAGTGCATTCAGTGAGAACGTCTTGTTTATCGACCTATACTTGCTTACAAAAAGGGTGATCAATGAGGGTAACGTTCAGCATGCCCGAAAAACCCTCAAAAGCTTCACGAAAGCAATCGAACTCCTCTCATTTGTCTAAGGAGAAGTTTTTGGGTTCTGAACCATATTTTGGGGTATCTTCGACGGACTCAGACAGTAGTCGAAACCTTACACTAACAGAAGATATTGTCCCTAAACAGTTGAATAAATCTGTTCCTTGCAAAGGCAAACCGACAATCTCCTTGTCGCATACAAAGTCTTCTGAACATAGGTCTAGTGGGAAGCGTGCCAATAGCACCCATCTTTCAGGAGCAGACAGAGAAAAACTTAGGAGCAGGCTCTCCAGCTCACTGATGGGCTCTTCTAAAGACATCAAGGACGTTGATTCTCAGTTTGTGGACAAGAAATATTTGATAGAAGCTTCGCTGCAGGGAGACAACCCATATTTGTCAATCTTTAAAGATGACCGATTAATGGAGAATTTTGACATCAGATACATCACTATGGATCAATATTACCTATTGGTGAACTTCTTTTCAACCAAAAAATTGCCACCAGCGGATAAGATGTTTCCCTGGTTGCACGGAATTCATCGTAATAATCATGCTCAAATTGAATTCATTCGTGCTGCAATGCATATGAGGTCATTGATTCCCAACTTCGATGTTCCGAGGGACCTGAGAGATCTTATTTTTTGTAGGTCTGCTCCACTTTCTGGTGATGTAATACCAAACTCGGGGATGCTATTGAATTCTTTAGAACCAAGAGAGATTCTCACGAATTGGGAGGGCACTTCCAAATTGGAGCTCAAAATTTTCTTAAGAGGTTTTCTTTCAAAGGTGAAAGTGGAATCTTCCCTTTTAGACCTCATTATTGATGATTGTTTCCACTTAAAGGTACTCCCGTTATTTTTAGAGCTTGATCCAGTGAATACAATTAGTTTGCGGAATGTGGGTATTCAATGTTCAAAAATAAGCCATATATCTGACATCTTTTGTTATTGTTTCAACGATGATCATTTGCATCTCAAAGCTACAAACTGTCGCTGTGAGTCGCTTGCTCGAGTGGTGCGTTTGGCTCAGATGTACAAAAAATCAACTCTACAGAACCTACAAGATTGCAGGTATAGTTCGTATATTCTACCGAAGCTGAATTCAAGTGTCCTCAACGAGCAAAAGTTGATGGCATTACTTCCTACCAATACTACTGACTCATTTCGAACCCCAGGTCACTTATTATCTTCTTTTGATATACAAAACTTTAATAACTGGGATGCTGATTATCTATATAAAGAATCTCTTGAGTTGTCCAAAATGTCTGCAGCAACAGAAGTAAAGAAAGGTCTGTGGTTGGGTAATCTCACTGATTTTCATAGCTTGCAGACATTAAAAATTCAGGATCCAGATTTTAATTACGAACAGGAATATTTAAAGCATGGTCAGTGTTTTCAGCCGCATCCGACATATTTTGATGAGAGTAATACCACAGTGTCCCTAACATCCTCTGATGTTTTATCTGTGGATGATGAATTCCGTTTGATACCATTTCCAAGATCAAATTGGCGCATATTCATACACTGTAAAGATGGCAACAAATTTCCAAGTTCAAAGCAACTAGAAGCTCTATTTGATGGGCTTGACAAAAATGAGGAGGAGGATATAGTTATTGATTTTCCGAATTCAGGATCCGTAAGCATAGGCGATTGCTCCGAACAGGAGCTTATGGCTGTGGTCAATTTGTGCAAGTATATCTATTTAAAGACGCAATTGACTGGAACTCCTGCTTTATTATTTTGCTCAGATGGGTATACAGAAAGTTCTTTGCTAGTTGTGAGTCTCCTCACTTATATGGATATGGTCTCTGTTGATCAAACAATAATAAATCTTCACAAAGATTACCACCGGCCATGCTTTCTTTTCGAATCCGACTACACATTTCTAAAGAAAGTGGAACCACTACTGACGCACTTCTCTCCCAATAGGGTTCCTATCAATTCAATTTCGAAAACGATGGACACTGTTTCCTCGTTATCAAGTATATTTTTAAAGTCGAGCAGTCTTCAGTTGAATGATAGTTTGATTACCAAAGACGTTTGTTTCAACTTGAAAGGCTCATTACCCTCAAGAATCTTGCCTCATTTGTACTTAGGGTCCCTTAATCATGCTAACGACCTACCACTACTGAATGAACTAGGTATCACGAGAATAGTAGGAGTAGGAGAATGGGCTGAATGGATGTCATATATGCCATATACGCAGCGAAAAACTCACTCAGGTTGTTCAATATTGTCTTTATCTCATGGCGCCAAAACACCCGATGGGACTCCCTCAATGATAAAGAAAATGCTGGCCTTTGATATCAAAGATGATGGAGTTGGAACCTTGACTGAGACAATTAATGATGCACTAGACTTCATTCAAGAGGCATATGAACAAAATGAAAAAATATTAGTTCACTGTCAAGTGGGCGTATCAAGGTCTGCATCCCTCTGTATTGCAGAAGTCATGAAAAGATTGAACATCAGTCTTCCCAGAGCTTATCTTTACGTTCGAGTTAGAAGGCTCAATGTCATCATCCAACCAAATTTGCGATTGTTGTACGAGCTGTATACTTGGGAAGAAACATTTCTGGAAAATCGAAATAGAGACCTCAACAAGGTTTTGAATGAAGAGAAAGTGTCTAGAGAAAGATCAGTGAGTATTGAGTCTACTACTAGCTCCATAGTTTCAAGAGTATCACTTGCTACAACAGATAGAACATCTATAGGTATGGGCTCTACCAGTTCTAGGAGAAATTCGTTCAAACCTCAAAGTTTCAAAAGTGAGATGATTCTTGTTGAAGAGCAAGAAGAGTTGGATAATTTATCCACCTCGGTGGAGTCGCCATTGGAAACAATTGATAATAACGCCGAAGTGATACTTGACCCCTTTGTGGGCGCTGAAGATGCGGCTGATGTCCAGGTGAAGCACTATCCAACACCCATCAAACGAAATGTTCCTGACTACTTTTTACGAGAAACAAATTGGCATATACTGTGTCGAGAGATACACTCTTTGAATAGTCCATATATTCAGACGATTACCTGATTTTTAATTAATCCCTAATCTAAGATAACATATTTTTGCATATTTGCTGGGAGACTATCGTACAAGTTCTTTTGTTGTAACCATTTCTTGCTGAAAATTCTGTCCGAATATTTGTGTGCAGAATCGGCAAGAATGGTAACTACATTTGAACCCTTAGGTAGCGTTCTTGCCACTTCCACAGCGGCTACAACGTTCAAAGCACCAGTACCACCAATATAGATACCTTCCTCATCCAACAATCTGTAAAGCATAACGATGGATTCTTCATCTGGGATTCTGATAGCATCGTCAATAAGCTCCAAATCTGGCTTCAAATTGTCGGTGACTCTTCCCTGACCAATTCCTTCGGTGAAAGAACTTCCAGACCTATCCAGTTCTTTCCCATTGGTTTTGATGTAGGAATATAGTACCGATCCTGGGGGATCTGCAAGCACTGCCTTGACTTTTCCGTTGGATATCTCCTTGAGGTATCGGCTTACCCCAGCAAAAGTTCCTCCTGTACCAGTGGAGCAAGTAAAGGCATCGACTTTTCCATCCAACTGTGCCCATATTTCCGGCCCAGTAGATTGGATGTGTGCATTTCTGTTGGCGGTATTATCAAACTGGTTAGTCCATACAGCATTATCCAAAGACTCTGCGTGTCTTTTAGCCTGGTGGTTATAATTCATTGGATCATTAAACGGCTTAACAGGGACTGGATGGACCTCAGCTCCTAAAAGTTTGAGCAGGTCCACCTTGGAGGCTGCTTGGGTGTTGGGCATATATATGATACATTTGTATCCTCTTGATCTACAAACATGGGCTAACCCGATACCGGTGTTACCAGCAGTACCTTCGACAACGGTACCTCCAGGTCTAATTTGACCCTTAGCCTCTGCGTCCTTGATTATGTACAGAGCTGCTCTGTCTTTAACTGAACCGCCAGGGTTCATCCATTCGGCCTTTGCATATATGTTACGTTCCAATTCGTCGGACAGCTTATTAAGCTTGATCAAAGGGGTATTCCCAACAGCATCTACAAATCCATTCTCGGCTACCAAGGGAATAAATGGCAATTTGTTGGACTGAGCCTTTAGGGCAGAACTGAAGAAACGATGTTGTGATCGAAGGAAAACAAGGTTTCGGTTCATAATGCTGGATGGTAAAGTAAAGCTTTTTGATCTAGAAGGAATAATGGGATGGGAAGGATGAAGAATGTCAGTTACAAGAAGTTGATATCATCACACGTGACTCGAACGTTACTGTTCCAATTATTATGGTACACCTAGTATTTAGACTTAAAATATACAGTTGGGTGGAAGATCTATGTGTGTGAGATATACGCTTAGTCTTCCATGGATTCTTTATTTTTGGACTTTCTTTGTTTCTTAGCCTGAGGCTTGTAAACTTCTTGAGGAGCAAATGTGGACTCTCCAGCCAAGGTCAATGGTTGAGCATCCTCCATTGTAATGGTGTCGGTTTGAACCTTGACCTCCAGCGATCTCTTTGCAGGCTTAGGAATGAAATGAGCAGAACAAAGAGAGTCCAGTCTGTGACCGAGTGTCTCGTAAAGCTGTGAGATTTCATCGTGTGCCTTTTCAAGTTCTTTATTCGCAGTAGTGTCAGGTTTGACGTAGTCTTCTTCGTACAATTCAGCAAGAGATTTGGTAGATTTCTGTTCACTAACTTCCACTTTTTGAGAGTTTTTGAACTTGGCAATATTAGTAGGTAATCTTTTTTGTAGTTCATCAAACTGACTATTGGAGATTCTTCTTCTGATGAGATCTTCAATGGATTCTGTGACATCTTGGGTTATTACTGGAACCGGTTTGGAAGTTCTCTCAAAGTCCAGATCTTCCTCCAACAATGCATCGGCATCTCTCGTTTTAACTGAGGCCTCACCGGCCATAGTCCATTTCTTTTGGGAAATTTGCTCCTGCTCCAATTGAGCTATTTGTTTCTGTATTTCTCTCTGTTGTCTTTCAAAAGTGGATAGAGTTTTTTCACCTGTTTCTAAAATTTCTTCATCTTTGGACTGATGGTCATCAAAGAGATCTTCCATCGTGGATGCAACTACCTTGTCCATCTGATCTTCCTCGTTCAAGTCTTTTTCGTCCTCTAAATCAAAACTGACTTTTTTCTTCTTCCTTTCAATTTTTGGTTTGAATCCTTTAGGGTCAAAAAATTGATTGTAGTACATTACTTCTTCGTTGTCAGACTCTTCGTCGGCATTATCAGACTCTCCAAAATAATCAATCTCGACGTCGTCATCACCATCCTGAGGTTTTTCTAAATCGATAACTTGTTGCTGAAACTGCTCCAAGTCAAAAAATTCATCGTTCAATTCATTCTCTGCTTGTGCAAACTCTTCAGTGTGAGTGTCGACAAGCTCGGACTCATCATCTGAAGATTCGTTCTCTCCCTTGGGTGAAGCTATCTCCGGTTCCTTTACATCATTCTCTATTTCTTCTTCGTCTACTTCGTTCAGTTCTTCATTCAGGGTGTCTAGCTCCTGGTCGCCCTCGTCTTCACCTTCTTCTTCATCTTCATTTTGCATTGCATCACTTTCAGATTCTTCATCTTCCTCTTCAAGATTGCTACTTCCCTCATCTCCTTCTGCCAACTCATTTACTTCTTCATTCTCTTCACTTGATGCTTTCAATTCAGGAATTTTATTAAACAGAACGTCTTCTGTAACTCCATCAATGACGAGCTTGATTTGAGCCCATACCTGAGAAGACGCAAGCCCATCAATGTAAAGCTCATCCAAAACAGAATTCTGTTTGGAAATGGGGTCCATCAGCTCCTTGGCCTGCTTGAGAATATCTTTGACCTCGACATTACTGAACACCTTTGAAGGATTTTCAATCAAATCTTCTAGCATCTTTATAAGGTACCAGTTAAACAAAATAAAATTTGAAAAAAAAAAATATCCTATCGATTATGTAAGACATTTTTTTCCTTCGATTATGTAAGACAAAACTTCGCGCTAGTCACATTTTATGAGTTCAAATCTTTCCAGCTTGCTCCGTACCCGTATGAGCAATTACACCCCAGTGATTTCGTGACAGGCCTTGGCCCCGCCCACTTACTAAGTAGCCCTCCTAGAATAGAGGGAAGTAACACCTCGACGGGTAGTGGCGCCAAGAGATCCACGATTCGCAATCGCCTCCTGGAAGTAAAAATATGTACAGATTACTGGTAGAGCTGCAGATGTTCATCTTCCAGCAGACGAATAGACCTCATAGCCTCCAATTGGAGTGTAAATGTTCGCCTGACAAATTGCAATACCCCGTCTAGACAGTCTTCCACTCAGTGCCGTTGAATGACAAATCTACTATTGCCATATTGGGCATCATGCGCCATGCCATGCGCCAGGTCGGATTGGCTCAAAACTTTTCACGAGAGCCACATCCTCAGAAAGCCACACTTTGCTAGTATATATCTTAAAGCATCGCAGGACAATGTTCAAACATCTTTCCTAAATCCAAGCAAATCGAAGCCAATACTGCTCTTACACATTACTAGACAGGAGATAGTTGGTTTGAAAGGGGCGAAAGAATGGTTACTTCGCTGAGTTCGGTATCCTCAGTATGCGGATGGATTTACGTTTTCACCTGGAGTTTAGGTTTCTGGCCACCTTTACTGGTTAACTTTGCCACCAAGAGCGTCCATGGTCTTTCCATTGATTTTATTTATTTCAATTTCATGGGTTACGTTATCTATGTCATATACTACGCATGTTTTCTCTACAATAGCACCATAAGATGTCAATTTTCGAAGAGATATACGCCATCATCCAGCAATTCCACGACTCAACCATTGGTGAACACAAACGACCTAATCTACGCTGTTCATGGGCTGCTTATAAACACATTGGTCCTCTCTCAGGCATATTGTTGGGGCTACAAAAAGAACAGTGATCAAAAGCTATCAAAAACAGCGAAGCTGTTCTTCCTTGGTTGCTTGGCTTATATATGCATAATGGTCACTTCAATAGAACTAAACGCTAATGCGCTTCAATGGCTGGACCTTTTGAACTCATTGGGAATAATAAAAATTGGAATGAGCATTGGGAAGAATATCCCTCAAATATTGTACATTTACAAAAGAAAATCAACTCACGGCTGGCCTATTCAAGTTATTTTTTTTGACTCCATTGGAGCTTCGTTTTCTCTTATTCAGCTAACATTAGATGCTGTAAGCTCCAAAAAATTTGACATCATAGCTACAAACACTCCTAAACTGGTTATCGCAATTGAAGTTCTGATTTGTAATTTCATCATGTTTACACAACATTATTACTTCTACAGAAATGAAGTACCTATAGACCAAAAAGAGACACAGGAATCAACGGACAGTATTATTGAAGTAAATTTAAAGTCATATGGATCGGTAGACCGTTTAGAAATGACTGAAGTTGACAAAAACGACAATTTTAAAGTCAGAGTGCGAGACAGCTTTGATATTGAAAGCTTGGATATCTGCTATTAGAAGCAATTCAATCCCATACAAGTGCCACCTCCATATCATATCTGGTTGGACATATTTGTATATTGTATATTAGATGTATTAAGGTCACTAGTATACCCGCTGTTCAAAGTTTAAAATTTTCCCTAGTAAAATGTACGGCCCGCCATTTAGTATAATCTGTCAACATCATCGTATCGGTTAAGCATGGTTCTTTCATACGTATACCAATAACCATGTATAATACAAATAAAATAAAACTGTCCCCAGTATTACTATTGCACTCCAACCACTGACAACTCCAAGGTCCACACTCTTCTAATGTGAACTTTGATATCTACTTTTGATATAGCATTTCCGTCACTATCTTTCAAATTAAGCTTTGATAGGTCAGTCTTGATCATTTCACTTGCCCACCAGCATTTACGAGCTGGCTTCCTCCAAAACAACAAAAGTTTTGTGGCTGTAGTATTTTCTTTGGCCTTCTTTCGAGAGTTACGCTGTAATGAGTTGAACTTGGACTTTTTACTACTGCCAGTATCGTCTGAATTTTCCTGCTTTAATCGCACCAATGCTAGGGAGAATACAACCGTCTTGTCGGGTTCCAATGATCGATGGCCCCAAGTACCGTCGGGAACAAACCCCGACGAACATAGCATATCCGCTAGGTGCTGCTCAGCAGGACCTAATGTCTTGTTCTGCTGGTGACCAAGGCCTTTAAATATGTGTGCCTCATTTACTAATGAATGTCCAACTGCTATCTTGACCTGTATCATCTGTTCTTTACTCATTCCTTGAACTGGTGGAATACAATAGTAGTCAAGGTCTTCACGAAGTACAATCACTGAAGGCTTACTCTGCAACAAGTCGGCACCATCCTCAATAACTAGTCTTTCAACATTAGCTCTATTCATGTCGGAAGCAGCTGCTTCGTTGAAAGTATCCACAATATAGTTGAAGCACTCCGGAGAGAAATTTACATACACAACATCATCCTCAGTAAGGTTTGTAATGACATTTCCATCTATGTCTACAAATACTCCATTGGGGAAAAGACACAGCAAAATACTCTCTGGTAGCGCCATTAATTCATCCCTGGTCATGGTTGCGCCGGTACCGCGTATGTTGAGCCGGATCTCAGTGTTATAGTCATCATCGAACTGCTGTGTTCCACCAGATACATGGCTATCAGATCTGTTCTCTTCAACTTGAGTGATAACGGTATTCATTATGATTGGCTACCTGCACCAATTTCCTTCGATCTCCAGAATAGAAAGCTGACGATACAAAGTTATTGCTTAGTGAATTTGAGGTTGTCACTTTGTTTTCTGTGCTCCTGGCTTCTTCAAAGTAGTGTGGAGTCCAAATTTGTTCTTGAATTCCAGATTGTGAGAAGAAGAAACGAGATAACACCTACAGATATTGTGCGTGAGTTCAGGCGGAGGACCTTTGAAATAAGCTTTGATTAACCAGGTGCCCGTCTCCGGCTAACAAATCGTTTTGCAAGTACTGTTGAGCGAAGATGAGAACCTCGCAAGAAGAACCTAAGAGGCCGAAACTTGAACAGGACACCATTAGTAACGACGATGATGATATATGGGAAGACGAAGAATTGCACGAGGCCAAAACGGAAGATAATTACGGATTAGATGCCCCTTTGAAAGAACATGTCGATACCAGTGCTCTGAGGAGGAAACATGCTAAAGCCGGATACTTGAATGGGATAGCGGCAGCTGAAAATCATGGGCTACAAGACGCCTTCAATGAAGGTTACCCTATAGGTGCTTCCATTGGTACTAGAATTGGTCAGATAATAGGGACTTTATATTCAATGGGCGACCTTAAACTACTAGAGACGGCAAAAGAAGAAATACATATAGCCAAAGTTTTGGATTCCAAGTATTTTGATGAAAATGTTAACCTAATAGACGATTCATTATTAAATAAATGGGAATGTCTCACTTCCAAATCTGATCAGAAATAAAAGGA
Source organism: Komagataella populi (assembly GCA_023212995.1). Taxonomy (NCBI): domain Eukaryota; kingdom Fungi; phylum Ascomycota; class Pichiomycetes; order Pichiales; family Pichiaceae; genus Komagataella; species Komagataella populi. Next base: position 821,162 of record JAKWAY010000002.1, on the reverse strand, counting down.
CTGAACCTTTTTACCAGAAAGAACACCAACCGATATAGTGTTGGCAAAGATTCTCCACAGATGTTGCCTGTTGGATCAGTTTATCAACCTGGTTGGTAACATCTAATTCATGGGCTCTCTTGAAATCATTTCCCGTTAATTTATCTGTGATTCTCTTTAGGACAAATGCAGCTCTAGCATTTCTCATCTGCTGGTTGTATTCTGACTCAATTTCTGAAGCTTCTTTTTCTGACATTTCCCCTCTAGCTAGGAGCTCAGATGGTGATACTGCATTCAGTTTGACCCCACTAGACTCAGCTAGTTCATCAATTGGGAAATCGAATCCCCAATTAATCAATGGATCATATGCAAATGCCTCCAGAATGGCCATTAATGACTCTTTGTTTTCACGCAATACTCTCATGACGTTTTCACAAGTAATGCGGAAACTTCCTTCTATACCACTTACTTCCATAGCATAACTAATCATTCTTGTCAACCTAAATGGTACCTTTTCAGGGAATTTCTCTCTTAATATTGCGGCTTCGAAACAGTCACCAAAATCAATATGGATCACTTTACCAGTGATACGGTCCATCATCAAGTTACTAGGATGTCGGTCACCCAAACCCAGAATATAACCAACCATAGACATGACAGCCAGAGACCTGGTATAGGTGGTACGTCTGTCTAACCATGCTTCAGACGAACGACTCTTCAGCCAAAGAACTTTGTACAGATCTTGACCTCTGGTATTGTCCAATGCGTAAGTAAATACTTCTACTTTTTGAAGCAAGGTAAGGTTTTCGTAGTCTGGAGCCATCTGTAACATAATACGATGTTCAATATTCAGTAAGATCTTTCTTGGTTCACGGTAGTCTCTGATCAGTACGTGAAAAGTATCGGAGTTAGGAACCCACCCTAAGAGTCCTGAACTTGGTGATAGTGGAATGGCTGCATATTGTTGAATGTCTAAGTGTCTCTTGAAACACTCGGGATCATTAACCAACAAAGTGTTTACCAATCCAAACAATTGCATGACTAAACTGTCTTGTCTAATATCTTCATGGCCCTTTAACACATACTGGTACCCCTTACCGTCACTTCCTCTAATATTCAGTTTCCTTGGTCTTTGTTTTGAATTGATCACATTAAAAGTAGGGTCAAAGCTTTGAATGCATATAATAGGTTGACCGGCTGAGTAAGTACCTGGCACCGCTAGATCTAAATCATGAGCAGCAAGTAATTTTGGAGAGACATATTGAAGTTCTAGCGTCTTCAGTTGAGGAAGCTGTCTGTTGATTCGTCGAAAGACGTTGTAGTAGATATCCCAAGCTTGGTTCAAATTGGCGATATCTTTGGTATTCCTATAATTGAGAACCCAATTAAATGCGTCATTTAACTCACGACCAAAAGCGTTCTGGAATGAAATCTCCCGCAACGTCTCAGGACCTTTATCTAGCAGCTTGTGCAACGGTTCTAATACTAAGAACATCTTTTCAGTATTATGTTCTCCAAAGAATAGCCTAGACGCATCTTCAAGACCTTCGTACCAAAGTTCATACCACAAGACTGCGACTCTAATCAACTCCTCACTAATCAATTCAGATTGCTCAACAAGAGTTGGACTGTGAATACGCATTTTCTCAATAATGGCTAACGCAGCTTGCTTTCTTAGCTCACTGTTAGATTTCACGGCAACCGCCAACGGATACACTAAGGCTTGAGGGTGTGCCTTTCCAAGATCTGTCAACAAATTTAGTAATGACCTACTCATAATTTCATTAGGCTGATAGATACGAGAAATCAACTGTGGAATAACCTGAAGCCAGGTATCAATTCCGACCATTGAAAATCCTTCCATCATAGCATGAGCAGCTTCAGTAATACCTCCAAAACTGAACCACAATGTTAGAAGACGCAAAGTGTCTTGTAGAGGATTCAACTCGGATAAAGAGATAGAATGAAAAAATCCCTTGATAGCAGGAATCACATAGTGCTGTAACATGTCTGGTTTAACCTCGTATGGCGTATTAATTGATCTTGCGCTGCTTGATGTATCCGCTAGGCCATCATGCGTAGATTGATGAGCGGAAATTACTTGAAAGTTGGCCAAAGCCCAATTGTGCCAAGCTTTATACCAATTACTATCAAAGTGAGTTGCCAAAAGATAAGATCCGAGAATACTTCCAGTTGCTTCTTCGTTTCTCCAGTTAGGATTAAGTGTAACTTTCCATTCACCTTGTTTCAGATAGCATCTTGCCAAGAGCTTGGTATACTCTTCAACATGTTTTGCCGCACCAGGTACTTCGGTAGGCAAAGGCTGTGTGATTGCCTCATTTTCATTCAACCCCAGATCTCTTGAAAGCTTTGATGTGAAGTCAATAAGATGATTTAAAGCAGCTCTCTGTTGACCGGATGCCCACATATATTTCAATTGGGCATAAACTACTTGTGGAGGAGCACGAGATGGTCTTGGATTATCAGAATCCCCTTCATCTAACAATGAGTTTAAAGACTTTTCGGCTAAACCTAGTCTTCCACTCTTTCGGCACAAGTTTGCAAACTTAATCCACATTTCCATATCTTGTTTAGGTTTGACAACAAGAGCACGGACTTTCAGCATTCGTTGCCATATATCCACATTTCTTTGACATCCGAGTAACCTTTTAGTCCAGGTTTGTCTCATCATAGCCCTCTTTTCGGATCCTTGTGGATAACATTTGTACCTTATGATTTCTTCCAGTTCAGCTAACATTTGAACACGCACAACCACACTGTAAGCCCTATTGTAAGATTCACTTACTAGAGCGGTCATTTCAGTTATCAACAAATCTCTGGCTCTTAGAATTTGAGTTGAAGCTCCCTCAAAGTTGTTTCTATGAAGACATAAAACTGCATTGAAAAATGCTTTGTCTGGGGACTCATGCTTCATAATACTAATATATGTGTCCATTCTATCCCATTGACCTAGACCCCAAGAAGCAGCCGCTGCTAGTGGCGCAATGGCTCTTCGGATCTCAGTGGAAGAGTTTTGCCATTTATCTTGAGCTAGCTCAGAAAGTTGCTCCCATTCACCCAAGGCGTGCAAAGATCTCATTTTACCCATCGTTATATCCATAGAATTGGGATCTTCCTTTTCTCGTTCATTGTAGGCGTTTAATGCATCATCCCATCTTTGAAGCTTTTCGTACCAAGTTTCTTTCAGCTGTAAGTCATGATGCTGTTGGGCTTGCTTAAGAATTCCAATAGCAGCATCTGATTGTTGTAACTGATTGTTGATACTAATTAAAGACTCAATGGTAGGAGTGGATGGTTCTTGAATGAACTCCAACTCCTTATAATGCAGCGCTTTTGCGTAAGCATGGCATCGTTTTGCATACTGACCTAGGGTTGGCACTCTTATGGGTAGAGGTTTATCGTCACGCTCCATAAATTCGACTACATTTAGTAGTTGTTGATGAATTTCAGGGGGGTTCTGAACAGCGGACAGAGCAATTCCAATAGCTTGAATCAAGTCATTCCTGTTTTGAGGAGACAATTCGTTCCAGCAACTAGCAAAACTCACATTGAAAAGGTCTTTGGTAAGTGGTACGTAATCACTTGCCAGAGTAGAGCAAGCTCTGAGTGCATGAGATGGGGATTCTCTTAACAGCTCTAAACTAAGGCGCATAATCCATTCCACCCAATCCACTTTGGTTCGGCACTGACTGGCATCCCAAGCGTGTCTTAAAGCTTGTTGATTGAGAGTGAGCTTGTTAGAGGAAGGTTCAATTTCCATGGCTTCAGTTCTCAAAGATTCATGTTCAGGTCCAATTATTAAATTCTGAGGTAATTTTTGGCCATTTAACAGTTTTTCCATTAATTGTTCATAGACAGGAAATTTCCATTTATGTTGAATTAAAATTTTGTTAATCAGAGGAATAAAGACCAGAAAGTTTTCTTTCATTTGAAGTAGCATGATAGATATCGTGTTCATGATTGTCTTTTTAAGATCCTCACTTGAATTCGTCTCTAACGCTCTTAAAAGGGGATGAATGATTCTTGAAGATAAATCATTGAGATGAACTGTACTTGCCAATTTTCCAATAGTTTCAATGGAAGCTTTTCTCAACCTGTAGGGAGAAAATTCAAACAGTGCAACTATTTGTGGAATGACAAGATGAACATACAGGTCTATATTCGATCCAAGCACCACAAACGTATTTAACACTGCTAAGGAGGCTTCTCTTTCAGAAGAACTATCCGTTTCTAAAACTTCCAACATCAAAGGAAGAATCTCAGTTAAATATAATTTGAACTCTCCATCCATAGCAGAAGAGATGATCTGGATTAATCCTAATATGGTCACTGTCAGATTTGGTGTAGCAAAGTATTTTTTGATCAAAACGAAAATATCCTTCAGGTATGGTCTGACATGTTGTTTGACAATGTTGATGAGCTTTCCTAGTTGATTGAAGTAGAACTCTAATCTAACATCTGGATAGTTCATCATTACGTGAATAAACCCTGGAATGACATGGTTCAGGAAAGGAATGCATTTAGTATTCAATGTTTGGTAAATGTAGATTACTGCTTGAGCTACTGCTGTATGGTGATTTACTAGAGAACTGTCTTTTAGTATCTTCATCAAAGTGGTTATTACAACTGTGGGGTAAAACTCTTCGTTTGAGGGGGACATTCCTTGCATCAGCAAAGAGACATCAATGGGTGGCGCATTTTGTTCAGTTATTTGCTCCATAGGTAATGAACTTTTGATCTTCCAATCAACTTCCCGATGCTTATATGGATCCAATGCTCCCAGAACCCCTAGCAATCGAACTGTCTCTCTTCTTATTGTCTGCGAGCTTTCTGATTTCAAAATGGTAACAAGCATACCAAGTAGTTGGGGGTAATCTAAAAGCGGTTCAATCACGTAGCCGGAAGAGCTAGCCAATTGACCCAATGCACGAAGAGCGGTATCTCTTTTGTGACCAGCACTCTGATCCTGAAAAGTATCTAAGAATATAGGCATCATTTCGTGAATAAAAGGCTTCATGTCTTCACCAGAGACTACTGCAAGCTCTCCAATCGCTTGAATCGCATTAATGGACGCACCTGAAGACTGATCTTTTGCCTTTGGAATTAAGACATCTAAAATTTGTTTCACGTAAGGTTTGGTGACGTCTTTGGAATGAGAGATAAGTGTAGATAGTATGGCCGCTGTTTCTTCTCTTCTCTTGGAACTTCCGTCGTACTCTAGAGTGGTCAACAATTGCATTAAAAGTTTTCTCAACGAGGGTACAATGTAAGCAGGGTTTATAGCGGATAAACGTCCTATGATTTTAATTGCAGCCTTCCTTATTTCGAAGTTACCATCGTTTGTAGCAACGAAAAGTAGTTTTGCGTTGTCCGCCTGAGAAAGTTGAGGGTCAAAGTTTTCTCCAAGTACCTTCAGAACTTCAAGCCTTATTTCCGAAACAGGGTCTGTTATACAAATGACTAGAAGCTTTCCTAATACTTCATTTACAGCCTTCAAAGAACTTTCACTGGTTTGATAACAGATAGAATCCTTCATAAACAAAGCACATGTAGTTAAGGCAGCACGTTTTCTCACTTCAATATTATCATGGTCAACATAAGTCATCACAGAAAAGCGAGTAAAATCAGTGAGATTATAGTCTGCAAAATGAAAGCTACTGAGTACTTTCAGAGCTTGTATGATAACGGTTACATCTGGATCCTCATCGGGGTCTCGAAGATTCTGTTCATATCCACTTTCAGTAGAATAACCAGTATATGCTTTCTCATATATCAGAGTTCCTCCATCTCGTTGTAACATTTGCTGTCTGTATTCTTGTGCTAATGACGTATTCATTTGTCTTTTGTAGCCCTGAGATCCAGGGTGCTTGTATTCATAGCCACTCAGACAAAGAGTTACTATCTTAATCAAACGCTCATTAATAGCCGGCTCAAGTGCTGGAAGCTTTTCTATCAGAACTTGTAATGTTTGGATCATGTTATCATTGATAGAGCATTTGAAAATACGATTCAGGGTATGATAGTTATTGATGTATCTTGTCATAGAAGAGCCGATAGCTAAAGCAATGTTCTCTAGGCAGTAAAAGCATGCAGGTTCAATTTCACGTCTTGCCTTTACAGATTTGACGGCAAGGGCTTCGTCAATATTGGTCAAGATACCTTCTAAGTAATCAACAATACGGCTCTTAACTTCAGTTGCAATGTCACCGATTGCCACAAAGATGAATTCTCTATCTCTTGGTATTTTGAGCTGAGTAAAATAATATAATAATACCCTGTGAAGATGCTTCTCCACAAAATTTGCACGGTTATAATGAGCAAGTTTGGGTATAATGCTGGAAAACTCCCTTCTTATAATTACATTCTTGTGGTCTTTAAGTTTGTTCAGATTATCATACAGTTCATCAAGTTTATCTGAGAGTAAATTCGTACCTTTGATAACCAATTCTCGATAACAGAGCAATGATCCATGTATAACTTCAACAGCAGTGTTACTAATAGTCGTGCTACTATTTGGAGTTGTCTTGAAGCATTGACTGGCTTCAGTATATAGGGCACTAAACCAAAATTGAGCCATTTGACTATCTCTCTCATAGACTATAGAAAGACAATATCTCATTGCAATGGCTGCATCTTCTCTTATGATCAGCTTGGAATCCCTGAGAGCTATCCATATGTTCTCAAGAATCTTGTGAACATAGTTATAAATTGAGGTGGATAAATTATAAGATAGAGAAGTGATAATCAACACTGCTGCGTGTCTGTATTCTTGTTTGTTATCAGGATTGAGCCATTCAATTGCCCGTGGCATGTAAAATTCCACCAGTGGTCCAGCCAGTGCACTTCCTGGGATAGCAAGTTTCCCCAGCGTCCTAGTGGCATTATACATAACTTCTAAATCGGAGGAAGGAATCAATTTGTCTAAGTATGTCTTTAGAACCGTTCGCTTGATTTTTCGGTCTTCTGTATTAGAATTAGAAGATGCCACCAGATCGTCATTTCCATCAGAGTTGAGATCAAGTAGTGCATTGATGGCTTCAACACCACCTAGTTTTTCCCAGCTATTTTTGCTTTCTATTAGATCACTGATACGCTTATAGACATCAGAGTTGTAAGCTTTAACCTGTTCAATCGGAGTGAACTCTCGGGAAACGGAAAGCAGGTGTTCTTTGAGGTTTCTTGCAGAGAGCAGTCGCCGCTGAGAATTGCGGGATCGCAAACCATTGAAAACCTGGTCCAATGTGTACAACTCTGCTTGTGTCATACTGTACGGCAGGCAGAAGAGCTCAATGATGTTGATAGAGAGGAGGGCTGACAATAAAGATAGAGCATCTTCACTTTTCCGGTACACTACCTTATCTGAGTGGATAAATGACAAATAGAGCAAGTGCAAAGTGGTGTTCAAGACCCCTCTACAGTGTCTCCGAAGGCACTTTTAAAACCAAATAGTTGATATGTAGAAGTAAATTCAATACTAAAATGGCTATATAAGGAAATATTTTTTTTCGTTGATAATAATATCTTTCAAGGAACACTGAATAGAGAGAAGTTCCTCACAATGTTTGGACCATATTCGTCGTAGTCTTGCTTGGTATGGCAGTAACTCTTGAATTCACTTGTCTGCGCTAGCAGAGAGCCTCCAAACCAAACAGCATTTTTCTGACGCTTGTGGCTGATAACTTGTACCTCAACTCCACTAGATTTTGCACCACTTGTGCGTTCACTAGAGGCCACACGCTCGTTGACAATCTGCTTAAGGTCCCTTTGCAGACGTCTCCCAAAGTCTTTAAACATTGTTGAACCACCACTCAAAACAATGTTTTTGTATAAGTTTTTACGGACATCTATGGGGGAAGCTTGTATAACCTGATCAACAATTGTGGGCAGGGGAGTTAGGAAATCGGAACTGGCAATTTCGGGGTTGAAGAAAATCTCTGGGGCCAAAAACCTTTCGTATCCAACGTCGACAGTTAGACTTCGGGATTTATCAACGGTCTCTACCATGTACTGAGCAAACTTTTCAGGGTTAGAGTCGAATCGGTTGAATTCCTTCACAATGTCAGAAGAAGTGTAACAAAACTGCTGCTTGATCTGCTCTGCAGTACGCAATGATGTATCTGGCTCACCACGATCACGCAACAATGTTTGAATAAAGAGTGTGATATCTCTACCAGCCAGAGGGATGTTCTTGATAGCGGAACCAATGACATAACCTTCAGCCACAGGAATTACATGAGTGACACCATCTCCTGAATCAATCACGGTACCGGTTAGAGAACGATCTTGAACTTTCGATGAGGTCCAAGAAGCTGCCAGTGCGAGCACTGCCTGGACTGCAATGTACAAACCAGCACAATTGAAAGATTCAAACATGACCTCGGCAGTATTTTCTCTGTTTTCAGGAGGATTCAAAGGGGGCTCAGTCAACAAAAAGTAGTGGTCCTCTGGTTCACATCTAAGGTACTTGAATATAGAGTTCTCCCAGAATCTCTCCATATGGTCCCAGTTCTCTACCTGACCATGTCTAATTGGGTAGTTAAGAGAGTAAGAGGGGCCTTTTGCAGCCTCTAAAGCTTCTTCCCCGATGTAGAAATCAAGGTCTTCCATTCCACGTTTTATAGACAGATTTCCACCAGATGTTTGGCCACCCCTCGAGGAGGTTGATTTGTTATATTTTGAGTTGGAGTTCTCAGCACGAGTTGCAATTGCAGTAGGAAAAACCCATGAAGGTAGATCGTTACCTGCAAATCCCAATTTAGTGAGACCAGTACCATTGTCCATGACAATGGCCGGCGTGTTTATGCTGGACATTTTTTGATTGTATTGATGGAATTGGAGTTGTAACAAAAGATCAACATCGAAGTTGAGGTGTTGTACATGGCCGAAAGAGCCGTTTTCGCGACGGAGTATCTGCGATCTCAAAGGAACGGAATTAAGAGGCTTGAAAGGGTTCGCTCACCTACGAATAATAGGAAGGTCAGAGCAGAGGCAGAAGAAGTCAGTAATTATTAAAAGTGGTTACAATATTGGTATATCATTTATTATCTTGATAAGTTTCTAGTATTCATCCTTTCCGGAGATGATCACATTGTTGATCTTCAAGATCATCCGCGTCAACTGTGTAGCTAAGAGCAGCTGTTGCTTCTTACCAATTAGAGGATCAATCACAAAGAGTTCTTTCATATCATTTTGGCTCGAGCCCAAACAGTCAACTCCTAAGTTTGTATTAGACTCAGTAGCATGACGAGCTTTCAAAGTCGAAACTGTAGCAATAGGGTCGAGACCAGAATTCTCAGCAAGTGCCATAGGAATACAGTCCAAGGCATCAGCAAAAGCACGGAATGCGTATTGATCAATACCCTTCTGGCTGTCTGCAGCAGCAGAAACAGCAAGAGAGCAAGAAATCTCAGCAGCACCTCCACCGTAAACGACTCTGTTGTCTCGTACCAAGTTTCTCACTACACACAATGAGTCGTGTAATGCTCTGGTCGACTCATCGACAATCATCTTAGAGGAGCCTCGAAGGAGAGCTGTCACAGCTCGAGTGTTGGCACATTCTTCTATAACCAGCATTCGTTCCCGGGTAGTACCCATTTCCAGTTCTCGGACAATTCCAGCGTGACCCAACTTTTCAGCAGACAGATCTTCGAAACGCGGCACAATCTTACCACGAGTAGCAATAGCAATGGCTTCTAATTCTGGACCTCCAACCCAACGGATAGCTGGCAAGTTATTTTGCAGTAGCAGATGGTTAGCTTCGTCGTCGAAACCCCACTGGCATACTACCAGGTTTGCGCCAGCACGCTGAACATGACCAATCATTTCAGCAAATGCATCCTGTTCGTACTTTTGCAGAGCCTCGAATTCTTCAACGGTACCAATGTTGAGCTTGTGTTTAGTCTTTGGTTTTGGTGGTTCGAATGGACACGTTAAAATTGCAATACGGGCGTCTTCAATAACCTTTGGCATTTGTGGGTGACTGAGTTCCTTGTCGACCAGCACACCACGGATAAGACGAGACTCTTGTAGAGATCCTCCGACCTTTCCTTCAATCTTGATGAGTTCAAAGTCAACATCACGACGCGACAAATCAGCTACTGCAAGAACACATTCAACGGCCATCTTGGCAAATTTATCCTGGAACTTGGAAACGATCTTTGAGCCCAGGGAAGTTTTAGCAGCTTTGAACAGCTCAGAGTCTGGTTCAGCGTTACGGTCAACCTGGTCTCCTTCATAGACTATAACCTGGTCGGCAATCTTATCCAAATTGGCAACAGCAACTTTGCAAGCCTCATGCAGTCCATCACCAATCTTGATGGGGTGAATACCCTTTTCTATGAGTTCTAAAGCCTGATCCAACATAGCACCGGCCAAAACGACTACACCCGTGGTACCGTCACCAATTTCGTCATCTTGAGATTTGGACAATTCAACTAGTAATTTGGCGATTTCGTCAGAAAATTCCATCTGAGACAGAATAGTGGCACCATCGTTTGTAATATTAATCTCTCCATCAGGTGACACAAGAATCTTGTCCAAACCACGAGGGCCTAGAGAAGTTTTGAGGATTGACGCCACTGACCTAGCGGCCAAGATATGTGACTTTATGGCATCAACACCGCTCGCCTTCTGCTTACGTCCTTGATCCTTGACTATTATTAAAGGTCTTCCCATCTCATCTTGGGCCATTATGGCATTAGAGAGATCTGGCATCTCCATCATTTGTGGTTGGGCTTGCATTGTGATGGAATTTCTTTGAGAGACCGAAGAAATATTTGAGAGAAATGTACGAAGGTTTAGACCCGCGAAGTATTCTGATCTCATACAGAACACAAGCTGGGAGAGAGTTTAGAGGAAACCTTCCTGGTGTGTGGAGCTCAAAAGTGAAATATTTTTTTTCTCTTGGATTGGATATCTTCATAAATTCTCCAACTTCCTGCCTCTTCACTTCCACAAACCTCCAGCATGTCCGTCGTAGGATCTATGATATTCTGCGTAGAGTGCGGAAACCTATTGGACTCCGTAGCGGGTCAAAAAAGCATAGATTGCAACGTTTGTGAACGATCTTATGATACCAAAAGATTCAAGAACTTGAGTGTTGTCACTCAAAGTTCTCCCGATGCATTCCCTTCCACTTTACGTTCCAAGGCTTCGTTAGTTAAGACGTCTTTAAAATCTGGTGAACTAGAAGACGGGGCCACAATCAAGGAAAAATGTCCGCAATGTGGAAATGAAGAGATGCAATATCATACCCTTCAGTTGAGATCCGCCGATGAAGGTGCTACCGTCTTCTATACATGTCCAAATTGTGCTTACAAGTTCAGAACAAACAATTAGAAACATGTCACATAAAACTCAAAAGCTACACAGATATAAAAATACACTCAATTTTTAGCACATTAGGTTACACAGCAGCGTATTCCACCTCATTGGAATTTTCATACTCATACATATCCAAAGCCACGACCGCACTGTCTCTAACCACCTCATCTTCATCCTTGAGGAAACCTTGCAAAATAGGCAACACTTCGTCCGTAGCAATAGAGCCAAGAGCCTCGGCAGCTTCATGACGTACCATGGCAGCTTGAGAAGTGTCCTTCAGGACCTCTACCAAGGATGGAACGGTAACCGGGTTACTCAGCTGCCCAAATACATATGCAATTTCATGTTTGAATAAAGCGGACGGATCGCTGAATCCCGTAGCCAAGGCCAGAGCTGCCTCGTCAGTGCCAATATCTCTCAGTCTGAACATGGCCCTGTATCTTTCAAACAATGGGGTATCCTGGTCGTTCAAAATTTTTTGGAGCTTGGAAATCTTTGTGGTGGATCCATCGACAGCTAAAGGTGGAGCTGGATCAATGGACTCGTAAAGTGAAGTCTCTAATTTCTCCTCCTTGGCCTTTGACGAGTTCTCCCATTTGATTCTTTCAATGGCCAGCTCGCATGTCTGACGGATTTCTTCAGCCTCTGCAGGGTCTTCGTAGTATTTAACCAGTAAATCAAGAGAGTCCTTATCTCCTAAAGCTCCCAATGCTTCAGCAGCCTCGTGACGCACCATAATTTGCTGATCCTTACTTTCCAAGACATCTCGCAAAATGGATGCACTGGTCATGTTCTTTGTCTGTCCCAAAACATATGCCACCTCGTGTTTCAATAGCTCAGAGGAGTCGGCAAAGCACTCACCAATATACTTGATAGCTTTGTTGGCCTCCTCTGGCTTCTCGAGGTACTCAGCTCCGATGGATTTCAGGAAGAACAGAGCCCGAAACCTGTGTGCTAACTTTATGTCTCCTGTGTTGTTTATAAGCACGTCTCTCAAACGCTCTAAGCTTGTGGCTTCGTTAACGTCACTCATTGGATGAATAGTATGAAAATTCAGGAGGTTGATCCTTTCCTTGTTTTTTCAGGTTTTTTTTTTTTTTTTTTTTTTTTTACCTCCTGAAATTTTTTTTAGATTATCTAAACTATCATGGCCAGATAAGTGGATTTCGAGGAAGATGTTAGCTGGTTTTCCGTGAGGCTCGAATGGCACTCCCCCAGATTTATCGAGCCATCTCCCAAACCTGAGCCTCTTTATTCTATACATAATGGCTTTTCACAGTAAAACCAATCCAATTGAAGTGCTGAACAGTTTTAAAGGATCCACTTTGGTGCTTCCTGTTGTCTCTATTGGGAATGTCCCACAGTTCACCGCAGATCTGCTTATTCATAACTTAAATCTGAAGTCAGTGGCGTGGTTAGATGACTCGTTGGTGCACCCATTTGTTTCGCCTGTTGATTACGTAGAGGGCAATGTCGATGCTAGCAAAATTCAGGGCTTTTCTTCAAGTTTAGAGGTATATCACAACAGCGATCTCAAGTTGGCCATTTTACAGCAAAGATCTCCAATTCTGCCAGGTTATACCACTCAATTCTATCAACAGGTCGTCGTTCCTTTCATCAATACCTCAGGGTTCTCCAAAGTGTTGATCCTCCAATCGAAGGATTCTGCTTTTAGAGAACAGGCTGAGGGGAGCTTATATGAGCTGTACAGCGACGACCTGGCGGCCAATCTGTCTCTTCTGTCGGTAGAACAACAGACGACAAAACTCAAAGATCCAAAGGAACTATCTCCCATCATCGAAGTGCTTGTAAATTCATTGAGCAACCCTGAGTTTGGATTGGATATGAAACCAACTCCGAGTTGTGTAAACCTGTTGCAACTTCTTGAGACGGAGTTCCCCCATACTGTGACACTTCCCACTACAAGCTCCTCGGCCAACCTTCAGCAGGACCCAATCAAGATCATAGTTCTCTCTATGTATGTATATGAGGGAGATAACATCTTAGACGCCAAGTCATGTGCTCAACGAGTCTATGAACTATTGCAAATACCCATCCCTTCCGCTTGGGTTGAACCTGTCAGTTGGAAGGGAGTTTATGGGTCCCGAGATATTCCAGTGGGAATGGAGGGCGGAATATACACCTAGTATACCAAAAATTGGACTTTGAAGGTGTAGAACTGAAGGTCATATCTCAGGAAATTAATAAATTAGCAGCAAGAATATTTGAACCTTTCTATCTAGGCAATGCAATAATGATTTGTCATTGAGCTTCCAGCTTATAGGCAAGTTCTGTCACTCCAATTGAGTTGTCTATGTGGTACAACACGAGAGACCTATTCATGTCAGTCGGATCTTAATAATCGTTCTCGAATTTCCCTCAATACATAAATACGAAAGCTTGCCTTCCTTCTCCGTCTTCGTATCCACGTTACCTAGCAAATGTCTCCAGATCTTGTGTTGGATCCAAGTTTGAAAGTTTGGGTACTACTGCCCATTTCGGCAGTGATGATTCTGGTTGGAATCCTGAGAAGTTATGTCACCAAGTTACTGCAACCGTTTCCTAAGGTGTCCAAATGGAAAGATGTTAGGGAACAGCAGCAGTTACAAAAATCTCGTCTGTTTAGGGGTAATTCACATGTTCTGGTTTCGAAGAAGGAGTTTCTCAATAGACAGGCATATTTATACGAAGCACTGACTTCTGGAAAGTACTTGAAAAATGCTGTTAAACAAAAGAAAGACCAGATGCCACCCAATCCATTAGCAGACCCCAATGCCTCAGATGCCATGTTCAATATGCTAAAGTCAAATGCGGCCAACTTCATTCCACAAACGGTGATTATGTGGTGGATCAATTATTTCTTTGCGGGATTCATCATAATGCGCCTACCCTTCCCTCTCACTCTCCGTTTCAAATCCATGCTCCAACAGGGAATTGATACCCCTGATTTAGACGTCAGGTGGGTCTCCTCCCTATCCTGGTATTTTGTTACATTACTGGGCTTGCAGTCTGTCTTTTCACTGATTCTAAACAATGCTAATGCCGTTCAAGTTATACAACAACAGATGCCCACCCAAATGGGAATGCCCGGTCAGCCAGATATGGCAAAAATCTTTGCAGCAGAGGGTGAGAGTATTCAGGTTTCACAATTCAAAAGTTCTACGGACTCAATAGAAGAAAGAGTATTGGATAGTTATAAATCATAATATATATAGTAACAGAGCTCATATAACTTTTGATATCAGATTTTTTATAAAGCATCATGTATATATTAATTAGTAGAAAATAAAAAAAAAAAAGAATCTCCTGGGGGTGATTCGAACACCCGATCTCAAGATTTCCCTGAAAGAGAACATTTACAGTCTCGCGCCTTAGCCAACTTGGCCACCAGGAGGATTACGTCTTTAATTTAAATACTTTGGTAGAAGTAGTCTGATAGTTGAAACACTAGGATAGTTAAAAAGTATTTCTACTTCAATAACATACATCTCTGTATGTCAAATAAGTGTATATTTAAATAAGTCAGTCTAAGCTAAGGAATCAATATAAGGAATAGTTTTATTTATTTATATACTTGTAATTATAATTTACTAAAAATATATTTCGTTATTGTTCTTATAAAGTGGTAATCAATTTAGACCCTAAAAAGGTTAATTTTCCCCTGAAAGAAAAACAAATCCTACAAGTAACCTCAAATAAGCAGTAAAGAGATTTATACACTACGTGTTTGGTACCCTTAATGAACTGAGGGTACCCAGCACAGGTATTCCGCACAGGCCAGAGAATTACTAAGACCCCAAGAAGATAATAAGAACGTCACCCTACAAGCCAATCACGTACAATAAGCACCTAGTACGATCTAACATTATATCTAAGTCTCAAATAGGTAACCAAGAATGTAATTACTCTAAAGTACTGCAGCCGCATGGGCTCCATTTTGTACATCAGCTTAGAAACAGAATCTTGAACGTCTATTTACAATCCCACAATGTACCACTCTAGTCCTAGGAAGATCAAGGGAGAACGCACCGAAAAGAAGGCACGGTTTGAAGAGAGTGGTAGCCTCAATGGGAGCTTCTTCACGCAGTCAGAGGATGAGATAGATCCATCTAGATTTATTAACCATGAAATCAAACTCGAGGAGCATCTGAACTACCCACAAACCAATGAGTCAGCCAAAAGTTGCCCCATAATAAGATCCAAATCACTTCCCACCAGGAATTGGAAGTCTGATACAGATACTGAGTCTAAGCCTAAACCAGTAGTGCCAATAACTAGATCTAAAAGTGACGCCAAAGTGAGAGGACTGGAACCTGATGATGATTTGAAAACAGACACTGTAGTATTCGATAACTCGTTCAAATGGAAATATGCGGGATCAAAACTTAATTCGTCAATAGTCCAACCATTGACTGTTTCTTCTGTTGAGGACGTTCCTTCGGTACCAGTTGCTGGATCTGTACATTCTCATACACCCTCTGAGAAAAGCCCACCTCTGAATATGGACTCTGCTCAGAATAGAGTTGAGCAAGAAAATAAGTTGAAACCAACCGATTCGGAGTATGGGAGTCTGTATTTTCTACAGCACCCAAACAGACGGACTCCTGAAATTGGCGTCGGACCATCTAAGAATTTCATGACATCACCTATCGATGTGAACGAAAATGATAGTAAAAATGAAAACATATCACCAAAGTTTGATCAACCCACAGACAGTTCAAAAGAGACTGTTGGTCTTAAGCTACTCGATACTTCGACTTCGGATGTCATGTTTGGCTCTTCAGGCCAGTCAATTTATCAAAAGCCTCGGGCCAAAGAATATTCAGCCGATATTGGAAATGAAACTGACTCCTTTGCTGCAAGTAGCATTTACTCTGAGAAAGCTGGTAGATACAAAGAGTATGGCAGTCGGAAAAGTCCTTTGTGGGTAGGATGTATCCTCATTTTACTCGGTTTGTTAATCGCTTCATTATCAATATTAGTTCCGCTAATGATGGAACTAATCAACGGAACAATGTCAACAGTGTTCAATTACATGAACAGGGTATCACCTATGGAGAGACAAAAGATCGTCGAGCAATTGATATCCCATTATAATCTATCGGCAACGAATGGTTCATTTTCGGTTTCTCCAAAAATAATGATCCAGATACCACCTGCAAATAACTTCACACAAGATCACGGTGTTCAAAAAAATTCATTTGCTGGAATGAACAAAGAATTTCACAGTAACATGGAATTGAAAAGCTTGATGACAGACAAAAAGTTGCACAAATCAGTATATGGAGTCAATTATGCACCACGCGGCTCTTTGCAACCAATGTGTGGAGTAAATTATGATCAAGTCGTTTTAGATCTAGGTGTTTTATCATCGATAACATCAAGATTGAAATTATATGGACTACAGTGCGGACAGGCTGCCCATGTGCTGGATGCAATCCAAAATATGGGTCTGAACATGACAGTGTCGCTAGGAGTATGGCTAAACAATAACAAACAGTCAAATGAAAAGCAAATACTAGAGCTTCAAAAAATTCTGCTCAAAATAAAAAGAAACCAAATTGATACCATTTTCGTTGGCAATGAAGTGTTATGGAGACAAGAATTATCTAACGATTCATTGTTCCAATATATTAGGGAAGTCAAACGAATTGTTCAGCAATTGGGATGGTATGACTTGCCTGTGGGGACAAACGAGCATTACTCGTACGTAAAAGAGGATTGGACAGAGAAACTAGATATTGTGGGAGTAAATTTACACCCTTTCTTCAATGGAACCACTGTAAAAATGGCCCCAGACTGGGTGAACAGCACTTTGAACAATATTTGTTCTACAAAATCTTGTATGGAAAAAATTGTTATTGGAGAGACAGGCTGGCCATATAAAGGTGGTAGCTTCATGGATGCAATAGCCGAAAAAGAAAATTTTGACTGGTATCTCAAGAGTCTTAGTGCGCTAGCACGGTATCTGAATATTCCTTGGTATTGGTTTGAAGCTTTCGATGAACCATGGAAAAAGATCTATGAAAAGGGAGAGAATAAATGGGAAACTGAATGGGGGCTATTCACATTTGATAGAAAGCTTAAAGACGGCATTGGATTGCCAAAGTGTGGCTGATAAAAATGGAGACTGTTAAGCTTCTTTGAGTTTAGAATCACGTAAAATGTAAAGATTATAATTAATCCACAACCAAAACATTCCAAAACAGATAAACGATAATGTAATGTTCAATATCACCCACATATCTCGATATCTGGCTGGCGGCTCGTAAAACCAATCTACCAGTTGAATCAAAGTGGCTCCAAGGTATGAAACAAACGTCATGGATCCCCAAAACCAATGAGTGTGAACAACTGTTTTCGTATCACTCTTGGGAATCTTTGTCGAAAGCGTAGGCCCTGGGATTAAAAAGCTGGGAAGAAGCCATTTACTGATCCAATTAAGATTTCCAATCAGCCAATTACTCAATATGCCCAATACGAAATATTCTAAAGCCAACCCATCTCTTTTTAATAGAGGCCACATGCTAAAAAATGCGATATTTGAAATCCAGCAAACCATTGAAATGATATTCAAGTCTGTCTCAGCTAGTAAAAGTGTTGTAGGCATTAAAGGAACTAACACCGATTTCTCATGGACTTGGAAAGAGAATAAATAAAACGCCCAGGAACAAGAAGCAAATGCCCATGGCAGTAAATTCTTCTTTGGATGGGTGAAAATAATATAACAAGATGGACTAATGGCAACTAAAGTAGCTGCCAATGATAACCTAGTGAGCGTCTTGTCACTGAATAATTTCTTGTACTTCACAAGCGTGTTCGTTGCACACCAAAAGTTGGCCACTTTGTCTTCAAACAAGCCTCTTGCGAATGGAAATACCCTGAACAGTATTTGGCCAATTTGGGAGATTCCGTCTTTCAGTACAAATGGTAGTAAAAGAGTTGCAAAAGTTAAAACTACCGCAATACTTATTGTTGCCAATCTCAGTAAGTTGAAATTCTTCACAGGCCAACAGCTCACGCTCAGCATGTAAAAAAAAATGATGGGACTGTAATAGAGAGCCATTTGTTTAAAACCTATGGAAAGAACGAAAAAAAAGGCCGACAGTGCAAAATTATCGTACAACAAGTTTAGGATGGACAATAAAGCAAAACCTAGCATAACGGAGTTGTACTGGAAATGTCCATGGTCTATGATGATTAATGATGGATTGAAAAGAATGGCGGCAACAATTATGGTTTGCTCAATGGCGTTCTGGTTAAAGTAGTTAATTCCCATCCAACGGCAGTACCAAATCACAGCTGGAATAAAACACAGTAGCTCACTAAGGATTGCCGTTGCTCTCATGTACGACTTCAGATCCATTGATTCAAACCCTCTGGAGGCATCCAAAGCAAACCAAGCCGGATTGATAAAGCTACCCAGTTTGCCAAAAAAATATGAATGGAAAGCTGTCAATGGAGGGTAGTCCAAACCCCAATATTGCAAATCGTAGAAGTACCATTTGTCTATAGGCAAGTGCTGTGTGATTTCCATCCAATGCCTCTGAGCTTCAAAATCCCCAAACATTGGAGGGTTGTTAAACCCAGAGTAGGAGCCCAGCCCCACGGCCAATCTTATTAGAATTGCAAATATGATGATGATGTATCGTGCTACCCATTGGTTCGGAGCGGGCTCAAAGGGAGACAGAAAGTCAAATACTGGAGAGTTCTTATAGGATATCCCTGGAACAGTTGCATACAGCAGATTGCTGGACGGCGTTCTTTTATGTGGCATTGGATGGGAAGAACAAATTGAGGGCAGAGCTACAGGTAGTTTCGAAGTACATTGTTGAGATTTCGAGGGTCAGTTAGATGGTATGTGCAGTATAGTAATTATCTCGCTGATGATCAGATCTGATGTAGGGGGCCCAAAGACAGGAGCACACACTATTTAATGGTTGGGATTGTGTATAGAAATATGTGGTCATGAAGCAATCACAAGAACTTTTCCTTTGTCGACAAAACATTTACTGCCCCACAAGGTATCGTCAGACTGGATTTCATCATGTTCACTGTATTCATTTTCATCAATATTGGCACCATATTTTGGGTACAGGTGCAAATTCGACGCTGAGTGGTCTAACCTTGATGCTACAAGTTGTTTTAGGTCTGCAATTCCCACAGTCGTAGGCACAATGAGTACAAATATATCATCCTTGAAGTAGAATTTCAGCTTCAGTTTACTCGTAATGAGACCAGAAGAGCTGGAAGAGGAACTTTTGGTCTCTGTGTTTAAGTTGCTCATACGTTTCACCAAGTGATTGATAGAATCTGATTGTCTGTGTTTCTCATATTGGGAGAGTCTGTCCTGATGATATTGTGAGCTGCGCCTTTGCTGCTGACTGGACGATTGGTTGTTGTACTGCAGTACAGAGACTCGTGGGTTTGGCAAGGTCATATCATCAGAAGATTTGAACTCCTTGTCTCCAGATCTAATTTCAAAAAGAGCGGAGACTAGTGTAGAGCGCGTTATATAATCGGGTAGTCTGAACAAATGCTGAAAATAATCATCCAGATCAGCTCTACGCTTAGCAGTGATGTTTTCATTGACATAAGACAATGGGCCTGGAATGTAAGGGAATATTCTTTGGTGGCCCTCCTGTTTACCTGCTTCTCTGGGGAATCTTGTTAACAGGTTTTGCTGGAAATTGAAGAAATCTTCGTAAAATCGGCACAACAACCGCACCATTCCATTTGACAGTGTAGCCTTCACCAAAAACCAAAATTTGTCGTTTGTCATGTAGAAGGACTCCACATTGACAGAAACAACATAAGGGTCTGTGGGCGCCAACCAGTGCTGAGAACTGAGGTCTGTGCCTGTCCTAGTAAGCCTTGGCGGATGCTCATCAGCTTGATGATTTTGTTGGTTATGATGTAGCCCCTCTTGGTTGTACTCTGAGGAAATGGTCTTGGAGCTCTCTCTATATCTAGCGTTGTTATTCTTCCATTCTTCGATGGTGGGCAGTTTCTCCTGGTCTACAATTGATTTCATATCTCTTAGGATTGGCTGACCAGTTTTCATGTCGATCATTTGAACGTAGGACGCAGGAACCAAGCCGGGCCCGCCCAGTTTATTTATGTACTTTGCAATAAACCATTCGTAATCATAATGAGCACATACAATAATGTAGTCACCCGCGTCAATATCTAGTTCGTCATCTCGTTCTTTGCGAAAGTCATACAACACTTTGGCATGCAAGATCGATAAAGAGTGCCGATTTGGATTTTTAGCGGATTGATCTTGGGGTTGCAAGTCCGCATGGCCTGTTCTGAAGAAAGTCTCAAAGTACGGCACTGGAACCATACCATGGGCCTTCGTCACTGGATTGTAAGCTTCTAGCCACTCAGGATCATCTTCACTGCCTATGACGTGAAAAAAATCTCCTTTCTTGAAAGTCAGTTCACCAGGGCCCTGGGCCTTGTAGTCGTACAAAGACTTGATGACTTTTTTGGGCGTAGCGAGGACCTCCGAGTGGGAGTTATCGACTTGAATTGGCTCAGCCTTGGTGATCTTGGGACCCTTAGAATGCTTGTCTTTAGACGATCTTTTGAAACTTATCATTTAAAGGGGTCGGTATGCAACGAGAGACTTGGTGAATTTTGGCAGGGAAGAGAGGGAAGCGAAAGAGAAGGGATCTATCGACTTTGGAAAGTAATTTCCTTTCACGTAAATTACGAATGTTCAGAATGAGAATGGGAGACTGGTGCTTGGATGCAATTTTGCATTAGTTTTCTCCACCCTCACTTGAACTACCAAATAAGTGTTCTAGAGAAAGACCAAATATGTTCAGTAAGGAAATTAGATTAGCCCAGTTGGCTGTCAAAAGAGCTTCTCTGTTGACCAAGAGAATCAGTGATGAAATCGCATCTCGCACAGTCGGCGGAATTTCGAAATCGGACAACTCCCCAGTCACTGTGGGGGACTTCGCTGCCCAGTCTATCATCATTAATAGCATCAAGAAGGCCTTCCCCAATGATGAGGTTGTTGGAGAAGAAGACTCAGAGCTGTTGAAGAAAGACCCAAAGCTGGCCGAGAAAGTGTTTGAGGAGATCAAATGGGTCCAAGAACAGGACAAGGCCAACAATGGCTCGCTATCGCTGTTGAACTCGCTAGACGAAGTTTGTGATGCTATTGATGGCGGAAATTCCGAAGGTGGCCGCCAAGGACGTATTTGGGCTCTGGACCCAATTGACGGTACCAAGGGATTTCTAAGAGGTGACCAATTTGCCGTTTGTCTGGCCTTAATTGTGGACGGTGTTGTCAAAGTTGGTGTCATTGGGTGTCCAAACTTGCCGTTTGACTTACAAGATAAGAGTAAGGGGAAGGGAGGCCTATTCACAGCTGCTGAAGGTCTAGGCTCGTACTACCAGAACTTGTTCGAAGAGATCTCCCCTCTGGAATCATCGAGTAGAATCACAATGAATAACTCACTGTCCTTTGATGCCTGCAGAGTTTGTGAAGGTGTTGAAAAAGGTCATTCCAGCCATGGGTTGCAAGGATTAATCAAAGAGAAACTCAACATCAAGGCACCGTCCACCAACTTGGATTCTCAAGCCAAGTATTGTGCTCTCTCCAGAGGTGATGCCGAGATATACTTAAGACTACCCAAAGATGTGAAGTACCGAGAGAAGATATGGGACCATGCTGCTGGCAACATTTTGATCAAAGAAAGCGGAGGCGTTGTGTCTGATATTTATGGTAACCAGTTGGATTTTGGCAACGGTCGAGTGCTAAATTCGCAGGGAATAATTGCGGCATCGAAAAATTTACATAGCGATATTATCACTGCGGTGAAAAGTATTATCGGAGATAGAGGCGAAGACTTGGAGAAGTTTATCTAGAGGTAGCTAATAGTAGAATATGATCACAAGGTTGAAGAGTAAAAGTGGGGATGAGCCGAATGGTGCAGTGAAGGAGAAGAAACAGACACAGAGGAAAAGCAATGCAGGGAAAGGAAAAACCCAGACATGTAGTAAGGCTATGCAAGAAAACAGGAACTCCAATAAAATTACAAAGAATGCTAAACAGAACTGGTTTAATGACCTTTCAAAGTACAAACATATTAAACCATTGGCTTTTAAAGTCAGAGGAACTACCAGCAACATGACAAACTACAATCAGCTTTTAATGAATTCAATTGAGAATCCGAACTATAGACAAAAACTATTGGCCATTGAAGAGAGGAAACTGCAATTGAATAATTACTCGTTGCCCAAACTTTTGAATGACGAGTCGTTGAAAGAGGCGTTGAACCATTTTAGGTCTGGTAGGCAGAGTAGACCAACTCCTATTCTGGACAGAAATCCACATATATGTTCTTCATTCAGGGAAAATAAGCATCTACTCGCCAAGGCACGCACTATCCACAATGATGATGAGCTTATGGATGATCCAGCACTAAAGAGTTTTTTTGAAGTCCATTCAAGACAGATGTTTGGCCTGGGATATATTGACGTGGATCAAGAAAAGAAACGGGTAGATCTATTAACGTTGAAAGAAAATGTCGACGATGACCAGTTTGTAAATGAGGAGAATGTGTTTAGAGGATTGAAGCTGGAAGATTTCAGTGAAGTTCGAAAGTTTTCTTTCGAACCAATCTAACTAGTCCGACTTCAGTCCTGATGCAGGTGAATTTGTGGCGCTCTTCGACGCCTGAAGAACTGAAATTTCCATATAGGCAAAAATAGATCAATTCCATGAAGCTCGGGCATCATGTGGTGCCCAAAAATGTAAGCCTGACTCACAGTTTGACTTATTAGTATTAGTAGAAGACTGCTTCTATTTCCTTCTAGCCAGGAGAGGGCAAACACCAAAAAGGGAAAGTATCCTGCCTTCAAGGACACCAATCCGAATATATGCACTGTTTCATTAGGATTCTGTTTGCAGCATATTGTTCTCAAAACATCCGTCAAAACCAATCCCAAGACGAATGGGCCACCTAAGTACGAAGCCCACGCCACAATCAGAGCTGCTATTAACACGAGCGAGTAAAGGTAATCAATTGAGTTCACATATGTCAGTTCTAGTGCTTGTGAATTCTGAAATAGCATGTACAGTGTCCAAAAGAATCCAAGAAATGAATGAGCACTATAGAGGAACGTTAGCAACAAACGAGAGTAGGCCATTTCGTAGAAGACGCGGCTTCTTTCAAAGACGAACATGTTCACAGGTAACACATCAGTACGTTGCAAAACATAAGCAAGTGACATAGCGCCCACAAGAGCCACCGTAACTGGAGGTGCCTGTCTGAGCCATTCAATTTGTAGATGTATAGCTTCCATATTTTGCAGCTAACCTGTCGTTCCTGATGGGAAGATCAAGGTGTGCTGGTATATCTGACTATCTCTCCTAAGCTGGGGAGGAAAAACGAGAATGATTATGTAATATTTTTTGCTCAGTACCAGCCCCAGCTTTCATTATGTTCTTTTCACATGAAGCCGAGATCACAGTTTAGTTAAAATTCGATAAATAGCCGGGCCCGTCCCTCCTTCTCAGAATGTTCAGAAAAGTTTGGAGGCCCTTATTACAATCTCGATCAAATTCTATGCCGAAGCCAATGCCCCTATCTACACTGGCGAACTTGGAGCAATACCTTGAGCTGGAGCAGGTGTCTGAAAATGTCTATCGTAACGTATCTAAATTAAGGGTTCCTTATGGAGGCCGCGGGGTATTTGGAGGAACACTGGTAGCCCAGTCACTATATGCTGCGTTGTTAAACGTGAACGAAAAGTTTAGACCTATAAGTATGCATTGCAACTTTTTGGTTGCTGCAAATACGAAGAGCCACATCGAATACCATGTGGAAACGCTGAGAGACGGAAAGAATTTTTGCTCTCGTCAGGTGAAGGCTAGACAGAATGACCAACTGATTTTCCTTAGTTCCATCTCTTTTCGATCAGAGAAACTGGAAGGGTCTTCTGGCGCCAGTAAGTCGCCCCAGCATTCTCATTATAGGAGTGCTCCGGTTGTTGGTAAGGATATCCTAGCGCCAGAAGATTGCCATGATCAAACGCAAGTGTTCATGGAGTGGGCGAAAAACTCAAAGGACAATGCACAGTTGCAAAAGCTAGCCAAAAACCCCCAGCATCTGTTAGAAAGTTACGAAGCCGAGCCTTGTAAATGGAGGCTGCCGATGGATATGTTTGATTTATCTCAGGTAGCTCCAGAGGAATTTGACAAAGCTGTCTGTGATAGGGTGCTGAGATACTGGGTGAAAAGCAAGTCCCAGTTCAAATCACCAAGGTTTAATGATGTGGCGATTGCTTACATTTCAGACTATTTTTTCCTTAGTTCAAACATGAGATTGAATATGCAGGAAATGTTTACTTCATCGTTTTCAGTTTCTTTGGATCACACAATCCACTTTTATAAAAAATTCGATATTAATGACTGGCTGTCTTTTAGTATCAGGAGCAAAGTATGTCAAAATGACCGTGCACTGGTCACTGGTGAGATCTACTCCGAAAATGGTCAATTGGTAGCTACCATATTGCAAGAGGGATTGCAAGCCCTACCTGCTCATGCACAGTTAGAAGCGCAACAACGTAAATCCACAATCAAGGCTAAACTATAGAGTAGAATGCATTGCATTGTATATTTATTTTCAGGCCTTCGAGTTAGAAAAACTGAGTAACCTGAGTATTATAATGAAAGTTTTATCTTCGAATTTATAGTTTCTTCGGTATTTTTCAAGGATGTTCCACGCGTCCGGTGACACTTGCTCTTTCCATGTGTTTAGGTCCCATAGATGTAAACCACCACCAAACAACTTCGTGATTACATTCTTGGGGCATTTGCTTTTGATCTTCTTGATGAGAATAGGTGAAATATAGTTGCACTTTTTGGAGAGAAACTCGTGAACACCCCAAACCATAATCATTGATATACAATTGGATATTGGCCAAGTGAGCTTCATGTCTTGACTTATTTTCAAATATTCGGCTGAAGGTTCAATATGATGGTTTTCCAATTTCCTTAAAGAGTACTCAAGGATTGTTTGCACAATGTGGTAGTCCCTGTCTTTAGCCAAAGTAGACTGGCTGACAAGCAGCCATTCAACGATGCTCTTATTCAAGTTGGTGGAGCTTTGCACAACCTCTTTTATGTGTTGGTGATTCAATCTAATTTTTGTAAGGTCGTAGTAGCTTATGTGTTGTTCAGGATCTGTCTTGTAGACAACTTTGTTATACAAAAGGTTATTTGTCTGTAGAGCAATGGAAGTCGTAACCGCATCTTTCGGAACAGGTTTTGGTTTATAATTGTTAAGATCAAACGCTTTTATTTTTTCCTGAAGCTCCTTCTCCGATTTGACTACGATATTGAAGTCTGATTCTAATATTCTGTAGAACCGACGGTTTTTCCTATTAAGCTTCTTCTTGTCGAATAACGGGTCTTCAACTTTGAATCCCTCTCTTTTGATGGATTTACTGGGCGCGTTAGCGTCGTCATCATCGTCGAAAACTAGACATTCTAGATCGTCCATGATTTCTTTGATATTTGATGAGGTAAGTTTAAGCTTAACATTGTGAGTTTTTTTGCACTTTGGTTTTGAATTGGGAACAGCCAATAAAGCTACAACACCAGCAAACTTATTAATGGCAGTTTCCTTCCCTCCTTCAATTAAATAGTCAACATTAGCATCTAACTCATCCTCTTCAGCTGGTTCTACTTCTTCTACCTCTTCTTTAACACAGAATTCGTCATAGCTAAAAGACGGAGTAACGGTAGAGAGATCCAATTTTTCGGGTGGTGCCTTCTTCTTTTTCCTTCTAGAGCTGTCCTTTTGACCCATTGCGCAAAAGGCTGACTAGTTGGAACAAAAGTACGGAGATTAGAAGGTGACACTGATACTAAAGGCCAGATTGATATGGCACGTCTCGAAAATTATTACATACGATATTTATTCAAGTCCAGAGTCTACAGTCTATTTAAAGGTATTTACTTCTTCTCCGTCTCCGTCTCGGCAAAAATCCCCTTTTCTTTCAATACCGATACAACCTGCGAATACACCTGGTCCACAGGGTGGTCACAAGACACTCTTAAAACACGTCCTTGCTCCCCAAAATACTCCACGACTGGCATTGAAGTTTCAACGAATGTTTTGAATCTCTTCTTGATACTCTCCGCATTGTCATCCTCTCTACCGCTTGTTTGTCCTCTTTTGAGCAACCTTTCAAGAAGAACAGACTCAGGACAGTCAAAGAAAAGTGTCACCTTGGATCTGGCGACCTTCTCCTCGAACGTCTTGGCCTGGTCCATTTTACGAGGGAATCCATCAATCAAGAACCTTGTGTTCCCTTTGTCAACATTTTCCTTCATTGCCTGTTCCAAAAGTGCAATGGTGACCTCCTGAGGTACAATTAGCCCATCTCTGATATACTGGGAAATCATCTCTCCGTATTTGGAGCCCTTCCTCTTTTGTTCGGCGCGTAACAAGTCTCCGGCTGACAAGTGAACAAATCCATAATTATTCACCAGCTTGGCACATTGAGTACCCTTACCAGCTCCTGGACCTCCCAGAACAAAAATCACCGACACATCCTCGTCCTTAAATGCCCTTTGGGTGACTGGTTCCACAAATGCAATGGGACTCTTGGTTGGGTTGGCTGTGCCGTAAATGGTGGTACCAATAGCCAAGAGACCAAGTCCGACCAGAATCCTCTTATGGTTGATTCCGCCACTCTGCGATTGACTGTACAATCTTCTAGACACCACAGGACCAAAAATGACGGGTCCTACTCTCTGGAGGGAGCTTCTGACATTTCTAGTAAACATACTTGAAGTGGTGACACGAGACCGACTCGAAATTGAGATGGGAAACATACACATATTTTAAATTGTATTACATAAGCAAAAATATATACAGGATTTAATCTCTGAACTGCTCCAACTCTGGGTCAGTAAATCGCAAGTACTTTCCACTCAGATCTGTGGGAATTCCCTTAAGAGCAAGGTTAGCATACACGGAGGCTGGTGCTTCAGGCGGGTGTAGTTTGTTCTCATCCTTGAGGTCTGTGAACCTCTTAAGTGCCTCGGGCTTCATTTTGCTACCAAAAACGTTTCTAATGTCGTCTTGCATTTGGGTATCTACTACCCCTGGTGCGACTGAGATTGAGCTGATGTCTGGTTCTTCAGAGTTAAGACTCTGGGAAAAGTGGTTCAGTGCAGCTTTTGATGCTCCATAAGCTGCCCATCCGTCGTAGGACGTAGTAGAAGCACCAGAAGAAACGAATATGACCCTTCCCTTGCTTTTTCTGAGATATTCAACAGATTTAGATACCAGGCCAACGATTGAGAAGAAGTTGACGTCAAACAGCTTCTTATAACCTGGGACGTCTGCGTTAGCAATTGGGCCCACTGGATCCAACATACCAGCATTCAGGATCAAAGAGTCGATTGAGCCATAAACTTCGATCGTCTTCTTGACAATGGTATCAGCTGAGTCTGGATCAGCAAGATCTACAGCTATTGGAAGGACATCTCGAGAACTGTACTCATTTACCAATGAGTCCAACTTGTCTTTTGAGCGAGCCACAGCAACTAGCTTTGTAGCCGGGTCTGCGAGAACTTTGTGGGCGATGGCCAGTCCAATTCCTCTCGAAGCACCTGTTAAAATGATAACCGCCATGTTTGTAAGTGAGTAAGAGTAGATTGGGTTAGGAGTTAGCGCAAAAAAATCCGTTTCCGAATATGCATATACTTAAACGACAACAGACACCCAACAAACCAGTTACCGAGACCGAGTGATTTTTCGGATCTAACCAGATTAGTGTAAATGATCGCTTTTTAAAGTGAATACGAAGCCGCCTCGTATACAAGATCACATGAAACTGTAGATATACCCGAAGAAACTAACAGGTTTCTCTGTAGACTTACTGATTAGATAATCAGATATGTAATAGGTTCAATAAGGCGTCTTTACAAAGACAATTCCTGTGCGGTACTGAGAGACTAGTAGAACTTACATCATGGAGATTTCCAATTGGTATGACATCACTCAATTGTGATGTTTCTTCCGTATCATATTGCCTACTAAGCTGTTGTTCAAGGCACACAGTTCAATGATCGTCTATTTCGAGCGTGGTACATTCAATCATCTACATACGAAGCAGTTGGCAGAATAGGGGTAAATATGTCTGCTAATAGCGCTAATACAGGTAGGTTAACCCCTTACTCTCAAAATCAAAGTTCTCAGAACTAACATCGTCTAGAAAACCACGATTGGGCGAAGGACATCAACTGCAAGAATGTTTTCATTCACGGGTATTGCAAGTTTGAGAATAAAGGTTGTTATTTCAAGCACCCATCAGATGAAGCCATTGAGAAAGATAAGGAAACCAAAGATGCCAAATCTCCTGTCCCTTTGAGCTCTGGCACGGAAGAGGGCAGCTCAATACGCAAGAAGTTCAGTTTTGAGGCCCCCTCGTTCACTCCATCAGGTTCTGTTGCCAGCTTGACGAACAAATTCTCTACCATGTCACCGAAACTAGACGAGATTCCAACGTTTGTGCCAACGAGCCAGCAAACACCTAAACAAAAGCAGCAGGTAAGCAGTGAGAGTAGTGATTATTTTCCACCTTCAAACTCAATGTTTACCCCTTCAATTCCATCAGATAATAGTCACCCAGGAGGGTTACCATTGTCTTCGCAGTTTCCTCAACATGCAACAGCTGCCCCTCACAACGTCGTGCCAGAGATGTTCTATACTCAGCCCACACAGTATCCTCTGAACTACAATCTGTACGCTCCTCCTCCCCCTCCTCATTTCAATCTTCATTTGAACCCCAATGAGAGGACAGTAAGTTCGTTCTTCATAGATGACAAACTTAGAGAATCTTTACAGAAACGCAATGAAGCGTGCCTTCAAACCTTCAGCAATCCATCGATACCTGACATTGTTGGTGTTTATCACTCTTTGGTGCCTCTCAACAACAACTTTGATAACAACTCAACAAGATATGGGGCTGTTAGCCATATGTACAAGGCAACATCAAACAAAGATGCTAGGCTCTACGCATTGAGACGCATTGAGAATGTGAACATAACTGATAAGCAAGCTTTCAAAACCATCAAAGCCTGGAGCTCTATCGAACATTCGAACATAGTAAAGGTACATGAAGCCTTTACCACTACTATCTTTGGTGGGAACTCACTGGTGGTAGCCTATGATTTCTACGGTAATTCCAAAACGTTGATCGAGACGCACTTCCAAAACCAGCCAGAACTAATCACCGAACAACACTTGTGGTCCTACCTGATCCAATTGGTTAATGCTCTCAATGAGGTACACAATAAAGGACTAGCGGTTAGATCTATAGACTTGAGTAAAGTTATTGTGACTAGCAGAAACAGGATAAAGCTGTCGGGATGTGGTATTGTGGATATTTTGCAACATGACAATAAAGAAGATATCGCTCAACTACAGAAGAATGATCTTAAATTGCTGGCCAAATTGCTGTACGATCTTTCTATTACATCTATTTATGGATCGGTCTCGTTTGATGATAAGACACAGGATCAAATCATCAATTTCCTTAAGTTTTCTGACGAATACAAGGCTACTTTGAAATATTTGATTTCCCCAGAGTTCAACTTGAAGGAAATACAAACACGAATTGCCCCAAGGCTACTGGATGTTATTGATGGGCTTCAAAATTCCAATGATTACATTGAATCTCGACTGTCGACTGAGTTGGAAAATGCCCGATTGGTAAGATTAATGTCTAAGCTCAATTTCCTACATGGCAGACCCGAGCATGAAGCCGATCCTAACTGGTCAGAGTCAAGTGCTAACTACCCTATCTCTCTCTTTGTTGACTACGTTTTTCATCAAGTGGACGAGATGGGCTACCCAGTTGTCGACCTAGCTCATGTGATCACTTGTCTCAACAAACTGGATGCAGGAATAGAAGAAAGAATTCTGCTAGTGTCCAAAGACGAAAAGAACTGTATTATCATATCCTATAAGGAATTAAAGACTTTGATAGAGAAAGGGTTTAATGAGTTGAGGATGAGAAAAGACATTTAGCGAAAGACACAAAGTCATGAATAGCACCAGTTCCTCTCTGTATTAGCGACGACGAGCTGCTCGTGCGGTTCTGTTTTCGTTTTGAACCTTGGTGATAGCTAAGATTGCTTATACACATTATGAGTTTTCAGTTGCATGAGTTGAAATCCAGATTTCGAAGGCTCAAAATTGAGTTCCATCACAGATTGTGGAACAATAGCGACAACAACAAACTGATATCAGATAGAATCTTAAATCAACCGTTTACCTCTTTGAGAACAGACCAGTATCTTGACGTGAAAGAACTAAGACGGGTACAAATTCGACGCATTGACGAGGAAGATGGAGAGGCAGTTGAAGCATTCAACGAGGAAGATGAGTCTGTTGACGGGAATGAAGATATCGAACAAGACAATTTAATAATAGTTGATGGTCTTGACGAAGTGGACGTGCTTGACCAACTATTTTTGGAGGAAGATGAAGCACCCATTCTTGAATACCAAGAAAATGAAATGCCCTTTCCTCGCAACAATCAAAAATCGGATAGAATTTTATCGTTACTTGATATGGATAACCTTCAAAATATGAGGTCTTCCGTATCGCGTGCTTTTACGGAGCATGATCCCATCGTCAACAGAATAAAATCATTTTCGGATTATCTCTTTCGAAGAAACCAACAATCCAAAGGGTCATGGAAAATTGTCATGAACGAAGCGTCACTCAATGCCGCTTTGTGTTCGACTGGAAACATGCCTTCCCCAATTGAGAGAGCTAATATTTTGCCTGATCTTACCAATCTTTGTTACACACCCAAATTCCGTGTGTGCCCTTTGCCGCTGCACACCAAGTCTTTTAGTCCTCAACTGTTTGAAGGCGATGGATATAGTGCTGGAATTTTTGAGGAGTATATTGACCATGTTTCCATGTCCACATCTTTTCTTGACGATAATAATAACAGAACGTTTTTAAAACTTCCTCACCATCTGACCGCTGACGTTCCACCAACGTCTTCTACGATTGTTCCTCATGATCTTAAGCCTGCCACGACATCGAACACGTTCTACGATAGCTTTATCTTACAAAACATAGAGTATAATACGGTTAAGAGTTTGCGGACTCTTTTCAGAGGTTCAACGCTTCGTTTAGAAGAGACAAACAAGATTCAGAACATCAAACGCAATAAACATTAGTTCACATTAGTATACTCCCGTGTTTTCCCCTATAAATCTCTAAATACGAATACCTATGATTATAATTATAACAAAGCGGCGGCAGCAATTCCGGCTGCAACCAACAGACCATAGTTGCCTGAAACACCTACAGCTGCACCGACTGGTACAGGTATGATAGAGTGGTTACTGTGGTTCGAGCCATTGCTACTATGTGTGGTCAAAGTAGTTGATGTGTGGTTGCTGTAGTGGGAGCTAGTTGTGTGGGGAGGAGCAGTAGTAGTTGGAGTCACAACTGAAGAAGAATGGGCGGACGAAGTGGTAGAATGAGCGGACGAAGTAGATGAATGAACGCTCCCAGCCACAGACAATACGACAGGTGTGCATCCGGTAGCAGCGTAACTCTTCACTTCCCAAACACCTCTAGTAGTCTCACAGGCATAGAACTGTGTACCACCGACATTGAATCTCAGGTTTCCACCAACGATGCCCCAGTCCTTGGCTCCTTGACTTTCTGGCAAGAAAGTCAAAGAAGTGCCAGCAGCGACATCCCAGCCAACGTATTTTGAAGCATCGGCGGCATCCACCAAGAAACCAGATGGCTCCTTAAGAATCAAGTCCAATTCGACACCAGCAGCGTTTGGACCAGCTTCGAAATGAGAAATTCCGGTCTTCAAGTGGGAGTCAATTCCACCACCGACAACGGTGACAGAGATTCTTTGGTCCGCTAAAGCAACGCATAAAATTGATAGCAAAGTAGTAATTTTCAAGTAAGACATTTTGATCAAGTGGTAGCAATACTAGTTGAGTGTCAGATTAGGATTGAGGGAAATTCTAGTTTTATTTGTAGCCAAGAAAGTCTCCTAGTCATGAACTTGCGTTTGACATGGATGGTTTTAATCATGTGCACATCGATATGCAAGCGAACATGTTTATGCACCTATGGTCAAGCCATTTTTTTTTAAGATCTCGGCCAGTCATGAAATGAGGCATTCGCACTTAGGGGGTTACTGGCACTTGTTTAGACTCGTATTAGTATGAACATTACTTTGCCCTGAAAGGTCAGCTGTTTTTAGTCCTTTTCTCACTTTAAAGTCTAAGAACATGTATGCAGTGGTCCCTCGGTTTCCCGAAAGCTCAGTGACATTATAATACTAATCGCTGGTGCGCTGAAGTACACTACTCTGGGACGGTTATTTCGGGCAGCTCCGCGTACCTTTTCCGGTACGCGCATGTGCAATCCTTGCAGGAAAAGATTAGATTGAGAGAAGAATGCAAGACCTAGATGCCAAATGTTGAAGGGCAATACCAGGCGGCACTGTCCAAAAAATCATTCTGAGGCTAGAATGGCGGGCGTCGTTCGTCACCAGAACCAACTTTATTGTTTGACCAGCTCATAAAAACAGCGTGAGTTCCTGATGGCTGGCTTTTCCGTCTTGATCGGTCAGAATCAGATCAACACTTTACGCAGTACCAGTGAGGTCAGATAATGTTATTTCCATACACAATATATAATCGTAATTAAATATTGCCCCTTATTTCTCAAAACCAGTGGAAGTGGCTTTGGCGGCCTCGTTAACTTTGTTGAGTAGGTCATCAGAGACATTGTTGTTGGTGACATATTTTTGCGCCAATGGCTGGATCACACTCTTGTAAACGACTGCCGATCCCTTAGTGGCTGGCAAAACTAACCACAAGAGGAAAATAGTCTTCACGAACCAGTACAATGGAATCCAATAAAGAATGGCCTTGGACCAAAATTCGATCACATTGAGGAATGCAAACACTACCCAGTAGGTCAGAAGTTCAGTGTCATCTTTGGCAGTGGTGGTTTCCAGGGCCTTCAATGAATAGTAGCCTGGGACGACAAATCCAGCGATGTTGGATAGCAATTGGCCAATTCCTCCAATGTTGAGGAAAACCAAGAATCCGTACAATGAAGCACCGCCTAAAACAGCGTATGATCTGGGCAACTTGGCTTTGTTTTCGAATTCATTCAAGATTCCAACCTTGGAGAATTGCTTGTCAATGTTGCTGAGAAATTGTTGCACTTGTGACATTTTTGTTCAGTGTGAAAGTAGATCAAGGGAAGAGAATTGGTAGGGCAACTTCTGAATCGTTCGAAATTTGAACAAGCTTGCGAGTCAAAACCCAGGTCGTGCGCCAGTAAATACAGCAGCATGTTACCGCATTAGTATATAATTATACATTTCTATTCTATTAGTTGGTCTGCTCCATTCTAGAGGTTAGAGGGTGGAGGCAGAAGCAAACTCGAATTGCTTGGTGACAGCTTGCCCGCCCACGGTATAACTTAGCTTGGCACGTAGCTTGATTTTACTTCCTTCAGTCCCTGTGATCTGGAATGATTGGAGGGCTGTTTCTCCAGTTTGAACTGTTGTTGTATTTATAGGAGATAGCTGTAGCTTTTGAGATTTGGGCACTGCTAGAAGTAATGAAAGGCCGGAAAGGATTTTTGAACTTTTGTTCAGTGTATGGGCTTCTAAAGCAGCTGATCCCTGACCGCTTTCAAGCGTAACAAAGCCAACAGATATATTTTCATCTTCGTAAGCTGCAACAGGATGCACTTTTGGAGTTGCAACAGGAGGGTTTGGAGCAAATAGTGCATCATCTAAAAGAAGATCATTGGTATTACTAACCTGGGGAGTAGGAGTATGAGCGGTACCTGGTGTATTGTTAGTTGGCGTATCGCCAAAGATATCAGACAATAAGTCCAGGTTATTGTCCGGTGTGCTGACACTCTGAGTGTTTCCATTTCCAACACTGGGAGAATCTACATCCTCACCTAGAAGATCTAATAGAAGATCATTGGAATCAACGGGTTTGCTTTTGTTGATCGTCTTTTTTTCCGATCCCAACATCAAAGAAACTGACTGCTTTTCCTTCATGGGGGGAGGAGGCATCTTCGCTAGGAGTCCCTTCTTGATAGTCATAGGTTGACTAAATATTTGAAGGTATTCCATTGCTCTTGTTTGAATTTCCAGGTCCATATCATTTGTTTTCGATTTCAACAACTGCCTCAATTGTTCTAACGCACCTGCATCGGTGAGTCGCACAGAAAGTTTCAAGCAAGCAGTAAGACAGTATCCAATCAACTGATTATTCTGTGATTCATCATCATAGGAAGAAAAATTGATGAAGGCCGATAGCAATTCTACAATCTTTGCAGTTGAAACCGAAGATTCGATCAGTTCCCCATACTCTCCTACACACCAGGTAGTTATTAGGTTCAATCCATACTGTGATTTGTCGTCAACACTAGCATTGAAGAGCTCAGAGGTTATGAATTTGACCAACTCCTTGTCTTTAACTTGAATAGTTAGTCCAATAATATTGGATGAAACGTCAGAAGTAATGTAGTTTCCTGCATACTTGAGCATTGTAATAAGGTTCTCAAAAAACCATTTTTCGTTTGGTGCATATCGTTCTGCGACAAGCGTAAATTGTGTGGTCACATAAGGCTTTAGATCAGTATCGGAGTTCTGCAAAAAACTCAACAATTCCTTGGCGAGTAGCCTGATGTTTTGCTTGTTTATGATAGCGAAGGTTAGTTCTAAAGCCCTACGACGAATGGAAATGTCACCATCTTGCAAACAGGTAACGATTATAGTTCTGTGGCGCTGAACAGCCTGAGGCTCAAGCTCAAGGACACTCAATAGAGTATTGAGAGCAACATATCTCGTATTATTATCTTTTGATTTCAGAAACTTGGCAAGGATATTGACTCCTAAGACTTTCAATGAAGAATCAGGACTGATTCTGAAAATAGATCTAACAACTTCGTATAAAACAACGTTACCAGAATTTTTACCTGTATCAATCTTGGAAGCTATTTGTGTGAGGAGATCGTGGAATGTTTCAACGTGAGGGGCGTTAGGATTGTTAGCAAAGATAATTGTTAGCGTCTGTATCAAAGAAACACACAAAAACGGATCTGGAACACCACCAACGTCGTATTCTGGTGAGTAACCTGTAGCTATCAACATTTTCAAATGATGGAGAATTCCTGGAATGAACTCATTAAATGTGGCATGAGTTGTGGAGTCAGTTTCATGAATGACCCTAGCCAATTGGAGACCACCTAACAAGACAGCGTGATTCTTATCTTCCAACAACGATTGCACTTTTGACAGGAACACTTCAACCAAATCGGGTTCCTTTTCTATCAATTTTGCAGCAACAATAGCAGCTTTCTTTCTCAAATATGCGTTCGTTCCATCCAAATGAGCCTCCACAACGGTGTAAAGATCACGAGCCATGTCAGAGGATGCTATGTTTCCCAGGGTAGTCAACGCCGCACTGACAATATACTGATTTGTGCTGTTAATGTCATTGTCCAGGGAATTGGTTATCAGAGTGATAACTTCTTGGTTTTCGTCTAATAATAGCATTGTAGCTAAGTAACCCAGTCTTTTATTGGAGAATTGAGGAGTCGCAACCAACCTCAAGCATTCAACTTGCCCAAAGTGAGTAGGCTCTCCCATTATATACAAATAGAGTAGTTTCTGTATGTTTTTCTTCCGAGTATGGTCATCTAACTGGACATTTCTGAACGAAGTCCTGATTTTGGCACTTTCCTTCCGAATAACTGCCCGCTCCTCAGCGATAGTCTTGGAGTTCCGGACGGACTTGATAAATTTTTTCAGACCTCCTGCCATCTCTGCGTTGAATTTGGATTTTGGTTGCGCTGAACGAACGTGTTGTGTTTTGTTTGAGAGCCTCTTTGGGTTAAAGAGTGATTTGGTGACAAAGCGAAATTCTACTGTCGATGCTGGATGTTGGTTATTCACTTTCCATAAATTGGTTGCCCCCGGAAGTAGTGCACTACTCCAAACGAGAATCTGGTGCTTTATCTATACTAGGCTTCCCGATTATAGAAGACATCATTTTTTTGACGGTTTCCGAGGCAAAGAAACTTTTCTTTTCGTTTGAATCTAAAACCTATAAAAGCACCCGTTGTCTACTACACTATTGTTCCAGAAATAAATCTTTTTCTGCTAAAGATAGAAAAGAACTCACTATGTGTTGTTGTGATTGCCTACTGGTTATAATAGCTGTATTCTTCCCTCCCTTCCCAGTTTGGGTTAAGAGAGGGCTTTGCTCAGCCGACTCTGTGATCAACATTTTACTCTGTATTTTGGGGTACCTCCCAGGTCTGCTACATTCATGGTATATCATCTCCAGATATCCCGAAGCCTACTACGTGGATATCGACGAAGAATTGGGCCAGTCCACCAATGTCATCTATATCAATCCTCCAGTCGAGAGAGCCGTCTCCCCTACAACGGTGGCAGTGGACAGATCCTCCAGCAGGCAACAGGGTCTGCTTCAAGGAAGCAGTGGAGGATTTAACCCTCACTATGGAGCTACGTACATCCCTACCGAGTCACCCCCAAGTTATGATAGAGCCCTCGAAGACAGAACGGAGGGCAGCAGCAGTTCTGGTAAGAACTAGCACCCCTCCCTCCTTTCCCTTCAATAATTTCTGCTTTATTATACCCTTTAATACTTGAACATATGTACAGTAACTAATACTCCTTCCGAATTGAATCTAAAGAAAATTTATGTCACGTTGTATGCCTAGGTAATCTCATCCTTTTCTGCTACATTCAGTAATATACGGCTCTCACCAATCGTCTCCTCTCTTCGCGCGTTCCCGGGGTCGGGGCTTCAAACTTATCGCTTCGTCCTTTAGGAAGTTCCGCTACATTAGATATCGATACGTATACATCCAATAGGCACGTTAACTAGAATCCAACGGTTGATTAATTTGAGAGGCAGCCCACTATCTGTTCGTTTCCAACTTGTATATAAAAGAGCTGATTTTTTTCCTCCTTTTGGGTCGTCCAGTATTTATTTTCTGTCTTCCATTTTGTTTATCGAACGAAATTCCATCACCAACTTAGAATCTATTCCGTCGCCGAAGAGACAAGAAACCTTTATAAAGTCAAGCACCCATGTCTGTGGACGAGAGTATATCGCTAAATCCATGGGACAACAAGTCCACGGGCGCCTTCTCAAAGAAGTCTGTCCCCTCCATTTCCCCTTTTGATATGGCTCCATCG
Source organism: Komagataella populi (assembly GCA_023212995.1). NCBI lineage: Eukaryota > Fungi > Ascomycota > Pichiomycetes > Pichiales > Pichiaceae > Komagataella > Komagataella populi. The sequence goes on along the minus strand of JAKWAY010000002.1, from coordinate 783,539 downwards.
TTGAATGGCAACACTTTGGGCAGCAACTTTTTCAACAGCTCGTCTTCCATTGGAGCAAACAAGATTCCAAAGGGAGGATCGGCTGTAGTAAGTGACACTGAAAGCGATGTCTTTGCCGATGGGCCTTTGGCAGGGCTCAACAAAGGTGCTTTAAGTGCTATAAGTGCTCCCTTGGGGACTTATAACAACAACAGCAAAAGTAATGGATTCCAAAATCAACTTTTTGGAGCTGCATCCGTTTCCGGGGGCCAGTTTACATCCTACGCCAATGGAACAGGAGCTTCTACAACCGGCAGTAACTTCTTGGAGAAATTCGGTTCTCTCACTGAGAAGACCAGAGAGGTTGAGTTTAACATGAAGTCTCTTGCCATCGGCACTAATTCTGCCAAAAAAAGTGGATCTAGAAGGACAAGTTTTCTTATCAACGAGCCTACCAACCCTTCTGGTTCAAGACACCAATCATTCAGTGAAAAAATTGATAATTATCTCAGTTCCCCTCATGCCCATCGTTTATCCATCTCTTCTGATCATACACCTTCCATTACTGAACAAGAGAAGACACATAATACTATTTGGAATCCAGCGGGTGCCACTTCTTTTCATCCTTCAAACACTTTTCAGCCTCGTCAATATCCGCCTGTGTTCAACCCTGTTCCTTTCCCATATCCTCCTTATATGTTCCAGCCAATAAGTCCATTTCCATCAATGAATGAAGTCAACACTGAAACCCCTAAAGAAAGCGGTCAACCGGCAGGAACTGATCTGAAACATCCCAAGCCAACTTCTGGCGAGGGAAGCAGCGTGTTAACTGATGAGCCTGAGCAGAATTATAAGAATGATGACAGAAACTTAGCACCGATGTCTCCATTTGTTATGCCCCCATTTTCACCCTATGGAATGATGCCCTCTGTTTCCTTTGATGGTACATCTCCTTCAATTCCAATGATGCCAGACGGGATGTCGGGCCAGGCGCCATCTTCTTTTCCGCATCAATCTGCACCACCAAAATACTCATCGGTTGCTAATAATGCTACGTCGAAACCACCAGCCAAAAACGGTAGATCTTCCAAGAATAGACCTAGAGCCCAACATATTTATAGAAGTCCCCTTCTGGAAGAGTTCCGTTCTAATAAAGCTGGCAAAGATTATAGATTGAGAGATATCTATGGACACGGTCCTGAGTTTGCTCGTGACCAACACGGGTCCAGATTTATCCAGCAACAGTTGAGCAAGGCCACTAAAGAGGAAAAGGATACTATTTTTGAAGAGATTGAGTCTACCTCCTACGAGCTGATGACTGATGTTTTTGGAAATTATGTCATTCAGAAATACTTTGAACATGGTAGTGAGGAGCAAAAGGCACGTTTGCTGAAAATAATGTCCGGAAAAGTTCAAAGCCTTTCTTTTCAAATGTATGGATGTCGTGTTGTTCAGAGAGCCCTTGAATTTGTAAAACTTGAACAGCAAATTGAAATTGCCTTCGAATTACAGGATAATGTGTTACAATTAGTTGAGGATCAAAATGGTAACCACGTCATACAAAAATCTATTGAGAAGATTTCGTTTGATCAGATTTCTTTCATTTTGGAGTCTTTGAGACAGCACATTTACCATTTGTCTACACATCCTTATGGGTGCAGAGTTATTCAACGTTTATTGGAGTACTGCAGTGAAAGTGAACAGAAGTTTATTCTGGAAGTGCTCAGCAACCATATTTTTTATTTGATTCAAGACCAGTATGGAAACTACGTTATTCAGCACATTCTGGAATTTGGTGAAGAAGGTTATCGAAGTGCTATCACAGAGATTGTTACCAGGAATCTGGTTATGTTTTCAAAACATAAGTTTGCCTCAAACGCTGTTGAAAAGTGTATTATTTATGGTAACAAAGAGCATCGCCACATGCTATTTAACGAGCTCTTGAAGGACAATAAATCTTTGGACGTTACAACTGTTGATGACAACTCCGCGTTAGCATTGATGATGAAAGATCCTTTTGCCAATTACGTTGTCCAAAAGATGGTAGACGCTCTTGATGAAGCTGATAAAAAATTGTTGATTATCAAGATTAAGCAATATTTGAAACAAATTTCCAAATCCTCTTATGCTAAACATCTTGCCAGCATTGAAAAATTGATTCTTTTGAGTGAAACTGCACTTAAGGGAATTGCCTAAAATTTTGTTTTTTTTTCTATGTATATAAGAAATCTACTTGTGAATACTTTTTTAAGTGGTGAATGAGTTGAACTCCATTCGTTCGTAGAGCTCACTATCATTTTCATGAACGTACTGGAACTTGAATCGCTTCTTCCTCTCTTCCTTATCCTCCGTTGAGGCGGCTGAATTGGGGACAGAAGAGGTGATGTTAATATCCAGTTGAGATAGTTGATCCAAAAATGATTGGGCAATCACCGTATTGGAGTGGGACCGGGATTGACTGTTTTCCAGCCAATCGGAACCATTTTCACCTTGCTTCTCTTTCAGGTTCTTATGGTACTGAACTGATTTATCCCTGATGGAACAAATTCTAGAAACACGATGAGCCCAATTGGAAATGTAACCCCCGTCAGAATTCCAAACATTGGCAAATAGACTGGCCATTAATGTGGTATTCCTTACGAATGTGGGTAGCTCAGATACCGAAATTAGCTTGAAGTGACTGATAGAAAAAACACCAGGAAGACCTGCTCTCCTGTACATCTTAATCTTGTAAAAGTTTTCAGAATGATTGGACTCATATTTATGCAAATTCATTGAGTGTGGTTGAATGACAATGTTGATGAAGTTAAACTGACTCTTTATCAAGTTAAAATCAAAGGGAAACTCTGAGTCATTATAAAAGATGTTCACAAAATTGTTTCCGATATGCCTCTTTTTCATGGAATAATGGGGATCATCTTTGTTATTTGGCATCAAGGTTGTGGTGTGAAAAACTAGTCTGGTGACTTGGTTACCCCAGGATATAGCATATTCACCGTCAATATCATTTGTAGTATCCAGACCCCCAACATAAAAAGGCTGTGAGTCTTTTAATCTAATAACATCTCCAATTTCTGTAATAAATTTATGGTAACCATCTGATCCAAGAACGTTGCCAAGCACTTGCTGCTCGGTTGATTGTCCCTTGCCGATGTAGATGATACCTGCCTTCAGAGCATTAACAACAGGGATTTTATCAAATAAGTCAACTGATCTCTTTATGCTGTCGTCATTGCTCAGTGGCAATGGTTTGTTGCAAATTCTGGTGCCTAAAGGATGCATGAATTGCAAAAGTAGGAAGTTTGGAGTGTAGTTGGTAGGATGAGGAAGATTTTCATCTTCTTCGTTGTCGATATAAGTATTAGTCGGCAATTGCCCCTCAACAGAAACGCTGAACTCGCTTGTACCAATTGGTTTCCTTACTGTGATAATACTACTTCCGGTAACTTTGTTTGTCCTTATCGACAAAATTGAGATTCCAGAGATCCAGCTTGCCTCTGCATTAAGTTCCTCCTCAGAGTTGCTAGTAGTTCTCTCAACTTGCTTGTCGCCTGTCCAGGTCAAATCCATATTTGAGTATGTATACCTTGAAACAAAATCTACAGTTGCTAGTGCTTCATCAGAGATGTCAGAACCTCCGCTCTTCACACTGGAGGAAATTAGGTTTCGGACTAGAAAAGGTGACAAAAACTTTCTGTCCTTTAGAGGAATAACCAGGAACCAGCTAGTGATAACATTGTAGGATAAGGCCATAATATATTGGAACAATTGCGGGGTAACTGCAATTGACTTGGTAGAAGGCAATTTGTCAAATTGAATTTCTTGGTCATATGTTCCATGATTAGCTTGACTGGTTAGGTGTTCTTCCGACAAGTCAGAGTTCAGAAACTTGTCTTTGGCATACTCAATGAACTTGAATGCCACTCCAAAAACTCGCTTAAACTCAAGTAACGAAAACTCAGATGACATTTTCGGCAATTGACACAGAGCCATAAGGAATTCTAAGATGTGAGCAATAGCAAAAGTACTAGAGATACGAGTTTGCAACGCGGTCAGAATAGCTGATAGATAACGTTTTAGGGATCTTGGTAGTTCATAACAACAAATGACCAGTGAATGAAGACAGGGAATAGCAGTTTTTTCCCAAGAGGAAAGTCCGTGAATCAAAGCAGCAATAAGTTGATCTTGGTCCTGTTTTGAAAAACACTCGTGGTAGGCAATCAATGATGATAATATTCGAATTGAGGCAACTTGAATATCAGTCTTGGCCACATCTTCAGGAAGACTTAATGAACTGGGCAATTTCAGTTCAAGTTGGTCTGTTATAACTTTTCTGAAGTCCTGGATGAACTTTGTGGAATCGTCAAAAAGATACAAGTTTGCCAATTGAGGACAGAAATGAGCCAAAACATAAGAATATAGCTCCCAATCATAGAAGTTTGTAAAGATATCAAGGACAATTTTAAACCATCTTCTGATATCCACAAAATTAGAATCATTACTCACACTGATTTTGGAGCATTTCACACATTTATTCAAAAGTTCCAATGGAATGTAGTGAAGCCTGTCACTTTCTGGATAAGCCCATTTTTGTGATTGGGATACCGAAGGATTTGTCGAGATATTTCTATGCATCGCATCAGCAAGACCATCGATTTCAATGGGATTCTCAAAATAAAGATCATAGGTTGTAGTTGATCTTACTCTGATCAAAACTTTGAAAACTATTAAAGTGACACTGTAAAATTTCATTCTTATCCCAAAGGTTGCAATCTTCAAAAGACAGTCATACAGAAGCATTACTTTATCATTATCTCTATACTTGATAGTGGAGACAATAAAAAGCTTGCCAATAAGCATAGCGACAGACTTTGAGGACCGGTAAACTGACTTATCATTAGCGGAAGTATCGTTAAAAAGGGGACTAGCAAATCTAGACATTTGGCTGCCGGAAGTATAACTGTACAAAGAAGTAATACTTCTTCTCCTAGTGTCTTTTGGCTCGTCAAAACGTTGAGTCAAGTTCGATATCAATTCTTTGAATGAATCATATTCAATTTCTCTGCACAGTTCAACCCAACAATTAATAATCTCTTCTTTTAGTTCTTCTTCACAGCTTGACAACTCTGGCTCAAACTTTAAAAAAAGTAAGTATAGATAAGTAGAAAGAAATGAATTGTCCGTTCTTAATTGGATCGTATATGTGCAAGCATCCTTCACTACCGTAAAAGCCTTCAGTCTGGTGGCAACAGAGAGTTTCCTGTTGATAAAATACCTCTGGAGAAGTTCAGTACAATGTTTTTCCCAATCTGTATTGAATTCGTAACATAGCAGATTTTTCTCGTAGTATTCAATGACGTTAGTAGCATGGGTGTCTGAAAGTTTCTTGTAGCTATTATTGAAAAAAAGAATACAGCTATCTTTCATTCCAAGCACCTTACCCGTTTCTGACAGGCGTTGAAGGACAGAAAGTAGAGAACTTGCCAATTGCTGATAATCATCAGCATCTGGATCATCTTCATTGTACGAGAAGTTGACTAGGTTATCAAAACACCGCCATAGAGAACTGTCAGAATTGAACCAAAACAGAGAGCCAAAAATCTTGTAGTAATCGGAAGAGGGTTCTAAGATCTCCAGAAAAAAAATCAGAAGAGCTTTCTTGATGACTAAACTCGAGATCTCAGATGACTTTTTCCAAGAATCCAGCAAAAGATTCATCGATGTATCCAGAAACATGTTCAATTGTTCGTTTCTGGGTTTGTTCAGAGCTCTGCCATCAATTTCTTGCACTATCAGTTCTTTCAGGAGCTCCAAGCAACCTAGTATGACATTTTCTTTCACACCTGAGGCGGCATCGGTTTGATGAATTAAGTCACAGATGGTTAAAATGGTAGGTATAGTCGTTTGAGAATTTTGAATGAAAGTTCCTAGGACTCTGAAAACCTTGTGTTTAAGTTCTGGATACTCTTCAATTTCTAGGTTATAGACTGATGCCAACTTAGAGATAACCCCACTTAGTTGATCCATGGGAAAGACACCATGTAACGACAAGGCTTCGATGAAATCCAAACACCTCTCCAGAGTTGCCGTACTGGATGTCATCTCAATGAAATTGATCGCCTGCGACAAAAAACGGATAACTTCAAAGGATTGAAAGCTAGTGGAGTTGAACTTGATACAGGCCGTAATGTATGATAATATCTGACCCAACGTTTCGTCTATAGTCTCAGTTGGTTCATTCTTATGATAGGCAGATTTCAGTGAACTTTGCACACAATCCAGTGCTTGACTCAAAAATTTACCTAAAGGTCTTTTTTCGTAAGTTGCTAGTGGGAGTATATCAGTTCCGTCAATCGTCAATGTTCTCAACGCTTTCAAGAACAAGTCAAAGTTTTTATCCAGTCCACTTGAAGAAAGTGAACAATAACGAACAATGTCATCGTAGTACATGTAGTTCGTTGAGGGTACTGTGTTATCGTCTAGACTTATACACAGGTTGAGCATATTCAATGCTGCTATCCTCGTATCGTTAGGGTTGTTCGAACTCAGTAAATCCTTTACCAGATACCAAATTTCTGGAATAGAAGAGACTGAAAAGCTTTCGATGGAGTGGTGAAGTTTGAGAAGATTTTCAGTTCTGCTTTCAACAGAGCCTTCACTAACTTTTGCAAGCAGGTCCCTCTGTGTTGGGTCGCCTCCTATCGTTAAAGGGTTTATTTGAAGCGTTTTCTTTCCTGAGCTTGATCCAGAGCTTTTGAATGATTTCGTTAGATTTTTGAGGACATGACCAAGACCTGTGCCGTGATCTGGCTGATTATGCTTCAGCGAGTGCATATTTACTCAGTCTAGGAGGAGGCCTGGTAGGTATGAAGTTCTTGGTTGGAAATCTGATATTTTGACGTCTGATTATAGTGTTTTTCTCGACCAGTCCAGATTTTTCCCTCTGCAATATTGGATAGACAGAATACACGATGACGTTAGTTTAAAGGGTGACGGTGGTTTAAAGAGTTAAGACTGTTCTTTTGAAAACTTTTCGGCTCAGCTGGTCAACGTTCCCTTTTTTTGCTCCAGTTGGCAGGGGTGGGGCGATCTTTCTAGGTGGTTTCAACCACTCATTCCGTCTCCCTTTTGACGTTACATCATTTCTTATCAGAAGAATGATTATGTAATCAGCATAGTCCAAATTTCTCTCACTTTGACTGTAACTGGTATCAATCTTTCGACCTGCTTATAGTATGCCAAAAGCCATCCTTTTGAAGAATAAGACCACACCGAGGGATCCGTATCTGGAAAACTTTGTGAGTAATGGCTATTCAGCGGATTTTGTGCCTCTTTTGGATCACATTCACATGGAAAAATCAGAGATAGTTACCTTTCTTACGAGCGACTACTTTTTGCACAAGACTTTGGCATTTATCATTACATCCCAAAGAGCAGTGGAAATGCTGAATGAGTGTCTGAAGATACTCAAAAATGAGAGTCCCGATATTGCTCAAATCATCTATAAGAAGCCTGTTTATACAGTAGGCCCTGCCACCTACAGAATACTAGAAGATGCTGGGTTTTTGGATCTGAGAGGAGGGGATAAGGCTGGAAATGGTTCTATACTGGCACAAATAATCTTAAATGATGACATTTACGCTGGGGTCGAAGATTGTGACAAACACATAACATTTTTCACCGGTGAAACAAGAAGAGACATAATTCCTAAATGTTTACAGTCTAATAATTTTCAGCTACTTGAAAAGATAGTCTACAAGACTCTTCCCAGAGATGACATCGTGGCCACATTTAAATCTGCTGTTGACAAGATTGACCAGTCACAAAAGAGTTCCAGCTGGGTGATCTTCTTTTCGCCACAAGGAACGGAAGACATTGTCTCGTATCTTCAGCAGACCAAAGACCAGTTCAATATTGCATCTATTGGGCCAACCACAGAAAAGTACCTTTTAGGCAAGAATCTGAAACCTAACGTTGTATCACCCAAACCAGAACCTATCTCTTTATTGTTGTCGATCAAAAAAAATGGAATAAGCTCATGATTCTTTTTCGTTCTTTTATTTTGTCAAAATGAGATTGTGGTAGCGTTTTTGGACGCACTAACCACCAAGATACTCTCAGATCCATTTTTATAATCGACCTCAAATCTCAAAGATTCTCGAGTGTCTCCATGTTTGATTTCAACTTTGGGGAGCAAAAGTTGTCCTGTCTTCAAAGGCATTAATACAAAAGGCATTTCGTCAAAGGTGGTGATTTTTTTTCCCGCTGAGAAATCCACTTCATAGGTAAATGTGGTAACTCCGCTAACTGACCAAGTATCAGAATCTTGGACCTCCAGGGAAAACCGATACCTTTTATTTATATTATCATTGAAGGTTCCCTTCTTCTTCTCATCTGTATTTTCATCATCAGTTATATTATTCGTTATCACTGAAGAACCCTCATGCTCTTCAAAGTCCATGTCTGACCATCTAGTGTCAGTCTTTAACTTCAATGTAAATTGAATAGGTTCTTCTACCTTGAAAATTTCGATATTTTGTTCTTTGGGCTCTAAATCGACGACATGTAAGATATCAATTGATGGCATAGGGACATCAATGAGAAGTTCCATTGGAATCATCGATTGATCATCAACATTCAATCCTTGAGTAAGCATATCCAAAAAACGATTAATGGCTCTATAAAGGTTCTTGTCTTTGTTCTGGAACTCAGCTTGTGTTTGGTCTTTCCATTGAGAAACAGATTTCGTTTTGATGATCTTCTGGTTGTAATAAGTCAATTCTTCAAATTCCAATTCGTCACAGATAGATTCCACCAGAAAGAAGTAGTTTAACAGCTTTTCGTCATTCAAAAGTAGTTTCAATTGAGTTTTAGCGTACTTTCGACATTCTAGTTCAATACTCCTATACGTCACTTGTAAACATAGTTTCTTAATAGAAAAACTTTCGAACGGCTCGAGAATGTAAAACACAGATGCCCTCTGCTCGTAACTTGCAAGTATAGACTCTGGAATATGGCCAGTAGTTATTTTAAACGTCTCATCTTGCTCAGTTTTAGAATCTGGGGAATAAAACTTCGTACCTGAGATTATTAAATACTTTTCCTGTGTCGATGTCCCTATAGTGAAGTTGGAGTAGAGAAATCTATCTTTGAAGAGGTCTTGCACAGAAACGGCAATTGATAAAGACATGTTGAGGTTTTTCTTATAGGTGTTGCTAAATTTAAGACCTTCGGCTGATTCATACGTGCATGTGACACTGAATAGGACTTTCGTGTCATATTCTACCCTGGAATAAGGTATGAACAGCTCAAGGTGACTTCCTCCTTTGATAGCATCTTTCAAATAAATTGGTTTAAAAGATTTTTCCGGATTTTCCAACAGTTCAAATGAAACCTCTTTACCATTGTGCACCAGCTTTATTCCTTCCAAAACTTGGTCAATTTCTGTTTCTTCAAAGTCAAATATAAGATTCTGAACATCTTGATCTCCAACGTAACAGTTCACGAGAAGTCTCTCCATGTTTAATTCTCTGCTAGATGGAAGGTCAACATATAATACTGTATTCTTCTCCTGAAGATTGTCTGTGTTCAACTGCTGATATAGTAAAATACGACTAGTGGAAAACCAATCACTGAATGATTTCACAAACTTTAGCTTTCCCATTTGGCAAACAAGTTTTTTGACTATAAACTCGTCGTTAATGATCTGCCTGCTGGTGAGTAAGATTTTATCATTGCGCAGCTCAATGAAATCATTCTCAAAAACAAGTCTTTTCTTTCCATCATTCGACTCTAAATATAAAGAGACCTTGTCGAATATTAACCGCTCGTGTTCAGACTGAACGGCATTATGCATTGTTATTTCAATTGAGTACATATCAACTATGTTAACCACTTGAGTGGTACCAACCGAAACTGAACAAAAATTGTTGAGATCATACTCAGTCTCTGGTACTTTATTGATTCGATTCTTAACTTCTTTCACGCATTGGTCTGCTTGAGATGGAGTTAGAGAGTTTGTGGCAAACAACTGAAGATATGACTCTAAAAACAATAAACTATCTTTCTCATTGGTTTTGTGCAAACAGTCGATGTACACTTTCAAGGCATATCCGCTTACAAAGTTCCAGCCCTGTTCTTTGAAATAGTAAATTGCATCATGAATGATAGTCCGGGTTTTCTCATAGTCACCCTTTTCATACGCTATTATGGCAAGCTCAGTGGTCAAAGTGTCAGCAGTTCGTCTACGATTTTGACAGTCAATGAAATGCTGGATAATTACCTCTGTGAGCTCAACAAAATGATTTTGAAAGCATTCCTCGGAGGAAAAAAATTCCTTTAAAGCTTCTGATTGAATCTCATAATTAGTTGGGTGCGTATCCCTCAAAGGGATATCAGCAATGTGATAATTGAAGGCTTCACCTAGTTTCTTGAAATTTGTCCTTTGATAGAGCCTTAATTCTCCACATAATTCTATCACTTCTGGAAAATCAGCTAGATCCTGGACATCGTCCGTATTGATGTGGGTGAATGCCAACTCTGTTAACTCTTGTATTTCAGGATGACGTAAAAATATATCTATCAACTTGTAGACAGTTTCATAGTTTTGGAATTCCATGGATTCAGATGATAATGCTAGTATAGTTGTCATGAATGACTTGAATCGCTTGAATATTTCTGTAGTAAGTCTGGCTTTCAAAGAAGATAATGTCGTTGGGAGTTTCGTCAATCGAAGATACAAGTCAAACTCTTGCAGGAAAACAGAACTGTGAAACGTATACTTTGTGATCGTCTTTTTCAGTAACTCGTCGACCAAGTTTAAGGTTTGATATTTGGAAAAGAATTCTTCTATATCTTGTGACCACTCAACATTGTCCTCACATTGAAACTCCTTTCTTGCCAACAGGTTTTCAAAATTCTTTCTCAGTATCTCATAGCTTGCCAAGGAGTCGTTGAATAGTGACATGTCTCTGTACGTAGTTGCAATCAATTGCCTAAATGCCAACGGATATATTGGGTTCGTAAGGTTCCCTTTCAAATGAATTTTCTGTAAAATGCCTTCCAAAAACTGCAATTTGTAAGTGAAATGTTGCAATAGCATCTCTTTAAGTCCCGATAAAAACAAAGCCCAGTTTTCAGTCTCTTCCTGTTGCGTGGCATATTTCTCTTTCAGCTTAATGCAAATTTCGGTATTTTCTTCAACGTCTCCTCCAAAATCAGTCTTCAACTTTTGAAAAATGGAAGCTTTGTCTTTCGTGGATGCATCTATGTAGAACACAATTTGCCACCTGGGCTTTATTATTTTTGAATGCACTTCTGATTTCAACCACTCCTTGATCAGTGGCCTTATTCTGGAGCGATAGTCGTCTAAGTTGTCGCTTCCGACGATCATGATCTTCAAGGGTACGCTTGACGTATTTTTGGTCTCTAACAGTACGGAGTGAAAATACTGATCATTGTCTTCCTGGATAGTGCTAGCATTGATGTTCTTTATAGAAACAGGAACCTCTTTCACAATATCAAGATGCAACGGTGGAAGAGATTTCAATACACCTTGAGGCCCCAATTTCCAATGCAAATTTGTCAAGGGCTGCTTGGACATAAGGGTCTCTTCCCAGTGCCCGCTACAACCAAGAGGGTCGTATACGCCAATCTTAATCTTACAATCCATGGGTACTACCTGTTTGGAAAGAGAAGTGTCTAAATGACGCGTGGAACCGCTAGTAAAACATTAGAGAGATGAGATGTTGATTATGTAAGACGTTAATCGCGATACCTGAAAGCTATCTATCTGTACAGAAAGAGAGTAGGAAAAGAAAGCCTTTTCAGCTCTCCCTTAAAGAACTATAGGGCTAATAGTTGCCAATTGGTCAAATTATAATGGGCAGCAAAAAGAAAACAGAAAGTAAAACGGAGGAGACGATACCTTCTGCAAGTTCTGCTCTAAGAATACCAAACTATAAAGGCCGAGACTCAGCACCAAGTCTTCCACTGAATAATGGGGACCTTTCCAAGTCAAGTTACTTGAGAAAGCTGACTGAGTTTCCAAATAAGGAACGTTTTCAATTACCAGTGGGTGACTCTGGCAAAGAAGATGAGCTAGTGACCTGGATGAGGTCAATCACAGTCGAAGCGAAAAGATCCCTACTGGAATATCAATCTGAAGAGCAGGAGATGAATCGAAAATTGCAGAGTGAGAGAGAAAGACTGACTCAGCAGGTTCAAGTAAACGATTCTGAGTTTGAGAAACTGGGTCAATTATTAGCCAGTGCCAGGAAAACCAAGGAAATTTTAACTGCTCAATCTGAATCAAGTTTTGTAGAGGAGGAGGAGCAAACCCCTATAGTAGACCAAAGTCATTGGCAAGATGAGGAAGTACCTGAACTTGAAGAACCTGAGTCTAACGAAGAATCTGAATCTAAAGAGGTTCAAAACCAGGAGAGTGAATTTGGATCTGATCTTGAAATCATTGAAGTTGATGATGGGACATCAGAAGTCAATAACGATAAGCATGATTATTCTGACAGGTCCAAGTATGATGAAAGATCAGAGGACGAAAATTCTGAGAACGAACCTGATGCTGAAAATGTATTGGAATCACATTCTCCTGCCGAATCTCAGTATGATGAGTCACAAGTTGCTCATGTTTTGAGTTCTTTCATCGATGAAGATGCCGGTGCCGTACCTTCTGAATCTGAATCAGAAGAGGAGATTGAAGTTATACAAACCGAAGAAGAAATAGAAAAGTCAGATAACAGCGAATATGAAGCACCTGCGCTTTCAGAAGTTGAGTCTTCAGAGGAATTGGCCGAAAATGAAGCTGACCAAACTGAAGTTAAAAGTTTGAACACCCAGATACATTATGGAGCTGCAAATGAGGATGATGCTCTTGAAGAAACAAATCCATGGGACGCTGACAAGTTGCAACAAGAAGACTATAATAATGATGAGGAAGAAGAGGAATATTATGAACAAAGTGAAGGAGAGGAGGAAGAGGCAAGGAGTGAACAAAGTGAAGAAGATGACGAGGGTGAGGTTCAAAGCATACAATCAGACCTCTCAGATGATAAAGATGCTTCTTCGGAAGCTGGCTATAAATATTCCACTTTTTCAATGTATGGGTTCATGCAACCCAGAAATGAAACATCCACAAGCCTGGTTTACCAGAAGTCTTCAAATGAAGATAAGCCCTCGGGAGATAGCATTTCAGGCCAATCATCCCCTTCTTATGACACTAATTATTTCACAGCTAATAACAACACGACAGAGTATTTGACGCATCAGAACAATGAAGAAGCAACGGTCGAAGATGCTGCCGGTGAAAATATGTTAGATTTGACTAATATTCAAGGAATTGCAGAATTCATGATGAGTATGAATCCGGGATCATCAAGTCAAGCTCAACTAGATGAGCAGATCATAGAAGGAACTAGCAATATTGCAAACGATACTACTGAAAAAATTTCTTTGAACAAGAGCTCTATCCCTCAATCAACCGATGAGTTATCATCATCCGGTGAAGAAATACCGGCTACTAAAGTTCAGCAGAGACCAACAATGTTTGATAGTTCTAGCGACTCCGAAACAGAAACAGTTGCTTCCCCCATATTTGTTCCTTCTCTTCTCGAAATGCTAAACTCCTCTTTGAAAACCCATAATGAGCAACCTGCTATTTCACAACCTCTGACGAAGTCAAAATCAGACGAAACTAAAAGTTCCATAGCTGCTTCTTCATTGGATGTCGTGCAGCCAAAGGGTTTCGGAAAGGGTTCTAGTATTGATGCTGGAGAGAATTATAGAAACCTTGATGGAGCTGTAACGGTTAATGAGGAAATTGAAGAAAGTCTAAGCGATGTCAAAGAATTTGAATCGTCCAATCTTGTTGAAGATCTAAATGCAACATCTTCCCCAATTGATCAAGATAATTCAAACTATGAGGCTGAATCTACCCAAAGTTCGGCTGAACAGAGCTACTCGGAGGCAAATGCTAGTTTTGTGCTAGAGGCAGTATCTTCGAATAATTCGAATAAATCAGTCTCACCACCAGCAGAGGGGTTGCGATCAGATTTTAAGACTGAGACTAATCCTGGAGATCCTAATTCAGCTGATGAGATTGAAAACCCTTTCAACTCTCAGTTTGACACAGATCATTCTGATCACCACGGAGCCAACAAATCGGTGGTTTCAAAATCAATGGATGAAGACCCCAATCTGAAAGAGAGGGAGAACATTGTTGCTGAGACTGAAAGCGATATTGAGAACTCGCAGTTGGATTCCTCTTCTAGTCCAAACTCAGAGGACATGGAACTCTCAGAAGAGCAAATTACTGATGACGCTCAAGATTCGTCCAATTATCAATTTCATACAGCAAATGAAGACACATTAAATATACCTGAAATTTTTGGCACCTCTCTTTTGACTTCAACTGAAAAGGAGAATCAGATTGGCCTTGAAGAGAGACATGAATCCAGGCAACAACAAGAACTTGAACAATTAGAAATACGACCTAACATTAGTGATAATTTATCTTTTAACGGCGATCCACATTACACGAACATAGAAAATCATCAAGAAACTGATATTCAGAAAAATTTACAGTTACCTAGCGATAATGCTGGACAAATCAAAGAGAACTCAGATTTGGAAGAGCAAAGTCCTGAAACAATGGCCAAAGGAATTGACATTATGGACACTGAACCTTCAACAAATTCAATAACTGTGGCTTCGGAATCAGATGACAGCGGCTTACCGGCCACTCAAAGTGACGCCAATGTAAACGTAGAAGGCTCAAATGCTGAAAATCATGCCAACAATGACAGAATTGAAACAAATGAGCTACCAATGGACACCGGTATTTCAAAGGTGAAAACTTTCATGCAAAATTTACAGTCTGTGGAACAGATAATTGAAGAGGCTGTCGAATGCAATCTTTTTCCCTACGATGAAGAGGACGATGTTGACTTGGGCGAAACTAATGATTCAGAAGCGGGTAGCATGGAATCTGGAACTGTTAAAACTAAAGAAGATGATATAGTTACAGACATCATCCCTACAAATCAAGATATTAGTGATTCATACGAAGTTACTATTGTCCAGCCTGATATTGATCGAAATGATCGTTCTTCTGAGGTACAAGAGGAGGGAAGAGTTTCAACACCTGAATCTGGTAGTTTAAAGTCTTCGCTTCATTTGCAGGATAGTACCTCCAGTGAGGGAGATGAAAATCTGGTAGATATAGAAACAGAGAAGAAGCAAGACGACGTACCACTGAGTGAAATAGGTTCAAATGAACAAACTGACGCTACAAATGGTTCTGGATCCCCTGAAACAACTTATGTTGCTACTGATGAAGGTTTGCTGAGGGCTGAGGAGGAGCCATGCGATATAAAAAAGAATGACACTTCAGGTTCTGATGTTGACCTGAAGTCTAAGTCTGATAATGAATCTAGCACCAGTTCCTTTGTGCATAATGAGCAGAGCAACTCAACTGAGCCTGCATTGGATAAAGCCATTGAAACTAACTCCAATTCTGAGCCAACTACTGATTTGCAATCAAATAGATCCCCTCAGCGAAACTCAATATTCTCTAGAATTTTTGAAGCTCCTGAAAAACTTCTGACAGCTTTGCGAAGCGTTGACGTTTCGGATGCAGTGTTGGACAATCTTGAAGATTCTACGGTGCAGGATTTGTTTTATGAAGAAGGTGGGAGAACTTCAGACAGTTCGAAATTGGATGAGGATCAATCACTCCCTATGCAGATAGATGAAAGTGTTACTCCAAATTCACCATTGAAGAATGATTCTGAGAGTACCCCTAATCTTGTGAACAGAATTGGAGAGCCCCTTCCTGAACACGCCGATAGACTGGAACATTCCGAATCCGGAGATGATGTTGAACATGATGGTGTACATGAGCTTCAACTAAAGTGTGAAAACGTGGAAGAAACAGATTCCGAAGTACCCAAATATTTTATGAGTCCCAGTTCTTTCCAGCCTACTGATGGTGAAAGCACTTTGAATTCTGAGCAGAAAGAATCTTTTGGAAGCACGCCCAGCTCGGAAATCCCGAGTCAAACAATTGTCCCCACATCCTCGCCTAAAAAACACAAGCTTGAAGAATCCTCGGAAGGTCCTAAACTGAAGGTTTTAAAGTCCTTAGTCACACAGTTTTTAAAAGGAAAGTCTAATGAATTGGAGGTTCCAAGTGTTGTATCCGATAAAGAATCGAAAGAAGTCACTCAAGATGATCCCGAAATCGACACCATTATGGTTAAACCAGAAAAAAGCGAAACAGCTCCATTTAACACATCGATTGAGAATAGAGAGATTACATCCAATGTGCATGAGGAGTCAACAACTGATATGGACCAAATGGAAGATATGAATCATACTCAAGAGAACACCGAAGAAATTGGTGAAGAGTCAGACGAAAGGAGATCACGATCGCGGTCTCGGAAGCAGCTACACGTTTCTACGTCACATTCAAGAACAAACCAACGTATACCTTCAACTAGTAGGGTCACTAGAAGTTCTGCAAAACCACCTGCCGAAAGGACTCGATCCAAGTCTCCTGTACTTTGTTCACCATATTCTCCTGACGCCAGGAAAGTTTCTGTTAGACTCTTACAAACTAATGCAGCATCGAAACAATCTCCTGTTGAATCATCTAATGAAGGGTGGAGTTCACCTCATAATTTGTCTAGTATACCTAATCCTGAACTCTTGAAGGATAACGAGGAGCAGATGGTCTTTTTAAAGGAAAATTCTTATTCTGAAGGGAAACCAGATTTTTCTAATGATTTTGAACTTCATGTCGCCAAAAAATCGAAACCTACCCAAGCTAAAGCATCAATGGATGAAGAACCGAAAGAGGAGGAACACGTTAAGAACCAACTAATCCCTGTTACGCCACCAAAGGTTTTACCTTCAAGCCCCAAAATGGTCACACCTGGTTTAAGCTCGCCAGAGCACAGCTATATGAGGACAAGAAGCGGAAAATTCATTGGCGCCAACACTGTCGAAGAACAGCAGGATGCTCATAACGAAGAGGTCTCTCAGAATAATCTAATCAGTGATATTGCCTCAGGTAAGGTACATATATCGAAGGTCTTGGCAGATATATCGAAAGAAATGTTGTATGAAACTGCAGAAGACGAAAAGAAACATTTGGAAGCAGATAGAGCTACATTTGGCGGAAATCTCGGCTCTTTAGAGCTTGAACAGGATGCTGAACAAAAATTTGAATTGGAGAACCGAGGAATCAACAGGCCTTCCCCAGTCAAGAAGAGAACTGAGAGGAGCTCAAGAGGACGGATATCCAAAAAGCCCATGTCTAAGGATCAGCCGGAAACCGTGAATGTCAATGGAAGAAACGTTGAAATGATAAGGGCTAGGGGTGCTCTTGTGAGAGGTAGAGGCAGAGGAAGAGGAAGAGGCAGGGGTAGAGGTAGAGGTAGAGGCAAAGGCAAAGGCAAAAGAGGATCCCAAGAAAATGAATAGCCCAGGTATAGTGTTCAATATGATTTAGATTGATTCCATGCACATAACATAGCGCAAAGAACCTCAAAAGAAAGTGTCTACCAATTATAACTTTGAGGTGGAACAGACGCCTAGTTCATCGTCTGGGAGAGATTTTTCAACAGGAAAAGTAAAATTTTTGTCGAAACAATGAGCATTGTGTTGTTCCTTATTTTAAAATAAAGGCCATATTATAGAAGTGTATCCATGCCTTTGCATGAAAGTGACGAGTTAATCAACTTCTAATACTAAATAATAAAACCTTCTTGATAATAAAAACTAATTATTTCTATATATCTTTTTCAATGATGAATAAACAACTGTATAATTAGATTTCATAATTACCTAGGAATTGGATAGTATACTTTTATAGTAGAGTCACAATCTTCTGGTAAAATATATAAAAACTAGAATATTGGATTCTTCACCCACGCTGCCCAATCTTGTCCGTCATTGTAAACCAGTAACACTTCGATTCAGTTAAACATAACGAAGTATTCATAAGATGAAATTATTAAAAGTTCTACTCACTAACGGCAAGGTGAACGTTAACTAGTGAAACATACTATGCAACATTGGCCATTAGGTATTCGAACGCGCTAAAGAAAACCACTGTACCTACAATTGATCTGGTGATGGAAGGACCAAGTCCTCGGTACATTCGTCTGTTGAACAATTGTATTTTGACCTTCTTGATGGGGACCTTCTCCTCTCCATTTTTCTCTCTGAGTATGTTGGCAACAACATTTTTCTGGTACATTGATTTCACAGTATCGATAGGGAATACCGTTGACCACGTGAAGACCCCAGAAAGAGCACCAGCAATAACGACCACTATGGGCGCACTTGGAATCGAGGAACCCTGAATATACCCGTCATCTGGAGTCATGACCCCCAGTACCATTTTGAACGTCTCATATATAGTGAAAAAAAGAGCCGTACTCGTAGAATCTCGCATAAGATGGTACCGGTATCCTGAATAGAGTCCCTTCAAACCCTCCGTGGCAATGATATCCTGAGCCACTCTTAAAGTCGATTTAGGAACAACTGGTACTGGGGGATGAGATGAAGGAGTGGACTTGCTCACCAATATTTGGATCTGGGAAAAGAGTTTGGTGAACTCGAAGGGACATGCAAACAAGGATACCAACGATCCAGACAAAAATCCAGCAAAAACTGAAGTGGGGATATTATTTAGTATGGTATTCCTCTGAAAATGGTTTTCCCCTTCTAATTTGACACTTGATAGATATTTGTCTCTGAACTCAGTTACAGGGGTTTTGAAAAATATGTAGATGGAAACACCCAAGGACTTGGCAAATGATGTACTAACCAAAGGAGCCGCTATACCCCGGTAGAGACCTCTGTAACCTTCGGACTTTATGGTGTAGAGGAAACATTGAAATGCACTGTTAAACGAATGAGTTTGCATTCGGGTCTTTATACTATCCAACGGAAACCCAATGGTAGTACTCAAGATCGAGGCGGAGTACGACATCAGCATGGGTTTTTGCGGAGCGATCAGAGCAGGTAGGTGGAACAGCACTTTGTGCTGATCGTTCACCTCACCTGCGGTGGAGGTCATTGGTCTTCCAGTGAGAGAGCTCATGTAGGTATTCTGGTTGAGATGTTACCCCGTGTTGTCGAACTGAAGATAATGAATGCTCCTCGTTTTTGGAGGGATGGAATGGTTTTGGGATTATATGTGGTTATTAGTAATGAGCAATGACAATAAGAACAGGAACCCGGGTAGGTTGGGCCGTTATTTGCCTTATCTCACCGATCAGCGGAAATTCGAGAAATTCTGTTGATTTTTTGACAGATTCGTAAGGATGACTATGTATGAATCATCCATCGGAGGCCTTGCGAGAAGGGCGAGTTGAAATACAGTTTTTTAATAATAAATCATTTTAATTCATAGAGTTCTCAGATCATCGAATGACTGTAAACAGTAGTAAATAGTTTTACTCGAAGGGTATCATGTAAACAGCTTAAAGGGCCAATAAAAACACTGGGAGAAGTGAGAAAACCCCAGCAAAGGTGAATCTTGCACCGGAGTTCTCATTCCCAATAGAATTAATGGTTGGGGCTGGAATGTTGGTGCTGACCGATTCAGATCTCACTGGAGTAACATTGTGGACCGTCCCAGTCACATGAGACGTTATAGTGCTGTCCGATTGGGCTGGATGACCAGAGCTGGCCACGCCTGTAGCAGGGGTAACAGACTCACTGTGGGCTTCACTTTGTTTGACAGTAACAGTAGGAACTTGTATTCCCTCAGAAGTGGTGAACTCCTTAGCACTTGAATATTCAGCAGGAACTGTTCGGCTGGCTTTTGGTGCAGTGTAGGTGACAGTTACAGGAGTCTCGGCACAGACGTTGCACACTGAGGTGACAGTTGTATGCTCAGCACCATGTGTGTACTCTGGAGCAGTGTACGTATAGGTGATAGGCTTTTCGGCACATGAGTGGCACACCTCAGTGTACGTGACGGTTTTAGGACCTTGAGTGGTCTTAATCTCCTCGGTCTCGCATGGCAATGTCAAAGTAACTGTGATCGGAGTCTCTGCACATACATGACATACTGAGGTCACTGTTGTGTAAGATACTGGGTTTGTAACAACAGGAGCAGTGTAAGTTATGGTAACAGGGGTCTCAGCACATTTGTTACAGACTGAAGTGATAGTAGTCTGAGTGGCAGTAGTAGCCCTAGTAACAACTGATTGCCCAGAGGATGATCCGCTAGTTGGACCAGCAGTAGGGGCAATGGTTGAGTTGCCACCAGTTGGACCAGCGGTAGGAGCAATGGACGAATCACCACTAGTTGGTCCAGCTGTTGGAACAATAGATGAGTCATTACTGGTTGGTTCCTCGGAAGTAGACTCAGAGACAGACTCAGAAGTTGGTTCCTCAGATGGTTCCTCAGTTGGCTCAGCGGTTGGCTCAATGGATGAATCATCCGTAGTTGGTTCTCCAGTAGGCTCAACAGTTGGCTCCTCAAAAGTGGATTCAGAAGTTGGTTCTTCAGATGTAGGTTCTTCGGACGTTGGCTCCTCAGAAGTTGGTGCCTCAGTTGGTTCCTCAGTTGGCTCCTCAGTTGTTGGTTCCTCAGTTGGCTCCTCAGTTGTTGGTTCTTCAGTTGGTTCCTCAGTTGGCTCCTCGGAAGTTGGTGCTTCAGTTGGCTCCTCAGTTGGCTCCTCGGAAGTCGGTTCTTCAGTTACTTCGGAGCTAGACGGTTCATCAGCTAGCTCATAAGCGTCAAATGCCAATCTATCGATTCTAGTGGAAGCATAGTAAGTCTCATCCAATACGTAAGAGAATAATTCTCTCTTTGTTGATCCACCAGCGGTAATATCAACGTTGACGACGTTAGCCATGTACAACGTACCAGGTGTAAATGCGGAAGAATGAAGGACAATTCTCAGGACCTCATCCTCAGCTAAGGGCTCTATAAAACTCAGAGAAATACTTTCCAATGAACATTGCGCCTCGGCAACAGGAGAGCCGGTAGAATCAGTGATTGAAATGTATCCATCGGTGGTATTACTGTATTGGTTACCGTCTGATCCAGCTGTAAAGTTACCCCATTGGTCAAACTCCTTTCCGATAGTGTATCTAAACTTTGCACAATCGTAGAAGTACTGCTCCCAATCGGCGGAAGTATCAATATCAGAACTGATATCAACGCTTGTCAACTCGGAGTATGCACCTGGAATATCAATTAACCATTCAACTTCGTCTGCTTTACCAGTAATCAGTTTGATTGGTTCTGATCTAATCAAAGGGATGAATCTGAAGGTTGGAGTATAGGTTTCCACTGAAGTATGGAACGCAAAGTCATACTCCCCTGGGCTCAAGCTGGAAATGAAATCTTGCTCTAGCTTCATTGTAAAGAAGACAACTCCTTCCAGTCTCGTAATCACTTTATTACTATTATAGAACTTGAAATCTACGACATTGGTGTCATAGTCGAAACCTGTTTGCATGATCAAATTGTCGCTCTTGGTGTAGAATATCTGCAATGAAGGCTCAAGGTATTGAGCGTACTCCGGGTGAGCAATAAATTGAAGTTCATCTGGAATGGCTACTTGTACAACAGCGTTAGGTGGTAGTATGATATCTCTGTCAGTAGTGTTGAAAGTGAAAGAAACGACCAACCAGTCAGATGTGTATCCAAAGGCATCAGATGTTCTCTCGCTAGTGACGTTGATATTGGTAATGGCTTCACCGAGGGTCAGGTGAGAATAAGGGCCAGTTGGTGCAGCAGTTGGTTCTTCAGTAGAGCTTTCGGTGGATGTTTCTTCCTCATCAATAGTGGATGTAGGATCTTCAGTTGTTTCCACCGTTGATTCTTCAGTAGAGGTCTCTTCTTCAGATGGCTCCTCGGTAGGTTCAGTAGATTCTGCTGTAGAGGTCTCATCTTCACTAGACACCTCAGTAGAGGTCTCCTCTTCAGTGGAAGTTTCTTGCTCACTTGTTTGTTCAGTTGAGGTCTCTTCTTCAGTAGAAGTCTCCTCCTCGGAAGAAGTTTCATCCACTGGTGGAGCCTTGATTTTAAACACTGACGAGGTGTAGAGTTGCCAGTCTTCCTTGTTGTAGTAGTCACCCCATGGTCTCAATGCTCTAAATAGAGCTTTATACTCACCACCGGGAACTACAGAGTAATTGGTAAATCTGGTGAATGTGTTGTATCCTAATCCGTTGACACGCTGTTGGAAACGACGTGGCTGGAAAGGAAGAGTAACGCCTTCCTCATATCCAATAGAGTTAACCCACTTGTTATGATCTGGAACTAAAGGCCACTCCCAATCAGTCTCAATGCTGTAATCAGGTTCAACTAAGTCAATGGAAATTTCTCTTGTTCCGTATCTTATGTTGTAATAGAATCTAGGAGCATCGAGATTATATACGTCAAATTCATACTCTGGGTCGTCTTCCATGAATCCTAAACTACCGTCTCCACGGTAATACCTAATGGCTAGAGGTTGTTCAGCAAGAACGGTCCACTCGTAAAGATCAGCTTCAAGACCCATGTACGGAACGGCAACAGAGTTACCAACATCACCGTAGAATACAATCTTACCTTGCACAAGAGTTGCAGTTTCTTCACTAACTCCTACGGTTGAAAATTCGACTGTGACCTCCCCAACTTCTCCAGGCTCCAGTGTCAGTTCTTCGGTGGATAGAGAAACTGTGGCAACTTCATCAAGGGTATATGGAGCAAATTCCTCGTTCACTAATCCTTGAATGGTGTTTGCGTTAGATCTGATGTAAAGCGAGGTACCAACTTCATGCACCACCTGGTAAGTAATTGGTTCAGGGTTCCCGTTTCTAATTTGAATAGTGTGCTGACTGACTCTGTGGACAGTATCGTTTAATTCCAGGAATGGAGCGGAAACAACGGTGGTTTGGGCTTCAATCAAACCCACAGCGTTGATAATTCCCGCTCCCTGTTGGTTGAGAGGAGCTTTGAAACTAGTATCAAGTACATCAGCACTCCAGTCGTACAAATCTAGGTCATTAGCAGTGGAGACCAACTTCTTGAGGAAGTCTTGTGAGTCTTCAATACCAACAGCAAACTCAAAAAGAGCAGCAACACCAGCTGCGTACGGACAGGCATAACTTGTACCAGATCCAACACGATACTCTCCACCAGGGTAAGCACCCCAACTGTTACCACCTGGAGCCGAAATAGTTGGAAAAAAGTCAAGTTCATATGTGGGTCCTTGAGAAGAGTAGTAGTCCATTTTACCAGCTCCAAGAAAGTCAGTATTTTCCAGAGGAAGCATTGGGTCGCTTTGGCTAATTTTGACAGTCAGAGTATTTCCAGCTGCAACCTGTTCCGCAAGCCATGTACCAACCTCTTCTTCGACCACAGCATATGCATTGTGATTGTCCGTAAGAGGAGTGATAGCTGGATGATACCATGATCTACCGTATGAATTATACAGGAAGGCAGCCCCATATCCACCTGCGGCTATGTTATGGTACTCAATATTCTCGTAACAGCCAATACCTCTTCTGACAAAGATAGCCTTGTTGGAGTTATCTTGACCGTTCGCAACAAAGTTGCATCCTCTTGTCTCTGTGTATTCAACCTCGAGCTCAGCAGAGAACTCGATTTGCTCACCAGTGTAAGAATAATAAGGATAAATTTTTTGTTCACCCGAAGAAGAAGTGATTGTGATGGGGAAAGTAGTCAGATGCGTTTGCTGGACAGATCCAACGGAAATGACCCCTCTTCCTGCGGAAGGACTGGCGGCATATAATGGACCAAAATCTCCAGCGTTACCAGCAGCGATAAGAACAGTTCTTTCCTGAGCAACTCGGGAAGCCATCAAAGACATTGGAGCACTGGAAAAACCAGAGTTTGATCCAATAGAAATAGAAATAATCTTGTGGCCATCATCGTAAGCTTTTTGGATACCAGCCATGACCATATCGGTGGAAGTGTCTCCAGAACACTCAGGGAAAACCTTGTACATAACCACTTGAGCATCTGGGGCAACACCAATAGCATCTTTTGTGTTTCCAACAATAACAGAGGAGACAAACGTACCGTGACCATTACAGTCCATACCATCGCCGTTCTCATCGGTCAGGTCATATGCAGCCTTGATAGAGAAGGAATCACCGATGCCACTACCAAAAGCTTCATGGTTGTAGTCAACACCGCTATCTACCACAGCAATAACGACTCCTTCACCAGTGATTCCCTGCTTGTGGAGAGCATCAACACCGGTTAGCAAATGTGGATTCCAGGGTCTGGATGTACCAGTTTCAAGCGTGTCATCCAACTTAACGACCTGGGCAGGGTAAACATTTTTGACGGAACGAAGTGTCTGCAGGTCATAGATAGTAGTATCGTTATCATTAGAGATTTGAACGGAAGCACCGTTGAAAATGGAGCTAGTGGAGTAGTCATATTGGATACTAAAGTCGAACCCTCCTGCACTCAGCTGAGTAGCGAAGGCAGAGGTAGATGCGTCCTCAAACTCGACGATGTATCTACCAGGTATGTCGAGACTCTCAAACTCGGAAGCGCCTTCTGCACTCTGGAGATCGAAAGCCTTGGAACCCGCTATAGCAGATACCAATCCGATAAGAACTTTAAGATTCATCAAAGCTTAAGAATATCGATACTCAGAATCGAAAGGGATTCCTGTCCTTTATAAAAAAGGGGTTTGTTTCTGATATTTTGGGATCGGACCGCGTAGCACTTATTTACTTGATCGCATGCAGCTTTTGATTGTTTACTGATTTGTTTTCATAACCTGCGTAACTTATATCCGATGGAACCATAACGACAATATTTCACCATGAATAGTATTCAACGTATTACATGCAGGTGGTGCAGGCGCGTATTGACATTATTACTAGTCAATTCAATAATTAAGGGGTTCGTCGATGGCTACAAACACCTGCATCTACCACCTGCACGAACTGCGTGCCGTAATAATAAAGGAGGGGACATCGGAAGAAAGATCTCTTAGCAGCTGAAAAACTGTTACTTTTTCCTGCCGATGACCTAAAAAGCGTGTTAAACACCGATACGAGGACTTTCAAGATGCAAACGTGTTTTGGATAAGCTCATTTATGGAAACGCTTTGCAGGCAATTTCCAGTTGGGGTAACGACTCGCTTATCGACATACCATTGGTTAACGTTACACCCAATTACAAGTGAATAAAAGAGACAATATAGGGCGAGTTCATCGTATTTGGTAATGATATCTGAATCTGGCAGTGGCGTTTAAGCAGATACGGTGGCCATTACTTATTGTAACATGAGGACGGTTGCCTTTAACTTGAATTTTCAACCTCGTTTCTGAGTAGAGGGCTGAGCTGGAAGACATAAGTGATTGAATTTAAACATTTTATCACTCTTCTGTAGGAATCAAGCACCTCAGTAACCAAAACAGAAAGTCCCGCTCTGGTTCTTGGCCTCTGCAGGTAACTGATGGTTTAGATTAGATCGAGATTTTTTTTCCTCTGCATATCGAGTAATTACCGGATCGGTTGTGCTGGCTCCAACCCCTATTTTGAAAAATGAGAAAGTATTGAACGAAAAATACGCATGCTAACCAGTTATGTGATCGTGCCTAAAGAAAACACAATGCTTGAGTAGCATCGACTGGAAAGCTTGCAATGTGCTAGAGGTGGTGGGGGCAACGACGACAAGTGGAGGTAAGAGGGTTGGTTGTGTTGCCCGTTATCCACCCCAGGGTTGTTGGAATGACTAATAATGAAAAGTAATTTAAATTGGTATATTTTTGAGGCTAACTGAAAAATAGTAAGGCTTACTCGTTTGATGGTTGACTCTTTGTTGAAGCCCAAGTATGTAAATTGAAGCCAAGCCAAATCATCCCATGTCAGGTCAGTGAGGGTAACATCCGAAATCAGATTATGCTCAGAGGCTTCCCTGGCTATTCCAGAGACATTCAAGCTGGACTCATTAGTATGAACTTGTTCTGTAAATACCCGATTCATTGAGTCATGCCAAGTAATTTATGACTTGAAGTAAAACTCTATGCAGGTGATGCTAAGGAAAAGAAAGTAGCCTACAAACCGTGAATATTATTATTCTAGCCGCAACATCTCTATATTCATATCTTGCGACTCATCTCTTTGATTCATTTCAAAGTACTTCACATCCGCCTTTCTGACTTAACAGACCTGGATCGCCTATCTCCATTGACAATACGAGACTTTTTCAGTTTTTCAGGAACCCCATCTCGTGATTCTTGAGCTTCTAGAAGCAATTCCCACAGTTCTGTGCAAAAGCCAAGTGTTTGATCTCCCAAAAATCCCTCCAATTGGAAGTATATTTCCTTGATCTCCTGCCCGTCTACAAGCATTTCCTTAATAAAGTTGATAACTATATCATCTTCAGATCCTAGGAGCCTCTCGATTGTATCTTTGATCCAGACATCAATAACTTTGAGATCAACTCTTTTCAAATCGACAGTCTTCTTGAATATCTTGGGAAACCTCGTGCTGTCCATATCCTTCTGTTTCTTCTTACCGGCAGCCTCCTGGCTCAATGGTACAATGTTCATTTCGATTAGGTACAGAGGGCAAAAAACTCAGTTGTATGGTCGTTATCTGAAAGGTCGCGCCGCGCGTCCAGACCATCTCTGATCCGTCACAGCAACGTATTTCCATACACTACCACATGAGCCCAACTTGGTGGCAGTCCTTCTGTTATTGGTTTGAGTCTTACTCTCAGTTAGATGTCATAGTGATGGGGCTGGCGAACAGCGGCAAGACCAGCTTCGTCAACGCCGTTGTCGGGAAACCCTTCTCCTATAACATGATCCCCACTTTTTCAGCAATCATGAGTACCACATACAAGCACATCAACCACAGCAACTACAAGCTGAAACTGATCGACCTCAGTGGACAGAGGAGGCTACTCAAGTCCGAATGGCTTAAATATTACAAGGGAGCTGACTCTATTAAACCATCGTTCTGCTGCCACAAAATGACACCTTATAACAAAGACATGCAAGCGTTAGTGTTTGTCATTGACGTTTCGGACAAGCTGAGTTTACCCGCGGCTAGAAAACTATTTAGGGAAGTGCTATTTCAAACTGAGGCCGACCAGACCCCCATGGTTGTCGTTGGCAACAAGATCGACGACATGACCGAGAATAACACCTTCCTTGGAGTCAGAATAGCGGATATTCACTCCTCACAAATAAGTACAAAAAACAGACACTTTTTGGGCAAGTTCTACTCCAATAGAGATCAAAGTCCCGAATATTTGAAAGATGCACAGCCAGAATCCAGTGGTTTTTCAATCCGCTCATCGAAAAGCATAAGCTCGCTTAGAAAACAGCTATTTGGTAAAATTAACGTTTTCGCAGAGTTCCTGGGTCTTGAATTACATCCAGATAGCTCCATATCAGTGATATTAGACGAACCCAGCGCCGCTTCTGCAGGCGCATCAGCATCCCCTCAACCAATTTCACGAGAACTAGATCGGGATTTTGCGATCTTCCTAACCAGCATCAAGGACGGAGATGACATGCCTGACATCGTAGATTGGATTCTTGGAGAAATGGACTCGAGACCATAAAAAAGTTAGAGACGGCTATATCCGAGCGTGGGGCTACATCATCAAAAGTTAATCTTATCCACCCAAAAAAAGACCACAGCATACCTAGAAGGTCAGCATATCATTACCCACATCTGTTTCTACTCGTTCATGAGAAGTAAAGTTGAAATCCTGTACAGCGGCATTCCGGATATTCGTATCAGTTAATCCTATCTTTCACGCTCATGCATTCAGTCGGCTGGACAGTTCGCGCATGAGAAATCCTTATCGCCAATTCACCTTTCATACAACCGTATACTCGTTCTCGTTCATTGACATATAGAAACGAAAAACAAAAACTCACGGTTCCACATTCACTTCAAAGAATATGTTTTATTTTCAAGTGTCACAGAGAAAAAGGCTTGTCCAAGTCTGTTGTGCAATTGTATGGTGTCTCTTTTCAGGGGGGCCAATTTTCGGATTTGCTGCCCTTAAACCAGTTCTGGTTCAGCAGCACATCTACGAAGAAGTCTGTACAATTACTAACAGCACTTCCCTCATCGATACCATTAATCAATCGTCTGGCTCGGTGAGTCTGGAGGCCACAGGTTTGGGTCTCGCTAAATGTACAGAACAGGATCTGAAGCTTAACATGATGTTCACTGTAGGTGCTGTTTTGACGAACATTACTGCCTTGGCCATTGGAAGAACACTCGACTCTTATGGTCCCAGAGTTTGTGGCCTGTTGGGTGCTTTTTTCCTCTACGTTTCCTGTTTTATCTTTATTTTTTCAGACTCTATCAAGTTTTTCGACCCTTATCTGGTTGGATATGGTTTTATGGCATTGGGAGGACCCTTTGCTTATATTTCCAGTTTTCAGTTATCAAATTCCTTTCCTCAGAAGTCAGGTTCCATTTTGGCTCTGCTTACTGGAGCGTTCGATGCCTCATCTGCAGTATTTTTGTTCTACCAAATGTTCTTCTACAGATATCCAACCTTTTTAGTCCAAAACTTTTTCAAAGTATACCTAGTGGTTCCTGTCTTTATCACAATTGCACAACTTTTTGTGATGGAGAACGATTCTTATCTGACGCCACCTGCAGCTATGATGGCGGGTCCTGCATCCGGCTCTGCTACAGAGACAACCACACTACTGCCAAACCCACAACCTGAGGACCTAGAAACAGTAACCTCGAACTACCAGAGAAGAGATTCGCTTGGTGATGCCATGAAGACAGCATATGCTGAAGAAGCTGAGGAGGAAGCTCGTAAGCAGACCAACAGTGTTTTTGGAATCTTACATGGATTCCCATCTCAATATCAGTTCAGAACCTACTGGTTCCTTTTGATGTGTCTATTCTCCACGATTCAGATGCTGAGATTGAACTATTTTGTGGCAACTGTGCACTCTCAGTACGCCTTCCTTTTCAAATCTGCTGAGCTGGCAGAAAAGCTAAACGGGGTATTTGATGTTGCCTTGCCTCTAGGTGGAGTTATATCTATTCCGTTTGTGGGTCTGTTTTTGGATCACTGTCCTACCATTGTGGTTTTGACAGCATTACTGGTTGTTTCGCTGCTGATTGGTGTGTTGGGTCTTGTGGGAAGCTATCCTCTAGGAGTAGTCAACGTGCTGCTGTTTGTCGCCTACAGACCATTCTTTTACACTACCATCTCAGATTACTGCGCCAAAGTCTTTGGATTTGAGACCTTTGGAACTATTTACGGAGCTATTATGACCATATCAGGAATATTCAACTTTGGCCAGAAGTTTTTGGACCAGGCCACTCACACCACGTTCCACATGGATCCTCGTCCTTTGAACATTATTCTGGTTGTTGTCACTTTTGTAGTAGGTGGAGTCACCTGCTTATACGTCCAAGTACAGGGACGCATCTATAACGAGAAAAAAAATAGGATTCAAGGAGACAGAGCTCTGAGTTGATCCACAGATGTGTACCGTATATACAGACAGTGTTAGTAGTATTTAGACATCCGACCCCCCGCCACACGCGAATCGTAAGATCCTTTTCTGTCAATCGTTTTTCTTAACCTCCAAAGCAAATCGTAGTGAAGCCACGGAACGCCATTCTCCCATAATATTATGATTTCTCTAATTACCAGAGCCAGCATTAGATCTCCCAGCGCAATTCGTCTCTACTCCACCGAGATTGCTCCTAAGAAAAGCTCCAGTTTGAAAGGAGGGCTCTTTGGATTTTTGCTTGGAACTACAGTTACCGGAGTCGCTGGCTACTACTACCTTCTGAACGAATACAAGAACTCCAGTGATTTGGTGCTTTCAGATGTTCTTGCACTGCAAAAGTCAATTAGAAATTTGGAAACCCAGGTCAAGGCTCTTGAGTCTAAGAAATGAGCTACTTATGTATGAAAAAAGAACATGTTCTAACTGAGTAATCCAGCGTAGATCTGCGCGTCTCAACCTCATATCTGGGAGCTATGTTCGACCATGTAGATAAAGGTAGGGCCTACCGGCAGTGCGAGTGGGCCGGTGAAGATTACCTTCCTCGATAGATATCTACCTCTAGAGCAACCCCCACTAACAACTGAGTTTTGAAAGTCTGGCAATCAACATGATCACGTATGATACTTGCATTCAGGGCGACCACTGATGGGCCCTGTTTCAAATAATTGAGACCCTTTTCCCGTCGTAGCTTCACCGGTTTAGAACCGTGATACACCTTCCTGTCTGGGGTCGTCTGTCTTATCTACGATTGCCGTATTCGAGAATCAATAACGTTAATTAAACGAGATTTAAGATACGCTCTCTTTATATGGAGATTAGCCTCGGTTCATATCGTATTGTACGAGGTTTGTACGAAAAGAACTTTTCTTTGGGCCATCCATTTAGCTGTATCAACTTACCATGAGCACACCGCTGAAAGTTGTAGATATTTCCACTCTGAACCAAGGAAATGCCAAAGAGCTGCTAGACGCTGCAGTGACCCAGGGTTTTCTCTACATTGATGGCCATGATTTTTCCGCCGAGGAGGTTGAACAGCTTTTCGACCTCAGTGCTAAATTCTTCAAGCTGGATACGAAGACGAAGGAGAAGTTTCCCATTGATAGTAATGATAGGGGCTATACTGCTTACCACCAGGAGATGTTAGATCCCGACACTCAGCAGAAGGGAGACCCCAAAGAAGCCTTCAATTTTGGAGATTTTGACTTTCACACAGGTAGAATTCGCCAATCTCCTTTGCCAGATATCTTCGAAGAGAAGGAAAATAGGAAACTACTGGAGGCCACATCCAAGAAGCTCTATGACCTCACCATTGCACTGTTGAAGTTGCTGGCAATGGCTTTGGAAATTGATCCGGCCAAGGGCGGGGTAGACTGGTTTTTGCAAAGACATCTACCAGATGAAGAGTCAATCACGGCTTTGCGGCTGCTGAGATATCCCTCTGTTTCATCTCTGGATGCAGAAGAGCCGGTCAGAGCTGGTGCCCATACAGACTACGGCACCGTGACATTACTGTTTCAGCAGAAGAACCAGGAAGGCCTTGAGCTCTACCTGAAAAATCAATGGCAACCGGTGCCTTACATTCCCTCTAAGTATCCCGGTAAGGCTGCTCCGATCATCGTGAACATAGCAGATCAACTCAGCTACTGGACTTGTGGGCTTTTGAAGTCTACCATGCATAGGGTAAAGTTTCCACCTAGCACTGTTAATAAGGATCGTTATTCCATCGTCTTTTTTGTGAATGCTGACAACAACGTTGTCCTGGAACCAATTCCCAGTCCACTGGTGAGCAAAAGAGACAGGAAAATCACCAAACTAGTGACATCCAAGGAGTACTTGGATAAGAGGTTTGCCGCCACCTACGTAAAGGGGCACTGACTTATTTTAGAGTAATAGTTTGTAGTTTGTAGTTTGTATGGAATCTTTAGTAGAATGATTTTGGTATTTTCAGTAGACATCCGACATCCAAGCTCATTATCAAGTTTATTTTCTTGTTCCTTTGTCTAGGAGTACTTTTTTTCTCTTCCTATAGATAAGGAGCTTCATGACAGAAGAGGAGGGTTCCAACAAGAAGAGAAAGACGAAAGGGGAGGAAAGGCTTCAGTGCCAGTTTTTCCTGGCCAACAAGAGAAGAAATTGCGCCATGACTAGAAAAGTAGATCAAAAGTATTGCGCTGAGCACATGTCCTTGGAAGACGCCAACAACCAGAGAATTCCCTGCCCTCTGGATAATAGCCACTATGTGTGGAAGCACAAATTGGCAAAACACATCAAGAAATGCAAGTCGCAAAAAAAGGAAGTTATTTTGGATCCTTGGTTTGTACAAAATGTCAACGGCAGTGTTGAATTACGAAAGGAATCATCGTTTGAGGAAAATGAGTTTAAAGGGTTCTTGCAGGAATTCTTAATCTTGTATGACAAAATGCAGTTTGCCGATCTTGAGACAAGGGAGTACGCAGATTCTTCAATCATGATACAACAACGGTTGGATCTGCTCACCAACAAGAAGCACATCATCCAACAGTCATCTTTGATACAACATCTGGAGAAAAATATGTTATTGAGCCCGGAGTACCGCTACATGGAGTTTGGATGTGGAAGGGCTGAACTATCAAGATATATTGGCCAATCTGTTTTTGATAAGGACAAAAAGTATCCAAGTTTTACATTAATTGATAGAACAAGGCCTCGTCTGAAAATGGATTCTAAAATTCAAAAAGACATCCAGGAATTCACCAAAGATGAAAGTCGCATTGTGGATTGCCAAAGAATAAAGATTGACATCAAAGATCTTGCGTTAAGTAGACTGGAACTCGTTACTCCTTTTATCATTGTTTCGAAACATTTATGCGGGGTGGCCACAGATCTAACCCTCCAATGCCTGGATAATTACGAAAAGGTTGTCTCAGATTCCAAATTTGCAGGCTGCCTTATAGCCATGTGCTGTCGTCACTGTTGTCACTACCATAACCTTCTTCCAAGGTCAAAAGAGTTTCTGTCTACACACTTTGGTATTTCAGGTGACCAGTTTCACTTTCTGACCAAAATGTGTTCCTGGGCGACTAATGGAAAAAGGCCAGAAATATCAGACCAAGACGGAATAGATCATTTTAGTGGTTATAACCTAGCAGAGAGGAAAATTATAGGTCTCAAAGCAAGGAGAGTTATAGACGAATCCAGAAGAGCAGCAATCACAAATTACAGTACACATTTGTTCCACTACGTGAATGAAGACACCAGTTTGGAAAATACCTGTCTACTAATTCTGAAAAAGAGTTAATTATAAATGGACTAAGAATAAAATAATACCACAACCTTCTTAGATCTTCTCCTCCTTGACACCGTGCTTCCAGATAGAAACGTATGGAGTAACACCATCCTCACGGTAGTTCAACAGAACAATCATTCCATCAGGATCCATGGATTCACCGGTGTAGAAATCCCAGTCATTGAAAGAAGACAAAATCTTCTTAGCGTAAGCACTGGCACCCTTCTCAAAAGCTTCAACTTGGTCTGGAGCGTTCTCAGCCAAATGAGCTCTGACTCTCTTCATGTAACCCTTGATGTAAACCATGAAGGATTTCTTGTCGAATTGAGTCTCAGCCAATCTGAAAGAGTACACAACGTTGTTGACAGTTTGAGCACCATCTTCCAAGTCTTCACCACCGTCTTCGGCAGAAGGGTTGGCACCAATGTCTACGTCACCACTACCAACAGTGACCATCTGACAGTCAGCCTCGTAGACAACTCCACCGACCTCCTTGAGGTCGTAAGCGTCAGACAGCAGTTCATCTCCAGAGATGATATCCTTGTAAATAATCATTGTTTGATGGGAAGAAGGAAAATTTTCTTGTTGAAAAAAAGAAAGAACCCAAGCCAAAAAAAAAAAAAGAGAAGATGCTTCCTATTTGGGTAATTACCCGGTTTGATTTGAAACCACATGGTGAGGATTCTAGGAGGGAATCTCCCAAAGGAGACCTAGCGAGAGGAAACATACATATTTGCAGGAAGGAAGTATTTATACCCTGGTTTCAATGGGTCATACCCAAGCATGGTCTGAAACTAAGTGCAACAGAGT
This sequence comes from Komagataella populi, assembly GCA_023212995.1. Lineage (NCBI taxonomy): Eukaryota > Fungi > Ascomycota > Pichiomycetes > Pichiales > Pichiaceae > Komagataella > Komagataella populi. The sequence goes on along the minus strand of JAKWAY010000002.1, from coordinate 749,950 downwards.
TTCAAGGCCATTTACAGCATCAATTCTTCATCTAAGGGGCATTTATTTGTTTCCTGATAAGGAGGAGAGCAAATCAGTTGACGACATAGAAATATTATGGTACAGAAACAAATCTGATTCAGATGATTCAGATCAAGATTATGAGCCACAATGTAACAAGGTCAATGATGTTGACTCTTCTGACCATTATTCGTACTCTTTACTGAGTTTTTCAACTGAAAACACGCAAGAATTCAAGTCTTCTTTAAAGAAGATATGTTTGTTTTTTGACACTGTTTACCATCAGGAGCCATCACGTTTACAACATCTAACAAGTATCAAGTTAGGGAAGAACATGTTGATGAATCAAATCCAGAATGACTTAAAATATAAAAACTCCAAGAAGAGAAACTTTGATGTACTAGACTGTAGCAGCAGCAGTGATACCGAAAGTGAATGTGAAAGTGACTCAGATAACCTAGAAATTCACAAGTTACAATCAATGACTAATTCTATTTCTGCCCTTTATAACAGATGGATTCTTTTTGGCTTCGGATTAGAGTTTATGGCAGACAATATCAACTATTTGGTCCCTATTTTGTTTCATTTGTTTGACTACTTAATTGAAAGAGAGATGTGGTATGCAGCTAGATGGCTCTTTAAAGCAACATTAACCAATATAGACTCCTTCATATTTTGGAAATTATTCAATAAGTTCAAAGATCTTTCAACTACCATTCATTTCGAAAACGAATCAGTACTTTACAATAGTTGTGTTAACAAATTGAACAATTTGAATGACCTATATTACTTCATAGAAAATCGCTGCTGGACACTAATTGAAAATAAATCGGTTTACATGGAGGTCATATTTCAAACAATCAATGTGGTCCTTAGAGATCTGACCCGTAAGGGATTCAGTCAAGTCTTATTATCTAATATGTTAGATGACTACATCAAAATTTATAGTACAGTTGACCAATCCATCTTTTTAAACGGAGTATACGTGATATTGATCATATACAAGTATCAAAAATATGCAGATTCAGAGCAATATGACGCCTTAAAAGTTGTATCAAAATTATTAAAAATGAAAATAGCAGGTGATGATACATGGTATGAGAAAATTCACATCAACAACAAGCTTGTGTTTCGATGGTTAAGTTTGAACATTCAATTGTTGAATGACATCACACCAAGCTTGGACTTTCAGTCTATTTCATGCATGCAACGATATTTGGCACTGAGACCTGAAGAGTATCCTGATACTTTGGCAGAAATCAGGCTTATTCTAGATAATAGAATGCCAAAGAAGAAAAAGAGCGTACAGAAACAAGTCAAATTGCCTCTGAAACACAACTTCAATCAAACTCATTTCAAAGACAACATCTGCCTTCTCAAGAATTCCAAGATATGAACCAATCTTATAGGTTAAAGTCATTCTTAACCCCGCATATTTTAGCATAGACTGAACCCTTTGTCCAAGGTTAAACACTGACCAGTTATAACCTTACTATTCAGCAAAAAGAGAACGGCATCACTGATGTCATCTAGCTGTAGTTTGTGACCATTGGTTAACAATTCTTTAAACAATGATTCATTGACACTCTGCCCTATTAAGGTGTCCTTCAAAAAACCCGGAAGTATTGCATTGCACTGTATTCCCTTTCCACCCAGTTCAACTGCCAAGGATTTGGTAAGCCCTATTAGTGCTTGTTTGGTAGTTGTATACACCACAGTTCCCGGGATGGGTTTTTCAGCCAATGCTGATGAGATGTTTATTATGTGACCCGACTTTTGACTCAGCATTCTCCTAGCTACCACTTTAGATAGTACGATGCTTGAAGCCAGGTTCGTGGTTATGATATTGTCGATTTCATTAGGGTTCGTTTGAATTAGTAGTTTATTGTGTGTAATCCCAGCACAATTAATCAGAATGTCAACTTTTTCCCGAAAAACTGGTAATTGATGTAACTGGGATAATTCATTACGATCACTCAAATCGACTCTGTAGCAATTGTGTTTCTGGTTACTGAATTCGGCCGATAGTTGAGGCAATGCTTCCTGCCTCATCACATCCTCTGATCTTGCCAGTAATGATATATTGCATCCATTCTCGCTGAGCCTTTTGGCAATATTGAGTCCCAGGCCTCTAGACCCTCCCGTTACTACGGCAAATTTGCCAACGAAAGACATTGTGAAAGGAGAGAGAAGGAGTGAAGTCGCAATGCGTTCTATGTATAAGGTTCGTTAGGAGATGAGTCTACAACTTCTGCAATCCCTTGCAAGTTTTCGAGGATGGATAAATACATAGGAGTTCTTACTTAATCAAATGTAACCTTTTTACCTTGAAATGGAATATTCTTTTGCTTCTTCTCCAGGTTCTTCTTGGCCTCCCAAGAAGGATGCAGACCCTTTGCTGCAACCTTTTGGACCTTCGGGGGAGGCATTGATGCTTGCCTTTCTCTGAGTTCCGCTGCTCTAGCTGCTCTCTTTTTCACTCTTTCCTCATATTCAGCTTGTTTCTGCTCTCTTTCTGACCTAATACGGTCATGCTCCTTCAAAACATGGTTGGCATTCCTTCCATACTTTGCCTCCCATATCTTTTGTCTCGCTCTTTGTCCTCTTCTATTCTTACGAGGCTTTATAGCTTCCTGGACCACTTTGTCGTTATCGTAGTCACCATCACTTTCCCCACCTGAAAAATAACCAGCTGTTAACTCAGGTAGATTGTATTCCTTTTCAAGCTTTTTCTCCTTCTTCTTCGCATCTGCTTTTTCTCTCTGTTTCACCTCTGCCACCGAAAAATCAAAGAAATCATCTTCAACCAACGGCTTAGAGGTGTCATTATTTGCGTTGGAGGGTACATCCTCTTCGTCATCAGAAGATGCAGCCAACGCCCCATTATATTCAGAAAAGTCAATGCCTTCCAGGTCAGAATGGTCAGACTCTTCATCGTCTTCATCACTGTGATCGTTGTTCTTCTCCCTCTTCTCTCCAGTTGCCGTTTGATCTTTCCCTTCAGATTTCATCTTCTCCCTCTTCTCTTTCTTTTCTCTGATTTGATCAGGCCTTTCAACAGGTCCCTCTATTAGTCTCAGAGTCAATTCTATGGTGCTTAGGATCTCCCTTAACTCTTTATTATTCATTAATTGTGATACTATATTGATTTTCGCTTGAGAGTCGCCTTTCGTAATACGATTAGGGTTGTATGTGTGTTCTTTATCCTTTATGGACTCGACGACCCAAGAAGGCAGGTAGGTAGGAGGAAATTCTTGCAACTCCTCAGTGGGTGTAAACACACTTATTAGGATTCTAATCAATTTCCTATTGATAAGATCGTCCAGATCAATAGCCTGCAAAATCTGCAGTCTCTCCAGCTGTGTAGGATCGTCAGCCTTAGTCTTTAATTTAGCTTGAGATTTACTGATTTCATTCTTGATAATCTTCTTTAAAGTTCTCTGCATTTTCACTTTAGCTGAATGAATCTTTCTCTCTGAAAGTTCACTCTTGTACTTGGCTATTTGGGTCATGGCACTATTCTTGTTGAACTTGTTCACATCCAATACAGATGACACCTTCTTCTGGTTCCTGGCATTCAAAAACAACGTGGTCTTCAAATATCTGGGCTTTGCCCTCAGAAACTTGACTTCCAGGATGTCTAGTTTCCAAGAAATGTTGTCCTGTTTGACCATTTGATATTGTGCTTTCTTAGGTTCTTAGGGTGAGGATCTTTAAAAAAATAAAAATTCAGATTGACAAACGATGCTATCACGTGTAAACATGATTATATAATATTTGCATCCGTGCACCACCGTCGGAAACTGTTCCACGCTTCCTTCTTGATGTGTTTGCTGCACTCCACTCATTCTTCATCAAGTCAATGGCTGCAGAACAGTTAAAAGAGCCTGCTCAAAGGATAGGAAAGTACCAGATTGTAAAGACCCTTGGAGAGGGGTCTTTTGGTAAGGTCAAATTGGCTTACCACATCTCTACAGGCCAAAGGGTGGCGCTAAAAATCATCAATAGGAGAGTCCTTGCAAAGTCTGACATGCAAGGAAGGGTAGAAAGAGAAATCTCGTATCTGCGTCTCTTAAGGCATCCCCATATCATTAAGTTGTACGACGTTATTAAGTCAAAGGAGGAAATAATAATGGTGATTGAGTACGCGGGGAAGGAATTGTTTGACTACATCGTGCAACGTGGAAAAATGGAAGAGAATGAAGCTCGCCGATTCTTCCAGCAAATCATTGCTGCCGTTGATTATTGTCATAGGCATAAGATTGTTCATAGGGATTTGAAACCGGAAAACTTATTACTTGATGACCAGTTGAATGTGAAAATTGCTGATTTTGGATTAAGTAACATCATGACCGACGGTAATTTCCTCAAAACAAGTTGTGGATCTCCTAATTACGCGGCTCCGGAGGTAATCAGTGGTAAGCTTTACGCTGGACCAGAGGTGGATGTTTGGTCCTGTGGTGTCATCCTTTACGTCATGTTATGCGGTAGATTACCTTTTGATGATGACTTCATTCCTGAACTATTTAGAAAGATTAGCAACGGTGTTTACACATTGCCAAGTTTCCTCAACGAATCTGCCAAGAACCTGTTAACTAAGATGCTGGTTGTCAACCCTTTGAACCGTATAACCATCCGTGAAATTATGGAAGACGAATGGTTCAAGGTTGAGTTCCCAGAGTACCTGAATCCCGAAAACTTGCTACCTAAACCCAAAGATGTGCCTGTTGATGACGACGTAATTCATGCGCTTTCTGTAGCAATGGGTTATGACAAAGAGGAAATCCTAGATGCAATAAGGACCGGTCGTAAACCTGATGAAACCAATGAAGTATTTGATGCCTATGAGCTCATGAAAGAGAATAAAACTTTGGTGGATGACATCAAAAGTCAAAACGTTGAGAAATCCGACTCCATGGATAAAATGGTTTCACAAGGAAGTGCTGTAACTTACCATGCTCTCAATCCGTCGCCTGACCATATCCCCACAAACTCCACTATCGCCATCCTCCCATCTTCATTGCCTCAAATACACCGTGCCTATATGGTCAACAAAGCTGATAAGAACAACCAGTCATTAAACAAAATTAACCCAGTTTCCACAAAGAAATCTAAAACTCGCTGGCATTTTGGAATTAGATCTCGATCTTATCCACTCGATGTTATGGGTGAAATTTACTTGGCTTTGAAAAATTTAGGAGCCGAGTGGATAAAACCCTCTGAAGAAGAACTGTGGACTATCAAGGTCAGATGGAAGTACAAACCAAACGCCGACGAACAACAGAATATCAAGGTCACGCCTGACTTGATGAAAATGCAAATTCAACTATTCCAGTTGGAGCCGAACAATTATCTGGTCGATTTCAAGTTTGATGGCTGGGAGAACTCTAATGAATCCACCGCAGAGTTCAAAGATGACGATGATATCAGTTCTTTTAGTGCTTACCCCTTCTTGCATTTAGCTACTAGGCTTATCATGGAACTTGCCGTGAATAGTCAAGGTTAGACGTTTTACTATATTTTTTTTAATAGTCTCCCACAGACAAATTCGTCCTCCATCCCTACCTCCACCGATAATTAGAAGTTCTTTATCTTAGGTAGTGTACCCCCGATTTTATATAAAGTCCATCTCTCCTCCTATTCACTCTACCATCTTTTTCTAGTAAGTACCTACTTACGGAGATACGCAACCAGTCCCCCATTCGTTACAACAGGTTTTAGATAATTCTGTTGAGCATTTAATACAGTTCTATTGAAGAGCATTCTCCTTGATAGCAGTGTCAAAAAGAGCAACAGAATACCAGTACTAGTAATAGACGATAGAGGAGTGACGGCCTATGAGTTCTCTAATACCAAATCAAGATAACCGAGCAATAACGATTGAGGTCCCTCAAAGGCTTGAATTGCAAAAGCTAAAGTCAACAACTGACCTTGGGAAACCACCAGTGGAGACCAAAGAAACCAATGACCTCCCTGAAGCGGTGTACAAGACAGTGAGGCTGAAGCTAAATTCAGATCAATTGCTGCATTCAACAGTACCGACTGCATATTATGAGCCTCTAGAATCCCAGGAAAACAGATCACCGAAGCAAAAGAAGAAACAGGACGAAGATGCCATTCGCTCAGTCATCAAAAAGACGGGTCATAAACCCAGTAACTCGAATGAGAAGTTTAGAACTAGAGTTTCTTTCGACACAGTTAACCTGCAATATTCCGATGCCAACATACTAGATGCCCGTTCTGATGATGAGGACGAGTACAACTATATCTCCACTGCTCGTAACGCCCAACTTTTAGGCGGCTGGACGGATGCTTTGGAGTCAAGTAGAAGAGGACGTTCGCTATCGAAGGCATCATCCAGTGGCCGCACAAGCAGTCCTCTTGCACTGTCACCATCGCCGTCTCCCCTGAGATCTTCTCCTCAGAGAAGAATGCACTCTCCTGCTCCTTTGAGTCGAGGAGGTCCGGGTCTTTTTGGCGGTTTTAGGAGAGATTATCCAACATCTCCTATCATTGAGCATGATTCCTGTACCCTGACTAAGGTTCATAGAGATTGGGAATTGCTATATGCAGGAAAGATACCGAACAAGAAGCCAGTCTTGCCAAACAGAGTCATTCTGGTTTATACGAGTGGTCGAAAACATACTTGGGTCGCAATTGACTGGTGTTTGCGCAGTTTACTTCAAGATGGAGATGAGGTCGTCATTGTTGCGGCAGTAAACCCAAATCATCACATTCCTAATAGATTGCGCTCCGGAAGAAAGCTGAATAAAACTGGTCCACAGTATATCAAAGTCGTGACTGGTAACTTGATGAAGTACATTATAAGTGTTGTAAATCCGAGAAAAATTGTGAAGATTTCAGTGGAACTGGCCGTTGGAACTACAAAGGAAGTTCTTAGAGACATGCTCCAGTTGTATCAGCCCAATTTAGCTGTTGTTTCGGCTTTGCCAAATAAAAATAGTGCACTTAGGTCCTGGAAGTCTTCCAGATTAACTGATAGAATGGTTAAGAATTACCCGATCCCTACCATCATTGTCCCGGCAGCAAATATGGATGACTTTGAGAATATCTTATTTGAAAACTTGAACCGCATTTATGTTGAAAAGGCGAAGCAAAACGTTAAAGAAGTTGAATTAGAGTATGACTTTTACGATATTCAGCTTCCTGCCTCACAACAGTTAGACCTAGCCATTAAGAATATCAAGAAAAGGAATCCCAAACGCCTGATAGATCCAGACAACGCTTCGGTATCTGGAGAAATACAAGATACAGCTGAACAAGACAAGGAAGGAACAGATCCAAATGAAGTTAATCCTGAATATGATAATGAAGAACCCCAGGAATACGATGGAGGAATAAATCAGGGAACACACACTCAAAAGAAACTATTGGTGAGATCCAAATCCGAAAACAGCCCAGATTCTGAGTCGGCTAGTATCTATTCCAACTCCTCTTTGGAAGAGACTACCAACATTGAAAACATGAGAGCCGTAGTATATGAGACGGAAACTGAACTTGCAGAAAAGTTATACGAAATCCGCAAGGATCCTATTACCAGGGATACTTTCAAAAAACTATTAAGCACAGTTTCCACAGCAGGTTACAAAATAGGAAAGGAAATGGCAGAAACAGCGAGAATGGGAGGAGAAGGGGCTGAACTGGTTCGATCCGTAACTGGAGCACCTTCAGTGGGCTCCAATGTATATCAGACTAAATCCATGTTACTCTCTGTCTCGCCAAAGTCTACCAATTCAACTACTCTTGGAAAACAGAACCAAGGCCCATCTCCTCCAGTTTTCAAAATTGGTTCCGGTTCCTCTGATAATAATTCTCAGTTCCCTACCATTACCAAAAATGGACCTAGTTCACTGCATAGCACAGACGATAAATCAACGGAAAGCCGTTTCAAAGGTCATCGGTCCACTAAATCAGAAACTGGAACAGAAAGTTCTAGCGATAAGAAAAAGAGCAGAAGGTTTTCTTTACGCAGGCTTTGGGGCAAGTAGATACATATACAATGAATTAATTGATAAGTTATACACACTATTACTATATAAGTGATTAACGAGTACGAATGACACCCGCAGCAATTAGTATGTTGATTTTTTTAGCTACTTCAGGGTTCTTCATGTGCTCTTGTAAAGCAGCTGGATTCTCTCTTGCTTGCTGCAGAATAGAGTTCATTACTGGATCTTGAAGAATAGCAGAGACTTCAGGGTCTTTACTAGCACGTTCAAAAGTCTGCTCTGGTGTTTCACCCTCAGTTGCAGCAAATCTTTGGGAAGAAGCCTTGTAGTACAAACCATTAATTTCATTGGCAGCCTTTCCATCATTAGTTTCAGCATCAACTGTTCTCACTTCTTCCAAAGTGGACATGGCCTTGTTGAACTCCTTCATGGCGATCAAAGCAGTAGCCTTGCGAATATAAGCCCTGACAAAGCTTGGGTCCAGCTCTATTGCCTTGTCACAGTCTTTCACAGCATCGGGGAAAGACATCAGTTTGGCCAAAGCTGCAGCACGGTTGGAATAACCTCTTGCATCTTTAGGAGCTCTGTTAATCATCTCTGTGTATGCTTTCACGGCGCCGGGCCAGTCACCCTTGGTGAAATAATCCTTTCCTTGTAAACGTGCCTCTTCAGCTTTCTCTGGATCTATATATTCTTCGGCTTCCTTCTTCTTCAAGTCTGCCTCGGCGGCTCTCAATTTGCTGAGAACGTCAGGGCTACGATGTTCTGTTAAAGATTTTTCAAAGTACTTGATAGCGTTTGGAAGATCATCCTTCTTGAGGTAAGCAGAACCAAGACGAGCAAAAGACTTAGCGACTAGTTTGTAGTCAGCCCGTAGTTCTCTACCTTTTTCAACGGCTTCTTCACAGGTTTTGATTGTGGCATCATAGTCCCCTTTCTCAAATTCAGCAGCAGAACGGTTGTTTAGATAAGTGATGTCTTGGAAAGTTTCCCAAGCCTTGTTGTAAAGCAAAATGGCTTCATCGAATTGTCTCTTCTTGTACAATTGGTTTGCCTCTTGTTTCAGTTTATCAGCCTCCTCTTTAGAATTGTCGACTGGCTCTGGTGTAGCCTCCTTTTCTGGTTCAGGAGCTGCGGTATTCTCTGTGGCAGCTGGAGCAGACTCGGAATTTGAGGATGCTTCTGGGTAAGCATCAGGGACGGGGGTGTCTTCTTGAGAGGCAGATTGTTGTTGAGAAGGTTGGACACCCAGATCGACACCAAGCATAGCTCCCATGACGGTCATAAGTCTTGGGTCAGAAAATAATTCTTGAGACATAGATTTAGGATCAGATTGCAACCTTTGTACTTTTGCCACCAACTCGGGGTCTTTCATCAGCTCTGCAGTCTTAGGGTTCTGCTTCAGTTTCTCAACCATTCCCGCATCAGAGAAGATGTTTTTCACGTCATTACCAGCATCCCTAGCGATCTCGGTCTCATTCAATCCCTCCTTTGCCATTCTATTGGCAGGATCCAACTCGAGTGCCTTGGAGTAGGCTTTGTGGGCCTCATCCCACTCACCTTTACCGTAGTAGGCAGCACCCACTCTGTTATAACCCTTGGACCAGGATCCATTGATTTCGACACATTGTTTAGCGTCATTCAATGCATCGTCGTATTGTCCTAAAGAAGCATAAGCAGCAGATCGGTTTGAAAACAAGATATGATTAGGAGTGGAAGAGGCCTCAATTGCCTTGGTGAAAAATGAAACTGCTTTTTCGTATTCCTTTGCTTGGAAAGCCTGGTTTCCCTGGGCTTTGAATTCTTCAGATGACATTGCTTGAAAAATTGTTTTGAAGACTTAAGTGCTAAGAAATTCAGGATTGATTTTGAGGGGAAAAAATCTGATGAGTGGAAGGGGATACTTGGGTGACTTTTAAACCGCTCCGCGTGAGAGTTTCTAGAATATTCCGATCTGGACGCGGTGTTGGGATGTCATCTCCAAAATGATTAAAACAAAAATATTCCTTAGCTGGGTCTGAAATATTATTTTGCGTCATTTACTTGAAAAGTTGAGTAATGGCAGACAACTTTCAGGTAATTACCGATGCCTATAATGAATGGCTGGAAGCCAACTTGAAGCTTTCTGGAAATGTGAAGATTGAGGATTTAAGGGAGCAAAATGAGGGCAGAGGTGTTGTGGCCACGAGAGATATTGATGAGAATGAAGTATTGTTCAGTATTCCCAGGAATAATGTGATAAACATTCATACTAGCAGTTTGGCCAGTGTCAAGGAAGGTAATGGTGCTATTCTAGAACGTTTGGATCATTGGGAAGGTTTGATTCTCTGCCTAGCTTATGAGAGATCTTTAGGTAAAGCATCTAGATGGAAAGGTTACCTAGACACCCTACCAAAGTCGTTCAACAATTTAATTTTTTGGAACGAAGAAGAGTTAAGTCTACTAAAACCATCGTTGATTTTGGATAGAATAGGTTCTGCAAAGGCAGAAACAATGTATGACAAACTGTTTCCAAAGATAGTGGAAGAATTGGGTGTGACTAAAGAGTTGAAAAGTGTAGACCTGAAAGAATTTCATAAGATTGCCAGTACGATAATGTCGTACTCTTTTGATGTTGAGGAAGAAGAAGACGAAGAAGAGGAAGGAGATGGAGAAGGCGAAGAAGATGGAGAAGAAGAAGATGGAGAAGAAGTAGATGGTGAAAGTGAAGGTGAAGGTGAAGGTCAAAATATAGAGGAGAATCTCAGTGACAATGAAGAGGAGAACGGCGAAAAGGTGTTCCAATTTGATGAGGGCATCCTCAAATCAATGGTTCCTTTTGCTGATACACTTAATGCTGATACTAACCTTTGCAATGCTAATTTGACCTACGAATCAGAGAACCTTGTCATGAAAGCTATCAAGCCAATTAAAAAAGGGGACCAAGTCTACAACACGTACGGGAATCACCCGAATTCTGAAATTCTTAGACGATATGGTTACGTTGAATGGACTGGATCCAGGTTCGATTTTGGAGAAGTCTTGCTTTCACAGATCGAAAACTATTTCCTCTCTACTTATTCCGTCGAAAAGGACGCTCTTAAACTGATAGTAAAGATTATAGCTGAAAGTGATTATTTGTTACATCTCACTGGAGAAGACGGATCGATCGTGGTTGACAGCTACGACTTTTACAAAGATGGTGAAATTTTGCCAGAATTTTTGATGTTAGTCACTCTACTGACTTCAATATGCCTCTGTAAGGCTGAGGATATTAAATGGTTCAAGAAGACTATTCGTATATCTAAAAGAAATTCAACAGGAAGTGAATTAAGCAGATTCATCAACAGAACTTGCAAGAAATGTTATCAGCTCTTGGAACAGAACACTATAACTGAGTCGGTCAAAGAGAACATTGACAGAATACTAGATCTCCGTCTAAAGGAGTACCCGGATGAAATCAAAGAGCTGATGGCCCATGAACTAGTTGTTCCCAAGAAGAAAAACAGAGAAGCTATGGCAGAGACAGTTTTGGTGTGCGAATACAATGCATTGTGGACATGTAGGAATGAATGGTTGAAGTCTTTGAAAGTCATTCAGGATGAAAAACTTACCAAGAATATCATGAAGAGAAAGCTTGAAGAAGAAGAAAGTTCGAAGAGAAATAAAAAGATAAGAAGTTAGCACCACAGGACGAATCATCCGTTGGCCCTCCTTTGAGAGTTCTACTAGATAATTAAATAATGTAATTTTATATTTTCCTGCTTTTATGACCGTCCGTAATGTAAACCTAGAGTATTGGAAAGTGATAAAGAAAACTTGGTGGTGGTGCCACAATGCGAGACAACTAGTCATGTACATATAGACTTCAGGCTACAGATGGCATAAGGCCCAACTAATAGGTAACTTAGGGCAGCTCTGATTATTCTAGAGAAATTTTACAGAAGAAATATCTGAGAAATCTTGAATATATACATGAAACTAACTAACTAGGGCACAATATTAGTGAAGGCACAATTTATGTGTTCTGGGTATCGAATGTATGACACTAGTTAGATTCGGTGACATTTGATCATATGTTACCCGTTTCTCTTTCCCTTTCCTTCGATGAGCTTTCTTGCACAATTGGTAAATTCTTTACTTTTAGTTGGCGGGGCCTACGTACTTCAAATCCCCCCTGGCCCACCTGTAGCTCCGTGTCTTGTTGTTTATTCTTTGAATCTCTGCCAAACCAATTGACTGGCCAAAGATTGAGATTGTGTGTTTTACTGTGATTTTTGGTCTCCTTTGCATCGGTAGACATTCCTGAAGAATTTATGCGCTCCTCTCGTTCATCCCATAATTGTTGAAGCTCTGGATCCACCGAGGATTCCCCAAGATATTGATACAGCATATCAGCTTCTCGCTTAGAGTAATCAATAGGGTGCTCTCTTTTTCTTTTTTGTTGTTTGCTTGACTTATACGCAATCTCGGCAGACTTGCTGAATGGATTGCGTAAACCAGGGTTGATAGTAACCCCTGGGAGAACTCTCTTGTCAGTCAATTCCAGGATTGAGGAAGAGGATCTCGTGGACAAAGAGACATTAGACAAATGCTTGGTTCTCAGTAGCGGATTCGTCAATTTAGGAATGTTACTAACGTCAGAATTCAAACTTATCCTCCTTTTACGATAATAAGTGGAACTTTCAAGTGTAGAAGCAGTTCTATAATTTTCGTCTTCCTGTTTCAGCAACCCAAGTTTTCCACCAGGTAAGTAATCGTCATCATCCTTATCGTCATAAGCTTTGTAAACATGCACTCTTTTCAAATCCTTAAATATTTGGATCACGTTGAAAATAGTCGGTATTAAGAACAGAAATGCTATCACCACTAGCTGTAATACCAGCTGCGTGTATGCCACGTAACTTCTTCTCTTCTCTGAGATACCTAAAGAACGGATGTAAGGGATACACAGTGCGACGTTGACCACTTTGGCACCCACAATCAACAGTTTCAATGCATACGCTTTGGAGCCTGCAAAATATGGTCTAATACTAAATAAGCTGGCCAGGTAAATCACTTCAAGCGCTAAAATCATCACTACTTGAGCGGTACCATTTCCTTGGAGGACACCTACCGCTAGGGAGAATAGTACAACTTCTGCAACTTCAAAGATGTAGAAAAAAAGCAATTTGGGATCATACTCAAAGTACAATAAACCCCATAACATCATTGTGTTAAAAGAAGAATACAGTTTCTGCTTCCGTTCTTTAGATAATGCATACCTGAAAATGAAGAATGACATCAAACAAATAAATGCCACAAATACCAAAATTGCTAGAGCAATGACATGCGCATTGGGCGAAGCCATGTATTCGAAAGTATCATCATTGGGAATGGTGCTAAATAGATAAAAGGTCAGCACTAAGAATGGGATTACAAACGCATGAAGTAAGAGTGTTATCAAAGTAGAAAGAAAGAAAATGAGGAGATTCTTCAACCATTTGATACCCGGACTCAAGTTCGGGCGACAAAGCACAACAACAAAAGTAATGATGGCCAAAAGAGCAATCAAAACTCCGTATATTGAACCAAAGCCTGCAAGAAAGAAGACCCATTCATGCTGGGACATCTGATCCTTCATGGATAAAAATAGTCCCAGAATACCATTTCTATGAAAAGTGTTGTACACACCATCTAGTTTCAAAAGTCCTCTGTTTGAGTCTACCGTAAAAAGTTCAATAAGAGCTACCAAACGCATAGATCCCATTATTGGTTGAAAAAACCCCGGATACTGTATATTCAATCCACTCGTAAAAAATGCAAAATGGGTATACCTTAGGAAGTCAAATACATTCGGGGAGATGCTTAGTAGCAGAGATGAATTGCATATGGCAGATGCTGTGAGTAAAAAGGGGTTTTTTGACTCCTGGTGAGGTGAAAACATTAGTATAGAGCCATTGCATAGACCCAAAAATATTGCAAAGATCAATGATAACAGGCCTGCACCTCTAATCAAGCTATACGGTTGAACAGGGGTGACATATGTTTGCCTGCAAGTAATTATATTCTGTGATGAATCTGGAGAAATCACATAAAAAGTAGCCTTATATGAACCAAAATTGTGGGATGAGCCAGCATCCAATCGGTAGGTTATTCTTATGGGATTACCACTTTTGATAGGGCAGGAGCCATTGAAAGAATAATCAGCATACGTTACACCATATTTATAGGGCATTTCCGTAGGAGGAGCGGTACCTGGCTTTTTTGGAACGCTTGTTGCGGAAGGAAATTCACGTCTTGCCACACCTATCCATTTGCTGTCAGATGAAGACGAGATTGTCAGAGACTCTGAGGCCTCCGCTAATGTAGAGGTCGCTGTGATTGTTGGGAGAGCCGTAAGTTCTGTTGTGCCAACTGTTTGAAAAGGTGGTGACCATTCCCCATTCGAAATATTGAGGACTATCGGTTCAACTTTGACATAGTCACAGAATCGAATGTAGTCATCTACTATTGTACCCCCAGTGAATTCAACAACAACACGCAGTGTCGTGAACATGTTGGTCGATTCGTCAATATCGTCAATGTCTTCCAACGCTACTCCATCAAGTTGGAACTCTAAGGATCTGTCCTCCTGATCAAAAAACGCACTTGCAAGCAGGGGCGAGATCCGGTACGTTGACGGGTCACTACCAAGGCACTTGAACGATTGAACCAGGGCCGCATTAACAGCGGATGCCAGGAACAATAAGAAGAAGACGATCATAGTGCCTGGTTGTCATGTAGTTGAGGGTTTGAAGAGCATTCTTTCTAGTACAAATTAGGTTTCCCGATCACGTGGATAAACATTCGAGGAAGGAGTGTTAATTAAAAGTGATTTTGAGGAGGGACGCTTCGTGTGGCTTAGTCCCCACGCAGCACGACGCATAATAACGACTAAAGCTGTTAGCAGACTCCTTCCTCAACATGCAGTGGTAGTAATCGAGTAGACATAGGCACTGCAAACAGACGTTAAACCTTTTTGAGTGGAAATAGCAAGTCCTCTCCTTTCTAGTCCAAGACCTTGAGCCCAACTTGGGTACCCGCAACAGCATATTCGTTTTGCTCAGAAACCATGTTTTTATACCCGTCATCGCTTAGGCCGTAAACTAGGTACTTTCCCTTGATGCTCATCGACAACACAGACCAGCGCTCCTTTGAAAATTGCTTTAACCTTTTCTTCCCATGATAGTCCCATTCACATATTCTGCAGTCAGATCCTCCGGTGAATAACCTCTCCCTTTGGTCAAATTCAACACAGTTGACCGGTGATACAAGATCCACTTCCTGCTGTGGGGTTCGATGACACTTGAATGCGTAGTTCAAATGGAGATCAGACTCTGAAAAATACTCAATTGAAGCCTTTCCTTCGATAGAACAGGTGGCGTAGCCTCTCCTATCTGGTAGAATTTTCAAATCTCGTACTTGGTACCTCAATCCGCTTTCTCTCACCTTAACTGGTCTGGAGAAATCCCTTTTATCGTAGACATGAATAACTCTATCAGTCATCGCAACAACAGTTTCGTAGCCATTGAAGCTGGAGTCCATAGCAAGCACCTTTCCTGGCAATTCTACACGGTATCTGTGGTTTTCAGGAGAACGTATATCAGTCAATGCCAATGATTTATCCCATGATCCACTTAAAAGTTGATTATCATCTAGAAAGTTTAGTCTTCGGACACCCAGCAGATGGGAAGGATTTTTGAAGGCTACAGCTGACTTTTCAAGGTCAACTTCTTGTATGTTCCCATCTAAGTTTCCTGTGTAAGCTCTTGTGATGGAGTTTGGGTGCCAACAAGAGGATAGTACCCAAGTGTCCAGTGTGATTTGGTTGGAAGGTGTATCCAGGTCGCCAAGCTGATAAAGAAGGACATCGCCGTTCAATCGTGACGCAAGAACATACGCTGGAGATCCAGCATCATTGATCTTCGTAGATGTTAAGATCCCAAGCGCCTGATTATTCATGAGAGGTAGATGGTGGTTCTGATAGGCTTCGCGCGAAGATGTCTTCAC
This sequence comes from Komagataella populi, assembly GCA_023212995.1. Classification (NCBI taxonomy): domain Eukaryota; kingdom Fungi; phylum Ascomycota; class Pichiomycetes; order Pichiales; family Pichiaceae; genus Komagataella; species Komagataella populi. Next base: position 733,970 of record JAKWAY010000002.1, on the reverse strand, counting down.
TTGAGTCTAACGTGCCTGGAAAGACATAAAGGTACTAAAGAACCCATCTCTGTCCTTGGGCACAGTTGGGATGACTCAGTATAAAGGTTATGGCTGTGAATTTACTTCTGGTTTTCTCAGTTGGCTGAATACCCTCTCTTGCGAGTGCGACTCACCTTACGATATAGAGATTACACAACACTGAAACTGCTATCACCAGTGGATACGGAACCAGCGTGCTTGAACTTGTCTGGATTGACTTGAGCAACGTAACCCGTCCGCCGTTGGGTGGTGTCGCCGTTGGCAGTCTCGTTTCCCCATTCAGCCTGTCCTTCCTCTGGTAGTCTATTTTTCGGGCTTAGAACCTCCCTCATCGCTCGATTCTGATATCACATGCCCCCAGCAATCGCTAAATTCAAATCACATCCTCTTCCCTTCTATGGTTAACAGGTCGTCCTTCATCTCAACAACTCATCCTATGAAGGACTCGATGAGTGCTACTGATTCCATACAAGACAAGAAATGGATGGATTACGCTTCCATGGCGGACTCGTCCACCAAAACCATGTTCACAGAGCTCTTCGGACTGACCTCAGATCAGGCGAAGGACTCATCCCCTAGTACAGGTACTTCTAATAGTGCTCTGATGGACAAGTTTGTGGAAAGAATAACATCAATGGCGCTTCCTACCGCTTATGACGACGAAACGTATCAGGAACAACTACAGGAAAGACTACACAACCAACAGTCCAGACCTCCCTTGTCGGTGAATATCATGACCAAGAATTTTATACAATTGAACTCAAGACTGTCCATTCCTTTCGTGTTGATCGACGAGGCGGTCTCTATCATAAATTGGAAGCAACCCTACTACACATTGAGTATCCTATTAATTGCTTCTTTGCTGATTCTCAAACCAACATTGCTGGCCGTGTTCCCTATGCTCTACATCTTGTCTGGAATAATGGTACCTGCTTACTTGAGAAGGCATCCTCCAGAGAAGAACCCACATTTGGGATCCAACCCAGTTCCAGCGTACGGCGAGCCGGTGAAAGATATAACTCTCCCCGTACCAGTTCCTGATTTATCCAGAGAATTTGTGGTGAACTTGACAGATCTACAGAACCGCATGCTTTTGTATGTAATCACGTTTGATTTTATAAACTCTATCAATTTGGAGTTATTTTATTTCAAAGACGATGCTGTATCAAATTTTGTGTTTTTGGCACTTTTTGCTCTGGCTATCGTCGTATTCACAAGTGTCAACATCATACCCGCTGGTATCCTGAGTTTTACAGCTAAGTTTCTACTGTTGGTGGGTCTTTGGGGGGCAATGTTCCTACTGCATCCAGAGAACTTGGACCAGTTTTTGGCTCTACTATATTCGGAAGAGTACCGGTTGAAACTACAAACAATCTCCAATAAACTGGAAACCCGTCTGAAGACTGAGTTTTCAAACTCCGTTGAATATGAGCAAAATGAAGTCCGGGAGATAGAAATTTATGAATTGCAGACGTTGGATGAGGACACTAACGAATGGACGCTACTGTGCTATTGCAATGATCCTTTTGCCATTAATTCTATCAAGAGGGACAATGAAAAAAGTTTAAGGGGAAGTCCATCTTTGCAAAATATAATGCCACCAATCGGGTGGAAATTTGATATCCAGGATGCCTCATCTACTGCCCCCAAACCTGACTCTTCTGCCGTAAGTGAAGAAACTGATGTGTCCAGGCAGACAAATATTCATGGATGGACTTTGGATCTAAGTCCTACTGGATGGGTCCATCAGAATTTTCTGCAGGGTGTGCTGACTATCGACGATGATGGTAAATGGTGTTACGATAAAAAGGACTCTCTGAGTGCCTTGAAAAAGCTTTCCAATAGTTACGAACCTACTGGAAAGGAATATCGACGAAGAAGGTGGATAAGGACGTGTAAGCGGGACTTTGTTGTTGATCACCCACTGCCGACGTGAAATGAATGAATATGAACTGTGTAGAACTAGAACTTTTGCATGAACTCTTTCAAACTTAAGGATTTTTTTCGTTCCGCTTGTCGTTTGGCTTGCAACATCTCTTCCAAATTACTCATCTTCTTTTTCTTTTTCAATGGTCGACCACCGGTTTTATCCGGCAGAAATGACGAACTGTGTTGTTTCGAATCATCTTCATCTTCAATACTCAACTCTGGTTGTTCCTGAAGAATGGCGTAGAATCTGATAAACCCACAATCTAAACACTCATGAGCCAATTCTCTCTTCCTTTTGCCATTTTTTCCAGCATTCTTCTTGTACACAATCCGTATGCTACAACTCCAACCGGGGATCAATAGATTGTGGCAATGTTTGCAGTACTTGGTAGAGAGCTCATCAGGGACTTTTTGCTCGGTTTTCAGTCCCTCACTTTCAAGAAACGCATGAAATTTCCTAGCGTACTTATGACTCATAGGCTGTAAGTTAAGCGACGTATGACTAGATTCATAAAGCAGATTGGCGGCAGCAGACTGGGCAGACATTGCTCCTCCTTTCTTGAGGGAAAGACAGAAAGATAAGTCAAATAAATTCAATAGAGATGTTCGCGATAGATTTTAGATTATGTAATTAACTATATTCCAGATGTTCATGATAGGCCACTTATATTACAATAGTTTCTACCTGTGACATAGTATCCTTCCTACGGGGTATATGTCTAGCTTTGAGAATACGTCTAGCGGAGTTGGTAGCATGTTTTGAAGTTTTGGTGCGCACTGTGATCGGAATGGTCTCTTGTTTGATTTTGGCATTTTGTTCAGTCATCGAGTTCATGGAGTTTATAGGGGAAGGGTAACCACACTCTTCATCTTCATCTGTGAGATCATCCTGATCTGTGTCGTCTAATAACTTGATGTATTTCTGTATGTTATCGGATGGTTTCAAGTCCACCAAATTTGAACTTTCCGCCTTAACTTTCGTCGGCGTTACTGGAGGTGTTAAAGATGTATGGCTCGTGGAATTCACGGAAGTATCCTCTTTTTTGATATTCGTTTTCTTCTTTTTATTCTTCTTCAGATCTAGTTGCGATTGAGTTAAGAATAGGTCAGGAAAGTTGGCTTTGAGATGTTGGACCCATTCGTCACAATCTGCTTGGATGTGGTAATCCACTATCGAATTCCAAGAGCTATTCAATGGTGTTTTATTGATAAAGATGACTATTCCACTATTTTCACCTTCATGAAGTTTCTTGGCTACCTTCTTGACTAGGCTCTGAACACCATTAACTTTCAAAGAGGTTCCAAAAATCATGAAAACATTGGGCCTTTTGTTTAGGTCCTGATTAAATCCCTTGACCAAGTATTCGCTGTATTCGTTATTTTCACCATACAGTATGATGTTGGGCCTAAGGATTCCTATGTTGATGCTGCTCAGTCTCTTTCCCTGGTTCAACCTTGCAAAGTAAAACTCTAAACATTTGGGACACTCAGGAGAGTCTCCATTGTGCAAAAGAGTTTCGTACTCCAAATTCCACGAAAATTTGTTAGAGCAATTGGTGCAAGACAACTTGTGCAAATCTCCGTGTAATTGTACTATCTGCAAATCTTTCCACTTGAGCTCGTTCGTGTTATCTGTGACCAACCCCAGCTTTCTCTCTAACCCGTCAATATTCTGCGTGTAGCACCTTATTAGCTTTTTTCTCTCATATAAATGTTTAATAAACAAATGGGTATCTGTGGGTTGAATCTGGCGGGAGTGTTCGTACAATGAATGCATAAAACGGTTAAAAATCTCTATCGTCTCTGCTTGTCTAAATAGGGAAATATCAAACAGATCTTGTCCTTTATTCAGACATTTGACTCCTTTATTCTCTTGTTTGACGAGGTTGTAGAGGCCCTTGTTGGAACGGAAATCTGGGATCCCGGCGTTGCACGATATGCCAGCGCCTGTCAAGCAGAGCATCTTCTTAGACTTGGCAACCTTCTGGTTGATCATGGACAAGCATAGCTTGTCCTCTCTATCCGTGGAGTCCAGAAGGAGAGTTCTCATAAAGAAGTGGGTATTGTGTTGAGGGCTGTATGGGGTTGGGTTTTTAGTTTAATGTTGGAAGTGGAAACGCGATAGAGATGAATTTCCTTTTAGGGAACAATAAAAACACTGTGGACGGAGCATGTTCTTTGGAGTTGCTCGAAGGGAGGGCAAGGTGAGAAGCCGGGGGTAAGCCTTGAAGGATCTAATGAAAAGGTCTTGCAGCTGAGTATTTGTGCAAAATTAGGTAATTGCGACAAAGATCAAGACGTGTGACCGAAGAAGAGCAGTTTAGGACGAATTGCTATAGATAAAAGGGGCACCACTAACCTTCATTCGTTATGCAGAAAACTTTCCCGTTTCACCTCAGTGACGGCAGTGTAGAGATATGCTTTATGAATGAGGCATTGTGATTAAAAAGGCAGAACATTACCAAATATCCTCTGTCGGTTATAAAGTCAAAGGGTGCTCTAACTTTTGGCAAATTTAGTCTGGTACCTGACACGGCCCAGCTATTGAATTTGAACGGGCCGTCTGCTCGGACTTTCCAGGATTGCCAAACCATCATGAAGCAATTCGAATACAATATAGAGTAGCGCCGAATGTGTGGCTCAATTACAAATTGTCAATTCGCAGACTTTTTATCATTTAACCTGTCTTTGCTCATGCAATAATGTTGGATCAACGGTCGATAGGAAAAAGACATTTCAGTAGGAAGCTCTGTCCGTATAGTGTTAAAGAAAGTGCACTTCGATCAATAATGGTTATGCTGGATTTAGAGCATATCGGAAGGACCAAGTTTCGATGCTGAAAAGTTAAGCACACAGCCTTTCTCTAAATTCAAAGATTCATGCAACTAAGAAGCAGATAGACGAAGCAGAAAGCATGAATGACCATCTGATGCACTGATAGATAGTAGAGTCGGTGGTGTGGGTTACATCCAAAGACAGAGGGAACTGAAAATATGAAACAATCATTTTTCAAAAAAAACGTTGAATTGCTTTCAAGTTCATCGTGAGCTGCAGGAGTGCCAGCACTGGTAACGTAAACTCAATATGATTGTGAAGACAGACACGGGTCAACATCTCATCTGTCTCATGTTTTCAGAACTTTTAGGGGCAACTTTCAAGACAATCTCTTCTACATTTGTATTACGTAATTATTGTGCTGAAAACATCCTTGACCACGCGTCTTGGGAAGAAATCTTAAAAGCGCGTCTACCACCTACTAAACAACCTTCACCCATCATGTTCAGGCAAACAAAGAGAAGAACTGTGGGAAGGAGAAACTTCGAAGACTCAAAGGGCTCTCACATCTATGCTGTCAACCCGACCATGAAGACCAAAGAGCTTCTGGAGACGGTTTACTCCAATAGACTCAGCTTCTATTCGGTCCCACCATTCGAAGAGATAACTCTAGACGAGTTCGAAACGTGGGCATTGGATCGTCTAAAGGTTCTCATTGAAATCGAATCTAGCCATTTGAGAAACAAGACAATGAAGGAGTTGGAATCAAGCATCAAGTCAATATTGGATAAGCATTTACCGTTATCCACGAACACGAAGGACGTTAATCAACTCGTTGCCGAGAGAAGGAAAGACCACTATTCCCACTATATCCTTCGGTTGGCCTTTTGTAGATCAGAAGATCTCAGAAACAGATTTGTACGCGCAGAAAGCACTCTTTTTAAGCTCAGGTACAAGATGCTATCATCTCAGGAGCAGAAGCAGTTTATCAACGGCTTGCATCTGCCGTGGGAAGCTGTGACTGAAGAAGAAAAACAGACGCATTTTGAACAGCTGCTGGCAGCTTGTACTGTTCCTATCCGGGGAATCTTGTCCCAAGAGACCAACGTCGTGGTAACCAATGAATCAGTACGAGCATTTTGTGCCAGAGAACAGTTCTTGAAGGTTCCATTTGAGTTCATCCCAGATTTGGTTAGTTCTCACTCTATATTCATGCATAAAGGGTTTGGATACGTTCCTCAGTTCCAACAGCTTTCATTGATAGCCAACCAGTTTGCTAGTCAGTTGACCGAATCCTTACAAATCACCGTGCGTTCGATTCCCAAATTGGACGAGGATGACCGCTTGCTTCCTGTTCTCAACCACATATCTAAGGGGTACATTGCGAATGAATATCAATCAGAGTTCAAAGACGGCGATGCTGATGTTGGTGACATTAATGCGGAAACTGTGCAAACCAAGTCAGTTTCTCAGCATTATCCATTGTGTATGTCCCGCTTGATGAAGGGGCTGGGCCAAGACCATCACTTGAAGTATCTGGGTAGACAGCAGCTGTCCCTCTTTCTAAAAGGAATCGGCCTAAGCGTGGATGAGGCTTTGAAATTTTGGTCGAACAACTTCACCAGGGGTCCCATGAACCTAGAGCAATTCAACAAAGAGTACAGGTATAATTTCAGACACAATTACGGTTTGGAAGGAGGTAGAATCAACTACAAGCCATGGGATTGTCACCAGATCCTCTCCAAGGCCAGTCCTTCCAGAGACGAAAATCACGGGTGTCCCTACAGGGATCTAAACTCTGAGAAGCTGACTATGGAGCTGAATAAGATGGGCATTACGGATCAATTTGATGTGAACACAATAGTTGACAATTCCTCCCGAGGAGACTACACCAACGCCTGCACCAAAGTCTTTGAGCTTACGCACAAGAAGGAGATTGAAATAGCCACCCAGAAGACGAAGTTCGATCTGTCTCTGATCACACATCCTAATTTATATTTTGACAGATCTAGAAAACTTACGAAACTAGTAGAGGAAACAAGCTAGGAGACATAGAATAGTAATAAGAGTATCGAACTTTTGACCCCTGGGCTCCCAAGAGGATGACATCATGGACCCTTACCCCATGCTTAGTACTGGGCCGTCTCGCCGTCTCTGCCGTGAAGAACGGGAAATTTCCACTCCACCCTTTAATTCCCCAGCATGTATGCGCGATCCCTTTCCCCTTAGTATCTAAGGCCCTATCCCACCGCTAAAGCTTTTTTTTCTAAGTGACAGTAGAGAGACAGGCATGTCAAACGTTGATGACACATATCAAAGCTCATCAGAAACGCCAGAACTGAAGTCTCCTGTTCTAAACGGTGCAGCATCAGATGCGAAAGCAAACTCTGGTGGCACCCTTAAGAGAAGAGCTGTTGCTTGCAAGTCCTGTCATTCTCTCAAGGTCAAGTGTGTTCCTGTGGATGTGAACGATCCAGGAGGCCCCTGTGTTCGGTGTGAAAAGGCCAAAAGACAATGCAAGATCGACTTTAGTCAAGCAAGGAAAAAGAAAATAAAAAAAACCGATAAGCAACCTGCTTCCATAACAAGTTTAGAAAAGAAGGTGGCCTATTTAGAGAATGAACTGCGAAAGGAAAGAGCTATGAGCGGCAAATTGAATCTTCCGGGTAATGCTGGTCCGATACCACAAGTTTATCCTATGCAATCACCCCATCAGTTTAGTACTACAAGTGGTCATAGTGATAGTTCTCCTGCTGGATCTCTGAACTACCATCCACAACCACAACAAAAGATTTATCTAAATCCGGAAGGTGCGTACCAGGATGAAATTAATTTGCTGGACAACATATACAATGCTGTGGATCGACAAAAGATCTCTGATGTGCGTTCCCTTGCCGATGGCCGAACGAGCTACTTGCAAAATAGGTACAGCAAGGAGAAATACAATGTAATCAAGCTGGGCATATTGACTACCCAAGAGGCAGAAGAGAGACTAAATGTCTTTAAAACGAAATTGCACATAAGATTCCCCTTTGTTGACATACCCTTTTTTGCGTCTGTAGAGGAGTTTATGGACGAACAGCCGATCCTATTCATCTCTGTAATGTCAATTACTTCCATGTGTGTTTCAAAGAGTGTCGATCAGAAGCAAATGTATTTAGATCAGTTGGCTATCCAAGCCCTTACAGCAGAAATCCTCATTATTGGAAAAAAATCATTAGAGCTGCTTAAGTCTCTGCTGCTGTTAAACATTTGGTATAATACGCCAGAACTATTTGATCACAGGCGATATCACATTTTCAACTCTTTGTGTGAGGTAATGGTTTCCGATTTGGGGTTAACTAACTTGGCCAGCTATTTCTTCAGTGGAGAGGAAGGTATTGTTAAAAAATCTCAGAGGTTGAGTGAGACTGATACTATAGAGTGCAGGGCTTTATTACTAATGGTGTTTTCGACCTCTGTGTGCACATCATTGTTTTTAAGGAGGCCAATCCGAGTTGTATGGTCTGAGTACCTGGAGCAATCATGTGCATTACTTGAATCGTCCAATGATTCCAAGTATAGATGTATTTCCCTGTATGGAAGACTTAACCACATTTTGGAAAAGATCTACCGTGGAATACACTCTCATGAGGACCCCATATTATCTGAATTTTCTTCTTCAAGAATTCGATACACTATCAATCAAGTGCAGTTGGAGTTGAACCAGATAAAAGTGAAGATTAATAATGATCCCTATCTTTCCATTTATTACTATAGTGTACAAGCATATTTATACGAACCAGAGTTACAGAAGTTTGCCAATATTCACTCTTTAGTCGAAGGTTCAACCCAGTTACCTTATTATGTTGTCAATAGCATTGATCTTTGCGCTCAGTCGTGTTTTTCGGCCATTCAGTTATTCTGCTCTCTTGCTCCAGAAGATGTTGCAGTCTTGCCACTTTTTTACTCTTCCAGGGTCATTTACACTTCTGGTATGTTGCTCAGACTGAGATACTTGTCATTTTGCATTCCATCCCTCTCTAATATTGGAATTGTTCCCAAGGAGTATCTTTATGAGATTAAGCGGTTTACCGAAGTGGTGGTCAATAGTGCCCGTGAGCACCCAGGAAATGTCTTTTTGGGCAAGCAAGTATTAATAATTGCCCTGTTTATCAAAACCTCGATCTCACAAGTTACGAACTGGAGACAGATCAAAATGAGCCTTCAAATGGCTGCTAATTCTGGACATCCGAAACAGGAGCAAGAACATCAAGAGCCGTTGCAGGAGCAGTGTGCTCCCGACATTAATAGTAATCAAGTCGAGCAGCACGTTGAAGTTCCTAGTAAGAATTATTTGACGCCTCCCACCACATGGGCACCAAGAGCTCAATCTCAAAGTGGGTTTCATCCTGGTTCTCCGTTGGAGATATTATCCAATGCTGCGGAAATGCACGATCTCAATAAGAATTACTCTGAGGAAGCCGATACGAACAAACCGACGGACTTTCAGAAGCTCTTCAACAATGCTGAAATCGGTACATTCGACCACGACACTACAGGTTCCCAATCCGACAAGAGCTTGGAAATGTCGTATTGGGCCCTCAGTGACGAGTTCTGGAGCGATTTGCTGATTCCTGCTGACCTGAATATGGCAGAGCAAATCTCATCTGAGCAATTGTCCAAAAAAAAATAGAAAGGACAACATGAACGATTCATTCTTTAAACCTTAGGCTTCAATAGCCATTTCAATCTATTATTTTCTAAATTGTAACCGTAATCTATATATTAATAATACAATTAATTTTTTTATAAATAACACTCAACTTTAACCTGTATCGCCTGTCTATTTTTTTTTGATCTTTCTTTCTGCTCCTACATGAGAACTAGGCTGAACTTGATAGACGTGTTGAGGGTGATTGGAGGCATCTTACTGGCGAACAGCGTTCTCTCCTTCGTATTCACTTCTTCCCCCACATGGAATTACTCGGGGAAGTACGTGGATCCGAGATACTATAGACATTTGATAAGCCCCAATCTGGTACTTACCGACGCTCAATTAGCCGTTTTCAATGGGGACGACCAGCATTTTCCAGTCTACGTAGCTGTGAACGGCACAATTTTTGACGTAACGAAGAACAGGCATTTATATTCCAGGGGAAGCTCCTACCATCGATTCGCTGGCAGAGATGGCGCCAGGGCTCTGGGCACTGGGTGTTTGACTGATCCAAATGAATACACGTGGGATATAAGAGGTTTGACAGAGAATCAGCTGAGAGATATTGCATCTTGGCATGAGTACTACAAGAATCATAGGGATTATTGGGTGGCTGGATCTGTCGTCCATGATTACAATGAGCTACCAAAAGAAGTGCCTAAGCCATGCCTGAATGGGATGAAATTTCCTAAGGGTATCCACTAGTAGTACGTTAATTGCGGCTATTCCGCCCACCGGCAGTTAAATTTCTGAACAGTGCGTTTGATGGGAAAATCATCGTTTCGATAGCATGGCAATTTCTTATCTCTACCATCCAAACCAAATCCAAAATGTTATACCAATATTTTACAGGGAACTGATCTCATTTGAAATATCAAAAGAGGAAGAGCTTGAAGTTAAATTCCGTTTGATGACTTCGATGTCCTCCGTTGGAAACCCAAGATGCTCCTCCAGGTAGTTTCGAATCCCACCAAACTCCTTGTTCATAATCTCAATTGTATCCAGCATCGCTTCGTATCGGCTGCTGACAAGATTTTCAAATGCATCGTTTTCCAGATCAAAGTTTGCTCGTCCTTTAGTTATTTGATTGATTAAAATTTCTGCTCCTTGCTTGTCATTTACGAGGTTCTCAGTTATACGCTTCATCTGGTGCAAATACTTCTGCTTGATATATGGCTTTAATGGCTCCAGACCTATAGTTGTAAGCTCATATTCTCGTGCAATGATGGTCTCATCTACCCCCAGAAGTAGCAATATTAGCATTGCCATGAGCCCTGTCCTATCCTTACCAACAGTGCAATGGAATAAGATTGGCGTGTTCTTATTGTCTCTGATAAATTCAAACACCTTTTTGAATGAAAGTTTTCCTTGGTGTAACGTATCACAATAGATATCTTTATAAGTTGCCCATGAAGTCAGTAGACTCTTATATCTGAGCACTAGGGCATCAGGTGAAAGATTTACATCTTTGAACGCGGGAACATGGAACCAGTCTATTCCCTCTGCGTGAAATCTTCCGTTGTTGTTAATTTCTTCAGAGGATCTGAAATCAAACACTGCTTTGATACCGAGACTTTTTAACTGTTCTACTCCCTTAGGAGTCACATCAGATGTGTTAGCGCTTCGGAATATGAGGCCTTCGGCGACATAGTGGTTGTTATCGATTCTCCATCCTCCCAAAGATCTGAAGTTGTGGATACCTTCAATCTTTTTCCATCGAGGGGTAACCTTTAAGATTGCAGTAGACTTATAAAATCTCTCCAAAGATTCGGAATGCGAAAGGTAATCCACTATTAACTGAGCCACTTTGAAATTGTAGTTGACAAATCCACGGTTATTGGAAGGATATTCTGGATGTATGTGGCCCTTTATTGTACCATAATAGTTGTGATCCGCTCCTGCGATAAACTTCAACGTATGACAAGATCCAAGAGCATTGGCATATTCAGCAGCATCTTGCATAGGAATAACAGTATCCTCCAGCCCGTAAACACTCAGAACATTTACCAGCGGCTCGAAATGAGCTTTAAACTGAGTCGACATATCTTGATCGCTCAGACTTTTGATTTCCTCTATAGTGATAAATACCTTTTGGTATGCTCCGTGTTTCATAGCATCTATATAAAATCCTCCTTGGGCTTGCAAATCCGGATGGTTCTGCAGACACCGAGCCCAAAGATTCTTACCAAAAAACCTTCCGCCGCAATTGATCAAGTTCGGCACATTATACGATTTCTCCCCCGTTTGGAACTTTTCCCAGTGTTGAATAGCCCATTTGAACATAGCTAAAGCACCTCTGGAGTGACCAACTAGGGCATCCAGCGTGAAATTAATGCCATCATAGCCTCCTTCTCCTATAAATCTGACCACAGACTCGATATCGTGGACATCTTGTTCCAAAGGCCTTCCTCTAGCATCATCATTATCATCCGAATCACCACACCCTCTGAAGTCAAACCGTAGACTGAACATTCCCAAATCACGCGCAAGCTTCTCTGCTAATATTCTATGGTAAACGTAATTTTTGTGTCCTCCCTGACCATGCAATATTATGGCCAGTCTTCTGGTCCTTGGAGAGAATCCTTTCAGGAAAGCATCATCGATACTCTCCCGGCTCGGAATGGTGATAATGGCAGCCAATCGCTTCTCAGGAGCTCCGATCAAAGGGATCGATAATGAAACTTCATTGGCATTGCTTCCAGTCATTGTCAATTGGTACCGGCGGTGTAGAATATTTGATAAATCCAAATACAGAATGACGCATAAAGACCCCCTCCAGTAAAATTTAAGGGTATGTGAGGGGCACGTGACATGATCTATCAGTCTCAGTCTATCCTGTTACTATCTTAGTATTACATATTATTACACTTTATTCTAAGTACAAGCAGCTGTCGCATTCAATTTGTCCTTAAAATCTCCTCAATTTCATCTATGAGTCCGTCAACTTCGCCAAAGTCGACCTCACAGCATAAACTGATCAGCTTTCGGTACTGGTTCATTCGTTCGGGATCCGCAGACGAATCACTATACTGTAAGGCAAGTTCATCGACCAGGAACTTTCTTCGTATCTGAAGCCCAGTCAGAACAATCAGCGAGCTGAGTTTTTCTTGGTCTGTCTGTTCGTTCTCCTCAATTTTGGAGGATTGTATATTCTTTTCTTTACTTTCTATCATTTGCGCCAAATTTTTCGCTTCTCTTCGTTCAAGCAATTGTCTTAATAACGAAGATCTTACGTTCACTTCCTTTAAACAAGACTCTAGCTTGCTCTCTATTTCGTTCTCTGTATATTCCTGGCGATCAGCGTTTGCATCGGGGGTAATCAATGTCATGATCCTATCCTGTGTTTGCGATATCGTATTCTGCAACTGTGTATATTCCTCTTCAAGCCTCTTGACGGTATTGAAAGATTCTTGATACTCTCTTTGTTTCTCAACGTACTCGTTATCGATGGAGAAAGCCAGTTCATCCAGTTTATTGGAGAATTGCAACTTGACATCATGAACTATCTTCAGTGCAGCATCGGAAACGTAAGAAAATTGCGGCATCGATGCCTGGCTATGGCCATTGCTGTCGGATTTCTGGTCGTATCTTAAGAGCCCATTTATCTCCAATATCATCTGTCCACTCTCGCCTTGATCATTTTCTATATCTACCTTGGCCCCATTGGATATGAGAATCCTGATACATCTTTTGTTGTGATTTCGGGCGGCTATATGCAGTGCAGTGTCGCCATTCAAGTCCTGTTGGTTGATAAGGTTGATAACTCTTTCTCTCGGTTGAATTTCCGAAACTTTCGCAATGACTAGTTCCATATAATATCGGGATGCAGAAGAACCCAGTTTTTGGGATACAATTAAATGCAAAAGGTTCCTATTATCCTTGTCACAGTCCAGTAGAGTTTCTCTTAGCAAATCCAACAACTGCGCAAATGACCTTTTGTAATATGAATTAGTGAAACAGACTGATCTCATTATTGGAACTTGATGGACACTACTCCATGCTCTGGTGTTGGCACCATAATTCAATAGAGCCGTGCACATCCTCAGGTCGCCCATTGCGCAAGCCCAATGCAAAGCAGTATGTCCTTCTTGGTCAATTTGTAGATTTGGATCAAACTTGGAGCCACTCGGGTCGTGACGAATTGCTTCGGAACTTAAAAAATACGGTATTTTAGGTTCATAGCTACCATCGGGTGCTAGAAAGTATTCCAAGAGCATATGTACATAGTCCTGATCTGAATTGGGTTTATACCACGTTTGAAGAGGTTTATCTTGGGAGGCCTTCCCAATGCTGATTAACGATTGCTCCAGTTGGGACTTGGCGCTGTTTTTATTGACTGGAGATCGTAAAGCGTTGGCAAGATCATCTCCACTCATGAATTCACTCTCTGAATTAGATATGTCTTCCTCGGCTTCGTTGTGTTCACCTTGAGATGATCTAAAGTCTGGCAGGTCACTATGAAGGTCTTTCGGAACAGGAGAAGACTCCAAGTCAAAATTGGCCATATTTATTTTCGTGTCTTGGGTTGAAGGAAGATAGCTACCATCCCTTGATACCTGTGGCAACAATTGTAAGGGAGTATGTTCATAGTTGAGCGACCTCTTTGACAGGTCTGAAAGATTGGATATATTTCTCTGTTGATGTACTTGATTTCTGTAATAATTTGGATTGGAGCTCTGTTGCCTTCGAACCAGTCTTGGCTGCGAAGAGACTTTCTTCATGTTACTGTCCAAGATAGTGGTAGAATTTCCACTCTCATCTTTTGGTTTAGGAGGCCTCCCTCTCCTCTTGACTTTTTCATCTGGGACAGTACCAGCAGCTGCGCTCAGTTTCTTCTTCAATTCTAATTTCTTCTTGGCAGCTGATCCCTTGGATGCATTTTGATGTTTTGGAGCTGGAGGTGGTGATGGGGATCCTTTCCTCTGTACATAGGCAAAAAGCGGCTCTAAGATGTCCCTCACATCGAATGTTTCAGCAATCTTGACGGCAGACTCCAGTGGAACCCACGTACCTTGGTATTTTCCATAGCCACCCTGCACTTTCTCATGTGTGCCCACTTGTATATCTCTTTCCAGTATTCTGGTCCTCTTAGCCTTGGGGAAATCCGCAACTTTCAAAATATGGGTGGCATTTATCCAATCATCACTTTTTCGGCGCATCACTGACGTTAGCGGAGTCACAAGCTCATACACCGGCACTCCGGAGTATGTGGCTGAATAAACCATAGCCTTGGATGAGTCTTCCATCCTCTGTAGTGGGTAGAGTGACAGGGTTGTTGATGCTGATATTATTAAGAGTGCGCGACCACTATCTGATCTTATTTGTTGTCTGGGTGCACTTCGCTCCATCTGTTTCTCTAGCGTACCTTACCTAGTAATCAGAGACCAGGCTTGCAAAGTAACTGTTCCCCAGCATGGATTCCTTGGACACATACTTATCAGACAACCATGAGTATTACGGATTCAAGTATTCGGGTGTCAAGGGAACCTGTTTACGAAGAAAGATCGGTGGTTGGGTAAATGTCACACGTTATCTCTCGCTAATCAAGTCCACGCGTACCAATGATTTCAGGACGGAATTGGAGCAAGACACCAAAGTTTTGGAACTTAGGGGGAAAACTATCAATATTGCTTACACCGGGTGTTGGGTGCCGCTAAATAGAGCTCGAGAACTTGCTAGAAAATATGCCATTTATGACAAGTTGCGGCCTCTATTGGGGTTCAATAGAGTGGCAAAGGTTAACCATTGCGGGGTACAATTACTGGAAATGTTTGTGATCATTAGCTTCGATGTTTTTGTCCGGATCCTACGAAGATGTGACGACAACATGGTCAATATGGAAGGTCTTTTCTTGTTGGACAAGTATGTTTCTCCAGACGGGGAAGGAAGAAGAAATATAAGAAGACATTTCATGAAGTCCTATCAAGGAGTGAGGATAGAGTCCACGGAACATACCTTACTGGGGGGCTTTTGGGTTCCTCTGAGTGTGGCCCGCCAGTTTTGTATTGAAAGAGGCCTCCAAAAGTACACAGACCCGATTCTTGGATTCTCTTTATTCCCAGAGATGAATGTCAAGGAATACACTCCATTGAACAGCGTAGAGGAACGACTAGCAAGCACATGGATCGTGGAATCTTCCAACAATTCAGTCTTCTACGGACTACCCGAAAGTTTCAGCATTGTCAATTTTACTAAGACCTCGAAGCCAATTACGCTTAAAGACGTTTGCTATACAGTGCAACTGAAATGCAACGTCAAAAGAGGTTTAACGAAAAAGCTGGTTGTGCTGAAAAGGAAATCTGATTCATGGGTAAATGCCTCTATTCTGATTAATGTTTGCTGCTCCTTGCGAAAGGCCATGTCTCCTAATGATACAAACGTGGATAATGAGCTATATTACCATCAGATGGTTTACTCTTTCCCTTTCGAACGAGTCCAGTTTGGTAGAGCGACAACTCTCAATGGAAGGTGGGTCCCCTTATCACATGCCAGAGAATTATTTAAAGAAATGCAGGTCAAGTTCTTAGGACCATATCGAAAATATGTCACTCAACTCCAGAAATTACTAGAACCTGCAGAACTTGCTGAGGACCATTCTTTTGATGACGGAAATAACGAAGTCACCATTTTAAGTGGCGAACCCGAGGATGCCAATGCTTCTGAAATTGTTCCAGTTCCCCCCATCAGTCTCAGTTCCGATGAAGAGACGGATGAGCCTCCAATGATGAAACCTGAAATGATTCTTGAAAAGAAAATCCCCAAAGTGCCAGAAACGATTATCCTGAGTGATTCTGAACCAACTGAGACCACACCCAATAGAGTTCCCCAGCCTGCAATTCAATCGAATCGTACAACTCACTTGAGTAAAAAAATTAGGGAGTTTGGCACTGAAATGAACAATGTTGAGCACTTTTCAAAAGAACACAAGACTCAACTTGATAATATTTTGAGTGATTTGGGTCTACTAAGTGGAAGCGAGATACGATTCATGCGTGAAATAGGTGTTTTGAGAATCCTAGAGACAGTCAACAAGCGAATGACAGCCGATATGCTTGCAACGAGATCCAAGGGTAGCTCTGAAGAGATTAATCAACAATTCGATCGGGAAGAACCCTCAAGCTCTACTAATGCACCGATAGCGAACAACATCTCAAGAAATAAAGCCATACATGAGAAAGAGAGAGGAATGGATAAAGCCATGTATAAGAAAGATAGAGGAATAAGCGACGTTGCAATTCATGCTCCGCGTTCTTCTTCCACTTTCTCCGCTACGTCTTTTTCTACACCTCCCTCTTCTTTTCTTTCATCTCCATCTCTTCCTTCAAATCGGTCTCAAGCAGGCTGGAAGCAGGTATGGGGAGTTTTTCATAGCATTCTTACCAAGGCTCAGTCTACCCACACTAGTGAGGGAGCTGCGCCCAATACAAATTCTGTAAGCAGTCAATCGCAGATGACTACTGCCCCGGTGTTGTCCGAAAAGGTCGATTCACTACCTCAACGAAACAGTGTCTCTGTTTCACAATCGTATACAAAAGATACACTCTCCGGTATGAAGTTAGAAGCCGCAAGAGCAACTTCTAACATTCAACAACATAACACGGACTTACGAGGAACAAATTCAAGTTTATTTAAGCTACCACCCGTAACTGGATCTCATGGCCACAGTTCACCTTCAAACGTCAGTAATATGGCTCAAAATGCATCAGAGAAGTACCAAACTCCAATGCAACAGTCAAATACACAAATACCTGGACCTCAACTTCGGAGAACACATTCAGTTCCTGGAGAGGTCTCACAATCAGCAAAACCTTTAATAGCCAGAAGTTCTAACGAGAAAACAAGTGAACGTGAGGTAAGAAGAATTTCCGTACAGGCTTCATTGAATGCACAAGCACCATTGCATTCTGCAACAGAAAAGGAACGACCCTTCATTCAAGCACATCAAAAGAACAATGGAGACAAAATCGACTCCCCAAATACAAAACGAAGACAAACAATGACTAGAGGTGACATAGTAAAAAGAGTCAGAGAGTTGCACAAACCAAATGGATATATAGAGAGAATAATGAGTGCCTACAGTGGTAATGCTTACTGAGGATAATATATTCACTCATGAAGATCATAGAACGTTAATAATATATAATAAGGTCATAAATATGGCGCAATTTACTCGTTCTTGTGGTTGATCTTGACACGGATAGCCTTGTATTGAGTGTAGTTCTCCAAAGCTTCGACACCCATCTCACGACCAATACCGGATTGGCCAAAACCACCGAATGGAACCATCTGGTGGAAATCGTTGTAAGTGTTGACCCAAACAGTACCAGACTTGATTCTAGCAGCAACATCAATGACCTTGTTGATGTCATCAGAGTGGATACCAGCGGCCAGACCGTATTGAGAATCGTTGGCTAGAGAAATGACTTCATCAATGGTGTCGAACTTGCTGATAGTGACAACAGGACCGAAAATTTCTTCCTTGACAATTTCCATCTGTGGAGAAACGTCAGCAAAGATAGTTGGCTTGACGAAGTAACCCTTGTCACCTAATCTCTCACCACCGGTAACCAAAGTAGCACCATCCTTCTTACCACGCTCAACGAAACCCAAAATCTTCTCCAATTGTTGTTGAGAAGTTTGAGCACCTTGGAAGGTGTCCTCCTCGAATGGGTTACCAACCTTGACATTCTCAGCAGCGGTCTTGAACTCAGCCAACAATTCGTCGTAGATACCAGATTGAACGTAAACTCTGGAACCAGCACAGCAGACTTCACCGGAGTTGTAGTAGATACCGGTGATGATGTTACCAACAGCTTGTTTGATGTTGGCATCATTGAAAACAATGTTAGGAGACTTACCACCCAACTCCAAAGTAACCTTCTTCAAGTTGGACTCGGCGGCAGCCTTCATGATGTGACGACCAGTAGCAGTAGAACCAGTAAAGGCAACCTTCTTGATCTTAGGGTGGGTAGCAATAGCCTCACCGGTGATCTTACCGAAACCAGAGACAATGTTGTGGACACCAGCTGGGATACCAGCCTCTTTGACCAATTGAGAAACGTACAAGGCGGACAATGGAGTGGACTCAGCAGTCTTCAGGACAACGGTGTTACCGGTGGCCAAAGCTGGACCAACCTTCCACGACCACATCAGAAGAGGGAAGTTCCATGGAATAATTTGACCACAGACACCCAATGGCTCTCTTCTAACGTAGTTGAAGTGGGAGCTTCCGGTCTCAACGATTCTACCGAAAACCTTGTCAGCCCAACCGGCACAAGATCTCAAGTAGGCGACAACCAGACCGACATCACCTCTGGCAGAGGAGATAGCCTTACCGTTGTCCAAGGACTCGATAGCAGCAAGAGTCTCAGCATGCTCCTCGATCAAATCGGCCAGCTTGCTCAAGACCTTACCTCTCTCAGCAGGGTCCTGGGTAGACCAGGTTGAGTCAAAAGCCTTTTGAGCAGCAGCAACGGCCAACTCGACGTCGTCCTCTCTGGACTCGTAGACGTGAGTGATCTCCTCCTCAGTGGAAGGGTTCAAAACAGCAAAAGTTTTACCTTGCTTGGAAGGAACAAACTCATTGTTGATGAACAAACCTGTTGGCTGGTTGTAGGTCTTTCCGTTAGGCAAGGTAATTGGAACCTGCAATGGCAATGAGGAGTAGAATCTCAGGGCAGCAACGTTCAAAGCGCTGATCTGCGACTTGAGAGCTTTCTTTGTAGCTGGAGAAGTTCTAAGCATCTTTTCTTTGGACAAGTAAGAATCAGGAAAAAAAGAGACAAAACTTTAGGGAATGGCAATTACTTTATATACGGGGGGAAAGTTAGCCACTTCGGAGCTGCAGGTTGTAGAGAGTGACTGGAAAATGCGTGATGAGCGTCTTGTTCGCCCCCCCCTTGGCGGGGTAAATTTACACTGGCGCAAAGATTACCACACCCCTATTCCGACAGGACGGAGTGCGAAAAAATGGGTGAAAAAGCCCATAGATGGCGACCTAATGTTGACGGACACCGGCGTTTACATGCGAAATAAAAATAAAGTGCGCGCATTTTACGGCCGAGGGGGGTCCCACTTAAATGGGAGAGGGGGTGGGTTCCAAAATCAAAGAGGTATTAAGACCCCCCGTTTTTCGCATTCCTAATCAGAAATTACGGAGCGTTCTCGTTGGAAAGGAGTTAAAGAAATTAAGCGGGGTTGATGTCATACCGAGGTTATCTTGCAGGCCTATTATATGCTTTACTTCGGAATCAGGAAACGCCATTACATCCAACCAGTTAGGGCTAAACGAGATACTGCCCCAGGGCATGCAATATTGAGAGACCATAATGCCCTCCACAGGGTGTCGGTATCGCGAGACTTTGGTGGAGACACTTATCCCACAAACTTCGAATGTTCTATGTGGCGGACCCCCTCGCAAAATGATTTATCCGAGTATCCGGATTCCATAGCCCCTCTGGTCAATGCTGAGTTCTTTGATTGTCCTAAATAATCCCTAAATAAGTATGAAACGGTGCCCTGGTTTACGTAATTCTTATTCGAATTCTCCCCACCGCTTTTCCTTCCTTGTTTTTTTCTTATTGTTAACCCCGGGTGTTCCGGAGGAGGTTGACGAAGTCTTCCTCCAGATCAACATTTCCATTCCTCGTTGTTGTAGTATTACTGATGCCGTTATTGGTATTTTGATGTAGAAACTCTTGTGGATCCGCGTAGTTCGACTGTTGGTCTGGAACAGACACCGATCGGAAAATGGCTCTTTCGGAGTGTCTTTGATTGTTATTAGGCCGCCGTTGAAGGCCAGGATTAGTCACGGAGCCAACGGTATTCGCTCGTGTTAAGCCTGTAGAATTCTGCTGGTTGTGATTCCTTCGTTTTTTCTGAGATCTGTTATGGATCTGCTTGACATCTGTAAATACAATCTGAAATTTGTTCATTCCACTCTCGATGTTATCCCATTGTCGCTTCTTGGGACCTGCCTGCTGTTGCTTTTGGGATTTGATGTTTAGTTTCGACCTTTGGTTGAATTGTCCTTGATTCAAATATTTGGGCGTCAACGGTTGTCGATGCTTGGAATCGGCAAATATTCCCATTACAGGTCCCATAGAGGGTCCCTCGGAGCCAACTTTACTCGGTAGCACCTTGGCAATCTTGGCCGGAGTCGGAGACACCATGACGCTAGCATCAGGCATACTATTACTGTTGAGATTGTTTTTCTTTGCTGTATTAATTTCAGAACTCTTTAAAACGATTGTAGATGGAGATGAAGCCTCATGGATGTTGGGGGTTACTTGATTATTATTGGATATCTGTTCACGAAGTACCGTTCTCCCGGTATCATCTTTCGAAGGGGTGTTGAATGAGAGAATGTTGCTGATATTTCCAGTGCTTTTGACTAGCCCTGGAGATAATTGACTGAGAAACTGGTTACTACTAGTTTTCAGAGGGGTTTTCCAGAATTTCAAAGATGGGTCGATGTTTTCCTTCTTAGCACTTCCGCCAAGCAAAGTTCGGTAAAAGCTACCAGGGGAGTCAAAGCTGTTGGTAATATTATTGGAATTGTTTGCCCCTAGGGGGGTGTCCATCAGAAAATCAGCCAATTGGAAAGACTTTTCGATCTTGTTTGGTGTTTGAGACACTTGGTTATTATTAGATGGGGATGACATGTTCAAGCTGTTGAATCTGGTGAGATATAGATCGTTGTTAGCTTTTTCAATAAAAGGAGTCCATCCACTGCCAGTACTAATAACGTTCACATTCCCTGTTGGAATCAGGCCCTGAAGAGTTCCTCCTGTGGAAGCAGTTCCATTGGCCATTGCTACTCCGCCGGAACCGCCTCCCTTCCAGGCTGTGTCATCTGGTTTTGCGGGTCTACTCTCCGTTATGCTTGGGTCCTCTCCGAGGCTATACAACAGAGGGTCAAACATCTTGGAAGGTGAAGACTCCAAAAATGGTCTGTCTGTCATGGTGCGACTCTTCTTCAAAAAAAGCAAATAAAATAAGCAGTAAGATTTTTCTAAAGCAAGTTTCTGGTCTCGTAAGTTCTCATAGATGACGCTTTAAGCTACTTAAAATGATATAGCTGGTCTCTTCCCTCAAAGCTATGGATGCAGTTGTTGTTTGCTTAGTAGGTGGTAATGTTATGGTTGTCGGTCTCCTTTGAAACAGGCTTTTCTGAGGTTCGCGTGAATGTAAACATGGTCACGTGGATATGTATGGAAGATCAATCAGGTTAAGCGCAGTGCAGTTGCTCTGGGAGGTTGCTTGGGAGAAGCTGGGGTGAATTTCACTTCTAGGGCAAATCACCGATAGGCCTGAATTACTAGGGCTGTTGAACCAAAAGCTGGTTGAAAGAACTGCCCAGGACAGGTAACCAGGACCGCGAGAATAGTAGTGCGTGCGTAGAAGTCATCTTGCCCTGTGAGTCTGGGGACCTATGGTTAAGTTGAGTGAAGAGAAACTAAAAGGACTAAATATATAGGTCATTCTTTTAATTGAAAATTAACTAAAGTATTTCTAATCTGGGTCAATTATATGGTCCGATTAATGATATATTCTGTAATCTCTGTGCTCCGTATCTTTCAAACACGCTCCGATTTCCATTGAGAAGCTAGTAAGAAATATCTACGCCCTCCAATTTCAGCTCCCTTTAATCGTCTTATAGCAAATATTTTAGAAAAAATGTATCTTGGTCACAGTGGCCGAGTGGTTAAGGCGATGCCCTGCTATTCGCTAGAAAGCAGTTTAGGCATTGGGTTCTACCTGCGCAGGTTCGAATCCTGTCTGTGACGACATTTTTTTGCGGTTTTTTTTTTTCAGATTTTGAGAGATTGAAAAAGAAAGCTTAGCTTCCCGTCCTCTATCCGTTATCGATTAAATATACATATTATGAGCTCAGCCATGTTTTAAGGTCTCTGTGGCTCTCTATACATTGCCGGAACAACGTCCGTTCCGTCTCGTCCAGCTGCAATCCAAACTCCGAATTTAGCAGCTGCAAATGGTTGTTATCCGAGGAGTAATCGTTGATTGCACATGCTCTCTGCTTGAACATCTCCTGTACGATATCCATCAACTCGGTGTCGTTAAACATGCTTCCCCATTTCACCGACAGCTTGTAGAAATAGGGCAACAATTGATGCAAGTCGATCTTCAATGCATTGGTCTTGATGGCATTGATGATCTTGGAGCTGTAGAAATCTGGCTGAATAAGCTCAATGAAATAAGTAGGCTGGTCTGGGTCTTGGTTTGTGTCTGGATCATCTTGGCCGGCCTGGATTTCACAAACTGCCAAAATCTCTGCCAGCCATAACGGTAGATCCAATTTCGTGTTCTGAATGACAGGCTTCCCCGGGTTGTTCTCCAGATAACCGAGGCCCGGCACAGTGATGCTGAACCGACACGGTATCTTTTGTCCATCTGCCAGTATCTCGTCAAGATCGTAGTAGCTCATGATACCTTCACTCACCAGGACGAGGGAAGGAGCTGCTGGTCTGTGATCCAGACGTGTGTAGTTTATCCAGATGATGATGTAGGGACGTACGCAGCGCGCCAGTAACAGCAAAAATACACGTGAAGCCCCAGTACCCGCGTTCTCCTTAGCAGAAATTGTCTGCCCAAGTCTCTTACCGGCCTTCTACCTAGCCCCTCTCACATGCACCCGCGAACCTCCTATTCTAGAACCACACCAAAGTTTAATTAGGACCGCATTTTAGCCTATTGCTGAACGACCCCACAACATAACCTGGCCCTGAGCCAGCCCTTTATATATTGTAAATCCGTTGAAATTGGAACTGGAATCGGAACTTTTTCTGCTCAAAAGAAACTGACACTGAACTCTTGATCATGGTTTTTGACACTGTTGTTTACCACCCTACATTGGATAAGGTTATCAAATATCTGGACAGCTCTGCAGGTAGAGACAAATTGCTCCGTTTATTGCAATATTTGACCAAGTTTGTCTCCTTCTACCTTATCAAGAACGGCCATTCGATAGTCACTGCTCAGACAGTTCGCCGAATAGAGGCTATTGCAACTCTGAACAGAAAGGCACTGAGATTCCTCAAACCTCTCAACCATCTCAAATCTGCCTCGGCAACTTTTGACAACAAACTAACCGATAAGGTTACCCGATACTCCCAGGTGTTGCGAGATCTCGGCTATGCTGTCTACCTAGCGCTGGACTCTGTGTCTTGGTTCAAGCAGCTGGGAATCTCTTCCACCAAAAGGCTTCCCCAGGTCCAAAAGCTGGCTTCATTATTCTGGTTCGTAGCCATTGTCGGTGGTGCAATCAATGACCTGAGAAAGATCAGACTGTCTCAGCAGAAGGTCGCCTCTCTCAAGCAGGAGCTGGTTGTCACCTCAGACAAAGACGAGGGAGAGCAGACCGTTTCCAAGGAGACTATCAACTTGATCGAGTCAGAATCCAAGTTGATTGGCAGCACGACAGTAACTCTAATCAGGGACCTATTGGATGGTTACATTGCTCTCAACGGCTTTGCCCTGCAAAACAAGGATGAAAAGGTGGGACTGGCTGGAATAGTTTCTTCCCTGATAGGAATTAACGATGTTTGGAAGGGTAAATACATCAACGAATGAAATGATGTAGGAAAAATGGTCTGGGAGATTGATTTTTCCTTTCGTAGTTTACTTCTGTGTACTTTGATAGTACTATGTACTTTGAGAGTTGTAATTATCACCAAAAAGCCTGTTTCCTCATTTTTTTCTTCTCTGAATGTTTCTTCTTCTCTTTCAACCGTCTCTCTCTGTTCAAGACCTGGAGCTTTTCCCACTTGAGTTTGTCCTCTTGGCTGGTCTCCTTGTCCAACAGGCCTAAACTTTTCAGACCGTTCTGTATTTCACCCAAAAATCGGGCCAAACACTCTTTCAGGTTCTCCGATTGACCCCTGTGCACGTCACTTTGGATCACCAACCCCTGGCTCTTCAGGTATCGGTTTCTCTCCCACAGCAGTATGAGCAATTGGTGTCTAGCCTGCTTCCCATCCATGGCGCTTGAAGGGTCTACCAACTCATCCACAGGCAAGATCAAGCGAGCGCTCTGGTAAAACTGGTTCTGGTCAACTGTCATGGTCACTTTACTTGAGGTCTTGTTAACCTTTTGACCACCGGGGCCAGAACTCCGAGAAAAGCTCACCTTGTAAAACTTGTTGAACGGTGGGTCCAATAATTTGTCTGCTTTGATCCAATTATGTTCCAGCAATCTCCTTCTGTTGACGCATTGAACCAGGTCGCCCAATCTCCGGACAAATATAGACGAGTACAGTCTCATTGTGACCAAGCTTCCCCCCCAGCTATGGCTTTTCAGAGAGATCTCAGTTACCATGAGATTACATAATCAGAAAATTACGCAAGGCCGCAACCCACCTTTCCCCACTACAACCCAACACCATCATGCCGGAGCAAGACCGAAGGTTAAAAAGCACACCCTATAAATTAGCTTGATGCCCAACCCCGTTCATTCCTGATGCTAAGAAGACAATTTTCCTCAATTTCCGCAAGAATGGTACAAATCGGACAGTCTCTCCCCAAGACAACCCTTTTCGTCAAGGACCCAAGTGATCAGTTCGAGTCTGGCTCCATCGAGCCTAATTCCGTAATTGTCACTGTCCCTGCTGCTTTTTCACCTACCTGTTCGGACACCCATGTTCCAGGTTATCTGACTAGACTCAAGGATCTCAAGACTAAGAACATCAACCACGTGTACGTTGTGTCAGTCAATGACCCATTTGTCACCAATGCCTGGAAGAAGACATTGCTGAAGAGCTTCTCTATTGACAAGACTGAAATTCCGGTGACTTTCTTGGCCGACCCCAAGTGTGAGTTCATCCATGGTTTGGATTTGGACTTTGACTCTGCTGCTGTCTTTGGTAACAACCGTTCCAAGAGAAGTGCCCTTGTTATCGGATCCGATGGTAAGGTCGCCAAGGACTTTGTTGAGCCAGACAACACTGGACTCAAAGTTTCTGCTGTTGACAGCGTTCTCAAGGCATTATAAATGTTACTTTAGTATGAATAGTTTATGATTATTGCTCATTAACCTACGTTGTAGATCTACATCTGTATGACTTTTATTTCTACAGTATATTATCCAGGTCCCAGCCTTTTGGGCCTGCTCAAGCTATTCTGTCTGACGGCAATCTGTGAGGCAACATTTGCCGAAGGATTCATTCCGAGTAAATCATCGGGGAATTAAATAGAGCGTTACCGGCACTGCTGTGCTGATCACTTACGTTACTCAGTCTGTACCGGTGATTTTCGTCAGAGCCATCAACTCCAGGCTCGGTAATTTTGACGCTATAGCCAGGTTTTTCATCAGTTTTCATTTCAAAGCAGTCAGCTTTTACAATTGACAGGCTGGATCTTTCAATGATCTCAGCAATGGAGAGAACGGCACCATCGCCTGAAACAATGGCTGAGCTCAGCTCACTTCCCCCCTACATAAACACGCCATTGACAATAAACGTCCCTCTTTCCTCGTGGTATCGACGAATCTCCTTTCCGTCCCCTGCTTAATTCCCCAGAATTCCTTAGCATTTCATCTTTGCATAACCGTAAACGGCGCGTCCCCAATGAACTCTGAACGGTATTTGTTTTTTGACCCGTCTCCGCGCTTTCCCTACCAGGCGTCGTTATTGTTACGAGATTAGCAAAGTAACCTCTCTTCCTCCCCTTCAAATTAGGCCCCCAAGTGAAACTTGCTCCACCAACGCGTTGTCCATTATAAGCCTGTTCATACCTCATGTTTGCACAGGATATCCCGTTGGAGACGTTTTGTCCTGACTTTGTTCTAGACATCGATTATCCTTTTGATGCCACAACAGCTGCCCCCACCAAAGATGCCCAAGCCGACTTGAAGAAGCTTCTAGCCTCTCTCCTGACCAAGTCGTTCAAGTTTCAGACCAGAGAGAATACCTTGAACTCGCTCTTGGTCTTTGTCTCTGTCCCAGAGGACAAGTTGTTAAAGTACGTCAACGACGCATTGGCCCTTGATTATCAGTACGGTATCACAAATGATCTCAAGTTGCTCAATTCCTACAAGGAGTTGCAAAAGGGTACTCTGGTCTCCTATGCTGACAAAGTCAGGATTATCTATGAGGTTTTGACTAAGCACCCTTTGGAAGGAGGTGCCGGAATCACTGTTGGATCTGGTGAGTGGTCTTTCGTCAAGTCAATCACCGCCGTTGGACACTTAACCGAGCATGTTAATGATCTGAGGGAGTACGGGGTAAATATGGGTAAGATCTCTAACTCTTACGACTCTTCTTCGTTTGAGTACCTTCGATCAATATTTGGCTTGAGTGTTGCCTTTTTCTTTGAATTTTTGTCCAAGTATACCAATTGGCTTATAGTCACCGGTTTCGTTGGGATACTCTCTCACAAGTTTCTAGGAAGGTACTCTTTGATTTTTACAATCTTCAACTTGTGCTCTTCTATAGCATTTTATCTCTATTGGTATGTTTTTCAGTCAAAGTTATCCCTGAACCTTAATGTTAGGAATGTATCTTTAACTGAACCTACCAATGTGAGTTATCTCAATGCGCTTGAACAAAAAAAACCAGCTATTCCTACGTATAAGACTGTTCTTAAGGAACTGGCATTTGTACCTGCTGCCCTGCTATCTACTGGTGTCTTGCTGCTTGCCCAGATTGGATGTTTTGTTATCGAGATTTTCCTCAACGAGATCTACAACGGTCCTTTCAAAAAATTTTTAAGTTTTGTCCCTACCGTCTTAATTGTTGGAGTTTCTCCGATTATAGCTGCTATCTACAATGCAATAATTGATAGATCTTTGAACTGGGAACAGCATGCCAACCACTCTTCCCTTAAAAACTCAAAATTGATCAAACTTTTTGCGTTTAACTTTACTGCAAGTTATGTTCCTTTACTTATCAGTGCATTTGTTTATCTACCTTTTGGGTTTAAGGTTAACAGCCTGCTTCCCCATATTCATAACAACATCCATTACTATGTTAGTGAGAAAATTCCAGTGCTGGACAAGAACTTCGAGGTCAACAGGTTCAGATTGAACGGTCAATTCCAATACTTTATCTTGACTAATCAGATTGTTGCCTTGGTATTGGAGTTTGTTGTTCCTGCTGGGTTAAGCATTGTCACAAAAGTTTTGGGCAAGTCTGCTTCTAAAGATAAGACAATCGAAAAAAAGGACAATGAGGTTTTTACTGAGGAACATGATTACCTGACTCTAGTTAGATCTTATATCGCTCTTCCAGAAATCAACTACGATACAAACTACAGGACTTTAATCCTTCAGTTTGGATACCTGGTGTTGTTTGGTCCGGCTTGGTCTTTGGGTCCGGTAGTGTCGCTTATTTTCATTGTCGTTAGAACCTTCCTTTACAAGTACCAGTTGCTGTCCCTGAAAATTGCACGAGCTCCTATTCCAGAGAGGAGCGACTCAATCTATCCTTGGGATCTGATCATGAGATGGTTAATTGTACTGAGTGCTGTGACGTCCACCGCATTGTCTCTCATGTACAACAGAGAACTTGTTTCTTCAGTGTCTGGTTCAGCTTTGGGACAAATCAAATGGTGGAAAGTTGTTGGAATTACTTTGTTTACTGAACATGTCGTGTCTCTCTTGTTGAAGCTTTCTGAATACGTGATTAGGTCGTTTATCGCTTCCTCATCCGATTCTGAAAGATTGACCGACAGGGGAGATGTTGTAAGCGTCGATGCAGGAATCAGAAGGGAGATAATAAACAAGACAAAACCAGGTTTTTTTGAGAAGGATGAGAGTTCGAATATGGATATTTCAAACTTCTCCAACATCATAACCGGTGTAGTCGAGAGAAGTTCAAGATTGCAATCAGATTTGAACGCCGTTCAAAACAGGAGCACAAAAGACAACGAACAACCAACAGCAGTTTCCACGTCTATAGAAACAAATACCTCTGTTCCGAAGACCCAAAACATCACCAATTTTGTTGAAGAATCTAAATCTAATCTGAGGAAAGACTCTGAATTTGGTCCAAACGACAACTTTGTTATCTCTAAAGATGAGGAAACTGGACGTAAAAAGGTTAGTACTATCGATGATAACAATCATGTTACGGAAGACGTTGGTATTTCTGTTCTTAATGGAGCCACAATCCCCAACGACATGGCCAGCAAGAGTTTTGTTTCTTCCCCGAAGCCAGCTGCCCCTGTAGAGGTTCCACCACCCACTGCTACTGAGACGGAAACCGAACAAGAGGTTGCTACTGCGACTCCAGTTATTCGCCAAGTAAGTGATGCCATCGAGCAGTCAACGAACTCTTCTTCCAGCTATTCAGAAAATTCAGGCACCCCTTCTAAGAAGAACAGAACACTGAAGAAGTTATTCAAGAAAGTACATTCGACATGACGTTAACAGATCCTTTATAAATAGCAAATAGTATTATTATATGTTGATTATATCTACTCTGGCACGTTTCCAAATGTTATGAATGTATAGTTGATCGTCATCGTTAATGCAAGTGAGGTCATCATCGGGTCCCTCAGGGTTTGGAGGTTTCACAGACAGAGTCACATATGTTCCAGCATTGTTTCCTGTTAAAAAGTAACCCGGGTTAATGACCACCACGTTTTTTACGACTCGGACAAAGTATCTCATCTCTGAGGGTATTATCAAAACGTCGGGGAGAACATCGTAGAGCTCTGACAGCCCCATATAGGGCATATCCAGATCAGCTCCGCTAATGTGTTCAATTGTGCCTTCGGGGCTTGTTTTAGTTTTCAGAGACCCCGGAAAAGTCGGATAATACCTCCTCTGCTGAAGAATATGGTCTGCAATCCGATCAAATCTGTTCAGTTCCCCAACCTTACCCCTATTTACGTCCTTGATGTCTTTGAAGGAGTCCAGATTGGAGACTCCTATTAAGCATTCATTAAACTGAAATGAACATGGGTTAGGAAAGCACTTGAAATTTTTGGGTAACTGTAGGGATTTTCTCTCAAAGGAGTCCTGCGGGTAAGCTGCATGGCTGGAGATTGAATCCTTGGTTGACGGAATCAATATCACTTGAATCCTAGGATCTATTTTCTTTAAAATGGGTGTGATTATAGCTCTAAAGAGATCGTCTAGGGTATTCACTTTCCTGCCTTGAATCTCTGGAATTGACTCAATTGAGCCGTCTTTAATCGAAGAATGGGTAATATCCAAAAATGGCCCAAACATGATTAATGAATGAGGTTTGATCTCAGTATTCAGTTTCTCCACAAAGCTTTCCAGGCGAGAGAAATCAACTTTTGTTGAAGGAGTGTATGGGCCAGATACTATTGTGGTTTTCATAGCAGAGCTATCGAGATTTGTATTGTATTCTAACAGTTCATTCTTATTGCTGACCGGAGCTCCAAGGTAAGGAACATCCAATAGTTGCTCCACAACAAAGCGTTCCCCACTTGGGTTTTTACCTTTGAAACCAACAATTTGGCCAGGGAAAAAGGAGTACTCCGCTAAAGACTGGACATCAATGGAAATTCTTTGACCAATTCCACCTAATCGTGAAGTCTCCAGAAACAAAGAATCTGGATTTAGGCGAATTTCAACCGGAGCAAGCGGGGAATCTGGCACAATTCTTCCGCAACAATACACGGAGAATTGTGAGGTTATGCAAGGGTTTCCAAACTCTGATTCTGGAATTTTGTGGTGTTTCTGTAGAATTTTTGCCATGGAATCAATTTGTTCATCCAAAACGTCTGCGGTGTCTAATAGTTTCTGCCTCATGGTCCTAAATCGATATTTCTTTGGATCAAAATTTGCGGTTATTGTGATATTTGAAGATGAACCGTTGGGCGACTCATCACCATCGCTTTTGAGCCCACCAGTTGACGGGATATGTTCATTCAACGACTCAATGATTCTCCCCGACACCTGAACTGATCTCTTTATCGGAGATGAACTAAGTGGATGCTTCGATGGAGTCGCTATGGAGCTGCTTGGGGTGACCAGTTTTCTTTTCTTTTGAGAGCTTACTGGAGTAGTGGGCGGATTCAACCCCATCAAAGGACTGGAACCAGTGATATTGCTTCTGACTACCGGCCTCACAATCTTGTTTTTCATCACCGGAGTAGCGTTAGTGTTCTTTTGGGCAGCAGAATGCACCAGCTTGTTCTGGAGGTAGCCTTTCAGCTTTTCCAAGTTCTCTGGCGACAGCTGAAGATTAACATCACTTGCACTGGTCAGAACATAGGACTCCCAATTAATGAAAAGTTCTTCTACGGAAAAGTTAAATATTCCAAGCAGATCCTCACATTTCTGTATGATGAGGGGATCATCTGCTTTTCTGCCGAACTTTGAAAGAATTTCTGATCCTACAGTCATGGTTTACTGGTGACCGAATGCCAATGAGTAGAAATAGAGCACAACGCGTCTACTTTTCGAAGCGCGTCCCTAACTAAGATGTCTATAAAAAATTACATAAGCAGATTATAGTGATAACAATAGGGGACTATATTCTTACACATACATTATTCTATTTGGATTCGTCTTTGCTTTCTTTAGGGTCCTCAGTCTTATCGGTCTCAGCAGTATCCTTTACGGCCTCTTCTTTGGCCTCTTCTTTGGTTTCTTTTTCGGCGTCTTTGTCAGCCTCCACTTCTTTGTCGTCCTTTACCCTTTTGTTGGACTCCTCATCATCTTGATTGCCTCTCTTCTTTCCCTTCGACTTGTCCCTGCCATTAAAGCCAGCAGTTCTCTTTGATTCACGCGATTCGTCGTAGGCGACCTTGGACGTGATCTTCAACTCTTTCTCGTTGAAGGCTGGCTTACTCTCAGCCTCCAAGAACGCTTTCTGTTCTTCTACAGATGAAAATTCGACAATAACCTTACCGAAGAACTCTTTGGTCTTGCGGTTTCTCTTCATTCTAACTTGGTTGGTCTTACCGTACTTTTTAAAGAATTCCTGCAGTTGTTCCAGAGTTGCGTCTTCTGGAACATCTTCCACAACAACACTTCTCTGAGCAATTTTAATCTGTTCCTCCCTTGATGGCAATGGGATCTTTCTGCGAACCATCTCCCCATTTTCGCTGACCTCTAGCAGGTTTTCAGATTGTCTAAGAGCTTCAACGATCAGCTCTATAGGTCTGAACTTTCTCATTCTGGTGAAGTTGGCCAGAACGGAGATGGACACCCATCCCTCGTTGGCCTGGGCTGTAGTGTACAGAAATCTGTCCTTTGGCAAGTTGGAGTCGGAAAAGTAAAATTCCACTTGCTCCAGAATCTCCTTTTTAGATTGTTCTTCAGACATTAGCCAGGTTTAAGGATCTTTCTTGGGGGTAGGAAAGTTCAGACGGAGAAAAAAAAAAATTTGAAGACAGTGAAAAAAGGTAGACATGTTGCTACCCGATTTGGTAATAGTATTTTTAGGTACAAAAGACTAGACAGAGGAACGATGAGCAGCAGTTTAGCATAGATTCAGCCTTGGGGAAAAACGAACGCTCAATCGACACTCTTTGATGCTTGATTTCTACTCTCTTTTAAAGGTAAAGTCCCACATCCCTCGGATAACTGTGCATCCGTACTTTGCCTGTAATCGGTTCAATTGGTCAACCACAGCAAACCAGATCTTCTTTCCGTCATCTTTGGATTGCCAGTAGTAAACTGACATATTCGTAATCACAATGCCTTTTAGTGGTAGCTCCCTCGCCTCCAAATCCAGTTGGAGTAAGGTATCTTCAAATTTAAGGAGTTTGTTCAGTAATTCCTCAATCGTAGTGAATCCCGAGACAACCAATAGATGGCCCGACTGGAAACCTCCCAGAAACTTCGGTTCAATGTTATGCCATTCCAAAAAGCAGTCAAATAGGATGATGACCCCATCTGTGTTCGTCCTGATCGTTTCTAGAAGATAATTGTTCCACTCAATGTCATCGTATACTCTCACATCAAAAGCCTGCAGTTCCCTCTCAAAGAACTTCAATTGTGGAGAAGTTTGTTCTGGAAGCCTCAAGTGTTTATTTCTGGAGACGCATAGTGTAGAAAAGTCAATTAGTTTGAGCTTGGCCAGGTCATCCATTCATACGGACTGCACTACTTGTAGGAGTTTCCCTTAAGGAGCGAACGATCATTATGTAACAGCTTTACGAAGAAATTGTCTTTATCTATTTAATGAATCCTTTATATATAACCTCTTCTATATATTAACAGACCAATAAACCTTCTATTGACCGTTTAATGTTATAAAAACGACAAGTGGGATAATGATGTTGTCATTGAAGTCACTCACACCTTCCAGAACACCAGCCAGAGCAGCTGTGACAAAAGATATTTCCCACGAGAATTGGTAGCCAAAATAAAATTTAGCTGCCAGAAGTCCCAAGAATGTTGATACGATGAAAGCAAACGTTCCTTCGACGGATTTCTTAGAACCAGGCCACATCACCAAGCCGTACCGTTTTCCCACTAGGGAGGCCATGGAGTCTCCTAGGCCCAAACTAACGAGACCAGCACAACTGGATCCATCAAACATCACGGGGATAACAATTCCCAGCACCAAATACAGATAGGAAACGGTTATGTTGCCCCTTTTGTCCCTTTCATCCTGGAATTTCTCCAGGTTCCTACGGAGAATCGATCCCAATGGAGGCATTTCGGTGCTCCTTAAAATTTCAACCACCATAAATAATCCAAAGGCACCGCCTAGTGCAATAATACAAAAGGAAGGGTCGATACTCAATGGGTAGCTTAAAATGATAAGAATCGTGAAGTGCCATATTTTTCTGCGCAGATCTAGAGGAATCACATCCACCAGGTAGAACACCGGAGGAACCACAACCACTAACAGAGTTAGCCAAGAATACAGGAAATGGACTCTTTGATCGTTCATGATATCGTTCACCAAATAATCCCATGGATGTTTACCAAGAACTGGAGTTAATTGGTAAACCGCTCCATAGTACACCAAAGCAGTAAATACTGGGTGCAATATCAACGAGATGATGTATTTGGGGGTGAAAAAGTTGAGAACTTTGTACAATGCAGTGCAAACGACCAATGAAGCAATAAATGCCAGAGATAATTTCGCCAAAATGAACAGCTCAATATTAGATTTGTCCACAAATAGCACCAGGTTGACAAATAAAGTGGAAAAAAGTTCGCCTTCGGTATCGGAGAATGATGATCCACCATAGTAGCCTAACAGCTCTTTGAACCCAACGTGAACCACTGGTAGTAGCAGGTTATTTCTAGTGGTAACAAAGCCTTGATTGAAATAGCCACTTTCATCGAGAACCTGTTGCTCCATCGAAAGAGCCAATAGGATCTTGAAGGCGAATGGGATGTCGATCACCATCAGTACGTTGACCAGGTTGACCCCCAGGTATCGCTTATCAACTATGTATGTGACAAAAATGGGTAGAACAATCGCATAGATGAGGTTGAATTCCGGCAGATGAACCCAATTTTTGGGGTCATCCTTGTCGATGGAGCCTGCTTCCACCCCTAAATTCCATCTTCTTTTTCTGGAAACGTAGATAATCAAGATTGAAGATAGAATACTGAGGAACCCAACCCCAATCTCCACTTTAGAATCGAACTCAAAGTCCAAGTCGTACTTGACATACAGCAAGTTTGCAATGTAGGCCAAGATAAGCATCTGGATAATCTTGTTGATAGTTATTCCATTGCTGATCACCGAAGTCATCTCCGCCACAATGGCCGATTTGAAGCTGAGCTGCGGAGGGGGAAGGCTGTTGTATTCAGGCTGACTCTCTTGCGTTGGCTCCTCAGCGCTCACAGGCTCCAAAGATGCGGGTGGCAGGGACTTCTTGGAACGTCTAGCAGCCGCTTTTTTCTTCGCCATTTTAAATTATGTGGAAAGAATGGTTTGACAGACGTTCAGATTCGGCGGCTTGATAAAGAAATCTGGCAAGTAGATATTCGAGGGAAACGGACAAATCTTTGGTGGAATATACCCGCCAGGGCAACATGGGAGCAACATGAGCCAGACCAGACCCTTGGAGGAATTATTAGACAATCCTACAAATTATATACATACACCTTTTTTAGTATCCTGATGACCGTTTCTAGGAGGCCTTGCACCGAATATATTGCTACCAACACGGACGCTAGTTGAGCCCTGTTTTATAGCCTGCTCAAAGTCTGAGCTCATGCCCATGGAAAGTTCCAGTGTGGTTTCTAGGTCAGATTCCAGTTTTTTGTTATACGCCGTCAGCTGGTCAAAATCTTTGTTTCTTTCACCGGCAGCGGTGGACTGCTGGATTGACCCAATGGTCATCAGTCCTTTCAAAATGAGGTTGGGGCAATCGTTCTTGATCACCTTGGCCAACGCAAGGAGATCGTCATAGGAGGATATACCGCTCTTCTGTTCCTCGCCGGAGGTATTCACCTGGATAAAGACGTTGATCTTGGGCTTGGACGCATCACGGCTGCTGTTCAACTTGTTGGCCTTCTTGATGCTGTCGATGGTCTCCACAGCATACAGATTATCAATTCTGGAGGCTAGGTCTTTGCACTTGTTGGTTTGGAGACCGCCAATAAAGTGCCATTTAATGTCTTTGGGAAGTTCTTGTGCTTTTGAAACCAGTTCTTGAACGTAATTTTCACCGAAGTGGCGGAAACCGGCATCGTAAAGGGCCATTATGTCACTGGAGGGTTTTAGCTTGGACACACAGACCAGGTTCACAGGCTTCCCGCTGGGGCTCTTTATACCGTTTATCCGATCTAAAATGTAGTTGACATTTTCCACTAGCTCCTTGGATCTTTCTTCAGTGGCTTTGGGGTAGTTAGACATTGTTCGAAGGGTGATTAATCGCTTAACGGAGTGTTTAAGCATAGGGAAAATACTTCTAACAAAAATATCGAATCATTCGAGAAAGAGCTAGAATTCTAGAAGAACGTTGCGGGGGACATCGATAGCGTAGTTCAAATGCGAGAGTGATGCTGGTTAGAGCATTCTGTAGTTCTAGTGAACCATCGTGTATTATCTTTGGTGATTAGAGTCATACTTTTGGGAAGAGCTACTTAGTGATATGTAGTCCAGATTGTGAAACCCGGAGTAAGTGTATTGTCTACACCCCGTGGCTGAATAAGTCAACTAGCGTAGTCACCAGAATATGTGAAATGTTATCACCGGTGCACCTTATTTTCAGTTTAATTACGAGAGCTTCCAAAGGATCCAGCTCCAGCCGTAACAGAACTCCGTATTTGGATGCCTCTGTGTTCAAGATTCCGGCTCCTAGGATGATGTCTGGATCTGAGGTATCAATCAATGACAGTCCAATCCTCTCCAGAATCCTCAACAACGACTCCCTGGATAGTCTGTGCTTCACTTTGACGTCAGCAACATGCTCCCCAAATCGTAAGCCTGCAATCTGGTTCCAGCGAAAGTTGTACTCATCGAGCGATGCTAAAGGCTGTGGATGCAGGCATTTGAGCAGACATGTGGGCAACTTGAAAGTCAACGACGTTGAAGAACCACACATAAACAAAATATGAACCAAGGGGGACGTTACAAACGGTTTTTTCACGGTAACCTGAAATTTATGCACACTTCTCTTACCTAAGGGTATCACACTATCAGGTAAAGATGAGGTCTCCACGGCAAAATTCTTAGTGGCTTCATTGTCGATAGAGACCGTGAATCCAGTCATGTCTGTAGGTGCTTGATTGATGAAGATCAACTGACATGAGAGTATGTGTTTGTCTTTTTCACACTTGAACAAGATCTTGATCAACGAGTTTTCAAAAAATATGCCTTGGTTGTAGTTTATCAATCTATAATACCCTTCTTCCCAATTGGACGTCAGAAGCTTTTTCCTTGAAGATGGCGGCGTCGGCGGTTTCTCTATGTTTGGTACCGAGTACAGCTTACTTTTCAGGGTAAATGGGGGGCTCTCCTGGAGAAGAATCTTTAACAATGCATTATTGTGGGGTTTGGAAAGTTGCAAGTACTCAACAGATCGTTGTTGAATCTCAGAGTCTATGGATTTTGTTTCTTTCTCAACCATATCCAGAACTCTAGGCCTTAGATCTTCGTAGGCAATAAAGAACTTCATGAAGCAAGTCAGTAACATGGCTTTGGTCTGCATTGAACTGTAAAAATACTTGTGGGATAATAGGCCCAGCAACTCATTTTCTTGGGCTAATGGCGGCTCACCTTGAACCAAAAGTTTATGGTAATCTCCAAACACCACAGCTGCAATCTTGAGCATTGTTTCGGGAAATTCCTTCTGTTTTAAGTAGCCGAGGACCAGTCTAGCTGTTGTGAGTTGAATGTCCTCATTGTTAGCGGTGATTTGAACGACCCTTTCCCAGACTTCATCCTTGAGGTAGTTTCCTGACAGGGATACTAGCTTCAAATTCTGTTGGACATACCACGTAGCATCGGTGGAATACTTCTCCAAGAGAATGGAGATCTTTAGTATTAAGTCAGGTCTCAAGGG
The DNA here is from genome assembly GCA_023212995.1 of Komagataella populi. Lineage (NCBI taxonomy): Eukaryota > Fungi > Ascomycota > Pichiomycetes > Pichiales > Pichiaceae > Komagataella > Komagataella populi. The sequence continues at coordinate 697,132 of JAKWAY010000002.1, read as the reverse complement.
ATAGTCACATTTGGGCAAATAATCAAGTAGTTTTTTCACAATTTTGGCAATGTTACTTGAGTTTGTCGAAAGAAAAATGGCCTCGATGGATTTCTTCCTGATAGAAGCATCTCTATCATATAAGAAGCGAAAGAATTGATCAATATATTTGGAAGTTTCCTTTTCAATGTAGATATTATTGGTGGGGTTATTGTGAATGATTTTTATCATTGAATCCAAAACCAGGTATCTCGTGTTGACTTCTGGGGAGTGGAGAAGACCTCCAAGAGCATTAATTGCCACGCTGATGGATTGCAATGAGGAATCTAAACAGGAACCTAGACTGATAGATTGGAATAACACTGCAGAAATAGAATTTTTGAACTGAGGATTGACTTTCTTGTCAAACAACGAAATGACCAACGCAATCGAATCTCTAACCAATCGGTTTAAATGCGTTATTTGTAATTGCTCAATTTTTCCAAAATTGTCCGATACTAGGGTTTCTAGCAATCGCATAATCTTCACTATCAACCAAGGAGATGGGAAGCCGTTGTAGAGATAATCCGAATCAATGTCCTTTTGCTGGATTAAATTCTCCAATTTTTGAATTAGAATGGGTAAAGCGGGCATGCATGCCTCGGATCTATGTTTACTAATCTGTTGGACTAAGGAACATAATGAAATCAGTAATCCGATATTGTTCGTGTCTAGGAGGGATATGATCCTTGGGATGAACCTCTCATGAACCTTAACAGAGGAGGATGAGTCTTTCAATATCTTTAACATTGCCAAAGATGCTTTCTTTTTGACCATAACACTGGAGCTCGACGCTCTGATCAATTGTAGAAGCAGCTCTATGATCTTTGCAAGTTCATTGGCAGTGAAAAGTTCATCGTAATACACTCCAGCCAGAAAATGAAGCGCAAGAGTAACTTTGTCCTCTTGGTCAGATCCCAGGTTCCTTTCCAAGTGGGAAAATAGATTGAAGTCACCCAAGTTCTCCAATTGGGATCCGTATATCAATTGAAGGGCCAGATACCCGATATGTCGTTCACTCAGACTGTCAGATTCAATCATGGCACAACAATACGGCAGACCAAAGTCCAGATTGACGACATTGTCCTTCTTCTGACTGTTCAGGCAAATATAGATCAGCTTACAGACGTACTTCTGCTTTTGATAGGAGGTCAGGTTTTTGTCTTTGAAATGATTTTGAATGTTGATCAGCTCCGAGTGAATCTGCGTGTTTTCTTCTGCGGCGTTCTTGGAACTTCGAACATCCGAGATGAACTGCATCAGCCCTTTCATTTGAGGAGCCATGTTTGAACGAGAAGATCCTTTGAATGGAGCAATCAGCGTAAAAGGACAGTTAACGAAGCACGCTGGTTAGATCGGACAAAACGAAAGAGATGAGCGAGAGGAGGGCCGACTTCTAGAAGGAAGGCCTGCTGCGGTCTGCGGGCGCGGCTTCGGATAAAATGGTGAAAGTGTGAAGGATTGAAAGCCATACATCTACAGCGTCATAAACTACGTCAAATCCCAGCTGAAAAGCCATTCTGTAGAGTCCGATTCTCCAAACTGACCTATGCTAAACATGTATTGGTTGCTGAGGCCCTTTCGGTCTCAAGCAAACAAAACTACTACCATTTGAGGAATAACATCTCTTCGATATATATACAGGTTATGGATCATTTCTTTAATTTAATTCTCATGGCTCTTTGCGCCTTTCTTCTCTTTCTGAGCTTGTGTTTCTTCATCTTCAGTCTTCTCTTTCTCATGACAGAGTCTAGCAGCATTTCTATGTTGGAAGCTGGTGAAGCTGGAGGTTCGATAAACTTGACGGGGGACATTGATTTGGCCATGGACAACCCGAGTGGAAAAAAGTTTGCCACTTTGTTGTTGGCATGTGTTACACAGGAAGCATACCTTCTTGAGGTAGCAAATAGCCTTGAGATGAACATGATGTTGTTGGGGGACCTAAGAATTTTTCTCGTTGAAAAACAAGGCCAGTTCCGGGAAATTCGCTGGTTTACCAGAAGGTGGAAACTAAGTAACTGGAAGGAGACACCAACTGGAGGACAAATTTGGTTGAAAACTACTTAGGGGTTGAGCTCATGTTTCCATGCTACAAACCTTGAAAGATCATCTTACTGTGGTAAAAATATATCATTAAATAATACGTCTGGTCACTGTTCTGTTTCCTTTTAGTTATACACTCGCAACGGATTGACGACACACGTCGTTGGCGATAGAAATATCGAAAGGGAATCACTGGGATTCAAAATGCCTTTTAAATCGATTTCATCCCGACCAGTCCACTTACATGATGGACTGATAAAATAATACAAATTCCTTCTTAACTCTCTCCCAGTTGTGCGGATCAAAGAAGATGTACACCCCTCTCTCACTGTTCAATCCATTAGGCACTGGCTCGTGGTTGGAGTCTTTGGTCAGCCAGACCTGCAAATACTTGTGGTATCTCCAGTTCCTCTTCACCAGCTCGCGTGAGGCAAGCTCTTGTAAGGTATCCTTGGGACATGTGTAAAATATGAAAAACAGGGTCTCGTCCGTAAACGTAGAGATCTTCATGGCAGGATCAGGAAGCTCCGAGTTAGATAGCTTGAATGACTCTATTTGTTTACAATTTGGATCCACCTGTGATCTGGAAGTCTCTAACCATGGGGATGTGAAGGACCTGGATATCAGCCCCGTGCTATCCGGGAGACCCAACATGCTGAGGTCTGTTCCTATCAGAAGAGCGGTCTGATCGTTGTTGGGCATTTTGAGGGCCTCAGAGAGCGCCTTGGCGTATTCTTGCGTTGACTCTGTTGCTGACATCAGTGATTGTGGGTCAGGTTCAAGAAGGATTCAGTTAGAGATTACCTTCGAGGGAAGAAAACGATGTTCAACGCTGGATGCTGGATGTCGCGTCGGGCGTGTGAAGAAAAAAATCTACCTCAGCTCTTTCCTTCACTGACTACAAAAGATGGACAGCAGATTGTACCCCAACATCATAGTCACGGGCACACCCGGTTGCGGCAAAACGTCGCATTGTGAGAGTTTGATCGAGGGCTTGAACGACGAGCTGAGATCGCACTTCCAACATTTAGAAATCAGCAAAGTAGCAAGAGAAAGAGACTGTATTGACGGGTTCGACCAAGAGAGAGACAGTAGCATTGTCGATGAAGATAAACTGCTGGACTCCCTGGAGCCAGATTTAAGAGAAGGCGGAAAAATCATCGACTGGCACTGCTGCGACGTCTTTCCGGAAAGACTCATAGACCTGGTGGTGGTGGTCAAGTGTGACAATTCAGTCCTCTTCGACCGTCTTTCGCAGAGGGGATACTCGGACTCTAAGATCACAGAAAACATTGACTGTGAAATAATGCAGGTGATCCTACAGGAGGCCAAAGATGCCTATGCTCCAGAGATTGTCATTGAACTGTCCAGTGAGGACCTGGAGACGATGGACGACAATGTCGAGCGAATTATCCAGTGGATTAACGGCTGGAGGGAAAACAACCCAGACGGCGCAAGCAATGAACTGGACTGAACACAATTAAAAGCAGAGCCTCCAAGATTAGTTTTGAGGCTGTTAGAGTGTATTGCAACAGTGTATTCCTAAATGAACCTGATTTGGCAATAGCCGAGGGAAGGTGTAGTTACCAAATTGGTCCTGGCATTTGCCTCACATAATCACCGAACGATTAAAGCAACACAATTTTTTTTTGATCACTGACGATCTATACAGCTGCATCCAACATTCGCACAGCGCACACAGCTTTGCTCAGTTGTCCTGTTGTAACTATGTACTTTGGCCGCTACTGGCGTTCACGGGAGAGCCACTCAGGCAGCATCGATCCAGATGAGTAAGTTCGGTGCCTATCTCCCAGTAGGCGAGAACAATCGGCATAATGGTTCGGAATTACACATTTTGTGTTGTGTTGTGTGAATGATTAATTACCTTTACATAAATGTAGCAACGTTCCTACGCTGTCTAATTGGAGAATGCGTCCCACCGCAAATTTCCTGGCAACCTTGAAAGCTGAGCACACAGCAGTAGACGCCCTTTATTGTGCTTTTGTGCTTTCAGAAAGTCATGACTTGGCCCTCATGTTCTTTGCCGACTGGGACGGTACGGTGTTCTAAATTTTCTGTGGACTCCACCCAATATTCTTTGACGCAAGTGTTCTCTCAACGTCTCAGCTCGCACGGCCGTTTCGAACCACTCAATGCGCCTGTGTTATCAGTTTCCCGTGCCAGTTCCACCCATGATCCCTCCAATCACCTCTTACCCGTCCCGATAACAGGCGCGCACAGGCTAAAATAGTCAACCAACTGAAACTGAATGAATTATAGGGCTGGAAAAAGGAAAGCTCGAACATTTCTTTTTCCTTCCCCCAGCATTTCTTTTTTTTCTGATGTTACTTATTAAATTGAAAATGAAACCTCAGTCGAACTGACCTCTTTCTCTTTTCTCTCTTCTCCTCTTTCAACCTCATAAAACAACTACGCTGCCCTCTGCGAATTTTTACAGCAAAATATTCTCCCTTCGCAAGATTTTGCCATAAAATGAGCTCACATTTGGAAAACGACAATCTAGCTAGCAATCCGTCGAATAATAATTCAAGTGCCACCGCAACTGCTACCGCCACCAGCACCTCATCTGCCGCAACTGGAGGCCCTCCACACACAGACTCAGCACCATCCGCAAGCACATCTGCCCCTTCCGCAAACACGAGTACAACGTCGGTATCCTCGGCTTCCTCTGCCCATTCTTGCGCCACCAAGAAACGCACATTGAACCAGCTCCTAAATCACACTAAGAAGATAAAAATGGGTTCCAACAGCCCCCACGGCCACCAGCCAACAAAGCCCAAGACCGGCAACAACACAGACGACCTCAACATCCATCTGAGCAACCAGCAAACGTCGTCATCCTCCTCCATAACGAACTCTTTCCCAATAGAGAAACGGTTTCGCTCTCGCTCGGTTCCCTACATTCCCTACCAGACGTTCAGCCAATGCGAGAGTAACAAGGCATCCATGTCTCGGTTTTCAGGCGTCAGTGTGCAGGACATCACAAGCTCCATTTTGTTGACCAACCCTTTGCCCCCAGTGAACTTGTCCAGTTTAAGAGAAATAGATCTGCAAGAGATTTTAAAGAATCCACAGTTACGCCATGATATCATTTTTGATCCCCAGTTACAGTTCCGTCCAAACATAGAAGGTGACAGAGGCAAGAGGAAGAAGCTACACATTGACAAATACTGGTCCTCCATTGAAAGAGAACTCACCCTCTATTTCGAGTCACACCTCAACTTCAACTTAGCCATTTCAAAGTTGCCTACGCTTTTCATTACCCTCAGAGATATCCTATTGAGTCTGATGCCCCAGCAAGACAAGCAGAAGATTATTGACGTGATGGACATTGAACTCCTAATCCAGAACCTGAAAAATGGTACCCTCCGTCTTTGTCCAATGTTCCAGTGGCTGGGGTCTGTGTTGAAGAAAAACTGCGCACCTACGAGAGACTCCATTGTTGATAACATGCTTAGCTGCTTTGAACAGGATTCGGATGTGAAAAGTATAATTAAAGGCTTGGGCTACAGCTTCCAAATACTCGAGAGAATGAAATTGGATGTGGCTAACCATCAAATTCGCATCATGAAACCTCTACTAATATCCACAGCTATCGACTTCGAGAAGGACTACTTCAATCAAATGATCAAAAGAGACAAAATATCTATTCAGGACAGTCTTGGCTGGTATTCCAAGTCATATCACAAGTTGTCTGGCACTGTTAAATCAGAAAATTTGCATCAATATACCATCATCCATTCAATTATTGACCTTTTAAGTTGCCGCAACATGGTCAATGAGTTTCCGTCCACCCTTTCATTTGACAACTCCAAACTGATAGTGCTAAGAGCCGATATCCGACAACTAGCTTGTCTACAGCTTTGTATACTGTTGTACAAGCAGATGGTCCTTCGTTTTGATGAGAACTTGTCTTACAGAGCTGAGTTGCTTTCCTTTGACAATCTCAACGATCTGAAGAAGCGTATATTGGCTATTGTTGTCGATGAAAACGGTAACTCCAAGTGGACCAAGAACATTAACGATTTGGCCTTGACCATCGTTCAACGGTGCACAATCAACCCTAAGGTACCTTCCACTGGCCAACTTTCGAAGGCCCAAACTACCCTTCCTTCTAACGACATGGTCGCATTTGCATTCAATTGGTTAATCAAGCAAACCCAGCCTAACTCTAGAATGTACGGTATTTTGGAAGATCGAATTTTCTCCAGCCTGAAGTCTCATGTTCTCAACTCTTTCCAGAAGGACGAGAACCTATTGACTTCGGAGGAATTCATCCGCCTCACATCTGAGACTTCTTCGAACACGTCCCTGCTACAATCTTCTTTTTCTTCTTCAGCACCACCACTATCCTCCGCAGCATACCTTTCACAATCATCGCAGAAGAAAGCTAAAGATAGTAGGAACACGGATGTCACCTTCCAGGAGTTGTCTACCTTGGGTAATGCTCTAACCATCTTGATCAAGTTCCACTGGAATGTTCTGGGAAACTGCTATTCACAGTGTATCAAATAAGATTAATTTTCTGAAATATACATAGACACGAGACACAAAAATAATATCCATATCCTTATATAAAGAGTACTTACTTCTATGTATATTACTATATTTAACCATTACTTTTTTTTTCCGACCGTCGACCTCACAGTGAGCCGGTAGGATTACGTCAGCACGCGCTTGTTGTGGTTACTGTTTATGAAACCTCCTCAAAAAAAAAGATGACACTCAACTTTTAGTTTGGCTGAAAAAAAGGGTATGAATAATGGTCCCAATCTCACTACGATTGAGAGGAGCACGCTGGAGAGGATCAGGCAGATTCAGCGGGACGAGCAATTAAGTCGGAGGGAGTCGACGGTGAGCACTCTGAGCAATTTGTCTTTGGACACGATAGCTACCACAGGGCGTCTGTTAGACCATCTGGGGCTGGAATCCTTGGTCGGTTCAGACGACGGTGATACTGATGAAGAAGACAACTTGTCTATCGTTTATGACGACGAGAGCAAGATCAATCTGGCCAAATCGCAGACCAACTCGTCCACGTCAACATTGAAGGACACTTCGTTTTCCAAACAGAGAGATGACGAACACGAACGGGATACTGCCAAGAACAATTATGTCTCTGCACAGAACTTTCGGTCCCTAAAGCAGAGGTTTCATACCCCAGAGTCTCTGACCAACAAAATTGACCTCTCGAAGTGGAAAGATGCCCAAGTTTTGGAGTCTGCTTCCCATCCAACACAGGTCAGTAATAACAGTTATCTTGAACATCGCGTATCTTGCAAACCAGAACCCAGGCAAGATGACTCCGACCACTCAAGTGGTTCACCAGACGAACACGGTAGCGAGTATGATCGCAGCTCCAAGACCTCAACTCCTTTTTCTCATGAGAAATCTCAATCACAAACGATCACACACTCCTGGCATATGACTGAACCAACCGAAATGCACAGCTCTACAGAACCAGATATCGAAAGTCCCAGACGCAAAAGGTTCACCGTTTTTGGAACGGATTCTTCCTCATACATCCCCTCACCCCCTAGGATACGGTCCCCGCTGTTCAAGCGACTTTCGAATCAGGTGGGTAAAGATCCAGGCCAGTTATCATCTCCAAAGAAAAACGCTTTGAATTTAAGCCTACATCATACTGAAAGAGACACATTAGCAAGATACCTGGATTCAAATGATATTGACTATACTACTATCCCCAAACTTCCTGCAGCAGTAACAACACAACTCAAAATCAACCCCGACGACCTCCCATCTCCAACGCAGAGAAACTTTCATAAACATTCTAATTCATATTCATCCCTAAACTCACAAGATACGACTAACCTGGATAGGGTCAGTTTGGCTCTGAAACTGAGAAATAGTGGAAAGCTGAAAGAGTCATCGTATCAATTGGAGAAGGCATCGCACGAGGGCAACGAACAGGCTATGTTGTTGTACGCTTTGGCTCTACGATACGGAGATGGTGTTAGGAAAGATAATCTGCTATCGTTCCAATGGTTGATGAAGATATTTCTAGCATATTTTCAGTCCCTGCCTTCCTTTCTGCGAGAAGCGGAAATCTCACCCTTTGCATTGGACTCTACGAACGTCCCTTCGTCACCCAAAGAGCCAATTTCCTCAGCATTGTACGAGTTGGGGAAGTGCTACATGACCGGACTGGGTGTCAACAAAGACGAAGCGGCAGGGCTTAAGTTTCTAGAGAAGGCTGCTTCGATGGGCATAGTGGAAGCAATGTGTGAAGTTGGCATGATTTGGTCCAGCAAGTCCAAACACCGCAAGAAGGATCTCTACAAGGCGTCTGCTTGGCTACGGCTCGCGGACAAATTCCATGCGCCCCTGGTAGGAGTCAGTTGGATCTACAAGGAGAAATATTTTCATAAGTAATCAATTGGCCTCTCTTGTACGCTTGATTTATAAGAATACCAATCATGAATAATATTATTAGTAATTATATCGAATGCACCGTAAAATCATGCACCACGTGACCTGATTGTCCAAAGTTGGCGACCTTTTATCGCCTTTGCGAAATACTGGGGAAGTCGATTCTAGAAACTTGCGGTGTGTCCCAAATATCTATTTAAAGGCAATCATCCCCTGCTTTTGCATACTTCCATAAAAATTCATCCGCTACAAAAATGGTTCATATCTTAATTGATCAACACAATTCTGAGGAGACTGCATTGGAGGCTCCTTACTTGAAATTATACACTTTTGCTACCCCTAACGGTCGTAAAGTTTCAGTGTTGTTGGAGTTACTCCACCTGGATTACCATGTCCACAGCCTGAATATCTCTAAAGGTGAGAGCAAGCAAGACTGGTTTTTGAAGATAAACCCCAACGGAAGAATCCCTACTCTAACGGAGGCAGATGAAAGTGGCAACCAGTTTTCTGTGTCCGAGTCTGGAGCTATCCTGATGTACCTAGCTGACAAGTACGACAAAGACCGCAAATTTTCGTACGCATACGGAACTCCAGAATACTATGAACAGATGGACTGGCTGATGTTCCAAATGGGAGGACTGGGGCCAATGGGTGGACAGGCTTTCTTTTTCCTCAAGTTCTGTTCAGAGGATGTTCCTTTAGCTAAGAAGCGTTTCACTGACGAAGTTCGCCGTCTTTGCTCAGTTCTAGAAACTAAACTGGAGAGCAATCCTCACAAAGCCTTATTTTTGGTAGGTGATCACTTGTCCTTGGCAGACATTGCTACCTATCCATGGATTCACAGTTTGGATTTGATAAACATTGATGTCAACGACTATCCAAAATTGGCCCAGTGGGATGAACACATTTCCAAGATAGAGGAAGTTCAAAAAGGTATGAGCATACCATAATTTGTCTAGAATTTAAAATTTTTTTAGGTAGTTAATATATTAATGCATTTGCTGTCTTTGAAGTGCTAGCTGGACAGATTTTTTAACGTTGAATCCATTTTGTAAGATTTCTTGGGTTTCCTCCAGCTCCAAGCCTGATAACTCCGGATAGATGAAGGTAATCAGCACAACAGAGAGAACACCGATAACAGAAAAGATTAAGAACGTCCCAGAAGGCGTAAGTAACTTCATTGCAGTAAGAAATGAAGAGCTCACAATCAAGCAGGATGTCCAGTTTGTTGCAGTGGATATAGAGGTACCTGTACCTCTCACGTCTTGAGGGAAAAGTTCTGATTGTTGCCATGGGATGTTTCCGATCCCCAAAGCGTATGATGCCACAACAGATATGAATGCCAATATAAGGAAATACCCCCATATGTTTTGGGTACCCGGGGCTATTATCGGTTGTCCTTCAGAATCAAAATCTACTAAGATGTAATGAAAACAGATAGAACATAAGAATAGAGACACTGCCATTATGGGTAATGTCCATAAAAGAATTCTCCTTCTCCCCATCCTGTCAATGACAAATAGTGCTATCACTGTGAAGATGAAGTTGGTTCCTGCAACCACCATGGATACAAGATTTGAGTTTTTAAAGCCTACCATTTGGAAAATCGTACTTGCAAAATACATGAGGGCATTCAAACCCGTTAGTTGTTGAATAGCCTGCAAAGAGCATGCAATGATCAATGCTCTAAAGTTGCTAGCTTTACGGTGAATTCTAATGTAATTCACCCAAATGCTCCTCCATGGAGATAATCCAAGGGTAAACTGTTTGTTCTGTTGATTTATGTGTCGTATTTGGTCCTCAATCTCTGCGTCGGATATACCTGGATTGATGCTTCTCAGAACTTTGAATGCTTTCTCATGGTAACCTTTCATGAGATAAAATCTTGGAGTGTCAGGAAGATATATGAACAATGATGTTTGGATAACAGAGGGAATGCACCCAATTGCAATCAACAGCCTCCAATTATTCAGTAGAGCACCCATCAGATACGCTACCAGTTGACCGCCAGTTATGGCCAGACAATTAATCACTACTAACCTGCCTCTAAACTGGGGAGGAGCCAATTCACTAATGAACAGTGGGGCTACCAAAGATCCTATTCCAACTCCAATTCCCATAATAAATCTACCCCATATCATTGAATTGACAACATGAGAAAACACCTGACTGCCCCCTCCTACGATAAACAGCAAGTTGGATAGCAAAATGACGCTTTTGCGACCCCATAGGTCAGCCAATAACCCTCCAGTAAGAGCTCCTAATAAAGCCCCCAGTGACGTAGCTGATGTAATGACCTCCTTATCACGCAGTGTTAACAGAGATCCTACCAGGTCTCTACCTATAGACACAAGTGCAGCAGATACATAGCCCGTGTCGTATCCGAACATGAATCCGCTTAGGGAGGCAGTGCTTGTAAGGAGGAGTATCAATGGAGACGGAAACTTTTCCAGTAAGCCAAAGCTCCTCCTCTTGAGCGTAACTTCTTCTGGAGGCAAGGATGAGCTGGTGGTATTTTCCAGAAACGGCAACGTCGATTCATCATGCATTATTGCAGGAGGATCTGTGAAACAGGGAGGTTCTTACACTGGGATGACAATGCGGAGAGAATAAGATGTGTGTGGGATGTCACTATAGTTTATAGTTTTGCAATTATGAAATGAATGTTATATAATTATACTCACCAATCTATATATTAAATATGCCAGCATAGATGATAACAAAACGGCAGCATTATTCACACAGATACTGTGCAAACGTTTGACTTGGACGATTAGACTTGATCCACCACCTTATGGACAATCTTGTCAGGGTCTTCCAATTTCTTATGTCTTCTCTGCTTGGCTAGAGAAAGAGATGCCTTGATGTTGAAACCACCTGTCAATATTTCTTGGGTTTCTTCCAGCTTCAGACCAGACAACTCGGGGTAGCAAAAGAACACAAAGATCAAGGACACGAAAGACAATCCGGCAAAGAAAGAGAACGTACCTGTAGGTGTGATATTCTCCAACATGGTTAGGAAAGTGGAAGCAATAATCAGGGATCCAGACCAGTTAACAGCGGTACAGTAAGCAGACCCAACACCTCTGACAGATTGTGGGAACAGCTCAGATTGTTGCCAAGGAACGTTTCCGATACCAAGAGCATATGTGGCAACGTAAAGGATCATACCAATAATGATGGCCACTCCAGTACCAGAGATACCGTCGGTCTCTACAATTGCAGCGTGACCACTGAAGTGAATGTCAAGGAAATGGAAAGCGACAGCACACATGACCAAAGAGAGAATCATTCCTGTGATACCGACAAGAAGGATTCTTCTTCTTCCGACTCTGTCAATGACAAAAAATGCAATGGATGTGAAGATGAAGTTCGTACCAGCCACGATCAGGGAAACAGCAGTGGAGTTCTTGAATCCAATGGTTTCGAAGACAGTAGCAGAAAAGTACATTAGAGAGTTGAAACCGGTGAACTGCTGAATACCTTGCAGACCACATCCGATAACCAAAGCTCTGAAGTTAGAGGGAACTCTGTGGATTTCCTTGATGGCATTCCATGTCTTTCTGAATGGGTTCGAACCTGGAATAACTTCATTCACACTTTGAATTTCGAGGATCTTAGTTTGAATCAACGTTTCATCGGATTCGTTATGAGTTTTACTGATAACTTTGGCGGCTTTCTCCAAGTTGTTGGTCATGATGAGGAATCTTGGTGTCTCGGGAAGGAAAAAGAAAACAACCAGCTGAATAACAGGTGGGATGATAGACAGACCTACGAGGATTCTCCAGCCATTGTGAACATGTGTCAGTCCTGCTCCGATGGCATATGCGACTAACTGACCACTAGTGATGGCAATGACGTTGATTATCACCAAACGGCCTCTGAAACGAGAAGGAGCCATCTCACTGATGTATAATGGAGCAATCAAGGAGCCAATACCCACACCAAAACCCATAACAAAACGGCCACCTATCATAGTCCAGACCGTGTTTGCAGCGCACTGAATGACTGAACCAGCAACAAACAAAAAGTTAGAGCCCATGATAACAGGTTTTCTTCCGATGATATCAGCCAACAAACCAGCAGAGATGGCCGACAACAAAGCCCCCAACGAGGTGGCAGACGTGATCAGCTCTTTCTCCCCATAGGTCAGAACCTTGTTGTCCAGGTCCGTACCGATGGACACTAAAGCAGACGAGATATAACCAGTGTCAAAACCAAACATGAATCCAGAAAAGGAAGCCATCAAGGTCAGGATAATTATCGTGATGGTGGGCTTGTGGTTATCAAACGACATCATCATCGACGTGTCGTCCTCATCCTCCACAGGTTTTATTTTGTGAACGTACTGGTCGTCTCCATTAGAGGTCTCTGAGTCGGAGTAGTTGACTTGTAGGATCTTTTCTCCTTCTTTGCTCATTTGTGTGCTTGTTGGGAATAAATAATGAGAGAAAAGGAGGGAAACATAGGAATATATGTAAATTTCCGGAATTGGTACTGCCTCGGAAATTTTGCCGAGAAAGGGCCAGCGAACCACGGAGAATTTTCCATTGTTTACCAGTTTTGGCAACCGTGCCATGGACTTGTTCCGAGAAGGGGGGGTCTAATCTGCACGCTGAATGGGGGATCTAGTGGAGGGCACAAATGTGTTTCACCAATTTACAAGGTGCCATGGCAACGGCGCAACCCCACAAGGGGGGGTCCAGCTCGTGACTTGGGAGATTATTAGTTATCAGGAGTTGTAGTAAGAAGATAACAGGGCCACGCAGAGTGACGTCTCTTAGCTCTTCAACAAACGATCTAGACAGGAAGAGCCGTGGGGTGCGTTACGAGTTGCTAATGAAAAAAGAGTATTTTTCTCCCAAACAGAATTTCTAAGCGGTGCAGGGGAAATATTAATGAACTCATACGGGTAGCCACTCCCCAAATCAGTGTAGTTGACAACCATTGCTTCGCATCATCTAGCATCACAGACGGATGATCTTACAGGCTTCTTTCATTCGACGGAAAAAAAGAAGATCTGGATCTGTCCCACGCAAAGAAAGTTGGTGCGGACCTTTGAGATTGAAGTGGTCAAAGTCCGTAGAGAAATCATCGAGGATTAAAGGCAATCGAGTAGCCACAGAGCAACTGTCTGTTTCTGGGGGACATTTACGGTGGAACAGGAATGAGATTTTCTAGATATCTTGATGTTCAAATTGGTTCTGGCTCAACGTTCCACGTTTGATTGGGTGGAGAGTAATAGTAGGCAGATGGTGCGAGAGCCTCCGCTGAAAATTTCCTCCGGCTGGCGGGATGGGAAATGGTGTCCCTTCCGCCCAATCGTATCTGAAACCCCCCTCATCTAGCATAAATCACCAAGTAGAATGCCAATATAAAGAAAGCCTGGTAGCTCTCCAGTAAATGATTCTTCTGCCCCTTGAACCACTTAAAAGATTCAACCCATTGCCATGGATACACCCACCCAACTACATGGCTGTCAACGCGGGTTGGAAGCCCAACGCTAATCTTCGCACATAATAAATACACCCAATCAGCACGTTGGCTCACTCACTGTCCCTGCAGGAAATCCCTTTTTACCCCGTCTGCTGACGCTACCTTTCCTACCAACAACAAGTACATCCATGGCATTCAAAACTACAATTGAACACTTCCCACATCCCTTCTTTACGGGTCTCTCAGTAGAGGCAAACGTCTGCTTTCCACGTGTCGTGGACGATCTGATCATACAAAAGTTGAGCTATACCATCAGGTCGAAACCTGACTGGACCACGAAATACAAGAACGAGGAGATCAGGAAGAAGTGGATTGCCGAAATGGAGGGCCAATTGAAGTTAGAGCCAGACATTTTGCCTCTTCACCGCGCCGAAACGATCTGGAAGTTTGTGTTTGATGAACTGGCGTGGTACGAGAAGTACGCCGAAGAGAAAGGGTTCACGGCTGGTCCCAACGAGAACATTCTGTTTTCAGACAGTGCCATTGATGACGACTTTAGGAGCTCTTTCAAAAAGTTGGTGTATGAAAAGTTGGAGGATGTCCCCGAGGACGCCAAGGATTGGCACCCTGGAAGTGACGACCAAGTGCTGGACCTGGTGCATCCTTCATTGTATCCTTTGCAGTATGGCAAGACACTGGTGGTGACTGATAAAGGTTATGAGCCGTCAAAAGAGATACTCACCAAGGAAATTCCCAAATTTGCTAACTTATATGAGAAAGAATTCCTATCTGAGAACTTCCAATGGCTTCCATCCGTTTTCCACGTATCAAAGAAAGACGGGGAGTACGATGTGAAGATTCAGTCGTATATCAACAATCTGGACCCTGAAAAATGCAGCAGCCTATACCCGATGATTTCCTCGGTGTTTGCTAAAGCTGTTCCCGGATTAAACTTACTATTGACACACTTGAGTAACTTGGAAAGGTTGAGAGTAGAGTATCCTAGGTTCGATTACATGCAGCCTAGCCTGGTGTATGATGATGAATACATCAAGAAACTAACGGAAATAGAGGAAGCTGAAAACACCAATTGGGATGCTTACGAACAGCTGTTCGAACAAAGAGGGGATCATATTGATAGTTCCAAGTTCCCTCTTGAATTCAAAACACCCGTTTTTGAAAAGAAGGTGGATCTGGCTGAATTTGGTGATCTTAAAGTTATCACCAAGCTGGCAAACATCCATTTAACTCCAGAAAAACCTTCCTATCCCGGGGGTTCGTGGCATGTTGAAGGCACCATTAATGAGGATATTGTTGCGACAGTCTTGTACTACTATGATTCTGAAAACATCGGAGAGTCAAAACTGGGCTTTCGTAATGCCACACTTGAACCAAAGTATGAGCAAGGTGACGATACCACGGTCAGGAATGTCTTTGGCCTCAATGATGAGGATCGACTAACAAGGTTCTTGGGTTCTGTTGACTGTATCCAAAACAGAATCTTGATATTCCCAAACCTCTACCAGCATCATGTTGAGCCGTTTGAACTGGCTGACAAGACAAAGCCGGGACACAGAAAGATACTTTGCTTCTTTTTGGTGGACCCTAATAACCAGCATACCCTTGCGACCGATAAGGTCCCTCCTCAACAGCAGAATCTGTTGGGAGAAAGGATCACTTCTTTCTTGGGTAAAGAGACATCCAGCAAACTTCCAACGGAAATTCTGGACCTGATCGCCAATAGAGTCCAATTTACGATGGACCTGGACGAAGCCAAGAAAGTCAGAGAAAAGTTGATGGCAGAAAGAACACCAGTAAAGGAATTCGATTATGGTGACACCAACGTTTACACTACGCTGTTCTCTTTGTGTGAGCATTAAAGTAATAGGACTGGTATTATTTCAGGAGGATTTGCTTTTACATCGCTGGGTTATCTTTGACAGACAGATTGGAAGGAGTCTTTTACTGACTAGCCCAATGTCTTCAGTTACTAAACAGGTAACCTTGTTCATCATTTTGTGAGAGAGATGTTTGAAGTTGCATTAACACCTTATGATCTGTTCATCTCAATGATGGATATTTTATCCCACCTTACACTTACGAGTTTAATGTACGGAGAGCGTGTACTAGAATAGGTCGACAAGTATGATCCTGCCAACGTTGCAGCGCACCTTAATAGCCGCAACATATGCGGCGTTTGTAATGTTCCTTCAATGTCATTCTTTTCTCTCTGGAGTTAGCTGGCTGCTATTTCATTTACGCAAGCCTGTCCACCTTCCAGTGAATGGTCCTGATTGTAGTAATGTATGTACATCCCGAACATGAAATAACACCTGATGTCACAGCCTTTAATGAAAAGTTCACATAGCATTCAACCAAAATTCATGATAAGTCATCTGAATCAAAAAAAAGACTGCTGCACAGCTTAGATGACATTCTCGGGAGTAACTAGCTCTTTGGTATGACTTCCTATTAATCCACTATCCTAATGGTGAAATGACATCTTTACCCTGCGGCGCTGATACATCCGTGCGGCGTCAATAAAAGCCTCACACCTACATTGAAGATCCCATCACCACTTAAGTACTTATCCTCCCGACTCTCCCTGGCTGGAGAATGATAAAGTCAACCCCAACTCTTTTCCGTCAAGTACAGAGGTTTTTTAGAACATCCATCTCCGCATCAGGCAATTGCAAACAGAAAATATACATGTCCTCATTAAGCCACATTTCGCCCAAATTGAGGGATATCATTGGCTCCCGTTTGCCTAAGGAATTCCCTGAAGTGGACGCTTCTACCAACTCCAACTATCGCCATTTTGAGGTCGGAGCAACCGATTTGTACCTGGATGTGGATTTCGAAAAGAGCATTGTTACTGGTGAGGTCAAGTACCAACTGCACGTTAAAGATGACGCGGACAGCATTATCTTGGATACTTCCTACTTGAACGTGAAGCAGGTGACCATTGACGACAAAGAGGTCGAGTTCGAGATCAAGCCAAGAAAGGAGCCCTTAGGATCTCCCCTGGTGATTAAACAGGCGGTGAAAAAGGACCAGAAATTGCTGCTGGCCTCCAAGTTTGAGACCACCGATAAATGCACTGCTTTACAGTGGTGCGACCCAGAGCAAACCGACGGAGGAGACCATCCGTACTTATACTCTCAAGGAGAGCCAATTCACATCCGCTCTCTGTTTCCTTGCTTTGATACCCCAGCAATCAAGTCGCCTTTCATGTTCAGGGTCAAGTCGCCGCTGTATACCCTGCTTTCTGGAAAGACTTACAAGCAAGAAGGAGACTTCTATTACGCTAAACAACCAATCCCAATCCCTGTCTATCTTGTATCAATTGCTTCAGGAAACTTGGTTGGAGCAGATGTTGGTCCCCGCTCCAAGGTGTATGCAGAGCCTATAGCTATAGATGCTTGCCAGAAAGAGCTGAAGGATGATATCGAGGACTTCATTCAAACCGCTGAGGGCTTGGTCTTCAAGTACGAGTGGGCTAAATATGATCTTTTGGTGCTGATCAAATCCATGCCTTTTGGTGGAATGGAGAACTGTGAGATCTCGCACATCAACCCCACTTGTATCACTGGTGATAAACAGAATATCGATGTTATTGCTCATGAGCTGGCTCACTCTTGGTCGGGAAATTTAGTCACCAACTGTTCGTGGGACCATTTTTGGCTGAATGAGGGCTGGACTGTTTATCTGGAAAGACGTATTGTGGGTGTTCTACACGGAGAACCAAGCAGACATTTCAGCGCTATCATTGGATGGACTGATTTAGAGTACTCAATCAAATCCATGGGTCAAACTGCCCAAAGATACTCGACGCTGATTCAAGATTTAAAAGACGGCTCTGATCCTGACGATGCATTCTCCACAGTTCCCTATGAAAAGGGGTTCAACTTGTTGTTCCATCTTGAGCAAGTATTGGGAGGAACTTCTGTATTTGACCCCTTCATCCCGTACTACTTCAACAAATACAAGTACAAATCTCTCGACTCCTACCAGTTTTTAGACACCCTCTATGAGTTCTTTTCTGACAAACATGATGTGTTGGATAGTGTCGATTGGGAGACATGGTTGTACAAGTTTGGTTTACCACCCAAACCAAAGTTTGATACGTCGCTAGTGGATGAATGCTACGATTTAGCTGCCAAATGGGTTGCTGTGGCCAAGAAAGACAGCAAAGATCTCTTGAAGAAGACATTCGGCCCGGATGACATTAGCAATTTCACCGGCAATCAAACTAATGTCTTCCTCGACACATTAGTCTCGTATCAGGGAGTAGAAGGGTTCCTCTGGAACTCCAAGGAAGGAGAACAGGCATTGTCATTCATGACAGAGAGCTACAGTGTTTACGACGACTCCCATAATGCAGAGGTCATATTCCGCTGGTACAGACTACAATTGACGGGAAGAAGAAAGGATTACTACCAACGTCTGGCCGATTGGCTGGGAACAATCGGCAGAATGAAGTTCGTGCGACCATCTTACCGAATGCTGAACGATGTGGACCCCAAACTCGCAAAGGACACGTTCTTGAAGTTTGAGCCAATCTACCATCCAATCTGCCGTTCAATGATCCGAAAAGACTTGCAGTTGTAAGCGGTAAAAAAAAAAGAGAGAGACCCACAGAGAATATGGGGAATATGTAAGTTAGTGGAACTAAAAATGTCATTACCTTGCGCCGCACACACTCTATAAACGTGTAATTGGAATAGTGCGCGCTTGGGCAAACATCCAGCAACATCCAGCAACATCTCATTCTAGGGTAGAGCCCCAGCTTGCAGCACGTGCACATGGTGGTTTTCGATTTCCACCCCAACACCCACCAATCCTCGCCCTCAGCCATTTGCTCAAATTTTTTAACCAGCTTCTGATTCTATAGGTAACCAGTTTAATTCATAGGTAAGTCAACGCCGAACAAGAAGGGAACCCACCCAACATAGTCACACACCCGTTTCAAAGACTAACATTAAAAGACAAAAATGCAGATTTTCGTCAAGACCTTAACCGGCAAGACTATTACCTTGGAAGTCGAGTCCTCCGACACCATCGACAATGTCAAGTCCAAGATTCAAGACAAGGAAGGAATCCCTCCTGACCAACAACGTTTGATTTTTGCTGGTAAGCAATTGGAAGACGGTAGAACTCTGTCCGATTACAACATTCAAAAGGAGTCTACTTTGCACTTGGTCCTGAGATTGAGAGGTGGTATCATTGAGCCATCTTTGAAGGTTTTAGCTTCTAAGTACAACTGTGAAAAGTCCATTTGCCGTAAGTGCTACGCCAGATTGCCACCAAGAGCTACCAACTGCCGTAAGAGAAAGTGTGGTCACTCCAACCAACTGAGACCAAAGAAGAAGCTTAAATAGACGATTTTAGTTTACTGGTTTGGTGTATCTTATAATACAGTAATCATGATGGTTATTTGCAACCACGCTGTAGTCTGTAGACGTACCATGCCTGTGTGTGAAGCGTGGTTTTCTTCCACGAGTTTTCTCTTTTCTCTTTATCGAGATTTTCACTTTATGAGTTTCCTGAGACGAGTAGGGAGGCCGGTACGGTGGTACAGCCGATTTCTTCAGACCACTTACAACCCGGCAGGCAGGCTCTTGAGACGTCCGGAGTTTGAGCCCAAGTCACTTTTCGTCATCACCACGCCGCAGCACATAGATACTCTGCTGACTGAGTTGGGCACTGTAAGTGCTGAACATGAGCAGCTCCAGATAATCGCAGCGTCAATGGACAGCGTACCTTCCGGAGGCACCCATCGGAATGGGGTTTCGCAAATGTGGCTGGATGAGTACGTCACTGTCAACGACTCAGTTCGGTTGGAGGAACGTGATGACGATCTGAAGGACAACACTGGCCAGGAAAGCAACGGTGTCATACCTGTGAGAGCCAACAAGCCCTGGAAGAAGATGTCCACCAGATTGCAAGTCAATTTGTGCAATGAAGACAACAGTATTTCAAGCATTAGCACCAGTCTGGCAAACAGTGCATTTTACTTCAGAGACTTGTGTTTTATGTTCTATACGAGGAGCCAGGGTGCAGATCAGCTAATCAATGCCAACCACAACCTAGCAGAATTGACGGTGACACTTCCGAAGGATATAAGCCCAAAGGGCTTTCAATCGTGGAATAAGCTGGAGCAATTGAGTTTTGACGAGGATTTGGCCATAACAGAACATAACCACAACTTGATCAAACGGATCAACGGCCAATCTGCCGCCGGGTATCTGGAAAACTGCAAGAGGATCATGAATTTGGGCTCCAAAGATACCAAGATCTACATTCAATTGAGCAGCTCGTCGTTTCAATCTGAACCCCGTCTCTATGAGGTTGTAGCTGGAGGAGGAGGTTGGGGAGAGAAGGGCAAAATGTTGGCCATCAGCCCTGGTTGTGAGATTAATACAGGCGATTCGGTGAAGTTTTTCATGCTGCATCCAGAAGAAAGATACACAGGCTTGTCCGTGCCATTGGACGTCCAGAATGCTTCCGGTCTGTTTGTGGAGACCACGGTTGAGGAGAAGGAGTACGGTGATGCACAACACGGGGAAGAGAAGGTTGTCAAAGACCAGTTCGGGTTCGGAAGCGAGCTGGGCTACACCATCAATGGCCTCCAGCATAGTGCTGGAGGATCACTGACGTGGGTTGAACTGCATTAGTGAACATAAAAGGTATATGTAACATAGAGAGAGATCCATAGGCAGGCTAGAAGGTGCTTTCGGAGGTGGGAGCTGATAGTCCTTCGCGAGACTTCTGATGCCACGACTACATGTTTTTATCCATTATTTATTTGTAAACTACTTCCACTCTGAACATAGATTGACACCGCATCGGTCAAGGCCCACGCATAACTACCCACCATGTCGATGTCTCAATTTGCAAACTTTCAGGTAAGTTGCCGCCCTGCGGTTTTTTTTCCCGCCAACGTCCACTAACGATCTCAGTACAGCCAGTTCTCCGAGAACCTCTCAGTTGAGAGAGTCAGACAAGAGGCTCAAAACATCGCCAACAAGTTTTCCAACATGAAACCACCTCAGGAGTTCTTTGACTTCAGAAGACTCTCAAAGCCTGCAAACTTTGGAGAGATCCAGCAACGCGTCACCTACAATTTGGGGTACTTCCAAGCTAATTACATCGCTATAGTAGCTCTGCTGAGTACCTACTCTCTGTTGACAAACCTGCTGCTCCTGTTTGTCATTGTGTTTACCATCGCAGGTGTCTACGGTATTTCTGCTCTACAGGGCCAAGAGTTGCAGCTAGGATTTACTAGACTGAATACATCCCAGTTGTACACGGGACTGTTCATTATTGCTGTGCCTCTAGGGTTCCTGGCTAGTCCTATTTCTACGTTGCTGTGGTTGATCGGAGCCTCCTCAGTCGCCGTTCTCTCGCACGCTTCCCTGATGGAAAAGCCTATCGAAACCGTGTTTGAAGAGGAAGTCTGATCAACTCCCAGAGACAACTGTGTACTATAATACAACAAAGTAGAAGCGATTCTCTTCCAAAGTAAAAAGTAAAAATTCAATGATGGGGATGATGAGGTCACATTAGGACATACACATTACATAGCAACATCTGAAAACTTGAATATTGATTGAATAGTAGCTGAATAACTTAGATACCCAACTTGGTTCTCTTCCAGTGTCTTCTCTTGGCGTTGTAACGGTTCTTGTTGTTGGTTCTCAGTCTGACCCATTGAGGCAAAGGACGGTTTTGCTTCTGAGCCTTAGCCAGCTTCTGCTTAGTCTTAAAGGTCTTTAAAGAGGGCATCTTTGTGTGGTCTGGTAAGTTGAAAAAAGAAGTTTTTTTTTCTCAGGCTTGGAGTACGAGGGAAAAAAAGGGTAGTGCGTGCGCCAATCCTAGGGGAGTAGGGTGAGAACACACCTGCACTGAGCGATCGACCCTACCACATACACTAGTCATGTGACATATATTACGGCTGACCCCTGCAAAATCACTCTGGTGTAGAGAGTTTTGTCACCTCGTCCTGCCAAAAACAGTCTGAAAAAAAATACCCAGGAACTCTTACCATCACATCTATCAAGAATGACCAGAACCTCTGTCCTTGCCGACGCTCTGAACGCCATCAACAACGCCGAGAAGACCGGTAAACGTCAGGTACTCATCAGACCTGCTTCCAAGGTCATCATCAAGTTCTTGACTGTCATGCAAAACCACGGTTACATTGGAGAATTCGAATTCATTGACGACCACAGATCCGGAAAGATTGTTATCCAGTTGAACGGTAGATTGAACAAGTGTGGTGTTATTTCCCCAAGATTTAACGTCAAGATTGGTGACATTGAGAGATGGACCGACAACCTGTTGCCAGCTAGACAGTTTGGTTTCGTTATCCTGACTACTTCCGCTGGTATTATGGACCACGAGGAGGCCAGAAAGAAGCACGTTTCTGGAAAGATCTTGGGTTTCGTCTACTAGATGTGTGTACTTATACTAATATATACTGATTATTCATCATCAACGTTGTAGTTAGTCAGAGTGGTATGAAACATGAAAGTGTGTCTTATGTAATCAGGTATCCTGCTTTTTAGCCCCGTCCAAGCTCCCCAACTAGGCGCCATCCCCCTGGGAGATCCCACTTTCTGCCCCGTCGGTTCCCACCAAAATAGATTGTGTCACCTCCTGCGAGCTTGTTGTGACTGCTCTCCAAATTGGGCAACTCTCAACCTTTCCTCCATCCTCGAAGCTCCTTTCCCCGACGTAAACGGGAGGTGTCCCAATTGCACACCGTCTCGCGACCAACCCTCTCCTCCCTCTCTTTTTCAGTCGAAAAAAGTTTTACCTCTTCATCATACAAAACCATGGCTTCCAAGACTGAAAACGTTACTTTGGGCCCACAAGTCCGTGATGGCTCCCAAGTGTTTGGTGTTGCTAGAATTTTTGCTTCTTTCAACGACACTTTCGTCCATGTCACTGATCTCTCTGGTAAGGAAACTATCGCCAGAGTCACTGGTGGTATGAAGGTCAAGGCCGACAGAGACGAGTCTTCTCCATACGCCGCCATGTTGGCAGCTCAAGATGTTGCTGCTAAGTGCAAAGAAGTCGGAATCACCGCTGTCCACGTTAAGCTTAGAGCTACCGGTGGTACCTCCACCAAGACTCCAGGTCCAGGTGGTCAGAGTGCTTTGAGAGCTCTGGCTAGATCTGGTTTGAGAATTGGCCGTATTGAGGATGTTACTCCAGTTCCATCTGACTCTACCAGAAGAAAGGGTGGTAGAAGAGGTAGACGTCGTTGAACGCTTCTCTTTTTACTATATTCATATACTATATACACTAGTCGTGGGATTGAATTTAATTTCGGCGTGAAAAATTGATTGTAGATATATATATATTGCTAGGGTTCTTGCCTAATTTTTGTTGTCCTTGATTTGGGGTTGGTCTTGGGGATTCTTCACCAAGTCCTCCTCCTTGGGTCTTTCCACCTGATTTGGGGATTGATCTGGAGTGTCAGCTTTAACATCATCGGTTGCACTCTCCTTCGTCTCCTCTCTGACACTGTCCTTCGTATCTTCCTTGATCTCCTCCGGGGCGCCCTCTTCAGTCCCTTCCTTTATTTCATCTTCTTTTACCTCCTCGTACTCATCTAGTTTGATATCGTCCTTGACAGGGGTGGAACGACGCTGTGATTCACTCTGTTGTCTTTCTTCCTTGATCAACTCATCTTGCTCCTTCAGCACATTCAGCTTCAGCTTCTTGTCCTGGTCGGCCAATTCTAACTTGGCAACATTGTAAACTTCATCAGGGATGGAAGAAAGAACAGCTAGTAAGGCATCGTAGTAGTTGTCCAGATCGTCCGCATGATCTCCATACGTGAATGTACTACTCAAAATCAAAAGTGTTGAGGGTATCTTTTGACGCAGACGCAGATCAAGCCAGATCTTCAAATCATCCCTCAGTCTAGCAGGGGAAGCACCAACCGTTTTGATACCACGTGAAGCACATGCATTTTGGAGCTCTTGAATCGACAGAGATTCAACTCCTTCGTAGTCAATGGCTCGATCATCCTTTATAATCTGCAATAACTTGTATCTGATCTGGTAACGTAGAATCTCGTCAGTTCCAAATGGTCGCAGATTCATATACCTGGCCATTGCCATCAATTGAGGTCGGGAAAGGTTATCTAGCACTTGGTCGTTCTTGAAACGACGAGCAATACGAATAATCTGTTCCGTGGATGGTCTTTCGCCTGGTTCCTGGATGCTTTTGAAGAACGAAACGAAATCCTTTTTCTCGTCCTCTGTCACGGTTTTGGGAAGATTTATGCCGCTCTCCTGGACAGTCTTACGAATGAACTTGGAAGTCTTGTTCCTCGTGTCCAGCAAACTTTGACGCTTCTTGTTTCTGTCAGCCTTGGATTCATATGTGGAGGGTAATAAGTTAGGAAACAGCTTCAGCGCCACTGGAAGTAAAAGCTCTGCAAACGGAACCAGCACAAACACCGAGAAAGGGATCAAACGAAGCAAGTCAGTAGTGGTTCTGGTCAACTGACTCTGCTCTCTTCTAGATAGCTCATAACCACCGCCTAATTTGCAGAGTAGCTTGAACGAGATCTTAATTTCATATCCCAGAAGTTTAGTACCGTCCCAATAGTGATTAGCTTCATGCTTGACCTTTTCCCACAAGGTAAGTTTTTTGTCGGTCGTTGCAATAGCGGTGTCGGGGAGCGGCTTTGCATCGTTGCCCTGACTAGCCATTGAAGGGTCCTTGGGCTTCAGGTGCTCAGCATCTTTTATGGTCGAAACATGTGGACTAGGCTTCCCATTAGTCTGAAATCTTAGACTGAGCACATGAACTGGTTGGATATTTGAGCGCAGCAAACCTCTTCCTACGAGTACCGTTGTCCGAAACACGGGGCCTCTCAATATAGCTACCATCTAACCTAGGAATTGACGGCTGGTGGCGATTGGGGTATGGTTTGGAGTTGGTTAGTTTGTGTTCTCAACCAAAATTTCGGTCATCTCTCCCGGAGCACGGGACCGACCCCAGGCTGGAAGGCAAATCTTTGAAAAAATCCCTCGCGAGAATCCTGGAACAATCTCTTTCAACTTCATCCTCACAATGTTACGTGCATTACATAATCTATCAGTTATCTACGAAATTCCTCCCCCTGCGATATTTCTCTATAAATAGAAAGAAAGCCTTGGAACGTTAGTCTTTTTGCGTCCTTGTTCCCAGGGATTTTTCCTCCAAATTTGCGTTTGTAATCTGAAGCCAGTCTTTCCCGTAGCTCAGACGTTATCCCGACAAGCACATCGTTGAAATGGCCGGCCCACCATCTCCTGCTGACTCGTTCAGCCACGCTTCCAAACTATCTGGATCATCCGCTGCTGGGTCCAGACCACCGCTATACAACAAAGAGTCAAACGAGTCGGTTTTCTCGTCAAACGAGTCCTTTCTTGGAGCCAACTCACGGAATGACTCGCAAACTTTCACGTTGCCGCCACCATCGGACCCTTCTTCACCATACCATATTGCATTGCCATTGAATCCTCATCCAGTAGAGCAACTGGTGAACCGCTTCACCATCTGGAAGAAGCTGATCAAAGAACTGATTTTCTACTTCAAAGAGCTCAGTTCTTTGAAACAACATTACTATGAGCTCAACATCCACATGTTAAACAACATCAAACTTCTCTCTAAACCCACAACGAAGAGTATGGTCCCTCTAGACCCCAGTGAAGACCATATAGGCGATTCTGCTGCTTTCATCGGAACTACAGAGGAAAAGTTCATGAAGACAGCATTTCTGCCTTCCAGCGGATCATCTATCACTAGTGTCCGTAATACATTGCATAACTACCATAGAGCTTTAGCGGAAAAAGAGCTAATCACTTATAACCAGCTGACTTTAAAGGTTATCCCAAGACTAGAAAACTTCAAAAGATCTTTAAATTCGAAGATAAAAGAAATTTTGACCTTGAAGAATGATTTCAAGTTACAGAAAATAAAATCTCAGGTTGCCCTCACAGGCCAACTTCTGAGTGACTATGTCAATGTCATTGAGCTGTTCAACCAAGGCTCAACGAAAACAGCCTCCGGTCTTGGTACTTCTGAAAAGTACAACTCAAAGTTGACCAGCTCCGGCAAATATGATCCATATCTTCTGAAACTGCGGTTTGATTTACAGCTACGCCAACAACTCCTGGAAGAAAACATGGTAAGAGAGTCTTTTGTCAGTATCCAGAAGGCAGGTCTTTTACTCGAGGAAGTAGTTTATAAAGAAGTACAAAATGCTTTTGGAAAATTTGCAAATTTGATAGATGCCGAGCTGAGTACAGTCAAGAAAAACTTAGTGGATGATCTGAAGGAGGGATTTTTGAAGAATGTTCCTTCCTCTGATTGGGACTACTTCATTTTGAACGACAAGGCAAATTTTCTCAATATATCCTCCAAGGAGATAGCAAACCCTTCTCCAGGGAGAAAGCTTTCGAATATTGTCTATCCCTATCAGAAGAAGCTAGCGGCACGTTGTATTCGATCTGGTCACTTGGAAAAGAAAAATAAACTTTTGAAGAGCTATGCCAAAGGATACTATGTGCTGACTCTCAATTTTCTGCACGAGTTCAAGACTCCAGACAGAAAAAAAGAGTTTACACCCCAATTCTCTCTTCCGTTGGATAGAGTTATTTTGAAAGAATCTGATCCGGAATCTCGCAAGTTTGTTCTTCATGACTCTGCTACTAAAACAAACCATATATTCAAATGCGTAGATGCATCAGAGGCTAGTAAGTGGTATACTGATTTGAGAGAATTGACCAGGTACTCTTCATCGATTGAGAGAAACACCATTATGGAGTCTCGTTACGCCAATTCCGTTGTAAAGCAGTCTACTCAGAATCATTCCAAAAACTCATCTGAGTCTTCCATTTACATTCCTGAAAGAACTACTTCTCCTTTACCTCCAGAGTTAAGGGATTTCGAAGACATGAAGAAAAGCTTTTCTTCGTTTTCTTTGCCTACTTTTAAGAACTTGAGTAGTTCCAAGATTGATGAACTACCTTTGCCATTGGTACACCAGGAGAGTTCCAATAGTGATAGCTCTTCAACACCAAGCACGATTCATCAACCGGTCCCATCTATTTCTATCACAAGACACCAGTCAAAGAAGAGAGCTTCCAAGGTTCCGACCAGGTCCACGACTCCTCCGATCAATACCCAACAACTGCGCAATAACAATGGTTCTGCTAAAACAGGAGATATTCATAGCAGTTTTGCTAACTCGGGCACTCACCTAGTCGATGGTGGAGGTTTACCGTCCTTTCACCAAGGTAACCTAGGCGAAAGCAGTTCAAATACACCTAGTGTTAAAGAAAGCGAGTACAATATGGGCAATTTAGGCAAGAATCCTGATTTAGATTACTTCAGCTTTAAAGGGCAGAATGCAAAGTCATTGCCGGAATCCTCGAGTGAACTGAATACACCAACTGAAAGCATTTCGGATTCTGCTACTAGTGGTACTAACAAGTTTCACGGAGCACTAGAGCTTCCAACCGCTAGCCTTTCAGATATCCTTAAGAATAACGCTTCAATTCCAGCCACCCCTGGAGAACTACCAAGCTCGTCCATCCAAGATATGATTGAACAATATGGTCAAGATTGAAATGAGGAGTAATTATTATTTATTTAATAAGTACTTAGTGGAACGATATGAGTATCGAATGGTATTATTTTCATATTCTAATTCTTGCCAGTACTTCCGAATCCTCCTTCTCCTCTCTCGGTAACGTCTAATTCCTCTTCAGTGATAGCGACAACGTCGGCTAAAACGATCTTCTCCAGCACCAACTGAGCAATACGATCTCCTGCTTCTATCTGGAAATCTTTATCGCTGTGGTTGAACAAAAGTACTCGTACCTCACCTCTATAATCAGCATCGATGACACCAGCACCGGTTTGAATTCCGTGTTTGACTGCAAGCCCCGAACGAGGAGCAACACGCCCATACGTTCCAATGGGCACAATGATTGTAAGATCAGAGGCGACCAGAGCCTGTCCCTTGGCAGGAATCACGGTCTCCTCAGCACTGTAAATATCGTACCCAGCAGATAAAGGTGACCCCCGGGTAGGAACCTTAGCTCTTTCCGATCTCAGGAAAACTTTCAATTGTTCCGATTGCTTGATGCGCTTGCTTTCTTGGTCGGTCATTCTGCTGTGTAACGTGTAGTGAGGAAAGAAACGCGTGTCTGGATAACTTTTTTCTTTCTAGATATCGTTAGCATGTATTAGGTAATGATTACCTAATCAAAGAACACCCATCTTATGAAGCCAATTCCTATGACGAGAGTCACCTTCAGTATTCGGTAAGTTGACACTATGACCCAGATGAGCCATAAGAGAAGAACAATCAGGTTTTCTAGTAGCTTGTACCCAATTTTTTTCAAGTCAAAACGACTTTTGGCTCCCATGAGTGACTTTGATTGATTTAACTTGTCAATCCTATCGTTGAGTTTTCTAATGTCAAGGGTGACACTGGTGTTAATTTCACCTATCATTCTGTCTGATAATGCCATCATTTGATCAAGCTTATCAAAGTAATCGTTGTCTACGAAATTTCTGTATTCTATGGCCTTTTGATAGATTGGATGAAATTTGTCATCGTACTCTTTCAGTTCGACATTTTCCAAGTGGCTAAAAGTGTTGTTCAAGTGCACAGTTTTCTCGTGCAATTGATCCGCTTTATTTTGAATAAATTGGCTCAGATTTGAAGCTTTGTGCGACATGTGCACCTCTCCAAGAAGAATAAGAGTGCTCATTTTATGAAGTTGTTTGTAGCAGGTTTTCAAGATCTGTTCTTCTTGGTCATCTACTACAGAAAATCGCCTTGGCTGAGAGTCGGAACTGAAATGCTGCTCCAGAGAGACTGTCGAGTCTTTTTTGTCATCCATGTTGGTGAAGTGTCTTTCTATCATCGATGTGCTTGAGGAAGTGTGAAGATCATCTTCAGAACCAGCTTTCAGAGGTTCGAACTTGGTGTGATTCCAGTCATAGTTACTTAAGTCACTCCGGGGATCCACATCTCCTATGCTTGCTTCTTCAATGACCACTTCAGGGAGTTCTGCATAATAAGGCTCCGGTTGGTGGGTGGATTCTGCGTCAAAACCTTGATTGGTGTCAGAGTCTAGAGGGTCGGCAACAGCGACATTCGATTGTGGTTTTCTTTTGAAGAAGCGGCCAGGCATTTTAGCTAGTTTTGATGGCTTGTAAGAAGAAACAGTGTCACTAACAGATTTTTCAGAATCTGCGGCTCTTTTCTTGACGTCATCACTGGTCTTAGTCGTTCTGATGGAGCTACCATCATCATCAGTCCCGGTTAACACAGTTAGAACAGAAGTTGATCCAGCACTGTGAACCTGCTTTAAGTTTAAATTGAAAGGATCCGCTAAATCATCGCTCAAATCTTCTTTGTAGTCTTCAAATAACTTTTTGTACCGTTTATGATTCCTAAGATGTGGTCTTTTGTAGTGAAGGCGATGGTGGAGACGGCCGTCGGGGAGTTCAGAGTGGGCAAACCAAAGTTCACCGGCGGGGTCTACTAACAAATGCCAATTTTCCAGTTTCCAGTTGACGTCAATGATAAGTTCCTTTAGGGGAATTTCCCATTTGAAATATCTTGCAGATTTTTTACCAGACCTGTGCCTCTTCCCCTTTCTACTAAATGCTTGACTTGGAAGAGGTATTGCTCTGAATCCAAGATCCTGGATCTTATAATGCTGTTTTCGTCTTATCTCTCGGTTCCTTATCGTCTGAAGAGGGTTAAAAACGCCATCAATGCCTGGCAATTGAGATTCGTTGGGGTTATCTTCTAACGGCATGTGTATGTCCAGATTCCTCTCCAAGTTCCAGTAAAAAAGAGAAAACATGAGCTTCACACGTTTAGTCCTTTCTAATATCCGCGGTGAAAAGCTTCTCAAGTTAGACTGACCAGCAGTCTTTTGACGAAAATCATAGGCGTCTCTATTCATTGCAAAGTTCAAGTTGTTTGCAAGTTTGTTTAGATCCTCGGTCGAATAGGCAGAATTGGGTGCAAACTCTAGCGAGTTCCTGGTCCCCTCCCTGACACATGACATGGGCACCATTTTTGGCACTGTAGATGCCGGTTCAATGTGGTTATCCAAAATTAGCGCTTTCCTCAGACCTAAAAATAGAGATGTCAACTCAACGGTCCTGTCAAGCGAGGGAAGTGTCGAATCCGCTGTTTGCTCACTATCCGCACTCGCCTTGAGGGGTATATCGGGGACCTCCTGTGTGTAGTTGCTGTATTTCTTAAGCATGTCAGCTGCCCACTTGTGACAAAAGGTGAAATGATAATGAGATGAGCTTTTCGTTATCTGGAACGAGCAAGACAATACGGGCGCGCCCATGGAACAATAGTCCGCTTTTCCCCTTCGCGAGATGGTGGTGTTTGGGTAGACCGATAGACTTGTAAGTGCCAGGACCACACTGTTCACATCACTACACGGTCTCCCGAAACACAGCAACATGTCCCTCTATCTGGCCATCATAGGGACGCGGGACAATCCATTGTATGAGATGGAAGTCAAGATGGATCCTGTTCGTGATTTTTGTCCGTTCATAGTCCATTCAGCCCTGGATATCATAGAAGATCTCCAATGGAAAACCAACCAGTTGTACTTTAAAAACATTGATAACTACGACAACTACAGTATAAGCGGATATGTCACGCCCGGAAACATCAAGTTCATGATTTTGTATCAGAATCTGCGATCGGACGAAGCAATCAGGCAGTTCTTCGGTGAATTGAATGATTTGTACGTCAAGACATTACTATCCCCGTTCTATACGATTAATGAGGCAATTAGATCCAAGGCATTTGACCAGAAGGTCCGGACGCTATCCAGGAAGTACTTCAATTTATGATTGAGAGAACTGATTATTAATATGTTTGCTTCTGATGATTATACACTATATTATACACCTAATATACAAAGAATGATTTATCATGATATTACAGGGTGGAATGGAAATTTTCCTTTTGTTGTGGCTGATGGCTTGCAGCCCGATAACCTAACGCTTGTGTTGGCTATCTTGGCCTATAGGTCGAAAGTGTCAGTTACCTCGCCTATTAACTACCCAGATTAACTCCGGTCTATTCTGGATATCGCTTTCAGTAGATCTTGCGGTAGCTCTTTCATTTCTTGTTTCTCGCTTAAAAGTGATGCTATTTCAGTTGATTTATTGTCAATGAATATCCTGGAGGTTCTCTCAATGGACTGTAATTTGTGTGCATAATCGGCGAAGAGATCCAGTTGCTTCTCCAGCGGTATATCGATGGATTCGCCGATTTTCTCAGCTTGCTTTTCCAGGTTAGATACTGTTTCTTCTGTCTTGCTGCAAGTTTCATTATTGCTCACGTCAACGGACGAAATATCTGGCCAAGTCTCTAGTGTGGTAGTCAACTGCGCTAGTTTCTCTTCCCAGACTTTTTCCTCCTCTTTTAGTCGTTCTAAATTTTGCTGTAACAAAACAAGATTCCTTTTGTTGGTTTCATTCTGTTGGTTTGGAAGTAAATTTGTTACGTCAAACTCGTCTTCTTCGTCACTATCAACTCTGTTCCACCAACTGGTGTTCAATTTTCCTTCAATTAAGTCTCTTATAAGTTCCTCTTTAATTACCTTGGCTATGTTTACAATAGTATTGTCTTTGTGGGTATGTTTCTTTTTCAACAGGCGTTTCCCTGTCCATATCAGCAGTTGTCGCATCCTGTGGGGCTCGGGAAGAGACTCGTCCAAATGTTTGTGAAAATGCCTTATCTCTACGTCGTCGTGCGGTGTCCCAGTAAAGCCATTTCCGATGGAAGACACCCTTTTACCCCTGTTACTCAAAGAAGATCGTCGTTTCTGTCTGGGATTTCTCTTCACGGGAGATTGATTCAATGGTAAAATCATGGACCTGCTGGCTTCCGTATATTCGACTTCATCATCGGGATCCTTCTTCAGTCTTTTGAAAACAAAGCCCTCGTCCTCTTCAAACCGCTGGGAATGTCTCGTATGTTCGTTCAGGTCGTCTATGTTGTCCAGCAAAGAGTGAGAGTTTTGGAGCAACTGGCTCAACGAGGAATTGGCTTGCTTCGCTTTTTTAAGAATAATGGAAGCATTGGAAGTATAGCTGTCTTTTCCATTCGTTATACTGCCGCTTTCTGCCTTGGGTTTCTTTTTGGACCCCTTTCGTTTAGGCGGCATAGTGTTTATATGTGATGTTTTGATTCTGTGAGAAAGAGTTAAGGTATTATGTAAGCATACTGGGGCAGATTCTTTCGCGGAAGTAACGTTATATATAATTAGTATGTTATAATGAGTGAAGAGAGACACTGTTGGAAAGAGTCAGAAAGGGTTGCTTTTACGACGGCTGGCGTGGTGGCTAGCGTGGTTCTGATTTAGATGACGCCTCATTGCCTTAAAATTGGCAATTAGGACCCACATGGTACGCCAAGGTGGACGGCGGTGTGATGTTCGGTCTGTGTTGCAGAATCTAGGGATAGTTGAAAGAGTAGCTGGGGTAGAACACCCATTACGGAAGCAAACATCTAGCTTGTTCTTTCGTTCACTTGGTTTCGTCACTGACTAGCTCCAACAACTGGTTCATTTTCTCCTGTAAGTGCTCGTTGGTTAGTCCTGAGTCCTCGTTGATCTTTGGAAGTTGACCCAACACCCAGGATTCTTTCAGAGTTCGTGTCATTGACAGCAATTCCTCACTGAGTCTGATAATTGTGGATGCATTTGACTCGATTTGAAGGGTCTCAACCGATTGAGATCCAATAGATTTATCGCTTGACGTCATGAGTTCCAAAATACTCTGATATTTTTGGACCATCAAAGTGACATTCGAGTCAAGTTTATCTATGGCATGTTAGTTAGACTGTTAAGTGCTAAAACCCTGAGACACCACTTACCCATCAATTGTTGGGACTTCTTTTGCATTGTAGACTGTACTTGGAGTGAGATTAGAGGTTAGAGAAGGAGAGAATCTTCAGGACGATAAATATAATTTATAACAAACAATTTACAATATTAATTTAATATATAGATGTAATCTACTCAAAAGAAATAGCTTCACCTATAGTTTAAGGCAAAGCTGTAGACAAACTCCGCTAACATCTTGTGTCCACAACATCTTCCTTCCGTGCCTTACTTTACACTTTGAAGATCAGAAGTCGGAGTGTTTTCTGTTTCCAGCTCCTCTTATCGCATCGAGCTTGATGTCGGATGTTCCGTTGATGAGCTTGACACCTCTCCTTTGTGTTTATGCGTCATCTCAATCTTAAACTTTTTCCCTTGCCATTGCACGTTCCATGACAGTACAAGAACTCGATCCTAAGCGGTCTAGAACACCGCCTGTTTGGGACTACGGACTGAACAAACAGCCCGCCACTAGCAGACCACCATCCTCCCAGGGTTCGGGCCTTCTTTTAAGTGAAAAGTTAGGCCATAGTGTGGTCCCCCAGCCAGAAGTCCTTCAACAAGTTCTCTACCCAACTAACGAAGAATTGAAGCAGAAGATTCTTACCTATCGGAACTACATTAACAGCTTGATCGAAACCGATTCGGGCACTTTTGTCAAATCTGACGTCTTGCCTGACGCTGAAATCGTGGAAAACAGACCGTTGCTGGTCATAACTGGTCCTGAGTATATAAAAGATGGTACTCAGGCAAAGAGATGTGCCCAGTGGATAGCCGCCATTACAGGAAAGAGAAAGTACAAGGTGAATGGACAAATGAGTGATGCGCTGGAAAAAGAGATAACTTCTTTATTTAACCCCTTGCAATCCACAGATCGAAAGGATCTATTAGTGACAATGAGAACCAACTTGAGTGAATACGGGAGTGGAGACGATGATCAAACGATAATGTCTTACGAGATTCAATATGGAATCCCAATATGTCGAGTTTTGTTGGCTGAATTAGCTCAATACTGTCCATTGGTAGGAGAACTCTCTGACACTCTGACTCCTCAGTATGTAAGTGATCTCTACTGTATCGGTCTTCTGAGTCACACTTACACAGAGTCCCAATTGCATAGAGAACTGGCATCCGGGGTCTCTTACCCTGTGGGATTTCAAGTCTACGGAGCCACCGAACATTCCTTCAATCATAAACTGCAGAGCAGTATCGACGCCATTTACTCCACTTCGCAAGAACATCATTTCTTATCTGTTACAAAACTGGGGAGTGTGGCAGTCATCGGCACAACCGGTAACTCAGATACCTTCCTCATTTTGAAATTGAACGACGAGCAGCAAAGTTGGTATACAGAGGATGTAGGAGCTCTTGTGGAACTGATCCAAAAGCACATTGCTAAAAAGTTTGTCAAGATGGGAAGACCTACTATCAAGATATTGCTAGATATCGGATCAATTGATAACGAAGACATTTACAGTTACAAGGAGAACCTGCTGTCGCAAATACTGACCAGCCCCGAGATTTCAAATTTCATTCTTGGGGTAATGATTGACTCCGGGGATTCTTATCTGCCAGAAAGTTTAGATTTGGAGGAAGAATCGAAATCCGTTAACTCTCCGCCACAAAGATTTGATCACAGAGAACTAAGACAACGTCTTTTTAAGAGTACAGGTAAGAAACACCAAAAGCTGGATAGATTCTTCTTTGCAAACAGATTGTTACAACGACTGGTCGAATTGAGCCAAAATAGGAGACATAAAAATAAGTAATTCATTGAAACTCATTACATAAGGCATAAAAAACTATTCAGCTTATTTGGAAGTGTCCACAACGTATCTACCGATAATGGCACCAGCCTCCATCTTTTCGTAAACAGTAGCAAGTTCAGACAGACCAATGATCTTGATAGGAGCCTTGACCAAACCTCTAGCGAACAAGTCGATGGCCTCGGCACTGTCCTCTCTGTTTCCAACGTAAGATCCCTTGATCTCGATGGACTTCAAAACGTGCCAGAAAACGTCAGATTGGACAACGGCACCGGATGGCAGACCAACCAAGATAACCTTACCCAAAGTTCTAACGTATTGGACAGATTGGTTGATAGCGTGAGGAGAGACGGAGACGTTGATAACTCCGTGTGGACCACCGTTGGTGAGCTTTTGGACCTCGGCAACAACGTCCTTAGTCTTGGTGAAGTCGACGAAGGCCTCAGCACCCAATGACTTGACAAATTCACCCTTGTCAGCACCACCATCAATACCTAGGACTCTCAGACCCAAAGCCTTGGCGTATTGGACGGCAAGAGAACCCAGTCCTCCACCAGCACCAGAAATGGCGACCCATTGACCGATACGCAAATCAGCAGTCTTCAAAGCCTTGTAAACGGTGATACCAGCACACAGAATTGGGGCAACTTCAGCCAAGTCACATTCTTTTGGAATTCTAGCGGCTTGGGTGGCATCAGCAGTAGCGTACTGTTGGAAAGAACCGTCGTGGGTGAAACCAGACAAGTCAGCCTTTGGACAACTGGACTCAGCACTCTGGATACAGTACTCACAGTTCAAACAAGAACCGTTCAACCATTTAATACCGGCGTAGTCACCGATTTCCCATCCAGTGACGTTCTCACCCAAGGCAACAACGACACCAGCACCTTCGTGACCACCGACCAAAGGAAGCTTGTTGTCCAATGGCCAGTCACCCTTCCAGGCGTGCAAGTCAGTGTGACAGACACCAGAGTACTTGACGTTAATCAAAATTTCGGTAGGCTTTGGCTTTGGGACTGGGATGTCCTTGTATTCAAGAGGACCATTGTTGGTCTCAAAGATAACAGCCTTTTGAGTAGTTGGGATAGTTGGAGACATTGTCAAAATGTAATTATAAGATAAAAGCTAGAAGCTGATGAGAAGAGAATAAAAAAAAACTGGGAGCAGACCAGGGGTATTTATAGTGAGGTGAATTGGGAATATCAGAAACTGGGGAGGGGTGGCCCATTCGTTGGTGTGATCATTGGGGGTGCGGTATATTCGCACTAAATGCGGGTTGACGTTTACTACAGGCAGGGTGAAAGGAATTGGACACGAATTCGCACCCCGGAGAGCGATCACCCCCCGTTTTTGCACAGCGGGGGGAGCACAAATTGTTGAAAAATACACATATTCTTTCGGACACCGGTTGTTTTACGTATTCGACCTGCAGATGGTTCCGAGTAGAAACGAGATTGGACAATTTGTGGAGAACTACGAAGGGGGTGGGAATCACAATTAAGGAGCAATTTCAAGCAATTGGCATTGATGAGGCGAAGGGGTGAGAATTGCAGCCTATCATGGAACAGGCACTCCCGTTGCAAGATCGAAAAAGTCTCGCTATTGCTGCTGAACTGATTTTTTTTTTGAGGCAGCAAAGTACGGTCTAGACATCTCCGATGGCGAAATTTTCACCCCTCGCTAACTGATCCTACGACGAAATTTGGGTTTACGCTACGTAGTAGGGCAACACTCCACTCTCTAACAGCCATTTGTCCAAAGAGGGGTGCAAGGAATGAGGGACCGTTGAGAATCAGCATTGGGGTGTTGAAGAGTGATACCAATTTTCAAAAGAGTGGGGAGGAAGGACTGGTATTGTTTGTGGATTCACCCGTTTAGTCTTAGAGTTTAATCGCCGGACCCCCTCTCCTTCCTAAATCATATCGATATGTGGGGGTCCTATAGGTCACCCTACGATCCGGGATATCCGCGAAATTAGGGGGTATGCCCTCCTTCTCTTCCGGGACATTATTATTAAGAGATCACTAGATGATAGTAGGAGCGATAAGTTGGAGGGGGTGTAGAATACCCGCCAGAAGTCACACCCTTCAAGCTCTTTTGGAGGGGCAATCGGAGAGCAGCCATGGGGTGCTTTCTTCGCTCTGGGTGGTGAAAAGGAGGAAACGTTTCACCTCCATCCAACATCCCGCTATTTTCCGGTTTTACGAGATCACGCATCCAAACACCATCATAATTGGTTCCCTCTTTACTTGAATCCACCCAAAACTGCTTATGTAATATTTTATCTTGGCTGAATCTCTCTTCCTTCAGCATCTCCACGTAACGTCGCCGGGATGTACTGGAAGAACTCCCAAAATTCCAAATATCTCAGGTCAATTGCCCGGTTTGACCAGTTTGAGACTATTGATTGGATCCATGAGACTCTCAAGTCCAACCAGCATCGTTTTTCATCCTGGATCGTCGATTGGCTCTGCCTAGCATCAATTGGGGTATTCGTTGGAATAATTGCAGGATGCCTCAACATAATCACAGAATGGCTGAGCTCCATTAAAAGCGGGTACTGCTCCACTTCATGGTATCTGAATAGGGAATTCTGTTGCATGGGACTTCCACACGACAATTGTCCATACTGGAGCCCTTGGCCTGTAAGCTATCTGCTCTACATTGTATGGAGTGTCCTTTTTGCCTCAATTGGTGCTATCTTGGTGAAGAGCTACTCCAAAACAGCAGCTGGATCGGGGATATCCGAAATCAAGATCATTGTTAGTGGGTTTGATTTCAAGACGTTCCTCAACCAAGCGACACTTTTCATCAAATCTTTGACCCTACCCTTGGTCATTGCCTCTGGCTTGAGTGTGGGTAAGGAAGGGCCTAGTGTCCACTATGCTGCCTGTGTAGGGAGCGTGGTTCCGAACGTTCTGTTTTACAAATATTTCAAGGGATTGGCATTTAACAGAAGACATTTCATCACAGCTGCCACAGCTGCTGGAGTGGGCGTCGCATTTGGTTCCCCCATTGGAGGTGTGTTATTTGCCATAGAGGAGATATCCAACTTTCCACTGTTGTCGACCTTTTGGAAATGCTATTTTTGTGCTTTATGTGCTACTGCGACGTTATCTTCAATTGATCCGTTCCGGAACGGACAGTTGGTTTTGTTTCAAATCACTTACAACCAAACGTGGTACCCTTTTGAGATCCCTGTCTTTATGCTGCTGGGACTCTTTGGTGGCCTTTATGGTATTATCGTCTCAAAGCTGAACATCAAAGTAGTTCATTTCAGAAACCGTTTCCTAATACCACATGCCATAAAAGAGGTTGTCTATTTAACCTTACTTACGAGCATTATCTGCTACAATAATCTATTTCTCAAAGATGAGATGACAAAGACAATGCAGTTGCTGTTTAAAGAGTGCTCTGCTGATTCGCATTCTCTCCTCTGCACTGACGATAATAGCCACAAGTCGTGGTTAGTGCTTTCTTTGCTCCTTGCTACCTTCATTCGTTCAGCACTGGTAATTATATCATATGGATGCAAAGTTCCAGCTGGAATATTTGTGCCCTCAATGGCTGTTGGTGCAACATTTGGAAGAGCTGTGGGTCTACTAATGGAGATCCTTTTTGCCACAAGAGAAACATCCTGGTTGTTTGCATCATGTCCCAAAGACGGTTCTTCATGTATCACTGGAGGCTCGTATGCGCTCATTGGTGCAGCCTCTACACTGAGTGGGATTACTCATCTGACAGTGACTGTGGTCATAGTAATGTTCGAACTTACGGGGGCTGTCAACTACATCATCCCCGTCATGATTGCGATTGGAGTCACTAAAACCATCAATGACCGATATGGTGCCGGAGGAATTGCTGACCAAATGATAAAATTCAATGGAATGCCCTTTATAGATTCCAAAGAAGAGCATGAGTTTTTCCAGGACAACGCAACCCATAACGCTATGACCCGTGAGACCGTTTACTTCCCATACAAAATCTCCTATCAAGACTTGGAAGTTATTTTGGCTGACACAGAATATAGAGCTTATCCTGTACTAGACCAAGAAGGTTTCTGTTCGGGACTGGTCCAACGAGAGCAGCTTGTAGCAGAGATTGGAAGGATAAAAAGGCAGGACCGACTCCAGCTAGAAACATCGTGTGTGTTTTCTGAAACCCCCTCTTCAGATTCTCTTATAAATGATGATTCAGGGCCAGAAACCTGTTCTCTTCAACATCTCATCAAGCGAGATCCTGTTTCTGTCATGACTTCAACCCCTTTGGAAAATTGTCTGGATATATTTCTTAAACTGGGACCAAGAATAATATTGGTTAAAGACAATGTGGGCAAACTAGCAGGACTTCTGTCTAGGAAGGACATCATAAAATACGAGAACTATTTGCATTCTACCATGCATTCCATGGACGAAAATGAAGAGATCCTAATTGAGGAAAAACAGAACTTTTTGGAGGAGAAAGTATGGAATTTCTTTTGTTTGATTGGATCCAAAATTCCTAAGTTCAGACGAAAATCATATGAACAACTTGGAGCCTCTGATCCAACAAACTAAACACTGTATCATCTTTCGTTAACTAGAAACTCATTTTTTTTCGTGGTTAATTGATTTCTGGTTTTGTACCGTTCGCATTACCAATGTCCAAGAATATCATTTTATGCTTCGATGGCACCAAAAATCAGTTCCAAACTCAACCATTTACCAATGTTATGAAACTTTATCGCATGTTGTATAAGGAGGAGCCTTTAAACCAGTTATGCTACTATCAACCAGGAATAGGATCTATTGAGGCTGAGTTTATGGACCTTCAAGGATACGTCAGAAGGATACCTGTGACGATCAGCGCTGAAATTGACTCGATGGTGGCGTATAGAATGGACCAGCATATTGTTGCTGCTTACAGGTTCTTAGTGCATTATTATTCACAGGGGGATAAAGTATTTCTCTTTGGATTCAGGTAATTAGGACTATTGAAGCAATTGCAAGTCGCTCTGCAAAAATGCCTTTACTGACCGTTTAATATAGCCGTGGAGCTTTTACTGCAAGAATCCTAGCAG
Source organism: Komagataella populi (assembly GCA_023212995.1). Lineage (NCBI taxonomy): Eukaryota > Fungi > Ascomycota > Pichiomycetes > Pichiales > Pichiaceae > Komagataella > Komagataella populi. Next base: position 657,443 of record JAKWAY010000002.1, on the reverse strand, counting down.
GAATGATTGAAAAAGTTGGCCTGTTAAGTGTTGGTTTGACACACATGGCCCTCACAGCATGGAGTATTTATCACAATTGGGAGACTTGCGGTCAACCTAAAGCACCAAAAGACCTTGCAAACTCTTTGGCAGTTGAATTCAAAAGAACTTTCAGTAGAAATTATGTCAATATCGAGTTCATGGGTCTTTGGGATTCCGTCAATTCCGTTGGGGTTATTAGGGACCGTATGTTTCCCTTCTCATCAAAAGCAGATCATATCAAACACATTCGACATGCTATTAGTATCGATGAAAGACGTACAAAATTCAAACAGAACCTTTTTTGCCCGACCCCTGATGATTCTGTATTTGCTGGGCCTGGTCAGGAATCGCTTGACTCCCCGCAAATAGACTTGCAAGAGATATGGTTTCCTGGATCACATTCTGACGTTGGCGGAGGCTGGTTGAGTGACGACCAAGGGCATTGTCTTTCTAACATTCCTCTTCGGTGGATGATCAGCCAAGCCCTCAAGTTCGGTGTCATATTCAGCTCCGGCTCTGTTTCCGAATTTGACCTAACCTATCCAACAATGGACTCTCTATTCTCCTACCATCACGACACATTGCAACTAATCCCCCGAAAATATACCCAACTTTTTCTTGCACCCTCCCACCACTCATCATCTGCGGCCACATCCTTACTTTATGAGCTTTTAGAAAAAGATCTCGGGTCCATGGCGAATAGTTTATCAGGAAATAGGCTTCATCAAAAGTTACGCCAAATATTTCCAAGCACTCTTCTTTTGGAAGAGGTACCACCTCCTCCTGTTTATCGTTTTGGTAACAGAGGAGAGGATAGCATATTTAGATGCCTTAAGTGGTGGCTATTAGAGCTTCTGCCCATCGGAGTTTATCGAAATGACCCTAGAACTAACCGTTGGGTCAGAAGCTACCTTCCTAACCTGGGAAAACGCAGGGTTCTTCCTCGGTATGCCAGGTTTCATTGGAGTTTATTCTGGAGGCTGTACCATATTGAAGACTATGACCCACCAAACTTGACAGATATGGCGTCCACTCTGTTTGAAATTTTGAAGCAGAACTCAACAGATGAGACTGGAGGCCACGTTAACCAAATCAACGAGTTTGGGGAGCTAGTCCCAAACACAAAAATCAATTGGAAGAAGTTCCCCAATGACCTACAGCTACAATTATCATCTACAACGACCGCTGTCTAAATAGTTAATGGTTCGTTACCTTTTTACAGAAAACTTTATATGGTAAATAAGCTCCAAAAAATTCTTCAATTCTTCTTCAATTCTTCTTCTCTCTCTTTCTTTCTCCTCGTTCGATTCTTCGCCCCTGATGTGTATAATAATGTGATGGAAAAGTTCAATGTGTCTTTCTCTAACCGACAACCAGGGTGTCAGGGTCAGCAAACTCGTACTCTGGGACTTCCAAGTTCAATGGAGCAGGACCTCTTCTAATTCTACCAGAGATGTCGTAATGGGAACCGTGACATGGGCAGAACCATCCACCAAAGTCACCGGCTTCTCCAATAGGAACACAACCCAAATGGGTACAGATACCCAACATGATCAACCACTCTGGGTTCTTGACACGGTCGGCATCCTTTTGTGGGTCTCTCAAAGTGGAAATATCAATGTCGTTGGCCTCTTCAATCTCTGCTTGTGTTCTGTGTCTAATGAACACTGGCTTACCTTGCCATTTGACAATGACGTTCTTACCTTCTGGGATGTTACCCAACTTGACCTCGACCTTGGCCATGGCCAAGACATCTGCAGAAGCAGACATAGTGGACAAGAAAGACTCCACAGTAGATTTGGCTCCGGCAGCGGAAAGCAGACCGAAAGAACCAACCATGAAATAGGTGAAGTCTCTACCTTTATCGGTGTTACGATCCTTCTTCAAGTAGTGTGAAAAGTCTGGAGAATCATAGTTGGACTTCAAAGCGGTTGCAGAAGAAGACAAAAGTCTTGATTGGCCTAAAAGGAAAATGTTAGTAAAATAGACAATGCTTTAGTCAGAAAAGCAAGAAGGGGTCAAAAGAGTGATGCATTGGGTGTCCATCCGGTATCCATCTATTGGTCCTATATAATACCGTTATAGTTCCCACTTAATCCCATTTCATCCTCATTTTTTATGTATCACTCCCCACATTCTTGTTGCTGGATTCCCACACTTACCCAAAGACTTCAACCCCACTGAATTTCTAGCTAATGATCTTAACATTTGTTTCTTTATTTGACTTTGGGATGTACAGAGAAAATCAAAGTTAAAGAGAAGTCAGAACCTCTCGATTCTTTGATGTTTGTTTTTGCCGTCTCCTCATTGGCTGCAGTGCGAACCGTTAGCAAATGGACTTCTTATTGCCTATTTGGGGTATAAGATTTAAATGCTACTTAATGCCAAACCCTTCACTCTCATTCATTCCGTACTCTAATTTCCCCCACATTGTGTCCCTGTCAGAATACTCGTAGATGCAGAGTTCGTTGAAACATGTGTGGGCTATAGGGAACCTATTTTTATTGCCCTTGAGCCTGGTGATTTTGAATGGAAGGTTTTGAATTCCAGTAGCTGGAATCCTGTCACTTCCCGTAATGAAAAGAAGCAGTTTCTTTTGCTGTTTGTAACTAATGGAGTCAAAGAACTCCCAAAACCAGGAGACCTGTCTACTCTTTACAGCCATTTCTTGGGACTCCCAGCCGTTGTACTTGGTCACTGACTTCAGTATCTCTGTGTCAACTTTCTTACCGTCGTTGTCATCACCCAGTACAATCAGTTGGATCTCATGCGGACTGAATAACGACAAAGCGTTTCCTCCTATGACGCTGTAAAATCCCTTGTAAAAAGAATCAAAAGATTTACTAATAATTTTGTTTAGGTAAAAATCAAGATACCTGTAAATGTATTCGTTCTTATTGGAATTGTTCACCTTAATGCCGGATCCTCCAGGGATCAGATCTTCAGTTTTAACGGTCCCCAAGAGGTCTGTATAGGTCAGCTCAAAATAAATCTCCATATTGTCCCATACCTCGTCGTCGTGAACCTTCAGCAACTTTCGCAGGCTGGCACCATTCTCAGGAAATAGCTCGCAAAAGTCCTCCAAGGACGGTTTCTTGTTCAACAGCTTTTTAAACAAGACAAATGGAAGTCGAAGGTCCAAGATGGTGGAATTGTAAATTGCCAAGCCCAAAACAACTCCGACCAAGTAATACAACTCTTCATGATCTATGTTGGATATGGTAAACCAGGCCAATTTAGATGATTCGTCATACGAAAAAAGGCCCTTGCTGGGGTGGAACAACTCTCTGGTGAGCAGCACAAACCATTCCTTTTTAAGCCCACCGGCATCAACCCCAGGCTCGTCTACAAATTCAACTTTCAAGGACTTCTGTAGATCGTTTGTATGTTTTTTGATGCATTTCAAGGAGTCATTAGCAATATATCCTCGTCTCACTCGGACCTTGAAGTAGATTCCAAATGGTTGCTTCTGGTTTAGAGAGTTTATAAAAGCCTCTTCTGCTTTTCTTTCCATTTTTCTTTTCGCTTCATACTCAAGAATAGAAATCTTTGACCCTAGAGAAATTAAAAATGGGAACTGACAAAAGGTAAACGATAATTTTCTCATCTGGGTGGGATCATTCGATAATATGCCATAGTATGCCGATATTGTGTTATTTTGTAAGTAGTCAATTACTGACTGAAGAGAATCTCCGGTGGATGAGGCCCCAGTAGACATTTTTCTGTTGTTAAGCTGCCATGCATCGAAATCCTCCTTGATATTGACGTAATCGACTAACGTGTTGTAGAAATTGGACACTGGTACTTTGAACTTGCCATTATGACTGTTAGCAGTGAAAAAAATGGACAGAACCCTGGCACCCGTTCTAATATGCCAATTGTTGCCATATTGACTCAAACCTACTTTCGAAACAAATTCATCCGGCTTATTTATAGCAGTTTCTTGTGGAAGAGCCTCAATGGCCTGAGTTGGAGATGTGATATTCATATCACTAAACAATGTGTCCTTGTAGTTGACGTTTTCGTCTGCTGAATTGGTTCCTGTGTCTCTACTGTTTAAAGCTTTAAGTTGGTAGTTTATGCATTTTGTAACGTGAAAGGTTATATATAAGTTGATCAAATCCACTTTAATCAGAAACTCGGGCGAATGATACAACCAGTTGCATAGGTATTGGAGTGGGGTTTTGCTCAAATTAGCAAGCAACCCTATAATCCGCTTCAGAATATCGTATTGAACGGACCTGAGTTCTGGGATGTTTGCTCTATGAATCAAAACATGCTGGAATGTGGGCAACTCGAGAATGATCAACAACCACAGGATATCTTGCGGCTTTTCTAACTCAGGAGATCTCTTCAAAAGCTCTGACATCCCCTGCAGCATTCTGTAATAGGAATTCATAGACGGAAGTTTGAGGATTCTCTTGTAGAAGCGTTTTATTTGAGGGAAATCCAGCCCTGGAGTACGATGTGACAGCCTATATCTGGGCACTCGAAACGAATTGTTCAGCACTTGGAAAGAATTGAAAGAGTCGTATAGCATAGCCCCCAAAGCCTTTGGAGAGTCATTGTTTTCAATAAATTGTTCCAAGTACTCCAAGCTTAGCAACTGTACGTGCGTCGACTCGCTGTTTGATCCCTTACGATTTACTTTCTCCAGATTGCCATTTTCCACGGTAGTTATTGTATCACAAATAGTACACTTGATTCTCTTCACGAAAGTGGGATACTTCAATATCGTCCCGCAACATCTGCAATTGCTCAGCACGTCTCCCTGAGCCTCAGGCTCCGGTGAATCGTCAGAATCTAGCACGGCATCATTCGATATTTCATGGCACCGTTCAGGCTCAAGGGACAAAATGCAATCAGGGTCGATAATGGCCTCCTGTTCTTGGATGTACTGTAATATATCACGCGATGTGATAGACGACTGGGGTCTAGAATTGGACGGTTTGTTCTTTTTCAGAAGCTTTTGAAACCAATTGCGCTGTCCAGACGATGGCGATCCTGTCATTGTGTAATATCTGTCGTAAGTAGTGGTATCGCTATCGAAAGATCAAAGAACTTCGCCAGAGTCCATTACACGGGGAAAAACGATGTCTAGACGGAAAAATCAAAAGTCTCGGATCTTCTAACACTGGGCAGTTTACCTTTTAGTGGTTTCAGGCAAAGTTGATACAGGAGGGAATAATTATAGATTAGATACTGTCCTACCAAAAAATTAAGATGGGGGGTACATTCGAGAGTAATCTGCTCCTTCTGGTCTTATGTATCTGCGAAATCCTGCACATTCCGCATACGATCCCAAAAAAAAATTTCACACCCTCTCACCAAGGGCTTTGGTTTTATTCCACTTGGACAGGAAGTCTGCGTCCTGCTTGGGCACAACGTAGATCCGCAAAGAGTTGTCCATTAGAGGGATAATTGGCTGTTTGGTGCCCAGGATCTCCTTGAAACTCATGTTCTTTCCAACCTTAACCAGCCCTCCGCTCTGAGTCTGCATATACGCTTGCAAGTTTTTCGGCTGGAAGTTCTCGTGGCCAGGCTGTGCGAAATACTCAGCTGGGCGGTCCATTAGCATTCCAATGATCTCCTTTGGTGTGTTTAACTCACTAATTTGCTCTACAAAGTCCCATTCATCTAAAGTAGGGTAGAGGACCATTCCGGGGAAAATCATCTGGCTCTCTACGTCAGTCTCAGCCTCCAAAACGATCTTCTTATCTTGCAATATGCCATACGGCTCCTTGGTGTGGATTATAGTGTAGCCTCTCAAAGTCAATGCTAGAACCAAAGCTGCCTCTTTCGCCTTTTTCGCATTCTCCCTCTCCTGACGTTTTCGTTCCTGTTCTTCCAGCTTCTCCTTCTGGCGATTGATCTGTGTTCCGAGAATCTCAAGGGCTTTGGTGTCCTGTTTGACTTCATTTTGCTCCTGTTGTTTCAGGACAAACTCCACCAACTCTGAGGCTTCGTCTAGCTTTTCCAGCGCAAAATATGCCTTGGCCGATCTGTAGTATGCCTTGACGTTGTTGGGTGTCAGCAGTAACGCCAATTTACAGTCATTGATGCATCGTCTGTAATTCTTCAGCTCCAGGTTACAAGCAGCTCTGTTCAGGTACAAAGAGGCATTAATTGCAGGATCGTCACACTTAACCTCTAAGGCCTTAGTGTAGTACTGGACAGCGTCGTGAAACTGTTTGGACTTGTAACAGTCATTGCCCTGGTTTTTAAAGTTTGAGGCGACTTCATCTGGCTCACCCTCGTAGGCCAACGCCTTCAGAGCCTCCAAACCTTCATTCTCTCCACCCTCCCCATCAGTCTCATCTAATTGGGTCATGAACAGTGGCAGACGGTTGATATCCTTCATGACTTCCTCTGTAGTTTTGCTTGAGTAGTCTGCCAGCTGGGGTGGTAACGCTGGGTCACCTTCTTGAGGAATATACCTCCGTTTATCCCATTCCGAGGTGCTTTCCATGATCTTCAATGTGTTAAAGAGAGAAAAAAATATATTTAGCGATGGATGATACCAGATGCTGTAAGAGGGAAAGTACGTATAATTAATAATGACCAATTTTCAGCTTCAACGGTATCAATTAGGAGAAGGAAGATGACAGTTCTGTGTGCCTCAATGCTTGGTAAAAGATTTTTTGTTTTCTTGAAAACTGAACTTCTTGTACTGTTAACTGACCCTGAAGTGGTCGGAAGAATTATTTGAGATTTTACCTACGAAAAAAATAAAACCGAGAAAGACATTATCAATCGTCTCTTCGTTCAAATTTATCTCACCGATGAAGTTGAAATAAACTATATACATAAATAAACCTTACAGGATGGATACTTACCTACCAATTGTCATGATATACGCATTGTTCAAGAACATCAACAAGTTGAGCCCCCTTAGCTTAGTGGTAGAGCGTTGCACTTGTAATGCAAAGGTCGCTAGTTCAATTCTGGCAGAGGGCATTTCTTTTTTAAATTTTTTTTTTTTAATTCTTTCAACTAACCTATGACCAACCAATAGATGAGTCAGATCATTTGTAGGAGTGTATTAAAAGTATTCTACTTACTAACGGCGGCTTTTCGCTTCTCCTCTTTTTCTTTTCGTCGTCTTTTTTTGGATTCATATTCATGCCACTCGCTACCAAGCTCTTTCAGAAACGTCAATGGTTCAGCCCTAGGATCTGCTTTGAAATATGGATGAGCTAGTGCCTCTTCAGCTGTTATTCGGTCTGCTGGATTCATGCTCAGAAGCTGGGTAGCCAAATGGAAGCAATCCGGGTCTCTTAGTACAGTTCCATATTTACTTGCAAATTGGCTTGCTATTTGACTTCGTGGCTTCACCATTTCATACCATGGAAGATTATCCATATCTGGCCAGCTTGCTGTTGTTGGGGTTCCCATAATATTAAAAATGCTTTGAAGTTGTGTGATTTCATTGTTCCCTTGAAATATAGCTTTCCTTGTAAACAGCTCCAAAAGCAAACAGCCGATTCCCCAAATATCTACTTCCCTGCCATAGGAAGTGGAACCTAACAACAGCTCAGGAGGCCTGTACCACAATGTGATGACCCTATTCGTGTAATCTGGAGACTGAGCGTCCTTATTGAGATCCTTCATCTTTCTTGCCAGACCAAAGTCCGTAATTTTCAATATCCCTTCGTTATCAAGCAAAATATTAGAGGCTTTGATATCCCTGTGTATGACTCTCTTCGAATGCAAATATTCCATGCCTTGCAAAAGTTGTTTGAAGATATTCTTTCGGTGCCCATCTGTGAACTGCAATGTTGGGTGGGTAAGAATACCTGATAAGTCATGGTTCATATATGGTAAAATCATATAAATGAAATTCTTTTCCACCATCATTTCGGTGAGACTAACAATATTAAGATGGTCAAATGATTGTATAAGTGCAATTTCCCGCACACTCGTAATTGGAAACCCTTCTTTCTCACCTTCCAATCGAAGCTTTTTCAGGGCAACAAAATTCTTTGTCAGTAAATTTCTGGCTTTATAAACCTTACCATAGGTTCCTTCTCCAACTTGTTGAACTCTCTCAAATATAAGCTGATCTGTTTCATGGTTGAACATAAATTGTGTGGGCTCTTTCTTATGAAGGAAGACATCTTCGTCAACATCGGACTCCGAATGGTTATCATATTTGGATCCAGCAGATCTGGGACCAGTTGGAAGTCTACCTCTAAAATTGCCTCGACCTCTTGTAGAACCTCTAGCAGGTCCGTTTGGTCTCCTATCTCCGCTATCTCTGTCTCTTGGATCTCGAAATGAAGCTTTGGGACCTGATGGAAGTTGAGTTCCTCCATATCTCGAGTATCTGGAGAAATTTGCATCCCTTTCTAGGCCTTTCTGGTAGCCTCTATAGTTTGAATCTCTGTCTCTGTCTCTTGGATCAATTTCTCTCTCTCTTTCCCTTTCTCTGTCTCTAAGATCTAGCTCTCGTTCTCTATCTCTTGGATCAGGTCTCCGACTTCTGTATCCATCTCTACTATAATTGTCATCCCTTTCTCTGTATTCATTCTCTCGGGAGTAGCTATCTCCTCTTTGCATGAAATTGTTTCTAACTCTGGGATAATTTTGACCTCGTCCTCCTCTAGCGTTTTGAAATCTTGGGCCACGAGGTTTTCCATAACCTTCACCTCTTTCCCGAGTATAATTTGCTCTATCTCTCTCTGAAGAGAATCCCTCTCCTGGATGTTTTGGCAATTCTCTTGGCCTGTTTTTGTTCTTATTGTTTGGAACTCTAGAATCTCGTGGTGCACTTTTGTCCCTGCTATCATCTTTTGGGAAGGATGGATGCAAATCCCTCTCATCATTTTCATCATCTCTTCTAGGCTTCTCTCTTTGTTGTTGAGGTCTCGATCCCCCATTACGATATCCTCCACGACCTCTGAAACTCCCTCTTCGAGGTTCACGGGAGTCGGGCATTGCCTCATCATAATCATCTTGAGAGCCAAACCGTTCTCTTCTGCTGGACATCTGGAATGCTAAGAAATCTGGCTAGGCGTGTGTATGTAAAGAGTGGTAATCGACCAGAGAAAAAATGAACTGCCATGGGCGATGACTAGGAACTGGCCCCCACCGGGGGCGGGGGATACAATAGGAGCGAAAATAGACGTCGCGAAGGAGTCTACCCAACTGCCAAACTCGCCCAGGAGCCCGAGCTTGATAACTGGTGAAATGAAGTTAGAGGTCTACGAAGAAAGATGTTCTTGAAGAGAGTAAAGACAAGATCACAACCTAGGAACTCTTCCTTCTAGACACTCATTCATAACGAGTAGACGTTTGGACGCCAATATGATTACTCTTTCGGTCACTGCAACTGGAGGAGAAGTGGTATCTCCCCTCGTACCAACGTCCACATGAAAGCTGACCTTGCAATCATGCGACCCACCACAAATCACTAAATATAACAAAACCGAGCAAGTGTGACTTCAAATATACCCAACATTCTTGAGGGTGTCAAGCTGAATTTCTAGATAAACAAGAGAGAGAGAAAAATCAAAACAAACAAAACTCAAACCAACCGCATACACTGCTCGAGACAAACCCATCTCACAGCTATGGTGTGCAGAGAACAAACTGCATGACACCGCAAAAACATAACATGCCATCGATAATGTCCTTCCTGTTGTGTGGCTGAAATGTGACCTGGACACGTTACTGGTCATCACCATTACTGTTCACATTATTAGACCAGGCCCTCATCTTGAGTGGAGGGGTGGTGCTTAAACGTCCCCATTTCATCTAAAATACATATCATATAATGAGGCTTCAAAGTAGGGCCTCTTCTAGCTTGCGGACAATGGTTAAGGGAGAAGGAAAGAAGCCTGCTTCGTGAGGGGCCAATGTCAATTCGCTGCTTCATGTCGCGAATTTCCAATCTCTGGATGGAGGCAGGAGAGCACAAGACAAGAACCTGAGCTGAGCAGCTTATATTCATTATTGTGGGAGGCAACAAAGCAAACGGGTAAACATGGGACTGGTAAGCACAATTTTGGGAAGGCTTCTGGATAAAATGATTTTTTTTTGGCTCTAACTATTTTAGATTGGAAAAGCGATTCACTTGGGCGCAGATCTGGCCCTTCTGTCAGGGTTCTTAGCTGGAGTTCACAGATCAACAGGATTAACTCCAAATATTGAGAAAATAGGCAACAAAGAGGCAGAGGGTTTTGTTAAGAAGTACCTGGATGCCGGAGAATGGGCTTTGGATGCTAGCGTCACCTACTTTGGAGCCTCTGACTGGTTCAAGAGAAATTGAGCACATGCTTATTCAGCTTTCTCAAATGATAATATTACTACAGCACAGTAACAGAAGCTATCATTCTTTATGTATGGGTGAATAGTGAATAAATTATGGTTTACTTATGACTTTTGGAACTCCCTATACGTTTGCGGGAGTTCTTGGGAGAATTGTCTCTGTATAGTAACGCATTAATCTCACGTAATGAGTTACGACGAACCAGGTTCTCCATACTATTGTTTCGTGACTTTAGAGGTGATTGCAATGGGGATGGTGGTTGTGTAGCATTCCTTCTTTCGTAAGCGGAGGCTCGGCGAGTGTAGGCAGGAGGGGCTGGGGCCGGAGCTGGAGCTGGAGCTATAGTTGGAGCCTCGAAGTAATAGCTATAACCTGAATGGTAGGCAGGGGAGAATGAAGCATCATGCGCAGAGCCAAAAGGCGTGCGTGTGTTAGTTGTTGTGGTGATTGCTGTTGATTTTGCTGTGTCGAGTCTTCTTCCTGCTGCAATCGTACGAGATCGTGGGCGGTTTCTCTCTATTAAAACAGGTCGTCCTACCAAACGTGAACGCAGAAGGCTTATCACTCTGTCCAGCTCAAACTCAATCGAACAATGGTTTTGGATCATGGATATTTGAGGCCATGTAGCTCTGGCCCCTCTTATAGATGCATCTAACAAAAATTCTGGAGTAGGATTTGTCAATAGTCGATTCAACTCGGTGAGACGAAGGTCAGGAAGAATTGTGATATCTCCCGAATATTGCTGGGCAAGAACTGACTTCAGCTTGGTACATATGTTGGGTGCAATACCCAGTTCTCCTGCAATGGTAAGATAGTGTGTAATCTCCTCGGATGCCAAAGTGTTTACCATTTGAAGAGATCTGCGGAGGAAAGTGTTCCCAGTATTGACACCATCTCCAGCCATCTTGAGAAATGGTACTACATGCGGATTCACCTGGCATGCAATGATGTGATCGACATTGAACATTTCGCTCAGACGAGCTATTGGCAAATCGTTGTGCACAGAACCGTCGACAAACTTAACAGTGGCTGCCTTATTCCACTCTGAGATTTCACCAGTTCGTGGATCCTTCTCCAAGATAGTACTCGAGGGGAACACACCAGGCAAGGAACATGAAACACACACTGCAGACCATAACAAAACGTTAGGAGCTGTGAGATAGTTCAGCAAAGTAGGTTGTTCATGCACGGCTGCAGGTGAAACTGTAATATTTACAATCCTTCCAGTCCTATTATAACTTTCTTTGAAGGTCAGATCTCCAAGGAATGTTTGCATGGTTCTCTGCAAATAACAGTTATCAAACCATGTCCCATACTTGAGGAATCGAGATAAGCATACTAGTATACCTTCTCTATGATCATCCTCTTCAAAGATTTCGAACTTGCGACTTGCAATAGTGCTAAGCAACAGTAGAGTTTCCTCGGGTGTTTGGACCGATAGAATACTGGCCAAAATAGCACCAGCAGACGACCCTGCAATAACTTTGGGGAAAATATTCTGTTCCATTAGTGTGGCCATCACACCGATGTGGAATAATCCGAAACATCCTCCACCAGAGAGCACTAAGGCCGTACGTCCAATGGCCTTGCGCGTCTGTATAAGGGTCCCCAAGACGTGGGTATCGTCCAAGCCATTCCCTTCATCTGCCAATATGTTCAGCCCTTTCACACACTCTGCGACATACTCCTCAATCAGTTTTTTGGTTCCAACGTGCGAGTAGCTGTACAGAAGGTCATTCCCCATATTTCCCAAATTACGAATCCATGTTGTTCTCACGAGATACAGCAATTTTGGGTAATCCTTTTTATTTATTGTCTCTCTCAGTTCATTCAACCGTCTTTCAACGAGCTGATAATCGTACAAAGGAGACTCCTTTTCATGTTTCCAACTTTCTTGATTTTGCAATATATCGAGCTTTTGTGACACCTCGTACCACTCTTCGTAGCTGGTGGCGACCTTCTGCTGAGCCAGGAGCTGTCTTATCATTTCTTCCCCTTCCACAGGTGGGCCTATGCAGTGTCTTATGAAGGGAATTTTCCGAAGTACATGAGCAACAGACTCAACTGTCTTGAGCACGCGAGAGGCCGAATGAGCCTCTGAGGGCTCTTGCCGAGCTTTGAGGAGTTCTCTCTGGGCGAATAACGTATCTGTGACCTGACCAAATAAGTTCATGGGGAAGAGAAGAAGTTTGAGAGTATCGCGACATGAAATAGGATGACTGACACATGCCATCCCAAAGAGGACGAGGACAAATTAGCAGGGGATCGGCAGAAAGAACTACATGGAATTCCATGGAGGGCCTGCGCTGTGGAAAATGAAATATCATCCCCAACGTCGAAAGCCAATGTCTTTATAGTATATGTTTACCCAACCTAACCTAACTCTTAACCCTATATATAATATTAGCCATAATAGTTCATCCACTCTGGACACTGCTTATTTTACCCGTTCTTTTTTTTTTAAACACATTTATTGGTTTCACACCGGCGATCTTTCTGTTTGAGCCGTTTATATGCAGTTTGGCAGAACTAGCTTCCTTAGTAGGCTTTAGGGAAACAGAAACTCGCTTATCCTCACCAGTGGTCTTATTACCCAAAGGAACCAAGGGTGCTTCTTCTTCCCGATGTCTCTTGGTTCTGATCTTCTCTTCCAGCTGTTTCATCGCAAGTTCATCGTCTGTGTACTTCCGCGTTTGCTTCTGAGCTTCTTTTCGACGCCTTTCTGCTGCCGCTGATCTATCTATATACGCTATCATCAGGCCTTCTGAATCATCTTGTTTCACTCGGCATAATCCCTCCTGGCCTAGATACGAGACAAATACCTTTAAAGATGACCATCGTGTGGCGTTCATGTGAATATGCTGTTTGTCTTGGATATACTCTTGATAGAATCGGTTTGCTCCAACGAACTTGTCCCCATGGCCACTCCGTAGTAGGTGGATGAAATCCTTTACAAATTGAGACGAATACTCAGCAATCTTACCACTTCTCTTGTGATCACCGCCTTCCAGGGCAAGTTGCTGGACCTTTTTGGTGTGAGACTCTGACTGAACATGACATTTGAACCCATTATCATCTCTGCACTGTTTCTCGCAAATCTGACAGTAGTGGCGCAACTTCTGAAGCCCACGGGCCTTCATTTGATTGGCAACATACTTAGGAGTGCCAAACTCAGCTTTTCCCATGGTCAGTAGAGATGTATACTGGTATGGTTAAAAGTTTGAGCCTGAGTTGAGATGAGGTAGGTTAGATACTTTCGCGAAGTTATCCTAAGAGCCATTAAAAAGACCCTGTTTTGCCAGGTGTACGCTACCTTTGAAGGAGAAAAAGAGCAAGGAGCTTTCTGGGAGAGTGGAAACTTAACAGACTTTCAAAACCATTGGAATTGTCATTTTTACAGACATCAATTTGCTTTAGAGAATCGAATAATCAATCCACAATTACACCACTCCAACAAATGTTTTTAAGAAACATAAGACGGTTCGCCACCTACAATCGATTCAAGAACACGTCAGTCCCCATCTGGGATAACAAAAAGAAGCTTAGATACCTGGGAATTGCCGTTGCGGGAACAGGCATATTTGTAGTGTCTCATATAGAGGAGGCCCCAATTACCAAACGCAAGAGGTTATTATGGCTCAACCCCAAATGGGAAACAATAATAGGTGAACAGTCATATTCCCAATTGCTTGCTGAGAATAGAGACAAGCTGCTGCCTGACAACCATCCCACTGTGATCAGGGTCAAAAAAATCATGCACAAAATAATCAAAGCCGGTTCAGCGGTGGCAAATGATTCACAACTGTCTGAAGACACCTCTTCCATGAAATCTATGGCTAAACATAGTGCCAGCGGTAATTTTGACTGGAAGGTTCATGTCATACATGACCCAAATCAGCCTCCTAATGCCTTTGTATTACCAGGTGGTAAAGTATTCGTTATCAGCTCGATTTTGCCAATTTGTGCCAATGATGATGGTTTAGCTACAGTTTTAGCGCACGAGTTTGCGCATCAATTGGCCAGACATACTGGTGAGAATCTATCTAAGATGCCATTCTACGCGCTACTTAGTGTTGTTCTTTTTACAATTACAGGCTCAAGTTCTCTCAACCGGATTCTTTTACAGACTGCAGTACAGATGCCTGCATCTCGTGAGATGGAAACGGAAGCAGACTACATTGGACTAATGCTGATGTCTCAATCTTGCTATGATCCGCAAGAGGCTCCAAGGTTGTGGCAAAGAATGGCGGAATTTGAGAAAAGTGGTGGAAGAGGAGGAATGGGTTCAGTTCCCGAGTTTCTGTCCACTCACCCAGCTAGTCGTCGCAGGATCCAGAACATGAACAATTGGCTGCCAGAAGCAGAACGCTTGAGGGAGTTGCATTGCCTCGGGCAGGCTTCGTGGTGGTAAAGAAGTAGAGTCTGACTTTATGCAATTAGGTAATCGCATCTCACCACTTTGACATATTCGGGAATTATGTTTGTGCGCGCATGCCCGCTATTTTTGGTCACTTTTGCCTTAATGCCACAACAACCGATCCCCGCGAAAGTAGTTAAGCTAAGTTGTTGTCCTCCTTCCATCCTAACCTTCGACCAATGGTGGATACAACTGGGCTAGCTGTTGGGTTGGCGGTTGGTGTACCATGTGCCATGGTTATGGTGGTATGCATGGTACTATGTTTGCGGGCATCTCGTAAGTACAAGGAGGAAGTGGGAGACGAAGTTGACGCTGATCATGTTGAGTTCGACGATGTATCTTTTTATGGTGCGCCCACAGAGTCCCAAGACATCAGCCAAGCCAAGGCTCTCGGCAATCCAGTCGATTCAACAACCGAGCTGAACGAAGGTGAATACAAAAGACCGAATTTCTTGCCCTCTTCTCGCACAAACTCAGAGTCGTCGGGATTGAAGCAAAACCATGGAAGAGTCAAATCAGGCAATAACTACTTTGATTACTACGATACCGTGGTACCAATGCTGCCTGCAAATGTTCATCCCGAATCTGACAGTGTAAAAAGTAGTGAAAAGGCCGAGTCTGGCCTAAACTTTTTGAAGCATGGAAAGCTTCATTCACATTCCAATGAGAAACTAGGACCCAATGGAAGTTTTTTGTCGACAGGGGTGATGACTGCCAATGGAAATGAAAACGGTAGTACTAACAGCAACTCTGTATCTTCTGTTGCTGTAGATTATGTCAGACGCTTGCATAAAAATGACTCTTCGAGTTTTCCATCGACGACTCAGAGATATACTAGTTTAACTCCTGAAGCTATTAACCAGTCCAACCACCAATATACCCGTGGTGGTTTGCCACAATCATCAAAGCATACTAAAACAGATCTCAAACCAGAGTTAGAGAAACATTCGGACACAGATCTTAACAATTCACTAGTTGCTCAGGCTAATGGGACGAGTAATCCTCTTAGTGATAACTCTGCAGTGAAATCATCTGAGGAGTCTAGCAAACAATCTTCTTTGCCCAAAAAAACGGAATTGACAGCTAAAACAATTTATTCCGGACACAACTACACTCAATCTGAGTCCAGCGATATTGTGAGCTATAAAACAGCGCTAAGTGAATCCAACCAGGGTTCGGTAGCGTCTGTTTTAGAGCCCCAGCATCAGCATGAACTATCCGAGAACATCACAGCTTTTTCTAGCCAGAGCACGCTCAACCAACCTGATAGCACTTCTGTTGTCACAAACACAACCAATAAAGGTTCAACTCATCAGCCGAATACCACAGCCTTTGGAGAGCCTTCGCCTTTTGACACTCCTCCCAAAAAGGTCCAGCCCTTCAATAATACTCCATCGCCTCGAGATTCACAGTTAATAGGCCATTTTGACGATGAAGAAGAGTCACCAGTACATGAAGCTATTGAAGGTGGATACATTAACAAATAGCAAAGGTGAATAAGAGTAACTTTGTTGAAAGGTAGAGACAGAGTTAATGAATATAGTTACTTATACACATTAATCATATTATCTTCCACCCAGCATTCTGGAGTCCGTCTCCGTGTTCGCGCTACATGTTTTTTTTCTCCAAGGGGAGTGTATCTCTTCACCTTCAAAGACACTACACTTGCCCTTTAAATCGAATCCTGTAATCATCAGACCCCTCCGATCATGTCTATGGCTTCTGAGATTGCAGGCACTGTGGAGGAACATGAAGCGGAACTCAATCTAAGGCTCAAAGTTCCAGATAAGGACTTTGCAAGCAATTCCGTCGCCTCCAGAAATGACATAAGTCTGAATCAAAGGATGCTGAGCGCCTGCGTGGGATCGGTACTTACTTCTCTAGTTGTCACACCGTTTGATGTCATCAGAATAAGGCAGCAGCAGCAGTACCTCATAACGCCACCCGCTACCGATGGAGGAGCGTGCTGTAGAAAGGTGTTCTGGCTTGATACAGTGAAGGAGGGAGCAAAAAGCGCTACTGTCAACGACTTTTGTGTTTCTCATTCCTGTCGTAATGATGTCAAGTTTGAAAGTACCTCACAGGGAATATCGAAGATTATTCGTAATGAGGGGTTTACTTCACTTTATCGTGGGCTTAGCTTCACTCTTTTGATGGGTATCCCTGCTAACATTGTCTATTTCAGCGGTTATGAGTATCTGAGGGACCGATCTCCGTTCAGAACATCAAGTCCAACATTGAATCCCCTTATCTGTGGTTCCATAGCAAGAGTGCTAGCTGCCACATGCGTTGCTCCGTTGGAATTACTCAAAACTAGATTACAATCGATCCCTTCTTCATTGAAGGAAAACCCCACACACATTAATGCTAACCGAAAGCTGTTTTGGAAAGTTCTCAAACGATCAAGTGAAGAGATCAACTCTCGAGGACTGCGCAGTCTTTTCACTGGACTCCAGTTAACACTATGGCGGGACGTTCCGTTTAGTGGAATTTACTGGGCGTCGTATGAATTTTTCTCCAAAAGAGCAAACTTTGGTAACTTACCTAGTCTAGACGACAAAGATCCATCAAAACGGCAGAGCGGATTGGATCTTAGGATATTTGCAAGATCGTTCTTGAGTGGTTCCATATCCGGAGTAATTGCTGCGGTGGTCACCAATCCTTTCGATGTAGGAAAAACTAGACTACAGATATCAGAAGAGAGTATATCTTCTGGGAATGTGAAAAATACAGAGAAATCAATGTTCCAATTTCTCTACTCCATAGTAAGAGCCGAAGGAGTAAGAGCCCTATACGTAGGACTTTTCCCTCGATGCTTAAAAGTGGCACCTTCATGTGCCATTATGATTTCCACTTACGAAATGTCAAAAACGTTGTTTCTTAATCAAGAATTATAGAGCCTGTTCATAGAGTGATGATCTCACAATCATCAAAACAAATACATACACAGAGAATCTTACCATTACTATAGCCAATGGTTGTCATTTGAAACTGAATCTTTCGACTCGGGGACTTTTCGTTTCTCTCTATTATGGCTCAGCTTTCTTAGATCTGGCACGAAATTGTGGTATATACTGGATGCTGCTCTTGCCTGAGGCCTCTCAGATACTTGTTCTTTGAGAAGATTTTCCACAGAGTTGTTCTGAAGAGTCAACAAAGTTGGGTTGTGGCTGGCATTTTTGATCTCCGAATTATGTTGCAAGGGAGAAAGATTAGGTGATACAGTTTTCTCGCTTTGAATGATTGAAGATGAGCTGGATGCCATGCGCAACGCTGGTTTCATAACATTTGCTGTAATATACCTTTGGTAGTTCCTAGAAGAACCATTGTTGAGAAATTCGAAAAAGCCAATTGAACTATTTTTAATCTCAGTGGACATGTTCCGTAGGAATATGTGAAAGTCAATAAAACTACCTTTCAGAGCGTTGTTGATTGTTCGAACATATTGCTCTTGAACCACTTCAATGGAGGTGTTTAGACACTCTATCGATTCCCTAGAAAAAAGAATAGTTTGGTTTTCGGTGGTCCGACTTTCCTTTTGTCTCAATGAGCGGAGTTCCTTTTTTCTTTGTGCTTTCAGGGCGTTGGCCTTTCTCTCCCTTTTATCCACATAGCCAAGTTGAATGGAGATGTTCTCATATTTTTGAAGCATTTCTTCTTGAAGCTTGACCATCACTTCCAACGATCTGGCGTATTCAAAGATCAGTTTTGCACTTTCTTTGTTGGGAAGCACATTTATCCAACTGTTCAACTCCTTAATCAGTTCGACTTCGTTCTGGATTTCCTTTTTCTTAGTTTTGAGCACTTTGCTAAGCTTTGCTTTGACTGAGTTGGACGAGGACGGAGCATTTCCACCCAAGTACTCCAACAGCCTGCCCAGGGACGGATTGGTTAAGGACAATGGGTTATTAATGACCGTGTATGCCGAACCATTGGAATTAGTACAAAGATCTTGAAGAGTAGTCACTTGTGAAGACGACGCCAGCGATAGGAGCTGGTTGGCTGCAGTTCCAGTTCCCGGACTAGATCTCGACCCTGAGACAGATCCAGGGATAGACAGAGATCTGACCTTTTCTTCATGGAAACCTGGCCTATTACTTTCAGGTCAGTAGGGGATTTCTCATGCTACGTATAAACCCACTTACGATTCATTTTGCATATTGATAACGAACTATAGAAAACTGGGGAAAGACCACAAAATGAATGCTGTCCATCCTCATTCATTAGGCTAACACAATAGAGGTTACAACACGATATAAGTGTTGTTAGCGATAATACAAAATCTCTCCTGCGGCTATCGCATCACTTCTTAGACTTTTAATACGACATTGTTCGTGTAATGACATTACTTCTCACCTTTTGGTCGTCGTAGCATCGTTGATTACTTTTTGATCTAGATTCAGTCCAGTGACCTGGGAAACGTACTTCTTGCTCTTGTGCACTAGTGACTGAGCGGCTGCACGCGAGGATTCAGTTGTAGATTCCACATCCTTGTAGAGTTTCTCGGCCTTGCAAGCGACATCTCGTTGAGTCTCGGCGACTTTTGGGATCTTTTCCTGCTCCAACTTCCATGCAAGTCCAGCAGTGTTACTAAACGTTTCTGGAAGGAATATCTTGAATGTGGCCAGACCAAACACCAAAGGTGCCAATGCTCTGACAAAAATGTTTCTCCTTCTAGCAAATATGGATCCAGCCAACGTTCCTACAATAATATAGATTCCATTTGGTAGGAGATCTTCCCTCTTTTCATGCAATTGAGCCACTTGAGAGGTAACCTTGGACTCAGTTTCATAGTATTTGGTGGAAACATCGTAAAACTTGGACTCAGCTTGTTGATACAAGTCGTTCACGGCTTTTCTGACGGAGGAGAATGTAGCTTCCAGTCGGCCAGGAGACCTAATGGATATGCCATTAACGATCTTGTTCCTGCCTATAGCTTCGATTTCAGTGCCAGCTGCCGGAACAATAGTTCCAGGAATTGGAACTACCGAGGCATCGTCTTGATAGAATTGGCGTTTCGACTCGTTCAATATGACGTTATTATCTCTGCCTACAAGGAAGACTCCCAGCGACAAACCAGACAACCCTAGCTAAACACGCTGTTAGTAAAAAAACGAATCGACATCAGCAATCTCTTTTGCAAAAAACTTACCGCTGCTCTAAAACTGTTCATTGTTAGTTGGATCTTAGACGCCTTACTAACCAATTGGGATCCTTCGATGGTTACCTTTCCTTCTGTCGAGAAGCTAAATGAAGAAACCAACTCCAGCTGACATAATCAACACAAGGGATCTTCGCTCCTTTCGGGGCGCACGATAATTGGAGATCTTGGCCTTTGCCAACTAACTCCTACCAGACCAGGCAGTCTCTAGTGTTATAGAAGAGCGTCGACTTGCTTTCATTGACGCATTTTTGAATAGACGATAATATGGCTTCTATTCCTCTAATTGCACCCCCGAATGCCAAACTTCCACCGGGGACTCCCTTGACTGTAGGGACCCACAATGTCACCATCATCAAGTATATTTCAGCTGGTAAGTTTATTAGAAACTTTTATGGACACTTTTCATTACTAACAGTTATCTTATAGGTGGTTTTTCTCACGTCTACACAGTGGAATGCAACCCTCCTTTTGAGGGTAGCTCGATTGCATGTTTAAAACGGGTCTCTGTACCAGATAAACCCCAACTGAATATATTGAGGGCTGAAGTTGACGCAATGAGACGACTGAAGGGACACAAGTTTATTGTATCATACATTGACTCACACGCAGCCAGAATGGATAACGGTGCCGGGTATGAGGTCTTTGTGCTGATGGAATATTGTGCGAATGGTACCTTGATCGACTTTATGAATACACGATTGCATGACAAGCTGAAAGAACATGAAGTTTTGAAGATAATGTCAGATGTTTCCGAAGGAATCGCTATAATGCATGCTCTACAGCCTCCATTGGTGCATAGAGACATCAAAATTGAAAATGTCCTGATCTCGAGTGATAGAACTTATAAGCTATGTGATTTCGGTTCAGCATCTGCTCCACTACGTCCTCCAAAAAATATTGAAGAATTCAAGATTTTGCAAGACGATATCTTAAGACATACGACTCCACAATATAGATCTCCGGAGATGGTGGATCTGTACAGAGGCCAACCTATTAATGAAAAATCTGACATGTGGGCTCTTGGAATTTTTTTGTACAAGCTATGTTACTATTGCACTCCTTTCGAAAGGTTCAACCCTGATCACACCCCAAACTATAAAGCCGAAGAGTTAGCTATAGTAAATGGGTCTTTCCAGTTACCAGACAGGCCACCATATTCTCCCAGGTTAAAGAATGTCATCAAAAAGCTATTAATCTCTGATCCTCAAAAGAGACCAAATATCTATCATCTTTTAGAGGAAATTTGCAAGATGAGAAATGTTCCCGTCCCGATAGAAAACTTTTACAAGCAGCGGAAAGGCACATCTCAACCTGATGTTAGTGTTCCTAATGTTCTCAGCGCATCCACTACTTCTCAAATTGCTCCCACGAATCCTATATCCTCCAGGCCGTCTTCTGAGAGGAGATCTAATGACCCCTTTGCCAAGTTGGATAAAGGTCGTTTTGGCAGCAACTCTGAGGCTAATTTGACTTCTCACAAGCATCATCACAATAATCACAAAAGTATTGGTTCCCAAGGGTCTAAGTTTTCGGGAGCGTCATCATCTTCCTCATCTTCATCGGAGTCCGTTCCATCTCTTCCACCTCGTAGGCCGTTAAGACCCGTTAGTTTATACGCCTCTGACGATTTTTTAAGTTCAAAGATTCCCGATCATGAGAAGCGATCATCACTGGAAGCTGCGAACAGAATTATCGACAGTGTTTCTAAAGAACAAGTCATAGAGTTGTCTCCCGGAACTAAGAATCACATCGACAGCAACGTGGATTTCTTGAGGGGTTTGTCAAAAAATGAGCATTCAAAGTCACGCAGAGCACAACTTACAGGCGAAGGCCTGGGTCACAATAAGCGAAGTAGCATTGGTAGTTTGAAGAACTTACTGACTGGAGGAAGGGATAGAGAGAGGCAAGACAAGTGGTCTTCAAAAGCACCTTCCAGGTCTAGAACTCCATCGTTTGAACACCAATATGGAGACAGGAGCACCAGCTCGGAATCGTTAAATCTCCAACCAGAAGAATCTGCCAAATCTAAGGCTAAAAGGTCTTCTTCCATCCAGAGACGTATCAAAATGCTCATGAATAAACCGGACGAGCCGGCACCTCATACAGCTGAAGGTTATGGCAAATACACTGAACCAGAACGAAAATCCAATAACGGTAACAAAGCTGATAATATTATACGAAATGTCTCAAAGTCACTAGAGAAAGCGAAGACACCTCCAAGGTTAGTCCCTCAAAAGTATTCTACTGTAGAGCCAGCAAAACACACGATGTCATACGCTTCCGGCAAGAAATTGGAGGCTGACAACGGCCATCACCATAAGAAACCGCCTCCAAAGCCCAAGAAGCCAGAACATCTGACGATGTCTTTGAATTTGTCCCAGTCGAAAAAAGTGCATAACAACAGCGATGTTTGGGATGAATTCGAAGAAATAACCGATAAAGACTTGACAGATCTACAAATAGACTTCCATAAGAGGTTTCCTAGTGCTCTTTAGAGACATTACTATGATCTGTATAGTGAAGTAGCATAAGACCTTCCTCCCTAAAATAGCGTACATTACACAAATTAGGAAATCATATCCTCATTCGGTCATCGATTTTTCCGATTTCCTGATAAACCTCACACACTCGTTGAACAATCTAGTACGGTTACTCTGTTAACAAGCACTTTACGGGGACTTCACCAGTAATAGCGATCTTCTGACAAGAGCTCAGTATTCCATTGGCGTATACATAGAACATCTGGAGGATAATGCGGCATGGATTCCAAGATGAGTACACGTCTCAGCAGTACATGGATATGTTGGCTAATACTTTTTACATCTATTATGACGACAAAAGACATGAGACTGCGGGAAATCCGACCACAGAAGAGGAGAAGGAAAAGAATTACAAGAAGTATCAACCCATTGTTGATTGGAAAATCATGAAAGACCGACAAAAGACGGTTAGTGCAGCCATTGTGCTCTGTCTGAACATTGGTGTTGACCCTCCTGATATCCTGAAGACTCAGCCTTCGGCTAAAACAGAGGCTTGGGTCGACCCTTTGTCGTTTACAGATAACAAAAAAGCAATTGAATCCATAGGTAGAGCGTTGCAGACACAGTATGAAACTTTATCGTTGAGGACTCGGTACAAACAATCACTGGATCCATGCGTTGAAGACGTAAAGAGGTTCTGCAACACTCTTAGAAAGACGGCCAAAGATGAGCGTATTTTATTTCATTACAACGGGCACGGTGTTCCTCAACCTACGCAGAGCGGAGAAATATGGGTTTTCAACAGAGGATACACTCAGTACATCCCTATATCATTGTACGACTTGCAGACATGGTTAGGGGCCCCTTGCATTTTTGTCTACGATTGCTCTTCTGCTGGAAACATAGTGACCAACTTTAAAAAGTTTGTTCAGAAAAGAATTGACGACGATAACGACGGCAACCATGACGTCAGCGCTCCTTCGCCCACTACTGCCTACATTGATTGTATCCAGCTAGCTGCATGTAGATCCAACGAGGTTCTACCTATGAATCCAGACCTTCCAGCCGATTTGTTTACGTGCTGTTTGACATGCCCAATCGAAATCAGCGTGAAATGGTTTCTTTTACAGTCTCCTTTGAAATTTCATGGGTACTACGACCTTTTGTTGGACCAGAATGGCCAAATACAAATTCCAGGTAAACTCACAGATCGAAGGACCCCACTTGGTGAATTGAATTGGATATTTACAGCAATAACTGATACAATAGCATGGTCTAGCCTTCCAAGGGCTGTGTTTAAAAAACTTTTCCGTCAAGATTTGATGGTTGCTGCACTGTTCAGAAATTTTCTATTAGCAAAAAAAATTATGACAGCAAACGGTTGCAATCCTATTTCAGATCCACCATTACCAGATATTGCAGACCACACAATGTGGGACTCTTGGGATCTTGCTATTGATCAGGTCTTGTCACAGTTGGTGAAGAACCACGAGAAACTATCAAGAGATCCCACTGCTTCAACTAACGCACTAGTAAGGGCAGACTCTTCCTCTGTCGTACCAACACCAGTCTCTACTTTATCATTACCAGACTCCCAAGACGGGAATCAGACACCCCAAAAGCCTTCAGCCCCAGTACCAAGTCAATCGCAAGATCAAATAATTAATAATTATCAGCATTCCACATTTTTTGAACATCACTTGACTGCTTTCGAGATTTGGTTAAAGTATGGGTCCAGTTCTAAAGATCCGCCAGACCAACTGCCAATCGTTCTTCAGGTGTTACTATCTCAAGTTCACAGACTGAGGGCTTTGATTTTACTTTCCAGATTTCTGGATCTAGGTCCCTGGGCAGTCTATTTAGCTTTGTCTATTGGTATTTTCCCCTACATTTTGAAGCTTTTGCAGAGTCCGGCTCAAGAACTCAAGCCTGTGTTGACTTTCATTTGGGCCAGGATAATGTCAATTGATCACAAGAATACTCAACAAGAATTATGCAAAGATAAAGGTTATAACTACTTTATACAAATTTTGATGGCTCCAAAACCTACAACTGCTGTTAGCGGAAACCGCTTTTTGGTCAACGATGTCAATTATGAGGAACATAAAGCGATGTCTGCTTTCATTCTTTCCCTATTTGTGAAGGACTACAAACCGGGCCAGCGTCTTTGTTTTAGTTCCGACCTTGTGGGCACATGTTTGTATTACCTTGAGAAGTCAGGACACCCTCTACTGAGGCAATGGTGTGCACTTTTAACTGGCCAATTGTGGGCCAATTATCCGGATGGACGATGGATTTCTTATAAGGATGGTCACGTCGAGCGTTTAACCAAACTTCTAAACGATCCCATTCCAGAGGTGAGAGCTTCAATTGTGATTTCACTGACCAACTTTCTATCAACAATATCCGATGATGAGGAGCCATCTACCATGATGATGGGTAAAGAAGAATTGAACCAGCAAGAAGTCAAAGTTGCGTTGTCGATGCTTTTCCTATTGGCTGATGGATCACCTATTGTTCGTCGAGAGGTCGTGGTGTTCTTTTCTAAATTTGTCATGAAGTACATCCAGTTTTTTATTGTTAGTGCTTGTGGGCAATTAGAAGAAGAGATAACTCTAATCGATGACCCAAGCATGATTGACGACGTTAGAAGAAGAAGCATCAATTACGGAACTATTTACAGTTCTGTATTTAAAACGCTATTGATTTTGAGTTCCGATCCCGACGATGGAGTGAAAGATTACGCTCAAATTCTGGTAGACTATATTATGATCAAACTAAATCAAAGTCCGCTTGGTGAGATAGTCTGTGACATGGAACAATATTTATTACAAAGAAGTTCCACCAACGATACGACTCAACTTAAATCAGATCAAGCCAGTTTGAATGGATTAGGTATGGCATCTAATGGGAACCAAATTAAGATACATAAGACGAGAGATTCCAGCCATCCTCAATCAAAGACAGGCACTCGATCACAGTCATTGAAGATAATATCAGACAAGAATTCGACTACCATCACTCCACTATTTGAAGGGACCCAACAGAATGGACACAACCAAAGGTCAGTCTCCAACATGTCAACTGTTTCCCTCTCAGACAGGATGAGTAACCTTGCTTTGGCCTGGCTGCGGAACTTTTCTGGTGCTAATAACAAAAATATTCCAGACCACGACTCTCAATTGGCTCCAGTGAATGTTCCACATCTGTATCTTGGGTATGGTATCGAACCCGTTCCTCCCACGCCTCGGTTTGTGCCTTTGAAGCATTTAAGTCCTATCAGTGATCCAAAAATGCCCTTGCATAGTAGGTTTTTTGAGTACAGTATGGAATACTTCCAAGAACCCCAAATTGGTGTGAATGATGTGGATGAGCCAGGTAGTTATGAGTACACCAGAAGACTTTGGAGAAGGAACCGTAATGAATCGATAATAAACGAGACCCAACCACAGAAGGATCTCGCAATATCCGGAGACTGGAATAACAACATTGCTACCTTCAACAATACCACACAACCAAAACTGTTGAAGTTCACGCAATTTGATAGCTATCTTGTATCTGCCGATGAAAAGGATAACATTACATGTTTCAATTGGGAAAGTAATGAACAACTGTCCAGGTTCTCTAACAACAATCCATTTGGTACTAAAATTACTGACATGAGGTTTATCAATGAAGACGATAATGCAATGTTGTTGACAGGATCTTCAGACGGTGTAGTCAGAATATACAAAAATTTCCAGTCGATGGAAGACATCAGATTGGCCACTGCTTGGAGAGCATTAACTGATCTTCTGCTTACTTCTAGAACTACAGGATTGGTTTCTGAATGGCAGCAGTCCACTGGGTCATTGTTAGTCAGTGGTGACGTGAAAATCATTAGGATATGGGATGCACCTCGTGAGTTGTGTGTCGTCGACATCCCCGCTAGATCTACCAGTTCGATAACTTCTTTGACCTCAGACCAAGTTGCCGGGAATATCTTTGTTGGAGGATTTGGTGACGGTAGTATTCGTGTTTATGATAGAAGACTGGACTCAAGAGATTCGATGGTGAAGATATGGCAAAACAGGGAGTCTAGAGGAATGATCAAGAATATTCATATGCAAAGAGGTGGACATCGGGAGCTCATGAGTGCTTCGAATAATATGGTTAATCTTTGGGATATACGACTAGATAAACCAATAGAGTCGTTTTCCCATAGATCTATTACCACTGCATTAATTCATGAGCATGCTCCGGTTATCCTGACAGCTTCTAAGGTTGTTAATGTTACCACCACCACAGGAGAACGTGTTTCGACTATCCGAGATCCGTCGTCTTATTTGTCTAACAAGACTGCGGGTTATATTTCTTCCATGATGCTACACCCGCATAGAATGATGGTGGCCACTTCACACACCCAGAATTCTCACATCCAGCTGTACAAATGCACAGATAAACTAGTACAGGAACATGATAGTTTTTAGGAGCATCTAACATCTTTGTACAATATGATGTAATAAAATAGCCACACTAGTAGTGTACCAGAATAATAATTTACCCCAGACCGTAAAGAGGTTCCCACCACGTATTTGATCTTCCCGATCATTTTTTTTTTCTCTTTATATAGCATGTTCTCCTCTAACAGTAGCTGTGGCCCAGTTACCGCGCTTGATAGCCTGACTAAGAGGGTTGGTCAGGACCGTACTTTGGGAAATGAACAAGCAGCAAGATTTCGTGAGCAAAACCGAACGCAGGAGAGATCTTTTAGAGCCGAGGCTTCGTTCAATGACACCGCAGCAGCAGAATTCAGCCAGTTTCAAAGTCCACCTGTTCAACGAGACTACTTTCCCTCTGTTGAGCTGATCAAGAAGAACGCTAGATTTGGTGATGCTTGGAACTCAGAGTTTCTTCAACAACAGGAGAATAACAAATGGGTAGAAGATTTTAGGGGACTGAACTTGGAGCATTCCCGCATAGAACAAGAACAGAGATATCACAGCATGAATCCGAGAATGCACACACAAGCAGAGGCTTCAAGTGCAAGTGCTTGGACCCAGGAGTTCAATCATTTACAGCATAGCAAAGAGGTGGAATACGAGATGAGAATTCAGGACACCCAGAAGCTTGTGGATGCGCCGGCAAGAGACGTATTCAGGATGGTAAATTTGAATACTCAGCAGCAAAACCAGAATATGATTGAAAGCCAAACGCAACTTCAGATCCAGAATCAAAATCTAACTAACCTTGCATTTGAAAGACAATTTGAAAGTGTACAAAATGAGATTGACAGCATGTCAGTGTCCTCTGACACTGAACAAACGGAGCAGCAGAAGGAACTGGAGAAAGAAGATATAAATAATGACATAGAGGCCTTGAAGTTTGCCCAGATTGCACAACAGGTGTTTAATCAAATGAACAACGTGGACTCTAATGTTTCGCAAAAAACCGAGGATAAGTTCAAACAGTCAAACTTCTTTAGATTAATGGATAAGGTTGCTCAGAGGGAAGTCCAAATCAACAACGACGGAGACAGATTCATAGATAAGAGTGGCAACGACATCAGAGACTATTTACCAGATCCTTTAACCGATTTGAGGTAAGTAAATTTTATTTTAGGGTTAGTTCTTAACTGCACCCCATTTATCGTAACTATATAATCCTATAATCGTGAGGATTAAACCGCACCACTGCACGCTGTTCAATTTTGTAGCCTCCCAGAAAATAGAAAAACCAATGATGGTAATCCTTTTCATAATGTTTGCAATAGAGTAGTTGATAGGACTGATCATGCCCAATATTTGAAAGGCCACCAGTGACTGACAAAAATGAGAGAAACCGTTCAATATCAACAGAAACAAAAGACTTGGAGTTAACTGAAATAGTGAAAGAGTACTTTGCTGAACAAAAACGTTAAATTCCAGAATCAAGTATAACGGGAACGTCAACGAAAAGCCAATGATCGAGCAAAACAACAAGATAGTTAGTTTATCGAACTTTTCTGGCTTGTTGATTTCCGAGTTCTTGTATTGAGGTAGTATGGCGTCATCGTTGCCCTTGACTTTCATGTCTGAGTCTCTGTTGAATTGATTTTCCTTGAAGGTCAGGGCTTTCTTGGCAAATATGTTTTGGGAGACAAAAATTAACATGGAGATAAATGCAAAAAGGCATCCTTGAAAAAATAGGTCATTGTCTATTGAAAGGTTGTTCTTCAAACAACTGAGCATGACTCCGGACACTAATGGGGCCAATGTTAAATATGTTTTGAGTGGATAATGCTTGCGGAAAACGAATCGATATGTGACAACCGTAACAATAGGAGAGAGTGCCTTGATTGTGTGCACCAGGGATACTGGGATGATAGAGGTTGCTTTATGACCGGTGATATGACCTAAGAATTGGAACATACCCATGGGTATAGTGGTCGATAGAATAGCCCGCTTGATAGTGAAAAATGAGCCCCTCAGAGTGAAAGAAGCAGAGTCAATGTCTTTTGGAAATGTACCTGGAGGAAATCGTTTGAGGAGCTTGGAGGACTCTTTGAACACTTGGGAGTCATGCTTGTGAACAACGATTACCGTGAGTAGGCAAAACAATGCGTTCAGTAGAAATTGAAACTCGGTCAGGGTTACTGGATAGGAAAACTGTCTCAGTATCTGCTTTGTGCTATTGTTGCTGACAACGGAACTGAAATACCAAAGAAAGCACATTCCGCAGAGCTTGAAGTTAACGTATGGAAGAAGATTCCGCAGTTTGTAACCAATGCTGGAATTCAAGTCCGGACTCGAATTTGAAAGAGTCTTCCTGACTTCGAAGTCAGACTCATGATTATAGGTAGGGCCATTAGGTGGTTCAGTAGGCGCTCTATGCTGAAAATGGGTGGAACTGAGCAAGATTCTGGAGTTGCCCTTCCCGTTGTGATTTAGACTTGAACCCGAATAAGCAACCGGATTCTGCGTTATAATCATCACCGCAACTCAATATAATTTTCCGTCGAGGGCTTTGAAGCGAATGACAAGGCGAATTTACCTGGGAACGAAGGAATGGAATACGATATTTGAGCACTTGAAATGGCTGAGTTCTAACTTGCTAGTTTTTGCTATGTTAAAAATAAGTTTCTGTAAGAAGTCAAAAGAAACGAGAGAAACACGGAAAATCACAACTACAACTACAACGCGCGAAAAGATTAGATAATGGCTGGGCGCGTTCACAACCATAGGCTCCTCATCCGGTTTAGTCACATGACCAAGTAAAAAACCACAATTAAATAAATAAATAAATAGATTAGACCTATTAGGAAAGGTCTCTCTCCGTTTTTCTCTTGTGTATCAATGCAAACATATGGATCTATACTATGATGTGAAAGTATTCTGCTTTCTTAGTCGTTCTTGTTTTTTTTCTTTCTTGTCTTGGTTATCGTTAAGCAAATGACAGGTAGCTGTTGGCTTTCTCGTCCTTGATCTTTTCAATCTTGGAACCGAAGCTACCCACACACTTGGCCATAGTAGGAGAAGATTTGGAGATGACATCTGTGAAGTAGAAGTTTTCGATTGGGTTCTTGAGCAGAACTCCCTTGGACTGAATTCCTGGTTTAACCAGAGATTGGAATCCAACCTTGGCGATTTCTTGTGAAACTGGCTCCACAACTTCGTGACGCAAGAGATGAGGAGCAACCTCCGCCAATCGAGATCTCACTTCGTATAGGTTATCGTAAGGTAAAGTGGCATCCAGGTACTCACTGAGGGCTCTGATAATCATCCAGTCCTCTCTAGCAACACCTGGAGGGTTTGTGGCAGCTCTGGTAGACTGCACTCTACCTTCTGTGTTGACGTAGGTGGCAGTCTTTTCCGTGTAAGCAGAACCTGGTAAAATGACATCGGCAAAGGAAGCTCCAAGATCACCATGGTGGCCCTGGTATACAACGAAAGCGTCCTTTGGAATATCTTTGTTGGCGATTTCATCAGCTCCTAACAAGTAGATAAATTTGGCCTTGGTATTGGCAACCTCTGGGGATTGAGTGGTGAATCCGACATCTAGAGCACCAACACGGGAAGCTTCACGGTGCAGCAAGTTAAATCCGTTCCATTCTGGGGTGACAATGTTGGCATTAGAAGTGACAAATTTACCCACAGCAGCGTAAACAGCCTCAGCATCTTGAGTTTCTGTAACTCCAGATCCGATGATAATCAGAGGCTTAGAAGCTTCAGATAATTTCTTTCCTACTTCACCGGTGAGAGCCTTTTCCAAAGCACTGACATCGGTACCGACATGGTTCAACTCGAATGTGGAGTCAAATTCCTCACCAACGTGGTGGACTTCAAGGTCAGAGCGCAACCACACCTTTCTAATTCTTGCATTCAAGACTGCAGCTTCATGTCTTGGGTTAGTACCGACCAACAATATCTGGTCAGCCTCTTCAATATTGTCTATAGTAGAGTTGAAGATGTAGTTAGATCTGAAGTCGGCTCCATGAGCTGGAGGGACAGTTGTTGCGTCTCCATCAGTGGATACATTCTCAGAACCTAATTTGTTGACTAAATCTTTCAGAGCTACCATTGATTCCAAGTCTGTCAAGGATCCAACGATAGCCTTAAGCTCGTTCTCCTTTGGTTGAACCTTCTGATAACCTTCAGCAATTGTTGCCAAAGCCTCTTCCCAAGTAGCATCAACAAAGGTGTTTCCTTGTCTGATCAATGGCTTGGTCAGACGTTGAGTTTTCAAACCGTCACAAGCGAATCTGGTCTTGTCACTGATCCACTCCTCGTTAATCTCGTCATTCAATCGAGGCAAGACTCTCATAACTTCGATACCTCTGGTGTCTACACGAACATTGGAACCCAAGGCATCGTGAACATCAATGGTTTCAGTTCTCTTAAGCTCCCAAGGTCTAGCTCTGAAAGCATAAGGCTTGGAAGTCAATGCACCCACAGGACACAAGTCGATGACGTTAGCAGACAACTCGGAGTTAACGTTTCTCTCGACATAGGTACCAATTTGCATGTCGTTACCACGTCCTGATGTTCCAAACTCTGGAGCTCCAGCAACATCGTTGAGGAATCTAACACATCTTGTACAGTGGATACAACGGTTCATGGAGGTTTTGATCAGAGGTCCAATGGCCTTGTTCTCGACAGCTCTCTTACCCACAATTTCGTGGAAACGACCACGGTCACTACCGTATCTCAAAGACTGCTCTTGTAAATCACACTCACCACCTTGGTCACACACAGGGCAATCCAAGGGATGGTTCTCCAACAACATCTCAGTAACACCTTCTCTGGCCTTTTTGATCTTAGGCGTGTTAGTGAGGACGCTCATACCCTGCTGAACAGGCATGGCACAAGAAGCTGCTAGTTTGGGGGATCTCTCTATTTCAACCAGACACATACGACAGTTACCTGCCACAGCTAGCTTTTCATGGTAACAGTATCTAGGAATGGTGACACCAGCCTTCTCTGCTGCCTGAATAATGGAAGAGCCGGCTTCTATAGATACCTTTACACCATCGACTGTCAATTCGACCTCCTTCAGTTGTCTTCTGCTAGTACTGAAGAGACGGGCCGTTGGAATTCTACCTATTGATCTTTTCACTGAAAGCATTCTCGTTAAGCAATTAACAAACCAATTAGAGAATCCGAAATAGAATGAAAAGTGATGGTCTATCTATCTTTTGTATTCTTCTCCTCCAGATACTCGGATCTAACTCTGAACAAAAGGTTGGTATTGGTTTTTCTGATTACTGCTCAAATTGTTGGCTTCTGATTGGAGTCGAGAATTTGGTTGACGCACGTCTACGTTTAGGGATACACTACTATTATTGCACTGGTTTTTTTACTATGTTACATAAGCATGAGGGAGGAAAAAAACTGGGGGTATGTGGGGGAGAAATGAAATGTTCACTCATTTAGAGGGTGGAAGTTCGTAGTTCAATTTTTCACCCATAAATCCTCCTGATTCCTTCTTTTGAGACAGAACTTGGTATAGTGGCTTGTCGCTGTTATCTTCGTCGGTTTCGTCTACGGTTTCGTGTTTCATTCTTGGAATTTCATTGCCAACAGATTGGATTGGAATGCTATCAGGTGGTGCCTCCTCGTAACTTGGGATGTCTTGTTTGTCCTCCTCTTCTTCCTCGTCCTCATCCTCTTCTTCCTCCTCACTATCCGGATGTATACTACCCCACAATTCTCTCTCAACTGGGGGTCCCAAATTCTTTACTATTGGCTCCTTAAATACACCATCTGTATCCATATTAGGATAGGATGGTGGTGGTCCCAGCTTTGCCATTTGAGCAATCCACGGAGGCTTCTCATGATTGGCTATTCCCAAGGCAGTCTTCAATCGAGAAGACACCTTGCCAGGTACAAAATTCTCAAATTCGATAGTTTCGGAGCCTCTACCTTCGTAGTAGACATCTCCAAAAGCCAACATGGGAGGTTTGGTTTGGAACTTTGTAAATGCATCATGTAAACGTTGAAAGTCAATATCCAACTTGCCCATCTTGGGTTGTACTCTGTCTCTCGTTCTTTGTTTCAGCGTGGAGTCATCCTCCTGAGATACATCTCTCATTTCCATTATACCGGTGTCACGAATGAAATCTGGCAATCGGAAGGGAGGTCTATCATACGCCCTCTTAGAAGATAGGTAATCTCTTTTGGATTGCCAGTGTGCTGGGACTTTAACTGCACGCAGTAGACATTTCAAGTAGACATTCAGAGTAGCATCTTCAGCATTAGCATCGTACCATTCGACCAAGTCTGGCTTGGAAGCGTACTTTTTCAGCTCAGTTAAAGATATTCCGTGGAGTTTCTTCTTTTCTTTCTTTGATAGATGTGACTGTGTTTGGGCTTCTTCCTTATCGGACTCGACTTCCTCATCTGAAGAGCTGCTATATATGATATTGTCTTTTCTAGGCTCCAAAGCGGTGGGCTCCGGACTCAGTTTCTCTTCATTCGGGATAAACTTTGCAAATATATTCTGAAATTCCTGGGCAACAGATCCCTCCAGCCCAGCAATATCTGGTTGAACTATGGTTATTTCATCATTTTCATTATCGTTATCAGAAGCTACGGGGTTGACATGAGCTTTTCTGGGCTCTGAGTTACTTTCCTGACCAGATTCCCCTTCGATCTTTCTCTGTTTAGCACGCTGTCGCCTTAGCTGGTTCTTGGATCTCTTGGCCATGGTATCTAATGGAACATCAAGCAGGAAAAACTAGCTTGACTGTTGAAGATTGTCAGTGTCTAGCCACGTGACCAAGATAGTATTATGTCAGCAAGTCTCCACGAGTAGATCAAATGAAATTCTCTAGATAGGAATGATGAAACAGTTTGAGGGACGAGGTCTGTCTTTGTGAATGCGTATGGTTCTGAGTGCTTACTATGCAGAATTATCATTCTAGGCCTTATTTAATTAGGGTATGCGTTATGCACTGGGGAGCTAGGCAGTTCATTAGATCACTGGGTTGCATTTTAAGTTGTTAATTATCAGTAAACGTACAGCATTCAATGTCTAGTTGGTTCAAAGTGCCAGTTAGTACGCCTCATTACAATTCTACAGTAATGGTCGTGAGATGGTACACTATCATTGAGGCCGTAGAGGGAATACAGCTCACCCTCGTATTTAAAACTCTTACCACAAAACCCTTATCCATCGGAAACTAATTAGTCTGTGTGATTGCCACAATTTAATTAGTCTCGGCCAGTTTCTTTTCCAATAACCAAGATCATAAGGAATTGTGTTCCGCCAATACCCACGGTGACTCGTGTTATGACTCACATGGTACGAAAAGTCAAGCGATGGTGCTCTTCACTATGGTGCCAACTCCAAAGCTCCATCTCCTCTAGAGACATGGCCTTCGTTCATCACCAACTGGGTCTAAGTGTAGAAATCATGATCTAGGCGCGTCGGGCTTTTCTTTTTCTTACTTTCCGTTTATCATGAGCCTCGCTGTCTCGATTTCAATACTAAATAGGAAGGAGGATACTTGCACTTCTGGTTGCCTATGCAGCGAGGTATTGTTACTGGAAACTAGTTCACTTTCCACGTGAGGCTTGAAGTGAATCCCGGTGCACGGAGAAGATGGACTTTGGTAGGATTAGATTGTCATAACAACTAATATCAACTGGTGAGTTGCCACGATAGATCGGGCCAAGAAAACTTCTTTGCCTATTTCTGTCATCTTTACGCGATAGTCCTCAGTGATGCGTTGACTCAGATCAGATAGCGTGGGTTTGCAAGATAATTAATCTTAAGAGGCTGCACCAATTAATAACTCTCTCCTCCGCCTTCCTGATAGCGCTATTTATCTCGTCTTCCAGCCTACTTCCATTTCTGTGGTTTCTCGGTTCTAGGTCTCCCACTACAAAACTAGATTTAAAGGGAAACAGCCATGTAACGTCCCATATTGACTCGTATAGCGTAGTGCTAAAAATATCTCATCTAACTAAAACGGCTGGTCATAATCTAATATTACACTAGATATGTATGCACGACACATTTGTTTGATTAATTTCAATGTTCGCTAAGCATACCGAACGCTCTGCTGTTCTGGGCCTTGCGTCCCTTCACGATTGTCCTGCTCTCCCAAAGCGGCAATTCGCCACGACTACATACGTGTTGGGGCTCAAAGAAGAAAAACGCAACACGGGTTGATTATCCTTCGCATATACCGCGATGAAACCCGTCTCTTTGGGACGTGCCTGGCTGTACCACACGGATCAACCATTGTTTCATATCTTTTAAATCCTCTCCCTCTCCCTATCCTTTATTGCATACTACCAGAATGAACTTGTCGGTTATCACCTTGCTCTTCACGACGCTCTGCAGTGCGTCTCCGTTCTCAAAGAAAGACTTCATATGGGATTACTCGAGTGAAAAGATCAAGGGTGTCAACCTTGGTGGATGGCTCGTTCTAGAGCCCTATATCACTCCTTCGCTCTTTGAAGCTTTTGGCGACGACATCCCAGTAGATGAGTACCGTTACACAGAAAGACTGGGTAAAGAACTGGCCCTGGATAAACTACAACAGCATTGGGCCACGTGGTACGAGGAAAAAGACTTTGAAGACATTGCATCCTATGGGCTTAATTTTGTACGCATACCAATTGGTTATTGGGCTTTCCAGTTGCTGGACGATGATCCTTATGTTCAAGGCCAGGAAGAGTATCTCGACAAGGCTCTGGAGTGGAGTAGAAAGCACGGTTTGAAAGCTTGGATCGATCTCCATGGAGCCCCAGGATCTCAGAACGGGTTTGACAACTCCGGTAAGAGAGACAGTTGGGATTTTCAAAACGGCAACAACGTTCAAGTGACCTTGGACGTTTTAGATTACATTTCAAAGAAGTATGGTTGTGCAGATTATTATGATGTGGTTGTGGGGATCCAACTCGTGAACGAACCCCTGGGACCTATCCTAGATATGGACAATCTGAGACAGTTCTATAGCGATGGCTATAATTTGGTCAGAGAAGTGGGCAGCAACTTTGTTGTGATCCATGATGCATTTTACCAGGAGCCAGAATACTGGGGAGACGATTTCAAGGCAGAGCATGGCTACTGGAATGTGGTGCTAGATCACCACCACTACCAGGTGTTTGACGCAGGAGAATTGCAGAGAAGCATTGACGAACATGTTGAGGTCGCCTGCGATTGGGGTAAAGCAGCCAACCAAGAGTACCATTGGAACCTCTGTGGTGAATGGTCAGCAGCATTGACCGACTGCACACCTTGGTTGAATGGTGTTGGAAAGGGCACGAGGTATGAGGGCCAACTCGATGGCTCTCCTTGGATCGGCACCTGTGAGCATAGTCAGGATGCCTCTCAATTGAGCCCTGAACGTATCTCTGAATACAGAAGATATGTAGAAGCCCAACTGGACGCTTTCTTGCATGGAAAGAGTGCAGGGTTTATTTTCTGGTGCTTTAAAACTGAGGCCAGTCTAGAATGGGATTTCAAAAGACTAGTCAATGCCGGCATTATGCCTCAGCCTTTGGACGACAGACATTACCCCAACCAATGTGGGTTCTAAATACCTTTTTTCGCGAATTGAATTTCTTTCAGGCCTGTTTCAGTTGGAGGTATCAGCAGAATACCATCAACCAACGATGCAAGCAATTCTGCCTTTCTATTTTACTTACATAGCACCATTTAGGTCTGTCTGAATATGTGAAACCTAAATCTCTCCGTAGATAGTGCGTATTTATATTCACCATTAAAACTATTCGCTGATCTTTTTCACTTGCTTTTATCACTACCCTAACTTACGGGGGAGCCTCCTCGGTGGCACAGTGAAATACCTCTCCTATTGTTCCTCCACTAATCGCAGAGAAACCTCCGGGCGGGGAGTTTGGCTGGGGTAGCTCATCTGTTAAACCATAACGCAGATGTCCCGAGGGGGCTCATCTCCCCGGAGATAGAATCTTGACAGTCTTCAGTCTTCCCTTTCCGGACGCTACCGTACGCGCGCCCTTAGGACCGTCTCACCTCGGTCTTCAACGGCTCCATTGAATATTGCTACTGCCACCAAAATCTGCACTTTCTCACTTACTTTAACACTACCCCTAACTTAACTAACAGAAAATGGTGACTTCCCTCGTCAAATCAATTGCGTTTCCCACAGGACAAAAGTACGAGCAACCAATTGGGCTCTACATCAATGGTGAATGGTGCAAATCAAACGATACCTTCGATACTATTAACCCATCCAATGGAGAAGTGATTACCTCGGTTTACGCTGCCCAAGAGAGCGATGTAGACAATGCTGTTGCAAGTGCCCGAAAAGCATTCAAGAGCTGGAAAAA
Organism: Komagataella populi; assembly: GCA_023212995.1. NCBI lineage: Eukaryota > Fungi > Ascomycota > Pichiomycetes > Pichiales > Pichiaceae > Komagataella > Komagataella populi. The sequence continues at coordinate 620,311 of JAKWAY010000002.1, read as the reverse complement.
GGTGACAGGAGAAGAACGCGGAGTGTTGATGAATCGGTTGGCCGACCTCTTGGAAAAGGATGCTGAAACGGTAGCAGGAATTGAGGCTTTGGACGCTGGTAAACCCCAGTTCTCTAACGCTCTTGCTGACATAGAAGGGTCCGTTAGCATTTTGCGATACTGTGCAGGCTGGGCAGATAAAATATACGGCAACGTAATTCCCTCTGTTCCAGACAAACTTCTGACTTCAAACAGGATCCCCTACGGTGTCGTCTGTCAAATAGTTCCTTGGAACTATCCGCTGAATATGGCAATGTGGAAAATTGCCCCCGCATTGTGTGCTGGAAATTGTATCGTCATCAAGTCTTCAGAATCTTCGCCTCTATCGTTGCTATACTTTGCTGAACTAGTGGATAAAGCTGGGTTCCCTCCTGGTGTTCTCAACATCATCAGTGGGCTTGGGCCAGTAGCAGGTTCTCGAATGGCTAGCCATCCTGATGTAGATAAGATCGCTTTTACGGGATCCACAAAGGTCGGCAGAGAGATCCAAAAGCTAGCCTCTTCAAACCTCAAAACAGTCACTCTGGAATGCGGTGGCAAGTCTCCGTTGTTAGTGTTTGAAGATGCCAAATTAGACCAGGCAATTTATTGGGCAGCGTTTGGAATAATGTACAACACGGGTCAAATTTGCACAGCAAATTCTCGTGTGTTGGTGCAGGATACAATCTATGACGAGTTTATACAGAAATTCAAGGCTCATGTGAAGGAAAACTGGTTTATTGGCTCTCCATTTGACAAGAAATCCACCATGGGCCCCGTGATCAATAAATCTCAGTATGAGAAAGTTCGACATTACATCCAAAAGGGAAAGGATGAGGGTGCAAAATTAATTATGGGAGATGAATCGATTACTTTTGACACTGGTTATTGGATACATCCAACTGTTTTTGCTGATTGCACTCAGGATATGTCGATTGTAAAAGATGAAATCTTTGGCCCTGTCGTTGCAATCAGTAAGTTCCATTCTAAGGAAGAGGCAATTGAGCTTGCAAACGAAACTGAATACGGCCTAGCAGCTATGGTTTTCTCCAAGGATCTTGTCACAGCCAATACTGTTGCCAAGGAGTTGGAAGCTGGAACTGTATACATCAATTCTTCAAACGATGATAATATTCGTGTTCCATTTGGCGGATTCAAAATGAGTGGTACTGGCAGTGAGTTAGGAATGGAGGGAGTCTTGGCTTACACCAAAGTAAAGGCCATCCACACTAATCTTAGTAGAGATTAACGAAAATAGTTACATACCTTTCTTCCTTCTGTATCTTTTCCACTCTTCCATAGTTTCATTAGCAGCTTTCCAATTGCGTGTTACGCTTTCGAGTTCTCTTTGGAGAAGGTCAACTTGTGCTTCCCTCTCGTCTAGCTGTTGTTTGAGACTATTTCTAGAGCTCAGTGCAGAGTCCCCAGATTCTTCTGTCAATTCGAAAGCAGTTCCCAAAGAACTATATAGTTCATTCATTTGGGAAGAAAACTGTCTAAGAATATTCTCTGATTCTGTTTTTGATAGCTGTAAAGCTTTCACCAATTCCTCTTTCGTCTCATGAGCAGTAGAAGCAGACCCAGGAGGAGAATTTATCTCCAATGGAGTCAATTGGGTATACTCTTGTTTCAGTTCGTAAGACACTCTATCTTGGCTCACAACTTTTGATATAAACCTTACCAAGTTCTTGATGAAATTGTTGTATATGGTCAAGTACCGTGTTTTCGAATTATTATCCTGGATCAGCGAGTAGATAATATCATACAAATCTGAGAGCAAAGCCATGGTCTCTTTCTGTTGTACAGGGGTCTTCTCTATTGGGGTTAATTTTTGAGTTTCTTCCAGAGATTCGCCGGTTCTCTGTCTTTTCTTTGGCTGATCATCGGGCATGATAGGAACGCTATATAAGGAGAACACCTTCCCCTTGATTCCCAGTTGTTTGGCTACTAGCTTTTTCTGGAGTTGGTCAATCTGAAGATCTTTCCGCCTAAATTCTGCAGTACTTGATTGAAGCAGCGTCTGTAGTTGTGACTTGATCTTGTTGTGTTGTTTGACGTTAGTCTGCATTGAAACTGTTAACGTATCGATCTGCGTGGTTAATTGATGAATATGCCTCTCTTGAGCTGCAGATTTAGCCTCTAGCGTCGCAACACGTTTCTTCAAGAGAGACTGTTCCGTTTTCAAGGATTCCACCACGTGTAGATGGTCTTTCTCCCGTAATAGAAGATCGTCTCTGATTGTTCTGCTATTGTCTATGGACTCCAAAAGCTGTTCAATGACCCGAGCCGTCTTCTGATTTCTCACAGAATCGTTATCATCAAAAATCACTCCTTCAGAGAGATACCCCCGGTCTATCAAAGACTGGTTGAGTTTCCGGTAGGCGGAGAGTTCTGACATTAGACAGCGATGGTTTTGCGTGAATCTGAGAAATCCATATCTACAAGTGAGAAATCTAAACAGAGAGAAAATACATAACAGAACACAACGCCTACCGGGTACTAGGAGAGGAAACAAGGCAAAAGAAAAGAAGAGAATGCCGGGACATCTAACCAGAGCCAGCGTACTTAATAGTCGTACCCTCCATTACTAGAATATGGATATCTACACCACCTAAGTGAATGCTTGAACTGAAAAAACTGAAACTTCACCTTTGCTGGGAGAAATTCAATCATTAACTCGACGCTTTCAACAGTTGTTAATCATGCATCAATTGCGTATCTTCTTTCTAATATCATTAGATCTTGTGGTCTATAATTTTTAATGATGAACAGTCTCTTCCTCTGGGAAAACAAACCAGTCTTCAGTTACATCGGAAACGGACTCAGATGGAGCAGTCTGGACAGTCTCAACATCTGAAGTCTCGTACTCTTGCAAAGCCTCAGCGGTCTCTCCTTCCAGAGTTGGAACCTTTGGAGAAGCTGGCTTGGCCCATGGCTTGGTAGCACCTTCGGCATCAGCAGCGGAAAGAGGAGTGGGCTTGAATCCCTTCAGCTCCTTGACATACAAGTCTGAAATCAGGTCTTTAAGGCATTTGTTAGTACTCATTCATCGTGTCTGGTTCGGATACGTTTTTTTTCACTCCTTGAGGATATACTTACTTCTTCTGGCTGGGGCAGCAGAGAAAGCTCTGACTTGAGTTCTCAGGGCCTACGGGTGTTAGCTTCGTCAAACATGGAAAAAATCACAGAATTGAGTGGCAAAGCCTACTTACGGATGATCTGATAACGGCGAACATTGTGTGTATGTGTCTAAGGGTTGATTTAGATGAGAGTTTCTCTCCCTGAGCTGGACATTTCGAGCGATTTCGTTGGTTGGCAAGAAGACGGGTAACGCACATTTATTGTGCGGCACACTACTAAAAGATACTCTCAGGCTGAGAAAAGGGGAGTGGAGAGAAGATGGAGATCAAGAATGGCCAAGTATTATTGCGAATATTGCAAGTGTACGTGCGATCCCGTATTGATTGTTGTTTACAGAGAGGCATCCACTAACAAACTTAGCGTACTTGACTCATGACTCTTTGAGCGTGAGGAAATCCCATTTGATTGGACGGAACCATCTCAGAAAGTACTGTGATTACTATGAAGGTAAGTACCGGTTTATTGCCCTCCACGGGCGCTCTTATCCTCAATTTGAAAAGATTACTAACAAAACTCTAGAAAAGGCCAAAGACCTTGGAATTTGGGATTCCAATGATCTACCATATGAAATAACCGAAACAGATCTCTACTCCAATATCCCTGGTAGACCGATGCCCGAATACACTCCTTTGGAAACATTCCCGCCCCCACCAAGCCTTCCAAACCTACCAAATCCACCACCAGCCATCTACCACTACAATACCACAGACGAGAAAGAACTCATAGCGTCAGTTATGAGAGAATACCAACACAGAAACACTATCAAGTAACCATATAACACGAAAAACCCCTTACGTAATAATAGCAACTTTATGACAAATCATTCCATTTTTTTCTATACGAGCGTGCGCTGCGCAAATCATTTCCTTTGGAAGGCAAGGGAAAGACAACAAATTTTTTCTTCCACTATACAAACATTGAATCATGTCTACTGAACCCACATTTAAATTGGTCCTTGTCGGTGATGGTGGTACCGGTAAAGTAAGTTAAAATATCTAATTGATGCGTAGCGCTTCCCGGCGCCTGATTTGTCCTACGATTACTAACAATTAACAGACCACCTTCGTTAAGAGACATCTTACTGGAGAGTTCCGTAAGAAGTACATTGCTACTTTGGGAGTCGAAGTTCATCCCTTGTCATTCCACACTAACTGTGGTCCTATCACATTCAACGTTTGGGACACTGCTGGACAAGAGAAGTTTGGTGGACTGAGAGATGGTTATTACATTAACGGTGACTGTGGTATCATTATGTTCGACGTCACATCAAGAATCACCTACAAGAACGTTCCAAACTGGCACCGTGACCTGGTCAGAGTCTGCGAGAACATTCCTATCGTGCTTTGTGGTAACAAGGTTGACGTCAAGGAGAGAAAGGTCAAGGCTAAGACTATCACTTTCCACAGAAAGAAGAACTTGCAATACTTTGACATTTCTGCCAAGTCTAACTACAACTTTGAGAAGCCATTCTTGTGGTTGGCCAGAAAGCTGTCCGGTGAGCCACAATTAGAGTTCGTTGCTGCTCCTGACTTGCAAGCTCCAGAGGTCCAAATTGATGCCGAATTGATAAAGAAGTACGAGCAAGAGAATGCCGAGGCTGCTGCTATGCCATTGCCTGACGAAGATGATGCTGACTTGTAAGCTTCCGCTTCTAATACATTGAGAAACCGATATATAGTGCAGGTATCGTAACTTTATTTGTTTGCTGAGGTAAGCTAATATTCCATTGTAGACTTTCGAGGTGGCCAGGGGAGAATCATTGGGTCTGTCGGGTCCTAGTAAAAAAAAAGGTTGACACGTTGAGAAATCAAACTCCTTTGTACTTCCCGATGCTGCCAATTTCGTATGATGCGAGCTCCAAGAAGCTGAAAGTCACTGGTGACTACGGAGACTTAGACTATGATATAAAGCAGCTGAACTCGCTGAGTGGAGAGATTCTGGCCAACAAAGCAGATGTTCCAGCTCCCCCAAGTAAAGAGTCTTTTGACAAGAAATTGTCTCAAATGGCCCAAAAATTGCACGAGTCGGCCGTTTCCAACATAAAAACAGGAAAATATCCCGAGGCTATCAAATTGTTGACGACAGGCCTTGAAATGATTAACAGGAGGCCAAAATACGAGAGTTTTCAAATGACGTTGAGTGAAATGACTATTTTTATTGTCACCAGAGCAGATGCTTACATGATGAATGGAGACATCCAGGGAGCCTTCAATGACGCAGATTTACTGGTGACTCTCCTTCCCTCCATACCAGATAATTACATAAGAAGAGGAGTTGCGCTGTTCAAGATGGGAAGATACGTTGACGCAAAAAACAATTTTGAAAGAGGTCTTGCTTTTGACCCAAATAATGCAAAGCTTAAGAAAGAACTGGAGTTTGTTTTGAGGAAAATTGACCAGGAGAACGGGGAGTTGTAGAGTTGCTAAATAGGTAAGGATAGCTAGACTTATTTTGCGTATTGTAGTGCAATTATGTAGTGCGTTTACTATTATGACTTGCAAACAAAGTTGCAGGTTATTATACGTTGATGCCCAGTAACCGTTCTTCATCAAGTTATGCGTATATGTAGCTATCCATGCAGTCCTGTAGTTGTAACTCCTCCCTGGGTATTTCCCTGGGTATTAGCATTTAGTATCCCCCATCGATTAAAATCGCGAGATGTCTATCTACGCCGTTTCACTTTCTTGTATGCCAGGCAATGACAGACTCTGTTAACTCTGATGACTCTGACTTGGAGATCTTAGAGGTGACTGAGCTTCCTCCCAAAGTTGATCTGTTAGCCTCCAACCCCAAATTTGATTTCACTACCCCTATAAGTGGTAGCAACGGTTTGGCTCCATCAAGGCGGAAACTTGATGACCAAGGATATTCTAGCTCTTCTGCCCGACTGGAATCTTTAAGGGAGCCATCTGTCCGACCTGCAGTCAGCGCATTTAGCAATGGCAAATCCATCGCTCAATCAGACCCATTTTTGAATAAACAAAACAACGATGTGGAGAACAAGAACGGATTCTCTGAATGGCTCTCCAGGTCCCAGCCGCAATTTCCATTTTCATTTAATAACGAATCCAAGGACTCCAGCAATCAGTCCACCAGCTCCAAATTTGAAGAGATCATTGATTTAACGGAAGATATAGAGATAAATGCGTCTGTTCCAGCATCCACATCTTCTTCTACCCCAGTTCCTACAAGTACGCAAAATCAGAACTCCCTTATAACTAACAGTGGCACGACGGAAGAGGCGCACACCTTCCAAGGAAAAAGACCCCTTCAATCTCATTCAGATGATGAGGATGACGATTTGCAAATCGTTGGATCCAATATTGTGCAACAACCTCAAGGAATCATGCCAGGAACGTTTAATGCTCCTCCCAATATACTACATTTTGACGGTTCAAACCAAAATGAACAAGCCAGGTGGTTAGACCTGCGGATAAAAGATTTATTAGATAGCCTTCACAACCTTAGAGTTCATGCTCAGTCGAACATCATGGAGATCAACAGATTCGTTTCGTCATTGGGTCATTTGAACAGAGAAGTCTCTGAGCTCAATTTGAGATACCAATCGATTGTAAATAGTTCTCAGACGACAGCTAACAACCAGGGATATCTCACGCAGCTTTTGAACAGAATACAGGAACTTACAAATGAAAAGGCGCATATCTTTAGGGAAATGGATACTTCCAAGATGAAGCAGCAAGAGATTCACAGACGAATACATGCCCTTTCTTCAACTATAGACAAGCTGAAGAAGGATCGTGAAAGTATTTTTCGAACAGCTCAAAACGGCGCATATGGTGATGCGAACAACGAAACTTTAGAAGGGCAGTCGTTCATGGATGCAATTCATCGGGCAAATACCTTGGGGTATGCTTCGAACATTTACTCTCGTTCTGATGAAGATAGTGGAAGTCTACAGCGACTTCTTGAAAACATCCAGCCTGACATAGAGGACAAAGACGATGATGACTTGGCAAAAACTCCCAAGGAGTTCAATATTCAACTTTTGAAGCATCAAAGGGTCGGACTGGACTGGTTACTTAGAATGGAAAAATCTACCAACAAAGGAGGGATTTTAGCAGATGCTATGGGTCTCGGGAAAACTATTCAGGCTATCAGTATCATTTATGCAAATAAATGGAAGACACAGGTGGAGGCCGAAGAGGAGGCTAGAATGGAAGCAAAAATAAAATCAGAGAAGGTAAAACCAGAAAAGAATGGAGACACTAATCAAGGCATGACCACAAAATTAGACAAGAAACCTATTCAAGGAGATGAAGGGTATTTTAAAACTACGCTAATAATCGCTCCAGTTTCACTTTTGCATCAGTGGGAATCTGAGATTATGCTCAAGACTAAACCAGAATATAGATTGAAAGTTTTTATTTATCATAAACAAAAAATGTCATCATTTGAAGAGCTTCAACAGTATGATATTGTGCTCACATCATATGGAACTTTATCTTCCCAGATGAAGAAACATTTTGAAGAAGCAATAAAAGATGCAGACTTACAACCCAACTCTTCATCCATACCAGCAGAAGATTCCGGAGGCATTTCCTTCAAGTCACCCTTTTTTGCAAAGGAAACCAAGTTTCTTCGAGTTATACTAGATGAAGCACACAAAATCAAAGGAAAAAATACGATTACTTCTAAGGCTGTTGCTCTAGTCAAATCCAAATACAGATGGTGCTTAACAGGTACACCTCTACAAAATAAAATTGAAGAGCTGTGGCCTCTGCTCCGATTTTTAAGAATCAAGCCTTATTGTGATGAGAAGCGTTTCCGAACTGGAATTGTATTACCCATAAAGAGTTCTATGTCTGGCAAATATGATTCCACAGACAAAAAGATTGCCATGAGAAAACTTCATGCTTTACTTAAAGCAATATTGCTTAAACGAACCAAAGATTCCAAGATTGATGGGCAACCAATTCTTCAGCTACCCAAGAAGCATATCATCGATACTTTCATCGAAATGGAAGCCAAAGAGCTGGAATTCTACAAAGAATTGGAAGGACAGACAGCCAAAAAGGCCGAAGTTATGCTGAATGCCGGTAAGGGACAAGGAAATCATTATTCTGGAATTCTTATCCTGCTGCTAAGGTTGAGACAGACATGTTGTCACCATTTCCTTGTGAAACTATCTGAAATGAAACAAGAAGCCAAACTGAAACAGGAAGTTGCTACCAAAATGCCGCAACTGGCTACGCAACTGTCTCCTGCAGTGGTCAGGAGAATTAACATTGAGGCAGAATCTGGATTCACATGCCCTATATGCTTGGATAACATTATAAATGAGAATGCCTGTATTTTGTACAAATGTGGGCACGTTGTTTGCCAAGATTGTAAAGACGACTTCTTTACCAGCTATCAAGAGACTGAAACCGATGACGGTTTAAAAGTGTCCAAATGTGTGACTTGTCGTTTACCAGTAAATGAAAACAATGTGATCAGTTTCCCTATCTACGACAAGATTGTCAACCAGAATATTCCAGTGATGGAGATAGTGAAAAGTGAATCTCCCATTTTGTCTAAGGTTGAAATGATTCAGCAACTAATCCGAGAAAACGGGGCCGTATTTGAATCATCTGCCAAGATTGATAAAGCTGTGGACATGATACAAGAGCTACTGAGAGACAATCCGGGCGAAAAAATCATAGTGTTCAGTCAATTTACAACGCTTTTTGATGTCATAGAAGTGATACTGAAAGAAAATAATATCAAATGGATTAGATATGATGGGTCTATGTCTCTTGCCTACCGAGATGCTGCTATTCAAGAGTTTTATGAAAGTCAAGAGAAAAATGTAATGTTACTTTCGTTGAAGGCAGGTAATGTTGGATTGACCCTGACCTGTGCTTCCCGTGTCATCATTATGGATCCATTCTGGAACCCATACGTCGAAGACCAGGCCATGGACAGGGCCCATAGGATTGGCCAATTGAGAGAAGTTTTTGTCTATCGAATGTTGATCAAGAACACAGTCGAAGACAGAATTTTAACCATACAGAATAAGAAAAGAGAAATAGTTGAAAATGCTCTGGATAACCAGAGTTTGAATACCATATCCAAACTTGGCAGGAACGAGTTGGCTTACTTATTTGGTATTGGAAACTAATTGAGTACATAGTTTTATTATCTAAGCAATAGATTAGATCTTCGCGTAAGTCATATCTAAGGAGATTGTAATTCCTTTGAATAGTTTAGCTGAAGGTCAGCGTACTTATAGGTTCCTTACGCAATGGACATCTTTAGCACGCGTATTTCAATTCAATGGGGAGAGGACAAGCCAATTGAGAGAACATCCACTTTGGTCATTCAAACTGCGAGTGGCAGGTTCGTTGACTTGAGGCCTTTTCTAGATGAGTATGCTGGTGAAACGAGATTTCCGATGGAATTTTGCAATTTTGGGTCTGCTATTGAGCTAGAGGGATCAAAAAAGCAGTTTACCCAGGAATTGTCTTTGGCCAAGTTTGTTAATGGCAATTATGTGGAAAAGGACGATAGTTTTCCCGACGTTGGAGAGTTTGAAGAATTACCCAATGGAGATTTCAAAGAAGTTGGAAAGATGGCCAATCCCGACAGGGATAACAAGGTTGAACCTTATATTGAAATATGGAGAGATCTGGACCCTTGCAAAGGAGGTCCACAGTTGGAGAAACTTGATGCAAAGACGGCGCCAAATATTCACTTCAGCTATTGTTTTGACCTCAAGTCGGAGACATTCAAGGGTCGTTTTATTCGCTTAGGTGACTGGTTTCAAGGGTTATTAGGGCAACTGAATAGTTCACAGCACACAGATGTCCCAGATGTCCCTCCCTTATCTGCTATTAGGGGATACTATGACTCAAATGGAGACGCTCAGATTTTACTTCAAATAGGAGAGAATGCAAACGATTTCCCACTGAAAAACTACAAGTCATCGCAATTGGAAGTGGGTCAATCAGAACCAGTCAACAAGTTAGTATGGAAATGTATCGAATTGAATTAAGTAAGTATAGTTATATCATGGAACAAATTCGTTAACATTGAACAATTCGTCCATTCTGACGTTGCCCCAAGTTTGAAGGAAGTCGACGTTAGTATTACTGTTCCCGTTATTATTAGTAGTGTTGTGAGTAAAGCTGGAGGTTTTAGTAAAATCATTGGATAAACCTTGTTGCGTTAAAGATTGATTCATTGAGTTAGGAACGAACTGGCCACTTTCTCCAGTCCAGACTGAGATGTTGCTGATCATTGTGTTCGTACGACCAACAAATGGAGTAAATTCCGTTTGAGGAAGTGATAAGAAAGATGTGCTATTATTGATCGCATTGTCGACAATTACATTTGTGTTTCCGCTAGCGTTGCCATTAGCATCGTTTGTGCTTCCAGTTAAGTACGTGGAACCTCCGCTAGTACCATTGTGATTATTCTCGATGTTATTGTTCAGCTGTGAATTGGAGCATTTACCACTAGAGGAACTTTGAGCTTTCATAGGAACTGGATGCACCAAAAGATGGGATAGACCTTTGGGAATAGCATTCCTTTGCAACTGGCCTCTCTTTTCTTTCCTAGCCTTTTCTTCCAGCTCTTCTGCGTCTGTGGCTTTGATGTCAAGTTCTGTAGTGGACGTATAATGTTTTGGAGGCTTTCGCACAACCGCTGGTGGCATCCCTGGCTCTTTGTTATAAATGATTTCCGAAGAGTCAGGACCACATCTGATTTTCAAGTTCCCAATGGTAGCAGCCATGATTTCTTCAAAAGTATCTCTAAAACTAAGGGCAAATTTTGTTCTTTCGGCCATAACATATAACGAAATAGAGCAAGCACGAAGATCATCCATGTGTTGAAACAATGCTGCTGAGATTGTTGGTCTTGTATGTTTTGAATCATCTCCGAGTAACTTTCTTCTCATGTCGTCAGTGTTTCGGGCCAGCCAAAGACAATAGATCAAAGTAACCCCTGCAATGAATGTTGTGTGAACGTGAATGGTGGAATGACCACTAACAGTCTTCTGGTGGTATGTCTTGAAAGACTGGCAAATTTGTGCCGCAGCAGCTTGGCATTCTTGGAAAAGTCTGTCTTCTGGATCTAGAAGTTCCAGGAAAGGCTGAATTAAAGTTCTTACTGACCGGTAGTAGTACGATTGCAATGTTTCGTTTTCTATTCCTTTGGAAAATCCTTGACATTCACGCCTCCATTGTTGCAATTCTTGGAAATATTGTTCGACTTTTGCCAATTGAGTCGATTTGGGAGAGCTTTTGGTATTAATAATGTCCAACTGCTCTACAAATCGAGCTTCCAACCTCCGAATTTTTATAAATTGGTTCAGGACGTTGTTTCCCTTTGACATGGAATCGTCAAACATTGGAAGATCAGAATCCATTTCTGATTCATTCAAGACATACGGTTTGGACAGTGATAGAGTGATGACTTTCTCTAACAAGTAGGCTGACCAAAAACATCTTAGCTGTCTGTCTTTTACGTTGACTGGAATATCAACATATGATTCTTTCTTATGCAATCTCAACTCCATGCAGACACTCATAGCATCTTTAATGACATCAAACAAGCCTGTAGAGTCTTTATCCGTTCGGATTAGATAGAAGACAAGAAGAATCAGTAGCTCCACTCTATGAAGTTTTGATATACTCTTTTGGCATTTGGCTGCATACTTCAAAGCAGCGGAAAAAAACGACGCTGGCCTGGTACCATGATATCTTCCCGTCGTTTTGTGCAAAAGCGCAGAAATGGCACACACAAGAAACATTCTTGCAAGACAAAAATAGAAGTAGCTGATGTTGTTCATGTAACCCTTCAAATTGTTGGAAAAATAAGCATTGTGGAATTCAAAAACTTCCGTTTCGTCCAAGATGGGGAATTTGTACTGTAGCAAAGTGAAAAAAATATCAAAAAGCTGTCTGGAAATGTGCTCATCAATCTGGAAAACAGGATCATGCTTCAAAAATTCTTGCAGGTTGTATCTCTTTATAAAGTCTGCTTCGGACTGGTTTTCAAACGAGTCCAAGTTTAAAATTTTCAAATGATTTCTATCTACTTTGGACGATAAGGCTGACATTGCTGATGTGGTGGGCAGAGGTAATTGAAACTCGGATGTGGAGTTTCCTACAGAGGCGGCAGTTATACCTGCTGCCATTCCATTACTTATGCCGTTTTCAGAGTTGTTCCCGTTTATAGGAACCAAGCTAGATGATTGAGTCCAGGGACCAGTTGGAATAGTTGTTCGTTTTACTGAGTCGTTTGTGTCGACTACAGACTCCAAAAATTGCAGCCGTTTCTCCAGCCATAGCGTATATTCGTCTTTCTCTGGACATTTGCCACCGTATTTTGCGGGCTGAATACATTTCACTTTGGCCTTGAGACAAGCGGTGCAAGCGGGCAAACGATGGTCACATTTTTGCTTCCTTCTTTGACACAGGTAACAAGAGGTAGAACGACCTTTCTTGTCTTTGATTACGATATCAGGAACCTCTAGTTCTTTTTTGATACTCTTCTTTGTAGCTTTAGGCATCCTAATACATTTTTTTGGTACTTTCCTCCGCTATGACTCGGGGGAGAAGTCTGGAGATTATATAAAGGGATCATCAGCGAGGCGCGCATGTCTGAAGACATGCGGCGCAGACTAGTATCTCGTTTTCAGGCTGGGACTTTCGTGGCGGGATCCGGGGTCACGGGTGTCGTTCTCGGAGGGGTAGATCTCACCGGTGATAATGAACGAAGGAGGGGGTGTAGGAGGGACAGAGTAGCAATTCGTTAAAACCTTAGATTACGAATACATAGAGATGGTGGGGTGAAAAGGGGATGAGTGGAAATGATTAGGGAGAAAACCGGAACGACAAAGGCATGAAAGAACCAAACCAAATTTATAGTGGAATGGCGGACCCCGAAGTTGCAAAGAAAAAATGGGGAAGAAGTGGGTGTTTGCGAGTACAAATCAGGGCATTCCATACATGGGATGTGGGTATTTTTAGTGCTATTTGAAATTAGTATTAGAAGAGAGGGGGTGAGTTTGCACCGATATCTAGCTATCAATAGGGGGTTCGTTTTTTACTACCTTGGAAATTAACCTGACCAAAATGAACCATTGCGGGAAAAAAAAGGGGGTGAGATGAAGACAGAGACATAGGGAGGGCAGGAGCTCCTAAACTTCCCTTGGCGAAAAAAGTATTTCACCCCTCGAATATTGAGCTTGATTCACCCTATGCCGCACCCCTTTCCTCACTTCCGGATTTACCCCCTCTTATTGTGGTTGTTTCTTTTCGTCGTCGTCATCCTCTTGTTTTCGCGCACTTTCACTTTCGTGATTGATTCCCACGCATCACTCTAGATCGGGTCGTGTGACAACAGAACCACCAAGCATCCAGCATTTGGACCTCTTCATCCCTTCGCGTCAACATCCAACATCCTTTCGCAAACAAGAACCAAAACATAAACATGAATAATTTTGAAGACATTCAGGTTAATCAAGTGACGTCTCCTATTGCTCACAGCAGGAAGACCGAGGCGATATTTGTTACCCCCATAGGAACTCCCTACAAGTTTTTTCTGGTTGGAAAGGATGACTCAGGAAAGGAAGTTGAGGCTGTTTACAAAGAAAGAATCACCCAACATGGAGGTACCTTGATAGACTCAACTGATGATCCATTGACTTTGTTTCTAGCAGAGACTCAAGAGATCCTCAACCGAAATTTGCAGATCGTTCCGAATAATCGCCAGGTTTACCGTCTGTCGTTTATCGATGACTGTATAAACGAGGGGATTGTACTTCCATTGGAAAACTACACGCTCTTGGTGGACACTAATGCTCAAGTGTACAAGATGACTCCAGTGAGAAGCTATTTTACCAAGGAGGAAGACAACATTATTGCAGAGACCTATCGGCTATTAATACCAACACATCGTCCAGTTGAAATCAATACTCACATCCACAAAAAGTATTTACCACACCGAACGGTTTACAGTATCAAGTCTAGATACAATGAGAAAATCCGCAAGAGCTTGAAATATTATTACCAAAGTGACCCAGATTCCAAAGAGTTGCTGAGAGACGCCGAGGGCAATTATGTCAGGGTATACATCAACGACGCTGATGCCTCCACCGCAGACGATAAGGCCTCAGAGGAGCCATTGACTTCCTCTACACTACCAGGCAGAGTCAGATACTCTGCCAAGGATGATTTTCAGTTATGCAGTCAAATTCTAAAGTACAATGTTCGTGAAAGCAACATCAATGATGTCAACGATGAAGATCTCAAGGTAAACTCCTCGATATTTCAAGAGCTTGCAGACAGCTTTCCACACCATTCCAAGAAATCTTGGTCAGAGAGATACGCAAAGTGGGTATCTGCATATGGTGTTGGAAGCTACTATCGCTATTACCAAGCCAGACTTGAAAATCACGAGGTACCAGAGCCAGTTAATAACTTGGTGTTGGAAAAGGGAAAATATGCAGCATCCACCGCTCTAAGACAAGTGAGGAATATTGATTCTGACGACGAAGTCCTTCATGATGTGCTGGTAAACGCCAAAAAGAGAAAACACTCTTCTACAGTGATCCCACTTTCTACCACTACTTCTAAATCTGATCTGTCCCGTGTCTTTCTACAGTCTCTGCAGAGGGACTCTCCTCCTATAGATCCAGAAAAGATTGAAAAAATTGGTAAAGATGCCTACACGAAGCTGCTCAAAGACGTTCTTGCAGAGGTCAAAATCTTCGATTCCCATCAGGAATGGAAATCCACTTTTAAGAATGCCCTTGGTGTCAAAGACTACTACTTGACGTTCCTGTTAGATGTGACTAGTGGAAACCTCAAACTAATTGTTCAAATCATTTCCAACTACTTGGAAGACAACACCCAATATCTCACCAACTTCCCGGGGGTTTTCTTACCCAGACATGATATCATTCTCTTGGCCAATGAAAATAAAGATGAGATCGATCAATTGATCAAATATCATTCTTTAGAAAGTGTGGAGAAAAGACGAAAGTATCTCTTTTAACTTCATTTTGTAATCCTAGTGTAATTTACAATTGTTTTAGTAGTTTCTGTTTAGATTGCTTGGAATCAACTTGGATAGGCTCTTCAGAGTTTTCATCAATAAAAACCATCTTATCTACGCCTTCCAGTAGCTCTTCCTTCTCCTGTTTGTTCTTTTCCAATGCCTCGTATTTGGCCTTGGTTTTTTTATTCTTCCTTGCTTTTATCATTTTCTGTCTTTCAATTACAATTCTCCGCCTGCTGTTAGCTGGATCTTCCAGATCTTGAAGTTTTGATGCTAATATCTCCCGTGCTATCTTACGGTTCTGCTCTCTTGACCTCGTTGCCTGCGAAGTCACGACGATTCCTGTGGCTATATGCGTTAGTTGTACCTTGGAGTTTGTCTTGTTAATTTTTTGTCCTCCTTTGCCTGATCCTCCTTTTATGAACTTTTCTCTGAAATCTTCCTCAGCAATCTTGGGTCTTGCAGGCATTTTATTTGCCTTTGGCACTTTTATCTTTGGCAATGATGAGGAAAGCCGTATTAGTCTAAGCATTGTCTTGTGGGGATTGTCTAATGAGAAATAAAGTACAGGAAATGATTATGGGGATGGGACTCGCGGAGAGTTTACATGGCAAAGTATTTTCTGATACAATTATACACCTGAAATGGGAGTGATAGCCACAAGATAATGCCATTCAAGGATACACATACAGTAGATAGTTGGCCCACCTTTCCCTTTGCGTCTGGTCTATTCTTTCCCAAAGCTGTTTATTCAGCTTCAACATGAAAAATTACGTAAGTTTCACGTGACATATTTGAGAGTCTTCCGCACCAACATCTTGAAAAAAATTTGTCTTAACAATCAACCACCACAGGCAAATGAATCGATTGACAGCAGCTAGATTTAGTACAGCTACTGTAGCTGCTGCTAGGAATAGACTTCCAACTAACATAAAGCTCAGAAGACCCATTCCTCCCACCATAGACAACATCACCGTCCCTGAAGACCATCCATTGTGGCAATTCTTTGACAACAAGAACTTTCTTAGAAAACCCCAGGAAATTCAAACAACCGGTCGTCCATGGACAATTCAGGAGCTGAGAAGGAAAAAGTTTGATGATCTACACAAATTATGGTATGTTTGCCTGAAAGAGAGAAATATACTCGGCAGAGAACAGCGATTATTGGACAGTGTTGATTCACAGAGTGCCATTATTTACCAAGAGCAAAGTGAACAGATCAGAACTACAATGTGGAGAATCAAGCACGTAATGAGAGAGAGACAATTGGCGGAGACAAATTCCAGAGAACAACTACTGAAGTCTCCAGAGCTGAGAGAGTACCTTCAACAATTTAAGAGTGAGTACTTGGAGTCCCAAGACGTTGAAACTCAAGAATGGTACGACAAATTAGAAAGATTACAGTATGCTATATTTGGAATTCCTAACTACTTGTCCGCTGATACAGTGGTAGATGAGCATTTCTTGGCGGGAGTTAAGTTTGTTGGAGAATTGAAATTTGCCAAATTTTCTGAAATTGTCCCCGAGTTGCAAAACCTGGAAAAGCTATCAAGTATAGTTGAAAACTACGCACTATTTGAAGAGACAAGCAATAAGGAGGGAGTTGCTCTTGCAGTCAAAAGAATTGAAGAATACAGAGCTAACGATATTCAAATTCCGCAGGAGAAGGAATTGGAAGTTATTCAAGAACTTGTCAGAGATCGTCTTGAAATTGCAGAGTAAACTTGAAGTTGAGAGATGTAACATTTGTGTAAATAGTAATTATAAATTTTGAGTGATCAAAGTTCTGTTTCTAGGTCCTTTTTCAAGGTTTCCAGATTGGAGGCTATAATCTTTGAGAGCCTGTCCCACCTAGCTTTCTTTTCTCTAACATTAGCTTTTAGTTTTTGAATTTTTGCCTCTTTGTCCTTAATCTTTGTGTTCAACTGTTGCACTGATTCCTTTAAGTGTAGTTTTCTGAATTTGTAGATCTTGCCAGATCTCTTCCCCATTTTGTATACGGGTTCCAAGTCATAACCTAGGAACATTTTCTCCAGTTCGTCTTTTGATAATTCCAAGTCTTGATTTCCTGAAATAAAAAGGTTCAATAGATCCGTAATTTGTTTTCTTTTATCGATTAGTTTAGAGACTGTGTCTACTTGAGATTGCAATTTAGCATTTTGATCTTCTATAGCTGACAATTTGGCTTGCAATTTTTCGTTAATAATTTCTTCAACATTTCTATTCTGTTCGTATATTGTCTGGAACTCCAGCTTTTGTGATCTCAGATTCAGATTGAGATATGCTTCACTTTTGTCGATGTCTGCTTTTAAAGTCTGTATTTTTCGGACCTGATCTTCTGTGAGTTTATTTCCCAGTTTGATGACATTAGCCAAGTCCCACACTTGAGTCCTGGTGGACATGTACTTGTTGAGCTCGGTGTCCAGCAGCTGCGCCTGGGTCTTTATACCAGCCTCTTCGTTTGACATTGTCCTTCGTACTTGTTGTTAGAATAACTAAGCTTAAGGATAGCTCCATCCAAACATCTGATATTTTTCGAGTGTGATATACTTTATCCGTTGGCTTGCCTGTAGGTCACACATCCCTGCTATGATAACGAACCAAGTGTACCTGTTAATAGCCTTGTTAGCCTCAGAGGGAAAGGTTTTGCAGTTAGAGTCTCTGATTGGCCAGATATCAGATTTTGTTTATTTCAAGACCAAAGAGATCGAAGAGTTGTCAAAGCAAGGTTATCCTCATGATAGCATCCTTGATCTGACCGTGTACAATGTTACCAGTTTACTACTGGTATTCCTTCCAGATCACTTAGACCCCAATCTCTTGCATTTCGTTTTGAAGCTGATGGATGGCTACGACCCAGAGAACGTTGCAGTTCATGATAAGACTTCCTCTGATCTGGAGTTGGAATTGGAAGAAGTCTTGGAACGGTTTCAGGCTTCCCATCCTAATTATCAAACATATCTAAATTTGGATCCTTCCACAATTAGCAACAGAGCAACTAATTTATGTCAGCAAGTTACTGAAAAGTCAATGGCTTTTTCTTATTCCAGTAGTTTGGATCCCACGAATCTCACTTTATCATTCATTAAGGCAAGAACTATCAAAGTGAACGAAGTCATACCAGACTTGACTTTTAATTTTCCCTTATTCGTCGATGAGTTATCTGACTGGAGAGATAACTATATTCAAGTTGCACACAAGTTGTTTCCGTACTTGTCACCAGATATGACACTTGCCAAGTGGAACACACTCTCTGTCAAGGCCCAGTTAATGTTGATTGATGATTGCATAAACGAAAATAATGCTGAAACCGTCACACATGAAATTCTGATCCCCCATATAACCTACATTAATTGCTGGGCTGAGTATATTGAGTACATGCAAACAGGTTTCGAAGAGACGTTACAAAGTACTCAGTTATTGACATTTAATCTTTCTAAGCTCAAAACTAACGATTTTGAAGTGATCAAAGTGTTTCAGCAGAATGATGGCAGCTGCTACAAAAAGCTTGTCTCATTGATTCTCAGCACTGGATACGTTACACCGAACGTTGATTTGAATCTCTGTCTCACTTTCAAAGAAATCTTAAGTTACATTCAAAATATATCCGAAAATGATAATAGCATAATTGCAAACGGCGAACAGGCAACCAAGATTGTTGACTGGCAAAACAAAAACTTGTCAGAAGTTATTGAGCTTCCAGCCATGATTCCTTCAAATAAAAACATCTCCAAGTTACTGACGCTCTTGGAATGCTGCGAGAGATTATACGCATCGAACTTATCAGTTTTTCAATTGCTAAATCTCCAGTCAACTTCAGATTCTCAAGTTCAGTTATTGGAGCTCAACAAGTTTCTTGCTAATGAAATTCAATATTGTTCTTCTGATAGAGATTGGACAAGTCTCTTGAACTCTTTGAATTGGTTTCTGAATGACACACAAATTTTCGGCCAAATATCCAAAGAAGAAGTGAACATACTGTTTTTCAAACTATTTTTTTCCTACTCCCATAATTACCATGCTCTTTTCAAGCTGATGATTCCCCAGCTGGTTACCATCAACGAATTTAACGAGAACCCAAAGTATGCTTCAAGTATTATTGAACATGCTTGGTCGCTTTACGGGACTGCTTCCAACATTAATCATCTCAAAACCCTTTTAGGTCATCTGCATGACCGATCCATTGTGAGAGATGCTAACGTCATTCCCAAAAATATTAATAATGTCAGCCAGTCTTCCCAGTTGGAATCCCTCGTCTCCGCCTTTGAAGCAATTTCACAAAGATTTCACCTCTCTTTCCCAAGGAACTTTCAACCTAAGAACCTACTACAACTCAACAACGGAGAAGATCCTATCAATACCATAGTTAGAATCCTAGAATCTGAAGAGAACTCATATAAAGACCCTGAATACCTTGTTGATATATATGAGAATCTAATCATAGGATTCAGTGATTCCCCAGAATTAAGCCATTTACTAAGAGCCCAGTTCGGAGATTTACAAACTCTGGTACAACTGAAGTGTATTGAGTTTTCTCTTGTCAGAAATGATTTCCGTTATTCTTACCAAAATGGGTTTGAATTATTGAATAGTTCTTCTACTATGATTCAACAAAACTGGATAGTTTTCTTTCAGATTTCTAAATATGTTTCCGAGGATCCATCCTTGGAGCATTCCAAAAGTTTGATAGAAAAACAACAGGGCATTTTAGGCAAGCTCCTCTTACACGTGCCAACAGAATTCAATGTGCCGATAGTGGAACAATGGAGTCTACTCAATAAGGATCTAGAAAGAATAAAACAGGACCTGAAGTCAAGGGGTAGAAGAGAGGTTTCAGGGTCAAACGTCAAGTCTAACGAGTCTTTAGAATCAAGGTTCACTAGAGCTCTAACGTCTTCTGCTACAGAAGTGATGAAAAACCAAACTGCTCAAAATCTGAAAGTAGATTTAGGACAAGCTCAGGATAAATTTTCTAATATGCTGGTTAATGGTCTTGGTTGGGCCATAGGTGCCACACCAAATAATAGATAGAGACCAAATATATACAACTTGGCGTCAATATCTTATCTTCTTTTCGTCAAATGCTTTATAATATCGTTTGGAGCCATGCGTTCGTAATTGTTACCGGTATCTTTTCTTTCATCAATGATTAGAGGATCATCACGGGTATCCCGCTGCTGTTGTGCTTTAGCCTTTTCAACTGCATCGTCGACTGTATATATTTTTTGGTAAAACATCTCCACTTCGGGGTTGGTTCGAATTTTATCTTTGTTGAAGTTCAGTACTTGAATTCCTTTCCTAGAAGTAGCTCTGCTCAATGCAACGTAAGCTTGGCCTGCTTCGAATACTTTTCTAAGATCAATTCTAGCGTGGTTCAAGGTCTGTCCTTGAGATTTATGTATGGAAAGAGACCATGCTAAGATCAATGGTAACTGTACTCTCGACGCTAGTGGTTTCTCATCTATGTCATTTATACTGAATTGTTCAGGTTCAACTAGTACATCCCTAGTTTCGCCTTCAGTAGTAAGGAAGCGTACCAAAGGTAGTCTTCTGCCTGTAGAATTTTTGTAGAGAGTATTAATCAGTTCTAATTTTCTTTTAATATCTTCGGAGATTGTTTTCTTTTTACTCTTGATATACTTCATGAAAGAAAATACGCTATCATCCAAATCAAGCTTTGCTAAACTTGAAGCATTTGATATCAACTTGTCCGATGGCTTCAAGCTGGCGTCTGACTTTTTCCCATTGGAGAAAATTTTTGCTTGAATTTCCTGTTCAAAAGCATCTAATTCCAAGTCACAATTTTTACTGCTAACTTTCTTGTAGAATAAATACGTGTCTGGGTCTATGAAATCCAGAATTTTTCCAACAGATCCATTCACCAATGTAGTATCAACATTCTTGATCATCATTACTTGGGCACCTTTTTTCAAAGTCAGTGTTTTGGGAGCCATGAAATTGCTTAACATGTCTTGAATCTGTTGTTCGTCTTTTAATGAGCCTGTATCATAGCTTTTAAATACCACTGGCTCGCTTGGTATACTATCAAGACGTCTTCTATTTGACCTTTCAACTTCTTCTCGAGTAGGATACAGCTCCGTTGGCGTTATGCCTTGATCTATAGGGAGCGGTCTATTCAGTTTCTGGAACTCCTGTTCAATTCTAGAGGAAATTCGGCCGTTTCGAACCTCGTTTAACATTTCTATGAACTCTAGATCTCCTCGCTGTCTAAAAATTGTGGATAATTTCAATGTGATCGGGACAACTTCATCCCAACAATCTGCCTGAAAAGCGAATTTAGCAGACTGAGTTTTGGATACTGGCGGCAGTTGGTAAAAATCTCCACACACTATGAGTTGAATTCCTCCAAAAGGTTTCTTGTTTTTGCGGAGCCTTTGAGCTATAATGTTCAACTTATCGAGCAGGTTCCCATCAATCATGGAGATTTCATCGATGATTAGTACTTCCAAGTCAAGCCACCTGGCTTTGACCTTTTTATTTCTTCTGATTTTAGTCAGAAGTTTGGATACATCAGCATCACCGAGCCCTATACCAGTGAAAGAATGCAAAGTTTGTCCTCCAATGTTACAGGCTGCTAATCCAGTAGAAGCTGCGACACCGACTGTACCCTGAGGATGAATCTCTTTCAACTCTTTTATCAAATTCCTCAATAGGACAGATTTTCCAGTTCCAGCCGACCCTGTGTAAAATATTCCCAACCCCTGTTTTGCTAACTGGATAACTTTCTCCTGTTCTAGTGACAAAACTAGAGGCTTGACAAGTTTGGGTTGAGCGTCTTCAATTTCTTGTGAGTCCTCTTGGGTGAACTGAAAAACGTCTACACGTTTGGGGACTTGGGTGAGCAGATGAATTTTACTATTCAAAGTTTGAGCATTGCTGGCACTAACGGTGTGAATATTTCTAACACCACTAGTGACGGTGACAACAGGGGTTGTCGTTGACCTTGGCGACGTGGAGGGTTGCTGGGTACTGGAGACAACCTCAGGTTTTTCTTCATTGGATACCAAGTCTATTACAGGAGATGCTTTTGAAAAACTTTCAGTCAGTTGTGTGTCTATTGATTTTCTAGAAGTTTTATTGATACCATTCTTAATGGGAGAGGAAGAAAATGAAGATATCTGGGCTTCTATGTCGAAAGAGACTGGATCCGGAAAGTGAATCTTTCTCTTTTTAATGCAAGTTGTCTCAAATAAATGCCAATCAGGGGACTGCGTTTGAATAGTTGAAGCCTTTTCAGACTTTTGAGTCTCCAGAATAGCGGGATGGAAGGTCTGTTCTTTCCTTAACGGAGAGTGATGAACATTTTTCGAGGTTAGCAAAATCAGATCGCTATCATCAATGTCAAACGAACGTTCTGATTTGTCGTCATCGGTGAAGGAAACTTCCAATGCTTCAATATCTGCTTGACTTAAAATTGGTCTGCCTAGTACACTCATTCTTCTCATAAAAAAGGTCGATCTGCGGGTTAAAAACGATGGTGCAAAAGGAATATGGTACATCCCTTTAAAGCAGCGTTAGACCTTCTTAGTGGACAGTATGAAGGGCCGTTAAAGATGGTTAGACAGGATAAGGCGTAGAGAAGTAGTCGTTTAGAGATATAAGAAATAACTGTAGAGCGATTACAAAACACGAAACGCGGACGAAATTGGCAGTATAACCACATTGGGAAGCAAGTGGGTTGAGATAAACTAGTAAGTCTAGATTGAATCACACTCTTTCAACATGAAAAACAACCTATGATGGAAAAATGCGCGTACATTTGCTCAAGAACTGAAGGCTCATCTTGATTTTTCCATTGAATTGGTTCGAACTCCCTCCCTGTCAAAAAAATGCGAAATTGTCAATTCAGCCAAATCAAATGACAAGTTCTTGACAAGTTATCCCGAATTATCTAACTACCCGTCGAAGGAGTACAACTACTGATGTATTTATCCATTGAACACTAATCATACATAAACAGAGACAGAACTAGGCCCACTGCCAAAGCTAAACTGTACCTTCCAGGGTTAACTATGAGATACCAATGATGAGAAATGAATCAGCGGAATCATAAATTCTTCAGCAACTAAACGGGCGTCAAACGGGTACAATTACATTACACACCACTTGTGTCTGTGTCTGACAATCTATTACAACTCAACACCCCAAGGCTGCTCGGTAAGCACTACTTCCAGTAAAACTCAACGCTGTGGGGTTGCTAAGAATTTCAGACGTGCGCAGAACAATTGCTACGACAGTGAAAAATCGCACTTTTTCAAGTTGGTTCCATACCCACTTACCATCGAAATGGCCTCATAAATGGACATTTGGCATCCGTCAACCACCATTAATTCCCGCCCTACACCAACAAAAACCGCCTTGGTGGTTTCCATATACCTCAATGGAGACCGACAACCGTAAACCACTTTGTTGGTTTTCATAGGGTTTCGTATACTTTAAATATATTTCCTAGTTCTCTGAAAATCTCATTTCAGCCTCACATGTAGTGTATTCTTATCGATCAGCTGAAATCAATTAGACAGCAAATAGGGCCCTTTTCCTTCACATCCCCTTTTTCTTGAGTTATTTTGGTGTTTCTGTCCAATCATGTGGTCACCCGTGAATTATTGAAACTCCATTGCAACTCCGAACGACCAGCTGGCAGTGGAAAATTCTCCGGGGTTAAAACCTAATTGTGGAGTAAAGGATCCAAAAACGTCTCTACTTCTTTTTTCCTTCCAACGCTTCCGCCGCTCTTCACAGAATTCCATTCTGCTAGGAAGCTCGAAGCAGTCCCCCTTGCAGCAGTGTGCTTCCAGCAATTCACGTTGCGGGTGAAACGGAGGTCGTGTACCCGACCTAGCAGCTTAGGATGGAAAAGTCCCGGCCGTCGCTGGCGTTAATAGCGGGCGGGCGCATGTCATGAGATAATTGGAAACCACCAGAATCGAATATAAAAGGCGAACACCTTTCCCAATTTTGACTCCTTCCCCTTCAAAGACTTTAAATTTAATTTATCTGTCCCAAATTCAATCAATTGAACAACTATCAAAACACAATGGCTATCACTGTCGGTATTAACGGTTTCGGACGTATTGGACGTCTCGTTCTGAGAGTCGCTCTTTCCAGAGCTGACATCAAGGTTGTTGCTATCAACGATCCATTCATTGCTCCAGAGTACGCTGCTTACATGTTTAAGTACGACTCTACTCACAAGGCCTACAAGGGTGAGGTTTCTGCCAGCGGTGACAAGATTAACATCGACGGTACTGAAATCACCGTTTTCCAAGAGAGAGACCCAGTCAACATCCCATGGGGTAAGGCTGGTGTCGACTACGTCATTGAGTCCACCGGTGTCTTCACCTCTTTGGAGGGTGCTCAAAAGCACATTGACGCTGGTGCCAAGAAGGTTGTTATCACTGCTCCTTCCAAGGACGCCCCAATGTTCGTTGTCGGTGTCAACGAAGACCAATACACTTCTGACTTGAACATTGTCTCCAATGCTTCTTGTACCACCAACTGTTTGGCTCCATTGGCCAAGGTTATCAACGACACCTTCGGAATTGAATCCGGTTTGATGACTACTGTCCACTCCATGACCGCCACTCAAAAGACCGTTGACGGTCCATCCCACAAGGACTGGAGAGGTGGTAGAACCGCTTCCGGTAACATCATTCCATCCTCTACTGGTGCTGCTAAGGCCGTCGGTAAGGTTATTCCAGAATTGAACGGTAAGCTGACCGGTTTGGCTTTCCGTGTCCCAACCGTCGATGTTTCCGTTGTTGACTTGACCGTCAACTTGAAGAAGGAGACCACCTACGACGAGATCAAGTCTGTCATCAAGGCTGCTTCCGAGGGTAAGCTCAAGGGTATCTTGGGTTACACCGAAGACGCTGTTGTCTCTTCCGACTTCCTGGGTGACGAGAGATCCTCCATCTTCGACGCTTCTGCCGGTATCCAATTGACTCCTTCTTTCGTCAAGTTGATCTCTTGGTACGACAACGAGTTCGGTTACTCCACCAGAGTTGTCGACTTGTTGCAACACGTCTCCAAGGCTTAAATCGATTTATATGTGAAATAGTTGAAATTTCATAATTTCATTATGGCTGTAACATGTTTAGTGTAGTTTAGCATTTCTACCTCTGTCCTCGTTTGCTGCATGGCACAGCATGGGGAATTTAGTATCCCGAGATACCTTCGGATCTGGAAGTATTTGCACGTGACACGGATCTGGTGTACATGTCCTGTTATCCATTGCATTTAATCCCGGTTTAGACTAGCTCCTTCCTGCTAGTTAAGCTTCACCGATGCGAGAAAAGCTGAAAAATTCAGAATTTCCCGCAGTTCATCACACGGTGGTTGCTGCTATTTGATTGGCCAAGTCCTTTCTTTCCGGCGGGAATTCGTCCTGCCAATGTGCCAACCTGTCCTTACCTTATCTAAACGTACCATCCACTATAACTTTCCGAGACACTTTTCGAGCATTCGTTGTCTATTATTGACCTCAATCTAAAACTCGCACAGGAGTCAACTTGTGGATCTGTAATTGAACATGAAAAACTTCTCTTATACCAGTCAGCCGGGAACCCCGCTGGACTACAACTATGGGCGATCCATGTTGCCGTCACATCTGCTGACTCCCTTCCTTGCGACGCCAATCCTGCCCTCTGAACCCTCGGTTGGGTATATGGACCAACACCACATGAGCAATCAGGATCAGCACTATCTAGCGGAACACTACCAGTTGCTGCACGAGGTGAATCACTCTAGATCCCTGCTTTTTGAGAACCTGCCCAAGGGATTGTCTCTAAAAGAGTTCCTGAGCGTGTTCAAGTCGACTCAATTTTTGGAGAATGTCGAAATCAAAGAGAATAATAATGAAGCGTCTTCTATCTTGGTGCAGTTCGTCAATGACGAGTCTGCGCTGGTTTTTCTGCAAAATTTTGACTGGAGGGACTTTGCTGCTTCGATCGGCTATGACAATTTCAAGATCTCGTGGTGTTTTAACAACTCGTCCGACGATTACTTGGTGGACAGTGCTTACATGGATAGAATCCTGAATCTGAACGCCACCAGATCTCTCGCAATTAGAACATTGACACAAAACAAAACTGGTGATGAACTATATGAACTAGTTCTTTCTGTTTTGAAAACTGACCTACCACAAACTGTACCGCTTATCGTTGATTACCAATATCGATATGAAACGATACAGATCAATTTTTCAAACATCTCCACCAGCATGAAGGTGTTTGAGCTGCTCAATGAGACCCATCAAGAGCTATCACTTTTGTCTTCCTTCTGCAGTGATCCTTGTCTCTTTCAGCACCAAATGACCGCTCCGCAAGTTGCAAACAATGCTACTCCCATAAACTCTTCCTATGGCAATCTCCAGAACAGAACAATATATTTAGGTGGATTACATCCAGACACTACCGTCGAAAGTGTGTGCAATGTCGTCAAAGGAGGAATTTTGCAAAATGTGAAGTTAATTCCCGAAAAGCGCATATGCTTCGTAACTTTCATTGATGCGTTTGCCGCAGAACAGTTTTACATGAATTCTCAGCTACGAGGACTGACAATCAAACAGAAGCGGGTCCGAGTAGGCTGGGGAAGACCCATTGGGCCTGTCCCTAACAACATCCCGCTTGCTGTCACAGCAGGTGCCTCCAGGAACATTTACATTAGCGAGAGCAAGACTAAAAAGACTCAATCTTTACCCAGTGCGGAGGTTCTTCGTCGTGACTTTGAATACTTTGGCGAACTGGAACAGATCAACTTTTTCAATGGCGATAAATGTGTATTCCTAAACTTTTGCAACATTGCTGCGGCAATTGAACTAATTGATTGTCTGAATCTATTCAAGAACAAGAATCTTGATCCCGAAAACCCAGCATTCGATCTCTTTTCCAAATATGAGGAATTCAAAATCAATTTTGCCAAAGACAGATGTGGTAATCTTCCCAAAGAACTCAAAAGGGATCGCAGGCCTCATCACCGATCCAGAGATGGAAAAGAACCAAACGAATCAAAAACCCATCATTTACAGTCCGATTTACCCAAATCTTCAGAATCAGCCACATCCGAGCAAATAGAAGACGTTCAAGAAATATTTGCTAGTATGGGGATCAGCACCAATGGAAGACCTGCCACTGGTGCGTCGGTATCTGGACAACAAAAAACCGACCAAGAGGACTCTCAGAGTCCCACGTCTGGATTATCATCTGCATCACCAACATCTTCGTCCATGTCAAAACCCACGACGGCATCTGCTGGTGCAGGTAATGCCAAGGATCAACAACGAACAGGCAGAACGTATGCAATGTCAGGCTCTCAAATAATGGCCCAGTATCTTGCAAGCGTTCAACATAACAATATTTACTACGCTAATGCAGTTTTGAGTGTTGACTCAGAACGCAATGTGGAAGATGAGCATAACCAGTTGAGTCAGTGACTATAGGGACTGTGTAGGGAATTGAACGGTGCATACATTCTGGAACAACTGTAGCTAAGATAATAATTATAGTACAGAAAAAGGCTATTTTCTGGGGAAGCCCCACTGGCCTTGGAGCGAATATTTTCTTCCTAGCGAAATTTGAAACCAATCCGAAACTCTGCTTCTAGCTAATCTAATACTACCATCTGGTCTTGCCTGTACTAAAATGAAGGCCTCCAGCATACAGCGTTTGGCTGTACTTACACGTAGCTGCCATAAAAGGCGTTTCAATACGACGTCCGCCATTTACCAGAAAGTTCAACCGTTCTTTCGTGACCAGGACTCTGTTCCAGACTACCTCAACTTTCAGCAGAAACACACACAAGATAAAGAGCTCATAAGAGAAATTTTTGACAACCCTGCCAGGTGGAAGGAGTTCAACAAGGACTTCATTCCACATACGAAGGTTTCATTCACAGGAAAGACATATTTGCCCCAAGTGGAAGGTTCCGTGGGACTATTTCAGAACCCTTTTTTGACCTCACCTGAAGGACTGTTAGAGTTTTGTGAGAAGTCGTTATCGGCTGCAAAGTCCCTCGTATCGCATGTAATTAGAGATGAGAGCGAGCAGGGAAACTTGAATTATATTCGGAACTTGGACCGGCTTAGTGACACCTTGTGCCGGGTGATAGATCTCGCTGAATTTATAAGAGTTGCTCATCCGGATGAATATTTCGTTGAGGCAGCTCAAAAATGTCATGAAATCATGTTTGAGTACATGAATGTTCTAAACACTACCAGTGCGTTGTTTGAAAAGTTGGAGTCAGTTTTGGACGATGAAAAGATTCTAGCAAAATTGTCCCCGGAAGAAATTAGCGTCGGAAAGCTGCTTCTGACGGATTTTTTGAAATCAGGTATTAGCATGGACGATAGAACGAAGGAGAATTTTATCCAACTTAGCCAGTTGATTTCCATGAATGGACAACAGTTCAACAAAAATTTGCATGAGTTAGAGCATGACTCAATTAAGGTCGACAGAAACGAGTTGACTTCGAACGATTCTTCTACAGAAGATTCTCTCATTTACTCTATATGCAATAAAAAAAAGATACCTTTGAACAGTCGGGTTTCAACGGATATTCTACGACTGACGAATAACGAAGCATTGAGAAAAAAAATCTGGTTGGGATTGCACCAACCTGCTCAAGAGCAAATCACATTGTTGGAGAATTTTCTAAAGTATCGTGGATTGTTGGCTCATTTCATGGGAAAGAGCAGCTTCGCTGAATACCAATTGAGTGAAAAGATGGCCAAAACTCCTGAGAATGTTATGACCTTTTTGAAGAAGAATCTTAAAGATATTGAGGAAGATGTCATCTCCGAACTCAGAACGCTAATCAAGTTCAAGGTTGAAGATTCTGAAAAACTGACTGACGAGCAAGTTATCGAGATGGTGAAACCTTGGGATAGAGACTATCTCACTACACTATATCTTTCCAGTAAAAGGTCTTCCAATACGGAAGATATATCACAGTATTTGTCGGTGGGAGTTGTACTCCAGGGCCTGTCTGATCTTTTCAGATCGATATACGGTATTGAGTTCAAAGCAGTTCCTTTGAAACCAGGCGAAGCATGGCACAATGGTGTCCGAAAGTTTCATGTTACTAGTGAGACAGAAGGATTTGTAGGCATCATCTACCTGGATCTGTTTCACAGAGATTCAAAGACGTTGAACCCAGCCCACTTTACAGTGTGCTGTTCAAGGAAGATTTACCCAGAGGAGTTGGATGAAAATGATCTTTTCAAAGTCGAAGTCCCAGGTAAAAAAGGACAACTTGTCCAGGTTAGTACTGCTCCTGACGGAACTACCAGCCAATTGCCGGTGATATCCCTGGTCTGCTCTTTCAGCCAAGAGGACGGAGGAGTCTCACTTCTATCGCTTTCGCAAGTAGAAACACTTTTCCATGAGATGGGACATGCAATGCACTCCATGTTGGGAAAGACAAAGCTTCACAACGTTAGTGGGACTAGATGTGCTACTGACTTTGTGGAACTTCCATCCATATTAATGGAGCATTTTGCCAATGATACCAGAGTTTTAATGAGTTTTGCGAAGCACTACAAGACTAATGAGCCATTACCACTCAAACTTCTACAGAACTATTCCTCTTTCAATTCGTTCCTGAACAACTGCGAAACTTTTGGCCAGATAAAGATGGCCATTCTAGATCAAGTCTTACATTCGAATGTTGTATTCGATAAAGACTTTGGTTCCATCGAACTCTACCACAAACTAGAGGCTCAGCTAAAGATATTCGCCGATACAGAATCGAAGTGGCCTGGAAAATTCGGACACTTATTTTCATACGGTGCAGTGTACTATTCTTATCTCTTTGATAGGGCCATTGCCAAGAAGATCTGGGAGCACTTGTTTGCTAATGATCCTCTAAGCAGGGAGAATGGAGAAAAATTTAGAAGCAAGGTCCTCAAATGGGGAGGGTCTAGGGATCCATGGGAGTTGGTTGCGGATGTTCTAGACGAACCTGAGCTGAAGAAAGGAGATATTAAGGCGATGGAGTTCATAGGGCGCAGGTAGAAGGAACTTTACTAACCTCCACCGCGTTCGAGCACACAGTGAGCGTAAGCTTTGTGGATTTTCCACGACATTCGAAGTTTATACATCCTATTATCTCCCCAACCCATGTCCCAAGAGATCCAAGTATTTATAAAGTAAGTAAACCAACAAGGTTGCGACTCTACTATCAGCGGAGAATCTAACAATCAAAGGGCCTCAGGTAACCAAAAATATGAGCTCACCGTCGATCCTTCTATAACTGTTGAAGAGTTCAAAGGAAAGATTGCCGAGGTCTCTGAAGTTCCTACAGACCGTCAAAGGCTGATCTATTCTGGTAGAGCACTGAAGGATGCGGACACTCTCAGCTTTTATAAAGTTCAAAACGGCCACACCATTCACTTGGTGAAGGGCGCTCCTAAAAATGATTCTGCACCAGCTTCGGTGGCGAATGCCAATAACTCCACATCAGCAACTACAGGTTCTGCTGCAAACAATACAAGTTCAGCTCCTTCAAACATAGCTGCTGGTCAAGGAGCATTCAATCCTCTAGCTGGACTTACTGGAGCAAGATATGCTGGGATGGACGTCCCCATGCCTAGTGCTTCTATGTTTGGTCCAGATGGAGGTATGGGCCCCATGCCCGATGAAAACCAAATTGCAGAAATGATGGAGTCTCCCATGGTTCAAGAGAGTATGAGGAACATGCTCTCGGATCCACAGATGGTGGACTTTATGATACAACAATCTCCTCAGTTACAACAGTTGGGTCCATACGCTCGAGAAATGTTACAGAGCGAGCAATTCAGACAAATGATGACCAATCCACAGTTGATGAGACAAATGTCATCCATGAGACAGATGTTTGGTGGTGGTGAAGCTGGAGCTGCTTCATTCCCTGCTCCAGGTGCTAATCCAACTTTGGAGAGAAACACATCTGAAGCTAACGCAGGTTCTGCAACTGACTCTGGAGTGAATATCGGAGCCACAAATGACAACAACAGCAACAACAACAACACCAATGCAACAAACACAAACCCATTTGCTGCCCTACTGAACTCTTCAAATCCTTATGCGGCCATGTTGAACCAGTCTGGAGGTAATGCTCCTCCTTTGCCTAATACCGGAAATATGCATTTGTTCAATTCCTTGTTTTCTGGAGGAGCTGGTGCAGCACCTGCTGAAACCGACACTCGCCCACCAGAGGAGAGATATGAGACTCAACTTCGTCAATTGAATGACATGGGGTTCACTGATTTCGAGAGTAACGTTGCTGCATTAAGACGTGCGGGTGGATCAGTGCAAGGCGCTGTCAATAACCTGCTAAATGGTAATTAGCAGTCTTTTTTGTATGACTTTGAAATAGTAGATAGCCCATCTCAGTTGTAGTTTTAAGGAAATTATCAATTGGATCATTCGTACTTGTTAAGCCTGATTCTTGAAAACCCGCGACCATCCAGAGACACATCTGAGAACGATCGAGTTCGACCATTTCTGAAGTAGACAGAGCCAAATCTCTCCGATTCATCAATAGGACCATGGCTGATAAACTGGAGGATAGTCAGCCCTTGGCCTCTGAAAGCTCAACCAGCGGGGGAAAAAATCATGACTCTTCAGAGAGAGCTAGCACGCCTCGAACCCTTTCTCGGGAGGAACAACACGAGCAAGAGGTGCAAGAGAGATACAGCAGCGTCAAAGATATTGGTATCTCTTCACAACAAGAATGTGTTCCCGCAATGGAGGCAGCATTGAAAGCGTCGGTACTACTGATTCTCTCTAGTTTGGGCGTACAAGCATCCTCGCTGTCAGTTGACCATCTGACTCACATTACATCAAAATACATGGACCGATTAGTGTCGGAACTACACAGAAGCACAGAGATCCAGAGAAGAAGGACGATAGCCAAAAGGGATATCCAGTTGATTATTGATAGGGGCATTTTAGATCTGGAAGACGTTACGCTTGAGTACGAGCGTTTCAAGCTCACCAGAAACAGAGTGAAACCATCTATCGAGAAGCTTTCAAAGTACGCATCAAATTTAAAACAAAGCGCCTCCAGTCTGCAAGTTAGTGAGAATGATAAGAACGCATTTTTCTTTTTCGACATTGCGGAGAAGATATCTGAGTTTATGCCTTTACGCATGAAGCGAAAGAGCTATATTCCCAAGTGGATGCCCGTGCTTCCTCCTGCCCATACGTATGTTGCTAGTCCACAGTACACTAAAGTGATAAGTGATCCGAAGGAACTAAGAGAACAATTGACAGTTGAGTCTAGACTCGGTGAAAAAGCATTGCAACATTTGATCGGTACGAAAATTATTGAAGATGAAAATGAAAGTATGGAAAATGGAAACGATAGTGAAATAGAAGTGGACAATGACGTCGAAAAAGATGACCTTGACTCTGGTCATGAAGGGAAAGAGCACCACGAGAATACGAATGGTACACAATCAACATTACTGGAGAATACAGGCTCGAGCAAACGGTTTGACATTGTTGCGCATGCTAAACGTAGGACAACAATATTGGAAAAGAGAAGAAAACATCAGGAGCAACTGCTAGAGAACAGACGCAAGGAAATTGATGGCTTAGTGGGACAATACTTGGGATACTATGCAACGAAGAAGATTGAACCTCCAGTTTCTGATATTATAGTAAACATCATGAATACTGAGTATTATCACGTTAGCCGTGAAGTCTCAAAATCGGAACAACATAAACGAAAAATCCAAGAGTCCCAGTTATTGAAGAAACGAAAACTGGAAGATGAACTACAGCAAGAACTGGAGCATCAGCAAGAAGAGATTGACTTTGAGTTTAACTTTGATGAGGAGGACGTTGACATGAATAAACATCTAAATGAAGAGGACAATGAAGACCAGGTATTCAAGGAGGACACCACTGTCGGTATTACAAATGGCGCTACCGAAAAAGTCGGTGATGAGATGCTTGTTACAAACGGAGGTTCAGAACAACTAGACAGTAGCAATCCAAGAGCAGACTCATACGACTCCGAAGCAGGAGCTGCGCCTGAATCTCTAACGGCGACCCCGTTGGACGAAGGCATGACTAGTAGTCCTTAATTATAATTACTTGTTTATAATTATTATATATTACTATCCTTTTTATAGTATTTAATATTTACGTGCAAAAGTCGGTCGCGCTCGTCTACTAACACTACACCCTTTAAAGTCGGTCGGTACTGCAAAGTTACCATATCAGCAAATTAACCAGTTACAAAGCGAGACCAAAGCAGACACAACAAAATAAGGATAATCCGACCCCAACGATAATGAATAACATAATCGAACTGCGACTTCCATCGTCAGTTCCGTTTCCGGTTCATATCACGGGAATTGCTATCAAAGAGGGCGATGAGCTTGGGAAACACAAGACCGTGTTGAAGTACAGATATTCGGAGTTCCGAGATGTCACAGAAGGCAGGAACGAGTATGACGAAGACTATTCATATAAGCCTCCTAAGAAGGAGAAATTGGACCTGATAGGGAGCTACGAGTGTCCGGTTCAGGGTGTTGTGAAGGAAGTGCTCGTATCTATCGGCGACGTTGTGGAGAATAAGGAGTCTGTGATAGCCACCATAATAGAGCCATGTTCCCATTCTGTTCAGTACGGTGGCTTGTGTGCATTGTGTGGCTCTGCCGTTGAGGGGAATGATTACACGGGGTTTAGTTACGATAAGCAAGCACCCGTCATCATGTCCCATGGAAGTGCAGATTTGAAGATTTCTTTGACCGAAGCTGAAAAGATCGAACAAACATCCTCCAAAAGGCTTTTAAAGGAGAAAAAACTGAGTCTGGTCGTAGATCTTGATCAAACGGTCATTCATGCGACTGTGGACCCCACTGTGGGGGAATGGATGAGGGATCCCAGCAATGCCAATTATCCAGCGGTGAAAGATGTTAGGTCATTTTCTTTGAAAGAAGAAGTTATTTTACCAGACAATTACGTCGGGCAAAAGCCTCCTGCTACGGTTTGCTGGTATTATGTGAAACTAAGGCCTCATCTACGAGAATTCCTGGAAAATGTATCCCAACGGTACGAACTTCATATATATACCATGGCAACCAGACAGTATGCCAAAGAGATTGCCAAAATCATTGACCCAGATGAGAAATACTTTGGTGATCGTATCCTTTCCCGAGACGAGAGCGGTTCATTGACACAAAAGTCTCTACAGAGACTGTTTCCCGTAGATACATCAATGGTGGTGGTTATTGATGACAGAGGCGACGTTTGGAACTGGAGTAGTAATTTGATCAAGGTGGTTCCATACGATTTTTTTGTGGGGATTGGAGATATTAACTCTAGTTTTCTTCCAAGACAACATGCGTTGTTAGGACCATCAAAGAGACGGAAATCGCTTGCCTCTTTAGAAGAGCAAATTAATGCGGAAAAAGATATCAGGGATCAGCCTTTTCAGATTGACCCAGAAGAGCAGGACAGGGAACTATCAGAAGAGTTGGTGGCATCGGACGAAAATCTGTCGGATTCTAGTAAGGAAAACGGTGAAGAGAGAGGAGATTCTAAGGAAACATCCTCCACAGTGGATGCATTGCTGACTATGAATGATGCGAATGGCAAGACTCTTCGAGAACAATCAACGGAACATAATCTAGAAATTGAACAACAGCAGTCTGAGAGACCCTTGGCGAAGCTCCAGGAAAATCTGGAAAAAATCGTACAAACAGAAAGTGAGCACGAATCGGCCAACTTGCTGTTTGACGATGATAGTGAACTTGAGACACTAGAGCAAGCTCTAATAAGGATCCACAACGAGTTTTACTTCGAGTACGATCCTAAGAAAGAGGGGAACCCTGATGTGAAGAACATTCTAAACTCTATGAAACAGCTTGTGTTCAAGGAATATACATTCTTGCTGTCCGGAATACTACCTCTGGGTACCAAACTAAACTCTGCTGATATTGTCATTTGGGCAAGATCGTTTGGGGCTACAGTTGTTGCAGACTATAACAAATCAGTGACACACGTAATTACACGGAATACTGGGACGTTTAAGGTGAAATTGGCCAAGACCCTTGACCCTAATGTCAAGATTGTTGACCCGAATTGGCTTTTCAAATGTATATCTTTCTGGGACAAAGTTGACGAGGATGAGTATCTTCTTGAGATTCCTAATGACTATTTGCTACCCAATCATGTAGTGGAGAAGTACATCAAGGAGAACAACATTGAGAAGATCCAGGACGAAAACGATGCCAGTTTCGATCTCAATGTGGATGACATGCAATGGATCAATAAGGAGCTTGAAGACTTTCTCAGCGGGGAAGAAATAGACGATGATGATGAGGCAGACGACAACGAAAACGTAGTCGAAGGAACCGCCAATGGTACCAAGAAAAGAGACGCAGAACAAATTGGAATTGCTGACGAAGAAGATAATTCAAAGAGGCTCAAAGTAGATGAAGAAGAGGTGGATAGTAGTGAAGATGAACTTGCTAAGGAAATAATGCTAGATATGGAGGAGGATTAGGAAGATCTGTGGTTGAATGAAGAATGTATATTTTGTATATTAATTATTGGTGTATAAAAATCCTAAAATACCGTTTCTGCAAGTACTTTGGAGGTTTGATGAAAGTAGTAAGGCAAAATATATAAAACTAAAGATAACTTGGTAATATATATTTTAATAAGAGCAGTATAATCTGTTAATTCAGATGAAAAGATGGCAATTTCTCTAATTCGTTAAATATATAAGCATTGTCAAGTCCCCACTGTACTTTGATATGCTAAGTATTTAATTAAAGGTCGACAATCTCCTTCCATCAACGTAATATTCACCTATGAGGCTTATCGATTGCCGTGCTGCGAGTCAACCTCCAAGATTTTATGGTAATAATCGAGGGTCATTTTGGAAGGACACGGCTCTGTTTCTCTTTTCATAATACAGCATTTTCAAAGGGATAACAAATTCAATCATTTTACGTAGTACAATATCACTACTGTCACAGGCAAGCAACCAACTTTACTCTTAGATCAAAAAATACCTGAAAAGCGGAAAAGAAATGGTCATTTGTAGTGGATCCCATAAACCAAGTATGTATTTGCAAAACAACATGTGAACGACAGGACCCCAATATACTAACGCGTCTAGTTCAAAGGAAAATAGTCATTCTTGGCGACGGTGCATGTGGTAAGACCTCTCTACTCAATGTGTTCACCAGAGGTTACTTCCCTCAAGTCTACGAACCTACAGTGTTTGAGAACTACATCCATGATATCTTCATCGATAGGAAGCAACTGCAGTTATCTCTGTGGGATACCGCAGGCCAAGAGGAGTTTGACAGGTTAAGATCGCTCAGCTACACGGATACTGATACCATCATGCTCTGTTTCTCCATCGACTCCTACGACTCACTGGAGAACGTAGAGAACAAATGGGTTGGTGAAATTCTAGAACATTGTCAAGGCGTGAAGTTGGTTTTGGTAGCCCTGAAATGCGACCTCAGGAACACAGAGGACGGCGACTCACAGACACAGTCGGGGTTCCCTCAACGTCAAGGCCAAGACGATGCACAACAAAGTCAACAACAATTACAACAGAACAACCAGTCCTCTGATACCGGAATTCAATCGACTAATAAAGGCCGTTCATTGGTCACTTACGAGAAAGGTTTAGCTGTGGCAAAGAGAATTGGGGCCCTGAGATACTTAGAATGTTCAGCCATGAAAGGCCGGGGCGTCAATGAAGTGTTTACCGAAGCCGCTCGTTGCGCATTAAGTGTCAAGCATGAGGAGGACAATAAAACTAGCTGTACAATAATGTAAAGATGTGTACAAAATTTTAGGTATTACCGAGAACACAGAACTCAGGTTTAGTTCCATTTGTAGTTGTCTATGGCAAACAAAAAAATAAAAATGATCGATTAAACTAAATCATTGGTTCCTTCACCATCCATCATTCGGTCTAGGTACATCGATGGGACGGTCTTACGTTTACCGTTCCTTTTCGACTTCTTCCCACTCGGAGATTGCTGCTGCTGTAGGATATTGGTATCTCCTAGTGATGTAGTGCTCAACGAGGGACTCATGAACAGCTGCTGGGAGCTATTGCTTCTATGATGACCTGTAGGAGATTTGTATTGGTAGCTCTGCTGCAATGAAGGCGATAGAGTGGACAAGTCTGAACCAATTTTGCTGTTATTGACGCTTGGAAGAAGCACAGAGTTCCTGCTGTGTTTTATAGCATCGGCAGTAGGAGAAACGTACATTCTCGTGGTATCAAACGGTTGTTTAGATTTCTGATGAAATGTCGAATTTGAGTCGAAAGCGGCAGCATTGGCACCAGGTTCTGAGTTGCTGCTTGAATAGTATGTATTTTCGGTTGTGGATCTGAGATCTGGAGCCATGAATGGAACCCTTGAAAGAGTAGTGGTAATGTCATTCCCGTAGTATTTGGTATCGTATTTGTGAGAATATGAATCGTCACTGTCGTAGAATCCACCGCTCTTAGCCTGTCTTTTAAATTTCAGATTTTTCCAAATGATATATGCGATAAAGCATAAGATACCAAGACCCATGACTGCCCCAATTGAGATAAAAACAGTTCCGGAGGGCTGGGACGTTCTCCAAATAAATGGGTTATTATTAGACGGAGGCACCGTAATCGCTGGTGTGCTAAAAGAGCTAGTGGAGGATGTGGTGGCTTGGGATGTCTGGGAGGAGGATGTTAGCTGGGGCATAGACCTGGTGGTTGTACTCGAGCTCAGACGTGGCCTTCCTGAAGACGTAGCCGACGTGCTAGCTGACGAGGTGGCTGAAGACCCTGAGCTACTTCTCGATTGAGACCCAGAAGTCGACCTTTCCGAAGCGGAAGTTTGGGTAGAGGACGCTTGAGCAGAACTCAACCGTGGCATCGACTGCCGGGATGTTGTGGTAGCGGACTCTGACATTATGGAGGTTTTCGGCTTGTGTCAAGTGGTCTGGTCTTGGCTGTTCTGAGAAGAGAAAAAAGGCTTTTGGGATCAGATCCTGAAGTTTTGAGAATCTCCTAATCGGGAAGGTAACAAAACACAACACATTGTATGTGATGTTTATAAATAGGTCTCGAATTATTAATATAAATGAACTCTGAAATATTAATTGGCTGGACTTTCCTCTCTCTCCTGTATGGAAAAGTATACGACATATAGGGATAAAGGGACGGGCATATCACCGTTCCTGCCTTTGACTAAGCCCAAGGTAAGCATCCTGCTGAGATTGGTAGGGGCCATTTCCGGTGTCGTCAAGCTTTTAGTTCTTTTAGTTGTTGGCATTCTTTACCCCGTGGTACCTCTCTTGTCCATCAAGGCCGTGCTCTATCTACTGAACGTTGATGTCGATATTTCCGTTGACAACGTTAAGAAAGCGAACAAATCCTTGATTCAATTGAACCTGCCTCAAAAAGGGGACTTTGTTGTTTGTAACTACCAATCTCCTTTGGATCCATTGGTATTGTCTTTAATTACCAATAACCGATTGAAGAATATCGTCTTTTTGATTCCAGACTCGGAAGGCAATTTGCACGAATACTCAATGTTTGGCGTCTTTTGTCATGCGTTATCTCTTCCTAACTTGCGTTCTCATAAGAGCGGTCAAGTGGTTCAATTGTCGTCCATTCCTGAATCAAAAACGGTATACCTATTTGCTGAAGGGACCACTTCAAACAACAAGGCCATACTACCAATTCTAGTTACCGCAGATACAGTATCCATCCCCAAGCTTTTCAAGAAATTCAAGATCAAGGCAATTTCCATCAAGAACGAAAACCCATACACTACAACCCCAATACCCCAGTCCATTCCATCATACCTTCTAACAAATCTATTTACAAGAAACGTCTCCCACTACAGGCTCAAGGAGTTCATACTTGACAAGGATCACACGTGGCCGGAAATACGAGATTTACTCTCCAACTCTGGCAGACTAAAGCTAATCGGTAAGGATCTTTCATTGAAAAAGAAGGTTGAGTTTGTAGAAAAGTATCAGTCATGAGCCCAAACTATATACCCGTAATTTATATAAACTCTAATTATAATTTTCCACTGAGCGCGCCCTTTTTTTTTTTACTAAATTCAATTCAACTTGACAAGTATTCTTCTCCCAAGAGATTCCTTCGAAAAATGGCTGAAGAAGAACCCATAATTGAAGATATCCCTCTTCAGAAGATTTCAGTCTTTACTCCCATCATTTACGTTTCCATAGTGGTAGGAGCTCTGATTGTATTCTCCATATTTTATAGAAGGAAAAGAATCGCCAAGTTACAAGTCATGGAGCCCTTCTTTCCTCCAGACTTCCCAAAAGAGATCTATTTGCAGCTGAAAGAGCAGAACCCCAAACCAGACGAGAAGGTACTGAAAGCTGCTTTGGTAAGAAGAGGAGCTGAAGCAATTCGCCGATTGCTCAAACTACGTGAGAATAACCAATATATCACCCTTCTTTACCAGAAGGGTTCCATCGGTGACGAATTCTTTGACAGATTCAAACTGGCTTTGAAGATTCAAGAGCTGGAGATTCAGGAGCTGGTGCAAGAGGCTGAGACCTACAAGCAAGGCTGGGCCCCAACTTTTATGCCCGTGTGCCAAGAGGTCACTTTGAACGAGGCATTGAGGAGGAGAGTCAATGCCATTGAAGACAGGAAGGAACAGCTTGCTAAGGAATGGGAGTTGTATCAGGAAATAGAAACAAATATTACTAATTAGGACATATCTCTATTAAAATGCCAGTGTAACCAAGAGAAGAATTTTAACATAATCTATTTACACTCTCTTCTTTGGCTTCTTACTAACTACTTTTGTGAAAGCTAGGTCCCATTCGTCATCTTGCTCTTTGGAGCTAACATTAGCATCGTTCAAGGTTTTTGTTTGTGCTTCATACCAGTCAAACTCAAAACCGTTCTTATCAATCCAAGCTTCCACAGATTGCTTTCTTTTCAAGAACTCACTAGCAAATCTCCTTCCATCCATAATTGAGGAGTTCGAGTAAATAGTGTCTGCAATGATCTCCTGCGACTCTGAGCCTCCAGAAAGTTGAAGCAAAACGCTTAAAAGATCTTCCTTGTTGACGCTTTTGTTCAATTGCACCAGCTGCGATCGGCACCACTCAAGGAATTGACGACTTGGGGGAGCATTTTGAGATGTTTTGGCAGTACTAGTTGTAGTGCTAACGGGTCCTTGTGCAGATAGAGAACGTAAAGCAGAAGGTGCCAATGACTGCTTGGAAGAGAGGGCTCCTGCTATGGTAGCCGTTGCAGGTTTAGGTTTTGCTACGACTTTCTTGGACACTACGGTCCAACCATCTTCAGGTTCAGCTGGGGAAGAAGAGGATGACGCGACATTAGCAAATGACACTACGCTGCTCTTCTGTGCCTGACTATTTAGTCTCTGTGCTTGGGCTTCTGCTTGTTCCCTTTGAATTTCTGTTAGTGACTTAGTTGCCACCACAGGAGTAACAGGAGTCTTCGCCCAAGTAGCCGAAGGTGGCAGGGAAGTTGACGAGACACCTTCCGATAACCTTTGGGCGATAGGTTGATTTTGCAAGTTTTGAAGTTGTTTCTTCTTGCGTTCTTGGAGTTGTTTAGCTTCCAATGCTTGAATCTCTCTTAATGAAACAGCAGGACCTGAAACTTTGGTGTTTGCCCATGGAGCAACGTCAGATGATTTCTGTGAAGTAGAAAAATCACTTTTTGATTCCTCTTGTTCCTTTAGTCTTTGCAATCTTAGTGACTCTTTGAGTTTGGCCTCTTCAGCTTCTTTTCTCAATTTTGCTTTGGCAAGTTCTTCCTGTTGAATTTCTCTAAGGCTTTTGCTTGGTAAATTATTGACAGTAGCAGGTGCGGGGACAGGGACAGGGTAAGCGGCAAAAGCAGAGGTTGGAATTGGAGCACTTACAGGAGTCGGAGCAAAAGAAGAAGATATAGGGGAAGTTTTAGCAGGTTTGGCTTCTTCCTTGACAGCAGATACAGGAGCAGAAACCTGAGAAGGTTCATCATCAAATGAAATAGTTTTAATCGGAAAATCGTCAATGTTTTCGGGTTCGGCCTCTTTTGGTAAAG
Source organism: Komagataella populi (assembly GCA_023212995.1). NCBI lineage: Eukaryota > Fungi > Ascomycota > Pichiomycetes > Pichiales > Pichiaceae > Komagataella > Komagataella populi. Next base: position 579,064 of record JAKWAY010000002.1, on the reverse strand, counting down.
AAGAATTGAAATCCTTCTCGTTATTATCAGCAAGAGGCGCTGTATTAGTTCCCAAAATTTCAGCGGAAAAATCTGGAGTAGATACGATTGGAGCAGACAAAGGGGTAGCTGCTCTAATTTGAGAGGTCAAATCAAATTGAGGGAGGAAAGCAGACGGAGAGTTCAGTCTTTGCCCTCCGTAATCCATCGATAAACTTTGGTGGGAAATCCAAGGAGAGCTTGACTTACTATTGCTAGCACTTGCTCCCCATTGCGGTACCTCCGTATGGTTAGAAAAGAAAACAGGATCGGCAGATTGGGTGATAGGTGGCAGTCGTTTTAAGAATGGATACCTGAAGTCACCAAGGACCTGGACCAGTTCAGCTAAAGTACGAAACGCTGACTCCTCCTTCCTTCTCAATCTCAAGTCTGGAGATAGGTAATTTGCCTCAAACCAGCCTTGCATCATGAGTCCGTCGAAAGGACCCTGCTCTTGCGCTTGTGCGTCCAAGTAAACCCATTGAATCTGAGATGGTTCCAAAGTAGGTGGAACAGTACCAAGAGGAGAAATACCAGGAGGCGGAGTCATATTTGAGGTGATTCGACTGGTTGATTGTTTAGTCAACAAGGGATGACTTAAAAGAGGTGAACTCCAACTTGATGCCTGGTCATTGGTTGATAATTTCTCCATCTTCTCAACTAAAGCTGGTGACTCGTGATCATTATTCAGAAGGCCGTTGATAATAGAGGAGGGCTTTTTCGCAGAGTCTTGTAGTCTAGCGTCTTTCAGATCGACATGTGCTGTTCTGTTGATTTCAGATGACCTATATAGCGCCTGCGATTCCACAGGAAGTAGTTGGTTGGCATCTACCATTCTTTGACGAATATCAAACATTTCAGACACTGAGTATAGATTTTTATGGTGTGAAGAGAGCTTCTGTGCATTTACCGTTGCATTTGCGTCTTCAAAGTTGGTTTGAGATTTAGTTCTGGAGTCATATGGGTGAGACATATTATTTCTAGAAAGATAGTTAGTTTTCGTCCCGTTACATTGTTTCGCAAGCTTCTTTCTCGAGTCTTAACTTACTGAACTTGGTTAATTATTTCGGACATGATTTTCTTAGGATGTTATAGTGTTGCTAATAGCAGTGAAAGGCGTAATTGAACTAGTGAAAGAAACCAAATTTTTCACGGTATTATTTTTCCACCTGGTACCGCGCCCTAGGTCGAGCGTGCAAAGAGTGGTTCCTGAAAGAGGGTTCGTAGAACTCAACGAGGGCGAAAAGACTCATTAAAGTAGGCGTTCTGGAATATATAGTAAAGTCACATGAAGGCTAAAGGTTACGGACCATGATGTCAACTGAAAAAAGGAAAAATAAGGGTGATACAAGGGAGGGAATAATTGGGTCTTACTTACTCTTACTGGAAATAATCTAGAATGACAAATCTCTTTTCAAGTATATTCAAATTCCAACTCTTCTCTCCATCTCTGTGTGCATGTCTGTACAACCAACGGTATCGAAACCTAAATGTGTTAGTATCCTTGACTGAACTTGAAAAAGTAAAAGGAACTTACCTGTGTAAATATCTTCCCAATCAACGGACGTATCCTTGTTCAGTAATATATCTCTATGCAAATTGGATGGTCCACCAAGGATGGCGGGTTTAAAGTCTGTGGCATCAACAATTCCCAATTCCATCTGTCTCTTTATAGGTTCTCCAGCACCAAATATCCTTCTGTAAGTTTCCAGTCTGTTGTTGTGTTCGTTTTCTTCCCAGTTTTTCAAACGTGCTTCCAAAGGGTGCTTGCCATTTATTTCCGACGCAATGGACAAAGGGCCCTTTTGTTCTCTTAAAGTGTCAGGTAATGACGGTATGGCTTCAGAAGGTGTAGCAAATGAAGTCGAATCAACCTTCGTAGTTTTCTGCTTTGGGGGAATCACAGTCAAGGGCGCCTAAACACAATGTTAGTAACTGATAAACTCAGTGAGAGTGTGAGCTATGCATACCATTATCGTAAATCGAAAAGGTTCTCTGGAACTTTGTCTGGTTTAAGGAAATGCCAGATTGGTGGCAATGGAAGTAGATAATAGTGGTGTTTGGATGTAAAATAAGTTATGTGCATTTTTGTCAGTATTACAGGGAATACGTGAAGTTCAGTTCGTTCCTTTATCAAATATCTCCACCAACTTCCCACATCTGTTGAGATGATTCAGAAAGTGGCCTATGAACCGATATTGGAGAAAGACCTAGTGCCAGGCTACACCACATGTGCCAAGTTCAATCCTGAGGGCAGTTTGATAGCCGTCTCGTTTGCCAATGGGACAATCCAAATATTGGATCAGGAAGGCCATCGCATAAAGGAAATGAAGGGCCACACCTTGGGAGTTTCTGATTTGAGTTGGTCTAATGACGGAAGATATCTGGCCTCCGCATCAGATGACACTACAGTTAGAATATGGTCCATGGAGTCCTTTAAATGTGTGAAGACTCTCGTGGGACACACGTACCATGTGACCTGTGTGAAGTTCAACCACAAGGGAAACCTGCTAATCAGCGGTTCATCAGATGAGGCTATCAGAGTCTGGGACGTCAACAATGCAAAGTGCCTAAAGTCATTGTGTGCACACAGCGACCCTATCAGCGCTGTTGATCTATCATGGGACGGCACAATTATTGTAAGTGCCAGTTATGATGGGCTGATTAGGTTGTTTGACACTCAAACGGGACAGTGTCTGAAGACCCTAATCTACGATGGCGGGGACGTGTCTTACCCTGTCTCTTATGTCAGATTCTCTCCCAATGGAAAATATATCCTTGCCAGTACGCTAGACGGAGCGGTAAGACTATGGGACTACATGGACAACAAAGTTGTCAAGACGTTTTTTGCACGTCAAAAGGGGAACGACGTTGCCAAGATAGAAATGGGAAAGTACATTTGCAACACAGATTTTTACATAGACGAGGAGGATCCCAGCAAGATAACTGTCGTTTCAGGATCAGAGTTCGGCAGTGTGTTCCTCTGGGATGTCAAATCCCGAAGGCTGCTTCATGTACTCCAGGCTAGCAAGGAAAGCCCCATACTACACGTTCAGGTCAACAACGGCAAACTGTTAACGCTATCTAGAGTTGGTGAATGTAAAGTCTATCAACTGTAGCAAATCACACGAGAATACGAAAGAAAAGTGACAAAATACAAAAGGAGAAGGGACGGAATGCATTACTTGATTAGCTCACTAGGTAGCAGCGTGTGAATTGTGGGGGAAAGAAAGAGGAAGACAAAGGTGATCATTTAGTAGCTTGAGCTTCAGCCTCTGGTGCGGCTTCAGCTACGACCTCTCCTTCTACTGGAAGTTGCTCCACGGCCTCGGTGTCTTCTGGTGCGATCTCATCAGCGGGAGCCTCAGCGTTGGCCGAGCTCTCCTTTTTGGAGCTGTTGAATCTCTTCTCGTATTGGTTTCTAACGAATCTGTAAATCTGTCTCACTGGCATCGTTTGGTTTGAAAGTAACAGAAAGAAAGGGAACAAGGGAAAGGAAGAAAGAACAAAGGGAAGGAAAAGAAGGGAAGCGGACGCGCTTGTCTTGATATATTTATAATAAAACACAGTTGAGTCTCTGTCACAAAGAGGTTGAGATTATGCAAGCGATAACGCACAAACAAACAAACAATAAAAGGGCACATCTCGCATCCCACTCATCGCGTACGCGCTACATTGGAAATGATCAACCAAGAACATATTATTCTTAATATAATTTACATTACTACTAGTATACATAGAATAAAAACGGTAATAGAACTGGAATTGAGTTGAAAACTTACAATTCTTGGGAAGCCTTGGCCTTGGCAGACTTCTTTGGCAACAGTTCGGATTGAATGTTTGGCAAAACACCACCTTGGGCAATAGTGACATGTCCCAACAGCTTGTTCAACTCCTCATCATTTCTGATGGCCAATTGCAAGTGTCTTGGGATAATTCTGGACTTCTTGTTGTCTCTGGCAGCGTTACCGGCCAATTCCAAAATTTCAGCAGCCAAGTACTCCAAGACAGCAGTCAAATAGACTGGAGCACCAGAACCAATTCTTTGGGCGTAGTTACCTCTTCTCAGAAGACGGTGGACTCTTCCCACAGGGAAGGTCAAACCTGCCTTAGAAGATCTTGAAGTTGAGGCCTTTTCAGCTGAAGATGCTTTTCCTTTACCACCGGACATTGTTGTAGTTTTAGTATAATTTGATTGTGAGATGATAAAAAGAAGTTGGATCAGGGGGATTATTGTCTGTTTATATATTCTAGGGAAAGGGTGTGTCCCAAATTGGGCAGTCACGATGGCAATAATAGCCCAGCCAATCAGAATGCAGGAGCTTTGAATTGTTGTATTATTGCTGCAAGAGTTATGTCGGTTCGCATTCCACTGAAAGGTTTTCACTTTAGAATTGGCATCCTTGTGGTGGTGTTTCGAGATGTTTTCAAGAAAAACTAAAATGCACAAATTGACCAATAATGTGCCGTCGCGCTTGGTACAAACGTCAGGATTGCCACCATTATTTTCGCACTCGAGAACAAAATTTCGCACTTCCCGTTTAAATGAACAAAAAAACAGAGAGATTTATCTGAATAGTGTGGTCGAGCGCGTACTATCCCATTTAAAAAGGGATTGTAGGAAGCGAGAGCTCCTCCCCGATCACGTATATATAAACAGGGAGATATCCCCCATCCCTTAATACATCCAGTTCAACTTAACTAAACAAATCAAAATGGCACCAAAAGCAGAGAAGAAACCAGCCTCCAAGGCCCCAGCTGAGAAGAAGCCTACTGCCGGAAAGAAGACTTCTTCTTCTTCCGAACCAAAGAAGAGATCTAAGGTTAGAAAGGAGTCTTACGCTTCTTACATCTACAAGGTTCTGAAGCAAACCCACCCTGACACCGGTATCTCTCAAAAGGCCATGTCTATCATGAACTCTTTCGTCAACGACATCTTTGAGAGAATCGCCTCCGAGGCTTCCAAGTTGGCTTCTTACAACAAGAAGTCCACCATCTCCGCTAGAGAGATCCAGACTGCTGTTAGACTGATTCTTCCAGGTGAATTGTCTAAGCACGCCGTTTCTGAAGGTACTCGTGCCGTTACCAAATACACCTCATCAACCCAAGCTTAAGCTTTCTGATATGTAACATATTTATGAGTTGTTTGTGAATTAGGAATCTATCTTTAGTTGGTAGATGTGTATATTAGGAATTAATGGTTACTTCTATTATATTGTTTATTTTTTTTTTTCGTATTTTCTATCATACGCGGAGAACGTACACTAATTACTCGGTCCCTTGGATGTTGGATGGCTCTTGCGATAAGTGACGACGCGACTGTAATAGCAGTAAGCGTTTCTTGCATCTTTTTACTTGCCAGCTTAGCGGAACAAAAGGTAGGTACCCGTTTTCCTCTTCGAACCTGAGCATCTGCAGGCTAGCCACCAGAATGGCCCAAAAGAGAACGTAACTTGTAACGGATCCGTAAGTGGCACTGTTAGTCCAACCAAGCAGAGCATTAAACAGCATCCAACCGCCATCTATCTCACCATTGCAACAATTGACGTGCCAGACAGAGTTTTTGATGTCGTAGGAGCCTGGGCCGCTCCCAACCTCTGACATATCTTGACCTCCACATCGGTCGATGTATTTTTGAAGTTCAAATTGCCATACTCCTTTGGAAAACAGACCTGCAGCTACCAAATACAAAAATCCAGTAGATCCAATCAAGAACAGCCTTAATGACATTGTGTGACCCGTTTTGTACATTGCAATTCCTACACTGACGCCAATGGCAAGTCCTAATAATAAGGATGCTGGAATTGTGCTTATGGGCTGGTCCAAACCAACGCCTCCAATAAACACTACAGCTTCCATGCCTTCTCGGAGAGTGGTAATAAAGGGGAGGAAGAACATGGCATATTTTTCAGTTTGAGTTTCCTTTTGCAAGGTCTTATTTAAGATCAAATTGTTCAGCTTGAGATGCCATTTGGCCTTCATTTGGTTCAACCTCAGCATTGCCAATCCCATAACTGAGATGATAACGGCTGCTAATATACTGAAAAGTCCTTCCCAATAATGTTCGGTCATTGCCCACAGGTCTGATCCCGCTACATTAGACACCACAATGAATACCCCTCCAATCAAGAGACATAATGACAACCCTAGGAAACTGCCAGCCCAAACTTGAAGTCGCAGACTCTTATACAGCTTTTCGCCGTCAACAACATCATTGGCAGTAGTATCTTGTTCTTGAGAAGTTGAGGGTTCAGACGGTAACTCTTGATAACCACTCGGAGTATGAAATGAACGGTCCAAAAAGGCCAAAAGAACAGAGATAACAATTGCTGCTTCCAAGGTCTCTCTGAGGATAATGAAGAATATTTGCGGGGAGAAATAGTCTGATATATCAATGACCATGATCTCAATAAGTAAAAGTGTTGACTCCTTAAATCATTCAGGTTCACTCAGGGGATATGTACGATACATGCAAGGTGGGGATGAACTATCGTTCGAGCACTGACTGAGAAATGCTCCCTGAGCCTGAGGTTAGCTTTATAGCCGAGTGAGTCGACTGTAGGAGGCTAGAAGTTTGGACGATGCGTGCGTGGGTAACCATGTAACCACAAATGCTCTGTCACCAACGTTCAACTGAGATCAAGGGCATCGAAAGCTTACTCCTATATCGCTTAAAGTCTAACCCTCAACGAACCGTTCAACATGGATACCGCTACAATGCGCTTGCTTTCAGTAAAGTAACTAACTCTGTAGCAATTTGCACTCAGACCTCAGCTTCACTTTATCCTCTAAATCTTCGAATGGAAATTTATCATTCACTGATGGCCTATTGGGCCCTTATCTCGATAAGGTTATTGAAACCGGAACACGACCTTCAGCTTCTCTCTCGAGCCAAGTACCGAACACGTCTTACCTACCAGCACCAGACATGAAATTTCTGAGATTATCCACTTTAGCCCTGGTTGGACTAGGTTTTCTAACTCAAACAGCTCTATGTGACATTGATGCTGATGGAAACTTTGTTCCTACTGATCAAAAACCTTTCAACATCCGAGTCACTTACGACATTGACGAATATCCTCAACCTTTCGAATCTACCAAGCTGATAGAATTGGTCAATGGAGAAGAAATTTCTGTCACCTACAACATCAAGAATGGAGAGGACGAGACCATTTCAGTTGTTGGGGTTGCCGGGTCATTCAACGATCCAGTAACTGGTCTAAGCAAGAGAAACTTAACTGCCTCTTCTGTTGGCCCACTGAAACTTCTCAAAGACATGAGTTTTGAGTTCACTCAAAAGATTGGCATTGATCTTGAGCCCGAAAACTATCTGTTTGTGCCATCCATTTACGTTCTCAAGGAAAATCAGCTGATGTTGCTAGGAAGCAAGAACCAACTTATTTCTGTTGCAGACCCTGAAATTTCAGTCTTCCAACCTCAGATGTTATTCTTGGAATTGGTACTACTAGCAAGCTTTGGTGGTATTGCCTATGCTTTATATGCTACATTTGGCGCCTCTTACTTTCAAACCCCTGCTACTGCCCCCAAAAATAAGAAAGTAGGGTCTAGTAATGTGAGAAAGACCAAGAAGAATAAATAAGGTACATAATAACAATTTCAGGCGTCAAATCCACATTCAACCAGCAAATCTTCAATCTTTTGAAGACAACGGTTGTATTGTATAACGTTATCACTGTTCATCTGTTGAATCTCCCATTTTTCGTAGTCAACTTCTGGATGGTAAGGCTTTTCGAAATCAATGGAGTAAACTCGAGTTAGGTAGAACCTTATGTCATCAATAAGTTCAATAGAATCCACAGCTTGTCTGGCATCAATTCTACCGGCACTTTCCATTATTGCCTCTTTGAACTCTGGTTGTTCAACGTAGTGGTCAAAACGTTTGGCAAATTCGTGTGCGACAAACGCTTCCAGTCGGTGCACTCTTGTTACCCAGGCAGCTTCCAATATTTCGTACAACGAGTATCCAGTACTCTCCCAATCATTGGTGATGGTGATAGCTGCCATAGTCTTCAACTTATCTACTAGCAGCTGGTCACTCATGTAAAGAGTTTCCACGCTGAGGTCTTCGGGAACGGTTGTTTCGTCATAGTAAACGTACCGAAGCAAGATCTCCAACAGTTTTTCATTAGCAATTTCTTCGGTAAGTGAGACGACTTGGATACCTTCTTTCGGATCGACTTGGTCTCTATGGAATATAACGTCCGTATACTCGTGATAATGACTTGCTTCCGCAAAAGACGATTGTAACATTGAATCAAAATAACCAGATCTCACCATCATAGACCGATGAGCAGGATAAAATGCATTTTCAAGTCTGATGATAATGTCTGGACAGCTTTGTAAGTTGAACAATTGCTCCTTAATCGAGAGTACATCTGAGGAAGAACCTAGAACCATTTTTGCCCCAAGAACTTGAGTTTCGACAAATTTCTTCAAAAAATCCCGAGTTTGTAAACTCTGGTTGAACTGAATCCTGTGTCTCAGTTTGGAAAGTCCCTTGATGTCATTCTCTGAGGACAACTCTAGATATTCATTGCATAAACTTTCGAAACATGGTATGCCAAAATCCTCACTGCATTGCACCAGAGGCTTCAGATCCTGTTCATTAACTTGAAATTGTGGGGAGAGATATAAGAACTTGACCAATTGTTCAACAATGTGGGTATCATATTCCAAATCGACGTTCGAATGGTCATTACTAATGCCTACCTCTTGACTCCGTATGTACCACCTGTGGACGGGAACAGAATTGTTCAACAGCATATCCTTTGTATTCACAGTTGCTTTGCCGCTGATCAATCTATGTATGTGAGCGGAAAATGGTTGCGATTCGTTCACACTCTTACTAATGTCGTAACTCAATAGAATGTTTCGAATTTCGTCATTTAATGCTCCGTATATGCATCTTTCTCCTTGAAACGTGTCTCTATCACAAATGGCACCGATTTTCAGTAGCAATTTGACCACCTCTAAATGACCACATAAGCTGGCTAAAATTAGGGGAGAGTAGTCCCACTCGTCCAGCTTATTAACGTCGATCCCTGACGAGACCAACATTTCGACCTGATCAACGTCCCCTATTCGGCATGCATAACAAAGCTTCTCAAAATTCTCTTTTTCAGTCATAAGCTTGCAATGTGAACCGAACCGTATTCCCGAGGGAGGATGTTCAATCAAAGAAATCGAAATTGGGCAAGGCTTGACAGAGTGTTAGATAAGCGAAATTTCAGGCATCTCATAATGCCTGCCAATGCTCCTCTTCGATCTGATATTCCTCCCTCTAGTTCACTCTTATGCTGAAATTTCCACATTGAGCCGCCACATAAGCTCTAAAACGGTTTAAGGCCCTCATAAAGCGCTGGAGAAAGGTGTCATCAGCTTCGTCTACACTGTCAGTCTGATGGGACACTGACATATTTCACTTTTACTGCCTACATTCAAACACCAGTCGCGTTCCCTATCTAACTCTAACAGAAGTGTAAGTAACTAAGAATAGCTTATTCTGAACTTATGCTTACAAACAGATAGATACAATGAAAATCCTACTACGTAAGAATCCAAGGTCAGTGGCTTTGGTTTCCGGAGATTACTGTTTACTGTTCAAGTCAGTGCGAACCCAAAATCATGTCAATTCGAAGCCCAAAAGTATCATAGAATTTGTGTCTGTTAAACATCTGTTTTCCCAGCATTTCTACGAATTGAACATGGAATGCTACGGTTTATTAGGTTTGATAAATCTCAAAGGGAACACATTTGTCTGCGTCATCACAGGTAAGCAAGAAGTTGGCAGCATAAGACCTCAGGAAAGGATCAATGTTATCAAGAATGTCAACTTTGTCTGCCTTGAAAACGACAGTTTCGAATACATCGAGAGAAAGTACAACACCCAGGGCCTCACAGCAGAGAATAATATTGAGCTCTATGAGAAGGAAGTTCCATACTACTCGCTAAAAAGACTGCTGAGCTCCAATAGCTTTTATTTTAGTAACGATTTTGACATTATTACATCGATGCAACATCGTGAGTTGAGTTACCTGAGAAAGGAGAAAAAATGTAGAGTGATATTAGAATATTCAAAGAACTTTATGTGGAACAACTTTATGATTAATGAACTGATCAATTTCAAAGACCATCTGACGGCACAAGAGAGGCTTTTATTTGAAGAACGAGGCGAGTTCTTGGTCTGTATTATGAGAGGATATGTTCAAAGTGTCAATTGCAGTATTGAAACAAGTGGAGACTCCTTGATGACAATAATTTCCAAACAAAACTGCGTCAAGACTGGTAAAGGCCATTTATTTGGACCCTGGGGGCTGGATGATAATGGTAATACCTCTAACTTTGTCGAATCAACAGTTAGTCTTTACACGAAGAACACGATATTTTTTTACATCCAACTCAGAGGAAACGTACCATTGTTTTGGTCTTTAGAAAACCAGCTGATCTCTACAAAAATAGACTTCCCAAGGTCTTCAGAATCGTCTCAAGCAGCTTTCGACAAGTACTTTGATATCCTCTGTCAAAACTTTGGGAACATTCACATCTTAGATGGTCTATCCGAAAGAGGATACCAAAGAGAACTCACAGAGAAATACAAAGAGAGCTTTCAAAATCTGGACGAAGTCTTGAAGCAACAAGTGACCTACAATGAGATCAATTACTCTTTGGACTCGTTGAAAAGCCATACGGCAGATTCCAAGCTTCTAAAGGCTATAGAAGACCGCATTGTTGATATTGGTGCCTATTGCTACAACCTCAAAGATCAGACTTCGATCGGGAAGCAATCAGGTATCTTTTTGACAAATACGTTCAACTCATTAGAGAAGGCCAATTACATCCAACAATTAATTTCTAATGAGGTTTTTCACGCATGTCTTACTGATCTTGATCTCAATTTTACTAAAGAAATAGCAAGTAAGCACAACGAGTTGTGGCAGGAGAACGGGCAGCGCCTTCAGAAAATTACTTTGCATGCTATGAGCTCCAAACACACCAAAAACAAGCAAGGAGGTCTTGTTGGAGTAGTTGCCGGAGTGAGTAGGAAATATGTGAGCAGTGTTGTTCAGGACAATAAAATCAAAGAGCATAATGTTGACAAACTTTTGGGAAGGCTAAACGGGCAGATAGAGGTACAATTGATTGATCCTATACATCACTTTGTCACCAATGAGTTGAAAAAAAGAAAGAATGAGTTTACATCTGAAAGAAAACTTAAAATATTTACAGGCACCTTCAATATTAATGGTGAGTTATATGAAGGAGATATCAAACCCTGGATATATCCGTTAGATGACAGTTCAAAAGAAAATTATGACGTTATCGCAATAGGCTTCCAGGAGATAGTTTCCCTTAGTGCTGGAAAGATGATCAATGTGGACCCTAAGAATCGGCAGTTTTGGGAAAAGAAGTTGTTAACAACAGTTAACCAAGATGACCCAAACAAGTATACAATGCTGTGGGTATCTCAGCTTGGGGGAATATGTTTGTTCCTGTTGGTGAAGACCACAACAAAGACGAGAATTACAGACATCGAGGGAACTTTAAAGAAGACTGGACTTGCAGGTATAGCAGCCAACAAGGGAGCTGTAGCCATCAGTTTTACTTATAGTTCCACTACAAAATTTGCAATAGTAGCAAGCCATTTAGCAGCTGGGTTCCATAACGTCGTTGAAAGGCATCAAGATTATAAGACTATTGCTAAAGGAATGTCGTTTGCGCGTAAACGGACGTTGAAAGATCACGATATTGTCATATGGATGGGTGATTTCAATTACAGAATCGTACTTTCTAATGAAGAATGTAAGAAGCTGATAGAAGAAAAGAATTACCACAAGCTATACGAATATGACCAGTTGAACAAGCAAATGGCCGAAGGACATGCTTTTCCCTACTATGATGAGTTGGAATTGGATTTTGCTCCTACATACAAATTTGACAATGGCACATCTAGATATGATACTTCTGAAAAACAGAGAGTGCCAGCATGGACTGACAGGATTCTCAGTATTTCAAGAGGGAAATCACTAAGTCAAATATCATATGGGAGTGCACCTTCGATCAAATTTAGTGACCACAGGCCAGTATACGGTGTTTTCCAGGCCACCGTTGATGTCATAGATGAAGAGATCAAAAGCAAGCTTACAGCAGAACTATACGAGGAAATGAAACACAAAATAGGCGATGCCAACGATATCTTGTTTTATGGAGACATTATTAATGAACAGGACACTGCAAACATGGCCGCATCGAACCCAGGAGCCAATAATTATATTGACAACGAAATCACATTAGCGCATGGACTGCCACCACCGAGTTCAGAGCATACCAAGTGGTGGATAGATGGCCGACAATCAGTAAGAGTCCACTTTACGGAGCTGGATGACGGGAAAATGATGGTCAACCCCAATCTACCTAGCAATCCTTTTCAGAAAACAAAAGAGGCTGATTTCGTGACCATTGAAGAAGCTTTGAACGAAAACTCATCGGAGAGTTAGTTCATTAATTGGAACTCTTGGATTTTGATTCTGCATCAAAATTGGCTACTTTTTCCAGTTTCTTTATTTTACTTTCAATAGAATCCAGCATCTTTTCAAGCTCCTAAACATGTTAGCAAGTTCTAAGATAAAACCACTACCGTAGTACCCAACCTAGGATGTGACGTACCGTTGCTGTTTTTTCACCTTCATTGAGCCTCTTAAAGGCCTCTAGTAGATCGCCTGACTCAAACGATTCTTCTGAAACCTCTTTGGTCATTGTAGTCTGGATTGTAAGGTAACCTAACACAGATTTGGATCATGATGCCTCCTCAAGGCCAAGTCGCGCATCACATTTCCAAGTCTCCTTCACGTGACACAGTAAATAAGAAACTAACTATCCAACTTTAAACGTGTTATCATCAACGCTGAAGAACCATGAACCATTTCAAAGGACTCATAATACTGATATGGTCATTTTGCACCGCTGTGCTTGCTTTTTCGCCAATAGCTTCCGATACATTGATTGTGTATGACTCTTCTGTCTTGGAGTTGGGGGAGTTCAGTGCCCTTGTGGATCATTTAAATGACGAATTCTCCAAAGTAGATGTTGTGGATCTTAACGACAAGAGCAGTGAAGTCCAGTTGTTTTTCAATCAAAAGAGGATCTATCAGAACTTGTTTCTCTTCCCTATTTCAGGCCAGCTGAGTTCAGGAGATTTAAATGCCTTGAGATTGATCGAGTTCGTCAACGAAGGAGGAGACATTATCAGTATCACTAACCAGAGTGGATCCAATTCTGAAATTGTGGCTTTCAATACTGAGCTGGGTATATATCCATCTCCAAAGAACTACAAACTAATTGATCATTTCAATGGTGTCAATGAGCAGCACGATGACATTAGACTCATTTTGGAGGAGTCATTAGTTCCCAACTCCATTGTAGCATTCAACAAAGATATTGTTTACTCAGGGGCTGCTAGTTTGCTCTCCAATAACGAGTACCTGATTCCCCTTTTACGAGCCCCAAAGACTTCTTTTTCATACGACATCAACGAGGGTGTTGTTGGTGAGCAATCGACTTGGACTTCAGGAAACCAAGGTTTCTTAGTCGTCGGTTTCCAAGGTCTGAACAATGCTAGGAGTTTATGGTTGGGTAGTACTCTATTCTTTGATAATGCGCACTTCGATGAGAGCTCCAAAGACCTTGTTGACTGGACATTCCAAAGTAGGAATTTGTTAAAGTCTACTTTTGCTAAACATTATCTGAAAGATGGTCCAGAATCTGCCGAAGGTTACAAGGTCAAGGACGAAGTGGTATATGAAATTGGTCTGAGCGAATGGAACGGCAAAGAATGGGTCCCATTTCAGGCTAATGACGTTCAACTAGAATTGATCATGTTGGATCCTTACTACAGAATTACCTTGGAGCAGGAAGCAACAGAGAATGGCTCTGCCCAAGTATATACCAGCGGGCCATTCAAACTGCCAGATCAACATGGTATGTTCACCTTCTCTACCAAATATTTCAGATCTGGATACACTTTCATTGAAGAAGAGGATATTGTACCGATTAGACACCTCGCCAATGATGAATACCCCAGAAGTTGGGAAATCACGAACTCTTGGGTTTACGTGGCCAGCGCAGGTGCAGTTGTGGTTGCCTGGGTGGTTTTTGTTATCTTTTTCCTTTACACATCTGAGGATGCAACTGAGATCAAAAAGAACATCTAGATAGAATATTAAATAGAAATAGCCAGACGGAAAACTAAAGTTCGACCCCCTTATTGTTGTAAATTAGATTATTGCTTATTATTTGGCTCTATTCGTTGGCACTGACGATTTTCACACCAGTCTTTTTCTTCCAATCCTCAAATTGTTTGTGGGTGCTTTGAATCTCTTTTTTCAAGTTTTCGACAGCGCCGTTCATTTTAGCTACATTGGTCTTTAATGTAGGTTCTACTTCTCCAGCTGTCTTTTCGACTAGTACACCTCCTATCATGTGGAAGCATTTCCTGTCTTTCGGAGCTGTGGTGATTGTTTTTAGTACAATATTGTGTTCCTCTATATCGCCTTGCAATTGACCAATTTTGTTGTTCAAAGCTTCCAAAGTTTCTTGAAACTCATCATATTGCTTTTGAAATACTGTGCACAGTTAGCGGCTGTCGCCACAAAGGATGAGAAATGATACTAACTTACGTTCCTGGTTAGGATTGGGCTTTCCTTCAGACATGATATATTGATGGGATGGGTGATAGATGATATTTCAATGTTAGCGAACAGAGAAAAGACGAGTGGGGAGAAAAGTTACTCTGTGATTCAACACCAACGATGACTTGAGTTGAAGATCTGGCCACTGAGGAGATACGAAGTGAGGCATTACACATATGAGATGACACTTGCTCATCAAGCTTCGATGTTTTAATTTTGCGATTATCCAGTTTCCAGTCCAGGCTTGAATACCACCTTCACTAGTCTTTTCAACCAAATAAGAGCAATAAATAAACATACATTCGTTAACTACACATCCTATACTTGGATACTTTTCAAGTATTCCAATCTGGCTCCCTTATCATCGGCTGGTCTGTTGAATGCCTGCCATTTTGGCTCTTCTTTGAACAGTCTCATCGTCTTGACATACTTTTTGTTGGTCAAAGTAAATCTGTGGTAGATTCCAGCCGGAAGAATCAGTAGATCACCTTTTGAAAGCTTGCTTCTGATCCACTTATCGTTCTGCGATCTGACATCAAAGAATCCCTCCCCATCCAAGATGAATCTAATCTCTTCGTCCTCGTGAAGGTGTTCCTTGTAGAAAACAGTCAGCTTCTCATGCAAAGCATCTGGACCACCAGGAAAAGTCTCATCAGACAAAACCACCAAATCTCTGTTCTTGTAATCTCTTTCCTTGGCAATCTTCTCAACTTGACCTTCTTCTTCCAAATGATAGTACAAAACTCCGATTTTGGACAGCTCTTCAACTGAAACCTCCTCCCCAGAATTGTGATCATCACAAAAGTTATCTGGAGTGTCTAAACCATCGTGGTAGTACAACTGCATTGTGTGTCTCTGGATGTGAAAAGTGTTTAAAGAAAAGAGTAGCTGTGGCTTACAGTGTGATCTGTATTCATTATGTAAGTACCTATATCGCGCATTATTACATTTCAAGTACTGGTCGTCTAGTATGTTTACTAGCGTAAACTTCTCTGTCTCCTAATCATGTTTGCTCAATTCGATGTAAGCATCTTGAAATCCCTCTTTATTGCTCTTATGTGACAAAAATTTGGCTTTCCGGGATCTTCTCCGCTGATGTTTAATAACGATGTAAACCCCAACCAAAACTGTAAAAATAAACAGATAGGCAAATATTCCACGTTGATGAATGATGTTTAAAAATGCAAAAGCATTGCGGAAAGGTGATGCCGCAAACTTTGGATAAAGACTCAAGATAGTCTCTTTTTCTGGTGGGGTGTACGAAGATGGAGACAAAAGGTAAGATAGAGTCTCTCGCAAACTTCGCACGTCGGTGGTTAGCTTTTCCCCAAAAATATCTCTATCCCAATACTGCTTGCCAAATCTAGACGCTATTATAGCTTCGCCTTGTGTATGCTTTACTCCAGCTGATATCCAACCAAAGTTCTCAAGAAATTTGATATCTTCATCCAGTTCCACATATACTGTCAACACATTTCCAACATTACCCAAATGGTCTATCTTTTGGGATAAAACTTTGATGATCTCCCTCGCATCCATCTCCTCTTTTTTCAACCCCTCTGCCTTGTTGGTTTTGTAGGCTCGAGCCTCTTCAATTAAATCATATCTGTTTTGATGTTTGATATAGTCATAGGAATGTTGCGTAAACAAAAGTTGATTATAATCATC
The DNA here is from genome assembly GCA_023212995.1 of Komagataella populi. Lineage (NCBI taxonomy): Eukaryota > Fungi > Ascomycota > Pichiomycetes > Pichiales > Pichiaceae > Komagataella > Komagataella populi. The sequence goes on along the minus strand of JAKWAY010000002.1, from coordinate 562,673 downwards.
AATAGTTCTTGTTTTGTTATCAGAGGTGAAAAAAGCAATGACAATCTTTTCATTTTTATCGTGAATTTCCGGGTTGAACTTTGGAAAGTATGATTCGTAATTATCAGCTGTCAATTTACCAACTAGAGGGAATTGGTTCTCTTCAACAAAGTTGACAATCCTTTTAACGTCTCTAATTTCTTTTGGTGAGAAGTTTTGGAACACCGTTGGTATCATACTATTATCTTTAAAGACGAGGATTGTTGGAACGGACGTAATCGTTCTTGCCAGATAGGTCTCTCTATTCAAAGGCCTTTCAGGTTCAAAATCGGGCTCGTTAATATATTCAATGAGTTGCTTGTACTTTCTATCAAGCAAATCTTCCAGCTTGGAGTCTTTGGATTTATAAATATAAGTGTTGGTTGTTAAATCCATGATAGGTTGCAATAGATGGTCCCAAATCTCAAAATCCTCAGGTGAGTTTGAATCCTCTTCGTAATAGTAGACGAAGACTTGTTTCTGACTTGGATCTGGGCCCTTATAGAGATCTAGACCACGCCTGGGGTCCAAGAGCGACATTTTTGTGGATAACGATTTCAATGTGACCTCTTCAGCTAGAGCATTGGCTAACAATCTTTCCGTCCATTCTACGATATCCGCTATTACTAGGTCATGATTGTATTTCACACGAATGCCGCCTTGAGATTTGGGCAGGAACATGTATATCTCAGGCGAGACTTGGGCTCTGTTGACGTTGAAAGGTAAGTTGAGCGATTGACATACACGAGAATGGGGGCCCCCACAATTGAAAACAGCAGTGTCGAGATCAGCTAGACGGTTTGTCAGTCTGGACCATAGGACTGCCAAGTTAAAACATGAACGGCAATTTTTAAAAGTGACAGGGTGGCTGTGTACATCCTCAAAATATTCTAGAGGTGTTTCTTTATCAGTGGTTGGCCAGAATGAAACCAATACTGGATCTTCAATATCTCCGTTCATTACTTTTAATAAATTTTCTTCAGTTAGGAGTTCTCCTTTAACGGGAAGGTTGAACCGATCGTTCTTCAGATCATCATATTGAGACCTTAAAAACTTCAGGAAGGCCTCTGGTGTTCTCTTCCCTCCACTTGGGTAAGTGGTAAGCAATTTATATGACGTTTTGTCTTCATTAGGGCCATAAAGCCTAAGGGTAGGATATGATCTTATCGAATGTTGAGCACAAAAGTCACCATTTGCAACACAGTCAACCTGTCTCATACTGATCCCTGATAGCTCACTTTCTTCCAAGAAGCGGTGATACGTTTCTTTCCAAATGGGCTCCAGCTGTTTGCAGTGATAGCAGTACGGAGAGAAGAACTCTACAAAGTGAATTCCCTGGGCAAGAGTTTCGTTGAAAGTCTCTGGAGTTAGAAGATCTGGTAGTTGAATGGAGTTGACACTGATAACAGTTGGCTCATTTTGATCTTGATCGGAACCCTTAGCTGGATCACCTGCCTTAACTAGAACTAATGCCAAAAGACTAGCAATGATAGATTTTGCAACTCTCATGGTGACTTTTGTCAGAACGAAACGGTTTGTGCGCTGTTCTGATCAAGAGTTTGTAACTGTAGAGTGGCTCTATAATGGAAGGCAACGCTAAGCGCGAAGAGTTGTTCTCGTCTCTGTATCTCGCGTCTCGTAGTTTCATGAAGAATTGTCAATCTGTAAGAGATTCCCAACTAAGAGGACCTACAAATGATGAATCAGAGGTTGTTGTTACGCTCTTGATAGTCTTGTGATTTTTGTCATTGCGTTCTCTGCAGCTTATTGTCTGCAACTCATGTGGTGGTAAGCGTACATACATGATGAAAAATAGAAATATTTTGTAGAGAGACTATTAAAAAGGTCGCAGGTCTGACATCCTCTGTGCAAAATGCATCCCTGCTCACCGTCTTCAATTCCTCCTTGGTGCGATTCCCAGGAATCGAACCAAACTCTATATAAGCTTAATATTATATGCTACAAATGTGATGATTATAGGGGGGGAGAAGCAATCTTGTCAAGATAATTCTTGATATACTCAAAGGATACTAGCGTGACTGCACTGGAGGGTAAAGTCCTAGTCAAATTGATGACAAACCCCGAGTAGAATCCACGCACACCTTCCGTCAAATATATGCTCTTTATCGTTTTTATTAGCCCTAGCTTCTTTCGACCCAAGTCATGACCATCAATTTGCAATCTCGTTCTTAAAATCTCGTGTGGATAGGTGATTGCACTGGCAAACATCTTGGACGCACATGACACAAATGCAAGCTTGAATACGATCGATTTGGGTAATTTCCCATCGACGTTGTTCTTTCTAGCTTCATTGATATCGTTCTGGGTACAGTTGCAAATTATCTTAAAATTTTCGTACAGTGGGAAATGAATAGCAACATGAATGAGGCCGAAGTAAGATGGAAGTAGCCCTGAATAGAAAGACAGTATTCCTTCCTCTTTGAACATTGTGCGGAAGGCGTCTATTGTGCCTTTATAGTAACTGTGTTTTAATTTATCTTCAATAATGTCGTTAGCTGCCTGTTTCCCGTTGAATCGATCGTAGATGGTGCCTCCGGATCCAGTTTGCAACATCAATCTGGTTTTAACCACCCAGATCGGGTTAGTTAAGGTTGAGGAAGCCAATCCGGCACCAATTGCAGAAATAAAATATGACAGGTTGTTACCCTGAGAAATAAACGATGATCTATCCAAAAGCTTCTGGCAAGTTTCGTACATGGTAAAATATATCATCCAAGTAGGAAGATATCCTATGGATATTGGAACCAGACCTCTGTAGAGCCCCCTAATACCTTCTTCCCTTGTTATTGTTTTTATCGTTTGTACTAATCCCTGATATCTTCGGTTCTCAAATAATTGATGGAGTTTGTAATCATCATTCTTCCTCTGCAGAAAAGCTCCTTGGGCCTGCAATCTTGTTTTTGCCACATCCAATGGACAGACAGCAATTCCAGCTATCAACCCGGCCAATGCTCCTGATATGGGAGTCACATTTTCCTTTGTGATGAAGGTATATCGTGGAGCGGCAGTCGGCTGGTGGGAAAGCTGGGCCCCATCGCTTCCTTCAGACTTCATTGATTATGAGGGGAGAAAATACAACAAACAAGAAACGGGATCGGAGGGTTTCTGTTATGTCGCAAATGAATGTTCGTTACTTGTCACAAGACCGATTCAAAGGAATAGCTGAGAGATTTAGAGCAGGGCACTTTTTTTCGTTGTGTATTAAATTTCATAGGCAGGTCTAAACGAATCGCGAGATATCATAGGAGGAGGAGTCCAGGGTCGGATAGAACAAATAGTTAGCCCGATTCTCATCCGGTCTGAGAGTGAGTTTTATCATTATTAGGCTGAATGCCCCTATAAACACTATACCCATATATCAAGCTCTTCGATTACGGTTGGAATAGCTTGTTTCGAGTCCCTTTTCAAAATCTCATCTTTGAAATCAGGATAGTATGGAACCATGCTGTCGCAACTTTGAACATACATGGGATTGTAGACTTTCCAATAGGCGTCTCTAACTTTACGTGCAGGATGAAAAAGTCCAGTCAAAGTGTAATTCATCACTATTCCGCATCCAATTACGTTTCGACAACCTTCAATGCCCTCCAGTATCCTGGCAATAACATGGGGCGAAGTCTCAAAGATGTTGGGCCAAAGTAAATTGAGAAAATGCATAAATGCATCCTCTAAACCAAACCCAACATTGTTCAATGCCATATGTCTAACCACGTTTGCTGCAGTCTGACGATGGACTAAATCTCTATCTGTTAGTGCATCCTCAATAAGGGGTAGTATTGCATATACATAGTCTTTTCCCATTGACCCAATCGACTCAAACATAAAAGCTAAAGCCTTCAGAACACCATTTTGAACATTGTTCTCTACAGTTTGATATTCATTCATCAGTGCTGGCAGTACTGTGAATGGTGCGCAACTTTCTGCTACAATACCAATAGCAACAGCGGTGCACACCCTTAATTGACGATCTTGAACTCTCAAATTATTCAGCAGAGTGACAAGAACATCTTGGGGGCCAATAGCCACGGCTATATATCCCACAGTTCTATTGGCAGCTTTTCGTATACTTTTCTTTTGAGATTTTACCATTTCAACCAAAGAAAAACAAATTCTCATCCATTCCCTAGCATTAACATACTCAGGTGCTCTTTGAGCTATCATCCCTATGAGACCGATCACAGTCTCTTGTACCATTTCGTTTCTATTTCGTAAAATTGGAGACAATGTGGGCAATATTTGGCTCATTGGTGGATTCATAGTTTCAACACCAACCACTGCAATCACCGATTTCAACGCTTCCAAGATGGATGCCAGAACATCTGGGTATACTTCACCTAGAGACTCATAAATAATAGAACCAAGTTTTAGTAGCATATCTTCGTTTCCACATTTCTTTATTACTGGAGCCACTACCGTGATCAATGAAGCAGCTTGCCTTCGAGTTTCTGGTTCTCTATTCTTCAACCGATACAGTATGATACTCACTATGGATGGTAAATGACCACTTATTCTGAGCCCCAAAGACCCTATGATGACAGAAAAACTTTTAAGAATAACACTGTCTTGAACAACCTGCTCCTGAAATGCAACTAGGATTCCGTCTAACAACTTATCAACAGATTCGTCAGATAAGTCTGCAGTTCCGTATGATTGAATAATTTTGTAGCAGGTTTCGGCGGTCATTCTACGAAATGGCTTTGATTCATCTTTCAAGTGCACCAAAATGTTATCCAGGACTAATGCTGCACCAACTCGCTTGGAGAGATGAAATGTTGTTTCACTACAAACTTTTGCCGTTCGCCGATCCAGAGCAATTCTTCTGTTCCAAAAGCTTTTGAAGAAGCTGCCAATAACCTCGTCTATCAAATATCGCTTTTCAATGCCTTCCGTTTCACAGCACTGCTGAATCACTTTGAGGCATGTTCGTTTCATTTCTTCATCTGGTGATTCGAATTCTCTGATCAGAACTTTGAAGACCATTTTCGCATAGTAGTCAGCATAATCAGGATCCAAGAGCGGGATAATATAACCTATTGCCTTTAGAAAGGCAGCCAGTCCTTTACCCCTATGTCTTCTAATTCCTTTATAAAGCTCGTCTAATATCGGCTGGAAGCTTTCTGCACCATAAGGAGCTGATGATTCTGCCAACGCTGAAGCTGCCTGTGCTGCTATCGTCCTCACATGTATATGTTCATCATAAAGGCCTTTGCTGATGGCGCCTACCAAACCGTTCAAATGTGGTAACACTCCTGACCCGGCAAGAATTGCTATTTGCTGTACAATTTTCATTCCTGTGTGTCGTGCTTGCCAGGACTTTTTTGAATTACATACTGCTTTCAAAAAAGGTAAAACCACAGGGATACCCAAAGCACAGGACATTACCGCAAACGTTCTAGAGACTGTATTCCTAACGTATTCATCAGAGTGATCTATGTCTGGTCGCAATGTTGAAATCATGTGGGCAAGTCCAGCTGCTTTACTTAGGTTCGCAATAATCTCTCTTCCTTCGATTCTCGTGTAATAATCCTCATCAATCAACAACGGCATTATGACCACCAAAATTTTGTATGTGTAAGGTCTTATCAAATCGTCTAACTGATAAAGAACTCTACCAATAATCTTTACAAGCAAGTGTCTTTGATGTTCTTCCAAGTTTCGTTTCATGAATAGTGGAAGTAGCTGATCAAAAATGGCCTTGGCCCCAAAAGTACGGGAATTTTCTGTAAGCTGCCTTAGAGCGGGCTTTCTCATATTGCTAGGTCCTTCTATGATATTTGAGATTAGAGTGTGAACCTTCTTTTCTTTCTCGCCAAGGTTTTCAATGGCCAATGCTTGAGCATTCTCTATAGATTTATTTTCGTAAGCCAAAGTGCTCTCCTCGGGTAACAAGTAGCCTTGATCATCTTGCTTGTAATCGGGTGGCAAGTCATTCAGAGGTTTATAGCCCAGAGGTTGTTCCACTATTGTATATCCTTGCGGTAAGATTTTATCAAGAATATAGTTGTTTAACTCAATTCCATTTATAACAGGCAATTTGTTAACCACAACAGAAACATCTTCCACAGGCTTGACATCCCATCTCTTTTTCCGTTTCTTGGCAGGTTCATCGCCTTGCTTTCCATCGCTGTACTCTTGATCAGCTTGTTCCTGTTTTTGTTTCAATAGCTTTTGAATGTTTTCCTCCTGTCGATCAAGTTGCCGTTCCTTCATACGATCCTTGTAAGTTCTTTCCTGTTGTGTCAAATCGATGTTCATCAAGTTATCATACTTTCTTTTGTGATAATCTGACTCCTTTGGTTTGGCGTTAAGATTACTTCCTTCAAGAGGGTCAATGTCATTAGCGTTCTCTATCATTTCCTCCTCATACTCCCTAGGCATGGTATATTGAGGAGCAGAGTGGACCCCATTCGTGCCTTTTGAATCGTAGGGTATCAGTCCAGCATCATCTTGGTTGGACATGTACGTTCTGTAAGATAAGTTTAGAGTAAGAAAGTTTGATTTTCACACATTCCGCGCAGAGAAATGAATCGTAGTTGCCCCTCCAGCTGAGCTCCTCGCTTCTCCTTGCAAAAACCCCGTCCAGCAAAGCCTTCGTGACAACACAGGATCAACTAATCTGAGAAATCTCAACCAACACACTAACAACATATTGGCAATGTTTCAAATTTGGAGCTTTTGGCTGATTACTTTTCAATTTGGTTTGGCTTTATGTAATCAGAAGGGCTCTTTTACGGAAAGACTGGATTTTACGCCGTTGCCAAAGAATAACTTACTTGCTTCTTTCACTTTTGAACTAGAGTCTGACACAGTTAACTGGTACGACAAATCGTCAACTTACAGCCACTACACAGTATTTCCCAAATCATTGGGCCCAATTTTAGAAGACACAAAGACCCGTGAACTGCATTTACGATTCTCTCAAGGATGGTGGGACTCAGAGCTATGGGGTAGCTTGCCTCAAAACGGGAGTCAATCTGGTGGGACTGGAGTTGAGGTATGGGCAGTAATTGAAGCAGATAACAAAACTGAAGCTGGAAATGAATGGATTCATTTGGTGAACTCTCTGTCCGGCTTGTTTTGTGCCAGTCTGAACTTCATTGACAATGTCATTACCACTAATCCTGTATATAGTCTTCAACCCACTTCAGACTTCATTAACAAATTGCCAACAGAGGGAGAGCTCTTTTTATTCAGAAGCGCTCTACCTAGAGAACCTATCTGTACGGAAAATTTGACCCCCTTTTTGGATTTGCTGCCTTCCAAGGGAAAAAACGGTCTTTCCTCGCTGCTCAATGGCCACAAAGTGTATGACTCCCAATGGAATAGTATGTCAATAGATGTGGAAACTAACTGCGATGACGAATTTAACTGCCACTATGATTTGAAACAGAATATTCATATGATAGTCAATACGAAAAGAGTCCTTTCGAAGATCGACAATCCGCTGCCTGTCCCAACACCAGGCAAGGAACTTAGATGCGATGAAACGAAGAAATATGACGCCTTTTATTGTTTTCCCTTGGTCGATTCTACAGATATTAAGATTGATTTGCGTGAAATATTTGGCAATATAATTAACGGAGAGAACACAGTCACTACTGAAAAATCAAAAGTATGTACCCATACTGTTCCTGAATTTTGGAAAGTCCTGGCAAAGGTCAACGATTATGACCCCGTTTTTTCCTACTATGAAGTGCAAGACCCATGTTATGAAATAACTGGGACAGATACTTTGAACATTGAGTTGAAGTCAGATCGTTCTGATGTTACTTTGCCACTAAAGGTGCCACCCGTAATAGTTTCAAGATCCCTCACTGGTTATTCACAGGATTCTGGAGGGTTACGAATTGACTTTAAAAATCCATCCGACTCTAAGGAAGCTAACTTCTTTTACTATCAGAGTACACCATGGTACATGAAAACGTATCTGCACACGTTGAAGATGACCCTAACGAATAATACAAATGGAGAATCTTTCGTGATCCCCATTACCGATCGTTCCATCGTCTCATACCTTCCAGAGTTTTACTATGAACCGGCAATTGATAGATCCCGGCCATCTCATTTAGAGCTCAAATTGGTACTGCCTCCTAACTGTTCTATGCGGTTAGCTTATAAATTTGACAAATTGATGCTCAAATATGCTGAATATCCTCCTGATGCCAACCATGGATTTGAAATCGAGCCAGCTATTGTCACAGTAGTTGATGAGTTCCAAAAACCCATCTATGAAGCCAGAACCACCCCAGCACTGCTGACTTTACCTACTCCTGATTTCAGTATGCCGTATAATGTCATCATACTCACTTCTACTGTCATGGCTTTGGCATTTGGTGGAATATTCAATTTAATCGTCAAACGAGTTGTTACTGAGGAGCAAGCCGAGTACTATTATCAACAAAATAGTCCAAAGCTTAAATTAAGACGCTTGATTGCAAAAATATCCGCAAAGCTTCAAAAGAAGAAAGCAGAATGATCGGAAATTCATTTTACGACCTTTGCTACGCGTCACCTCCTAAACACTTTTTTAGATCTTTCTCTGTAAATGAGTTCCAGGTCACTAATGGACTTTTTCAAGCCTTGAGAGTGATGAGTCAACCAGTGACACATTTTGATCTTATTTTTGGAGAGAATGTCATTATTAGGAAGAGCACCGCTACCAACTTTGGTCGAATTAATCAAATCGAAAAAAAATTCATTCCAAAGATCAACTTGCCAATATCTTTTGAACGATTCATTGATCCGAAAATTGCCATTTTCGTCCTCATGAAGTGTGATCGGCTTACCGAAAAGTAAAAAATGAACAATTGATGCCAAACCAAAATAATCTGCTTGGTAGGTCCATGGTTCACCGTTTCGCATCTCAGGGCAATCTTGTTCGTCTACTTTCCAGTTGCATAAAAAGTTAACATTTTTTCCTTTGTTCGGAAATAGTGTCATATCAATTGACCTTCCAAAGTCGATCAATGTTATTCCCTTCTTACACCAGCCATTGTTTCCCGTAGCATCATAAAGTTCACTCCATTTGGAATCAGCAATCCTTTCAAATCTTACCATGCAATTGTCTGGTTTCAGATCACCATGAATTATTCCAATGTCATGAAGAAATTCTATACAGGTAAGCAGTTCTATAGTCAAAAACAGCACCAACTGCTCATCAACTCCAGACTTTCCTAGACTTCGGTAGACATTTATCACTTCTAGTAAAGTATCTTGATTAAGGTAGTCCATGATCAGATACGTCTCATCTTGATATACCTGAAAGCTTTGGCAAAGAACAAACGATTTAACTAGTTTGTCGTTGAGATTTAAACTTGCTAAGCGGTTCTCTATAGTCTTGAAAACATAAAACTCCCACAAACTGACAGGATTTTGCACTTTTATGGCTACTAATTCGCCAAGATCGCTCTCAGCTAGGAACACTGTAGCATAGCCACCTTCTCCAAGCAGCTTGGTGATGCAGTATACTTTCTCTCCAAACTGGAACATTGTGTTTTTATTACCCAGAACCATCCTATTCTTGTCGGCTTTGAATATTGATGTCAATACAGATAGTTTGTTGAGAGGTTCTGGGTATATGGATATTCGTGAATAGTGGGATAGGGGAGGGTTCAATTTAGCTAGCAAATTCGAATGAAAGTCGGATTCCATTGGGTTCAGTGTAATCGTTTCCATAGGATGATGTGCTGGAACTAATAGTTCTTGGTCTTCCATAGTGGACTCGACGTGTTCTACAAACGGCGAACTTGGTGGACTTTGCTCTGGGAAACTCGATATAGCCACTGCTTTAGTAGGAGTTTCATTAAGTTGAGAACGATGTTGAACTGACTGCAACTCGGTCTTCGCAATTGGTATCTTGGGTGTTTTATGCTGAGCTAGCGTTTGATTTTGATTCTCCTTATCTTTCTGGAAGCTATTCTCAGTATATTCGTATACTTTGTAGGATATGGCTAGAACTTCTTCAAAGCAGAACTCCTCGTTGTCTCTGTAGACCAAGTCCAGATTGAAATCAAATAGGTCGTCCTTTTTGTTTGTGTTTTTCATTAGTGTTTGTACTGGGTACACCAGCTCAGGTTTCTTGACAAAAATATGTGCAGTTTGAGTGGGGTCAGAGAAAAGATGTGATCTTTCGTTCAGTTGTTCATGTCGATCTTTGAATAGAGAGTAGTTCTTCAGCAACCTGTTAATGGGCCGGGAATTGCTTGAGATGGCCATCTGGTAAACTTCATCAGCTTGTATAATCTCTCCCTCTGATTCCAAATAATTAGCAAAACTTTCATAAAAGAGAGATAACTTGCTTCCAATCTGCTTTTTGTGCAAATACAGAAACACCTTTTTGGGTGAATTTGAGAATCTTATATAGTGTAGCCATAGTTTAAGATACCTGATATCGTTGCTGTAGAACTGGTCATCCTTGAACTTGCAGGTAACGTCCTCTAACAATTGAATAAGGAGATTGGAATCCTGACACTCTTTGAGACAGTCGATGTAAGGCTCCAATGGATCATCCAAGTCGTCTATGACCGATATCTGTTCTTTAAACCAATCAGGAAGGCCCGCTATGGGCTTCTGGTCTCTCATTTAGAGTGTATGTGGTTCAACGTGCCTTGATCTAGGAAGGTGTTTACGCGCGCTTACTTGTACCTGATGTTCTTCTGTATACAGAGGGTGAAAGGACTGGGGTAGTCAATCGGCAGGGAGTGAGTGTTCTGACTCAACGCTAAGTAAATACGTAGAATTAGTTAGGCAGGATCATCTTCTAACTCTCAACCCCTTGGATCACCTTTTAAGCTGGAGACCTCAATTCAGCACGGCCAGGTAGCGTTTTGGGCGGATTCAAAAATTGACACTACCTTTTCCTAAAAATTCAAACCATCTCCATACATCTACCGTGAACCCATTTATTCATGTTTATACGGCAGAGAATACGACTATTTAGCCATAGTTGTCGCCGACTCACACAGGAGTATAACAAAACTCTGCTTTCAAAATCATTGGGTGTTAAGCATGATTTCGGCTCAATAACGAGATGCACAGTCTACGACGATAGGGGCAACGCTACAAGTATGTCCTCAACTACCGTCAAGAATGAATTACTATTGAAACATGAATTACTACCTAGAGATTTGCGAAAGATAGATAAAGGGTACGACGACATTGTCCCCGCCATATTGATTCGCCCAAGCTCCATCCTAATTAATGTCCTTCATATTAGAGCGTTAATCCGTTCTGATAGAATAATTCTATTCAACCAGGGCCCTTCTAATTCTCATACAAACACTATGTTTCTCAACGACCTGGCTGCCAAGTTGAAAACTCCTACTAAAGAAGCTGGGATACCCTACGAAATTAGAGCATTGGAAGCGATCTTCATATCTGTGGTCTCTAATTTACAAAGCGAAATGAAAGTAAACACCATGGTCATCAAAGGTATATTAAAAGAACTGGAAGACCACATTGACAGGATAAAGCTGAGGTATTTGCTAGTCCAATCAAAGAAACTAAAACAATTCCATCAAAAGGCAGCTTTGATAAGAAATTTGCTGGAAGAATTGCTAGAACAAGACGACGAGTTGGCAGCACTGTATTTATCAGAAAAGAGAAGCTTCCATGATCACCAAGAGGTGGAAATGCTACTGGAGAGCTATCTAGCCCACTGTGATGAAATAGTACAGACAGTTGAGACTTACCTAAGCAATGTAAGAACTACCGAGGAGATCATCAACATCATTTTGGATTCCAATCGGAACCAGCTGATGCTACTCGGGTTGAGGTTCTCCATCGGTCTTCTCAGCTTTGGAGGCTTGATCTTTGTGGCCTCTCTGTATGGTATGAACTTGGAGAACTTTGTGGAAGAGGGTGATTACTGGTTTTGGATCATAGTGGGAGGATCTACAACGTTATGCATATTGGTCTTTGCCAAAGGTGTCAAGGCTCTTGGTAAATTAGAAAGAGTGAGCATGCTGGGAGACGACTTGAAACCACTAACCCAAGTCCGACGATCCCGCAACAGCTGAAGAAAAAAAGCCTAATTTCAACTCATTGCTTATATAATACATTTTGGCACATGTTTAGACATTTTCACCTCCGCGTTTACCTATTACTCATCGCGCGATGACATGACTGAAAATTTCTTTCCTTCCACAACTTTTGAGCTTTTAGATAAACGAACTTCACAATGCCTATGCTAAAGGACCCCTCCAAGAAATACGTTGCTTTCAAGCCTCTTAATCTGCCTGACAGACAATGGCCTTCAAAGACCCTTCAAAAACCTCCGAGATGGCTGTCCACAGACCTGAGAGATGGTAACCAATCCTTACCAGACCCAATGAGTGTAGCTGAGAAAAAGCAATACTTCAACAAGCTGGTTGAGATTGGTTTCAAAGAGATTGAAGTTGCATTCCCTTCTGCTTCTCAAACTGATTTTGACTTTACGAGATATGCGGTCGAGAACGCTCCAGCAGACGTGGCTATTCAAGTCTTATCCCCCTGTAGACCTGAGCTGATCAAGAGAACTGTTGAGTCCCTGAAAGGTGCCAAGAAGGCAATCGTACACATTTATTTGGCCACTTCAGACTGCTTCAGAAACATTATTTTTGGCCTTTCCCAGGAAGAATCTCTGGAGATGGCAGTAAGCTGTACCAAATTAGTGAGACAGTTAACCAAAGATGACCCTGAAATGCAAGAAACTGAGTGGGGATTTGAGTTTTCCCCTGAGACGTTCAGTGACACCGACCCAGACTATGCTCTGCGCGTTTGTGAAGCCGTGAAGGCTGCTTGGGGTCCATCTGAGGAGAACCCAATTATTTTCAACCTTCCTGCTACTGTAGAAATGTCCACTCCAAATGTGTATGCTGACCAAATTGAATATTTCTCTACACATATCAGTGAGAGAAAGTCAGTTGCTATCTCTTTGCATCCACATAATGACCGTGGTTGTGCCGTGGCTGCTGCCGAATTAGGACAGATGGCTGGAGCTGACAGAATAGAGGGTTGTCTTTTCGGAAATGGAGAAAGAACTGGTAACGTCGACCTGGTCACCTTGGCACTTAACTTGTACACTCAGGGAGTTTACCCTCATTTGGACTTTTCAGACATTACTTCAGTCATTGACATCGTTGAACGATGCAACAAGATCCCAGTTCACCCAAGAGCCCCATACGGAGGCCAACTGGTGGTGTGCGCATTCTCTGGATCGCATCAAGATGCTATCAAGAAAGGATTTAAGAAACAGGAAGAAAGACAAGCTAAGGATCCCAACGCCAGATGGCAGCTTCCTTACTTACCATTGGATCCTCAAGATATTGGAAGAACCTACGAGGCTATTATTAGAGTCAACTCCCAGTCTGGAAAAGGTGGTGCTTCATGGGTTATTCTTAGAAATTTGGAATTGGATCTTCCTCGTGCTTTACAAGTCTCATTTTCCAAGATCGTTCAGGACGAATCAGAAGCCAAAGGTAGAGAGTTATACAACAAAGAAATTACATCCCTGTTCAAGGATTCCTACTTTATCGATGATGATGATACCAAACACGATCTTTACTTCCAGCTGGTAGACTATTCAATCACAAACACATCCAATGGTGCTAGACTGATCAACGTTGAACTTCAAGTTGGAAATGACATTGTTTCCTTGAAGGGTATTGGTAACGGTCCGATCTCCTCGTTTGCTAGTGCCATTTCATCTTATCTGCAAAAGGAAGTCCTGGTGTTGAACTACCATGAACACTCTTTAGGAAAGGACTCTAACTCCAAGGCCGCTACCTACTTGCACTGTGCCATAGGCGATGACTGCAAAGTGTGGGGTGTTGGTATTCATGAAGATGTTTCTCAAGCCTCTTTCTTATCTTTCATCAGTCTTTTGAACTCTGCAAAGAGAACCGGTAAAATCTAAATAATTAGTAGATCTTATAGTCTGATCATTAGTCCTATTAATTATACATTGTATTCTCTTTTTATCTATACTATCTTACATGGATAACATCAATAAGGTACAAATCTTGCTCTCCCTCTGGCTCTACCGCCTCGTCCACCTCTATCGCCTCTACCTCTTGGTCCAAATGAGCCCCTTCCTCCACGGCCCCTTCCCCGTCCCCTCACCATGAAAGATGGCATATTGGTTCTTTTGGGGACAACTTTAAGGTTTCTACCATGAAATTCGGAGTCATTTAGCACCAATGATTCCGATACAGAGCTAGGATCAGAAAACTCCACGTATGCAAACCCTTTAGGTCTCCCAGTTATTTTATCCATCAAGATGGTGACCCTATTAACCGTACCACATGCTTTAAAATGTTCAGCTAGCTCTCCTGGAGTTGCTGAAAAATCCACGTTGCCAACGTATATGCTCTTGCTGTCAATTTCCTGTCGCTCCTCTATAGAGAGAAACTTGGGATCTGAGCTGGAATTGGCACTTCCAGGTTCGGTTTCAGATCTAGATCCAGCCTCTTGTTGTCCTTGGAGTTCTCTCAAGTTGTTGACTTCTACCTCCATTTCAGCCATCTTAGCTTTCCACTGGTCTAATTCTTGTTGAGAAGCCTGTGAGTCTACCTGGTTGACGTCCGACTGGGGCTGCTGTTGTTGTGTCTGTCCTGAGTTCTCCTCCATTTCTTCTGACATTTTGTCTAGATGAATATTTTGTTTAACTCTTTTTTTTTTCTCTCCTCCTAACTCTGTCGCTATTCCTTCTGGGAAAGAAATTGCTACGAGAGAGAAAAGCAACGGTGAGCGCATATTTCTTTCCCCGGCAGTTGCTCTTACTATTTCCAGCCTACTAGACGAACCTTTTATCTGTAATCGCGCTACCTGTTGCAACAATCCCATCTCTCTTCCCTGTCTTATCTTCTCTAAAAATTTGCTAGTTGATCCGGAACTCTGCTCCAGTCATGATCTTTGCCAATTGTGTCGACTCCCTTTTGCGAGTAGCATTAACAATTGCATTGTTTGGTCAACTTTCAAAAGTAGTGGCAGACGACTTTGAGCATGTCCCCACGACTACAGTGATAGATATTCTCTCCTCGCAAGTTCAATTTAGCAACTTTTTAAGAGTCGTTCAACGCAACGGGCTGGTTCC
Organism: Komagataella populi; assembly: GCA_023212995.1. Lineage (NCBI taxonomy): Eukaryota > Fungi > Ascomycota > Pichiomycetes > Pichiales > Pichiaceae > Komagataella > Komagataella populi. The sequence goes on along the minus strand of JAKWAY010000002.1, from coordinate 547,561 downwards.
CGTATTGAATCAGATGAACAACTTCACATTGATTGCTCCGGTCAATTCGGCGTTCTTACCATCGGATTTAGAAACGTTTGACTCAGAGGATCTTAAGCGATACGTGATACCGTACGTCGTTTTCTCCGATTCTTTCGAAGGAGTTCAGATAGTGCCTAATGTGCTCAACAATCCTACTAGCTTTACAAGCTTTAGCGAGCTTGATGAGTTTGAAGTTGCAAACATCAGCATTGTTGAGCGGGATCTAGAGGCAGTCACTCAAGACGCGGTTGTTCAAGCTATTGACGAATTGCTACCCCATGTCGATGATTTATATACCACTCTACTTGGCATGGGTGGCTTTGGTGAAATCCTTGACGCTTCAACAATTGATTCAGATTTTCTTAATAATGTCACATGTTTTTTACCCCAGAATCTACCTTATGATGAAGTAGAATTTTCATACCTTACTTCAGTATATGCAAATGACGATCAGAAAGCGTATTTGTTTCACCATTTGGTTCCAGGAATATATGGTGGTAATGTCAACAAATCATTGATGAACTTTAATGGTGATATTATTGACTTTTCCTCTGTCGATTGGGGACTTGAAGTCTCCTTGAATAACTCTTTCTTATCTACAGAAGCGAATTTGTTAGCATCAAATGGTATCATACACGAATTCTCTGAAGATTTATTCAAAGGGTTTCCACACTTCACTCCGCTGAAAATTCTGTACGGACTAAATGAATCAGATTTTGTGGATGAAATTATTTTTCGAAAGCTATCTTTTCTCATTGATGACCCAAGCCTAAATCAAACTATATTTATCCCCAAAATATCCGATAATGATGATGGCACTGAAATTTTCCATTCTCTTGGGGTAAACAAAAACAACATACTATACCAATTTGCTGAAGGTCAACTCTCTGGTAATTCTGAGCTTTTGGATTCCAAATACTGTCCTTCAAAAATTGGAGGTTGCCAAAAGATTAAACTGAATCTCATCGGCAATGACCTTTTTCTCAATAATCTTGTTGTCGTGGACAATTCTCCTTATAGAATAGGTAATACCACCATTTACTACATTGACGAAGCTTTGACTACCCCTTCCACTTTGAGAGCCGCTGTAGGGTCTTATTTCCACTGTTCCAGATCTTTACAGTTTCTTGAAGATTTGGATCTACTTCATTTTCCTAAATCAAAAGGCTACACCGTTTTATTACCATGTTTCAATTCGTGGGACACACTAGGGCTTACATTGGATTATTTGAAATCCAATCAGACAGCTTTGGCTCTTGTTCTGGAAAACCTTATTATGGATGGTCCCATATATAGTGATTTTGTGGGAACGGTAGAAACTACGAGTATTGCTAAGGAACATGTTGTATTGACTATTGAGCCTGACGATGACCAAGATGGCATCACAAAGCTGAAAATCAATGATACAGAACTTGACCTACGAAAGTACACCGATATTCTATTTGATGTGGGTGTTGTTCATCCAGTTTCTGAGATCATTTTACCTGAATCTCTGGACATAAAACTGCAGCAATTACTAAATGTTGTGGACTCGACAACATTTCAGGACATTTTAAGCTGGTCTAATTTGACCGAAATACTGGAAGAAGATGGGTACTCAATCCTACTTCCTACAAAAGAGTCATTGGAATCTTCAAACATCACGTTGTTCTCCAACCCGAGTTACCTGAAATCATTTATTGCTCTTCACATTCTTCCTCCGGGATCTTTGGATAAACTTGTTGATTGTGAGAGTCGAATTCCAACGTTATTGAATAATACTAACCTATCCTGTCGACGTGTATCCCAAGATTCAGTTACATTACAGATAGTTGAGGGCAAAGATAAAGAAGTGAGAGTGATCAATAAAGGATGTACTAAGAGGACTTTACACCATGAGTCTATTCATCCAGGTCGTTATAATAAGTCATCGTGTTTACTAATTCTAGATAGGCCTATTGACCCAAGTTGGCTATTTGATGACCCTAATAAAGTGCCGATGATTCACTTGCCAGTGATAGCTGTTAGTATCGGTGTACTTATTGGAATTCTTTTCATATCTGCAATTCTGTCATGTTGTGTGTTGTGTATTTTTAGAACAGACAAGAATACTGACGAAGAAGAGCCGCTAATCGAAGACACTCTTGAAGAGAACGAAGAGCATAGAAGATTAGAGGTTCGTCATCACAACTATCATTCTACCGAGCAAGGTCATACAGAGAACAATACTAATAGAACTGAAGCGGAAGGACAGAAAGTCACTAGCACCGAGTTTTCCGAAAACAACTATTCAGAACACTCAAAAAGCAAACCAATACCAGTATAATCTCAGAAGTACATAATAAACCTTACAAAACAAAAACAAAAAGCATAAATACATATTTCGGATGAGAAAATGACTAAAACTTAACAATCACTTTGCCTCTTGCTTGATTGGACTCCAATCTTTTATACGCTTCGTTGACCTCCTCAGATTTATAGACGGAATCAACAATGACCTTGTAATTACCTTCCTTATACAAGCGATAAGCCAAGTCGATATCGTCCTTGCTAGGGTGCAGGGTTTTCAGTTGGTAGTGGATGGGTCCACCACCGATCAGGTTCCAGTAGATGAATCTTTTGAAAGAGGCAAAGGATGATGGAACACGTCCAAACAGACTCTTAGTATAAGAAGGCTTTTGGTCTCCTACCAGTGAAACGTAATGACCATTCTCCTGTTTGGATTTCAGAATCTCAGTGATGTGATCAAAGAGATCACTATTTCCAGCTGCATCAAGGACGAGGTCAAATTTTCCTTCTTTTGCCTTCTCAAGAATAGGGTTTTGGATATTCTCAACCTGATCATAGTTGATGGAATTATGTTGCAACACACCCAGTTCTTGAACAAACCCATTGGAGCGAGAACCGTTGACCGAGATCAGATTTTCAGGCTTAACCTTGAAGTGGTTCAATAACACCTGGATAGCAGTCCATCCCAGCGATGTACTTCCACCAATGATCACAACGCGAGATTTATCTGAAAGCGGTGCCACAGACAACGATTGTATAGTCGTCAAAAATACCAGAGGAATACCTGCAAAGCTGACCAGCTGCTCATCAGTAGTACTGTCATCTACTGCCACAATAGAAGCATCGTGCTTAGATTTCGGTTTCACAAAGAGATACTGTCCCAATGTTCCAGTTGAAAATGTTGGAGTATAACCAAAAACCTTATCACCCACAGAGTATTCCCTTTGCAAGTCTGATCCAACCTGAGCCACCGTACCAGAGTAATCCCGACCCAATACACGGAAACTGGGGAAAAGAAATGATAACCAACGACTAAAACTGTGGTATATCAACAAGTCCAAAGGATTTAGACCTGCAGCGCTCACTTTCACTGCAATTTCATCTTTTGGAACGGGTAACTTGTGCGATACCTTTTCGAAGGTAAAGGGGGAACAGCCGTCTTTGAAAGTTAATCTTTCGTATTCAATTGAGTGGCCTTCAAGGGACATATTTTAGGGATAAGATAAGAAATACAATAGGGGATTCAGTTTTAGGGGTTGGAGACTACAAAAGCCATCATTCGAGAATGATTGGGGGACGCAGATGAAGGCTAGACCGAAAAAAAGATATATCCCATAGATCTTTACATGCGTGTATATACAGTGTTTTTGATGTAATGTGAAACTGAGTCATTGTATGGTCCTTTCATTTTATGCTTCTTCAGTGAAAGTTCTTCATGTTGCCAAACATCTCCAGAATGGCTGAATAGTGACCGAGAATTCCCCCTAGAACGAACAAATGCCAAATATTGTGAGATGAAAAAAGGTAATCACACCAATATAGAGAAGTCAAGCATTTCTTTTTGCCGTTAGAGGTAAGTTCGGGTGTCTTGTTGTAAAGTTCTTCCTCAAGTCGGGATTCTTTGTATAAGGTCAGTAATGTTCTATCACAAATTTCCTTATTATCTACCACCACATCAGTTCTCCATCTTTCAGGAATGAACGTCGCGTAGAAGCCAACACCTACTAAATAGGACGCAAAACTTCTAAGCAGTGGAAGGTAAAATGCAAAAGTCGAACCCACTCCTTTGAGGAACCAAAGAAGTACAAACGTTGAGACTCCCAAAAAGGCTAACGAAATAAAAAAAGAGATCCTCAAGTGGCGGTTTTCTGGCTTATCAAAATATGGTGACCAAGTGAATATGACGCCCGCGGCACCTGAAAGAACAGAGAATGTGATAAAGCAAATTCGGTACCAGGTATTTATATGCTGAAGGCCAACATGTTCTGTGGTGACAACTGATGACGTGATAAGAATGGTGATCCCAGTGTAGTCGATACAAGCGTAACTGTTTCTCAATGCAAAACTTCCTATGTTGCTAAAAGAATGCCAAAACGAGGAGCTGATAAGGCAGTAAAAAGCACAGAACATAAACTGGTACAACATGAACTTGTCAATGGTACCGAAAGATTTAAACATTTCCAAAGACGGTAGGTGAAAAAAAGTAAGATACGCCACCAACATTGCACCCAACAAATGGGACCAGATGTTGAAGGTTTCATTGTGGCATTGGCATATAGACTTGGTTGCTTCTTTGTGTGTACCGTTAAACCTGTAGCCAAATACAATGTACTTATTCTCTCTCCAGTGAAAGGGGAGATCGTAAAAATGAATGAGCTTGTTATTTGCACCCTTCTCTATGGCTTCATCAACATTCATCAACTTTTCGTTGATAATTGGCAACAAATTGTTCTGCTCCTCGATGAGCAGTTTGTCAAACTCGGAGAGCTTTGCGTCCAAAAAGTTAATGGCTGTGATCAGTTTCTCTGTCACGTTTAGACTAGTGGGCAATAACGCCCCATAGTTATCTTCGATGATTTTGAGAATTTGATCCATATGAAACTGTTTACTTTTACGAACAACTTTGTCTTTGAGCGATAAAAGGGTGCCAATAAATTCTAAATGTTCATTATTTGACGAGCTCATGTAGTGCTCAAAATTGTCCAGCTTGAATTCTAAATCACCAAGAAACATATCCAGCTTGTTCAACAAGTATTCCTCTTTAGTTGATTCGTCAGTGAAGTTCTCCAATAACTCAGAGGAACTGGAGGTCGCTCTCTTCATGAGGACACTATCGGAATAAGGGAACGATCCGCTATCATTCTTCACGGATCTTTGCCTTAGCTGTGCCGAATTTTCCGTCATGGGGATAGATAGAAAGAAAGGAAAGGTTAGGGGTAAAAAGAAAGAAACTGTGGTCTGCATTTCGAGACATAACTAGAACAGGGAGGATTGAGGCCCGTATCTTGGCAGCAAAGCCCACTATTGAACTGAGTGAATGCTGGCACTGCAAGATCTGCAAGATGTTATTATTACAGTCTAGATACTACAGCATGCCAGAAAGCTCAGCTAGAGGGTTTGCCGTAGTAAACTACGCACTCGGGTGTCTCGCCTGGGAGGTTGCGTTATTTAGGGTGTAGGGTGAAACGTTTAAACAGATGATCTGAGCTTCCCGTCAGCAATACTACCTTGCGATTCACGTCTTGTGTACCTTCGTCTTTCCCAGTTACAGTTGCTACGTACATATGGCATTAGGCCTTCTGTTCATCGCCGATTAGACGCAACCTAGATTATATAACTGCAATCACCCTCGAAAAAGAAAATCCCATCTCATCTTCCTTCCTCTGCTCATCACATATCCATAGCAAAGATGCCTATCAATCAGCCTATGTCTCAGATCAAGTTGACTAACGTCTCCTTGGTCAGAATGAGAAAGAACAAGAAGCGGTTCGAGGTTGCTTGTTATCAGAATAAAATTCAGGACTGGAGGTCTGGAACCGAAAAAGATCTAGATGAAGTATTACAAATCCCTCAAGTTTTCCTTAATGTCTCCAAGGGCCAGATTGCCCCTCATGAAGATTTGAAGAAATGCTTTGGAACTACGGACGTCAACAAAATAATTCAGGAGATTCTAAATAAGGGGGAGATTCAACTCAGTGAAAAGGAAAGACAGGCCAATTCCTCCAAGTATATGGCAGAGGTACTACAGTTGGTTAGTGCCAAATGCATCAACCCCAAGACCATGAAAAGATATCCGCCTACAATGATTCAAAAAGCTCTAAACGAACTAAAGTTTAGTTTGACATCTACAAAACCGGCAAAGTCCCACGCACTGGAGGCCATCAAGTTGTTGGTATCCAAGCAAATAATTCCCATTGCCAGAGCAAAGATGAAGGTTAAGATTGTCATGGATGCAAAGGATGCTAAAGCTAAAAAGGAAAAGCTGGATAGTCTCATCACAGAGCTTGAAGCTGAAGATTGGTCTTCCAAATGGGAAGCTTTTGCATACATAGATCCGTCACATTATAGAGAACTAGTTAGCATGGGCCAAGTTGAACTGTTGGAAATGGCTGCTATCAATGAAGCATCCGGCACTGTGTAATTGTTTAATAGTATGGCATTAGTGTATTTCTTGTAGTTAGATGTTTCTGTTCGTTCATGCAGTTTCTTTTTTAGTATCAAGTTGTTCATTCATAGTTTCTTTCAGGGTCAATAGTACCTTTGCCATGATATCAAAATCCGAACCTTGCATGTCTCTCCATATACTACTGCTGATACTCAGGATCAACTGTTTGCTTGATTTTAGTGCCAAAAGTTTACCGATTTCGCCAGCTATTACCCTATTTTTCAGGTCTGTTCCATCATTGACCAAAGTATTGCCCACAAGAACTTGCACGTCATCTTTTAGAACCTGAAAAGTAGTATCGAGCTGACCGGCGTACGTTATTTGGATGACAATCTTGTCTTCAAATTCAGTGACACTGCAACACAAGTCTCCGTCCTCTCGCCTCTTGATGTTCCATCCCATTGTAGTTGAGTCAGCGAGGAGGTGCAAGCGATGTCAAAAATAGAATCTGTAGGTCCCCATGTCTCGAATAGTTTATCCTACAGGATCTGGCATCTCGCATCGGAACATTTGTATCAAACGCTCATGTCTTGGCCCAAGGAAACGCTGAGGACGGCCGTAGCTTGGTCTTTTGCAACTCTACTATTAACCATATTGATGCTCTTGGCATCAATTTACAACATATTTCAGAAAAAGCATAGAAAATTGGTGGCTGTTAAAGCGTTTCCTAGACCTCTTCCAAAGAAAGATGCACTGCAATATTACGCTCATATGCTAGGGTTAGATCTTCTTGAGTATCACATAATCACCCCAGATGGTTTTGAAATAATAGTCCAGAGACTTGTGGATCCAAACAGGGAAGTTTCCTCAAAACCCATCTTATTATTGCATGGTCTGCTTCAGAGCTCAGCCTCATTTTTATCATCTGGAAAGAAAAGTATAGCATACTACCTGTTGATGAACGGTTACGATGTGTGGATGGGAAACAATAGATGTGGTTTCCATCCAACACATATGGTTTTTAAGGATAACGACCCCAGGATGTGGGACTGGCAAATCCATGAGATGGCAACATTTGATCTTAAGGCGATGATTGACCACGTCAAAAATGCCACTAATTCGCAGAATATAGACTTGTGTTGCCATTCGCAAGGAACTACGCAAGCTTTCTACTTGTTGTCCAATCGAAACCTAGAGCATATTGGAAAATTGGTATGTCTAGCTCCAGCTGTGTTTGGAGGTAAAATGATAAATGAGCGTACTTTGTTTCGTTTCATGAGATGGCTCTCTTCTACCGGATATGATTGGCTTTTTGGTGTTCAAGCATTCATGCCAATAATGATGAAAGTAAGGAGCATTCTCTATCGATACAAACTTTTCGATTTCTGTGCATATGCCATGTTCAATTATTTATTTGATTGGAGTGATACTTTATGGGATCCTGAGATTCGGGGCATTCATTTCCTATTTTCTCCAGTCTATGTTAGCTCAAAATTGATGAAGTGGTGGCTTAGTGATTCTACCGGCTTTGCTAATCAGGAATCAGTCTTTGATAACGGGGACTGGGCTAACATTGAAGAGGAGCTTCCTAGAATCCTTTGTGTTATCGGATCCAAGGATTTTCTGGTTGATGGGAAGAAACTAGTGGATTCTTTCAAGAGTCCCGCAGTCACCTATTTGGAACTCGAAACGTATTCCCACCTAGATGTCTTATGGTCGGATGATGTCATTCAGGATGTAGCAGAACCAATGCTGCGTTTCCTGAAGCAATAAGCCATGCATGATCTACATTCATTTACCGTTTACTTCCAATTTTCCACTTCTCTCTGATGATATAGTTGAGTATTAGTCTACTCTTCCTCAATTCTAACCTCTACAAACTAATGTACATATTACTTAATTTTCAACGTCCTCCACAAATCGCAAATACGCATGCTTCGTACGAGCTCTAAAACGCTTTCCCCATTTGATAAACGGTAACGAAGCAAGCATCACTCCGATATTAATAACAGCCAGTGCTATGTACGTATTTTCAACACCTGATGCTTCCAACCAAGGAGAACACGCAAAGGTAAAAATACATCCCAAAAGGTTGGCAATAGTTGCAACGCCTGTCATACATTCCAAAATCATTTCAGGATAACATTCCATAACGTAAGTAAAAGCCAAATCACTACCAACACTGAATCCAAATCCTATGAATCCCAAACCAACATACGCTACTCTCCAATCTAGATTTCTTGCCGTGCCAAACCCAAACATTAGCAATCCGGCAGGGGATATAATAGCATTCAGCAGTGCAAACCATAATCGATACTCAGCCTCACGTCTATCGTTATTCTTTTTGGATAACCAGAGCACAAAATAGTCGAGAATGGACCCAGCATAGAGACACCCGATAAAACTTCCTATTAGAGGTGGAATGTTCATTCGGGCAATCCTAGAGTCGCTATAGTTATATGGAGCTTCAACATATTCGTTGTCTTCAGTGGTTAAATAAAACGATAATGCAGATAGTTGAAACCCAAAGAAAACTCCACCCAGCCATACTGAAGGAAAGGAAAATACCTTAAAGGAGTGTTTCAACAATGAGCAAAGTTTTGCAAAGTCTTCAAGCTGGGGCGTTTTTCGTAAAAGTTTCATTCTTTGATAATAAGATTTGGGTTTCTCTTCCTCGCCCTGGCCGTTAGGGTAATATAAATTATAGGGCCCAGGGCCCGCGGAGTCTCCATCTTCCTCAGTAGAAGATGTGTTAAATGAATTTCTAAACATGAGTTGCAAGTCCTTGATTTTTTGCAGTTTTTCTTGATCTCTATTGTGTGAGTTGCCTGACCTATTCTCGTAGAATTTCTTCTCAGTCTCGCCATCTAACAAAGGGTCATATTGAGATCTATGAAACGAAGTGTCTTCCAAGAAAAAGACACAGACAACTAAGAAACAACCCGCTATTATCGCACCATACCATCCAACCCATTGCCATTCTTGGTTTGATGTTATATATCTTGTAATCAAAGGACTAAGGTAAGTCCCAATACAAAAACTCAAGACATATATCGTAATTGAGGCCCCAAGCTGATGATTGTAAAATATATCGGAAAACGAATGCTGAACTTGAGCTGAGGTGCTTCCCTGGCTTATCCCGATAAATATTTGAGAGCAAATAGCATCCGCCTTGTTTCTCAGGTTACTAAACCAGATACATCCCAAGATTGCAAATAGTAGGCCAATCAAGTAGACGATTTTTCTCCCATAAACTCGACATATAGGGCCCAGTAAGAAACAACTTAGAGCAATGGCAACAAATAGAACTCCTGCCCCTGTATTCATCGCGTCGTAAGAGATGTCAAATTCATCGTGGATGTCAGTTTGTACAACGGAAGCATTATTGGAAACTGCGGCAGCAAATCCTGCAAGAATAACCAACTGGATGAAATGGACCGACTTGCGAAGATAACTCCAATTCAACGGGTCATTGACCGAACTGGATGGCTGTGGTAACAAGATCATCCCGTTTCTCATCTTCCAGTTGTTGATATCGCCATTGCGCCATTGTTTGCCGCTAATAGCTCGAATTGAGTAGGTACCTGGAACAAAATTTGGGTGGTATTTATCCCGGTACTTGTCCATTCGTTTGGAAGATCGACGATTAGGGATAGGAAGTCGTTATGTTTATTTCTCAACGTCTTCGGTAGAAGCTGCAAGTACGTAATTTTGGTTGTGTACCCTATCAATATCAATATTACGATAGCAGATAATAGTACACCTAAACACCACAGGGATGATTGACTTAAGAGTCCACCACACAGAAAAGATACCACCCTTTACCTTCCGAACTGCAACTAGTCCCCGGTAAGAAGTCACCTCCTCGGATCAACTCCCTACTCTTGATCACTATCGCTCAACAAATTTCCAAGAATAAACTACAACTGAAAAAAAGGGGAAATTGAGAAACGAAAGAGAACACGTTCAATTCACTATCACCCTATATTGCCCAATCTAAGTTACAACCTATAATAGTTTGATTTAGTACAAGATGGGAAACTCAACATCAAAGCAACCGAAGGGAAAAGAAGGAGGGTTGCCCAGGTCCGATACAATGACCAGCACGCGTTCCACCAGGTCTATCCGCAGTCGAAGGAGTCTTTCGAAGGACTCGTCGCAACATTTAAACGATGCTGGGTCGTTTAAGCCTTCGCAAAGTTTTGACAACAGATGCAGTAGGAAGTCTTCATTTAGAAGCGATATAAAGCCAACACTGACACCGGTGATGGGAACCTCAACAGACAAACTCAGTGGCGAATTTGGCGGTCTCTCTGTGGGCGACGATTATAACTTACAGTTACCTCCCTCTATGATACAAATGGAACCGAGACAGCCCATACTGAAACAACAAGATATAACTACTGCAGCTGCCAACTCGAGCCCTGAACAGAATTCTGGGTTTAATAACACAGGATTGAGCAGCTATACGAGCTCTCCCTCTTCTCCCATAAACACACCCCATATATCAACCAGCAGCACCAGTTTATCTGCACTCGGCCACAGTAACAACAACAATAGCAGCGGTGCTAACACTCCAAAGTCATCACATTCTAATGTTAATTCTCTGGCTAATTCTGATTCTGTTTCATCGATGTCCACGTCCATTCCGAAAACTAATTTAATGACGAGCAGAGGCGTAGTCGTCAATATAGAAGATGTTATACAACGGCTTCTGGATGCTGGTTATTCTGGGAAAAGGACCAAAAATATATGTCTCAAGACCAGTGAGATATCTGTGATATGCTCAAAGGCAAGAGAACTTTTCCTGTCACAACCTCCTCTTTTAGAATTATCACCACCAGTCAAAATCGTAGGTGATATTCACGGTCAATTTGGAGATTTAATTCGAATGTTTACCAAGTGTGGATTTCCACCTGCTTCCAACTATCTATTTTTAGGCGACTATGTCGATAGAGGGAAACAATCTTTAGAAACGATCTTATTGTTGTTGTGTTATAAAATCAAATATCCAGAGAATTTCTTTTTACTAAGGGGAAATCATGAATGTGCCAACGTTACAAAAGCTTATGGTTTTTACGATGAATGCAAGAGAAGAGCCAATCTGAAGACCTGGAAAATGTTCGTGGATACGTTTAATACCTTGCCAATAACTGCAGTCATTGCCTCAAAGATCTTCTGTGTTCATGGAGGACTATCTCCTATGTTAAATTCCATGGACGATATCAAGAGGATCCAAAGACCTACTGATGTCCCTGAGTTTGGGCTTTTAAACGATCTCCTTTGGTCAGATCCTGCCGACACTTCAAATGAATGGGTAGATAATGAAAGAGGTGTCTCATACTGTTTTAACAAAATAGCCATTAACAAGTTTTTAAACAAGTTTCAATTTGACTTGGTGGTAAGAGCGCACATGGTGGTTGAAGATGGATACGAGTTTTTCAATAACAGGTCTCTCGTTACAGTTTTCAGCGCACCAAATTACTGCGGAGAGTTTGACAATTGGGGAGCCGTCATGAGTGTTTCAGACGAACTCCTGTGCAGTTTTGAACTACTAGATCCTTTAGACAGTGTTGCATTGAAACAAGTAATGAAGAAAGGTAAGAATGAACGAAGAAATGCTACATTACAAAATCAAGGACCAAACTCATTAGTACCCAATGGTGCCAGTTCTGTTACCTTAACTTAAACAGATGATATAATACAAATCAAAGGGGAACGAAAAATGTCAGAAGGAAAGGTCAAGCAGAGCAAGTGAAAAATAAAAAGCTAAAACACCCCAAAAAATGACAAAAAGAAAAAAAAACATCACAATAGCAACGTAACAATGATTGTATAAAGAATCAAGGATCAGATTTTTCTGATAATTACCCACCAATTATCCTTTTCGTAACCGTGTTCAACGATCTCTGCTCCAGCTTTAACACTGTTGTCTATTAACTCGCCTTTTCTGTAAAGATGGTAGTATCTCAACTTGGTCTGTTGTTCGTTCTGGCTTTTCATGACCCAAGGGACCAGTTGGTCCTGATCCATTCCCTCCTTCCAGCCTCTTCTACTGTTTTCTTGCTCTAAGGCCCAGCAATAAATCAATGCTTCCCCTTGCGGTCTTAGCTTTGACAAAATATGTTTAATGGCTTGTATCCTTCTTTCCTCCGTAGAGAAATGGTGAATCACAGCGATGCTGATCGCAAAATCAAACCTATCGTCTTGATGGGGTAGTTGTAAACCGTCTGCAACCAACAAACTTCTATGTCCGTTGTTGTGGGCACAGTTGATCAGTCCATCGGATCTGTCTGAGCCAATTATCATGAGGTTCTCGTTGACGCCTAGGTATTTCCCGTTGCCACAACCTACATCCAAGCCAAAAGAGTAGTTGTCTCTGGACTTGAGGAATTTTTCAACTATTGGCCAAGGTTTGTATCTCGTTTGTGAAAAATGAGACGCTATCTCGTTATAGACCGTATGGACATAGGTTTCCTCCTTCAACGCAGGGTCCTTGACATTTTCGAAACGGTCCTTCTCAGTTTCTAGGGAAATTTGGTCCATCTGGGGACTATTGGGGTCTGTATATGCAGATGAGCTAAGTTTTTTTGTCTTGAGTCTCCATTAGTTTTCGCTAGTTGAGACTAAAGGTTTTCCTTGGATTATATGGCATGTCATGGAGATCAACTATTCCCCCATTGATTGCAATCTTGTTGTTTGAAACATTTGTGTTCAAATCAGACGAGTGGAACAGAAAAGATCTCATTGATTATTTCAGAGAGTCTCCGCTAGGAGATGTTCAGATTCGAATACCCATATCGCTGAATCCAGATCCATTGAAACTTCCAGATCTCGCCGAAAGTAGCCAAATTCAAACCAATTATGAGTTAAACAGGATAAACCAGGGGCTAATTTGTCAATATAAGGTAGAATATCATGCCTTTTGCGAAGAATGCTATTTTCAAATGGATTTGATCGTCAGTGACAATGATGCCGTAAGTGTGTACCAGCACGAGCCTATCATTGATTTGTACCATCAACTACAGTCAGTTAGTGAGAATGATCTTCCCTTTTTTGTTTCTCAGGCTGCTCTGTACCATTTGTTGGAATCTGAACTGGAATCTTTGGGTGTAAACCATTATACTAAGGTGTTTACGGGGGAAAGTTTCTTTACTGTTCCAAAAGTGCCTATTGATTTGGAGTCTGTTTGCGTGAACGATACCAAAGTGATGGAAAGACTCAGCAGGATGGCCGATTTAGATTTATCTGTATGTGAAGAGAGAAATGTGGACATATTTTTGGACACCGTTGTACCTCACAACTTAATATTACAGATGGATAAGGCAATCCGGTTGAAATTCCTTCACACTTTGATGTCTTTTCATGAAATTCTGTTACAAATCAGCACGAGTAATAACAAATATAAGGAAAAGCATAGTTTGTTCCGCAGCGCTCTTCAAAAACGGAAAGAAGCTGTCGATATGTTCAATAGCAACCATTGGGATGAGGCTCTAGTCCTCCTTAACCGTGTATTGGTTGACGGTCTAGAAGCCAATGAACCTGATCTGTTTCGGTGGTTTCGAAGCGCACTATACGGGTTAATCTTGATCTGGGCATTCGTTTTCCAGTGATACTCTTCACATTTATTTGATACTAATACATACTGGGTAAAATAAAAAGAAATAAAGACTTATAAAAGAGAGAACATATGGTAATCCTGGAAATAAATTTAGGAATCTAGCTCAAAGGACCCACCCTATTTATCTCCAACGATGGTGACATCGTCCTGTGATCCTTTGTTTGAAGAAGATGATGATTCTTCATCAATCGTTTGCACGGGACCTCCACGGAGAGGAGTGTTGGACACGGAATCGCGTGAACCAACGGGAGTCTTGTTCAAAATCATGGCCAGCGAAGATCTTTGGGACGCAATGGATGTCTTCTGTGAAAAAATTGAGGACGAATGTGCGTTGGAAAAAATGGAATCTGATTTATTACTGAAGATGGAATTCTTTTCAATCTTTGCTGGCTCTTCCTTGTGGACTCTGAAAATTGATGGTCTGAGTTGATGGGAATGAGAACTCTCAACAGAGGCCTCACTGATTTTTCTATCGTTGAAAGGGGAGACAGTACCTCTTGAAGAATGATCATGACTAACGGGAAGAGAAGATGACGATGATACTGAATTAGTTTTGGGAATACACATCCCCTTATGAGCAGACAAAGAGTCGGGCCCGGGAGCAGAAGTTGGCGCTGTCAAAGGGAGATCCTGCAATGGGTCAACTAATGAAGAATTTCGCTTTGAGGAGGCAAATGAAGAATGCACCGAATGTATTGGATGGGGATTTGGTTGGCTCAACTTGGTGATTCTATTTCTAATAGATGTCTCGATACCTGAGAGCCGAGAACGTTGAACGTTTCTATCTACATTAGGATCAAAATGAGGAGGGATCAATTGAACTAAGCTGGGAAGATGCTCATTATAATCGTGAACTTGTTTGATAAGCACATCGGATTTTGATTGCAGGTGAGATTGCTTCATTTGCAACTCGTTTTCAATTAGTCTCATGGAATGATAAGTGGGCATGACCATGGGTTCTAAGTTTGTGGGAGAAGCTGTCATTGGTCTCATATTATACATTGGTGTGAACGGCAACAACGCTTGTGGTGGTGGAGGTGGAGGGGGATTAGAGGTATATTGACGGTAATGATGCTGTTGCTGGCTGTGTTGTTGATGATGGTGCTGAGGCTGCAGATGCTGAGGGTAGTGGTGTTGAGGAGGTTGCTGTTGATGTTGTTGATGTTGATGTTGAGGTTGGAGGTTCTGGGATTGGGGATGCTGCTGTTGGTTACTCTGTTGCATTGGTTGCATTGGATGGCCAACAAGTGAAAATGGAGGAGGCGGCACACCAACATTTGGGTGATAATAAACAGTAGGCTGGGGGTGATGTAGTACAGGTTGCTGTGTATGTTCCGGTTCGTTTTCTTGGTTCGGTTGCTGTGGTTGATTCTGAGAATATCTTAAATGCTGAGGAAAATAGGAGATTTGCTCATGAACACGGAACTTTCCATAGTCGGTGGTAATACTCTTTGAAGAAGACGATGTGGACCGCCTTTTTATTAACGGCAACGAGTCTTCGTTACCTTTCCGGAACTTCCCATTTGAATGACGAAACTCCCAAGTGACCTTAGTCATGGTGTCACCCTGATCAAGCGGCTGTTCAGATACCTTATGAAAGCCATACATGTGTAACTGTCGGACAAAACTTGAAACGTTAGCATGTTTAAAGTAGGTGGACAGTACTTTGGAAAATTCAGCGCCTGGTAATAATGCAAACGTGCCTGACTCTTCAGGACCGGTCCACCATATCAGGTTGTTGAGCTTTTCATTCGAAAGCATGGTATAGAGTTTATGCACAAAGGCAGACTTCTTTGGTACGCTCTTGGCCGAGCCTTTGCTTATTCGACTTTCGGGCATACCAAAGTCATACAGATAGTGTTTCCTCGTCACTTTTACTGTGGTCTGATATATTATTGGCGCCCTCTCCTGTCTGCAAAACAAAACAACCAAACGGTTAATAGCAAAGACGGTAGATGTGATCCCCGACGTAACACGGAAAGGTGAAGCGGGTCCAATAAAGGAAAAGTTCAAAAAAAATACAGTGAAAGACTGAAGATTCGATAGAGTGAAAGTAAGGAAAGGGGAAAAAAAAAATGTGGTGATGTTCCTTGAGATATAGGCTTCTCTAAAGGCCAGATGACATAATTGTTGGAAAATTCGCACCTAGAAAGGAAAAAAAAGAAACGCGAGCTCAGGAACTGGCTTCGCAAACTGAGTAAAGAAAAGCGTTCTGGATGGGCTGAAAGTACTAGGTTCTGGAACGGAATGTTAGCTGATAATTCAGGCGTTCACGCAAAATAACCAAAAGTGGTATTGAGCGGCATTCAAGGGACAGAAAAAATTTCCCTAGAGACCCGTGCTGTGTGCACTTCTCCATAATAGCGATTTCCTATTGAGTCTCCTGATTTGCATTGAGTTTGTGCATCCTGACTAAAAATATCAATCGAACAGCATCGAAGGGGCATTTCAATAAAATACGTGTGAGTTAATGCCATGTGAATTGTTTTCAGAGACGGTTTATGCTTGAAATGGCCCGAAAAAAGAAAAAGTGGTATGTGGCCAGCAGCATGATATAGACAGAGAGACCATACCTGCGTTATTTGTGGTCCTACATATATAAAAGCACCATATGCCTGATAAATGCACCTGCGGTGCGTTGCGCATGATAAGAAACTTCGCCCCTGTTTTCATGTGTGTTCATGTGACGATAGGATGCCAATTACAGAAAACAATGTCAGTGACCCCTGCTATTTGCTTTTGTTTGCTAGGTGCACTTCGAACAAAATAAAAAGTTTTCCTTTATTATTCAGCTAGCAGACCTCGTTCCTTTGCTTATGCGGTTACACTTACGTCAATATGGATTTTAGCCGGGTTTGTCTATAGTATGCAACGTGGATAATATACTGCTAAAAACACGTAGACTATTAGGTACCCAAGCGCTCTTTACGCACAAATGTAATGTATGCTCTAATCTGCATAGAGACAAAAACTCAACAAATCCGCAGTTGCGCTGTTGCTGCAAAACTCCATCACCGAACTGATCTGAACACGCTGGCCGAAATCAACTTCCAGCTTCCCTCCACAATTGCTAAACCAATCTTCCAAACTACAAGCTTTAGCAGTTTCAAGTGAATAAGTTATACAGATCTGAGGTAAACAACAAAAAGGATGCCATCTTGCAATCTTCACTGGCAATAATAAAAAAAGAAACTTGCATGTGAAAAAAAAAAAAAGGGTTTAAAACGTCCTATCTAAATTGAGCTTAATAAGTTTTTTTTTCTATTTGTATCACTAGCATGCGCATAATAGCAACCAATGTACATCGTCACAAGGGCTTTGCGCATACACACGGACCCAGACATTAAAGGGTAGTAAACTTAAATTAACTTTCTTTCACCTAATCAGTTGCTTATCTGATCCATCTTCTCACGTGGTGCGAATTGATAAGCGGCCACTCAGAAGATCACCGACAGTGTTCAACTGCTCCCAATGGACAGTCTTACCCTTACGCAACTTGTGGTGGGTCTCTTCCTCCCATAGTTGTTTGACAGGGGTAAATGTAACCTCAGAGCCCTGGATTCCGATCACCACCGAAGTGCTATCGTCTATAACGGAAGACTTTCCGCTCACTGCAGATGTCTTGACTCCGTTGTTATAGAAAAATCTCAATTGACGTTCGTCAGCAGTCAAATTGGCATTGTGTTTCACCTGAAAGTTGGCGTCCTCAATAAAGTTGCAACATTTAATAGCCAATCTGCATGCATTGACACGGTCCATAGATGATGGGGACTTTCCTTGCTGCACATGACCTGGAACAGCAGTACGGCTTTCGAATCTTCCTTTTCCGGCCTCGCCGATAATGGCTGCAATTAAATCTGTAGTGTAAACCTTTGAAGCCTTTTCATTATGAATGAAAATTTTTCCTGATCTGTTCTTACCATCATCTTCCTCGTATGTACGAGTCAGTAGTTCAATGTCCTCCTGTACTGTTTGCAGGTTAATCTGGTTTTCGGGAGTATAAACTGCCAGTGCTCCAGTAATCAAACCAGCGTAACTGGCGAGGTATCCTGAATATCCACCTTGCACTTCCACAACGAATGTTCTTCTTCTACTAGCAGACGCAGATTGTTTCACAGCGTCACAGTATCCAGACAATGTGTTCAGACATGTATCAGACCCTAGAGAGTATTCGGTACCTGGAACGTTATTTGAAACGGTTGCTGGAAGACAACACATTGGAATATTAAAGATTGGATATTGAGCACGAGCGGCATCTAACTGGTACAGAGCTGTGAAAGCTTCAAATCCACCAATGATAATTAAACCATCAAACTTGTATTGCTGGAAATAGTAAGCGACAGTTCCGATATCATCACTGGGCAGGCTTCTGTTGGTACCAATTTCTGATCCACCTGTGTTCTGCCAGTCTTCGACATCTATCCAGTTAAGCTCTCGGACGGCTCCATGGCGAATTAATCCTGCAAATCCATTTCGGATACCAAAAACCTTGTGTCCTTTGGCCAATGAATTCAGTGTGGCCACTCTTGTAGCAGGATTCAAAGCAGATGTAGGGGCTCCCACGTGCACAATGGCGATATTTAACCTTGAGCTTTCAGGTACCAAATGTGATCCATCGTCGTATTGTGAGATGGAAAGGAAGTTATCGTATGATGAGGCAAATTCTTGGTCTCTCAACCTAAGTGCCTTGTCGAAATCCTTGGCCTCAATGGCTTCACTGACTATCTTGGTTTGAGCAACCGATTCTACCAACGGTTGGCGAACAATTTTGTTTTCCAGAATACTGATGACATAAGATGGAATCTCTGGGGTGCTTTCCAGAACAGCCTTAACAGCATCAACACCTTGCACAGTAGCCAGAAATCTATCAAAAGCGCATGGAGCTCCACCTCTTTGAACGTGTCCGAGACGAGTGATACGAGTGTCCAAACCGATATCCACTAGCGCCTCCATTACCTCTTCAGATGTGATAGGGTTCAATTGGTCATCGATAGCACCTTCAGCGACAATCACAGTAGTCTTTCTGCGTCCTTTCTCTCTATGCCTCAAACAAACTTTCTTCAATTCTTCCTTCCAGTGTGTTGCACTCGGAGGTCTCTCTGGTATAAAGATATAATCAGCACCCGTGGCAATTCCGGACATTAAACCTAACCATCCACAATGTCTACCCATGACTTCCACAACGAAAGCTCTTGAATGTGAAGCAGCGGTAGCATCGATGTAGTCTACCAGTTCTATGATTCTCTCTAATGAGGAATAAGCACCGATTGTGGAATCAGTACCACACATATCATTGTCAATGGAACCAACCAGACCCACAATTGTCAGATTTCTGTGTGTATCGTATTGTTCTTTAGTGATCTTGCCATCGTCTAAAAGATCCTTTAACAGCTCAGGCCATTCTTTTCGGAACAGATCGGCACCTGTAAGAGAACCGTCACCCCCACATACGACTAAGGCGTCGATACCATTGCTGACCATATTGAAACAAGCTTGAAGACGTCCCCATCTTTCTCTGAATTCCTTACACCTTGCAGTACCAATAATTGTACCACCAATGGAAAGCAAACCACGGACATCTTGCCATTGCAATTCTTTTAACATGTCACCACCTTTAACAAGTCCAGTGTAACCCTCGTAACAAGCAAAAACTTTGCATCCGTAGAAAATACCTGCTCTCGTCACAGCTCTTACTGCGGCATTCATTCCTGGAGCGTCACCACCCGAGGTTATAATGGCAATCTTCTTCTTTCCCTCTTCAGATTTGACTTGCTCAACTATCGACTCCTGGGAGCGTTCCTCCTTCTTGGGATGAAGGAAGAAGTCTGGAGAGGTAATCTTCTCCGAGTTCGAAGAAGGATAAGAAGAGAAGCTTATGACGTTACCCATGGGATCCCTGGTTGAAAATTCAACTAGATCTCTATGTGAGGAAATGATTTCAGCGCCAAGTTCGATGAGTTTGGCTTTTAGTTTATCGATAACTGCAGTGAAATAGGTCACTTCACCAGGCAGATCTTCGTTTTTCTCCAGGTCGTGATTCGTTAACCTTAACTTCAAGACGACACCGTCACTTTGGTAGGGAGAATACCCTAAAAGAGTTTCGGATTCGTATCCAACAGATTCTTGCAGGGGCTTCCTTAATTCTCTTCCACCTGAAGCCTCCGTCACTTCCGACAGGGGGAAGCTCTCCAACCAAATTTCCTTGATAGAGTCGGAGGAAATTCCCGTCAATTCGAAATCTGATCGGTTGTCTTTAACATATGAACGTGTGGCGTGAAATCCTAACTTTCTGTAAAAATTGAAAGCCTCTTCAAACGCCTTTTCGTCATTAGTAGCAAATGACGTAAAGGAAAGAGCGCTTATAGCTGGTTCAGGCATTCCTAACTTGATTTGAGTCTAGAAAGAAACAATACAATAAATTATGGTTCAAGTCCTAAGCAATTGAAAATGACACAAGTTGCAATTGCTGATATGCTTGATTGTTTCGATTAAGCTATGTGTGAATAAATGCTTGACTATAGCAAGAGAAGAAGAGGTACCTGTCCTGGCTGCATCGCCCTTTTTTAAGGATTTTGACACCTTCGAGCCTGGGAAAATCACCTTACGTTAATTTCTCCTGACGGAGCAGAGAATTACAGAAGCAAAAGCTAGCCAAATCGATGCGTTTAAAGCATGTTATTTGCTACCCATATTATCTGGTTAGTATTAGTTGCTCAATAACGGTAATATCTTGGAAGAATCCATGATTTTTCAGCCCTTTAGTGTATTAAAGTGGTGACTCCCTCTGCCGGACGCGATCCTGGTACGCATTACGGTGTCCCGAGGGGTTCCCAAGTGACCATTTTACTGGGAAAGAAAAATATGTGCGGACTTCGCGTATGCTCTATCATTTACCATTTCGTTCCTCATTCATCACCTTTCACTGTAGTGCCTATTTCTTACCAGTGAAGACAGATCCATAGGATTAATTTGTCCTTAAAAATACCATCTCTGAAAGTCGAGTCTCCAATTGAGTACTTTTGTGATTCATTCAGAAGGTAATGGCTCGCAGAAGGTCTCCCTCCGAAAACAATTCCGTCGAATCGTCCCCCAGAGTTAAAACTAGGCATCGTCGCCAACCGAGTGATTTAGCCAACAAGGAGAAACTCTCTAACGAAGAAGATGAAATTTTACCTCCCAGGCGTAAAAAACAAAAGGTGAATTACAATGAGGACGCCATTTTTGACCAAGCATATCAGGATCAGGAGGAAGCGGAGGATGAGTACGACGACAAGTTGGCAAATGAAAATATCAACGCAAATGGCAGTAACTATCCTGCAGAAGATGCTACACCGCAGATAGATCAAGACAATGATAAGGTCTTCAAGCAAGAACACAGCGATAAAGAAAGCGAATACAATGAGTCTGAAGACTATAGTGCTGATGATCACGCTGACTCTGAATTTGATGGATTAACTTCAGAGGAAGAAAAGTTGGCGAAAAAAAGGGCTGATGAAGAATTTATCGTCAAGGATGATCTTGATTACGACGATTCCAAGTCGAGGCGTCGACCCAGAACTCGACGCACTCGCAGTACCAGATCAAAGGTGTCTAACTCCCAGTCCAGGAAGTCGAAAAGACGTATACTCGATTCTGAAGATGAAGACGAAGATATTGCTTCTCAGTTTGGAGAAGTTTCTGATGACGGTGGTTCTTCGATTCATCAAGAGCTTGCAGATCTCAAGGACTCACCACCCAATACTCCCCCTTCTAGAAAGCTCAATTTAAGGAACAGGAAAAATGTTGACTACACTCTTCCACCTCCACTTGCGAATGAAATAACGGAGTTGGTAAACCCTCCAACCCCAAAAAGAAGAGCATATGGTTCCCAGCCTAACAGACTGAAGCGCTTATTTCCCACCGTGGGACCGTTTGGGGGTAGTGATGTGACTTCAGTCTTTGGTCAAAACGTTCCAGGACTCACGGCTTTAAACAATGATTCAAGCTCTTCATCCGAGGACGAAATTGCTCCCATTAATTCCAAGGTGAATAGGAAAGATCCTAATGCAAAATTCAATACCGGTCCAGCTAACATGGGTAAAGTCATCAAACCAAAGAAAAATTCTTTAGCTGACTCGGATCCCTTAGGTGTTGACATGAATATTGATTTTAACAGTGTTGGAGGTTTAGACAATTACATTAATCAACTAAAAGAGATGGTCATGTTACCATTATTGTATCCTGAAGTTTACACACGATTTCACATTACACCACCCCGCGGTGTTTTATTTCATGGTCCTCCAGGAACTGGTAAGACACTTATGGCCAGAGCTTTAGCTGCATCCTGCTCTACAGGAAACACAAAGGTTACATTTTTTATGCGTAAAGGTGCCGATTGCCTTTCCAAATGGGTGGGAGAGGCAGAAAGGCAACTAAGGCTACTTTTTGAAGAAGCTAAAAACCAACAGCCCAGCATTATCTTTTTCGATGAAATTGATGGTTTAGCTCCAGTGAGATCGTCGAAACAAGAACAAATTCACGCCTCTATCGTTTCTACATTATTGGCCCTTATGGATGGAATGGACAATAGAGGACAGGTCATTGTGATTGGAGCCACAAATCGTCCAGATTCTGTTGACCCTGCACTAAGAAGACCTGGAAGATTCGATAGGGAGTTTTACTTCCCGCTTCCAGATCTTAAAGCTAGGAAGGAAATCCTTCAAATTCAAACAAAAGATTGGAACCCCCCTTTGGATCCGACTTTCATCGAAAAACTTGCAGAATTGACAAAAGGGTATGGTGGGTCAGACTTGAGAGCTTTGTGTACTGAATCTGCGCTGAACAGCATTCAAAGAAAGTATCCTCAAGTTTACCAAAGTCAATTGAAGTTACAAATTGATCCTTCGAAAATAGAAGTTTCATCAAATGACTTCATGTTAGCATTGGAGAAAATCATTCCTTCAAGTGCACGTTCTGTTGCAAGCCCCAGTAATCCACTTCCCAAGTCGTTGGAGTCCTTACTAAAAAAGAATCTGGACAATATAATTACAGAACTACAGCAATTGTTACCAACAGATAAGAAGGTGACATTACTAGAAGATTCACAGTATGTTGATTATTCCAGCATGGGAAAGAATCAATTTGACAGACACGAACTTATCCAATCGCTGAAACGCTCCCGAGTGTATAAACCTAGGTTATTAATATCAGGTGGTTCTGGGATGGGCCAGATATATCTCGGACCGGCAATCTTACATCACATGGAGGGTTACCATGTTCAGTCATTGGATTTGGGAACGCTGTACAACGATAGTTCCAACTCCTCATCCAGTTTGGAAGCAGCTGTAGTACAGAAGTTTGTTGAAGCAAAAAAACACAAACCTTCAATAGTGATCATTCCATCACTAGAGATTTGGTTCAGGTCTGTTCCGGATACTGTGATCTCAACCATATCAACACTTTTGAGAAGTGCCGATGCCAACGATCAACTCCTCACTTTGGGATTACTTGATTCCTCAAGATTAGTTGCGGAAGAGAAACAAATGTTGATGGACGTTTTTGAATTCAAGAACGTGGTAGAACTGAAATATGCGGATGAAAGTGAAAGAAGGGAGTATTTTGAACAAATTTTCAAAGCTCTTAAACTGAAGCCAATCGAATTCAATGAAATTGATAGCAGACCCAAACGAAAGCTGAGGGACTTACCCCAAGTGAAACAAGAATCTGCTGCAGAAACAAATGACAAAGTCACAATAAAACAATTGGAGAAGTTGGACATGAGACTCAAGAACATGCTTAAAATTAAATTAAGTGCCTTGATGGAGCTCTTCAAACAAAGATATAAACGGTTTAGAAAACCAACTATTGATGATTCTTATTTAGTGCATCTGTTTCATGACTATATTAGCAGTATTCACCCAGAAGACCAGCCTTACCAGCGTGATGGAGACATGATATTAGAGGTGGCAACTGGAAAAAAGTTTCATAACATGGACCTTGATGTTATCGAAGAAAGAATCTGGAATGGCTTTTATAGTGAACCAAAGCAATTTCTCAAAGATATCGAAATGATTTACAAAGATGCTCGTGAGTTTGGGGAACGTGAAAGATTGTTGAAAGCTTCAGAGATGTTTGCAAACGCCCAAGTGGGAATAGAAGAGATTGGTGATGCTAACTTTATCAAAGAATGTAAAATGATGCATGCCAGAGAAACAGAAAGACAAAAGAAATTTCTAAATCAAAATAAGAATCAGTTAGCAATGGATCAAGCTGTTGTCAATGTCCAGGTAGAGGATAATCCACTCGAAACTGGTCAAGAAACAGCATCGGCAAAACCAGCTGAAGCAGATCGATTAGAAGCTGCAGAACCGGACCTTGATGGGGTGTCAAACTCACCAAACTTAATTCCCTCCCTCAATGATGATACTTTCATGGCGACTAGTACCCAAGCTCCAGAAATGGATCAGACCGTACTGATTGAAGATTCAGAACTACCGGGTGGATCGCAGAACCAACTTCAGGCTCAAATAAAACCACCAAATGGTGTAGTAGTCAGCGACACTTTAGACTCTATTGAGCCTCTTCAACCTCCATTAGCTGAAAGCACCAATCAAATTGGTGCCGTAAGGGCTTCCAATGAGGAACAGTTGGTAACTGATACCAAGGTTGAGGATATCTCAAATATGGATGAACCACCTAATCTTGATCCAGACTCAGAACCGGACGGTGAAGACTTCAACACAAGATTTAATGTTGAATTAGAGTACGACGAAGAGTTTGCCGGTAGCCTCAGAGACCTTTTGGTAAAAAAAACTGAGAATTTCAACGTAGATCAACTTCAAAAGCACAATTCTGAGCTGACTAGAATCATCTGGAATGACAGAAAGCTATTGAACAAAAAAGACACTCTAATTAAAATACAAGAGTATATTAGAAACATTTAGTAATTACATGGATTGTCTAATTAGACGACTGGCATTTAATACAAGATCATCGTCACCAAATTGACCGATAACTTGCATTCCAATAGGCTCTGGCGTTTTCATTGGAATGCTACACGTAGGCAGCCCAGCTAGTGAAGAGGGTACAGTAAGTGCGTCATTGACGAAGACTTCTAGCGGGGTCATGGAGTTGGCCTCCTCAACCGTTGGTGCTGTTGAAAGACTTGTGGGGACAATTAAAATGTCAACTCCTTTTGACGAAGGCTGAGAATTAGTTAGAATGTTTGGGAAACGGAAAACCTTGTCAAAGTCCAACTTTATCTGGTGCCTTAAATTCTGGGCCTTTAAGTAATGGTTATGGTATGCTTCATGTGACAGATTAAAATTACCAATCAATATTCTTCTTTTCACCTCGTCCCCAAACCCTTCATCTCTGGTAGGAGCAAAAAGAATATCATCCTTGGAGTCAGATTTACTTCTATAGCCGTATCTTATGCCATCATAGCGTGCAAGGTTGGATGCTGCTTCAGACGGTACCAGCGTATAATATGCAGGTATGCTATGTGGAATGGATGGTATATCCACCGGATGTATGTCGTGGCCCTGTTCAAATAGGTGTGAAATGAGATTAATCCAGGACTCTCTTACTGCTGTATCAACGTCCAGGTTCAGTTGTTTGGGTATTCCAATGCGTAATTTTTGTAAGTTGTTGTTTCTTTCTTCAGCTAGTTCATCTATTTTCTCCCTTTGAGAAGGAAGCAACGAAGTAGGATCTTTCTCGTCAAACTGGTCTAAATAATCAAACACCAATTTGGAAGTATCCACCTCCTGGGACAGAATCCCAATAGTATCAAAACTTTGTGCATACTGAATAACTCCCCAACGAGACAATCGTCCATAAGTTGGTTTGAAACCAACGACACCGCAGTATGAGGCAGGCAGTCTTACCGATCCGCCAGTATCTGTTCCAAGTGCAAAATCGACAACTTTCGACGCCACTGCAGCGGCAGATCCACCAGACGAACCACCAGCTACGTGCTTTGGGAAATCGTAAGTTTCTTCATTGTCTTGGGATTCTGATAACGAATATTTCGATAATTTTTTCTGAGTCTTGTCGAAAGATGGGTTATAGACCGGTCCAAAAACGCTGTTTGTATTAGTGCTTCCCATACCAAATTCGTCCATGTTGGTCTTTCCCACAATTACTGTACCAAAGTTTTCCAGCATGTCAAGTACTGTAGCTTTGAAGGGAGATCTATATTTCTGTAGCATCTTAGAGCCACAAGTAGTAGGTTCTGGAATCCCGCATATATTGTCTTTGATGGCACACAACTTCATATTGAGCAAACTGTGGGGGTTCTCAATGTGCATGGCAACCGGCCTAACACAGGTGAACATATTGTATTTGGCCTGAGCCTCCAGGACCTTAGGAATATTGATCCTAGGGAAAGAGCTCATATCTGTTGGTCAAGATGGCCAGAAGTTTAAACCGCTCGAAATGTAGTTCCTCGGAAGGGCATAGGTAGACGAAATTCTACCCACGATCCCCCGCCAGCATCAATCTTCCAGTACACCAAACTTAGGTTAACCTCCCTTGAGCATTATCAGATGAGATCCAAGACTCCTCGGTTGAAACCCGTCCCATACAAAGAGTCAGACTTGCATCAGCCGTTGCTAGCTCCTCAATTGGGACCAGGTTACGACACAACTGAAGATATTCCTTACAATAAGAGAGATTTCAAGTACAAACCGTGTCGGCCAAATCCATATCTACTTTCCAAAATGTATTCCACTACTGACCTGCCTCCCTACAAAAGCAGATTTTCTTACTTTGATAGGTCGCAGAGAATGTGCATAAACAGAGACTGCAACCAATGCACGTCTGAGGACTGTTGGAGGTCAGTAAAAGGATCCATACCCATACGTCAAGGTAGGGTGTATGTGGAATTTAAAATAATAAAATCTGAAGGTGACTCGCACGTCAGGCTGGGGTTTGGTAGAAGAGAGGCCTCATTGGAAGCACCAGTCGGTTATGATGCATACGGTTACGGGTTTAGAGATTTGACTGGACAGAAAGTTCATCTAAGTAGACCCCAAGACTTTATGGGAAAGTTTGGTACAGGTGATACCATTGGATTATTGATACAGTTGGCTGACACTATAAGTGTGGAAGATATTGACCGAGACGAAATCCCTATCAAGTACAAGAATCAGTTGTTTTTCGAACAGTATGACTATGTGGTGACGAAACCTATGGACCATTTATTGAATCCAGTAACTGTGTTCGGTGAGAAGGCTATTCCAGATAAAGACAGGTACAAGCCTCCGATA
Source organism: Komagataella populi (assembly GCA_023212995.1). NCBI lineage: Eukaryota > Fungi > Ascomycota > Pichiomycetes > Pichiales > Pichiaceae > Komagataella > Komagataella populi. Next base: position 520,296 of record JAKWAY010000002.1, on the reverse strand, counting down.
ATCGAAGGATCCTTTATCAAAGTCTTCTTGAATGGAGAACCGAAAGGGATTGCATTTGAGAACCTTTATGAGTTTCTTCCGCCGGCCTCAGAATTAAAGAAGAGTGCCAGAGATGATGGTGCCAGAGATGATGGTTCATTGGGCTATTATCCCATGGTAAGTTGTTTCAGAGGAGGAATAGTACAGATAAACACAGCGAACGAACCTGAATTTGCTCCTGAGGGAGAGAAAGAATACCTAATGTACAACCAATTATATGATGAGTCCAAGATAGAGGAGTATGTGTGGGACTTGATAGATGAGGCGGAAAGTGCGTGGTTAGATGAACTTGGATTATGAAGTGACTTCACTATCTTGTACTTCATAGTATATTTTGCCCACCATACCTCTGGGAAGACTGTGACCATTAGGGCAAGTTTCTTCAGGATGAATGACATTGTATTTTCTAAAACAATCGTGGTGGAAACGAACATAGCAGGTGCATCTAATACCAAACGTCACTATTCCTTCGCATCCCTGACAAATGTTAACAATTCCATTATCCTTTCTAGTTTGATACTTTTCAATTAGCATATCTTTCAGCTCTGTAAGACACAATGGCGATAAAGTGTATTTATCACTGCGACGTTCGAACCATTTGTCCTCCACCAGTTTATGAAGGAGATCGTTCGCTTGGTTTACCTGCAGACTTGACTGCTCCCTTATTAATATAATGGCTTCCTTCCTACTAATATAATACTCTTCATTTGAATCATTGGACCGATGGAGCATTATCATCTCTATCAGTTTCTTCAAGATGGTAATCTCTGTGACACTGAACACGGTCGAAAACTCCATCACTTTGTCAGGTAATGTGTTAACAAAGCAATAAACAGTCTCGGCAGTATCTTGGAGCGTTATAGTTTTTATTTCCAAATGGAGAAAGTGTAGTTTTTCATTGATAAGCTTGATAGTGTCGTTAACGGACATCTCTTGATCACTTTCACTGACAGCTTGCAGCACCTCCTTAATGTCAAGGACACTAAGCATTTTGTTCTCCATAAACACTTGAACTAGTGCCCTATGAGTATCGGTGTATTCCATGGTTCATTCTGCGTTCGTCCAACCTAAATAAGAGAGCTTTAAAACAATATCAACCAAGCACCAAAATGTCCCACCGCGTTTTGTCCGAGGATATTTGTTTAACCCTCGATTTTCTCTTGCCCTCTTGAACCCATCACAAGCTTCAGATCCAGACAACTGAAAGCATTGATACTTAAGTAGAATGTCTTTCTATCAAAAACCGCAGCAGTTTGGTCAATACAACCCTGCATCGTTTTCGCCACAGCAATCGTATAGCACAGAACAAAATTACCAACAAAAGCAAGCACCATACCAGACACACACCCCAGCTCCAGGATTTCAAGTCCCCCAAGTTCAAGCACAACAGCAGCAACAACAGCAACAGCCACCGCCATTTCAGTCATTTCCTTCGGGATCAATGGACTTTAATAATGTTACTGGGTCCATAGGTGACCAAAAATTGTCACAGGGCTTTTTGGCAGCATTTTCCACCAGTGGATATCCGGGAGAACCTCCGTTGCTCGAGGAATTGGGTATCAATTTTAAACACATCAAAGAGAAAACAATTGCCGTATTGAACCCAAGGCGTGGGAATATAAGCGCAGATATTATGACAGACTCGGACTTAGCTGGTCCTATTCTTTTCTGCCTAGCGTTTGCCACATTTCTGTTGCTCAGTGGGAAGACCCACTTTGGCTACATCTATGGAGTTGCCCTGTTTGGTACCATATGCCAGCACATTCTATTTAAGCTGATGTCACAGGATGCTTCAATCGATCTAATTAGAACTGCAAGTGTCATGGGATATTGCTTGTTGCCCTTGGTGTTGTTGTCAGCGTTTGCAGTGGTAGTTCCATTGGACAACTTACCTGGGTACGTGGCCGCCATCTTGGCTATCCTGTGGTGCACTTTTTCTGCCTCCGGATTTATAGTTTCAGTTCTGAGGTTACAGAATGTTCGAATGCTGATTGCGTACCCATTGGCAATGTTCTACAGTGTGTTTGCCTTGATGGCTATTTTTGTTGAAAAGACGCAGTAAGTGAGATGTTGCCATTTATATTTATCACGATTAGTTCAATTGATTAAGAAGCAAAGGTCGAATCTACGTTTTATATAGTATATAGTCCCAAGTCCACCAAAGGAAGACCATCAAAAACAGGTATTTTCGCTCATTTCTATTGTGTAATCTACATCCACACTGTTGATAATATGGCGGGAAAATATTTGAGTTCCGCCTCCAAATATTTCATCACAACGCCCATATTCTACGTCAATGCTGCTCCTCATTTAGGCCATCTGTATTCCATGCTATTGTGTGATTTTCAAAAAAGATGGTTGGATCTAAAGGAAGCTCCTAACTATTTTACGACTGGGACAGATGAGCATGGACTCAAGGTCCAGATAGCGGCCGAAGTAAATAAGACTGATCCGAGGTTGTTCTGTGATAACTTGAGCAGTAAGTTCAAGCATCTGGCTGAAATTAGTCAGATAAAATATGACAGGTTTATAAGAACTACTGATGCAGATCATCTGACCACTGTTCGCCAGTTTTGGGAGACTGTTTGGAAAAACGGGTATATCTATAAAGGCAAGCATAGCGGGTGGTACAGTGTTTCTGATGAAACTTTCTATCCAGAATCCCAGGTTGAACAAAGAGATGGCAAAACGTTCAGCACGGAAACAGGATCAGAGGTTATCTACGAATCGGAGGAAAACTATTTTTTTAAACTGTCAGCTTTCCAGTCTCAATTGATTGATTTATATAAATCAAATCCCCAATTTGTGATTCCTTCTAACTATTACTTGGATCTGCTGAAAGAGCTAGAAAGAGAACCTCTGCAAGATTTGTCAATATCGAGACCGAGCACTAGATTGCAATGGGGTATATCTGTCCCTAATGACGAATCACAAAAGATATATGTCTGGTTTGATGCACTGGTGAACTACTTAACATCCATTGGATACCCTTCAAACCAATACAAAGACTTCTGGCCCGGACATCATCTAATAGGTAAGGATATTTCCCGATTTCATTGTATATATTGGCCAGCATTTCTTATGGCTGCCAAAGTATCTCCTCCTGAGAAAGTTATTGTTCATGGTCATTGGCTAATGGGAAATTCAAAAATGTCAAAATCGAAGGGAAATGTAGCTGACCCTTTCATCATTGGTGACTACTACGGGATTGATTCTCTAAGATTATTTCTAGGTGCAAACTCAATATTGAGCAATGATTGTGATTTTACAGAAAGAAAGTTGAATGATCATAGAGACCTGTTCATTGACAAAATCTGTAATGTTGTAACAAGATGCATTTCAAAGTCATTCGACCCGGCAAGAGCTACAATGACCTACTCTAACGAAGATATGAATCTTGTATGGAAAAACATTTTAGCAACAGGATGGGAAGGTGATTTAGAGAAGGCCAAGGAATTAAAGAAGAGCTATGATGAGTTGATTGGCGATGCAGAACAAGTGTTCTCTAGAATTGATACCTTGATGTCAACATTTACCACACACAAAGCTATTGGCGAGGTATTCGACGTGATGCTCAAAGTCAACCAGTTTGTAAACTCCACAGAACCATGGAGCTTGAAGTCAAATGAGCAGCTTCAAGATCTGTCAATATATGTTGCCCTGGACATAACCAGAGTCTGTTTGATATTACTTCAACCATTCATTCCGTCATTATCGAGTAGATTGCTGGATATGATCAAGGTAGATGGTTCCAAAAGGATGGCTGCTTATGCTGCATTTCAACAGGATTCAAGCTACGGTCAAGGAGCAAAATTTGTTAAGGGCTCTACTCCTCCATTAGTTAAAGTACCTCTTAGACAAGGTGCGTATGAGTAACGTATACATGTAAATAAATATTAAACACTAAATGACACGACGTTGGTGGACAGGTCGTTCAAATCTAAAATGACCAGTTCTCCTGTTTGATCAAATCTTGGCAAGGATAAGAGCTTGACTTTGAAACCATTATCGAGTATAAGATCTTTAGACTCAAAACGTGCTTGATTCCCAACAAAATATACGTGAGGTGTGCTTTCTAAGACAAATGGGTCCTCATTCTGATAAGGATAACACCATAGAGTGTCTGGGGCCGTGGGTAGAATATGTTGCCACCTGATTGTAGATTCTATTATTTTTATTCTTGAGTTTTCACAACCGTCTTCATCAATATGGTAATCATTAGGCACCACATATTTAAAAATATCTTCAATACTTTCTCCGCTTGTTCCCAGTATTTCTGTACCGGAAAAATCCCACCATTGTGGATTGGTCTTTGTCTTTAATCTCTTCCCTATGAAGGATCTGGAAGAGTTGAAAAAGGCCTTATGGAGCGGTTGTTGTGGTAGAGCAATTTCAGCAGGATCCTCAGCACCAGGAATTATATCCACTGGAATAGACTGGATCACGTCGTGTATAAAATTGTCTAATTCGGTGACAGCTGTGACATTATAGTTTGAAGCATACGTTGCCTTGAATTTGTTCTTTGCATCTTGTTGGATCTTATTGAGATCTTCGACTTTAATTGAGTTTCCAGCGATAATTAGTTTACATATTGATGACTCTTCTGCCTGATTATCAAGCAGCTCGCCCGTCAGAAACTCTTTCAGCAGTTCCAAACGACTCAAATCCAAGTCATCTCCATTTATACCCAGCCCTGAGACGAGAGCTATTTTGTTATTAGATAAGATTCTCGGCTTTTGTGGACCTGGCTCAGGATATACGATGTCAACAACTGTAAAAATACCAGGGTCAATCTCCATTCCCAAAACTCCAACAATGCAGCCAGTGACCAATAGAAGTTTGTCGATAAGCTCGCCATCTAATGCAATCCTTCCGCTTTCGTCTTCCAGCATAACTTGGTCAGATTCCCTATCAGCATATGTTCCGTCCACTTTTTTGACCACAGGACCTCCATACATGCTTTCACTGACATCCTTCAAGATATTGGGTTTGTATTTCAAGTCGCAAAACAATGTACCAACACACCAGGTTGCCTTGTTGGAAGAAATGTTCAAGACCTTTTCGGTGTGGCTGACAGGGATCCCATTGATCTTTTCACCTTTCCACTTTTGAGAACATCTTTCAAGAAGCCGTGGTTTCAACTTATTTGCTCTAGCAGTGTAGATTGAGGCGTACTGTCTATCATAGTTTCGATTGTTCTTATTGAGGACATATAGAAGGTCTTTATCAAAGTCTGGGCTGGCTGCGACTTCTCTTCTCTTGACTTCTTGGTCCATTGTCATTCCTTGCACGCGTCTGATTTCTCTTAAGATTCGCACCATAGATATATGTTGTTCGCGTGCCTAAAGCACGTCTGTTCTTATTAAGGCTACATAAATATATTTGTGTGAATGAATACCACCAATCGAACTTGTACCCGTCTAAAACAGGTTCTCAACAGCAGCGTAGTTCAGCTTCTTACTGTAGGATTTCTTCTGTAACATGGATTTTGCACTGCTCAAAGCACTGGAAACTTCACCAATGCTGGTTATCGAACTTTGTAATCCAAGAGCTGCAGGGTCAAGACCACTGGCAAACTCTGTTAGCTCAGCCTTGGGTATTCCTAATTCATCATCCTCTGCGTTCTTCTTTCGCCGCCTCTTGATTGTGGTATGTCCAGCCAGTTTGTCAGATTCCTCCTTCAACCGTCTTTTTTCTTGCTCTATGAGGAAATCATGGTTCAGACCGACCCAAACACGTTCTTTGATCCTACTTTCGTCCTCTGTCAGTAGAAAACCTTCAAGCTCCTCATCATCCACATCCTCCAAATCTTCTGGATCAGAGTTGATTTTTCCCAACAGATCTCCAGTTGTTGGTAATTTGTGAAGGTTTTTAGGGCGATTTAATTCGATAATCCTTGCTTGATCCTCTTTCTGCCTCTCAAAACTACTTAATACTGAAGAGCTTGTATTCTCATCTTGTTCAGAACCATCCTCATCTTCATCTTCATCCTCGTCGGCTTCCACAGATCTTTGGCCTTCTTCATTAGGGGACGAAGATACAACTTGGTTGACCTTCCTCCTCAGGTCTTCCCTTTGCTGCTTTTGTATTTTAAGAATATAAGTTCGGATCTCTTCAGACGATATTTCAGAATCTTTGAGGATAAAATTCATCACCGTTTCCTTTTCTTCGGAGTACTTATTGTTATGATGTATCATTTGCTGTATTTCTTTTTCTTTAATTCGGTTGGATGTGTACGATGGAGGAGCGGTAGACTCGATGTTGGTGGCCTTTCTGAACTCATCAACGCTCAGTTTGGAAGCGTTTGTATTCTTAAACTCATTCAGTCTTTTCTGGATGGTGCTTTCACCAATTTTGGCAACAGCAGCAATTTCTAGATGGGTTCTTCTGAAATTGTTCATCCGTGCTGCCAGCATCAAGCACGCTCCTGCGATACCAGCGGGCCTTCTACCCTCGTGTATCCAATCATCAGCCATCCTATGGGCCAGTTTAACAGCATCTTTTATAACCTTGATCTTGGCATTTCCGAAATTCAGTTGCTCGGCAAAATGCTGAATAAACAGAGAAGGGTCTGCCAGGGGGAGGTTGGAGATATGTAGAGCTTTCACCATTTTCAGAAAAGTAGCCCCTACCGAATACACAGATATCTGCAATCGTGAACTAAAGTCGATCAGCATGTGGTGGGTCTTGACTTTCCTACAGGCAATGTACAAACAAGCAGCTACGACATTTTGAGACCTCCTCCCTTGAACAAAATTATTTGTGAGAGCCAATCGAAACCATAAATACGCGGCATCCGAAACATAATCAGCTATTCCAAGAACAGCAGCCACTGTCTTTATTCTCCTTTTGCCCTTATTGAGCGTTTGCTCCCGAGAATCCAGAGACCCTCTATTGTTTCCAAAATTAGCCCTGGCCTGATCTGAACCAACAAAAGCACCTTGCACAGTGGCAGCTCCGCTAGCTGTCTCGCCAAACGAGACCTCTGATACGATAGGATTTTCCTCACTAACTGTACCACATTCTACACAGGCAAGATCAGAAGCTGGAGTGTTGATATCTCTAGTGAACTCTGTTCCACCACAGTTTTTACAACGTGGTTTATTTAGTGTAGCCATCTGGATTACTGATTTCAGAGAGTGGAGTTAAGTAGAAATAATTACAAGCGGTAAGCTGAAAGGGTTCGCGGTACCCGCCTTGTATTTTTTATTATCACCTACGAGGCCCTGTGAAGGAACGGAAATGTTGACTATAAACGTGGAATTCTTGTAAGATTCTTAATCGAGACTCATGAAAGAGGACAGTTTCTAACGACTAGGGGTGGGCTAGACGCTATATTCGGTCATTTGAGAGAACATACTGTGCAAGTTGAAGAAGGCTCAAATTTCAAAGACCTGATTAACCATATAGTTGACAATTTACTGGTAGACCGCAAAGATCACGAAGTATTCATTGAAGATGGAAGTATAAGACCCGGTATTTTGGTACTGATCAATGATACTGATTGGGAACTGGAAGGTGAGGATGAATATGAACTTCAAGACAAAGACTTGATAACCTTCACCAGTACTTTACATGGAGGTTGATCTCATCGATCGAATTTTTCTTGAAGATACTTCTCATAGTTGATCCAGCCTACAGCCAAGAAGCCCTCTACCTTCCCATTTCCTTGGAATTAGAGTCATGTGAACAAGTTCCCCATCTCTCAGTGCTGTCAGGTTAATGGGTTGGTTTTCGTTCTGGGAGACTACCTGACTGATTTTCTGTAGCAGATTAGCAGTGTTTGTAGTTAACTTTTCAAACGTAACTATGAGATCCTCCAACTGTAAACCAGCTTCATCTGCAGGACTGTCTTTGACAACTTGCGTAATCCTTGCAAAGGGGATTAGTAAGTCAGTATCATTGCTCTGGTTTTTCAAATTTGATTCAGCATCAGTTCGGCTATTGCTGTAGTGTTCTTCTAGTCTTGAATTGAGAGCTTCAAGAACTTTCTTGTGGTCGTTTCTTAGTCTTACGATATTCGTCCGAGTCAGTCTTACCTTTACTACATCAATGTCATCTCTTGGGAACCCGTCTTCTGTTAGCAAAGAAGTGTTCATGTCAACATTTTGCACCTTCAAATTATCAAATAATTTAGTCAAAGATGATTCTATTACCTTTTTCAGATCTCCTAATTTTGTCAGATTAAATGATGAAATACTGGTCACATCGTAATCAGGAACATCCAGACTTAGTGAGTTTATTTCGTGAACGGAAGTCATTTAACCCAGAGTTGGTAGTTAAAGAGGTTTAGTTCAGATATAACTGTTTATTACACTCGAAAACTGGGGAAAAACTGGAATTCTCACTAAATATATGCATTTTATTATTATAAATGATTTTACTGTTCACACTGTTTGGAATACAACCCTAAGGCTTTGATAGGAAATAAGAATTTATAGTTTGGATATTCAATACCGCAACTATGGTTGAAAATACCTTCTACAGCCTCAAAGTCAAAGTCTCCTCTAGGCTTCTGGCGAGCCAAGAGTAACTGGATTCCCCTGTCAATGACTTCTTTATGAGGGTACTTGGCAAGAAGTAAACCTATCAAAACCCAGGACGTTTGAACTGCCATACTCTCTCTACCCCGAACATATGTGTGAGTCTCGCATGACTTGATGCTTTCAGACCATCCACCATCTGCCATCTGTTTCGAAACGAAGAAATCACAACCCCTCCTCACCACTTCATTGTTATCATAGTATTGACCCACAGAAGCCAATGCTTCCAGGGCAAACATTCCTGCATAAGTGAAGCATACTCCCCAGCACCCGTACCATGATCCATCTTCCAATTGAGCGTCGCAGATGAACTTCACCCCTCTTTCGATAGCGATGTCAATATCCTTGCGACGATAGTCCCAATGCTCTCTGAAATAAGTAAGACCCAAGACGGAAGAGTCGGTGCATTCCACGTAAGGATACTCCACCATGATATTTCCAAACACTTCCGCCGGGTTGATCTTCTCTAGCGCAGGGTTGGCTCTAATACTTTCATACGTAGAAAATGAGCCAAAATGATAAGAGCCTACGTTCTGAAGCGATAAAAGTGTATCGATACCCTGCTTCAACAACCCTTCATCAATCATATCACCGAGGTATGCAAATTTTGGATGGTTCTTCACCATCAAGATCGCTTTGATGGCCTCAGCGGTACAGTCACTCACTGTGTAACCTTGCTCCTTGGTGCTAAATGGAAAACAACCAATCCTTTTGTCTCTGTAAGAACCTTCGACAGTATCAGACGTAAACTGAGATCGTATCAAAAACTTGAAACAGCGCACAATCAACTGCTCGTACTCGTCAAGTTCTGCAAGCCCCGCCATGAAAAAGTATTGCAGACAAAAACTGGTGTCCCAGACTTGAGTACCATTGGTACCCATAGTGGTCATTCCCTGGGGGCCATGAAATATGACATCTTTGAATCTGTCTTGCAACTGTTTAAAATTATATGACTCTGGACCTTCCTCAAGATAAGCAACGATTGTGTTAAAAGCAGCGTTTACTGGAGCGATACACAAGTGCTCTGTGTTGGCTAATTCCTTCTTTATCAGCTCATACACCGCATCATTAGATTTCTTCAACAACCATTTAGGCCTAATCTTATCGTAGCCAACAAGAACGCCATTGGCAAAGTTCAATAATGAAGTATGAGGGTAATAAAGATCAATTCCACATACATTGTTCCTATGCTTGGGAAAGTCTATGGAGTCAAAGTCTTGTACAAATATCTCACTTCTTAATTCTTGCAACAGTGGAGTCAGTGGCATTTGACTCTTGTAAGAAGATAAGTAACTCAGCGGTAAAGCAATGGCTCTCGTATGCACCCACCATCTACATGGATGAACTTTGAGGGAATAAGGAAGACTCCACATCTCTGGAGGTGCAGGGTTAACACCTTCCCATTTGTAAACATTGAGCAGTGACAGCCAAGCCTTGCCCCAGTACGGGGTTGACAATGCCCCTCCTAAAGCATGTAACTTCTTTCTAGCTTTGATGCATACTGGATTGTTCTTTGAGAGACCCAACAATCTAAGGACAACATAGTTCATGCAGGTTCCGAAACATGTAGATTTGTCCCACTCATGTAATCCCCAGCCTCCGTCTACTGGATGAGACGAGTTGACTATATATCTGATCATTTCCGTCTTCACATGATCTGGAATCGGTGTATTGGTGAAATAGCATGCAACGACGTAGCCTATGTTCATAAACATAGGCCCTTTGTATTGACATGGAAAGACTCCAGACTCATCCTGGATCAATGCCAAAAAATCAGCGCAGTTTTTGGCCGCATCGAAAGCGGTTTGGGGCTTCTCAGGAGTTGGGCACTCAAAGTCGTCTCCTCTCAAAAGATATTGGGCGAATGGAGTTTGAGGGTCATTCTCCAACTCCTCTTCACCAATGTAGTCCCAGTACTGACGTCCAAGCTGGTTAACCCTCAACCTCCATCTTTGAGGATCTGTCTTTGACAACCCTAATTTCTCGGAATAATAAACTGTCATTTCTTGGATCAAAAAGTCTCAGGTTTCTAGACCTTTAAAGTCACATGAGATTCTTGGTCTTCGAGGTTAACGAGATTGAAAAGTCCTGCATTAGGTAAGCACAACATGCACAATGTTGTATTGTGATGGGCATCATACAGGAAAGCACCTGTAGTTCGTGATTGCTATGATGTACGAGCAAGGCCAATGAGGGAGTTCCCGTAAGTATAAAAGGGGGGGGCATTGACCACTGATCCGTTGTTGCACCGTTACAATTCAATCAGCAAATAAATTTCATCATGGCTCCAAGAACTCTACCAGAAGCATTGATCCCCACTCTCTATGACTTGCACATCTACCACTTCCAGCCAGATAAGGGAACCTACGAGGGAGACGTTGTCATCCATTTAGAAATAAAAGAACCTACTGATGAGGTTGTTCTTAATGCCAAGCAATTGGAGTTCAAAGACATACATGTCTTCCACAATGTCAGCAAGTCTGAAAATGAAGTTCCTGTGAAGGAAGTTGTTGATGATGAGCTCATTACTATTAAGCTTGGAGAGAAAGTCAGTTCAGGAACTTTACTTGTGAACATCTCGTTCACTGGTAACGTCCAATCCCAAGATATTGGGTTCCACAAGTCAGACAAAGATGTGGAGGGAAAAACTACATATACTACAAACTTGACCACACCCAACGCCAGACTGGCATTCCCCTGTCTAGATAGCTTATTCATGGAGGCTCCATTCAAGTTCGGTGTGACTGCCGCTCCAGGACAATTGGTGAGCTCCATTTTTGAACTGAGCTCTGAAGCTGATGTGTTGGATGATAACGAAAACGTGATCGGCACAAGATATCAATACCAGGTGAGTGAGCCAATTGCTCCATCCTTACTGGAATGGACTATCCACGTTTAACTAATGAATTGATGGTTATATTCGACAAGTTGTTATCCGTTATATAGTTATGCTAAATTGTATACAATGCGATGAAGTTGATTAATTCTCCGTCTACCTTCTTCGGAAAGTACGTTTTGTAGTAATGAGCTACTGCATCATTTTGAAAGTTCAACTCTTGAGGATGGGTCCTCTTAAGTCTGAAGATTGTGTTCCTCCACCAGTCTTTTAGTGTCATGGGCCGTTTAGAGCTATTGACGAAAGCATAACAGAGAATAAATTCTTGCCAGTCGGGCAAACTAGAGATGTCTAGCTCCAGAAATAAGGAGCCAAAGTCTCCTTTCCAACGATCAGCAGCTTCTGTTCCAAACAATTCGATCGCATTAACGATCATATAAAAGAAGCATTCCGTTCTGAACTTTGCCAGGACATGATTCTTTTTCAATAGACTCCAGTTCTTGAACTTAATGCCTAAGACGTCAGACTCAACTACCATTACTGTATACTGTTAATGGAGCAGAAGTTTCAGTCATATGAAGCTGTTTATAGTACTCTTGGAAATGCAGAATACTGAAGATCATACTTAGTCTGCTGATGACTTTTGATTTTGCATTCGAAAAAAAAAATCTGTAAATGCCCTTTGCTTAGAAAGAGGTCTGGGTCTTTGGCAGCAGCAAAAGCCTTTCATAGGACATGTCTCCGAGATCAATCGGAGCACTAAATATAATGGCGGAAGAGTCTTCTCTACAGGTCTAATAAAGGAGGTAAGAACGTTGGGATTAGATTGCTTTCTTTACAAATTCCCTCCACTCTGTTGCTTCGACTGCCTGCTCAAATCTGCTACATACCCTTTTGAAATAGCCTCCATTTTCTTTCTAGATAAAGCCCCTAGATGTTACCCCATAAACTACTCCATCTCTCTTCATTCCAGATAACAAAATCGGGCCGCACACTACTCTCTGACCTCTCTATATTTGTTAGCACACATCCTCTACACACAACACTTGAACTTGCTAAGATACAGCCTAACCCTTACTACAGTTGACTGATTCCTGCCAGGACTGATTATTTACACCCCGTGGCATATACCATTGGCTTAAACACTGTTGCGAGCCTTTTACACGGAAATAACTGCGAATTTGGCCTGAAAGCTACTAATCTATTTAACGGTTGAGAGACCAGCATGAGTGACGAATTCACATCTATACAATGGGATAGAACCGAACTAGAGGAGGATGTTCCGGGAGGCAGTAATGATGATACACAAGTCCAGAAGACCTCATCCATAAACTTGATTGAGGAAGATCAAGGTCAAGAACAAGAACAAGACGACCTTGTAACTGCAGACTCAATGGTACAAGGTGGCAATGACTCCGATAACAAGACCAATGAGCAAATTGCTCCTCGAGATATTTATATACGATCCAAGGTTACGCAGCCATTGAAGGAGTCGGATGGGCAGAATTTCTATATTAGCTATCTGATCGAAACTGAGACTAATGAGCCGGGATTAGCTAAAAATAAATTGAAAGTCAGGCGACGATTCAGTGACTTCAATTTCTTGTACAACTGCTTAGCAAATGATTTTCCTACCAGTATCATTCCACCTTTACCAAATAAGCAACGATTGGAATACATCAAAGGTGATAGATTTGGAGAGTATTTTACCACCAAAAGATCAATAGCTCTCAACAACTTCCTGAACCGGATATCAAGGCATCCACTGTTGAAACAGGCGAAAATTTATCACATATTTTTGAAAGACAGCGGGAACTGGAACACTTTCAAACAGAATCTGAAGATCAGCTCCAATCCGAGCAATTCCGTCAGCGGAGGTAGCTCTACTTTGGCAAATGCAAATGGAGAACTAGACTCCTTTTCTGACTACATCATGAATGCCTTTAAAAAACCAACGTATGAAAGTGAAAACGCAAAGGAATTTCAAGAGATTACAGATAAGTCCAACAAGCTTCAGGAGAATATAAACAAGATTGATAAGATATATCAAAGAGTCGTAAAGAAACAATCAGAAATTTCTGAAGATTTCAAATTGTTTGGAGATGAATTCAAAAAGTTGAATGAAATTTTAACCGAAGGATCTGATGCCCAGTTTGATAAAGAATTGTCCCAACACTTCACCTCTTTTTCTGACAACATGTACCAAATTTCTTACGACTCTTTCAAACTCACCCGTCAAGTTGACCTACATTACTTGACTTCTCTAAAGGATTTGGATCATTACATCTCGCAAATAAAGAACATGATCAAGTTCAAGGACAGTAAGCTGTTAGACTATGAAATGTTGCAAAATTATCTGAATAAAGCTATTGCAGAAAAGAATCATTTAATGAACGGAAATAATGTATCCGGTAGCGACGGAGCAATGAATTTCATCTCCAAAAAGATTGAATCTCTGAGAGGCAAGACCTCTGGAGGGCCAACCTATTCATCTGGAAATGAAACTAATGACAGGATTCAAAAGTTGAATGAAAAAATTGAATTTCTGGAAAGAGAAGTCAAAGAAACTTTTGAACTATTCCATACATTTGAGAAGAATTTGATTACAGAATATCAACTGTTTGACCGGATTAAGAATGATGAGATTACTACAAATTTGCATGAGTTAAGTCAATACTATCTTGACTATTACAATAGTGTGGTGAATCATTGGCGTGATGTCGAAGTTCCTCACTCTGAGCACTTGACAGAGGAATTGAATGTACTTCAACAGTCGCAACTACGAAAGAATTTGGAGAATATAAGCATTGACCCTAAGTTGGACGTTAACAACAAACTGTTTGAACATGATGATATCAAACTAAACAATGATCATATCAAGAGCGATCTGATGTCCATCAAAAGCCAAGAAAGAAAGAATGAAGAGCTACACAACAAAGAGCAAGACCAAGACCTAGAGCAGGCGGAAGAAAATGAGCCAGAGCAGTCCCTTAGTGAAGGAGAAGAGGTGCAAGGAGCACAAGAAGTGCAAGAAACGCCTGTGGGGGAGCCAAACCAGGACCAGCAAGAAGAACTTCACAACTCAAAAGATGAAGTTCGTACACAATCAAAACCTCAAAATGATTACCAGCAAGACTTTGATGATGACGGCTCTGATGACGGTCTTGTTGATATACAAGGTCATGACCAGTGGTAAGGAATGTCTTATTAATATATGTATTTTTTTTTTACAATGTTACAACTTTTTAAGACTAACGTAACGCCCTATCTATATCTTTGCAATTTTAGTAGGTCTTTCTAGCACAATCTCATCAGAGCTACCCAAGTATACATCTAGCTGAGATTCTCCATACATGTCAATGAACTGCTCCTTGGATAAATATTTCTCAAACTGCAACCTGGGAAAATTCTCCATATCCAATTGTCTAAGTTTTTTTGTTTGCGGGTTGGGAGACTTTTCATTCTGGTTGAGATAGAATTTTCGTAGTAAAGTCACAGCTTCTTTAGCGTAGATTCCTGGATAAACAGGATATATGGACGAGTCTAGTTGGTTGTTTAATTTGTCACTGTGAATTGTTAGAACTGATCCATTACCTCCAAATCGGTCGTTTGCACACCCAAAGAAAACTCTTCTTATACCTAGTTGTCTCAATGCAGAGGCGCACATTATGCAAGGCTCCACAGTAACATAAAGGTCAACAAATGGGAGTATTTCTTCGTAGTTTGGGTATTTAGTAATTATTTTGTCAATAGCCTCCATTTCGGCGTGGTTGATACCGCAGGAAGTAGCGTTAGTCTTGTTTGATCCCTGGGCAATGACTGTATCTTTATAGACAAAAACACATCCTATGGGAACTTCCATTTCATCTAATGCTATTTGGGCAGCATCTAATGCCTTTTCCATAAACCTGAAGTGGGTTTTGAGTCCCATTTAAAGATTGAAGAGCCTTTGAATGAAATAATTATACTATGAATCGAGAAGTGGAGTCGAGGTGCCTAAGTTAAGAGTACACAGAAAGATTGAAATGATGAATGTCATAACGAGCTCCTGGCTACAGAAGCAAGCATTGTGACTAAAAGGAATCAAAGCGTTCCGTTTCCCAATCTTTTTACTGTATACCCTACTTTTGCTAGAAACCCTACTATATAACTATTTATTCACTATTCATGAGCCACGAGTGCCGTCCATTTTCACCCAAAAATGTCATCAATGGCGTTCTTTCTCTTCTTCCTTTTCTCTTGCTTGAATGTTCTTTTAGGTTTGATCTCATTCAGGGTATCAAATGCAACAGGTTCTTGGAGATTCAAATCTTGAGTGTGAACAACGATGTCACCATTATCCACATGCGTCTTGATTTCCTTCTCAAACCCAATATTCCCCTCCACTCCTTTGATAGATAGTAGTATACAGTAGACTCGGGCCAAGAGTCCTATTAATGTGAATCCCAGTGTGATGAATTGGCCCAGAGCAATGACAGAGTAAAACTGTCTATAGGATGAAGCTATTGTTTTAGACGCCAAATACTGAGATATTTGGACAATTGTATACAGCTTTTCTCTGATCAGCTCCTCCTTGTTCGCCAATTTGGTTTTTTTGGACAGATCTTGTACATCTAGTGAAAGAGTAAGTATGCATCGGAGTTTTCTAAGGAGGAGGTTGAAATTGGACCACCAAGCAGCAGTTTTGTGCTGGTTGCTATTCCTATGGTAGAGCAGGTACAGGACTTCAAATTCTGTGTTTAGCTTGTTCAAATTTTCGTCAGAAATGATTTCATTCATGGTTACGAAGGAACACAAGTTGATCTCGTAATGGAAAAAAATATATGCATATCGTCATGCTTAGGTAATGATGAGGGTTGGACACTCATTGTACTTGATGGCCAGCAGTATCCACAACGAGTACTGGCAAAGCAACTAAAAGGTTGTTCTAGGTCATCGCCCGCTAGTGTTAGCTGATTGGCTTATGAGCTTATTCTCTGCTGCAAGATTGGAAAGTCATTCTAGGCAGAGTTCCAGAGTTCTTCCAAAAAGCTCGCGCTGTATTAGGGTTTACTTATCTTACTATGTCCTTTCAGGATGATATCATAAGTGACATAAGTTCTCTGAAGACGGAGATTTCTCAGCTGCAAGCACAGTACGACAGTACTTTCAGGCAGTTAGAGGATCTTCGGAAAGGCGTCCCTGAGCAAGTTCAGCATGAATACTTTGAATCCCTGCTAAGTAATTTTCTCAGTGAACCTCCACAATCCAAATCGGTAATCAAAACAATAAACAGGAGAAAAGCATACAAACAGATTCATTTGGAAAACCTGTATAGAATGGTAGGAGTAACCATGTTCCCAGTGAATAATCGTGACCAGCTCTTAGGAATACGGTTTGACATATTTGACGGTGAAAAGAACCAGTTCACAGTGCCTCATTATATTATACTAGAGAGACACACGAAGACCGAACAGTGGGGCATACATAGAACTACAATACCAAGATATGTTCCGGTACAATCAATTGCAACACAGTGGCTGAACCGAGACCTAAACAAGTTTGTAAAGTTGATCAGGAAGCACCTGATTCACGTCCAGAATAAAAAATCTCTTATAGAAAGAGTCAACGCTAAGCTTCAAGGTATAGCCACACTAGAATGGGACCTTGATTTCACCAAGATTCGTTTACATGTTAAGGATAAATTCAGTCTCCTGCTACTGTGCGATTTGACCAATGTGGTCAGCGTGGTCGAGTACCAGGTGAAGCCAGATTGGGTTCAAGCGGTAGGGAAGCAAGAGTCAGCGGGGATTATCAAAAGAATGAAGACTCTTCTCAAGACCAAAGTGGCCTACTTGGAAGTATTGGGTGAATTATTTGATCCTGGAGATGAAAACAAATCTTATCGGTCGCTCCTTAGTTGATAACGTGGTTGAGTATTTCCTTTTTTTTTTTACCCCTTAACAAAAAGAAACATTAGATGGACATTCCCAAGGCCAGTGTTTTGCTATTTTTCCCACTGGCATTGGCACTTGGGTTGGCTGCAAGGAATCTTCTTCTTTTACTAGGTGTCCTGCCCACTGAAGGTTATCTTTTAGATCCATCCAACTTGGTCAATGGGATTTTTGTAGGGCATGCGTTCGAAATATTCACAGTTCTATTAGCTATTGTCTCATACTATATCTTCGAGGCCTACAAAACAATACTGCCGACCTCAGTGAATGACAAAACAAACCAACAGATAATATCTGGTCAAATCACCAAGGCCATCGTCATTATAGCATGGCTTATTGCCACAAAAGTATGGTTCTTTGGGGATTCTCTATTTGACCGCCTACAACAACACACAGGCGCGACTTGTAAGTATCCAGAGACAGTGAGAATGCTGGTCTCAAGAAACGATAACTACTCAACTTGCGAACGTGCTGGAGGTGTATGGGCAGGAGGTTTCAGAGCAAGCGGTCATCTCTTCATTTTGACTACGGTGATGGGGTCCCTTGCTTTTGAGTGGAGATCTGTCGTTCTGAAAGATTCCAGTCCTTCCAAGTGGGGCTTGCTCCCTACCACAATTGTCATGGTGTTCTGGATTCTCATGTTTTTGGTCACATCAATCTTCTTTCACACAGTCATAGAGAAGGTTGTTGGTCTAGCTTTTGCCCTTACATTCTTGAGCATTCTGTACATCTCCAAAGCTACTGCTTATGTAAACATAAACTAAATAGAAAATTATTTTACCGCGATTTGGACCATCAGGTTTTCGACAAAACTTTGCATTCTTCTGACCAACACCATGAGCTTGCTTAACAGATTGAGCCTGTGCAGGCCAATCATGTCAGCCTCTACACAGAGAATGACTTTTGCAACTTCTTCGGTTGCGCTTGAATTTCGTGTACTTTCAAAGGCGCAAAGGAAAATCAGATCCGAAACTAAGAAGAAACGGAATAGAGCTTCTCAATTAGCCAAACTGGATGCCTTGGAGAAGGTTGACCCAGTTCTTGGAAGGAATGACAATCCGTTTATCACAAGAATAAGAGCCGAAGTTACCGAAAAAGACGTTCTAGGCAAAGGTTACGTTTTTGAAGAGGTTGAAAAGCTCATTTATGGAATCAATCAAGCACAACTGTCCAAGTTGGAAAACGACTATGTTCGTAGTGTCTCCAACTCACAAACTGAAACCATTAAAGAGGTAGTAATTCGTGCTTTATCTATGAGAAACTCTAGCAACCAAGACAGAAAAAACCTCGCTGTTGCTTTTGCTCGTAAGGAGTTCGAAAGATTTCCTGGAGATACTGGTTCTTCCGAAGTACAAGCAGCTGTACAAACCCTCAAGTTATACTTTTTGATGGACCACATTCGTCAAAATCCTAAGGATCTTGACAAGATCCGCAAGGCCAGAATGTTGACCCAACAGAGGCAAAGAATACTCCGTTACTTGAAAAGAGACGATCCAGAGAGATACTTTTGGACCATCCGCAAGCTTGGATTAACTGATGAAGCCGTTCATATGGAGTTCAACTTCGACAAACGTTACATGCAAGACTATGAAATATGGCCTGGTCGTGTTCTCGTTAAAGAAAGTAAGAAACAAATTGAAGAGAAGCGTAAGGAGAGACGTAAGGCAAAGAAAGCTATGAGGTTAGCAATCATCCAAGATGGAGTGGGTAACTCTGCAAATAAGACCGTGTAAATAGAGGAATATTATGAATTACAATTCGATTCTTGAATTAAAAAAAAAAAAAACTATAAAAAAAATGAATGTCTAGTTTAAAAAGTCACTGACTGGTTTACCAATATGGTCTAAACTCAGTAAAAACGTATCGTGCCCAAAGATGCTGACATCAGAACCCAATTCAACATGTTTGATGTTGCTGCCTTCAAGTCCTAATTCTTTAGCACCTTCTGTGAGCAGGTCGCTGATCTCTCGTTGTTGCCATGCAGGGAATAATATGTCACTTTCCACTCCTATCACCAATACATCTTTGTGAGCTAAACTTTTCAAGCCTTCTAACAGATCTCTGCGAGATTCTTCAGGGGTAGCTCGTCGGCCTTTGCGAGGCCTTTCCTGATACGGACTTGATGGAAGCGCACAATTACTTCCTGAAGGTTCAAACTGAAGTTCTTCAAACGGCACATAGGCACCATTGTAGTTAGCTTCAGCCTGGTTACGGGATAATAATGCTTTCTGTCTTTCAACTGCTCCAAGGTCAAATAAATCCATAGCCTTGGAAACGTATAACAAAGAGTTGGGGTCGTATTGTAAGCAGAATTTTTCGCCTTGATGATCCAAGTAGTTTTCAATAATAAAATCTGGGCAGAGGGCGGGTTGTTTAGAGGGGTCCGTCCTTTCCACACCGAAACGAACTTCCCATTCGGGTCCAGAACGATAGGTGATGGTGGCAATCTGCCTAGCTAGTTTCATACCTGTGTGTGGTGGAAGAGAATCATAGTAAAAACCTCTGTTCCAATTTGGATCGCTCATGAGGACTTGACGTTGGCAAAATCTCATGGCAATAGAATAAGGGTGGGACCTAGCACATCCTGATATACTAATGATCTTGTTCACTTGATCGGGGAATTCATGAGCATAGGCCAGCGATTGCATTCCACCCATCGATGCTCCCACGGAAGCATGAAGAGTCTTGATACCAAAATGAGAACTAACTAGCCGATTTTGGGCACGTACCATATCATTAACTGAGACAATCGGAAACCTTGTAGCATAACGTTTACCATCAGCAGGGTCGATTGATGAAGGGCCAGTACTACCATAGCAACCTCCAATGACATTGGTACAGATTATGAAATATTTTGAAGTATCCAGGTATTTTCCTATCCCGATGAACTCTTCCCACCAGCCTTTTTCCAAATTCAAGGCATTTGACTTTGCATGCGATGAGGCGGATAATCCTGTATGTATTAAGATCGCATTGTCTTTAGCTGCATTTAATTGTCCCCAGGTTTCGTAAGCAACTTCAAACTCCGGTAAATAGCCACCATAATCCAAGAATATAGGATCCTTACTCTTGTACTTGTGAACATGGTGCTCCTTCATGGACTGATAGCTTGGCTCTGGGCCATCTTCTAGCAGTGTCCTGCTTCTCTTTTCTTGTTTATCCAGACAGGGAAATGATAACTGAGGATTAGAAGCCAAGGTATCTGCCACCTTCTGGACAGCGGCTCTCGTCTTGGTTGGAGAAGGTTTCAACCGCAGCCCGCTGGAGTTGAAAAACCTTCTAGAAACTCGTATCATTGAATGCCTCATTGAAGAATAAATTCACTAGAGAAATAAAACCATCCCCGCCCCCCTTTTAATAAAAAAAATCTCTGTTAAGCAATAGTAAGGAACAAAAGCTGATGTTGAAATTTCACGTGACAAAAAATTAGATTTTTCCAAACCACATCGCAGAAAGTTTTGGGGGTTTGTGTTTTTCCTGATCTCTCGCGTGAAGGATCACAACTTTAGAAATGTTGTATCTGATATGGATAAGGGAAATTCAGGAAATTGAGCCTGTTCCTCTTTGTTTGTTATCAAGTAAAGCTGCAAAGTTGACGAAATGAGCTGTGAAGAGGATCAATTCAAGCCCCTTCAGTTTCTTGAGTTTTTAAGGTCAAATGAAAGAAAGGTTAACGATAAAAAACTGGCCAGATTCGGACTTCCTACTAAAGGAGAATTATTCAAGTATCATCTGGTGCCCCAACAGGAAGTGGAGCAGATTCTTGCAACTAACACAAATCTGATGTCCCTGAATAAATTGCTGGAAGGCCCTGGGTCGTTGCTACCAGAAGCTACAAGTCCTTTTTATGTGGAAAGTGACCCTCTAACCTCCCATTGTTCAGAAGGACTGAGCTATGCTTGTCAGCTTCAACCATCCATAACACCATTTCCAAGTTCCCCTTTACCACTTTCTAGCTCGCCACAAAATCAGTACCATTCCGATTTATTGACAGAGCTGGAATTTTCGTCTGAACCTCAATCCCAATTCTCAGAGCTAATCCAAAGTGAAGCAATTTGCACAGCAGAAACAACGTTTGATTCAAAACCGATCTTCTATGAATCGAGCGATCCTTTAGATTCCAGCCAAAGTAACCTAATCAGTTCCGATACGATCATAAGCTCTGCGTCAATAGTACCACACTCACAGTGAATATCATTACAAAACATGAAAACACAAAACCAGTAATCGGAATATGGTTAAACACTTCCACTTTCTCTTTGGTATAGCGGCCAATAGAGTGATAGTAATTCAAGGCGCCCAATATTAACGACAGCAACGATAGGATCATGAAGATAAAACCAAATATGGTGAAAAGAACCTTTGTATGCCCTTCAAGTTTTTTCCGTTCTCCAAATCCAAAATTGACAAGCATGGCTATACTTGTTAATGAAAGGACAACCCCAAACTTGATCATACTAAGACAGTTCCGCTCGATCATGAGCAAATCACGGGGTTCTGAGGTAGTAATATTCACAACTAGTCGGTTTTCCCTGATAGCTGGGTTTGGCCCAGTGGGCTGATCTCTTTCGGACATTGCAACTATGGGGTAGACCACCGCCCAAGGTATAATGAAAGGGGTCTATAAGGAGACTTAACTTGGAAAAATATTACTTGTTCTGGATTTGGTTCTCATTTATTTTTATTCCTCACAATTTTTTTTTTTTCCTTTGCTTTTTCTTAATAATCCAATCCTTAGAGCAACAAGGCCCAAAATGTCAAACTATACCCAACTTGAGTCAACCGGGCAGCAGGGAGTTGCTACGGTACTATGTTGCAACTGTGGTGTTCCCATGGATGGTACCACGGGCTTAGTCATGTGTTACGATTGTATCAAATTAACTGTTGATATCACTGAGGGCATCCCAAGGGAGGCAAATGTATCCTTCTGTAGGAACTGTGAACGCTTTTTACAACCCCCAGGACAGTGGATTCGTGCAGAGCTAGAAAGTAGAGAGCTTCTGGCTTTGTGTCTTCGAAGACTAAAAGGTCTGAATAAGGTTAGATTAATCGATGCCTCATTTATCTGGACAGAACCACATTCCAGAAGGATCAAAGTTAAATTAACAGTTCAGGGTGAGGCCATGACCAACACGATCATTCAGCAAAGTTTTGAAGTCGAATATGTTGTGATGGCAATGCAATGTCCTGATTGTGCCAAATCGTTCACTACTAATACATGGAGAGCTGCTGTCCAAGTTCGTCAAAAAGTTCCTCACAAAAGAACTTTCTTGCACTTGGAACAGTTAATTTTAAAGCATAGTGCACATGTTGATACTATTTCTATCAAGGAAGCTAAGGATGGTCTGGACTTTTATTACGCACAAAAAAACCACGCTGCTAAAATGGTCGACTTCATCAGTTCCGTTACTCCAGTCAAAGCTAAAAAGTCTGAAGAACTTGTGAGTGCAGATATTCACTCGGGTACCTCTACTTACAAGTTCACTTTTTCTATTGAAATTGTTCCTATCTGTAGGGATGATTTGATAGTCCTTCCAAAAAAGTTAGCACATTCTTTAGGAAATATCTCCAGATTAGTAGTCTGTTCCAAAGTTTCGAATACAGTTCAATTCATTGATCCTAACACGTTGCAAATTGCAGACATAAATTCCAACGTTTACTATAGAGATCCTTTCCCAGTTCTGTGTAACAGAACAGAGTTAATCGAGTTTATTGTCCTTGATGTTGAACCAACAGGAGAGACTAGAGGAAATTACATACTTGCTGACATTACCGTTGCAAGATCTGCAGACATGGGAAACAATGATCAAGTGTACTATGTGAGGTCGCATCTTGGAGGTTTATTGAATCCTGGAGATTCTGCAGATGGATACTTTTTAGCTAATTCAAACTTCAACAGTGACCTCTTTGACGAATTAGATAGCAAAAACGTTCTAGATGTGGTTTTGATCAAGAAACACTTCTCCAGAAGTGCAAGAAGGGCTAAGAAGAGAGCTTGGAGACTTAGAAGAATGGCAAAGGAACACCAGGATATTGTCGCTAACGATGAATCCAGACAAGCTAAACAAGAGCAAGAAAAGGCTGAAAGAGATTACGAGATTTTCTTGCAAGAATTGGAGGAAGATCCCGAACTCAGACAAACTGTTAACCTATATAAAGTTGACGAGGCACCAGCTCCCGAAAATGAAACTGACATGGATGAAGATGATGATGCCCCTGAGATTGGAGTTGATGAATTATTAGATGAGCTTGATGAGATGACTCTAGAAGAATAGTTTACAGAATTTTAAACTATGTACATTACTTCAATATTAAATTGTTCCCTTCTCGTACCAGTAAGTTTTCGATTCCTACCCTAGGCGTGCCCCAGGCTGGACAGATATGTTGGAGAGGTCAGTCGCGCTTTCTACCCTCTGTAGTATCCAAATATATTTGTTCCTTCCAAGACTAGACTGACATAGTAATGTCTGAACAATTCCTTATATTTACCCCCAAAGGTACTGTTCTTTTTAAAGACGAAGACAGAAAGGTTCCTGATCGAATTGTCAATGGTCTTATTTCTGATATATTTATTGCCCAAAGGAAAACGTTGACTGGATCAATCAATAACGAAGAAGAACTTGAAGATGTTGGATCCTACAGTTTAGATGGATATACCATAAAGTTTGTACATAGTTCCCAGCCTACGTGCTACTTTACGTTATGTCACTCTTCTCTTGTTAATATACCAAATGAAGGTCAGTTTCTGAAGGATATTCAGACTATTTGGGAGGAACTCATCACAACTGACCTTGACTCTGGAGCTCTCCCTGACGAAGAAGAGTTGGAAAAGTTCATTGGGTTCTACAGGTTGAAGAAACACGAATTTTTCAAATCTACCAGTGAAGAAAATACTGCAGGTTCAACAACCTCCGAAGTGCATTCTCTCTCTCAAGATAGACCAAAAGGGAAGAAGCCTCCTCAAATTACTCAAAAGAAAAAAGCTAGAAAATGGGATAATCAAGGTAATGCCATTGACGATGATGGGTTGGATGAATCTACTTTAGATTTTTCTGCTAGTACAGGCGAATTTGGGAATCAAGATGTGGGACATTTGGTGGGTGATAATTATGGAAAGACTAAAGACGGCAAGTTTTTGGTAAGTGACATGAGAGAGATTAATGACATCTTGTCCAAACAAAAGGATAAATCCGTCTCTGAAGAAAGTTCTGGTGCTTTTGGATTTTTGTCTGGCTTATTCACAGGTAAAACTGTCACCGAAGATGATCTCAAAAAAAGTTCCAAGACTCTTTCGGAGCATTTGATCAATAAAAATGTGGCGCCGGAAATTGCCCATAAGCTTGTTGAACGCATTAATAAGAGTCTAGTAGGTACAAAGGTTACTACAAGCATATCCAAGGCTGCTAGGAGTGCATTAGAAAAAGAGCTACTCAAATTGCTGACCCCCGAAACTTCTATAAATCTTTTGAAGGAGATACAGAGTAAGAAGGCTGCTAGAAAGCCTTATGTCATTTCTGTGGTTGGTGTCAATGGTGTTGGAAAGTCTACGAATCTCTCTAAACTGGCCTTTTGGTTACTTAGTAATAAGTATAGGGTTTTGATTACGGCCTGTGACACTTTCAGGTCTGGTGCTGTTGAACAGTTACGGGTACATGTGAATAACCTGAAGAAGCTTACCGACGATGAATCACATGTTGAACTGTTTCAAGGAGGGTATGGAGGCGCTGATCTGGTTGCCAAAATTGCTAAAGGTGCTATTCAATACGCAGAAGAAAACAAATTTGATATCATTCTCCTAGATACTGCAGGTAGAAGACATAATGATGCCCAGCTAATGGCACCCTTGCAGGGGTTTGTTAGAGCTGCTAAGCCTGATAAAATCATAATGGTCGGAGAAGCATTGGTGGGTACGGATAGTGTACAGCAGGCCAAAAATTTCAATGGTGCTTTTGGTCCAGGAAGGTCGCTTGATTTTTTTATTATCAGCAAATGCGACACCGTGGGAGATCTGATTGGAAGTATGGTCAACATGGTTTATGCCACGGGAATTCCCATCCTCTTCGTTGGTACAGGTCAAACATACACTGATCTCCGAACTTTAAGTGTTGATTGGGCTGTAGATACTTTAATGTCTTGAAATATATGATACATGGAGTCTAACTTACTTACTTTGGAGTCTGCTGTTCTTTCTCTTTGCGTTCTTTATTTTGTTGTTCTTTCTCTTTTCTCCAAATCCTTCTCTCTCCATTGCCATTAAAGCTTCTCTTTTGGCTGCACCAGTTTTGTGCAGAGAAGTTTCTATAACTTTATTATCAGTAACCAGTTCGTATTTGTCCATTTTTTTGTTTATTCTTTCCTCGATAGCCAGCACCCTTTTAACATCTTGCTCAGTGACAAAACTCAAAGATTCACCTTTTCGGCCAGCACGTGCGGTTCTACCAACTCTGTGGATGTAATCATCTGGGTCAGCAGGCATATCGTAATTGACAACTAATTCCACTGAGGGTATATCCAAACCTCTGGAGGCGACATCTGTGGCAATTAAAATCCTAGCAGCACCAGCCTTGAACCTATGCAAAGAGTTTATTCTCTCTATCTGAGGCATCTCAGAATGAAGGGAAGCCACCCTAAATTCCAAATTTCTCAAGGTTCTTCTTAAAAGTTCCGCAACTTGAGTCCTGTTAACGAAGACGATGACAGTAGAATCCGCATTCTCTTCCAACGCCAGTACGGCATTCAAATAAGCTTCCTTGACGTAGGATGGTATGAATAGGTAGTTTGTGGTCAACGTTTCTGGAATGGCTACTTTATCTACAGACTCAACCTCGTGAATAAATACAGGAAGCTTGCCTTCAGGCACGGGTTTTTCTTTCAAAGCCCTTACTTCGTCAGTCACCGTGGCTGTGAATAGTAGTGTTTGTCTCTTTTCAGGAGGAGGTAATACTTTAAAGCATCTTTCTAAATCACTTCCAAAACTGTTACTCAGTAATCTGTCGGCCTCGTCTAGCACTAAAAACTTGATCTTCCTTAACCCCCCGATTGTTTCCTCACCACTACTAAGAATGTGATCAGCTAACCTACCTGGAGTAGCGACGACAAAGTGTGGCCTTCTTTGCAGCTCTAAGGCCTGTTGAACAATATCACCACCACCAAGAATAACGGATACCTTGATATTCATGCTGGCACCCAGAGCTGCATACTGTTCTGCAATTTGCAGTGCCAGCTCTCTGGTGGGTGTAAGAATCAGTCCAAACACACCGTAGGGGTCTTCGGACCACTTGCTAAGCATTGGAGCTGCAAATGCGATTGTCTTACCAGATCCTGTTTTAGCTCCTCCAATACAGTCATAACCTTCAAGAATTTTGGGAATGGTGGCTTCTTGAATCTTCGAAGGTTTGTATATCTTCATTGCGTCAAGCGACTCGCAGAGCCACTTGCTGACTCCTAGATCCTCAAACTTTACCATTTCTTGGGCTAATAGAAAATGATTTCGCACGAGAAAAAAATATTTAGCGATGAGATAAGTGCATAAAGGATGTCGGATGACTGACCACCTTCAAGTAACTAAGTTAATAAACGAGAACCGCGGCACAAGTGTCATTTGAAGGACAGAGAAGATTCAGAATTAGGAGAAGCATTTTAATAGCAAGCCTTCTTGGTTGAAAGATTATTCCACAGAGTGAAACCATTGTTCAGCAAATTTAATTCACTGATCTTAATCTCAGATCTTCAAATCCAGACGAACGCGCGCTATCATATATCGTGTTTACTCCATCAACCATTTATCAACATGACACAAATGGTAAGCAAACACAGTTCAGCTTCCTGGTCTACCCAGTAAGAATTTTGTACTAACATTCTAAAGCAGGACGATGTTGTCAAACTCGTTGATCAAGAAACAAAAAGGATAATACCGACAACAGTAAACCTAACCACAACAGTAAACACGAAACCATACCCTTTGCAAGATCTCTCCGATTTAAAGGCACAAGAAGCTTTTGTGGTTAGAGACCTACTGTATTGTCTCCAAGGCAATGAAGGTGATTATGTGAGGTTCAGCAAGAACTTTAATGAACAAGATTCACTGTCAATTTTAGAAGGTCCTGATTATAGGATAGCAAAGAATCTAGATGTAACCTTGAAAGATATGACGAACAGACTGCTCAAATATGGAAAAATGTACTACAGTTTGACGAAGTTTGTTGAGGTTTATGACACCCAATTCTATGGAGCCACGATGCAAAGGTTTTGTGATGAAATTAGAACGTTTCTGAAAGAGCATGATCAAATAGTGTTGGAACTCGAAAGACGATTCCTGATGGACCCACATTTTTCGATAGGTATTTTAGATCAACTTATTCAGCAATCTGGAGAGAAAATGCGCACATTGTATGAAATCATCACGTCTCTGAATGAACTGAACAGGTCTAACCTGGCCACGGTTGATGACGTATTCAAATCAATGTTAAAAACTATCAAAGAAGATCTGAAACACGATGATTCCCTGTATATGCAAACTGAACTTAATAACAAGACTAGAGTAATCAAAGGGGGTATAATACTGCGGCTTGTCCAGGAGAAAATGGAAAGAATAAGAGGCGATCAGACACGATTTGAAGCTTTAAAAAGGATATTTGACAGGATAAGCCTTCCTTATATTGAAATGTTGAACAAGTGGCTTAGTTTTGGAAAGGTTGATGATCCTTTTGATGAGTTTTTCATTGTTGAACAAACCTTAAAGAACACCTTAATTGATTACGACAGCAAGTTCCTGTTACGCAAGAATTATATTATTCGTCAATTTGAACACAGAGAACTACAAAAGAAAGTGCTGCTAACTGGAAAGTATTTGGACATATTGAGGTATCTTCCAGTGGATCTCGTCGATGATGATACCTCTAATCATGAAATTGAATCATTAGAGACTGATGATCTGTTCTTTTACGTGGAGCAAAAATATCAACGCGCAAACAGAATAGTTACTGAGTTGTTTATTAAAGGTTACAACTTTCGATCTGTCTTAGAGGCTCTAAAGTCCACATTATTGTTTTCCAACGGCATTTTCCTCACTGACTTTCTAGCACATTCAATGAACGATATGCTACGAGACAAATCAAAAGCGTCCCTGAGCAAACTGAAACGAAATTTTAAAAAAACATTTAAACCTAGACTGATGGCTACTTCAAAGTCGAGATTGGTTGGCAATCTTGTTCATATCGATGTTCAATCAGATAACTTATACACCTTTCTTGAAAGTATCCTCAACATACAACAAATTGATGCTGAAGAAGTGTTTAGTTCTTCTGACCTCAATAGTTTGAAACGATATTTAAAAAAAACTCTTACCAAAAATACTGCCGACGTTGTCACTAGCCCACTGGATAATTACTTGCTCTATTACCTTTCATTAAACATCCAGTTTCCATTTCCTCTTAATTTACTTTTGACAAGCACCATAATAACGCAATTCCAGCTGGTTGGAAGAAATGTGATGATCACCCATGTAGTTGAGAGATTACTGGAGTCCTCTTGGAAAGAGATCAACTATCAAAGGTTTTGGTGCTTCAACTACCCTAATAGCAGCATCAGAAAATGGATACTACGTTTGAGATACCTACATTCCAATATAAAGCAGTTCGTCTCTGCAGTCCACTTGTATCTGAGCTTTGATGTCATTGAAGATTCTTTTACTGAACTGGAAACGCAATATCAACAATTCTCAAGCTCTACGGACACTGATTTTGAAAGGTACTTTGTTTCCTTGCAAAAGTGGCTGAATAAGATGATGCAAAATTCCTTACTAATGAGTGAACCCCTGGTACTAATTTCAAAGAGAATGTTCGAATTTGTTCTTACCTTTCACACTTTTGTGATGTCTTTGAGAAAGAGTTTGGTTCTTTTGGACGAAAATCTTTTTAACCAATATGCCTCTAAGTTAGGAGAGAAGCAGTTTGATCCTGAAAAGAATAAGGAAAGGTTAATCAAGATGAAACATATAATAAATGAGTACGAAAAGAAATTCCAGTCCAGCTTAAGCACCTTTGTACAAGCGTTAGATTATTACTCTCGGTTGGAGTCTTCCAGTTTTTCTATCCTTGCACGTAAACTGGAATCTATCTTAAAAGATAAGAAATGAGTACCAGATGATGACAGTGCTGCTTCTATTATTAGTACTTACCTGTACATTTGGCCATCATTTCAATAACCATCTCAATATTCTCGTTCTTCATAGCACAACATGGCACTATCTCCATATTATTCTCCTGTGTATATTCTCTTAATAACTGAAACTTTTCTTTCGTTCCCTCCATATCCGCTTTTGTAGCTACAACCAAGATATTCTTGCCTTGTAATCTCGATTCTGTCATTTCAGCTAGTAAAATCTTTAAATCATCAATTGGGTTTTCACCCGTCAAAGAGATGACAAACACTAATCCCCCCGAGCGCTCTACGTGTCTCAAAAAGCTTATTCCCATACCTTTATTTTCAGATGCACCCTTTATAATACCAGGGATATCCGCAACCGTAAACGGTTCTTTATCGATGCCCATGGGAATAGTTCCAATCGTGGGTTGTAAAGTAGTAAATTCCCAATGACCAACTCTGGGTCTTGCGTTCGAAATCGCTCTTAAAAGGGTAGACTTGCCCGCATTTGGTAACCCGACAAGCCCTAGATCGGCCAGTAGCTTAAGCTCAAACACGAAAGTCTGTTCTAATCCTGGTCTTCCAGCTTTTGAGAATCGGGGATTTCTGATGTCATCAGTAAGGAAATGCATGTTTCCCAATCCTCCCTTTCCTCCTTTCAGAAGAAGCAAAGGTTCTTTCATGGGGGTATCCAGATCTATGCCTTCGAGAGGAAAAATGTCATTATGAAGTTCAGCTTTTGTTTGCTCTTTGTCATAGGCTGTCATGTTCTTCTTTAGTTTAACGAAAAAATCTCTTTCCATGTGATACTCCTGATCTTTGTCTTTAAAGATCCATCCTTCCCCCGGTTGATAACTGTTTCTGAAGAATTGGATATTATCAGGTCTATATGCTAAATAGTTCTCACCCACAGCCTTGATGTGAAATGCTAGTGAGTTTTTCTCTTTTTGGCTCTTTCTGATGGCTATTGGATCAGGGCACCACTGAATATGGGTTCCCAATGGCACTTCAATCACTACATCCCTTCCCCTTTTACCATCCAGTTGATTTTTCTCTCCGCTCGATCCATCCTCAGCGAGGTACCTAGAACTAAGCTTGTGTAGTGAATGCATATGGGTTGCTGTTTGGACATAAATATCTCCACCAGTCCCACCATCACCTCCATTAGGGGGGCCTTTCGAACGGTTAGCCTCCCTTAAAAAGGAAACAGCACCGTTTCCTCCCTTTCCGGACCGTAGCTTCAAGACTCTTATGTCTGAAAAAGGCTGTGAAGATTCGGCTTTAGGACGTTGATTGTAGCTTAGATTGGAAAAAGCAGAAGAATTTAGAAAGTAATTTGCAGCGGGCACCGATATCGTGAAGTAAGGGTCGTCCGCAGAGTCAGGCCGTTTTACAATGGTATAAGGTTCAGGTGAAGTTGACGCTTCTATTGGATCAGTGAGTTTTTCAACACTAAAGGTCTTCTGATCGTTGGTAAGATCGGTATCAGATTTTTTGGACATGGATGCCACTTTACCCAACCATTTCATGTTCTCTTTCTGTGTAGGAGCATTATCTGGGACAGAAGACTCTAGCAGTGTTCTCAAGCAATTTGTATACGAGAAACCACGTCGAAAACCCCTTGTGAACATAACTACTTGCAAGAACAGTCCAAAAGATCTAAACTGTGAAAAATAAAATAAAATAAAAAAAACGAAAGCTCGCACCCAGGTTCGAACTGGGGACCAACAGATTTGCAATCTGGCGCGCTACCACTGTGCCATACGAGCAATGTGTTAATCTTAGGAAAGATTTGACTATATGTCTGGTATGCAAGGAAAGAAGTTGTGATCAACTGCCATATTTAACAATGCGCTTCACAACCTGAGGATTATGATTAATTTATTGGCTTTGGATAACTTAGCTTAGGCTAATAATTGTTTAATTTAATGATTCAAGTAAATTATAATTCTGATCTCGGTAATCAAGTTGTTTTTAAGTTTCAATGTATCTCTAATCAACCATCAATCCATAATTTAGATATTCATGTCAATTAGAAAAATGCCAATCGACTATCGGAATGATAGTTAACAACAGAAACTCTTAAAACTCTACTGTATCGCACCTTCATTCACTATCAACCGAGCTTTGACTCGTTGGAGAAATATAACTGGTATCGTCGACAGATCACTGTATCCCACGTGGTTTATCATAGTACTCAATTAGAATGATACAACTACACCTATAATTAACTTACAACTTAGACATGGCAGCAATATCGGTAGATTGGACGTGGTCCTCATCTTCCTCAATCAACTGTTGCAGGTCAGACAAAGAGACCTTCTCGTCCTCAACAACAAGATTGATTTGCAGCTTCTTGATACCGAAACCGACTGGGACAAGAGTGTGAGCACCCCAGACCAGACCGTCCATTTGAATAGCCTTGACGTTTTCCAAGAGATCCTGCATGTTGGTTTCGTCGTCCCATGGCTTAACATCAAGAGTAACCAAAGACTTGGCAGCTGGTCCAGGTCCCTTAGCGGCCTTCTTGGCAGCGTAAGCGGCCAATCTCTCCTGCTTCAACTTCTCAGCAGCTTCATCTTCTTCCTCATCGTCGGAACCGAAGAAGTCCATGTCGTCCTCCTCAGCAGCCTCGGCAGCAACTGCAGCAGCTGGAGCGTTACCTTCTGGCAATGTGTCAAACTCTTCAGTGAAAGAGGCAATGTGGTTAAACCATCTGGCGAAATGTGGGGCTTGCTTTTGGAAAGCCTTGTAGACGGTTACATCGACTTGAGTGGCAGAAGTACTAAAAAACTTGTTAGTAAAAAAAATTCACTTTGAGTTAGATCGCAAAGTTCCCTTGTAAACAAATTGATAGCAGTCAGAGGTATATGAAAATATTTGGTTTTTGATCATCTCGTGGGTCTTGAGGCCACGTCGTAAACACGGACCAAGTGTTATCATCATTCAGCAATTTGTGGTACAAGGAAACATCCGGATCAAAAGCAATTTTAGTAAACATACCCATCAATGTAGGACTTGTCAGCCAAGAAATCGTTCAATGCGCTGATAGTTTCAACTTTAGAGAAATCGGAGAAAGACATTTGTTGGATATGAGGGAGGAAAAAAAAAAAAAGAGGGAGAGGTGGGAGAAAATTATACTCTCAAGTGGTTTCTGGCGCCCGAAAAAAATAGGTGAAAAATGGTTCTCTTAGGTAAATCTGGGTACAGATTTTGGTGACGAGCAGCGTAAAAATCTGTACTAATAATCTGATTTATGAGGGTTGAGGAATCTCAACCTAGGCGTATCGTACCTGTTATAGAGTAAACATACACCGTTAAGATGGCACCTGTTTTAGAGAAGCCGCTGTTTCCTCAGGCGCTGAGCTCCTCTTTTGCGTCTAGGACACGCAACGAAGAAACTGGGATATTTATCAGCGCAGCAGCTCCCAGGTCTACCAAGAGAAACACCGCTGTAGTTAATTACGCCGAGTTCGAACGGGACTTTGAAGAAGACGATAAGGATGAAGACTTTTACGATGATCTTGTTGATATATCGTTGATGGCAAACAGGAGTAATAATTCTAATTCCCACATTAATGTGAGTTCGAATTTCCAAGGAAAGGAAGCCGTTCCCACAGTTGGAACAACATTCTCAGACCAACAAATTGTGTATAACTCGTCTTTACCCGAACTATTGATACCCATCAAAATTAACATTGAGTACAATGGGAACAAGATTCAGGACAGTTTTTTGTGGAATATTAATGAAACCCTCATAACTCCTGAATCGTTTGCAACTATATTCTGTAATGATATGGAGCTGCCCAACTCCTGCATTCAGCAAATAGAATCTCAAATCAACAACCAGATTGAAGAATTGTCTCCATTTGTAACATTTCAGTTTCCGAAAGATGGCGTCGACAGTAAACACTGTGTGATACAGGTATCTGTCAATATTGGAAAACAACTGTACGAGGATCAAATAGAATGGGATCTAAACAACGACTCATTTACGCCCGAGCAGTTTGCTCATGATGTTGTCAGTGACATGGGACTAGCTCCAGAGTTCAAACCAGCCATATCGGTGGCTATACATGAGCAGCTTCTCAAATTAAAGAAAGAGTATGTTGAGAATCCTCAACTGAACATATTCCAGCAACATAACCTTCCCAGATATAACCAATGTTACCAGAAACAACCAAATATATACGATGTTGCTTCTGATTACCAGGGGTTGCGTTATGATAAGGACTCTGGAGAGAAATGGACTCCCAGGGTGGAGTTCTTATCTCAATGGGAGATTGAAAAGAGGGAGATTGAGCGTGAGAGAAACATCAGAAGAATGAAGAGGGAGAGTATGAGACACGGAGAAGATAGAAATAAGAGAAGAGCTACCCGTCGAAAGTATGACGATGATGGTTTGAGAATGTGAGCTACTTAAACATTGTACTATTAAAAATATATATTATATAATAAAATCACCTATAAACATATCTGAAAATCAAATACGCGAGTATAAACAAATCTGAATCTCTATTATGTCTGATATAGTGAAGGAGTTTCTGCTATCAAAGTCATCTTTTGAGCATATAATAAGCAGAAACAAGTTCAATGTGCTTGCGAAAAAGAAATGCCGAGGACTGAGTTCATCAGTTATTCATTTGCTTTATGAATCGCTTGGAGATCAAAAGAATAGGGACCTACAGTCTATTAAAAACAGCCTTGACAAAGAGCCGGGCACCATTGATAGCTCTTCAAATATAGACATCCTCGGGGATATAGATGTGGATATAGACAAGTCAATTTCTGTCTCTACATTGGAGAAGGTAGTTGGTCAGCTGAAAACGGTAGAAGAGGAGTTTGACCAGGAAATTGATCAACTACAGAAAAAATGCGATTATCAACTCAACGAGATCGAAAATCTGGTGGATCAGTTAAGTGACCTTAAGTATGGGAGTATTGATTTCCTAGATTCTATTGATGAAGTAGTGGAGTCACTGAAGAGTATAGAGACAAAAATTTTGGACTGCTAATGAGCCATAATTATGCATAGAGTAAATCGTCGACTTGACCTACAGGAATTTCATCTCCACACCACCTAAAAGCGTCAAATTTCCAGTTTAAGGTACAAGCTGTTTGGATCCCGTAACCATACCCCGCATCAAACTTGAGACCACCAGTGGTCATGTCTTTCAAGTACACAAGACGCTCAATTCTTGAATGCAACAACGCCATACAGCACATTGGACATGGTTCATGGGTGGTATATACGATACAATCCAGAAGGAGATAACTTTTCGGGTCATTCTGTTGCAGCTTAGCCACTTCTCTGATTGCTAACATTGTACTGTGATGCAGTTGATGACTCTTACGTTCATCTTGTTTGATAGCTAAGACACTGCCTTTTCTATCAGCCACCATTGTGAAAACTGGTAGCTCATCTTTAAGGAGCGGAGAAAGCGACAGTTCACTTAACTTCTTCAAATTTCGAGTTATTTCTTGGATATCAAGCCGTATGCTATTCAATTCTTGAACTATTGGGTTACCTTTCCAGACGATTGGCCAGATGGTGGACCATTCATTACATAACTCTTTGGTTGGTGGATAACTTGAGGGAACATTAATCCTTCTTAGTTTTCCCTCTACTTTCAGCAGTTTCTTCACTCGCTCTTCTGATGGCAGCCTTGAAGTATCTCCAATCAAAACATCTAAAACTGTGCTCTTTCCGTTTCCAGTTTCAATGGTTCTTTTTTGAAACTTTTTCAAGAAAGGTAACAGATGGAAATTTTTCAGTTCTCTTAGCATAGCATTAATTTTCGGGGAATCTTTGGGGTTGATTTGCATTACCCAAACCTCCTGCATCTGCATATTTTCCTGTCCTAACCCACCTTTTATGAGCTTTTGCAAACAATCGTCAAATATCCCATTTTTAAAGTCTATTTGGTGGACAGATTCTTTCATGTAGCTGTCATGTAGAGGTGTAAAGAAATACCTGATAATGAATTTTCAGCGATTACGTAAAATCTTCACAGTTTCTCAAAAAAAAACTGTGAAGGGATACATGATCCTCCTGACAACCCACATGATTCCAGGATTGACCCCAAGAATTGCTGTTTCTGATGTTATTGGAAGAATGGCTTAAAGAGAAAAGGGTGGTACTGCAAGGATTTCAAAGCAGCCAATTGAAGCGGTATCTAAAAGTTCGATTGGAGTATTGTCCAATAGATATTAGCATAAGGATAGATAACGACCTTCATCAATTGAGCCATAATGAAATCATTGATGCTATTATTAAACAGTTGATCAGATCCAACAAAAATCATTGTCTATCCATAGGTTATAAGGCTGGAGAATTGGTCGGGTCTGAATATTACTGCGAGGCATGTAGCTTTCAGGTGAATATTTTGAAGTCTAGTGAATGGAGGATTCTCCATGAATCCATGAAGAGCAACCTGTTCATAGATTTGCTTGTTAACTACAAGGGTTACTTGCCCCATGAATCATCCTTTGTTCAATTATTTGGCCCTATGGACGAGGCCCCTTCAAACAAGCATTCGCAGAATGCTCAGACTTTTCGTTTGCGAAATTTGTTACGGTTTAGACAGAAACTATCTCCAATTCCAGAGACGCCGCTACAGTTAATAAGATCAATGCTTCCGAGTGGGTCTGAATGTGATTCCAACCTTGAAAAGGCCCGAGATTTGTGCAGGAGAATTTACCATAAACATTGCCGTTGCAAGTATATGTACATTTATGACCAAATATGTTCGCCAAATAAGCACAAAGGTTCAGACAATTTTGATTATGCCCTGGAAAAGAAGAAAGTTATTAAGTTTGTACTTGTTGTTTGCGATACAATTTTTCCACTGGAATTGCTTGGTGACAAGTTCAACAGAAGAATGGCGTTTAAGAATATATCAAAGTTTCTTCTTTCGTCTAAAGAAGATTCCTTTTCAATGAATGACGTTACTCATAGAATGAAACTGAACTCAATGTCATGGCTAAGAGATAATGGCGAAACAGGGAGCCGTCCATGCAATCAACAGGAGTTTCATTACAAACAGAAAGTTTTTTACCATTTTGTTGAGTGGCTATTCAAATCTTTCCTACGAAATTTGATTGCTAGCTTTTTCTATGTCGTTGAAAGAGCTTCAAGCTCTGAAATACTGTACTATGATCCTCAGGTTTGGCAAAAAATTTCTAAACCCTACGTTGATTCTCTCTTTGCCAAATCTTTCGTAAAAATGCAAGCTAATACCCCAAATCCAAATTGCCAAAAATCGATCCTACGAGTTTTACCAAAGAAGCATGATTTCAGACCTATTGCAGCATCAGCTTCTCGTGACATTCATTTTATTCTAGACATGATGGCTCGATTAAGACCAACTTCTAAAATATTGCAGGATCTACGCCCAGATAGTCTAAAATTATCCCCATCCGGAATACCAAAAGCAATATATTGTTTCAAACAGAAGCTGTTAACATCTAATAATTCGTTGCCTCATGTTTATGCTATAAAGTTTGACATCAAAAACTGTTTTGACAGTCTACCTAGAGAAAAGATACTCCAATGCTGCGAAAAGATAATACCAGAAAAGACTTTTTTCCTGTCATCGAGTTACAACTATAACGAAGCATCAGACCGGCTATATTCTTCTCAGAAATTATTTACAAATGCAAATTTATCCACGGATAGAACACCCGAGGGATTGATCCACAGAAATAAAGTCACGAAACTAGATAGAACTGCAATCTTGGATATCGTAAGGGAGAGCTTGAACCAAATATTAGTTAGCAAGGCTGGGACTTACCAAAGGAAAACAGGCGTTTTCCAAGGCCATTCACTTTCTTCGACGTTTTGTGACATAGTTTATGACCAGTTGGTCCTTGAATACTTTTCCAATATACTAAAAGATGAGAGCTCTCTAATTATGCGTTTTGCTGATGATTTTTTAATCCTATCAACTTCTTGTGCTACGATTGATAGTGTTCGCTCTAGAGTGAATTTTGGCTTTCCCGATTATAATGCGTTTCTAAATACAGACAAAACCATAGCTCATCATAATTCCCAATCATTTGAACTGGTCTATTGCGGCGTTTCAATCAATTTGCAAGATCTCACAACTTCAAGGATTTCAACTGATTTTCCAATTTCAAATTTATCCCCTTTTTACTCAAAGAAGTTATATTTGAAGCTGCTCACCCTATTTAAATTCAGAGTCTCGCCAAAAATTATTTTCTATAACCCTCCAGAATCTCAATGGAAAACAATTCAGAGTGCTTGGGACAACATGATGCTTATTTTGAAGAAGAATAGGGTCAAAAAATTCCCAGTGGAACGATTTTGCGAAGAGTGTAATGAATATCTCAGATCTCTGAACATTGAAGGCAGCTTATCCATTTAAACTAGAATCAAAAATAATTGAAATTTCCCTTTAGATTTTGCTCATCTTTAAGTTTACGTATCTTTTCTGTCTCTTCGATTCCTCCAGATTTCTTCAACTTTTGGCCTTCTACGAAACCGCCCAATTCCTCTTGAAAATCGTTTACCATTGTCAACTGTTTCTGTTTCTCTCGCAGCCTTTCTGCTCTTTCTATAGCTTCCACCCTGTATTGATGGTCAGGTTGTAATAGCTCAACTTCAGACAACAATGCAGTCCTAACATCGTTCATACTTTCACCAGGTTCCGGAATCGGCAAATTTGGTGTAATTCTTGATGCTGGTGCTTTTTCCAGTTGTTCACAACACTCCTCAACAAGTGAAAACGTCTCATAAGCTCTGGCAAGATCTTCATTTAAGTCTTCCACAAGCTCTTCCTGAAGATTAAGGAATTTTTGCTCCTCGCAAACAGTATTAAGCTCAGATTCCCAGATCTTTTTCCAAGTTTCCTTCTCGTTGGCAATGTATTCAGACACTCTTTTGAGATCAGATTTGGCTTCTTCAATCTCCTTAGAAACATACTGCAAATTTTTTTTCGAAGGCCTGGCTCTTCTGGTAGATACGTCCTTCCTCAAACCTTCAATGATATCTTGTAAGTCGTCAGTCTTTGTAAGAAGGGTTTCACATTCTACAGAAAGGCGCTCTTGACTGTTGATCATGATCGTTCGATTCGCAGAATGAGATGATGATACATTAGCACTTTGAAACTGTTGTAATTTTTCTAGTAGAGATTTGACTGTTTTTGTAAAGTTGTTCTTGTTATCAGAGTATATTTGTTTCGCCTTGGAAAGGTCTTGACGAATTGAAACGAGCTCGTCAAGATCAGCACTGTTGAATGCAGCAACATTGACATTTTTGGAATTATTGGGATCAGAAACTGTGCCAGTTGAAGGATTTTTGATGCTAGTGGAGACAATATCTTTCACCTCAGAGAGTACATTTGTTTGCACCTCAGAGACTTGCAGTTTCAGCGAGCTCAGTTGAGCTTCCAAGCCTTTAATCAATATGGTTGTTGGATCAGGAACGTTAAGTGATAGTATAGTACCCTCTTGGATGTCACTAAGGTAGCTTTCTTCCAGCTCGTATCTAACGTTGACTTTTGGATCCTCTATGTAAATATCCGGGAACGCTTCAGTACCAGGAGAGTATGAGAACTTTTGTATAAAAAGAAGCCGTAATGAAGTCAATGAGGCAGGTATGAATATTTTAGCTTTCTTTGTCTCTTGGTGAAGCTTTAAATATATGTGGACTTCCTCACCTTGAGGCGCTTGGGATGATCTACTTTCTGAAGACGAGCTAGTGGGAACAACTTCGGAGGTCAATGCTGGTGTCTTGGAAGGTGTGAAACGAGAAGATGATTTTACGCTTTCGGGAGATTTCGATAGTGATCTAGCCACAGAATTTGGATTTGATGAACCCAGATAGGGCGACTTTGAGCCATTGGAGTTCGGGACAGGATATTCTCTTTCTGGAACAAAATTAGCCAACTTTGCGTATTGATAAGCCGAAAATCTCCTCGAAGCTCTTCGTTTAAGCGATTCTTCTTTCTGTAATTTAGCCAGTGGATCCTTTGTTTGCGGGGAGTTGTCAACGCTGTTACTCTTCTGAGAGTAGGTCTTTGTTACAGGAGGCCCTGACACAGATCTTTGAGATGAATGGGCAGATGCATTTCGACCCAAGTTGTTTGCCTCTTCTATTTCTCTCATTTGTTGTTGTTTTTCCTTCAGTTTAGTGATCAAGTTGGTAATAATCTTTCTAATATCTGGAAGATATTTGTCCAATGTTTGTTGAGACTGCTCCTCATAAATAGCAGCTTGTAAGATGACCCTCAGATCTCTTGGAATGTCGCCAATATCTGTAATATCCACACCAGACTGCTGGAAAGATCGACATGCTAGTTTAAAAATATTACCCAACTGAACGTAAGCATCAGAAACATCAGCAGCGCTGCTTGAACCTTTTGCCCAGCGTGTCAGAGTTTCCACTAATCGTTTCGTATTGACCAACACACTGGTAGCGCTAGAATGACTACTATGTCGCTGTCCATTGCTTGTATCAGACATCACACTTGCTTAGGAGAGTGAAGTGAATCTTGACGAAGAGAGGATATGCATAGTATACTCTTAATTTGATACTGTTTAGAAGAGACGCGATCACGTGAGCAGAAATATAGGAAAAATATATTGAGAAAGGACTCGCGTTTCTGTATATCAATCAATTGGCAGACTCTATCAATCAAACAGATAATTACAGTGCTTATAGGCTGATAGAGAATGGAAGTTATTCCAGACTCTGATATAGAAATTGAAGAGCTACAAATTCCTGCAGCTGTCCCTCAGCCAGAGTCAAGGAAGCGAAACCTGCGGCGAAGGACGTTCTCTCAACGACATGTTTTTACCAAAGATTTAGCGGAATTGTTGGGACTTGCCACTGAAGAAGACTTTGATAGGTGGGAAGATGAAGGACTAGACGACAGGGAAATTACACAGAAACTCTCCAAGAATTATGATAGAATGAGAACTAAATTTGAAGCTAAACAAGTTAAAAGACATCCATTTAAGAAGTCAAGTTTTGATCAATACGTCATTGACTTTCGAAATTACCAGGCTAATAATAAGTCCTCCCGTGGATTTTACGAGTTACTCCAAACAATTGATACTCATAAGAAACAATCTGAAATTCCCAGGTTGACCTCAGATGAAGAAGACGATGATTGTACCAGTAAAGATAATCAAAATTACCCCACGATTATGTCTCCTCAAAGAGGCTCATTAATGGCAAATTCAAATATACCTATCATTAGCTTGGATACATCGTCCCCGATACAACATAGAGACAATACAAATCAAACTAGGTTAGACACCACTGAAAAGAATAGCATGTACAATATCGAAAGAGACTCATCTGAACAAGGAGCCTTTGAGATTCCAACAGAAGGCACAATAGAGCATAGTGATTCAGTTGATTTAGATTTGCATAGACTTCCCAGCTCTCCAGTGCTGGCAAGGTCAAATACAATTTCACGGTTTAGGTCCCGTAAATTCAGTCAGACGCATATTTATACGACTTACAACAGTGTATTACTACACTTACTGACTGGTGATCAGTTAGACGAATTGTATGAAGAGGGGAAATCTGTGAAGGAAATCAACGATATTTTGGATCACATGTACCAAGAAAAATATCAAAGAATGGAACAGGATGCCACTCTTCCAAAATTATATGAACAGAGACCGACATTTTTTGACTGGCTCTCAAATAGTGAGCCAGTAAGTCACCACACGGTACAAGAGTCTGATCATGACAGTGAATATTCCCAAAATGAGACGGAACAAAGCTCTCTTCTTGGTAATGACTCTGGGCCTGAGTCCCATACGGAACAGGTAGATAGCTCTCCAAAAACTTTCTTCCGAGGGAGGGAATATAAAAGTTTGAATGATATGACCAAAGGCATTCTACCTGCATCCTATTTCAAAACTTCATTTTATCGTAATTCCATGAAAAGAGTTTCTTCCAAGACTATTCGAATGGACAGGAAGAAAAGAAAAGTAAGCCAACTAGAAAATGACCAGCCATCTATATCTGACTTCATAAACGATGCTTATATCTCAGAAAATTCAGACTTGGACCCTGACATCAATATAGTTGATGATACCAGTGATCAAGGCAATTATCTAATGCCTGCTATAGATCTTACAAGCTATGATACTCAATACGTATTGGAGGATAACCGACCTGAAATCGACTTTATGTTGAGCAGAAATTCAAGGGAAAATGGAACAGCAAAGAAATCTAGAGCTCAAGCTATCTCTTCTGGTCATTCACAAAGACGAACCATGGCACATCAGAGATCCGGTAGGCCCAAAATGTCTCCAGGTCAGCCTATAGTCACCAGCACAGTCAAACAACGTTCTCTCATTAATTCAAGAAAGAAGCAGTCTGCTACAGCCAACAAACCAAACCAGGGTCAAACTGTATTAGACTGCAGTGCTGGTCATTTGAGAAAATATGTAAAGGATGACAGATTCGAATACAACAGAGAGCCTTTGATTACTATGAACCCTTTTGTTAGTCAGGTAGTCTATTTGCCACAACCAACGAAGAGTAATAATGCCCCAGTTGTATTGAATGATATTACTAACACTACCAAGTCTGACTCATTTATGAACTCTATGGTAATGAGAAGCTCTCTGAGGATTGAAGAACCTACCTTTTATTACACCCCAG
Organism: Komagataella populi; assembly: GCA_023212995.1. Taxonomy (NCBI): domain Eukaryota; kingdom Fungi; phylum Ascomycota; class Pichiomycetes; order Pichiales; family Pichiaceae; genus Komagataella; species Komagataella populi. Next base: position 478,152 of record JAKWAY010000002.1, on the reverse strand, counting down.
ATACTGATAAATTAGAACTCAAAATCCAAGGCAACATTTTAGTTCTTTCTTTGCTGGACAAAGAAGGATCGGTTAGCAATATAAATGCTTTTATCAACTTTGTCTTGTCGGTAGTTAAACGACCGCATTTGTTAGACAATGACTACAAATGTATTGTTGATGGTTTGAAACGTCTTGTTGAGTGGGCCCTATTTTTGTCAAACTCCAAAACAGACAGCAAGCCTTTATTCAAGACATTTCTCAGGCTTTCTGAACTGGCAGATGCGCTTCCTCATACTGCAGGTTCAATTACTATCCTGGGATATCTGAGTTTGTTGTTTTGGCAAACATTTGGATTATATGCAAAGTTTAATGGCTCTGAGTCTGGAGCTACTCTCAAGTTGCACATTGCATTTAATTCGATAGTGCAATGTTACTTCAAAGCTATAATGCTTTTTGGAGTTCAAAGATTTCATCAGTCTATCCAGGAGGATACTACCCAACTCGAGACTCTCAGGATAGTGTATACCATTTTGACCAAAAGTGACCACAATGAATTCTGGGCTGAGTGCAACGAAGCTCTCAGCGATCGACTTCGGTTATCGCCTCAAAATACTCTTGAAACTGGAAGTGATATAACGTTATTGTTTGTGACTTATCTTGATCTTCCAGAGAATTGGTCACTGCTCTTTCAACTGTGTAAGACTTTTTCAGTCCAAGAAGATTCTTCAGGAAATACGCCAAGGAACTTATTGAGGCAATTCCACTTGCTTCATCAGATTAAACAATGGAGAGTAACCCTAGAAGTTATATCTATGGCCTACAAGGTCATTTCTGCGAACAAATTTGATAGTTTTGATTGCGATGATTTAAATTTGGATCTTCTTGATGAAATTGTTGACTCTAATGCATTAGCGAGAGATAGTACATTGGTTCTATATTTGAGGTTGTTAAAATTGTACAAAGATACTTCCTTTGAAATAAAGGAGTTGAATTCATTAGACCGGATTGTACCGATCGGAATGATCAAATATGATAACTATCAAATTCTTTTGAACAGAAGTAACGTGCTTATTACTATGACATTGCTGTTTGGTGAGCATATTGATTTTACGCAGAGTTGGCTATCAATATTAGAAGCATCGTTCAACTTCAAAACTCAAAATTCAGTCCATTTAATAATCCGGGCTGTAACGAGAGTAATCAATCATAGCCTTGCTATTGGAAAAATGGTTTCCTTTGATTTGATCTCACAATTCTTTAAAAGATTTACCGAATTCTCCCGATTAACCAAGTTCTTTTATCCCAAGTCATTGGTAGAAGACTTATCTGCGACAATACGCAAGGGATACTTTTGTTTAACTAAGAGTTTGTCACGTTATCGAGTTATCGAGTCGATTGAGAGTGTATTTCTCTTTCCGGATCACACATTTATTCAGCTTGGTGTTGATCTGTTTCTAGATTTCTTGGAGCCTTATTTTTCGAATAATAAGTTCGACAAAGATTCCATGTCCTCCAGGCTACAAGATCGGATTAAGCAGAAATTTTATGGGTTGATTTCGAACGATATTACCGAAGTTCTGAAATTTGGAGAGGTTAGAGAAGAATATTTGCTTTTGATACAGTTGTACGTGAAAATCAGCTTTGTGTTGGAAATTGATCCGGGAAAACTACTTTATTTGGACTGGAAATGCAAAGGATCAGTTGACGAACTGCGTAGATATGAACTGGCATTTTACACTTGTTTACTGAGGTATGGTGATGGTAGCAAAGTTTATCAAACAGGTTCAGAAGAGTTTTTGAAATGTATTGCCTATTATGTGCCCCGAAATGATACCATGCTTTTTGACTTTGTTAATGAACTGAATCCATTTTTACATATACCTGAAGCTGATATTTTCCTGGTGTCCAGTATTGTTTTTGAGAATTTGCGAAGTCAGTTTGGAAGAGCTTTTTTGAATCAAGTTTTCCTTCAAAAAGTTAATAAAGAAGTTGTTATGGATACCCTGATTGATTCTATCTACCAGCTCAACGGCAGTAACCATGAATTTGACATAACAGTAAACTCTATGCATCGTGATTTAATATCATACTTGAATAGAAAGGCGTCTCTTCAGCTTAGGTATAACTCTCATTTCTGCTGCTTGAGAAATATCTTTGGAATAAAAGCCCCAGATTTAAACGTGGTAGAATTTGAAGAGTCATTCTTAAAGCAGAATTCAGATCTAAAAAAAATAGTCTTTCTAGAGAAAGAGCTTATTCACTCAATAGGTCAAACTGACATGCACAGCCTATTCCGAAAAATGAAAAAATTATTTGCAAACTACGAATCCCCACACAAAGATTACAGAAACTCGAGATATTATTTCCTGTCGTTAATGGTTTGCATACACGTAAAGCTAATCCCTAAAATGACTTTGAATTGGGTCATAGTTTCTTCATTGTTAGACTTCCTTCACGAGATGATTATTCAAAAATCCACATTAAGTCAACAAGATGTATGGTGTCTTTGCAAGCTGCAATACTCGTTCTATGAGTTGAGTAATTTTCGTAACTCGAAGTACCAATATTACGAGTTTGCAGCATTAAGGAACATCGCTGACATATTGCACGTTGTAATGGGTGTGTTCTCCGGATATGAAGACCAAAATGATTATTGTGATCTCATAGGGTATGCCCTTCAAAGAGAGTACCTTTATGGGCGTATAAAAGTAGACAACGCATACGTCTTTGCGACCAGTGATATGGTCTCGGAAACTTTTGACCTCCTAAGCCAGAATAAAGACGCCATAAAGTTTGATAGCAAAGAAGTACTTATTGATGATCAAAAAACCGAGTGTGAAATGGCTTTTGCCAGACTAGAAATAGCTCTAGGAAAACCAGATGAACATGTTGATGCCAATGTGTATTCGCCGTCAGAAATAACTCAATTCTTTTAAACAGCTGTCCCTCCTAATATAGAATGTATAATATTATCACTCATTACAATTCACTGTACATGTATTTAGTTGTTACTTATTCTCTATCCTCTTCTTTTCCTTCTAAAAGGTTAAGCTCTGCTTCTAGTTTGTTCACCTGCTTCTTAGTCTCCAATAGAACATTTATGGTCTGTAACAGGTTGTCATACTGAGCAATAACTTTAGCTGTGGGGATTGTGGGCTTAGGACTAACTTCAAGCTCATTCAGGACTACAACAATTTTGGCTTGAGTTGCAGGTTTAAACGTGGGCAACTTAGCGGATCGTAAACTCACACCAGGTTGGAGCTTCTCTTGATGAATCTTTATACCATATGCTTCCTTCTCTTCTGGGGTCATCTTTGTGTTTATTAGTTCAATAGCAGCACTCTGTGGAGCGTTTCCACTAGAAGGCACCGAGTTTCCCGCAGCTTTAATATTTTCCAACAGTGCATTTGCACCAATCTTCTTTCCTGATTTCCTTTTGAGGTCCATAGATGTTCGGTGTAAAGACGAATAAGCACCTGGGGGAATCTGAGGAGGTGTCGGTGTTTCAACTTTTCTTCTTTTAGATCTGTCAGTGGACATTAAAGTGTTATACAGTTGGGTCAGACCTTGAGAGGTCAAGTACTGAGAAATGGAGCCAGTAGACTGCGGAGAATCCAACAACCTTAACAGAGTAGCACGTTCAGTTAGCATCTTCTTTGCGGCCAATTCAAACTTTCTTGCTTCTATTACTAAGGATTCTTCTTCAGCTATCTCTGTAGGAGATCTGGATAGCAGCCTTTTCAAATATTGTTTTCTCTCTGTTTCCCTTCTTTTGTCGAATGAGCTTAAAGTTTGAACTAGTAATGATGTTTTATCATCCATTGACACATTCCTGTACTTGTGTCTCAGAACCTTTTCCGAAACCTTATAGAACCTCTCTTTTAGGTCTTCCATGGATCTCTCGTTGTACTCATATCGATCAACAATTATGGGCCAACGAAGATCCCATTTTTCACAAAGTTGGAAAAGGTAGACTGTTTCATCGTAATCCCAGGATGATTCCACGGCATCAGAAGTAATTATGTCCTTTAAGTTGTCTTGGGGAACAGATTCTGAAACACCTTTTGTTGTCTCATTGTTTGTTTTCTGGTCCTGTGGTTCGTCAAGCTTTGGTAATATTTGCTCACTTGTTACCTCCTCCTTCGGTACCATAACAGAAGTGTTTTGTTCTTCTTTTTCATTTGCTTCTCCGTTTGCTTTCTCTTTATCATTTTCCTTCTCTTTGTCAAGTTTTTCAGCTTCTTTCGCTTCCTGCTCTTTCACGGCCTTGTCCCTCTTCTCCTTCTCTCGGCATTCCAAGTCAATGTCTTTCAAAAACTCATCATACTCTTCCTTTGTGAATGATGGAAGCTGCATTTTTTGATTGTATTTCTCAAACAGATATGGCGAGTTTTTGGCCAACTCTGATGAACCTTTGATCCAATGATGCAATTTCAATCCATCTTTGGACTCACGGGCATCGTTAGTAAACTCGACATAGCTCCATGGAGTGGGTTTGTTATTCACATTCAGCTTTTCTTTGAACTTGACAGTCTTTTCAACGGCTAAAGGTGGAGTATTTTGTCCGATCAGATTGAACAACTCTCGACTCATAGCTGTTTGTTTCTTCTTCTTCGTAGGTCCATCTTTGTTGGTTTGTTTCTTCTTCTGGTTGGACGGACTCGGTCTTCCAGAAATTGAAAGCACATCCAGAATATCTGACGACATCTTTACCTTCTCGATATAAAAGTTGGGGTGTTTTCGCAGTAGAAGGTGTTGATGGTCAAGAACGGAAGAACATCTAGGTTTACCTAATCCAAACATTACATATTTTGGCGCGCCTTCATCATCACACCCCAACAGATAGGATCCGATCTTCTGACTTCCATAGATAACTGAGGCATTTTGGAGTTGCCATCTACTGCAATGCTGGGGGGTAACGAAATACGGAAGAGCAAAATAAGAACTCCGAAAAAGGTGCGTATTGAAAGAGACATGGCAAAACGGTGAAAGAAAATGCTAACCTTTTGTAGACCTTCTTAAGTCAGGTTGATTATGAAAAATCCTGGGAACAGCTAGATGAAGCTATTAAACAGATTTACCAAAAAAATGCATCTACTCTGTCGTTTGAAGAGCTATACAGGAAGACCTACAACTTGGTTCTCAGAAAGCAGGGCAAGTATTTGTATGACAATATCTACAATTCTATCCGAAGCCACCTAGAAGATGACATTCGACCGAAAATACTTCAGTTCATGGAAGACGACCAGACCGACAAGTTTTTGCTATTGCAGAAAGTTAGTTCCGAGTGGAATGATCATTTGCTATCAATGAGAATGATAAGTGACTTTTCAATGTATCTAGATCGGGTGTATGTTAAGGAGGCCCACCTTCCTCTGATCTACGATACGGGTTTGCAGTTATTCAGAGACTACGTGATTCTGCCGAATGACAATAAAGTTGGAAAGAACATCATTACCCTTCTATTACAATCAATCGACGAAATCAGGTCAAATAAGATCGTTGACAAGTTTCTCATTAAGAACATCATTTTTATGTTTGAGTCACTACCCGATGAAGCTGGGAGCTACTACGATACATATGTGGAACCTGATTTCTTGGAAGATAGTAGGCTTTATTTCGCCAAGATAAGCTCTGAATTACTATTGGAACAGAACGGATCATTATTTATAAACAATGTTATTCGTCTCATTGAAGAAGAGGAAAATATAACAGCATTATACTTGCCACTCTCAACATTACCGAAACTTGTTGAATTGATGGATAAGGCTTTAATTGCAACCAATATAGAAACCGTTTTGGCGTTTGAAAACGAAGGTCTGGGCAAGTGGGTTGCGATGGAGTCTGCGTTTGAATTAAGTAGTCTGTACAAGCTGATTGGAAGGATAGACAATGAGTACCACATATTAAGAACCCATTTGAAACGGCTGCTGGTTTCTTTTGGAGAAACATTGGATGAATCAACGAACAAAGCTATTGCAGATGGTCCCGAGACTCCCAAGAAGAAGGCGACTACTCACTTTGTTACCATTTGGATCGAATCTATCTTGAACCAGAGGGATGTTTACGATAGAATTCTACAAGATTGTTTTAACAGAGACGTCAATATTTCCAGGACTATAGATGCAGCGTTTGCATTGATACTCAACGCTAACAAGCGGATATCGGAGTACTTATCCTTGTACATTGACCACTTCATTAAACAGTCGTTAAAAGAAAAGTCGGAAAATGAATCCGAAGAGATACTAAACAAAACTGTGACAATTTTCAGCTTCATACATGACAAGGATGTTTTTGAGAAATATTACAAGAACCACTTGGCGAAAAGGCTACTGAATCCCAAATCCAATTCCTATGACATCGAGAGAAACTTAATATCCAAGTTCAAAAGTATTGCTGGGGAAACATTTGTAAGCAAACTGTCTAGCATGTTTAGAGACATAAACATCTCTAAAGAGGAATCGAAGCAATTTCAAGCAGAATTGCAGCAAGAAGAGCTGCTTCCTTTGAATAATAATAAGAGGGTCTCTATGGAAGTCAACGTTTTAACTCACCTGATCTGGCCATTACCGTTAACTGAAACCAACGTCCAATTTCCTGAACTGCTATTCAATCTCAAGGAACAGTATGCAGCATTTTACGCACAGAAGCATCAAAACCGAAAGTTCAATTGGGCTCCTAATTTCGGAACTGTTGACATGCGAATGACCTACGGTCCGAGAACGTACGAGGTTAACATGCCGACGTATAGTGCCATAATTATACTTGCTTTATTCTCCGTCGACTACAAAGCTCAATATACCTACCAGCAGATTCATGAGAAACTTCAGATTCCCGAGAATGATCTCAAAAGACAGTTACTATCCATATCTGTTGCTCCCAAGACTCGTTTACTGGTGAAACGACCGATGTCCAAAGACATCAACCCGGGAGATACGTTTCAGATCAATGAGAAATTTCAGTCGCCTCAAATCAAGATCAAGGTGTTGACTGTGTCTACGGCAAATAAACTAGAAAATGACCAGCAAAGGTCCTCTACACTGACAGAAGTCAACAAGGATCGAAAGTTCGAAACTGATGCGGCTATTGTTAGAATAATGAAGGCACGAAAGACCCTTACGCATAATAATCTGATGAACGAGACAATCAAACAATTAACTAACAGATTCAACCCTCCGCCATCTTTGATCAAGCAAAGAATCGAGTCTTTGTTAGAGAAGGAATACATGGAACGCGATTCCAAGGAGCGGAATTTATACCATTATTTAGCATGAACATTGTCCATCGAGAAACAGCTAGCCGAGCGTAATTACATTGAGCCGCCATTTCATTGGTCGAGAATTTTTTGCCGCTACCGGCCCGGTAACGGAGCATTTCAAATATAGTCATCCTACAAAAAAAAACTATATAAGTTTGATCCCTGGACCCGTCAAAATCCTATAGGGGAATACAGAGAGCAGACTATAATGCCTTCCACTGAAGAAATAAAAAATCCAAAGACCCTGTACGACAAGGTCTTTGAAGATCATATTGTTCATAAGGACGAATCAGGCTCTTATTTATTATACATCGACCGTCATCTGGTCCACGAAGTTACTTCTCCACAAGCCTTTGAAGGCCTAAAGAATGCTGGTAGAGTGGTCAGAAGGAAAGACTGCACTTTAGCAACAGTGGATCACAACATCCCAACGGATTCTAGAAAGAATCTGACAACCTTGGACAAGTTTATCAAGCAAGATGATTCCAGATTACAAGTGAAGACCCTAGAGCAAAATGTCAAGGACTTTGACGTCACATACTTTGGTATGAAAGACAGTCGTCAAGGTATTGTCCATGTTGTGGGTCCTGAACAAGGATTCACCCTGCCAGGTACTACAGTTGTGTGTGGTGACTCCCATACTTCCACCCATGGTGCTTTCGGTGCTCTTGCTTTTGGTATTGGTACTTCTGAAGTTGAGCACGTTTTGGCTACCCAAACTATCATTCAGGCAAAATCGAAGAACATGAGAATCACCATTGATGGTGAACTTGACGAAGGTATCACTTCCAAGGACTTGGTCCTACATGTTATTGGAGTTATTGGAACCGCTGGTGGTACTGGTAGCGTTATTGAGTTCGCTGGTAAGGCAATTGAAGACCTGACTATGGAGGCAAGAATGTCTATCTGTAATATGGCAATTGAAGCTGGTGCCAGAGCTGGTATGATCAGACCAGACAATACCACATTCAAGTACATTGAAGGACGTCCATTGGCTCCAAAGGGTGAGCAATGGACTAAGGCTTTGAACTACTGGAAGACTTTATACTCCGATGAGGGTGCTAAATTTGACTACGAAATTGTTATCAATGCCAAAGACATTGTTCCTACTATTACCTGGGGTACATCTCCACAAGATGCATTGCCAATCACTGCATCTGTGCCAGACCCAGAAAAGATTGAAGATCCTATAAAGAAGTCTGGAATGGAGAGAGCTTTATCTTACATGGGATTAACCCCAAACGTTCCATTAAAGGATATTACAATCGACAAGGTTTTCATTGGCTCATGTACAAACTCTCGTCTTGAGGATCTAAGAGCTGCTGCCAAAGTAGTGAAAGGTCACAAGAAGTCTGATAACGTGAAACTAGCATTGGTTGTACCAGGATCTGGTTTAATTAAGCTCCAAGCCGAAAAAGAGGGCCTGGACAGGATATTTGAAGAAGCTGGATTTTCCTGGAGAGAGGCTGGGTGTTCTATGTGTCTGGGAATGAACCCTGATATTCTGGACCCAGAAGAGAGATGCGCCTCCACATCGAACAGAAACTTCGAAGGTCGTCAAGGTGCTAGATCTAGAACCCATTTGATGTCTCCAGCCATGGCTGCTGCTGCTGGTATTGCTGGTCATTTTGTTGACATTAGAGAGTTTGAATTCAAAGAAGACAAGGGCCAGCCCAAGATTGCAATTCAAAGCGAGGAAGATGCCGAACTACAAGATGCTGTATATGAACATGAGAAGAAGCCCTTAGCAGAGGGTGAATCTAAGGATGAACTGGAAGATGATGAAATTATGGATATACCTCCACCTGACCATACTGCTCGAGAAACTCCTCTGAAAACTGAGGCTCCAGCCGTTGCAGCTGCAATGGAGAAGTTTTTAACTGTCGAGGGTATTGCTGCTCCATTAGACAAGGCCAACGTTGATACCGATGCTATTATTCCAAAGCAGTTCCTAAAGACCATCAAACGTACAGGATTAAAGGCTGGTTTGTTCTATGAATTACGTTTTGTCAAGGATGACAAGGGTAAGGATGTTGAAACAGATTTTGTTCTGAATGTTGAGCCTTACAGATCGGCCAGCATCCTTTGTGTTACAGGAGATAACTTCGGATGTGGTTCTTCTCGTGAGCATGCCCCATGGGCTCTGAAGGATTTCGGTATAAGATCTATCATTGCTCCTTCATTCGGCGATATCTTTTACAACAACTCTTTCAAGAATGGGTTACTTCCAATCAGAATTGACCAAGAAGTTATTCTTTCTAAACTCTACCCTGTTGCTACAAGTGGTAAGAAGCTAACTATCGATCTTCCAAACCAGCAGATTCTGGGCCCTGATAAAGAAGTCCTCGTTGAGCATTTCGAAGTTGAAGACTTCAGAAAACATTGTTTAATTAACGGACTGGATGATATTGGAATCACACTGCAGAAGGAAGAGTTTATCAACAAGTACGAAGAGATGAGAAGAGACAGATTTTCTTTCCTTGAAGGAGGATCCAAACTCATCGTCCCAGCCAGGGGTACCAAGAGAAGCCGTTATGGCAACAAAGCCCAAGAATGGTAAAGTAATAATTATTTATTTAGTGCATCCATCTATAATATTCATGTCATTAGTTCTTTATTATCAAGTCCGATTGATCCTCCGAGTTCTCTATAGTGAACCCATTCTCATTTGCCAGATGTAGAAGACAAATGAAACAGAAACTTGTAGATATTTCATTTTTTTCCTCGTAGGAGTATTTTTGTGTCATCTGCTTCACCACCTCCGTGAATTTTAGTTCAGATTGAGTATGCTCGTTTTCAGCGTCAGAAGCTACCTGTTCTTCATCATTATTATCTGAGTCCGTATTATTTTGAGAAGGTTGTGAAGGCTTTTGAAATATATTGCCCTTAGCCCATGTTAGAGTTTCCCATAAATTGTCTTTTAGCAACTTCACATCAACACGTTTGCTCACCTTGGCAAAATTAATACTTGAAGGCCTGAATCTTTCTACAGATGTAACCAGCTGAGAGCCAAACCCTCCTTTTTTGGAGTATGATAAATTATTGGGGTTGAAATCATCATCCATAGCCTCACCCATTTCGTCAAAGTTATTGTCAGAATAGTCAGCAGGTTCATCGTCAAGATGTCCATCGGATTGAACATGACCATCTCCATGAGGACTGCCCATGAAGTGATCGTCGAAAGATTGTTGAATCTCTTTTAGATCATCTTGAATTAAATTCTTGACTCGGTTATTCTTGGCCTCTGCATACTTGTTGGCAAAGAATTCTTCATCAGCCGGCTTATATTCATCTTCATAAGTTCGTTGTTGCAAAACTTTTCTTTTCTTGGGGAATAGGGCACTGTTTATAGCTTTATCCGGCTTTGTGAATAGATGGATCATCCTTTTAGTAGTAAAGTTTTTATCCTCAGGAAGTAAGTTATGTGTTTCGGAGAACCAATTTGATTTGGGCATAAGAAGATTATCAGAAGATTCGAATATGTCTTCCTTTTCATCAATATTACTAAAATCGATACTAAAATCGTTCTTCCTTCTTTTCGCAGGACCATGTAAATCATTTGGATTTTCTGTTGTCATTGCAGCGGTAACAGGCTGGAAAGTTCTTTCATGTCTCAGTTGTAATTGTGCTATCTTAAAGCTTTGAGGACCCATCCACGTTTTACGCAACAAATTATCAAAATGATCCAGGACATTGTGTTCATAAACGTTACTGTTATCTTCGCTATCGACTGTTTTGGAAACAAAATTCTCATCAAAAAGACGATTCAATGTGATGTTAGGCCCTGACTCTTCATTTCCAGAGAAGAGCGAGTATTTAGAGGTGATGTTATTGTGCACTATTGTGGGTATCTCATTAAAGTTATCATCCATATCCATTAATGGTCCCGAAAAAAAATTGTCTTCATTTTCATCCGGAATGTTATCTTCTTCAATTCTCTGCAACAATGTGGTAGGGGCAGCTCCATCATTGAGTACTTTTTCAATTTCAGGTGCCGATGGACAGAGATGAAGATTATCAAAATTATCTGGCAAGAAACGTCGAAGTCGATCCACATCTACTACTTTCCTTTCCGGGCTGTCATTTGATTCCAAATCCTCCCCTTGTGCTTCCTCATTCGTTGGCAATGTTCGATCAACATTGGTATCAAAGACTATTCGGCAATCCTTATCAATCTTCAATATATTGAGTAGTAAGGATTTAGCGCCTCCTTCATCAAAATCTGTCAATGCTTTCTTGAACAAAGGGTCAACCGTAAGTTCCGTCTCCAATGATTTCGTTTGCAATTTAGAAAACTCTACCAAAGTATTGACTGCAGCTGTGATTCTCTTTTTGGCCTTCGGTCTATTTTCATTCCTTTCATCTCCGCCCTGCGTATTCTCTATTGGATCCTCATCAGATTCTGAATCATTTTCTTCATTCTGCTTTTCGTTGAGTTTATTCACCGTCAGACCACTCAGAAGCTTTCCCGTCTCTGTGGCTATGGAATCGACTCTTGAAGAGTATATCTTCACACACCCATCTAAAGTCGCAGAAGCCTTCTGGAAGTTAATGCTGTTTCCTTCCTTTAAAACGGTTAGATCGTGGAAATAGTCAATTAACGCAAAGTTCCAGCTGTTTGTTGATGTAATCTTGTTGTCAGTTGCCATCCGAATCCAAAAATCAAAGTTCTCCTGCTCAGTGGGCTGAGTGCCACCTTGAGGCGCTCCTAGTGACATTTTACTTATTGAAAGTCAGGCCGCTCTTACTGGTCAATTCCATTCAAAATGATCACTTCAAACAGTAAGAGATGTTAAAGTTGAAAGCCTTAGATTTGTTTATAGATAGACTAAGTTTTCCAGAGTTTACAGAAAAGGTAAACAAAAGATGCGCGATCTTATGTACAAAAATGCGTAAGTCAAGAAGCTCCAGATTATATAAGCACTGAGTGGATTACTGGGGTCTGATTATTGTTCGAACAGGTTAAAATCCTACATTAGAAGCCAAATGGATTGTCTGCAGTAGCTGCCGATAAATTGGCTCTTTTACCTGTTGGCTGAGACTGAAGTGGGTTCTGAGCTCCGTAGGGTGAGTTACCAAAACCAAAGCCAGTTGGTTGAGCCTGCAATGGAGGCTGCACAACAGGTGCTCCAAAAGTTGTCATTGGTTGGGGCTGTTGTGGCTGCTGAGAGATGCTGGTGTTCTGAAGCATGTTTGTCATTCCGTTGAGCGATGACGTGTAAGATGGCTGGAGGGGAGGCATAGAAGCTGTTGGCATAGACTGGCCCATACCAGAGTTGTAGTTCTGCTGCGGAGTTCCATTGAATCCCAGAGATGGAGCACCAAACGAAGATTGAGGCATTGGAATCGATACATTTCCTTGCATGCCTCCTTGAAATCCTCCTTGAAATCCTCCTGTTTGTTGTCCAAACGAATTCTGGGGAAGTCCTCCTGTCTGTTGGCCTAAAGTGTTCTGGGGAAATCCTCCGTTCTGTTGCCCGAAAGAATATTGAGGCATTCCCCCTGTTTGCTGTCCAAATGAAGTCTGTTGAAATCCTCCTGTAGATTGACCAAACTGGTTCTGTGCGAACGACGTTTGAGGGAAGCCCCCTGTTGGCTGAGAACCAAATGTGGTCTGAGGGTTGTTAAAACTCGAGGTCAATTGGTTACCAAAAGAGGATTGAGGCACAAACGTTCCGGTTGGTTGAGAACCAAAAGAAGTGGTGGGAATATTCGACGTATAAACAGGTTGAAGATTTCCAGTTCTTTGTGCAGGCACTAATCCCCCTGTTTGTTGAACAGGAACTAATCCACCCGTTCTTTGAATAGGAACTAGTCCTCCCGTTTGTTGAACAGGAACTAACCCTCCAGTTTTTTGAACAGGAACTAAACCACCTGTTCTTTGAATAGGGATAAGTCCTCCTGTTGGTTGTGCAGTTGGATTAATACCGAACGAGGTCTGAGGCATCACTAAACCACCAGTTTGGACAGGAACAAATCCTCCAGTGACCTGTGGAAGCACTCCACCAGTTCTTTGCAATGATACAAAACCACCTGTGGGTTGGAGAGCCATGGTTCCTCCAGTTTTCACCGGGATCATAGTAATGGGCATAAAACCAGTAGGCATAGCAACCAAAGCACCTGTAGGTTGGGCTGTAACAAAACCACCGCTTGTTGGCTGAGCTTGTACCGTACTCCGGGTAGCCCCTGTCTTCACAGGTTCCAATGCGGGAGCAGAAGGTTTGACTTGAGCGCTGTTTGACGTTTCCGGTTTCTGGGAAACGGGAGCATTGTATGAGTTGTCCCCTAAAGGTTTCAAGTTGACAAGATCTTGAATTGATCCGGTCAATTGCTTGCTCATTGCACTAATAGGCCTAGAGAGTTGGTCCATCTGGGTGCTAGATTCAGCAGCAGGTTTGAGAGCCCATGCCTCATCGTCGATTTTGCTGTTCTTAGACTCAGGTTTGATAGGACTCAAAGTCTCTCGACTAACAGCACTTGGCACAGCATCAGTAGATCTATTGTTCTTCAAAGTACCATCGCTAGTAGTAAACAATCCACCATTGGCAGATTCTGGAGCTTTTGAGCGACCAAATTTATTATCTAAGAATTTTTGGACTCTTAAAATATCTCCTTCTCTTAATCCCAAAGATCTTAGTAAGGATGGAGTTAGGTCTTGTAAACTGGACTCATCCATTTGTTCATTATTGAAAACTTGGGAGTATCGCTGACAATTATTAGGATCGATATCACAGCTCAAGAAAAATTGGAACCAATCATAGTCTGGGTCTCTCGGAGGATCGAATTTAGGAGCGGATGATTTAATTCCTGAGCGACTAGGCTCTTTTGGAGAAGACTCTCTTGAAGGCTTTCTGGGGGATTTGTTATTGCTGCTTTTTGGTTTTGGCTTGTACTTTTCCAACGACATTCCAGTGATTCTTTCAACGTACTCTAAATCTTCTAGTGATAACTTAGGAGCCGCCACTGCAATTTTCACACCGTTTGTCTTATGCAAATGAATCTTACCATCCACAACTCCCAAATATTCTGCTTCAACTTTGAAAGATCCTGAGCTATCAATCCAGGTACGAACTCTGTGAGGATTAGGTTTGCTGACCTCAGTTTGTTCTTCATTTTGTGGTGCAGCTTTCTGCTTCTTTCTTCTTTCTCTTTCATCAAGTTTTCTTAGCCTATCCCTTTCTTCCTTCGAGCGAAGTCTTTGACGTTCCCTATCAGTTTCTCTTTTAGCGGCCCGCTGCTCTTCCAAATGCTTACGTTCTTTCTCTTTACGCTTTTTTGACGATCCAAACGCTTTTTTGGAACCCTTTGAAATGGAAGAACCAATGCTTGCTAAAGTAGAGCCTCCTCCACTAATTAATTCAATATAACTAGCTGGAACAACTCCTTTTTTGTTAGTATTGACGTCTTGAACTAACCACCATTCAGAGGATTCTTTATCATTCAATATATAGACGACATCACCTTCCCTGATTGATAGCTCATCTGGACTTTCAGCATCGAAGTTATAACTGACTTTACCAGTCTTTGTTTTTGGTGCAGAAGATGCAGCTTTTACCTCCTTCAAAGCACGCATTGAAGAGGCACCCTTCAAATCCCCAACAATTGATAGAATGGCGTCTGCAGAATCTTTGGAGCCGGCATGAAGCTCGTAGGATGCTGAGGGACTACTAAAGTCAAAAAAAACATGTTTTTTCTCATTACTGAAATTTATCAGATTTTTAATATCCCATTTTTTAGGAGAGTGGCCATCTGCTTGAACGTAGATGCTCCCGTTGCCGATACCGAGAACAGCTTTTCTCTTTTTGCGTCCATTAATTTCTTGCACATCCCAAGTGAAATAGTCTCCTTTGACGAAATCATCATTTGACTTTGTACGGCTGGCTTGCCTTCTACGAGTGGGGCGCTCCTCTTCAGAGTCAGAGTCACGGTGAGCAGAAATATCTGTTGTGGCTGAAGTGGTAGTTGGTCTCGTAGGCATTGGAGGAGGGGCTTCTTCCTCATCTTCATGCTCATCGTTATCCTCTAGTTGCCTGGTAACTTCCGCGTCCTTTCTACCAGAGGAAGCGGAGTTGTTGATTCTCTGAGGAGGTGGAAGGAAGCTACTAGGACTTAGCACAGGCGCATCAGCTGCGGCAGGGGCAGCTGTTGCTAGAGAGATCTGAATGTAGTTTGCAGGTACAAATCCAAAATGAATGTTGTTTAGGCCTACTAGAATCCACTCTTCGTCGTCAGTGTCATAAACGTCAAACGTATCATTTTCCTTGAAAGTGATTTCTTCTTCTGTCTGCCTGTCGTAGTCGTAAAGTGCTACAGCAGAGCCGATGGGAGTAGCTGGTTCAATATAAGTACTGGGAACTAGACCAATTGGTTCCTCAACATTAACACCGACAACACGCTGTTTAACTTTCCACCAGTCATCGATATCGGACTTCTCCAAAACGTAAAGAATATCATTTTCACTAACAGTAAGTTCTTCATCGTTTTGAGCTTGGTAATCAAATAGGGCTCTATAAACACCCAAAAACACCGAAGTCATAGTTGGAAGATATCGGTGGTATTGATTCGATTTCCCAATTTAGCTTTCTAGATAGAGGAAAATAAAAATTAGAGATTTATCCCAAAAAGGAACCGAAAATCAAAACAATCAAACACCACAAAGCAGAAGGAGGGTGCTTGCTTATAACGGAGTGAGATTTGTTGCGATGAATGAACAAATCAAACAGTATTTGGAAAGCTGACAGGAGGATAAAGGTGTAATTTCAATGTTGAATCAACATTCTATTCGCTAATGCACGACTTTGATCGATTGTTTATAGGCATGAGGGGTCTCTGGATATTCACGAAGATGTGAGTGAAATAAAAGTCATTCAGGCATAAACTCATACTACATAACCAACATAAATGAATAAATAAATAAGTGGGACAGTCACTCAGATTTTTCGACAACAGAGTGCCCCTTCTCTCTTGTCCGGAACTCAAGCATCAACTTACCAGCATGGTTGTTCATCTTCTTTTGAAGATCCTTCCTGAAACCAAGGGCAAACAGGACTTCAAATGCAACAAAGTATGGAGCCAAGACCAGCGCCTGAACAAGGTTATCAAACAGCGCTGGGGCTCTTTTCTCAAAGAGAGCATGTCCCACGAATTGAACTGCCCATCCAACACCGAATAGGATCAACGACCCCTTCACGACCTCACTCTTCTCATAAACATCGTACAGCTTGCTGATGAGGTAGCTTACCGCAAGCAGGAAGGGGGTCAATATAAGTCCGAGTCTGTCCAGCAAAATGTAATAGATACTGAAGGAAGCGATCAAAAAAGCTCCCAAGTTATTCAGCTTTCCTAAAATTGGTACTCCGGACAAGTTGAACGGAGTGATTTGATCCAACGGTACGGCAGATAAAAAGCCGACGGTGCTAAATAGAATTGTTGGAACAAACACCAAATGAATTGCCACATTAACCTTATTGACTAAGAAACACCCATGTTAGTAACAAATTTCGTTTTGTGTCTATCAATGGCAGCACACTTACAATGATATGCCCGATAAAAGGCCAATTGCTGTTCTAGATCCAGTAGTCCCATAGTAGATACGATTTATCCAGGAATGAAGATTATAGTTGGGGTAGTTTGGAACTAGCATGTGTATCAGTTGAGATTGTAACTGGTGTAAAGGTGCATGGGTCACAAAATAATGATTGACTATTGTCCTACTGTTCTGGCTAAACAGTATGGGGTAAATCACTTCATGTGCTGGGTAGAAAAAACATCGTGTCTTACATCTAGAAGCTTTTTGCGTCGTTGGTTACTTTTCCCTACCTGGGTGTTCTTGGACTCAATTGGCTATTGTCTGGTGCTGGCTGGAAAATCATGTCAGATTGTACATCAAATTCACAGTGTATATATAACCTAGGGTAATCCCATGTGCAGAACATTGTACAAGCGTCTTAAATGGAGACACTACTATCTTTACTTCTTGGACATGGTAACTCATTACTTGCATTTCCGGTGGAAGGAAACGTATCAAGTCTTTTCCATCTGCAAAGCAGTCTACGCTGGCATGAATTCCTAGCGGGGTTGATCAGAATCAACAAGTTGTCGAAATCAATCGAATTTGACTCAAATATCTATCGGTTCTACACGGAAGCACTTCTCGATGTTAATGACCAATCAAAAGCATATGATTGTTTAGCTAAAATAAAGAACATCAATGTTTTTGCATTGGAGCTCTTGGATGAAAGACTACCTGGTCCAAATGTAGCAAAAAGCTCCAGGGAGAACAAGAGAAAAACACGAAAGAAAAGCAATTTGCAACAGCTCAACGACCTACTAGAATTCAGACCTGCAAATTCAGAGTTAAACGAATTAATGGGTTTACTCTGCAAACCATCCGGTGCACTAAGGCTTTCCACTGAGAAAATAAAAGAAGAAACTGAGGAAGAAGCCGCATTTGATGTTTGCAATCAATCAAAACATGCTGAATTTTTAGCAGGCCTGGATATTGATAGATGCGTGGAGTCTCTGAAAAGAAGTAGAAAAACCCAATTGCTGAAATGCCTAGAAACAAAAATCCATTTTGTACCGATTATCAAATCACATACAGATCCTAAACTGGGAGATTGTTCATACCTAGACACATGCCATAAGTTGAAAACTTGCAAATATCTGCACTACTATCAAACTGTTCCAGTGTCAGCAGCAAATAAGTCTCCTTCTGCCAATAGTTTGAAATCTAAGGTGTCAGCCAGCTATACCAAAGGAGAGCCAATGAGTAAGACAATTTGTAAGCAATTGCCCGCACAGTGGATCAATTGTGATGTACGAAGGGTCAACTTCAACAAGTTAGGAAAGTTTGCTGCTATCATAGCAGATCCGCCCTGGAACATTCATACCAACTCCATTGAATCAAATGAAACTGAATTATTGAATATTCCAGTCAATCAGATCCAGGACGAAGGAGTCTTTCTACTTTGGGTTACTGTGAGATCTACCAGCATTGGGAGAGCTTGGCTGCTAGATAATGGATACACTGTAGCTAGTGAATTAATTTGGGTCAAGACCAACCAACTAGGACGAAACATTTGCACCGGTCGCACAGGGCATTGGCTGAATCACTCAAAGGAACATTTGTTAATTGGTGTCAAAGGTAAATCCCCGTGGCTTCGACGAGGGCTATTTGACGACATCATTCTGGCTACTACGAGAGAGACTGGTCGAAAACCAGACGAGCTATATGTAATGGTGGAAAAAATCGTGGGAGAGCATTCTCGCAGGCTAGAAATTTTTGGCAAACAACATAATGTAAGACCCGGATGGCTAACAATTGGAAACCAATTAGAAGGTAACAACGTAGTTGAAGATCTCCTTTGACATTGTGCTGGTCCCGTTGATATTTAGAACTAGCTTAGTACTTCACGAATGGTAGTGTACGAACCATGTATATGAGAACCAATAAAAAGGTGCTTTAAAAATCTCACACCACACGCAACATCAGAGTGAAGCGATCTAACATATATCAACTACAATAAACACAAACTATGTTCAGAACAGCAGCTAGTACGATTGGTCGCCGTGGTTTCACCACTGTCAAGGGTGACCCAGCTAAGGCTGAGGCCTTCAAGAAGCATTTGGATGACGTTTATCACCACTCGAAGGGAACCACTGCCTTGTGGAAAAAGATCTCTTACTTCGTTGCCCTTCCTGCTATTGCCCTGACCGCCGTCAACACTTATTTCGTTGAGGCTGAGCACGCTGAGCACAGAGCTCATGCTCGTCATTTGTCTGATGAAGAATGGCCAAAGGACTACCCATACCAGAACGTCAGAAGAGTTGACTTCTTCTGGGGAGACGGAGACAAAACTCTTTTCTGGAACCCAGACGTCAACAGACATGTCAAAGAGTAAGCATTATCCTTTTTATTATTTAAGTAGAAATAAATTCACAGTATGATTTTACAATTACTGGTTGATATTTGGTAGAATGATGTGAAGTCGTCTTATTATAAAGTCGAGAAGATGTAGAGGTTATTCGTAGCAGCAATTGCAACACTATTCTCCAGTGGATGCCAGCTTAAGTTGAGAATGCTCTTCTTGAAATCAATGTCATCGAATTGCATTTCCTTACGCATCATGGAGAGGCCGTTGGATGGCTCCTTACGCCTGCTGTTTAACTTCTTGGCTTTGAAAGCTGACTTATCAGCCTGCAGCACTATCTCGTTCTCAGACACAGTCTTGCTCGATGATGAAACAGCATTAGGGTAGATCATGAAGTTATTATTATAACTTCCGGTCATAATCGAGTCGTTGTCACCAGAGAATTGGACTTCGAACTTATCAAATATGGCATCATTTTCGTAGGTATCGCAAAGGCGATCACGTAACTGTTCATGTATATTGATGGTCTTGAGTGGTTCACTTTCCATAGCAACATCCCAGATCTTCACTGTCATATAGTCCCTGGATACGATATATTTGCCGTCAGGTGAGAATTTAACATCAGAGATAGAGGATGTGATTTCTGTAAAAAAATTGTGATTGGTAGGGTCAATGCATTCTTCAAAAACTTTGGAATAGTTGTCGCATAATGATGATACACGCATATCAGCCAATTTGATGGTTCCTTTGGACGAACTGTACATGAAAAGATTACAGTTTTCAGGGTGGAATTCAGCACTAGTAATTACCTCTGTAAGTTCCTCCATGTTGACTGGTTTTATATCAACAATGTTGAACGACTGGTCAGCAATACCCAAGTTCCACAAGTTAATACGTAGGTCGTCTGCAGATATGAATGTCTCCCCATCACTGTTGACGCTGATGGAATTAATATGATAGGCATGAGCATTTGCATAGATTTTCTTGGGTTGTGCTGAGGTAATGGTATCATGTAGGGTCAATCTAGGAAGTTTCAAGTTATTGATCGACAACAACTTAGAACTTATATTGGCGGCCGACAATGTCTCGTTCCCTGTGTTCATTAAATTAGAGTTCTCACTTAGATTGTTTTCACTGACCATCTTTATTTGCTTCTCAAAGATCTTCCACAATTTGATTGTCTTGTCGTTTGTGCTTAGCAGCATGTTGGACGTGTTGCTCCTCTTCAGCCACTTGATCTTGTTGATTTTCTCTTCAATTTCTAGTGATTTAAGATAGTCGAATTCCGCGTCATGGCTCTGAAACTCTGTGTAGAATCTGTATTCACAGTTATTCTTGCTCTCGTTCCTTTCGAATAGCACAATCCGGCCTCCTCGATCACCTGTAGCCAGAAAATCACCGGAATGGTCAAATTCCACTGTTGAAATGATGTCAGCTTCGGTAATTGTTTCAACATCACCTTTATCACCAAAGCATTGTGAAAACTTCCAGTTGTGTTCTTCCATTCTCCCTTTCGTGTTCAGTTTTGTTGCTGGAGAAGGTAAGTAACGTCTGCTCCCCGTCTGAGAAATATTCGTTCGCTAAGTTGGATGTCTTGGGTCGGCGCGGGGGGTGGAAGCACAACTGCTTGCGGGAAGGCAAAATCCCAGCACGGTTGAGATAGGGTGCGACAGCCGTGGGTATAGAAATGTTAATTAGGTGAGGCGAGCAGAGAATCGGAGTTAACTGGTTTACCCCTACCGGGTGAAAAACAAATCGAGTCCTTTGGGCGGAACAGACCCCCAGAGAGAACCGCCTAGCAAGAACAACGACTAACAAAAAACTCTCAAGGCTTCCTGACGGGAACTGCACTTGAAAACGGCTTCTACAATTTCCAATAACTGATGATTTATATTCGAACTACACTACACCTACAAGGCCTTCTTGGCAGCTTCAGCTGGGTTGACTCTTCTGTCATTGCTGAATCTCTGTCTTTGAGGAGGAGCTCTGATTCTTCTGTCACTTCTGGATCTGACTCTGACAATTCTGGTGTGGATAGCACAAGAAACACAGTAGTGCAGCTTGTTGTAAAGCTTTGGAAGAGCGTATTCCTCGTAAACTGAGGCCTCAGACAAATCTCTGACGGCAGCAGCCTCAACCATGTTTCTGATGGTAACACGCTTGATGGCCTTGTCCTTAGGAACACATCTGGCACAGTTCAAACATCTGACAAACTTAACGTGTCCTCTACCCTTCTTGTTTCTACCGTTGGAAGCTCTCTTTTTAGGCATGTTGATTGTTGGTTGATGGAGAAAGATATTTTTCAGTAATGGAACCTTTGGGTGAGGGATCGAGGGCGAGCACTCAAAAAGCGCGCGAGTGCCCTAATTCGTGAGGTAAGGGAGGTGGAAAAAATTAAAGGGCGTGCAATTATCAGGGATTGTGCTTTTCTGCAAGGAGTCGCGGACGATTTTAAAGGGGGAAACTTCTTAGGTCTGGGACTTACGTGGGCCTCGCGGTATATTTCGTCACAGCAGTCACATTGTTTTTCTCGAGAACTGACACGTTCATCCTTGCACCACCTAACATAAACACCCATACATTACGTGATTATGTCAGATATTATGTCAGCAAGGTGGAGAGAGCATCGACCAATGAGAAAGCGCGATATTCATACACTAGTTTGAAATAGGATGATTTTCGTTCTGTAAGGCTGTCTTAACCCAACTGAACCTTTCACTTGATAACCCACAAAGAAATTATTCATCAGTAAGTTCCATACACATCCGAGGCACCGCAGATAGATAACGTTCATCAGCGTCTATTGTGTTAACCTCCCTGAGTATCCTCCAGGTTACTAACGTTTACAGTGCTTCGTCAATGCTTACCTCGTGTTAGACCAGCATCTCGTCTGTTCTCCACCGCTTCCATTTTGAGACAACAAACCCCAAAACCATTCAAGACTGCCACATCTATTTCCGAAGTTGAAGGTCTTGAGAACTTGGTTGGTCCTGGTGCTAAGACCGGAACTGTTCCTACTGATTTGGAACAATCTACTGGTTTAGAAAGATACGAATTGCTAGGTAAATTGGAAGGTATCGAAGTTTTCGACGAAACTCCTTTGGAGGCCGTTAGAAAGGGAACCATGGAGGACCCAATCCTGATTGACTCCTACGATGACTACCGTTACGTTGGTTGTACCGGTGCCCCAGCCGATTCCCATAATATTGAGTGGTTGAAGCCAACCACTGAGAAGGTTGCCAGATGTTGGGAGTGTGGTTCAGTCTACAAGCTCAACTTTTTGGGATCCGGAAAACCACACCATCATTAGATACACAATCCAACGTAGATATAAATGAATATCATTATATAAGTTCAAAAATTCAATATTTAAATTAGGTTATGCGATCCCTGAAAATGATGTAAGGAAACGAAAAAATAAACGCCATTTCTCCTGGCCATCAGTGCATTAAAGTGGAGATCTGTCCACAATTTGCTTTCTTCCTTCCATTACTTATCATGTCCAAGCCTCAGGTGTTGTTCATTGGGGAGCCCAACAGGGGTCTTCCCGAATTTCTGGAGTTCTCTGCCCAGTTTGAGTGTATTCATTATAAAATAACTTCGAAGGAAACTCTCCTGAAGGACCTTCAAGGAAAGCTTTCTAAAATCGTGGCAATATATGGTTCTTGGTTAGGATTCCATCCAGTAGGTGGGTTAACTGAGGACATAGTGCAGGCGTTGCCTGATTCATTGAAACTTGTCACCAGTTGTGCCGTTGGTCTTGATGGGTGGGGTAGTGAACTATTGGCCAAACGCGGAATCAAGCTGTACAATTCTCCCTCATTGGGAGCGGAGCAAGTTGCAGACCTTGTGTTATACCATGCTTTACAATCTTTCAGATATTTCAGGGTATTTGAAGATACTTTTAGAGAATCTGGCCACACTGTCAAGACTAGATCTTCCCTTCAAAAGGCTTCTCTGGATAAGAAGACAGGTAAATTGGTGTTGGATTCGGGAGACAACTCTGATTATGCCTTTGGACATACGTTGGGTGAATCTCTGCCCATTTTGACCCCTTTTGGGAAAAATGCTGTTATAGTAGGGTTTGGCTCAATTGGCTCCAAAGTTGCCAAAAGACTACACGCTATTGGAATGAACGTCAGCTATGTCAAAAGAACCCGTCTTTCTGCAGAACAGGAATCGCAATTTTTATTCCCAGTAACTTACTATGCTTCATTGAAGGAAGCAGCCCCGGTCGCTGATCTGGTCGTTTTGTCTCTTCCTGGTACTAAAGAAACTGAGAATTTGTACAATAAGGAAATCATTGATTTAGTTCCTCACCGATCCCGAGTAATTAACGTCGGACGAGGCTCAATCGTTAATGAGGATGATTTATTGGCAGGTCTGAGATCTGGAAAGTTGTCTTTTGCTGGACTAGACGTCTATGCTAAGGAACCAGCTGTCAACCAAGAACTGATGGGGAGACAGGACGTGGTTCTCACTCCTCACATTGGATCATCCACAGTGGAGAATTTCAACGATACTTCTATTTTTTGTCTGAGGAACATCCAGGATGTTATTCTACATGGGAAAGAGGGCCTGAACCGGGTCAACTAGTGATTTATCAGGGCTCTTATCTATTTGGCTTACTTATCGATAGTAATCGCGACTGAACTGTATTGGGTTGATCCTGGTAGTCAGTTCAACTGCCTCAAGTAGTCCAGGATGTCCCTAACCTTGAGGATACCCAAGCCATCATCAGTTTTCTTTGATTGGTAAGTTGAGTATGGTAGACTGCTGTATGAAGGTCATTGAGATTATATCAATCAGGGGGTTCTAGAAACACTTAAGAATGTCTACTGTAACGAGGCCTGAAGCCAAAGTTGATCCATTGTTGTCTAGTAATTGGTGATCACATAACAACTTCAAAAAAGTCTTATGAAAATGATTCCGCTGGAAAACTGGTCAAAAAAAATACACTTCCTGTCGACCTAGAACCTCTACATTTTTGCTCCTTCAAAGCAGTAATCGGATTTACTTTCAATGTTTATAAATAAATAAATGATAAAATAGCTGCGCTAGCCTCTTGCATTTCTATCCTTCGTTTTGTTTCTTTACTCCTCAAACTGTCATCGTCTTTCTTGTCATTCTATTTGATGTTTCTTTTCTTCATATTTCTTTATTCCTTCTCTTCCTAATCATTTACAGATCGTCTCTAATGAAGTCTTTCACGTGGTAAGGAGTCTCGTTGGTCAAAACCTTAGGTCCACTGAAAGGTTCGCAACTGTGTCTGTTTGCTGGACCAGGTGTTGGAATGTCGCCTGATTGGAATCCCTTGAGGATCTCAACAGTACGGTCTGGAGTCAAATCTTCGTAAAAGTCGTCATTAACGGCAATCATTGGAGCATTGACACATGCACCCAAACACTCAACTTCCTGTATGGTGAAGAGGTTGTCTGGGGTGGTTTGACCTGGTCTGATTTGCAAATGCTCGGTAATAGCCTTCATTATACCGTCAGAACCACACAACTGGCAGGGAGTGGTGGTACAGACTTGGACGTTGTATTTACCCATGGGTTTTCTATTGTACATGGTGTAGAATGTAGCAACCTCGTAGACTCTCATAGGTGGCATGTCTAAATACTTGGCAACGTAGTTCATCACTGAGATCGAGGTAAAACCAAGTTGACGTTGACCCAAGTCCAGAAGAGGCATCACAGCACCCTTCTTGTATTGAGGAGGATATTTGGCAATGATTTCCTTGGCCCTTTCAATGTTCTCCTTGGTGAATTCGAATGGGATCTCTGGATTGTCCTTTGGAGTGTCTCTGTGCACTGAGATCATGTGAGAGTATCTCTTAGGGGTCATAGTGACAACTCTCTGCTGTAGAGGCTTGACAGCCCTGGGCAACAATCTTAACAAAGACATGATGTTTGTGATGAACAGGCTTTACTTTACTGATTAAACGCTTTTCTGAATTACCTGGATTATTTTACTTCACAATGATTGGAAGAAGCGACAGGACTGGTTGGCACACGCTCCCAGATTTCCCCAGCCAAAAACCAGAGTGCACAGCGAGCGGTACGATCAGAGCCAGCATTTCCGAGGGCTGGTTCCGGGGGCATACCATTTACTTTCTGACTTCTCCCTGAAGAGCCAAAACCCTTTCGTGGACTATGCTTGATTCGGCAGGCGCCCCCCGCCGAAGTTTTCCCAAAACCGTAATTAAACCTCGGTTTGCGTGATAATGGATGATAACTCGCCCACAAGATACCTACATATTATTCCCTTCATCATATAAATTTGACTATATCGGAAAAACCTTGCCTCTGAGATCAAAGAAACGATGGAGGAGAAGTTCGATATTGAGACACAATTGGTCCGTCTTGGATTTGAAGACCAGTACAACTCATGTAATCCTCCTATTTATCAGACGGCAACGTTCAAGCAGGAGTCCCTCAGTAACATGGGGGCCTATGACTATACGAGATCGGGCAATCCGACTAGAACGACATTACAGAGCTACTTGAGTCGCATTATGGATGCAAAGGCAACTTTTGCCGTCTCCAGTGGAATGAGTGCTCTAGACGTCATTGTCAGGCTGCTAAACCCCGGTGACGAGGTCATTGCTGGTGACGATCTTTATGGTGGAACTCACCGATTACTGACTTTTCTGAAAGGCAAGAAACAATTAATTGTTAACCATTACGATACAACAGATACTGAACTAATGAAACAAAAGATCACAAAGAATACCCGCATGGTCTTTTTGGAATCTCCTACGAACCCACTGATCAAAGTGGTGGACGTAAGAAGCATCACGGCACATGCACATGAAACCAACCCTAACTGTATTGTCGTGTTTGACAATACAATGATGTCTCCGGTTCTGATGTCTCCCTTGGCAGATCTCGGAGTGGATATCCAATATGAAAGCGCAACCAAGTATCTCAATGGTCACCATGATATCATGTCGGGAGTGCTAGCTACCAACAACGAGAAGCTGGCTCAAGACCTCTATTTTGTAATCAATTCTACCGGATGTGGCCTGGCGCCTTTTGATTGCTGGCTGTTATTGAGAGGATTGAAAACTCTAGCATTACGTATTGAGAGACAACAGGAAAACGCAATCAAGATAGCCCAATTTTTGGTTACCGTTCCCGGTCTCAAAGTGAGATCCGTTGCGTTGCCAGACCATCCTCAGTACGAACTGCACAAGTCTATGGCCAAGGGTCCAGGAGCAGTCCTTTCTTTTGAGACGGGAAGTGTCGAGACGTCAAGCAAGATCATAGAAGCATGCAAGATTTGGAGCATTACCGTCTCCTTCGGCTGTGTCAACTCACTCATATCCTTACCTTGCCAGATGTCGCATGCTTCAATTGACCCTGATACCCGTGCTGAAAGAGATCTTCCAGAGGACCTGATCCGGCTGTGTGTGGGGATTGAGAATGTTAACGATTTGATCAAGGACCTAGCCGCTGCCTTGGAAGTGGGAGGAATCAGCGTTCCTGCTCTATGACCGGAGATTTCAAATAGACTTAATAGACCAATTGATTGATCGGTGACTCATATCCCTCCCATAAATCAGCTTAGACGGTATTTTTTTTTTCACCCTTGAGATCTACCCGCCTTTTGTAAGCAGAAAATATTCTGGGTGAAATTTGACTCGCAGTTAGGCCTACTCGCATATCCGCGCACCACTATCTTACAAGACCTGAGCATTACACGACACATATGTAGCACAACCCGCCCTCCTTGGAACCACAACCATTCTTTCAAACGACAGAATAATTAAACAACGCTTTAGTTGTATGGATACAGAACAAGCCCACAAAAGTCAACGATAATCTGTTTGAGAGAAAGGTATCCCCCTGTAGTGTACGATATTTCAGGGAACAAGAAACCATGTCAGCCCAATCTCCAAACATTGTAGCATCACACTACAGAATCGACGTCAAAATTGGAGAAGGTTCATTTGGCGTCATATTCAAAGGCTATGATCTTTTACGAAACAATCAGCCCGTGGCAATCAAGTTCGAGTCTCGAAAGACCAAAGTTCCTCAATTGAAGGACGAGTTCACGGCCTATAAACAACTTAATAGTCGAATTGAATATCATAGGCGGTACCAACAAGGACAACCCTCTCTGGGAGGCCAGGAGACAGACGATGAAAATTTGGATATGGTCAAGTATGAAGGTATACCGAAGGTTTACTATTTTGGTAACGAGGGGCTCTATAACATTTTAATCATTCAGCTCTTGGGCCCCTCGTTGGAGGACTTGTTTGATTGGTGTGGAAGACAGTTCTCAAACTTGACAGTGGCTATGATTGCTCGTCAGATGATCGAACGAATTCGATTAGTGCATGATAATATGTTAATTTACAGAGATATCAAACCAGACAACTTCCTAATCGGAGATTACGAAGGAACGGGTCAAGACAATTTGATTTATTTGGTAGATTTTGGAATGGTGAAGCAATACAGGAATCCAAACACTGGAAAACATATCCCATATAGAGAGAAGAAAGCATTGAGTGGGACCGCGCGATACATGTCCATCAACACGCATTTAGGAAGAGAACAGTCTAGAAGGGACGATCTGGAGAGCCTTGGTCATGTTTTCCTTTACTTCCTCAAAGGTGAATTGCCTTGGCAAGGTTTGAAGGCCAACAGCAATAAAGAAAAGTACGAAAAAATCGGAGACAAGAAAAGAAATACCCCCTTGGGGGAGCTCTGCGCTGGATTTCCGATACAGTTCCGCCAGTATATGGAATATGTTCGAAGTCTCAAGTTTGAAGATACTCCTGATTATGCTTACCTGATTAGAATGATGAACGAAGTGGTGAGAGATGAGACAGAAAATATAGAAGCCGACTCACCAGGGCCTGTCTCCTCTTCCTCACAGATTGCACACGTGGACCTCCGCTACGACTGGATGAAGCTGAATGATGGCAAAGGCTGGAATTGGGCAACTAATAAGAAGACAAACTTGAACGGTTACTCACAACCCAAAAAAAATAGACCTGCTCCCCCTAGCAACCTTCAGAGAAAGAGGGCTGATAAAAAGCTAACTGATTCCAAGTTCCCCAACTATGGGTCTAATTATGGATCTAATAATTATACTCGACAGCAGGCTGAAGCCCCAGAGAGATCTCATTCATATTGTTGCTGCTGGTAGGGTTCCCAGTAATAAACTTCATTTGTTTGGGGCTGGAACGCCATCTCAAGACAAGAAACCTCCAACTATATATAAATCCGTTACCCACAAAGTCTGGTACTTAATGTATATTACGAGTGCATTTATGCAGAATGGTTGTAAAGTCTATATAGAGTGAAATATCATAGACGAAAGGGACATGTTTTTTGGTCGCGTTCACTGCCTATCGTACTTTCTCTACCTACCACATACTTCTGATGGAGGATCCGAGCCCGCCAAGATTGGAGATAAATGGGAAATGCCTAGCATACCACGGGCCTCTTCTATATGAGGCAAAGATATTGAAAACTCATCAGGCCAATTCAACGAGTATTGTTGGCCCTGAAGGCAAAGAAGAGATCGATTCGAAGGAATTCTCTAATTTTCCGGAATCCTTCATGGGCAAGACCTGTTTCTACGTGCATTACAAAGGCTGGAAGCCTAAATGGGACGAATGGGTCACTGTTGAGAGGCTGTTAGTATTAAGCACAGATAATTTACAGTTACAGAAGGATCTTAAGAATCGGACAATGCAAAAAGTAAAAAAACCTCAAAAAGCCGTGACTCCGAAGTTAAAGGCCAAACTGATAGCGATGCCAGTAGTGGCATCAGATGAGAAAAACATTAACGGTAAAGCAAAGCAGAAGCGCATAAAAGACTGCGTGTTGCCGGAATTATTGAAACAGGAATCGAAAGAAATTGGGTTTGAAATTTGTGTATCAGTCGCATTGAAGGAACTCTTGGTAGATGACTGGGAAAGAATAACCAAAGAGAACAAATTGATCAGCATTCCGTCAAATCACCCAGTCAAGGATGTTCTTAATGCTTATCAAGCTTTTGTTCTTGAAGGAGTGGTCAAACATAGTGCCTTCTACGACAATACTGTCGACTTCTTTCAAGGCCTTCTGGTCTACTTCAATACGACATTGTCATCCATTTTGTTGTACCAGTTTGAACGTAAACAACTGAAAGAAATGATGAATACATACACAGAACCAATGGACTATTCTTCAGTCTATGGACCCATACATCTTCTTAGATTACTAGTCACATTACCATCGTTAATTCCTCAGACGAAGATAGACGGCCAGTCGTTGGATTTTTTCAAGACGACACTAGATCAACTTTTACTTTGGTTGAACAAAAACATCGATCAGTATTTCGTCGATGATTACATAAATACCAGTCCTAGTTACGAGGCGTTAGCTAGGATCTAAGTATGGTTTCTGTATGAATAGTACTATTATTAATATTTAACAAACATGTTCATATTACTTCGGGTATCATTGAGTTAAGTTGTTGCTGGGTATTCTGTTGTTGTGGTAGTGCTGTCAAGGCTTCTTTTGGTAGCTGGGGCAGTTGTTTTAAGTCTAGACTATACTTTGAATTGCCGGAGGCACCTGAAAAATTTCTCATCTTGAAGTTAAAATCTGTCTGGTGGTTTTCGGAAGACACCAGAGTATCCGAAGAAGAGAAGAACGTTTGAGGGGAGACTGGGTTGGAGAACACAGTATTTGATGAGCTTATCTCGTCTTCCTCTTGTTCACTTATAGCTGGCATTCTCTCCCTTTGCTCAAACGTGTCATGCATCCCAAGAAATAAAGAATCGTCAATACTTAGCAACCGCTTTTTTCCATTCAATTGAATTTGAGCCAATTCAACAATGTTGGAGTTGGAAGCCGGGATAAAAGTACCACAATTTATGGAACTCACAACATCCTCCACTATGGAGTGATCTTCAGTCTGTCTAAGGCGAATTGAGCTCAAGCCATCCTTCAGGGTGCATGTGGCGGGTTTTATGACGGGCTCCAGTAAATTGAGATCCAGACCCCAATGCACTATACCTCCATCTTTGCTGCCCGAGTAAAGATCTTGGTCGGAGCCCCATTCTAAAGAAGTCACCTCATCATTGTGACCTTCCAAGATAGCCAATTGGGAATCATTCATTCTCACATCCCACAGCATGACCACATTACCATGAGAAGACGCAAGGATGTTAGAGTCCGTGTCAGACCACTTTACCAACTGCGATTCTGGAATGTGTTTGTTGACGAATTTGGGCACAAAATATGTTGAAGTTTCGTCCTTGCCCATCCTTAAATCGTTGAGAGCGATCCCGAACTTTCCAGCAATTCCCAAAAGTCCATCCCTAAAGGGAGAAGGGTGTATAGACGTGGAGCCTGCGGAATGGTTCATCAGTATTGGAGCCCTTGATCTAGAAGAATCCCACATGAAGATTTTGTCCTTATAGACTGTGAACATGGAGTTCAAGTTGCAGGATTTCCAGGACCTGGGAGACAGCTCCAAGGATGTGATGATGCTTGATTGGACTTGGTCTCTGATAGAGATATGCTTCTCGTGGTTGAATCGTTTGATGATTTCTGCTGAATTAAAGTCAGCATCTTTGTCGGGAATAATGGTGAGATTGACATAACCACTGGCATGGCCCGATAAGAGGAAGTTGAAATCGTCTGGAGAGCTATTGTTCAACCATTTCAAAGAATGAATATTAGGTAAGGTAATTGAATGATGGTGGTTCAAATGATACTTGGTGGACATGCCAGTACTCTCCTTCATGCTTCCGATTAAAAGATTGGAGTTTCCCAGCCCTGAGGCGATAGCGACGTAGGGTTTATCATTGTGGACATCAAAAGCAGTCAGATAGTTGTAGTTGAGTCCAGAACTGGGGACTCTCCAGTAGTTAGATCGAAGTTTCAAGTTGTTTGTAGAGCAAACTCTGTCCAACAACGACTCTGAGTTGCCTGAACCCAGACAATCTGAACTTAGGTTCTGGTAAGTCCAGCTATCGACATGACTCCGTTTGTCATGAAACTTGTTGCTCATAATTGGTAGGATGAAGGGAAAAAACGAAATTAAATCTCCTACATGTTTCTGGTAAAGACGGCTATAAATATAAGAGATGAATGGCTGGGATGCAACAGATGCAATGGCTGGTAACACAACTCAGCTGGGTCAGTACCAGCCATCTATTGAATAGGCTTTCGCGAGATTAAAGTTTTACCCCCCAAAGTTTTGACGTGAGGAATTACAACAAAAAAATATGTTGTATTCTAAGGAGATCCAGGAGGATGCAAAAATTATAATTTGAAAAAATTGGTTGATAAGGTATGCTGTGAAAGCAGGATGCCTTTTTGTGCCTTACTAAGTGCATTATGTAGATTACTTTTTATTTTATTTTTCGAAATTTTTTTTCGAAATTTCAGATCTTCTCACCGACTCGGAATTCCATATACATTGATTTGTAATTAACTAGGTTATATATAACTAATCAATTCTATTCCGGTAATGAAAACTAGTCACAAAAAGCCTAGAACAAAGACGACAGCCTACCGAGGAGCGGATTCCCTTTGTAACTATGAAATTACGTATTGCTTACCATTACTAGTCTTACCGTCTCGGAAAATGCCGAAGTGCCCTAATTTTAACTATCACAGCCTCTATTCGACACCGAAGTAATTTCTACAAGAGTGGGTTACTGGGTCACTTACTACGGGACACCATTGAGTGGCCCCGTTCTGTTGCCAACACTCAAACCTTCTCCGATCAATTTGAACCGCTTCCGTCACACCTATTACACTCAACTTACCTTGGTTGTAGGCCACCTGGAACCTTTTAGTCTTCTGGTGTAAAGATCTTTCTGACACACTCTTAGAAATCCTCGAGTGTTCCCCTACTTGAAAGTCAACAAACTCTCAGCTTTGGTTGATTTATTACTAACAAGTAAGGTGGATCAGCAGACTAGATTACTCACGTAGTTCAATAATCCTCCGTTGATAGATCAGTCCTTTTTTTATTCGCACTTGAAAAGAGATTCACTGCTAAAGAGAAACGACACACTGTAATGTCCGCCTTACAACCCATGAAGATCACTGTTCAAGTGGTGGGTGCTGACGGGTTATACAAGAGAGATGTATTCCGGTCACCAGACCCATTTGCGGTGATTACTGTTGACGGTGCTCAAACAAAGTCCACTTCAACTGCGAGACGTACACTGCATCCCTTTTGGAATGAGAGCTTTGAGTTTAACTGTACACAGAACTCGATACTTGCTATTCAGATTTTTGACCAGAAAAAGTTCAAGAAGAAGGATCAGGGGTTTTTGGGTGTTATCAACCTGCGAATCGGAGATGTCATCGATTTAGAGAATGATATCAGTCAGTCAGAGACCCTCACAAGGCCCCTCAAAAAATCAAACGATAACTTAATAGTAAGCGGAGAGGTATTTATTACTCTCTCTCATAAAGGTAGAGGAAGGCAAGGTGGAGCCTCTGCAACTCTGCCGCCTTCAAATGCACCTTCTGCAGACTTATCAACTCCCAGACCAGCTCCCAATGATGCCGGTTCCAGCACTTCAGGGCCTGTTCCTGGTTCCAACAGACAGTATTCTTCCTTTGAAGACCAATACGGAAGGTTACCCCCTGGCTGGGAACGCAGGACTGATAACTTTGGAAGAACGTACTACGTGGACCACAACAGTAGAACTACGACCTGGACGAGACCCGCTTTGGATCAGTCCGAAGCAGATAGGACCAACCAAAGAGTCACTGCTACTGAAGCAGAACGAAGGCAACATATGGATCGATCACTTCCAGGCGAATCCAATTCAAGCTCAACTACTGTCGGCAATTTCAACAACAGTACAGTAAACGCTTCAAACAACCAAACAGCCTTATCCATGGCATCA
Source organism: Komagataella populi (assembly GCA_023212995.1). Taxonomy (NCBI): domain Eukaryota; kingdom Fungi; phylum Ascomycota; class Pichiomycetes; order Pichiales; family Pichiaceae; genus Komagataella; species Komagataella populi. The sequence goes on along the minus strand of JAKWAY010000002.1, from coordinate 445,157 downwards.
AATGGGTACACTACTTTCGGCTTAGGAGAGCTTCCACCAGGTTGGGAACAGCGGTTGACAGCTGAAGGAAGACCATATTTTGTCGACCATAATACACGTACTACCACATGGGTTGACCCTAGAAGGCAACAGTACATCCGAAGTGTTGGGCCTAATACTACTGTGCAACAGCAACCTGTATCACAATTGGGACCATTGCCTAGTGGATGGGAGATGAGACTGACGAATACTGCAAGAGTCTACTTTGTAGACCACAACACCAAGACCACTACTTGGGATGATCCAAGGTTGCCTTCATCACTTGACCAGAACGTTCCACAGTACAAGCGTGACTTTAGAAGGAAAGTGATCTACTTCAGATCTCAACCAGCGCTTAGAATCTTGCCTGGACAATGCCATATCAAGGTGAGACGTTCTCACATTTTTGAGGATTCATACCAGGAAATCATGAGACAATCACCGGAAGATTTGAAGAAGCGTCTTATGATCAAGTTTGACGGAGAAGAAGGTCTCGACTACGGAGGAGTTTCCCGAGAGTTCTTCTTCTTACTTTCACACGACATGTTCAACCCATTCTACTGTTTGTTTGAATATTCTACTCACGATAATTATACCCTACAAATAAACCCTAACTCTGGAATCAATCCAGAGCATCTTAATTACTTCAAGTTCATTGGAAGAGTAGTTGGACTAGGAATTTTCCACAGGAGATTCTTGGATGCATTTTTTGTTGGTGCTCTATACAAGATGATTTTGCACAAGAAGGTGATTTTGCAAGATATGGAGGGAGTTGATGCTGAGTTCTACAGATCACTGAAATGGATATTGGAGAATGACATCACTGATGTGCTCGACTTGACATTTAGTGCAGAGGATGAAAGATTTGGAGAAATCGTCACTGTAGACTTGAAGGAAGGTGGTAGAGACATCGAGGTTACTGAGGAGAACAAGATGGAGTACGTCGAGTTGATAACCGAGTGGAAGATCCACAGAAGAGTTGATCAACAATTCAAAGCATTCATGGACGGATTTAACGAGTTGATTCCCCAAGAGTTGATAAATGTATTTGACGAAAGAGAATTAGAGTTGTTGATTGGTGGTATTGCAGATGTTGACGTGGAAGACTGGAAAAAACATACCGATTATAGAGGATATCAAGAAAGTGATGAGGTTATTCAATGGTTTTGGAAATGTGTCACTGAATGGGACAAGGAACAAAAAGCCCGTTTGTTACAATTTACCACAGGTACATCCCGTATTCCCGTTAATGGTTTTAAAGATCTCCAGGGATCCGATGGTCCTCGTAGGTTTACTATTGAAAAAGCTGGAGAGTCGAATCAATTACCCAAATCTCATACATGTTTCAACAGAGTGGATCTACCGCCCTACAAGGATTATGGAAGCTTGAAACAGAAGTTGACATTAGCTGTAGAGGAGACTGTTGGATTTGGACAAGAGTAATATTTTTAGAGTATAATAATTAGCTGAATCCGTATGCAATGTTTCTTTTATTCGTAAACTATTTAAGTATATATATTATCCTATCATAAAACCACTTTTTTTCTTTTCTTTCTGTCCCATCAGACAGAGATATGAGGGTATCGATCGACCCGCATCTATGCAAACATTTTATCTTCATAGCAGATGACTTTTTGTACTTGTCCAGAAGTCCTGTGGCATCTATCTGTCATTTTTATTGTGTTTAAGTATCAATCAATGATTGATGACATTGGTATTGTTGAGCCACTTCTTGTAGTTAACAGATGCTGAGCTTGACAGGTACTGTGATATCAAGTTCACATGCCTAGAGGAGGGTGTCGATATGTTGATGGTCCTTTGATTGGACTTGTAGTTAATGTCATTTAGGTCAAGGTGGTTGATGTCATTAGCCACTACTGCGCCAGACAGCAAGGGCGACAAATAGTTGAAGTTTTTCTTTTGTTCCAACTTTGTGTTGTTGTGGTCTTCTGGGATATCATCTTTGCCTTGAAGAGTGATAGGTGTAGAGTCTAGTTCCTGACATTCGGCACTACAATAGATTTCGTTGTGGACGCATAGTCTGTCACACACTATACAATAGTCCGGGAATGCTGACATATTAAACGATTGAAAAGATTAAAGATTGAAATGCAAACAGAGAAACAAGTTGGAAAAACTTTTCAGAAAAAAATCTTGAAAACTTGCAAAGTGGGCTAACCGGAGTTATTTGTACTTTTCCAAATTCGTTTGTATGACTAAGAATAGAGAAAAAGATTCAGGTTATATAGTTGCTTATTGTTTCCGACACGTGCGGAGAAAATTCTAGAGATATGTCACGTGTTCGCACTATATTTTTTTTTTTTTCAGGGATAATTTTAGGACAGGTACAAGCAGTAGCAAGGTAGGGACGCGATGTAGGAAAGCCGAAAAGGCCCATGCGAGAAGGTCTATCCGAGGAGTCCGGAGCAGGTCAAAGGAGCGGGATGCGACCAATTGGGCCAGAGGGAGAAGAGATTCTGGCCTGGTGTATTTGTGGCATCGATGGGGCCACATTTCCCCAACTGTTGGAGAGAGTCATCATGTCAAATTTTTAGCTTTGGTGGAAGAAAGGCGTGATCACCTTGCGTATAAGGGGGGAGGAGGAGGGGGATGGGCGGGCTAGCGACGCGCGCACGAAGTTTGCTGGTGCTGCGGAGAGGTACTTGGTGGGAGCCCGAACTGGGCTCGCGTAGCATCGTTTTCCTGAAAGCGATAGATGCGGAGAAATGTCTGAGAACGCTTGCTAGTGCAGTTGGAACAAGGACCATTTTCGCGAATATATATGTACCGGAGATTAGGTAATGTTTTTATTTTCATTTTTTATTTTTTTTTCACGTTTTCACCTGGTGACGACACGATGACCTAATTCCAGCGCGTCAGGATCGGAGTCTCCGGTGATGGATGTCGGATGGTACTGATGTCCATTAGTCAACCTAGATGTTCAGCCCGCTTTAGCGAATGTGGTGTTCCACTCTTCTCATGGTTAAGCCGCAAAAATGCCATATGGTCAAATGTCTTGGTGCTACGCCACATGAGCAAAGTAAATTGATTCTGACCCAATTGAAATTGTTCGAAATGTGGTGGACCCTGCGATTGTGTCAAATTTGAACTTGCACCGAGATTACGTATCTCTGTTGTGTGCCACTATCTTTACACAGTGATATACCCCTATTGGGCAATACATGGCATTTCCCTTAAATGCTGCCATGCAAAAAAAAAAACTTTTTCTTTTCTCTGGAAAAAGAAACGAGACAATTCACTTCCATCGCCAACTTAAAAACTTTAAATCACCTGACATCGTATACATTTATCAGATATCTGCTATCCGACCGTATATCTAGCTGATAACAGATACAGCTCTTCTCAATACAACACCCTCTTGAAGCCCTCCAGCACCTTACGTCAAATCTCTTTCTCTTGCCAACTTCCAGCTCAGTTTGCCTCTTCTTGCGTCAACACCTTTTGCCTTCATGAGCCGAGGAAATGCCGCCTTACATATTTTTTTCTTTCGAAAGCCACAGTTTTCGACTTTTAGAGATGCCCTTAGCTAGAAATTTTTTTCTTCCCACAACCACAGCTGCACCGGTACTGTTATATAAAAGAACCCCGTTGTCCTTAGTGTCCCCAAGATAAGCAAATGGTTCTCGGAAAATTCAGTTTAAAGTCTTCTTCGAACGAGTCAAGAGGAGACTTTCTCGACAATAAAGACTCAAAATCTTGGGAGACCAGAATTGCTCCTACAGATTCCATAGAAAGTGAAAGTGTCAATGATGGTGAGTTTGTCGTCTTGGACACTGGTGACAGAAGAATAGGACTTATCAGTGCCGCCTTCTTGATCACCAACAGAATTTTGGGTACAGGTATTTTCTCTGTCACCAGTACCATTTTAAACCTGAGTGGTTCGGTCGGAGTTTCTCTGATCTTATGGGTTGGTGGTATGATTATCGCACTTGCTGGTCTGTATGTTTACGCCGAGTTTGGTTCTTACCCTTCCAGACTCTTGCAGAGAAATGGTGGTGAGAAGAATTATTTGGAATATGTCTACAAGCACCCAAAATTTCTTGTCACCTGTATGTATGCCATGTACGTCCTCCTCCTGGGATGGGCCTCTGGTAACTCTGTGGTGTTTGGTGAGTACATCCTTAATGCTGCCAATGTGGAGCCAACCGAATGGGCCTCTAGAGGTATTGGTATTGGATGTGTTACATTTGCCTTTCTGATCAACACTATCAACGTTAAAGCTGGTTTAGCTGTGATGAACATTTTGGGTTTCTTCAAAGTGGCCATTGTGCTTCTTATTTCCGTTACTGGATGGGTTGCCCTGGGCGGAGGTATTAAGAATTCTGAATTTGAGCCCACAGGTGCATTCAGAAACGCCTTTGACGGTGAGTCTCCTTCTGGTTATGGTATCGTCATGTCACTGTATAACGTTATTTGGGCCTTTGTTGGTTACAGTAATGTCAATTACTCCCTTTCAGAAGTCAAGAACCCAGTGAAGGCTTTGAAGTACTCTGCTCCTATTGCCGTCGTCTCTTTGGGTATTATCTACATGTTTGTCAACATCGCTTATTTCGCAGTTGTGCCCGCAGAGACCATCAGAGGGTCAGGTAGAATTATTGCTGCCCACTTTTTCAGAATAGCCTTTGGAGAGACTGCCGAAAGAGCTTGTTCAGTATTTGTGGCTCTGAGTGCTCTGGGAAATGTTATATCCGTTATTTTCTCTCAAGGTCGTATCGTGCAACAGCTTGGAAGAGAAGGTCTCTTGCCCTTTTCTTCGTTCTTTGCATCCCAAAAACCTTTCAATTCTCCATTTACTGGTTTGTTTGAACATTGGGTGATCTGTGTGATCACAATCGTTGCCCCACCAGCAGGTGATGCTTACAATTTTGTTATGAACTTGATTTCATACCCTCTGAACATTATCAACGTTTTCGTTGCCGTTGGTCTACTTTGGTTACACTATGAGGCATACAAGGGAAAGAGAGAATGGACCCCTGTGATCAAGTCGCCAATTGTGGTTACTTCTTTCTTTGCACTTGCCTCTCTTTACTTAGTGGTTGCCCCATACATTCCACCCAAGGGTGTCGAGAGTGTCTACAATGATATGCCTTATTGGATTCATTGTGTTGCCGCTTGGGGTGTTTTCTTCCTTGGTGGTGTTTACTGGGTTATCTGGTCCAAGATTCTACCAAAATATGGTAAGTACAAGTTGGTCACCCGTGACATCCTGGAGGAGGACGGTTTCTGGAGAAATAAGTTCTTCAAGATTCCGTACGGTTCAGAACTTTCTGAAGAAGAATTCATAGAAGAACACCAAAAGCATTTGTAATCCACTGTTGTGGTTACGAGTGCTGAATACACATTAATTCAATTCTATACGGTGTATATTAGTAGCATAGACAGTGAACACAGTTTTTTCCGAATCGAGTATAAACTTGTCTTTCTCGTTTTCCAGTACATCTCCATATTCCTCCTCTCACCAGTAACTTTTCATCCGCTAAGAGATGTCCACTAATAAAGGTGTAAGGGAGAGAGCGTGCATGCTCTGTGGTATTGTGTTGCCTGGTAGAGTATTCATGCAGAACGGTTGTCCTAATTGTGATTCCGTTTTGAACTTAAGAGACAGTGATCAAGCCACTGTCAACGAGTGTACATCGTCATCTTTCGAAGGTTTGGTCGCTGTTGGGGATAACGAGAACTCCTGGGTTGCTAAATGGCTTAGAGTGGACCGATTCCAGCCTGGTTTGTATGCTGTTAGAGTAGACGGGAGGCTACCCAGTGACATTGTAGCAGCGTTAGAACAGTATGGTGTCTATTACAGACCACGAGATGGTTCCGTAATTGACTAATCATTGGATAGAAAGGTTTCAATAGGATATTGTATTATTAAATGGAATGAGCATATTTGTAATAGATGATACGTGTGAAGTTCTTGCTGAGATGGGCCCAGGTGGGTTCTAATAGTGTAGTGGTCGTAGTATACCCCTCTATGACGTGGTAACAAGTTCTAAAAGTCTATGTACGAAGCTGGAAGCCGCAAAACTTTCAGCAAACTTCTGGGCAGTCTGGGTCTCCTCTAGATTTTGTCAAAGACATCTCTGCACTCTTTATAGAGCTGAATTTCTGAAATTAATTTCCTTTCGCTCGTACTGAACTCTAGCCTCAATGTTTAGAAGGTCACCACCTAGACTAAGAGCTAGTCTTTCAAGGAGCCTCCCCCTTGCCGGCAGAAGACACTTATCTTTTGATCTAGTTCAGCATACGTTGGATCTTACGACGTCCAACCTCCAGTTAATCCACCAACATTCAGGAATTCCATGGTGGGCCCTGATCCCAATCACCACGTTCACTTTAAGATCTGTATTCACCTTCCCATTAGCAGTCCTACAAAGAAAAAGACTGCAACGACAAAGTGCTCTAAGGCCTTTGGTAACTGCCATGGGACCATTATTAAGGCTCAAGCTCGCCAAACAGGCATCTATCTCACAGAAATTGCGAAGGGAATCCTCTGATTTTATTCCTACAGAGGCTACTAACTTAAACTATGAAAAAATTATGCTTTTAGCAGCAAAGGAATCAAGGAAAAGACAAAAGAAGTTATTCCGTGACCAAGGCGTTCAAATATGGAAGAATGCCATTCTTCCTGTCTTCCAAGTTCCTCTGTGGGTGACGATGAGTTGGACTTTTAGAAACCTAACGGGCTGGCATAGTCTCGACCATGGAAATAAACCCTTAGACAACTCCTTGATCCATGAAGGTTTTTTCTGGGTGCACGATTTGACGCTAGCAGATTCTTATATGATCCTTCCTATTGTTTTAGGATCCCTGGCCTTAATTAACCTGGAATGGAACAACAAAACTTTCCGCATGAGAAGTGCCTCAACTCAGGGAAAGAAAGTATCTTTAAGACCGACAATGATGGATGCAATAATGAACCTGTCGAGGTTTAGTATTGCCTTCCTGATGGTGATCTCTACGCAGGCCCCTGCTGGACTATCATTGTACTGGATCAGTTCCAATCTGTACTCACTGGGACAAAACATGCTTTTGGATAAATACTTGCCTATCAGTTACATGCCAAATCAAAGAAGTTCTCAGGGCATATCCTACAATAAGCAGAGCCTGATCAGCGACAGTTGAAGAGTGATATTAAATACTTGTACATATATTTGTCATTTCCTCTTCTTTTTTGCGCTTGCAGAGCCCTCAACTGACCTTTTCAAGTTTGAGGAGTCTGCTTCAGTTTTGCCGTTCATAAACAGAGTCCATGTAAACTTCTCAATAACGGACAAGTCATGAATACCAGTTTCTTCCCCTATAGCCTCAACTTCTGGTAAGTAGATATCCAGATACTCCTTTAGAGTGTATTTGATTTTAGTGTCACTGAAATACATGAAAGACTCGTCAGAAAAGAATGGAACTACTTTCTTATTATCAATTTGAGGGAATAACGATAGTATCAAGGTCGCAGTGGCTGGCCCTATACCTTTTAAGTTGCAAAACTCCTTCAGCGATTTCTTAACTGAGGGCAAGAACTCTTCTTTTCCTTTGATGTAGGCAATATAAATATCAAATCCCCTCCCTGTGACTTCTTTTATCAAATCTTCGTCATTGGAGGCTACCAGTTTACGAAGAGTAGGACGAAACTTACCTTTCTCTAGTTTCCATTCCACCAACTTGATCAACTCTTCTTTGGATAGAAAAAGATGATTTTCCTCCTGGTATCTGCGGTTCAAGATATTGGAGATGTCTTTTTGCTTCCAATTATCTAATGCTAACAGTTTTGAATTCTTTTTTTTCTGGCTCTTGGCCTCTAAAGCCCTAGGATATTCTTCCTCATTGGTGGTGAGTATATAGTCTTTTGTTAGAGATGGCATATCAAAAAGGCTGTAAGTTGGATGAGAATACAGGTTCAATGTGACTCTTGGATTACTCGAGTCGTATAATGTTGGAGAATAGCCATCAAACAGCCCAATTGTTAGGGTACCTGTCACTCTCTGGTCTTTTACCTAGTGGTGCCTCGAATACTTTAGGGAAATATCTCGATCAAACTCGTCTTGGAGTCCCAGTAAAAAACACAATGAGTGTAGAAATCGTCAATAAAGCCCAAGAGATTCTCAACAATATACCTCTGACTGTGATATCGCAAGGGGCAGAAGCCATAATATTTGAAACTCAAACACATCCGTTCCTGCCAACCTCAAATCAACCACCAAATACAAAATTTATCATAAAATATAGACCCAGAAAACCATACCGTCACCCGACGCTTGACCTCCAAATAACTAACTCTAGAACTCAAAGTGAAGCTAGACTACTTAATAAACTATATCAGTTCGGGATTAAAGCTCCAAAACTCATAGCGGTAGATGGTCCCAACGGTGTCATATGGATGGAATCAGTTGGAGGATTTCTTTCAAATGGAGAGACAAGTTCTCTGAAAAATATGCTATGGCTCAAAGAAAAGACACAAGAAGAACGGATTGACCAAGAAAATGGGTCAAATATAGCACTAGACAAGGAAGTCGAAGACATTATGCTCAAAGTGGGCACTGCTGTAGCTGAATTGCATCTTGCAAACATAGTACACGGTGATCTAACCTCATCCAACATTATCTTGGACCAATGCAATGATAAATGGGAACCAATGCTTATAGATTTTGGTCTAAGCTCATATTCTTTGCTGGCAGAAGACGAGGCAGTTGATTTGTATGTTCTTGAGAGAGCACTAATCAGTACTCATCCCATTTACTCCAAGTCATACAATGAATGGTTACTCCAAGGCTACGAAAAGACTTTCAAGGAAGCAAAGGCTTTAAAGAAGTTTACAGAAATTGCTAGAAGGCTGCAAGATGTCCGTTTAAGAGGACGTAAACGTAGTATGCTGGGTTGATTGTTAGAAATGTTCTTAGAAGTATAGTTTGATTAGCACCTTCACAAAGCGAGTATTCTGTTCTTAATATGTATGGATATCTCTTCATTATAATCTATCAATTTCCTTTATCTATTTTACTTGCTTGCCACCATATAAAGCCCTCCACTCATCGATTTTCTTCTCATCAATTCTCTTGAACAGATACTGAGCCTTATTAATACAATGGCCAGGTTTGATGAAAAGGTCAAGCTCATCTGGGATACGCAAGCTTGACGTGTTCAAGATTTGATTGATCTGAGTGGTGGTCTCAGGCATGTAGGGGAAAATAATACTACCAACCAAGTAGATCAAGTTTAATCCGATTGCAATCACAGCATCCGATTTGGCAGGCTTATCGTTGTACAAGGAGTTGTCCAATTTGTTGTCTTGCAAGAATTGGTTACCTCTGGCGGATAGTTGCATGGCGACTTCAAGACCCTTCCTCAAATGAACACCTTCCAACTCAATCAAGTACTGTTTCAAAATTGCGTTAACATCTGTTACTAATGCATCGTAATTCTCACAGTTGAAGACGTCATATTGAGGAACAACACCATTATACTTTGCATTGACAAATTTTATCAATCTGTTCACAAAGTTTCCCAAGTTGGCTAACAGCTCATTGTTGTTCTTAGAAACAAATTCCGCCCACGAAAATTGGGAATCAGAGCTCTCTGGTCTAATACTGGCAAGATAATATCTCCATACAGAAGGAGGGATACCTGAATCTTGGGCGTTGTTACCAAACACTCCAATGCCTCTAGACTTTGAGAATTTTCCACCCTCGTACTGTAAGTACTCAGTGGTACTCAGATGATGTAACATTGTCCATTTGTCTCCAGTACCAATCTCAGAAGCTGGGAAGACAACTGTATGGAAAGGAACATTGTCCTTACCCATAAACTGGTAAAGATCAACATGGTCGGGATTTTTCCACCATTCTTTCCACTGATCAGTGTAGTTAGCAGTGATGGAAATATAACCAATTGTAGCGTCAAACCAAACGTACAAAACCTTCTTCTCAAATCCCTTCAGAGGAACTGGAGTACCCCAAACCAGATCTCTGGTAATGCAACGCGGTAATAAACCTTCTTTGATCCACGAATCAGTGATAGTTCTGGAGTTCTTAGACCATTTACCTTCCTCACTAGCTTTAGCAACCCATTCACGAAGAGGAGGTTCTAGCTTATCCAAAGATAAAAATATATGGTTAGAGTTTTTAGGTTCAGGAGAGGCATTGTCCAATTTACAACGAGGGTTGATCAATTCGAAAGGATCTAGAAGAGCACCACATTTATCACACTGGTCGCCTCTGGCATCCTCATATTGACATTTGGGACATTCACCTTCGACATATCGGTCGGCCAGGAATCCATTATGTACCGGACAATACAACTGTCTCATCGATTGTTCTTCCAGATAGCCATTATTATAAAGCTTCATGAAAATATCCTGAGCAATCTCAGTCTGCAATTCTGTTGTGGTTCTACCAAAATAGTCGAAACCAATTTGGAACCATTTGTAAACGTCAGCGTGAATCTTGTGGTACTTCGTACACAGTTCTCTTGGAGTAATCTTTTCTTCCAGCGCCTTTGTCTCCGTGGCAGTACCATATTCGTCTGTTCCACAAATAAACAATGTGTTGTAGTTTCTGGCTTTACAGAAACGGGCATAGATATCGGCACTTAGAACAGATCCTACAATATTTCCCAAGTGAGGAACGTTGTTAACATAGGGCAATGCAGATGTGATCAAAATATTCCTTTCATCAGGCTTTGGTTTGATACTAGCGTCTTGTGGTTTCACAAATACAGCCTCAACATGAGAAGCTCCCGTATTTTCCTCCTTTGCACGTTCCAGCTTAGTTATAGAGGTAGCGTGGGCAACAGCTTTTTCAACCCTTGAGGCAAATTCAGAAATCCATGTATTAGCAGATTCTGGTAATGCCTCTTTGATTGGGTAAAGAGAGGAAAATAGAATGATTTGTTCTGGGGATGAGGTATCAATTGAAGGCAACTCTAAAAGTGGTTCCGACAAAGCTTTACCAGATTTCAAAGCGTCATAAAGTATGACTTCTTCAAACTGGGACAGTTTAGTACGCTTAAATGCACCCAATCCAATTTTAGATGAGGCAAGAAACCGAACAATTGCATTTGGTTCAAACAATTCGAAACCAGTTTTGGTCTTGAGTAGAACTGATTTAGTTACATCTGCATCCTGCAAAACAGTACATTTTGAAAAAAGGCTAGTCGCAATCGATAACTTCAGGTTATCAGAGAGGTCTATCAATCCAGATCCAAGTGATCCATAAACTTGCTCTGTCATTTCGTTCGTAGAGTAACAGGAGGCTATTTTTTCTCTAATGTGAATGATGACTGATAGAGGTTGAGGTTGAAGTAATTGAGTGGCACACGAAACTATAAGTGGAATATTATCACGAGTCAAGCCAAAGAACTTCAGCTTTAGCTCCAGCGGTGAACGATACCAATGGATCACCAGTCAATAAGATATTCCTTTTCTCTTCATCACAATCGCAATATCAGAATCTTTTTTCAGGTCCTTCATTTGGACTTAGTGTAGTACCAGCAAGATGATGGTTCAAATCGTCAATTGAAGTTGGGGTATCAATGGGTTGTTTCAGTTTTTTGGGTTGCAACAGATGAGCTTGATCACCAAAATATCCTGGAGCCAGACTGTTGGTCTCTTTGACCCACTGGTCATAAGCTAACGGATTGTACCCTTTATAATCTTTGGAGATATCATCGTTGAACGACTTTGTAAGACACTTTAGTTTGTCTTCTAAATCATGGCAGTCAGAAACCAAGCTTTTAATCCTGTCTTCTTTGGAATTGAACATGGATTTGTTCAATTTATCTGGTAATTTGATGAACTCATAGGGCAGAGTGATGGGTTTTGGTTGGGTATACTTCCCTGGGATTGCTACCAGCGGCAGACGGGAGAGGATTGGATCAGCTGAACCCAGTTAGAAATAGTCATTGAAAAGAAATGCGACAACGAACTTACGTTTTTGTGACATTGCCTGAGTAATAGGCAAGGTTGGTTATTATGATAACGATCTTTTTAATGCTAAACTATTTGAGAGTTGGATAAGCATGAAACGCGATAGTTCAAGTACAGCCTACATCCGACATCCTATACCATCTTCTAAAATCCAAAGTTGAAAGAACTCATGTCAGGCTCCTGGAATTCAGTAGGAGGAGGTTGTAATTTCTTAGAGAACCCGACAGATTTGCGTCTCGTTTGTTCCGTGGAGGCTGGATTAGTAGTAGGGGCGTCATCTTCTGTTTTTGAAGAAACTTTTCCATTTTTAGTCTCTATTTCAGAATCCAATTTGGAAACTCCATTCTCACCATCAAGTGTTATGTTTTTCTGCTTGGTAACTCTTTGATCACTCTCAATGATGTGAGTTATGATTTCTGTCCTTTTCATGAAGTTGAAGTTCTTAACTATGTACAACGATATCAAATCACACCCCATACGCTCGTAAATGGCAACAACCCGTAAAATGAATTCAAACTCCAATTTAGGATTGATATTGCTTAACCCTTTGAAATAATCAATGTGTTTTTTCCGAAGTCCATCGTAAACAACCATCATGACAGGATCGTCCATAACCCTTTCAATAATTGTGTCCTTGATAACAGGTCGCCGTTGATTTTTTGTGATTTCACTCAAGATTTGATCATCGTCTATCAATTCATCGCAGTTTTTGATCAGAGCTTGAATAGATCTGTTTCGGTCTGAAAGTTTCCAGAATACCCAACTTGCAGTCCACCTGTCTCCTTTGACAGCACTGTCAACTAAAATGTTATTGGTTAATAATTCCTTCAGTACCGGGCCATGGTCATCAGCTTCATAAACTCGGGCAACTGCTATGGCCAGAGAAATGTCTTCCAGTTTCTTGACAATTACATTCACACAATCCTTCAAAGAGTCTCCTAACAAGAAAAATATAGCTGCGTCAAGATAGCGATGTTTACTCATTAAAACAAATGCGTTTTTCAATGCAGCTGACTTCCACCTTTGCTCTTTAAAATTTTGCGACAAAAACTTGAGCATCTTACTCTGTTCTGAATGGCCAATGCTATTCTTCCACAGTCCAATAAGAATCTGCTTTTTTCTCAAGGCTAGATAGAATATCGAACAACTTGAGGGATCCCTTTTACCGTCATTGTCGATGCTATATTGCAGGAATTCATTTCTGGCAATGCTCTCAAATAACTCTTGCAGTTTGGAATTTGGAATCCAGTACGCAAGTTTAAACCTTTTCGCAACCTTCCAGGTCAATTTATTCTTGCTACTTGTTTGTTGATCCAGAATCATGTTAAGCAAGATGTCTTTGCTATCACTATGCAGAGCAAAGTTGACATCTCTCATAGTAATGCTATCATAAACTTGACTAGCTTTGGTGCTATTAAGCAAGAACAATTTGTATCCCAGAAAAAACCTTAGGCCGTTTGAATCCAACACATCGTGATACTTTTCAACAATATCGGTAAGAATCTCGATTGTGCTGGCTAAAGTGATTTGCTGATGTCCAGTCAGAAATGGTAGTCTATATTTCACCAGTTTGCTGAGTAAAACCTTACTAACTTCAGGCTTTAGTCTACTAGCTTCTCCCAAGTCAGCTTTGTCAAAGACAGCACTTGAGGCTCTGGAAATTTGAGGCGTGTTATCTGTGGAAAAATTCTCCTGGTCTCTAGTATAATCATTGATTTTTTCGGATCCAAAGTTTCTGCTCAACTCAATTGAAGCATCTAAGTTCGGGTTTAGGTCAAGTTCTCTTAGTTTGTTGTACAACTGTACGAACAGCATTTCAATGAAGATATACTTTCCCCAAAACAAGCTTTGAATAACGAATTGTGGGTGATACAAAGGTAATGGCCCGTTGACAAATGCACAAAGCTCAAATATATCTTCCACACGTGCATCATTGTAGGATCCGATGATATCTTGAGTGACAACATCATCCAAATCCAGGCTTTTATCACAAATATAGAATTGATTGCTGCATCCAATTGCTATTGTTCCATCTTTCAGCCAGACCGAGTCTCCAATGTCGTGCGTTGTCATAGCTGATAGATCTATGTTCTTTATAGGTTTATAAGAAGGAGTCGTATTTGTGTAATCGTATCGTAGTTGTGTGAACAAAAGAACGTGCCTATTGAAGCTAATTGCCAGAATACTTTGATTGTAGTATGTGCACGTCCAATCAATATCCTTGATCTCAAGATTCTCACTGAACGTTTCTTGATATTCCAAAAATTTTCGTTTGCAATCCCAGATGGAGAGAACATTTTTTGAGGAGTTCACAATAGCAATTTTATGTAAAGATGAGCCTTTAATGTAAACCATATTTGGCGTATTAGTATGAAAGAAAAACTTTCGAATCCAATGATATTGCCCTCCTTCAAATTTGAGTCCAAAAATGTTGACATATCCTTCTTTATCTACAATTGACAGAATGTCTTTGGGAGTTCGGGAAAAGCGATTGCTGTGACCCACTGGGTCAATTTGTTGAATCATATGTATTTCAGCATTCTTTGGGCTGCTGAATGGAATATTCGCAATGGTAATCTTAGATAATTCCTTTGAAGAAAGATCGAATTTCCAACATCTAACATTATTCACATCGTAAATTGCAATAAAATGAAATAGGTTCTTGTTATCCTTATTAAATTCCGGTAATAGGAAAAAGCTGACTGGAGTTGATTCCTCATCAATAGGGAGACTAGTGATCTTGGTAGCAGTCTTAGTTGGTACAATAGCAGTACTCCAAACAGAGACTTCCCCGTCACTTATTCCAATAACAATGTCTGACTTAGCTAGGATCACTGCTACAACGATATTAGCACGAATTGTGCATTTTTTACTAAGTGTAACCCCTTTGGAGAGGCGAATGGGACACCAAAGATAACTCTCATTAAACCTTGTGATAGAAAGCACCGATGAGCCGTCAATTGACCTTATCAAGCGCCTAATCGATTTCATATGACCTGTGAATTTATGATCCAGTTTTCCAACTGGAATTACACTTAGTTTTTGACCATTTGATATCGGTTGAGTTGCAGGCTTGGCAACATTTAAAAGAAAGTCATCGCCAAATGAGACATCTCTTATGGTAGATTTGTTCAAGTCATGAAGTACTAGTTTCAAATTGTTATCCGAAGAAATGAAAAAATCTTGAAAATAAACGAGTTGAAATGGATTGGGCAAACAATTTTCCCCAAATTTTAGTATGCCTCCGTTTATAATAGGCAGCTTTTCAATCACCAAAGGACGGGTAGGTAAAGAGTTCAAGTTTTTCAACGAGTAGAGGTCGGCTCTCCCACTACTATAAATAACCATGCATAGTTCTAAATCCTCTTCCAGGAGCAATTCACTAACCTGCTTCCTTCTCTGCTTGAGATGAGCAATCATCTGTTTAGTAATAGGACCATCAATGTTTAAAATAAAACTAGACTCATTTTCGGCCTTGAAATCTACCAATCCTGAATAATAAAAGCTGTGAATGCCATCAATTTCAAAAATGGACCAGACTCTCATTTTCGAGTCCACTCCGATGGAGTACAATGTATGCATATGATCATGACTGCTTGATGTCTCAGCGTCTTCATGCTTCCAGCGCAATTGACTTACATTAACTTGGTTGTTTAAATATGTCAAATCAAATTCAGACCTTACAATGCCGTAGGAAACTCGGAACCAGATTTTGATCAAGCTATCATAAACACCACAACTGACAATTAAATCAGAACTTGGAGATACCTTGCAAATGTAGATAGGTGATGGCTGAGGTTTGAACCATAGCTTTCTGGCGGTGATCGACATGTGGGCGGGGTCCCGTTTATTTTTATAGTACAATCTCCAAAGAGTAAGGCTCTCCATTGATCCAACAACAATCTCGCAACTTGTTTCTGTATTTAGATTATCTGGCAAGTCAAGGAATCGATTCGAGCCATCTTCTTCATTTGTAGGGTCAATGTGGTCACTCCAACAAATGCTATTGATTCTGGATGAGTCTTCGTCGTTGACTATTGTTAGTTCATGTTCATACTCAATTCGAAGATCTCCCAAATTCTTTGACCTTTTATACTGAAAGTAATTGCTTATCACCGGTTTGTATACGTGTAGCTCATTACCCAGGGTGATAGCAATCTTTCCATTTAGCCTGTTAATATCGACACTGTACGGGTCACTGTCTAAGTAGATGGTTTGAACTCGTGCGCAGTTGTTGGTGAGAATGATTAGATTGTTCCCTGAACAGTAGCTGATAATGGGCACATCATTCCAATTGCAACTCCTCACGGCCTCTGGTGACCTATTGGGCTCTCCTGGTAGGAAATTCATGGCAATATGTGAGAAATGATAGATCTCTTTGGTGGAGCGATGTGCAATTCAATGCAAACCGTCTAATTAGCACAGCTCGCGAAGGGAATTGTCTCAAGTATTGGTAGGTAGATGATATATGTGACAAGACGACGTATTGGAGAAGAGTGCAAGGCGTAAAGAGTTGAGATAGTTTGCGATAATCATTGCTTTGAATTCTATGGCCAAATCTGACCTGTAAAAGAATGCTTGGACAGTGGTCAGGCTCCCCTGCCAACACTCTGTTGATTCATCTTACCTCAGCATCTCTGGAGGAGTTTCGCTACATCACCAGCCAAAAACCATATACCTCCAACTAGCTTAATATAACACATCATGGTAGCAAGGTAAGACAATATTCCAGAGTATTTTCGAAACTAGCCTAAGTGAAACGTACTAACACGTCCAAAGTTGTAAGGATCAGTTGAAGCAGGTTGCCATATGCCTTCAAAGATCGCCATGTGTGATGATTGAGAGAAACACTCCGAAAGATTGCATTACAGACCCTGTCAAGGCTAAAGATCTACCAGAACTTTGCAAGGCCCAATTATCAACCTTCCTAGAATGCAAGAGAGGTATTGTTGACATGCGTAAACGAATAAGAGGAAATGCTCCGTTGAGTACCGGAAAGTACGATGAGCAGTATGAGAAACTCAGCACTGGTGATTTTGATCCAAGGGAAGAAATGCAAAAGCTGGCCAGTTTGAACAGTCAACAAGAAAAATAGTATTATAATCATGTAAATAAAGCGTAATATGTAAATAAAAATTTTCAAGCAAACTGCTCCCCTGTCTGCTGTATAAGTTCTATCAAGGAGTCTACCGTCTTGTCATCTAGGATTGGAGCGTTGAAGACGACTCTGAAAAACTCTCCATACTTGTTCTCTAAATCATCAGGGTTTGGTGAATAGTCTACCAAAAACTTTCCACGTTTGTGCAATTCCGTGGCAATGTGCCTGGTAATTTTTGTGTTTTCAGTGCCATTGTCAAATTCGTCCTTTGGGTTATAGTAGAAACAAACTTGTAAACATGCAGGCTCAGCACTGCCAACCAGTTTGAAACCTTTACGGTTGACGATCTGTGAAGTGAAGTATCTGGCAATGGAGAAGGCATGATCGATCCGCTCACTGTAACCTTCAGAACCGTAATAAAGCCATGAGAGATAGAACTTTAAGCTATCTGCTCTTCTACCGCAACCCATGGTTCCATCGGCCAAATCGTAATTTTCATCATCGTCGTCATGCTTATTGTGGAATAAATAAGGTGCGTTCAGTGAGTTTGCCTGCTGGAATATTGAAACATCTGGAACGAGAAGGAAAGAACAAGTGCATGGGACACCTAACATCTTATGAGGATTGGCAGTAATCGAATCTGCCAGATGACTTCCCTTCATTTTGTGCTTCTCCTTATCGCTGAAGATAACATTACCACCCCATGAACCATCAATGTGAAACCAACAATTGTATTTTTTTGCAACTGCATGAACTTCTCCGAATGAATCATACGAGCCAAAAACAGTTGTGCCAGCTGTAGCATTGATATACAGCGGAGTGTAACCTTCGACTATGGATTTTTCAATCTTGTCTACCAAATCTTGCACATCCAGGCTACCATTCTTGTCCACTTTACATTTGAACAGATTCTCTGCCCCAATTCCTAGAAGGATACAAGATTTTTCAACACTATAGTGTGAGTGAGAGGACGCAAACACAGCAAAACGGTGATTCCCATTTCCTTTGACTTTTGTATCGGGGTATAAAATGCTTCTGGCCATCTGAAGTGAAGTAACATTTGACCAAGATCCGCCCGGGAAGGTCAAACCTCCAGCTCTGGACTCTAGAAGCCCAAACATTCTAGCGTACTGTCTAGCGGTATACTTTTCTATTATAGTGAGAGCAGGAGATACTGTGAAGACATGAGAGTTGGTGTTCAACGCACTCAACAGGAGATCACTGACTAATCCCATGACATTAGTGGAAGAATAAAGTTTATCCATGAATCCCACATTCCATGTATTCACGGAAGAGTCCAAGATCTGCTTGACAGTGCGAATCACCAACTCGTTGTCCTTTTTGCCTCCCTTGAAATCTCCTTCAAGTCCCAATGACTGATAAAGATCTCCTGGTTTCGCATAGTAAGGGCCGATTGATTTTTCGTTTTCATCGGTATCTTTGATATGCTGTGCTATCAAATCAACAGCCGGTCTAAGGAGGGTTTCTAATTCAGCAACTCTATCAGCTTCTATGTCAGTTTTTATGGGTGTCATTGCTGATAGACTTTCTCGGCTGGATATTTTTCAGGCATGGGAATATTCGATATTTACAGGCAAACTCCGACTGGGGCAGAGATGGGCAGAGATCGCGAGATGAACATAGATGTTCGTAGTAGCTGTACGGTAAATTAAGCCACAGCGGGGGACGTGACATATTCATCTGCCTGAACAGGCAAGATATGGGCCATACATCGGAGACGCTGTGAGTCGTTGGTTGAGACTTTACCTAAAATGCAGAAAATTAGTTACATCTTAGAGTTCTCTCGCTGAAGAGAACCGGAGAGGATATTCCATACCAAACTGAGTACAGTTGCATTTTGAAACCCCGTTGCCTTCTTCACTCCACCTCCTAGCGGCATCCTTTGCTTTTATCATTCTTTCTGTCTACACAATCTTGAAAGAAGCTAGGTAGCGGTCTGGGAATGGTCCGCATTCCGACCATCATGTAAATTCCATTTCGCGAGGGGTTCCCCAACTTGGTGGAAATCATCTCACCCCTTCTTCTAGGGTTATTGAACTGAACAACCCGTATATTCTAACCAACGTCGTCCAGAATGAGCACCGAGGAAGAAGACATTATTAACAATCTGGAGGAAACGGAACTGGAAGGATTGGTGGAAATTTTCATCCGGATGAATGATGAAGATGATAAAGATTATTGTTTTCAAGTCTCCACTGATTCTACTTTTAAGGATCTACTGAAGATCTTTGACAGCCTTCCATTAACACTGGCTCCTACTTGCTATCAAAACTTGAGACCCATTGGATTCCAGGTATCAACAAGTCCTGGATTTTTGACGGCTACTGGTGGCCTTCTATATGATGATGATGCCACCAACAAAAAGTATCTTGTCAACGTTGCCCTAAGTGACAAAATCGGAGATAAGGTTTGGCCTGGTCAATTGATTGTTCCAAAATGGGAGTTCAATCCAACATTCTTCCTGGTGCTCCAGTCAATTTTCTTTCTTTGGCTGTATACCGATTTGCCGGACTTTATTTCGCCCACTCCAGGAATTAGTTTGACTAACCAAGCTCTTAAAGCTGGTACTTATCTTGCCAGGCTTCTTCATTTTGATCATTTTGCAGACCTATTACAGACTGAGCTTCTTAATGAAGAAAGCAAGTCTACTCAGATACTTTTTTTTGCTTTCCATGTTGTGAAGATAGTATTCCTTGAATTGTTGTTATATTTTGGATTTTACAGACCGTACTCGTTTGATATGCTACATATCTTCACTCCAGCACCAGCCACAATCGACAAAGAAACTCTCAAGAAAATTGGTTGGACTGGAGCACGCAAGATCAGTGTGCAAGACTACAAGTCAAGATACCGTGACCACCAGACCAAAAAAGTAGGCTCTTTGTTGAAAGCAAAAGAACTTGGCCTTTTCGACAAAATTATTCATGGTGGAGTACAATTGAAAGATGGCGAAGGCTGGAATACTCCTCTCCCTACTGAGGATGATAAGGGTGCAAAGTCAAATACGTTGGACAAGCTGTTACGTGGGAATGGCAAATTTGTTCTCAACTATGATTACATTGCTCATATTGGAGAATTTTGGGAGACTAACGAACTAGATGTTCTTTTGGCCAAGAAAGACCAATGTGAGAACGAAGAAGAACTAAGGCAATTAGACACACAACTCAACAAGCTGGCTAGAGATTTCAGATCGTACGGTCCCATGGAATGCAGTGAGAAGGTGAATAAAATCGTCGAAAATAGAATGGCTCTTAAATAGTTCTGTGTATAATCCTATTCCTATTTTTATTTATTTAGTTAGCTTTCTTAGACGACGTGGCAGCAAGTAGCACACCTGGCATGGGTTCGTTACCAATGGAGATCAGCAACTTGACCCCAGCTGCCAATAGAGCTACCAATATAATTCCCGACCAAAGGAAAAGATTGAACTCCACGGAGTAGTCCTTCTTTGCACAGTTGAAGCCAGACCAACTAATGGTAGAACCTTTAGCATCTTTGCTGGGGGTACAGACGCACTTGTAGCAATCACCAACCTTGGAACATATTCCGTGGTTACTACACGTGTTCGTATTTTGTATACAAGCATCCTGAGTTTTGAAACAGGAGAAAGAGTTGAAAGTGTTCTTCACTTCTCTTTTGGTGTTTTCTTTAGCAAAGTCAAAAGGAGGAGTGATCACAACAAGAATCTCTCTGCTGGTGGACCTTAAAACGTTAGAAATGGCCTCCTTGGCAGCTTTGTAAGATTTAGAATCGACCCTAACAGCATTGGACAATGCATCCACTCGAAATACTGCGTTGACATTTGTTGACATAACATGCTTCAATTGTCTGAGTTCATGATTGAGAACACTATCTCTCTTGGTAAGGTCTTGTTTGATCAATCTGGAAACTGTTTCATCAAGTTTATTGGAGACACCGTTGACAAATTGTATAAAAGTGGACACATCACCAGATTCAACCTCAATAGATGGCTGAGAGGGTAAAATGTCTGCGTAGTCATCAACTCCACTGATTATTATCACCAATTCATCATCAACGGGAGTTTTCTGCAATTCAGGCAGCAGAACAGAGTCTGCTTTCAGAACGTAGTCCTCATCAAGGTCAAGGTAATCTGCTAGATTGAGTATAGCATTTTCTGCGGTGACCTTGGTGTTGTGAAGGTCTCCATTGAGTTTGAGGATTGCCGGATTGCTATATCCAAATGCCTGAGTCAATAGCAATGCTCCTACTGCCAGGGAAAACATAGTGGTCTGTAGTGTTAGTTGGATGAATGAGATGGTTGCAAGATATTCCTCGACAGGTCGCGCAACTTCTCGGTGGAGACTTGGAAGGGAGAACCAGGGAACTCTTCTCAAAGCGAGAGCTAGGGGAAGATTCCCACTAGGATAATGGTAACAAACTAATAAAGTATAAGTTTGCCATGTGGCAGGGGAATAATATCCATTCTAATATACAGTAAAAATAAAGATTAACTACGTCGTCTAGATGTCAAAATATTGGACTCCTGTATTCCATCGTCGTCGTCCTTTAAACTAAACTGATCGTTGCTGTAGGCTTTTATCACGGGAAGGATCCGAAATTTATCATCAGACACTGTAAATGCAAGCAACAAATCTCCAGAAATAGGGGCTCTCTCAGTGAGCTTGCCCGTTCCTTGGACATCTGTTTTAAAGTCAAACAAAGACTCTTCACTTACTGGCTTTGGCTGCATTCGGCTTCTTCTTATCCTTTTCCTTTTGGGCTTTTTCAAGTTCTCTTCGGGATCCCTTTATTAATTCTAAATGACCAACACGAGAAGCAACCAATCTTTCTGTTTGGGCTACTAATGAAGCGGAGTGGATTTTGTTCAGTTTTTGTGTTAATTTGATTCCTTTGGTCTGATTACGAGCTTTGATGATTCTTGGAGCTGCTTTTCTTGGGTTCATCTGCTGTTTTGTGACCCTTGCCTTTTTCTTTACAGCTAACTTTTGAGCACCTTGAACCATTACTACAGAAAGAGGAGAGGAATGAGAAGATTAAATTTTTTTAGGTGCCTTTGGTCGCGATGGATGGGTGGATGTTGGGAGGGCCACACTAAAGATAAGATCTAAGATTAGTAAACGGACTCTTCAGATATACAGGAGCAGGATATGGCCATGTCAAGTGTGATTTGGTCAGGATAACGCTTCAATTCCATGTGTTGTATTTTTGTTCAACGAATTTACCTTAGATTCTAATTTTTCACTTCTAGATGATGAGACCACACAGTTTTGCAGTAAGATCTTTCACAATACGTACGTCGAAAGCTGTACCACACAATGAACGAGGACACTAACGCCTACAGACCTTTGGGCAAAGAACAGAAATACGAGATATGAAGATAAGATAAAAGATAAGAAGATGTATGGTCTACCATCCCTTGCTGGCATGTAAAGCAAAACCAACAACCGGGCGTTAAGATGACCAAATGTGATATTAATCTCTCCGAGTACTTGACACTTAAATCCCTAGAGGAACTACTGACAATAGCCCTATTAGAAACAAAGCAACACGGTAATAGTACTGGTTGTCCGCACAAAGAGCTAAAATTTTTTTTCATTTCGTCTTATATAGATCGGGTCGTGTATTTTATCAATTTAAGGCTCACTTAGGGCATCAGCTGAGGCAAGACGTTTTCTTTACTAAACACCCCTTGACGATAATGGCAGTTCGTATCAAAATCAGATTTTCAAATGAATTGCCTGATCTGGAGGTGCCTTCAACTTTTCAAGTCAATCTGAAAGACCTGAGATCCTACGTCAGAAGTCAGTATAGCCAGATAAGCAATAACCGCTTAAAATTTATATATCAAGGAAAAGTGATACTGGCCAACACTGAGTTTGAATCTCTTCCACACACCAATGATGAGATATTTATACATTGTTTGGTAGGTGAAACGCTTACAGCCGAGGAATTGGCCGAGGAAAGTCAATGGGACACCAAACAGCCCGTCAAGAGTACAGAGGAAGCCGCAGTGGGGTTTGACAGGTTGTTATCCCAAGGATTTAGCAGACAAGACATCGATGAGCTAAGAGCCACCTTTCGCAACATGTACGGTAACGGCGAGAACGAGGATTTACGGGAATTGGAGGATAACTGGATAGACAGTACAGTAAATAATGAGTTTGATGAATTCTCCAATGTGTTGAGTAATAGAAACCAGAATACACAGATGCCAAATTCCCCTACTGGAGCAGCCGCCAATGCTAATGACTACGTTCCGGATACTAACCGGGATCTGTTGGTGGGAACACTGTTGGGATGTTTCCTTGGCGTATTTGCATTGTTCTTATTGAGACTCGACCTGGGAGGAATCGTGAATAAGAGGACAAAAACTGCTATCATTGCAGGAGTTTGCATCAACTTTTCATTGGGAATAATCAGAATGTTCTCGTGATCTCCAAGTACTCTCTGCAGGCAGAGAGTCGAACGCATGGTCATCTTTCACCAATGATATACTCCGCGAAGTCGAAACAATGATCGCGGTAGATGTTTCCAATTGCTAGGCATTTGATATCATATCCTTCAATCCACTTTGCCACCCCAATGAATAACGACAAGGAAACTACAGATACAGGACTTAGATATGCTGCTTATGCCAACAGAGTGAGAACAATTTTACTGGCTGCGCATAGATACGTCGCCTATACTTCGGATATTGGAGAGAGTTTTCGCCCTGTTGCGCATCCATACCTGGTAAAGTCTTGTTATGCTATATCATGGTCTTATATCCTTGGAGATGTGGCATACGAGGGATGGAAGGCTAACTTGAAACAGAATGGTCAGTACTCCAGTCAACTGAGGCCGTGGTCGAAGAAATCTGACTACCCCGAGCCAGATCCATTGAGTGCCAAGATGTATACTGAAAAGGCAGACTTTTTAGATTGGAAAGTGTTGATGGTCAAAAGAGGTCTGTTCCAGAGTATAGCTTCTATGGGACTACCTGCTTTCACAATTCACTCCTCCGTGAGATACTCCAGTTACCTGTTCAAGAATTCCAAGAATCACGCTCTGAGGACTTACGGTCCAGTTGGAGTTGGTCTTGCAGTTGTGCCGTTATTACCTTATTTATTCGACGAGCCTGTGGAGCATGCCATTGATTACGCATTTTCAGAGGGAAAGTTGCTGCTAGCATGACACAGAAAGCGGATGAACGTTGGAAATATTAAATGATATTATTATCTGGATCATCATGTCATAAGTTATTATATATACATTCACAATAGATGTGTAACAAGTCGCTTTGTCAGTGCTGTGACAATGTCTAGCAAGTGTACCAGGGTGTAGCCGACTATCAGAACTATGCAAGCCATAATAATATGCAGTACTATTGCCTCGTCCGTGGACATGACCTCAAATGGACACAAGTAGTAGTACATCAAGTAATATTCACGAAGAGCTTTAGAGAATGCCGACTTGGCTGACTTTACTAGAGGGCGGTGGTCCCCTCCTTGGGAATAGCATGTTTCATCTCTTGGGTTAAGGCTGGTCATCATCTGGAGCGATACAACAAAATCGGAAGCAGTGGGCGTAAAGGAAAAAAATGCAAAACCTATCAATAGGCACTGAAGTCAGCGCTAGTATGGCTATCATATCGTGGGGAAAAAAGACCTTTATATCTTATCCCGGTGATCGGTAAATGCATCGCGTGAACCGATTCTGTGACAAAATGATAGCATCTGCACACGCGAACAGACGAATTCTATGGAACAAAAAAAAAAAGTTTCACATATTGTTACCCGTTTTGTGTGTATTAAGGCATAAAAGTCTCTCAATCTCATGCGGAATTAATCAGTGAGCTTATTTTTCCCTCAATGTTGAGCGGATGACTCGGGATTCATAAATAAATTGCTTTCATTCTCCAGACACTTACCACAGAAATTTGATGATCCTGTATTGCTTACGTCATCGATGGAAAAGGGAGCTCCACATTTGAGACACAGTTTGTTCGGATCACCTATTCCTAGGGTATCGTGAGCGGACCTTGAATGCAGTAGATGTAGATGGCCATTGCTACCACCCAAATGTTGCTGGGCGGAAAGAAGGAACTCCTGGACTGTCATTCCGTCCGGCAGATGAAGAGAAGCAGATCCAGAGTTGGATGAGAGGTTGGAGTTGCTTGAAAGCGAGCTTTTGGTGCCATTGGCCAGCGCAACGGCAGCAGCAGCTTCCACATCGACTTGCTCATTGAGAGTTTTAATACGTCCTAGCCCCTTGCAATATCGTTTCTTGTTGCGACATTTCAAACACACCTTGTGGTCCCTTTCCAAGTCCGTCAGCTCGCCGGCGCATCGATTACACAGACCTCGTTTCTCTAGATTTATCCGCCTTTCTTTGTCATTTGAGCGACACCTGCTGCAAACTTTGTAAGCTGGGTTTTCATTTTCGCCCGAACAATGCACACACCTCCCTTCTTCAGCCCTATGCCTTTTTTTGGTTCTTAACGAACCACGACATTTGCCACACAGAACAAACTGCTCAGCATCCACTGGGTCCATTGTTATTCCACATCGTCGGCAAACACCGATTTTCTCTTTTGTTTTTTGCTGCCAGCGTCGTGACCTTTCCCTCTGCAACTTTCTACAGTGGGGACACAGCTTATACTTGCGAGGTCCCTGTTCGAATTGTTTCTTACAACGGGTGCATCCTATAGTTTCAGTGGGCAAGGGTGAATCGTCTTGACCAACATCACCCATCGGAAGAAATTGGTGAAGATTCATATGATCGGGCACAAGCAGATGGTCATGGCCTGAAAGATGATCAACTTCCTCCTTGGGAAGAGCTTCCCGTTGGGCTGTTTTTAGCGCCTCATCTATAAATTGTTTTGTGGAGGAGAGATGATCCATCTCTCTTTTTTAGATCAGGTAATGGTTATGAACAAATTTCTTCACGTTGCGTGTGGTGCTGGGAAGGTGTTCAAGGTCGCGATTTGTTTATCGATAGTTTTTCCTTGGGGAGGGTCCTCCCAGCGGGGGAAGTTAGTTCGAGTTTTATTTTCTTTGCACTCTGCCCCACCACCCTCTTCTGCTTATTTCGTGTTTTATTATTAGTTACTCCTTTTGGCTTTTTCCCCCAATTAATTGACCCCATTTATGCCCTTGGATCCAGAAATAGACCCCAAGGTAACAGAGGTTGGTCTCAATCAGTCAGAGGCTGAACAAATACAGCTGGCAGCAATGGCTGCGGCGGCTGCTGGCTCGCCTGGCAGGCCCGATGATTATACCTCGTTCATTGAGCAGGCAGTGGCACACCAGCAAGCGGAACAACAACATAATCAAAATCATCAAGACAGCCGGGAATCTTCTAACATAGTGACATTACCCTCAAATTTGCATCAGCCAATTACAACGACAGAATTGGCTCTTAAAGCTCTTAATGGTTCGTCCAGCATTGTCGAACGTACTCCTGGCGCCTTTACGGATATGAAGAATGATCTACAGGTCGGAGATCGATATAATGTGGAGTCAAACGATAGCCATATGGATTTTGTTCCCATGCATCCACGTCCTTCCAACGACCAACAGATCAATAAGCATAATACCAACGACGTGTCTTCCCCATTAGAAAGCTCTTCAGATCATAATTACAGTGAGTCCATTATTTCCAAATTTCGTCTCGACTCGCTACCTGTTATTGGACCAGGTTCCCGTGGGGGTAAAGTTAGACTGAGGGGTGGTAAGCATCCTCAATTGATCAGAGATAGAAGAACAAATCATCAGCTGAAAGGGTTCAAGACAATCTTTGAAAACCCGTCGTCAAGAGAAATTGTTACAGTGATCGATGACAGAAACGAAAACTACAAAGTCAAGAATGATGCATTGAATAATGGTGGAGGTGTTAGTTCTTCACAGGATGCCAAACATCCTCGTATTATCATGGAAGACTATAATACAATAGTTACAAGAGGGATTACAACAGCTCGAGATGATGCTCCCAAGCGAGGAAGGGGCCCCAGTAAAAAAAGACTTCTTGAAATGGGCATATCGGTAGCTCCAGTTGTAAAAAAGTTAAGGGGCAGACCAAAAGGTAGCAAGAATAAAGCCGCAAAATCATCTTTTGGCTCGGATCCAAAAGATGATGTTACACTCAGTCCCTGGAATCCAGCAATATTGGCCATTGCTGAGTCGGTGGAAAGTGATTTAGAGCATCACCCCATTGCTCTTGGTTATCCAATACTGCCAATAAGTGTTGCCAGAGATATTCTATACATCATTGGGGTGATAAAAGACGTACGGCCTGATTTACCACTGAGTCCGCAAGATTTTGAATTAGGCTTACAAGTAACACATGATGCAATAGTAGGAGAATCTTCTTTGCTTGCGAATGTATTACTGTCATCGCTTGAGCAGCCCATATCTTCGTCAACTGTGAGTGATACAATGAGGATTGTCTATTGTCTTCTCGTGGCTTCGATATTGGATATTCCTCAACGCGCTCTCGATTCAGCTGATTACGAAAACTACCGTCATTTACTGTCTGAAAGAATAGCAAATTCTAGCTTAGAGCTACTTGATCATATCCACAGCAAACCTCTTCTTGGCCAGAATCTCGATAGCCTGCCTGCCGGTGAACGACTAGAGTTGCTAACTATTTTAGCTCAGTTGGCTTCGAGAAAGAACTCTGGTGACAAATCTGATCCAGTGCAACAATTTGAAGTTTCAAGACTAGGTATAGTTGGGACATTTTATCTTGCAAGAAGAGAAAACCAATTCAAAATGTATATTAAACTACCAGCTGCTACACGAGTGGAAAACATATGGGACTCTTTGGTACCAATGAACGAATCCTCTCCTCGTGAAAATGACCTATGGTATGAAGTATGTGAAAATGAAGAGCAATTGAGCAAATTTATAGCTTATCTGTCTTTGAGACTGGATCCCTATTTAACACAGCATAGAAAGGAGTTCAAGTCTTCAATCTCAAAGAGGATTATTCCCAACTCAACTCTAGCTGGGGCTCTTACGAAATTTGTCGAACATTTGAAGGATTTTAGAAAGCAGATGCAATGATTAATGCTAAAATCAACTTCTGTAAATTTTTAAAGGATATTTTCAAGGGTGTCCTCCACAACGTTCAACACGGGGTTGAAGTTATTGAGTTTCGGTAAAGTTTGGACGGGTATTTTGTCTTTGAAGGGGTGTCTTGTGTCGGAGTACGCTCCTATTTTAGAAGGCTTCAACTCTTGGCCAAGTGGTTTCTTGCTCTTAGCGGGCGTCGATTCTTCACGTTTATATATAGTATCAACGCCCTTGTCATTATCGTATCCATATTCTTCATATTCACCTGTTTCATACTCTGAGTCACAATCGGAATCTGATTCATCTGAACAATACGACTCCTCACTTGAATCAGAGTCATTAGAAAAATTTTCAAAACTTTCGTCGGAATTTGTGCTTGTCTCTGAGTCAGAACTCCAGCTTTCAGGTTGTAAGGAATCTTCAAGGTTGACATTCGTGTCATTATGTTTGGTACAGTTCCCCGGATGACCCAGCTCACATTCATTTTGTCCACAATTATCACTATGTTCATGATCCAAGTTGCAGTGCCACGGATCATTACTGCCACATGTGTCATTGTGTTTATGATTCAAATTACAACTACCAGATTTGCTACCACATGAATCGTCGTGATCATGGTTTAGATGGCACCCATCTGGCGTTTTGATGTCCTTTTTTGGGCTTGAACACACCTCATTGACGTGACTACTAGCAAGCAAGAACTCAGAAGGCTGGCAGATGTCAGCAAGACAGCCGATAATGGAATCCTTTTGGCCGCAAAGACATTCTCTGTCTGCTTCGTGTTCATGGCATGAGCTTGAGACTACTGTAATACATTTGACTACGCATAGGGGTGGAGAGGCTTTGGTGGTCTTTGAATAGAATGCCAGGGCCAAAAATACAGCAAATAGGTAGTCACTGGATAACCTCATAACTTATGACAATTCAAATTACCTATTGAGTGCTGTGAGATGTTATATAACTTTCTAGGAGCTATTTGTGGCTTGCCTAATAAACACTAAGTATGGGCCGCGACATATTATCTAGAAGATATAATCTCAATAAGGAATCCGGAGAGTCAACTTACCAGTAGTAGCTCTGCTTTCCAAGTCATGGGCGGCCTTGGGGTAGTCTTCCAAAGGATAAACCTTAGTAATGGAGAATTTGAGTCTTCCTGAAGAGAGCTGATCTAACAATTCCTGGGAATATTTTTTCCAATCTTCTGGAGTAGCGATGTATCCGAAGAGTTGGGGTCTTAAAAGAGTGATGTTCTTGGCTGATAGTCTGGTAATTGTCAGAGGGGGAACAGCGCCACTGGCATTACCAAAGCTGATAAATGTCCCTTTCAAAGCTAAAGATTCCAGAGAAGCTTCAAACGTATCCTTTCCAATACCATCATAAACAGCAGTGACACCAGCACCATTTGTGAATTCCTTAACTTTTTGTACTACGTCATCAGTAGCAGAGTTAATAAAGAAACTAGCCCCGAGATCCTTGGCGATTTGCAACTTAGCATCAGTGGAAGCAGTGGCAATCACCTTAACGCCTTTAGCAGCAAGCAATTGAACTAACAGCTGGCCTACACCTCCAGCAGCAGCATGTACGAGAACAAAGTCGCCGCTCTTAGCCTTGTAGGGTTCATTTACAAATGTTACTGCAGTCAGTCCTTGAACGAGTGCGGAGCCAAGCTCTTTCAACTCTTCGTCAGAAGCATCATCATTCAGTTTCAAAATTTTGCCTCCTGCATTGACCTTGGTGTACTGAGCAAAAGTACCAGGTGACAGATACGCTACGTTATCGCCAACTTTGTAATTAGTGACATTGTTACCTTTTGCTACAATCACTCCGGATGCCTCTCTTCCCAGGACATATGGAGTCTTCACTGGATATAATCCGTTTCTAAAGTATGCCTCAATAAAATTGATACCAGCATATTCATTCTTGATGAGGACATCATCAGCGGATATTTCAGGAACTGGGAAGTCTTTGTATTGGAGAACACTCAGGTCCTGAGATGTCTCTTCAATTAAGATAACTTTTTGGGTTTTAGGGATTGCGGTCATTCTATGCACAAGTCTGGCTTGATTCAATGGAGGAACCAGCCTCTTTAAATAGTGTCGAAATATTGTGGGCTTCTACAGGGGATTGTAGTAGTAATTGATTATTAATCATGAATAACTGTTAGCGAAGAACGTTGGACGGAGCATTTTCTGGAGAGCGAGGGAGTTTCTGGTGCGCGGATCTAGAAGGTAAATAGTCCATGCATGGAAGGAATACAACCGATATGCGATACAGAGGTCGAACCAAGCAAAAAATAATAACACGCCGTACAAAGTCTCTGCCAATTTTTGGCTGTTGTATCCAACTGTGAAGCCACTCCACTAAAAGCCCCACAGCTCCTCGGATGTGTGCTGATTATTGTTAACGCCTTTGGCTAAGACAACTGTCATGGAAACATATCCGCGAAGCCAAGGTTCTCCAGAAAGTCAGCGAACGCCTCAAGATGCTGCTTCCTTTATCACAAGCTACCAAGGCTCCTTGAGTAATCGAAACAACATACTACAAGAACCATGCCTTACTCTGCTCCTAGGAAGGACGAATCTCTGGTTGCGGGGTTTTCAAAGATTCTAAATAAGATACAAGGACAACCCAATTCTTACAACAAGAAGCAAGATTACACGTTCGGAAAGACGCTTGGTGCTGGAGCATTTGGCGTAGTCCGTCAAGCCAGAGAAAACGCTACCAAGGAGAATTACGCCATCAAGATCATCCTGAAGAAGACGTTGAATGGAAACGAACAGATGATCTTGGACGAAATCTCTGTCCTGAGTAAACTCCACCATAAGCATATTGTAGGTTTCAAGGACTTCTTTGAAAGTAAAGACAAATTCTTTCTTGTCACTCAATTGGCCACAGGTGGAGAGCTGTTTGACAGGATCATTGAAAAGACAAAGTTTCAAGAAGCCGATGCTGCTCGCGTCATTTATCAGATATTGAGTGCGACAGATTACTTACACGACAAAGATATCGTTCACAGAGACATCAAGCCCGAAAATGTGCTTTATCTTACCAAAGACGAAGACTCGCCTATTGTCTTGGCAGACTTTGGTGTGGCTAAGCAATTGCGTACTCCTGACCAGATTATTGTCAATCAAGCTGGATCGTTTGGTTACGCGGCCCCAGAAGTGTTGGTCGGTGTGGGGTACGGTAAACCATGTGATGTTTGGTCCATTGGAATCATCACTTATACTGTGCTATGTGGATTCTCCCCCGTGCGGTCAGAAACTGTAGATAATTTTCTGGAGGAGGTTACTGCAGAAAATTGGGTTATTTTCTACGAACAATACTGGAAAAATGTCTCCTTGGAGGCCAGACAGTTCATCGTAAGCACGCTCCAAATTGACCAGAACCAGAGACCTACAGCTAAGGAATTGTTGAAGCATCCTTGGATCACATCGAACCTCAAGGAGGACAGAGGAGCCGACTTGCTGCCTAACCTGCGTGAAGGGTTCAATGCCAGATCCAAGTTCAAGCAAGTGATCGAGATCGTCAAGATGCAGAACAGGTTGAAGAACCTCAAGGCGCTGAACCTGGAAGATTCAGAGGAGGACGATTTGGATTACCACGCGGGTACTGTATCCAGATCCGACACCACCCAGTCGCAGGCGAAGACCAGTGCGTTCCACCAGCTCGTTGCCACTGCCGTTCAGAACAAGGAACGCATCCAGAGTTTCCACAAACAAGAACAGCAGGGCAAATGATTGTCCAAAGATGGAATTACGTCTCTACATAATTAGAAAAAAGGATCAATTACGGAATGCAGCGCGAAGCCGGTTAGTCATGTGTGCCAACCGTATTTAAGGTTGATGTAGCCTCCTACCTCTCCTCAATTCGAGCCTTTCCGCCAATCAGAGGAGCCCCACATAAGCAAAATGCAAATGCCCTCAGTCCTAGTAAAAGTACGCAGGAAAAAGAAAAACGCTCAGAAAAATCAGTCGTTTAGACTTCTCTTATTATTCATCAATTTTCAGTGACTGGATTAAGGGTGATAAAAGAAAAACCTAAAAGGAAAACTCTTGCTTTTTTCATTACACACCACAACTTGTAATTATTTAAGCATAGAATCCTTTAGTCGTTGCTTGTATTGCATGATCAATTAGAGTCAAAAGATGTTATCTCCAGTGTCACAAAACTATCAACCAAGCACAACTCTTTTGACGACAGGCAATACCGCCCACTCAGCTATGCTAGAGAGCTACCAGAACATGAACCAAATCGACCACAGCGGACCTCTTGATTGCAGTTCCTTGAAATTGGGGTCCCGCAAGTCCACTCTGGCTGTAATTCAGGCCAAGATCGTCCGCCAGTTGGTATTGAAAGAATTCCCTGAGTTGGAGACAAAGTTGGTCAGTGTGTCAACCTTGGGAGACCAGGTGCAGAATAAGGCCCTTTACACGTTTGGAGGAAAGTCTTTGTGGACGAAAGAGCTTGAAATGTTACTATTGGAGAGTGTGGGAGGATTTGATCAGATAGACATGATCGTTCATTCATTAAAGGACATGCCAACTCATTTGCCAGACGAATTTGAGCTGGGTTGCATTATCGAAAGAGAAGATCCTAGAGACGCCCTAGTCGTGCAAGACGGCTTGCCTTACAGGTCTTTGGCTGAGCTTCCCGAAGGAGCTGTTGTCGGTACGTCTTCTGTTAGGAGATCGGCTCAACTGCTGAAAAACTATCCCCATTTGAAATTCAAGTCAGTCAGGGGAAACCTTCAAACCAGAATAAGAAAATTGGACGATCCAAATACTGAATACTGCTGTCTACTCCTTGCAGCTGCCGGTCTAATTAGAACTGGCTTGGAACACAGAATTTCAATGTATTTGAACGACGATGTGATGTACCATTCCGTCGGACAAGGAGCATTGGGAGTAGAGATCAGAAAAGGTGACCTATTCATGAAGAATATCTGTGAAAAGATTGGCCACAAAACCACCACCATTCGTTGTCTTGCAGAGAGAGCATTGTTGAGATATTTAGAGGGAGGTTGTTCTGTGCCGATTGGAGTTTCCACTCTCTATAACGAGGACACGAAGAACCTGACCATGAACTCTCTAGTTGTCAGTTGCAACGGCCGTGACTCCGTGACCGAGTCAATGACCGAAGTGGTGGAGACAGAAGAACAGGCTGAAGATTTTGGCGAAAGGCTGGCCCAAAAGCTCATAGATCAGGGAGCAAAACGCATTCTTGATGAGATCAACTTCAACAAGATCAAAGAGATTAAGGAAGAGGGTTTGAATTAATGACTACCATATATAGAAAAGTGCTTAATTGTATAATAGAAGAGAAATTTCATGTACATATTTTTTTCATGTTAGCCCTCGGGAGGACGTGGAGGCA
Organism: Komagataella populi; assembly: GCA_023212995.1. NCBI lineage: Eukaryota > Fungi > Ascomycota > Pichiomycetes > Pichiales > Pichiaceae > Komagataella > Komagataella populi. Next base: position 411,673 of record JAKWAY010000002.1, on the reverse strand, counting down.
TTTTCCTGTACACCAGAACGAAATCTGAAAATCGAGTGGATCGCAGTCATCTTTCTGTAGTGGGCACATCTGATGAAATATATCATTATCGTCGGAGGGCCCTGTGGAACAGGAAAATCTACAGTAGCTTATCAGTTAGCCCTTCATTATGAAGCCAGAAATTTCCTACGAGATAAGAAGACAGTTTACCTTGAAGGGGACTCATTTCATCCACAGGAAAACATTGATAAAATGAGTGCTGGGATACGTTTAACGGATGAAGATAGATTACCGTGGCTCATTACTCTGGCACGCCATTCCGCAGAGAAGTTTGCCCGAGAGACTTCTGACGACATTTGCGTTCTGGCTTGCTCTGCACTTAAAAAAGCATACAGAGACTTGTTAATCCAGACAATCACGGTGATTGACCCTGACATTCATCCGATAGTTGTGTTCCTCCATGGAGATGCCGAAGTTCTCTACCGACGAGTCAGTGGGAGAAAAAATCACTTCATGAAGCCAATAATGATCCAATCACAACTAGATATCACAGAGGTCCCAGATAGTGATGAAGTGTCTTGCATCTCCATTGATACAACCAATTACTGCTCGTTAGAAGACCAGATGAACGACATCATCGGCTGTCTTGATAAATTACTATAAATCCACATGTCTCCATACCGTTTTACCTCCTCGGAATAATGCGCTCCTTCTAATCTCTCTTCGTACTCTCTCCTTGGAACCGCCCAACAACCCCGCGTTTGCCCACCGTTTTTTCCACCAGGTTGCTCGTTTGTATCGTATTTGAAGCTCTTACTTATATATACTACTGATTGTTCGAATCCTTGTCTTACAAATATTCCCCCCGCAAGCATGAGTGAACCTGTCTACATTGTTAGTGCTGCCAGAACCCCAATTGGTTCTTTCCAAGGATCGCTGTCTTCCCTGAGCTGCGTTGACCTCGGCGCCCATGCCGTTACTGCTGCTTTGGAGAAAGTTCCTCAGATTAAACCAACTGATGTCGAAGAAATCTTTTTTGGTAACGTTCTTCAAGCCAACTTGGGCCAGGCTCCTGCTAGACAAGTTGCCCTAAAGGCTGGTCTTGGTGAAGACACGGTTGCTACTACCGTTAACAAAGTCTGTGCTTCTGCCTTGAAGTCCATTATCCTGGGAGCTCAAACCATTCTGACTGGAACTGCCGACATTGTCGTTGCCGGTGGTGCTGAGTCAATGACCAACACACCTTACTATGTTCCTAATGCACGTGCAGGTCTGAAATTTGGTAACAGTATCTTAGTCGACGGTGTGTCAAAAGACGGTCTGAACGACGCGTACGATGGTCTGGCTATGGGTGTCCACGCCGAGAAATGTGCTGCTGACCATGAATTATCAAGGAAGGATCAAGACGACTTTGCTGTTGAGTCTTACAAGAAGGCCCAAGCTGCTCATGAGAATGGCAAGTTCGCCAACGAGATCGCCCCAATCACCATCAAGGGCTTCCGTGGAAAACCAGATACTGTCATCTCCGTGGACGAAGAATCCTCAAAATTGAATGAACCAAAACTTAGATCAGCCAGAGCCGTTTTCAAAAAGGAAAATGGTACCGTCACTGCCCCAAATGCTTCTCCTATCAATGACGGTGGTGCTGCTGTTATTTTAGTCAGTGAACGCAAGTTAAAGGAGCTTAAATTGATACCATTAGCTAAAATTAGAGGTTGGGGTGATGCTGCTAGAGCTCCAGAGGACTTTACAATTGCTCCCTCCTTGGCCGTTCCAAAGGCTTTAAAGCACGCTGGAGTTAGTATTGATGATATTGACTTTTTCGAATTCAACGAAGCCTTCTCTGTTGTCGGATTAGCTAACCAGAAGATCCTCAATCTTCCAAGTGAAAAGCTTAACGTTTACGGTGGTGCAGTAGCCATTGGCCACCCATTAGGCTGTTCTGGTGCCAGAATTGTTGTCACTCTGTTGAGTGTTTTGCACCAAGAGGGTGGAAAGCTCGGTGTCGCTGCTATCTGTAACGGAGGTGGAGGTGCATCTTCTATTGTTATAGAAGCTATCACTTCGAAAAGTCACATTTGATCGAACTACAGAATAAGTCAAGGGAAACAATTTACTAGATTAATTAATCATCGAAGTTCCATATCCTTTCAGCTATATAATAATATGCTTCATTTCTAAACTTTTCAAGGCCTTCTCTTGCGACTACCATCATCTTGTATCGATCTTTTCTGGCCCATAGATGTGTACTGCTGTGATTGGTTCAAAAGATTAACATCATCTTTTTGGATCTTTCTGATTGGGTACTTAATCTTGGTGTTTTTAAACACATTTGTCAATGTAGCGGGTGATTCGGAGAACCAGGCATGACCTAATGCGCTATTTGCACTCAGACGGTCAGCTGGGTCGTACTGCAAAAGGTTAGACAGAAATTCTAAGCAGTTTTTGTTCTGGCCGCCCATAGAATGAAACCATGCTGACAGATTAGGGGGGAAAATGTTAAATTTGGAGAGTTGATGGTATTCAGGATAATCCTTTAGTGATTTCCAGGAGTGAACAGTTGGTGTTCCTAGAATTTCAATGATCTTCAGTAACTGGTTCTCCTGAAAAGGAAGTTGTTTCTTATCAATCTTGGCTTCCTCACCTTTAAAAATTGGCCTCAATGATAGTAATTCAGCCAGAATACACCCAACGGCCCACAAATCAACGGCAGGGGTATAATGTCTGGCTCCCAATAGTAATTCGGGAGAACGGTACCAGATAGTCACGACAACCTTATCACCAGTATATAACGTCTGCAATAAATTGTTAAACTTTCTGGCCAGTCCAAGATCACCAATCTTGACAGTTCCTTCGCTGGTTACCATGATATTGGCAGGCTTGAGATCTCTATGTATAATCCAATTTTCATGTAGATAGTTCAAACCTTTCAATATCTGGAATAAAATGGATTTCAGCATTTGTTCATTTATGGGCTTCAAATCCGGATGACTGTGATGATGGATAATTTGAAGCAGATCATATTCGGCGAACTCACTGATCATGTAAATGCATTTATTCTCTAATATGATCTCTGTCAAGTTGATGACATTTTCGTTCTTGACCTCTTTGCAGAGTGATATCTCTCTGATTGCACTTTGGGAGATACCTGTATAATGAGTAATTTCACTGTCTTTGCTGTCGATTTTGAATTTTTTGATTGCGTAGAATTGTTTCTGGTTATTCTTTGATTTTCCGCTGGCCTTGAACACCTTTCCATACGTTCCAGACGCTATATATCCCAGAATGGTGTATTTATCAAGCACAGATTCCCTGGATTGATCCTTCCGCTTTCTGTAAGGGCCTATGGAGAAGAAGTCGTTGCTTGCCATCCTCATTGGCTGTTGTGTTTGATTGTAAAGGCGGTTCATACTGTTTTTTGGCTGTGGTTGTGGGTATGAGTACTCGAAGAAGCGATAGATGATTTGAAATGAGATGTCAGGATGACCAGACGATAGCCGACAACTAACACCCTGGAACAGCACCACTGCACTGTAAACGTTTAAACGTTTTACGAGGAAGCTATTAGATGTCCTATTATGATTTATTTACAGCTATATTGTAGAAACAACCTTAAAGTCTAGGTTTTTCCAAAGATTTTTTCTGACTTTTTTTCAATTCATCCATTTCCCAAAGTTCCTTCTTTCCTTGCTTCCTTTCTCTCTTGAATAGCCTCATTATTGGGTTGACCACCCATCTCTCAAACCAAGGAGTCAACAGGAAGCAAAGAGGCACTCTAAATGGAAGCAGCATCTTGGTCATTGCATACGCATTGGCACCACTCATAATCAGTTTCGTCTTGTCAAAGAGGGATCCCAATTTCTCTTGGTCCATGTCGTTCAGCTTTTTAGCAATGATATCTGTACCCCTTGTCAAGAACTCTTGTGGTAGATCCAGTGGAATCCAATCGTACTTCATCATAAGATACCAGAATGATACGAATGGTACGATGGCTGTGATTTCATGCAGAATGACAAAGGATACACCAAACTTGAGTGGCGAGGTGATGAATTCTCCTATGTAGGGCCTGAAGAATCTAGGACATATTCTGTAGTATTTGTTCTGCATCAAGCGATCTTCCTTGGTGATGGACTTGGTCTCAGAAAGTGGCTCTGTTTTCTTTTGTGTTGAAACCGTTTTTTTGTACAGAAGAAAGCTACTTGGTGAAGTAGAAAATGGTCTTATAAGCGATAGATGTAAGTAGCCAGCACTACGTGCTAATGGCTGATGTAGACGTGGAGTGAACATTGTCATTGCGCTTGCTCAGTATTGGTAAATTTAAAGACTTGGGATTTTCTCGATTGAATTTGGCTCAGAGGAAGGAACTGTCAAAGAGTAATATAATTGAACAAAATGGCCGTAACAATCCAGAGAACAGGTATCCAGACTCAAGAGATGATCAGGAAGTCCTTCTAGAAAACTTTACTTTGTAGCAAGTTGCTGCCAATCTTGCCTAGTCTGCTAATCTAAAAAATTCACTGTCGAGTGTTTTACTAGAGACATTGGCAGAAAAATTGAAGACTGCCAGAGAACAACGTAAGGGAAGCAAAACTACTTCTACTACTACCCCACCTAGACTCTACTTCGGTTGCCATTCATCGTATAACCTGCTGACACATCGACACTATCCGGTTCGGTTATCATATTTTTTTCGCGTAGCCATGATTAAGTATTATGACTAAATAATATTCCATTTCTTTTCTCTCCCATCAATCACTCTCAAGTATTATCTTTTTTGAATAGAGTACTTGAAAGTCGATTTCAATCACCCTTCATTCACCATCATTTCTAACTAAATCTTTTTTGTTTCATTTCAATTTAGGTTGCCATTCAGATGGTAGTTTCTTCAGGTGTTCAACTACCTTTTCTTTCCAGTAACTCGCCTTCTGTTGCGCCTCCATTTACAAAAACCCAAACACAGTTCAAATTGCACAGTTCAAATAACTCAGAAATAGAGGACTCGCCGGTGGAGTCCGAGTCGGAGGCATCCAACTCATCCTTTCGTGATGAAAGTACTCTACCAGATCTAGTCTACGATGATAATGATACCAAAAGTAACGACCACAAAGAGAGGACACTTTTAATCAACATTATCATCTCCTATGTCACAAAACAGCTGGTAGATTCGTTTGCCGGTGCTCTGAAAAGTTTATCTTGTACATGCGGTTGTACTGATTTCAGTCTATTGAGACTGTTTATCACAGAAATTATAAAGCGGAGCAAGACATCTCTGCACAGGTTCAAAATGTCAACCATTTACCTGCTTAGATTTGATCAGGTTTTGCAATATATGTCAGAATTGGATATAGTTCCAGGTCCTTTGTGTTTGAAAAAAATTATTCTCTGCTCCTTCATGCTGACCTCATCAAGTATGGATAATCAACCAGTGAATTTTCAAAATTGGCAGCTGATTTCAGGCCTAAGTGAAGCTAGACTAAAATCGGAATTCAAGCAGTTTATTGAAACTTTCACAGCAAACGCTAATGAGTACCAAAATCTGGTGGTGACTACCAACGAATTTGACGACTTGAACGTAAAACTAAAAAAAGCTATATACGCATGCGTTCACGTCGTTTAGAAGTATTATATTAATATTGATATGAAAAGATCTTATCTCATTACACGTTACCTAAGCCTCCATGGACTCCTCCGGCATGAACTCCTACTCCTCCTTTACCTCCTAAACTGGCACCCTCATTGATAGTGATTTCGGGAGAAAGATCATTATGGATATTCATCACATACATTGTCATTGACATCACAATCAAGTGCAAGCTAATGCAATACGCTAAAAACAGGTATCTGGATAGTTTGGTCGAAAGAATGGCACGAATGAGTGAAATGAATAACCGTTCCATTGGAGAAATCCTAGAGCTAATCCGTTTGGATTCTGCCAGTCTAAACTGTTCTATTGGATGTAGTTTGTCTTCATAGCTTCGTTTATAGTACTCTTCCGATTGACTCTCCTTAGATTGATTTTTATTGTTGTCATATGATGACAAAAACCTAATTCTTTCGTATAACTGGTTATTGTCTGAAGAGAGAGATTGAACTTTTCGTTGAAGCTCAGAAATCTTGTTAAGTTGTACTCTTACATCCTTCTCAAGATCTTTATTCCTTTGCTTAAAACGATCTCTCTGCTGCGATACCATGGTAATCAAGGAACTATCCTGTGTTGAGATATCAGGTTTGGCGGAGATCATTGAAATAGCGTCCCATTTTTCTACACTAGTCTCTTTCTCCAGATCCTGGTTTAGCTGCTGTAATTGCTCAACCTGCTTTTGAGATAATGCCAGCTTTTCCTCTAATTCCTGGATCAGATTCGTCAGGTCCTCCTGTTTCGATCTATAGCTAACCAACTCATTATTCAACTGTTTATTCTTGTTAAGCAAAATTTTATCAAGATTACCACTTAATTCTTCTCCTTCCCCTTCTCCTAGTTCGATTAGTTTAAGTACTTTCAGGTCCTGCTTGATCTCGTCATAATCTTCTTTCTCTGCTAGACTGGTGTTCAAACGAGCACATTCCTCTATCTTTTGGTTCAATGACTCCTTGGTGCGCTCTAACTCATCCTTCAAATTCTTGATAGCGTTTCGTTTATTCAACCTTTCTTCCTCCAGCTTAGACAGATATTCCACGCTCTCTTGTTCCAGTTGCGTAACTCTCTCCTGGTAGGCCTTGTCATCTTTCTTTGCCAACTCTTCCTTCAGAGATTTATTTTGCCTTTCCAGTTCAAGGATCTTTAGTTTATTGGACTCCAAATCCCTATTTAACATGTCATAATTGGAGTATGTATCGTCATTGTTGTGCTCTTGATTGTTCTTTTTTAGTTTAGCATCCAGAGTTTCAATTACCACTTGTAACTCTTCATTTTCGGAAGATTTGTTCTTCAGGTCATTCTTTAACTGGATGATTTCAGTTTGAGCTTTCTTCACCTCGTCAAGACTTTTTTGTTCGGCTTCCCTTATCTGTGTGACAACACTCTCTTCCAATCCTTTCCTTTCGGAGATCCACTTCTGGTCAGATTGTCTCAATTCAGTGGTAAGTCTTTTGACTTCTTTCTGCAATTCCTCATTGATGTCTTGCTCCTTCTTCAGTGTACTTGTAGGATCCTTCAAATCCACTACCACCTTGTGCAATTCCAGAAAGGTTTGCACAACGCGATTATTTCCTTTCGTCAAATCATCAATGTAATTCTGATACTCCTTCAGGAGCGACTTCCATTGCGATAACTTGTGCTCATCGTCTAGTTTCTTGAACTCCTTCGTCTTGAAACTCAATTCTTTCCTATGGTCCAAACTGGAAGACTGTGAAGTCTCAATCTCTCGGGCCTCATCGTCTACCAGCTTCTTAACACTCTGAAGATTGACAGATTGCCACGCTTCAAATACTACCTGGAAGTCGGCGTCACTCATGGTAATGTTTCGATGGGAAATAAAAGAGAAACGGACAGATGTCAAATGCAACGTAACTTGGGCATCCGCGATTTACAAATACTATGCCAATGCTGTGAGACCCATGACTAGCCAAGAATACCATCACAAGTGTCGGAAATTCTACCACTCTGTTGCGTTACATCGCATTAAGATCTATTCTAACCTGACCAGTATCTATATAGCTGAGGAGAGTCTAAACTTATAGGCTTCACCGATTCATCTCGGTCCTTCTTTCCATCGGGCTGGACATCATTAGCACCTGTCTTTCTAACTATTGTTTCTATGTTCGAAGGTTTCAACGCTAGCTCCTTTGCCTCATCAAGAATAGGTTTGATCTTACCACTCAATTCAGAGTTTTCTAGCAGCTCGACCGCTTCCATCAACTTGTCATGGACTCGAGTTGTCGATTTGGACAGAGAAATCCTCTCTAGAAAGTTTTTCTCTTGCTGAACTTTTAACTTCTTTTTCTTGAACTCAAATTCTTTTTCCAGTTTGGATACTTTGGCCAGTTTAATGTCCACCAGCTTCATTTGTTGGTTTATGAGCGTAATAATATGTTTATGCAATTCTCTTTCCTCGTACGTTGCAAAAACATGGGCTCGAGAACCAACAATTCCAAAACTATTTACTCCAGCATCTTTAATATCCTCTAGAGGGTCATCTCTTTCCTTTCCATTGTTAAAATCCTGTCCCTCTTTAATCTCCTCTTCTTTCTTTTCTTCCTCACCATTTTCAACCGTTGAGCTCTTTTCAGACGGAGTATTGTTGTTTGCCTCCTTTTCCGTATCTTCAAGAGATTCCTTGTCTTCGGACTTGACATTGTTGGTTTCTTCTCCTTTATTCTCAACTTGAGGTTCCTCGTTTCCTTTGCTCTCCTTCAGCTCAATCTTATTAACTATTATCTTTTCAATCGCCTTGATGGCTCTTTTGGATGCAGCAGAAGCAACCGAATGGTCGACTAATGTAGCGAGAAAGGCAAGGGTAGACATTACTGGATTGTCAACAGGTGAGAAGGGAAGCCTTGGGATATACTTCAAAGGACCTAGTAATTGTGGATTCTTTTCAAGGAATTCGTCCTCAATAGGTAATTCCAGGAACCTCAGTATACACTGCTCAGGGGTCTTATCACCCACATGCTGAGCAATCTGGTTCCAATTATTGCCGTATTGTTTGATCCCTTCAAATAGCTTCGCAAGTTTCTCTTTATTCCAACCCTTATCTATATCTGGTTCTATTAGTTTCAACTTTTTCTGGGGTGGTTCACTGGTATTAATATCTCTGTCCTCACTTTGTAAAAGTTTTTTGATATGACTCAGATCTGGTAATTTTGTAGGAGGTTTGTAAGTTTCGAATGGAAACAGACCTCTGGGTGTATCGTAGTCTATTCTGTATGTCTCTGTTGACGAAGGATTAATAGTCTGCGGCCTTAACTCAGCGTTTACTTGATAGTTGATCAGTCCCCATCTATTGAGGAATCGATGAACTCTCATGATCGTTCCAGCATCACCAACCAAGTTACGGCGACATGCCGTCACTGTCAGATATTCATTAGGATTCATTCTGTAGGTGTTTACCATGAAGTTTCTGTACTTTATGTACAGGGTATCTGTCTTATGCTTATTAACATTATTGAAAAATTCTGGTAGGGATTTCTTCTCGATATCACTAATCCGTTTCAAATTAAACCATACGCTGTACGATGGGATCACAATGGTGTGTGTCTGAGTTTTCTCTTCAGGTAACGGTCTATCTACTGCCTCAGCTTTGACAAATTCCGTTTTCTCATCCTCCAAGTTTTCATCTTCTTCTGCGTCCAAGATAGGGGTTGGTTTATGCTGTTCTTTTGGAGTCGTATTTGAGGTGGTTTTTGGCGAAGTCTTTGAAAATAAGACTTTTCCTTTCCCATCAAAAACTGGTTTGGATGACGCTTCCTCAGAGACTTTGGGAGATGCACTTGGAGTTCCTTCGGAAGTAGACGCGCCAGAAGAGTTCGATGATTCAATATTAGATTTTTTTTCTGAAGACTTATCTTTTGTTGCACTTCCATTACTTTTTGGGCCTTCTGTAGAATTTCTGGACTGTAACGTGTCGTCAAACTCTTGTTTGCTTTCAAGTTCTTCCTTTGGTTCTGCTGGCTGTTCTGCTTGCTCGGTATGTGTGGGTCGCTGTATCTGTGATTGTGATTCTTGTTCCTCTTCTTCTGGGATATTCTGTGACTTCTTCTCGGACTCTGACTGTAATTCTGTTTCTTTCTTTACATGTATATCAACGGTCTGAGATTCTGGCTCTGACGGTGACTTTCTCGAGTCCAATGAGTTTTGCCCATCATGATCGTTATTAGTCACATCGTTGGCCATTGCCTCAACTAATTGCTCTCCATTCTGGTCTCTGCCGTCGACTTTAGCTGCCTGGTCTTCCTCACTTTCAGAGTGAGACCTACTTCGAGAGCTCGACAGGCTATCACGTTCCTCTGTTTGGGGCACATGTTTATCCTCAATAGCATCAGCCATAAAAGTATCAGAGTCCTCATCAACTATAGATTCATCTTTCTTTAGCTCTGCCTGTGATTCATTCAGGGACATATTGATACTACAAGCTAATTGCCATAAGCCTTCCAGCTCGAGTAGAAAAATTCAAGATGTTGTTTACAAGCCATCTCTTACCAGTTGAATGTTCGAGATAGAGAATGTGCTTGGTTGGTGCACTACTGATCTCCTAGATAGAAAAGATGTGAAACGGCCAGCACCGTTTAAACTGTAAGAGAAGGCACTTTTGTTTGTGGTCCAGGAAGTGTGAACGTATGAACATGATGGAGATTTTTATTGTTACCACGCAGGGTTAATTCATGCAAGACACTGGCTGAGTAAATCAAAGAAGCGGGGATTAGCGATAGCCTTTCCATTGCTACGAGATAACACATTTTTTCAGCAAGAGGTCGCCAGTTAGGCAAAACAAACTCTCATAATACACTGGCTAGTGAGAACGGTTTCCCAGAAGTTTCCAAATAGGTCCCAGTACCCGGGTTTAAGCACGTCGGAATGCAATCACCTACTTCCCTATGCTCAGGTCGCGCGAAACTCAAATAGCTCTTAACCCATCGAGCCTTCCGTATTTGTCTAACTTGTAAGGTTCTTCTCCCCCACACACACACCAGTAACCATGGCAAGTGTGGATATCTCGTATTCACCGACAAGTTCATTTGTAAACTCATCATTTTTCCAGAAATTGACCCAATTGAAACTCAATAAGTATAAACTTGATGACTCTGACAAGGTGATAGGCGGCACTGTGGATTTCAAATCCATTGGGAACAACCAGCCGACAAGTTTAGTAGTAGATGAATTGAGCTTCGATAGCTCTGATATCAGCTACACACACGCTCAGTTTCCGGTCACAGGTATTCTGAAGAACCTGAACACTGTTGAAGACTTTAGAAAGATCGACAAGAATGAATTTCTTCAATCGCAGGGCCAGGTGGTGTATCATTCTGTCCAGGATAAGTCGTGTCTTAAAGATCTCTCTAAATTGACGCGGTTCTTCATTCTCTCCTTCAGTGATCTGAAAGGGTTCAAATTCATCTACTGGTTTGGATTTCCATCATTAGTGAGTAGATGGAAAGTGAACCAGCAGATTAGCTTGAGTGAGTCGCAACTTCAGCCTTACGAGAACAAACTCAACGAGTGGTTGAGCGCTCCTTTGCCTATTGGGCAGAAACAAGCATTCATCTTTCAGGATGTTGAGTTCAAGCCGTTTGAACAATTGTCAGCTTTTTCGCCGGACGAAAAGCTTACTATTGGATTCATTGACACCAGTAACATCCGAGATAAGTGTAGCTCCCAGTTGAAAAACATTTTATTCATGCTGGCCTATTATGGTTACAAAAACATCAGAGTGTACAATTTTAGGTTCAACGCTACTACCTCGTTCATATTGGACGTCACACTTGCTCAGCCTCTTCCTCCTCAACCAAAAACAACAGGATGGGAGAGAACTTCACAGGGTAAGTTGGGCCCCAAACTGGCTGATATAGGTGCTTTAGTAGACCCGACTCGCTTGGCCGATCAGTCAGTGGACTTGAATCTAAAATTAATGAAATGGAGACTTATGCCTGAACTTGACTTGGATATCATCAAAAACAGCAAGGTTCTACTTCTAGGTGCTGGCACACTGGGAAGTTACGTGTCCAGGGTATTATTAGGATATGGAGTCAGACACATCACTTTTGTCGATAATGGCAAAGTTTCGTTCTCCAATCCCGTTAGGCAGCCGCTATTTAATTTTGCTGATTGCTTAGAGGGAGGAGCTCCGAAGGCCGAAACCGCAGCCAAAGCGTTGAAAGAAATTTTTCCTCTAATAACCAGCCAAGGGTACAACCTAGAGGTGCCTATGGCTGGGCATTCGATCACTGATGAGAAGAAACAGAAAGAAGATTATCAAAAACTAGTGACCTTAATTCAAGAACATGATGCCGTTTTCCTGCTAATGGACTCAAGGGAAACGAGATGGCTACCTACAGTGCTTTGTAACATCTTTGATAAAATCTGTATCACTGCTGCATTGGGATTTGACTCGTACTTGGTGATGAGACATGGAAACTTGTTCAATGCGGAAAACCTGCAGTCAGAAGAAAACTCTCACAGGCTGGGATGTTATTTCTGCAATGATATCATTGCTCCAAAAGATAGCACAACTGATCGCACATTAGATCAAATGTGTACAGTGACTAGACCAGGGGTTGCTTTGCTTGCTAGTTCTTTGGCTGCGGAGCTATTTGTCTCCATTTTACAACACCCGCTGAAGAATCATGCACCTGCGTCTCTACATGATAATGCTACAGTTCTTGGATGTCTGCCACAACAGCTTAGAGGATTTCTCCACAATTTTGAAACCTCTAAACTGGAGGCAAATAACTACGAATATTGCTCTGCGTGTTCAGTGCCGGTCTTGAACGATTACAAGACAAGAACTTGGGATTTTGTCAAAGACGCCTTGAATGAAAGTGATTACATTGAAGATTTGACAGGTCTTACCATAATAAAGCAAGAGTCTGAGATCGCTGAAAAGAAGTTTCAAGAATTCGAAGAAGGTTTGGAATTTAGCGATGAAGATTCAGAATGGATATACTAAAATAGACACAATAGCCCTTATGGTACTAGAATACTAAAATACACTTATACTTAATGACCCTTCTTTTTTTGCTTATCGATATGAGCCCGTAGAACCTTTTGTTTATCACGAAGAGCCATCTTTTGCTTACTTTGCACACCTCTCTTGTGGATGGTCATTAAGAAATTCTTCTTACGAGCCTTCTCTCTATTCGTGGTAGAGTGCTCTCCTGCTCTCTTTCCTCTTCTAGAGCCATGAGCATCTTCGTCACGACCAGCCTTAACGTGAGCCAGTCTCTCTTCCTTGTTCTGCTTGTACTTAGTTGATCCAACCAGTTTGGATGAGTCGACATGCTGTTCATTGAGTCCAAAGATAGATTGTCCCATGATTTTTTCAACACCAGCCTTGGTTTTTAGTTCGTGCAACTTAGCAAAATCAGCGGGAGTTAAAATTTCAGATGACAAAAGTTTCTGAACTTGATCCATGTTAGCGTCCTTCTCTGATTCTTTGTCCTTATCAGTCTTCTGTTCATCGTCAGAGAGTTCCAGATCAGAATCATCATCTTCATAGGCTCTTTTCTTTCCAGAAGTTTTGGCCTCAGTGTTGTCATCAATGTTAACCCATTCACCTCCATCAGATTCTTCCTCTTCCTCCTCAACTTCCCATTCATCGCCTTGCTTATCGTCATCTTTATGCTCTTCTTTCCATTTGGCCAAAAGTGCCAAGTCATTGGAGTTCGTAAGGTTGGAGTCCAAACCAAACTGTGGGAGACCTTTTCTACCAGACTTCATTCCCATAGAAGCCTCCTTACCTCTGTCCTTTCTAGCAAGCATTTCTGGAGCAACTTCTCTGTACAAAGTGATCAATGACCTTGCAGCCATCATCACAGACTTTGCCTTGGATCCCTTGTACTCAGTAAGATCTTGTAACAAATCAGCATCGATAGCCAATGGAGCTCTTGCTAGAATTTCTCTAACAGTGTTCAATCCTGCTGCTGCTACCTCTGTGGCAACACCGTCACTGATAAACTCATCAGCGATCTTCCTCACCACAATAGTGATTGATTCAGGTGGAACTAAGTCGTGAGAGGCCTGAGCTGCTGCTGCCATGAATTGAGTAACATCTTGCTGCTTTGGAGTTAAAAATTTTAGTAGGAAGGTGTAAATTCCCAAACACGTCAGCTTATGAGTACCGATCAGTCTAGAGACCAAGTTTACTAAATCGATTTTCTGTTCCAGGCTGTATTTATTTGCACGTTTACCCTGTAATTGCTTGGAGAAAAGTTCATCGGCAAAACCTTGAGGGTCTCTGAGTAAGTGAATAGCAGAGAAGTTCAGGTATGTAGCCGAGTGTTTGGCTGAACCCTTTTTCTTCAATGTTTTAAGGGCCGTTTCTAATTTCTTGGCCTTCTTTCCTGTTTTCTTAGTGATCTGTGCTTGATGTTTCAATTGTGCTAAATCCGGCTCTTCATCATCATCCGAGTCTTGTGCCTCGTCTCTTTCTTTGTCAGCTCCCAAGAAAAACTTCACACCTGCTATAGAAACTTTCACATCAGGGTGTAGGGCAGCATGCGTCATAATCTCTACTGTTCTAGAATCATCCCAAATACCCCTTCTCCACAGTTCTCTGGTAAGTCTTGTTGCCCACAGACCTTGGGTGTTTTGCTGTTCTAGCAAGTTGAAAAGCAGGGCCTGAGTTGATCTATTCAACTTTTGGTTCTTAGAGCCTACATTCACAGCTTTAAGTAAGGAGATCAACGTCTGGTAGATCTGTTTACGTAGCTGCTTGATGTTAGCAATGGAGGTTTCCTGTGAGATAAGAAGCGGAAATATGGTTTGAATCAAAAATTCTGGACTTATAACATCCTTATTTCTCAACATGACCAAGCACTGGATTATCTTTTCCCTTAAATCTACATCAAGTTCTTTGTAATTATTGATCAACAGACTGTTCAAGTCAGATGGGAATTGTTTAGTCTCTTGAGGGAAGCATTGGCAGACACTGCTGACGAATCCAATCAGCTCTGCAAACTCATCAGCTCCTTCGTTCCCACTGTTTCCATCACTGAGGTAGATATCTCTCAGCGACTGGTAATGAGAATACTGCTGGAGAAACTCCTCCTCATAGGACTTGGGATCTCTCCGGACCAAATTCTGCAATAGAATGATATTATTGGGCAGGATAGCCGCTCTCTGTCTTCGTACCATTCTGTGGAAATTATCTAGTCTCTACAGAAAAAAATTTTAGAAATTTTTTTTTTCCTTTTTATCAGGCGCGAGATGAGATAGATAAACGGAGCTACTTTGCCGTGCAATATTCGTTTACATTCGTGTTCCATTACTATATCGTCCTTCGTTCTACGATGGATGCTCTAACTGGAGGACTTATCGATTGCCTGCAATCGATTTAGTACTTCCTTCAGAGGAATTCTCTCTTTGGGGTCAATTTTGAGGCACCCTTTCACAATATCGATGAGGGGACTAAACTCTTTTCCTCTAAACTCCAAGGTGGAGTAGTCTACATGGGCTTTTCTTATTATTTCTTTCAACGATTCGTCGTTGGAGCTTGAAAATGGTAACCTCCCAGAAATCATAGTGTATATCATCACTCCTAAACCCCAGATATCCGATTCTTTACTCAGGTAACAATTCGGACAGTCAGGATCCACAAGTAGTTCTGGTGCAGCATAAGGAAGGGATCCAATATTGCAATCTGGTAGTGGATGCATGCTGGGGGATTTCAATGGACTTGGCGAGTTGCGATACAGTTTTGGTAATGAGGCATTGGGGGACGTATCTGCTGATGTTAAGGTTTCGGTGGAGGATGAGTTTTGCTGATCTTTGATCCTTTGAAGTTGGCTTGAGAGCTCCGATACAACTTCTTTGCTGGAAAGTGTCCTCCCCAACGACATGGTTGGGGTTTTGCTTCGACCTCTTCTAGGCGGAGTACCAATGTGGAAGCTTGCCTTATTTCTTATGTTTACTTTGCGTTCGACTTTGACGTCGTCAACGCTCCTGGCCATTCCAAAATCGCACAATATGCAGGAGCCACAATTATCTTTTGTGAGCTCATGATATGAGATATTGATGTCTAATAGACAGTTCTCCAGTTTTACGTCTCCGTGGATAAAGTTCAGCCCATGCATGTATTCTAGTGCTTTGGTGATGTCGATCATATATTTCTGGATAATTGCTGGATCAGGGGAAGAGTGGCTCCAAAAGTCTACTAAATCAAATAAGTTTCCACCAGAATACTTGATGGTCAGAGCAAAAATGGTTCCGTTTGCCTTGGTCCAATCCAACAAAGGGAGTAGATTAGGATGATCCAATTTCTCCCATACTTTTATCTCCCTCAGAAACTCATTCATTAGTGATTCACTACCACAAGAAGTGATTTTCATTGCATTGGTGTATTTGGAAGCTGGAGGACTTGAGTAATTACTTCTAAATTGCTGACTTTTGGGATCAAGCACAAAACTGAGCGCTAAAGAGCTTCTTCTGCTTGGAGCATACGAAGCTGCCCGGGATGTAGTTGTGGAATTTGCAACACTACCTACTCCCGTATACTTGCAGCATTCTCTGACGGTGCCCCATGCTCCAAAACCAATTACATTGCCGAGTTTGTAGCCCATCACTAGAGACCCCAGTCTGTTGGTATTAGGAGGCACCTGCTCATTCGATAGGTCAGATCTGGAAGGCAATCCGTTCTTATCCATGGTAATCTTCACTTTAGAAGACATGTTGTTCAGAAATAGCATCGCTGGCGATGCCTTTTTCGATGATAGTGAGCTAGATGAGGAAAAGTTGTTACCTTTCGACTTGAATTTCGCTTTGATGAGTTTAGTCAAATGGTTTTTGTAGTCATTATTATGCATTTCAGAGGGTATGATCTTGGTCAAAAACTTTTTCCTCTCGGAGAACGAGAACTCTTGGAAGTTGAAGGGTATTTCGTTCAATATCTTTTCATCACAGTCTCTAGGAGGGGAGCCAATTAGTTCAGATAACTTTTCAATGTCCACGGGCTCATTCCATTCATCCACTTTCTTTGTGTCAATTTTCTTCTCCATGTCTCTCTTCTTGTGGTTCTTGGGGACACTAATAGGAATGGCCTGAGAGTGGAGGTCTTTCAACACATCATCTTCCAAATTTCTCTTCTTTTCAGTACCATCATTCACTAGATCCTGAGAACCAAACCAATTTTTGAGAATATCCTGATTGAACTCATAATTTGGGACATACTCATCTTCCATCCCCTTGATAGCAGAGGACCCATGATAATAGTTGACGCTCGTATAATCGCCACCTTTGTCGTCCGAAATCTTTGAATCTCTTTCAGTGAATCCTCCGTAGAGAACCTTTTGATTTTTTCCGCCAAATTCTTTTGAATCTATATCTGCCAGCTCTGCGGGGTTTCTGTCTTCTGTTGAAAGGGTGGTAAATCCATTCTTCTTGTTGTATGGCACTAGGGAGGGTTTGATCGGGGTGTAGTTAACGGTAGATGCTATTGTGGGTTTTGATTTGAGCGGAATATCCAGGTCTTTAGTAAATGTCAACTTGGATCCTGCCATAGTTGAAGGGCTTAAAGAACTGGGTTTATAGTGAGAGTTTTTTCTGTCTCTCCACTTGAGATGTAAGAGCCCACGAGCGCGGGTCTGGTGGAATACTCTGTAAGTTGAATTGTGGAGAGATTATGTAATAGATTTTTAGAGAGGATTGTGTCTGAACCATTGGTAAAGAGCACGTAGTGTAGCGTTTTGTGGCTAGTTGCCCTTCATAGCTTCTTATCCAAGAAGCCACAGCATAACCTCTGAGTGTCTTCCCCTGCTAGCCTGGTTTTTACTGGTATCTCGCCTGCCAAACCTCGCTGCTCTGCGAATATCTCAGAACGGCATGGCACCAATCAGATGGCCTCGAATATAATACGGGAAATTCTACCACTCTTTCTTAGTTGTCTACTTTACCTAACACATCAATCAAAATGGGAGGACATCCAGGTGCTTACATGGGCTGGTGGGGATTCATGGGATCCCCCAAGCAGAAGAACGTCACTACTTACACTATCTCTCCTTACGTCGGATCTCCTTTGAGAGGATCGTTGGAGAGAGCCGTCTTCAACGTCTGGAGAAGAACTAAAGCTCAAGCTTTATATGTCATTATTCCAGGTATCATCGTTTGGAACGTGTGGGCTCAAGCTAGAGACTACAATGCATACTTGTACACTAAGGCAGGTAGAGAGGAGCTTGAGAGAGTCAACGTTTAAGAACGTGTATCGAAGATGAAAATTTACAGTGATTTATCATGTCTATAAAGAATAACACAGCATGACTTGAATTGAAATACTAGTAAAAGGTTGTATTCTATATCTATAAAGAGCAGGTACCGGGCACATTGAGCTTATTTGGTTCTCTTATAGATCTTGTCGAAGAAAACTTGGAAGACTTCCTTCTTGAAACCTCTGTCTTCTTCGGTGTCAGCAATTCTCTTCTCCAGTTCTTTGCCGATGTTTTCCTCGTATGCCTTGTACCTGCCGGCAATGTCAAGTTGGTTGAACACCTCTTTACATTTGGCTTCCTTCTCGGCATCTTTGCGTCCGTAGTTTTCATCCAGTATCTGTCTTTGCTCAGGGCTGGCCAACTTCAAAGCCTGGTTGATCACCCAGGAACATTTGTTGTCCTGGATATCGGTTCCAACCTTGCCAATATCTTCTGGTTTACCGAAACAGTCAAGGTAATCATCTTGGATCTGGAAGTATTCACCAAGAGGAATCAGAATGTGCTCAGCCTGTTGTATGTCTTTTTCATGGGTCACTCCACTCAGGTACATTGCCATCACAACTGGCAAGTAGAAAGAGTAGTAAGCAGTTTTGTAAATGACAATGAAGGAATGCTTAGCTGGCGTGAACTTGGAGAGATCGACGTGGTCCTCTGGGGCAGTGATCAAGTCCAACAATTGGCCCAACTCGGTTTGGAAAGTGACCTCATGCATCAAGTCCAACAAGTCAGCGTAGTAGGATTCGGTCTTGAAATACTTACGCAAAATCTTGTAGATGGCACCTTCCAGCATGAAGGAGTCGTTGATGGCAATGTTTCCAACGTTCTCAACCTTGTACCAACATGGCTGGCCTCTTCTTGTGATTGACTGATCCATCATGTCATCAGCGACCAAGAAATAAGCTTGCAATAACTCGACACACCATCCTAAAATTGCGGCCTTCTTGAACTCCTCTGCGCTTAGCTCAGCCCATGATTTGTATCCCTTAAGAATGACATAGGTGTCGACAACAGAGATACCTCTGTTCAACTTTCCACCAGGAGTGTTGTAGTTGAGGGATCTTTTGAACCAGTTGATTGCGTCAGCAGGCATACCGTAGTTTTCTAGCATGACTTCCAATTCAAACACGAGGTCTGGGAAAAAAGCAAGGAACTGCTCTTTGTTCTTAGCTGCTTGTTCTTTGGACATTTGATTCTGACTTGGTGGTGAAAGATTGGGTGAACAAGTTAAACGAAGAACGAGGGTCGCGCTTGACGTATTTATTGGGAAACTTCGATGTAGGCTAAATGGAGGAGAATGCTACTTAGGCTGAATTGCGAGGACTTTGGCGGAAGAAGGTCATGTTTTATGGGATATATAGGTTCCAAAAGCTTCTAGAAGATACGATGGGCATTATCTAGAACGGCTTACTGGACTTTGGAGCAGTTTGGTAGACGTAGAATAATATATAGTTTATATTTTGATAGGACGATTGTGTAAAAAAAAGCAAATAGATGAATTGAATAATATAATAATTATAGAAAATCTTTAATATGAAAATTCTGTTCTGCTAGTTTCTTTTCAACTTTAGAACTATTGTTGGACTCAGGATTATCCGATGATTTTGACTCTGAAGACTCAGGCTCTGAAGGCTTGGGTTCTGACGTCTTGGATTCTGAAGAAATAGCCAATTCCTTGATTTCGTCCAGTATTTCAGAGACTTCATCCTCACTTTCTTTCAATAGCGATCCAGGCTCCTCTTTAATCTCCTCTTCGAGTTCTTTGGCTAGCTTCTCAGAGAGTGCTTGGGATTCGTCCAGCCCTAAATGTAACTTATTTTCTTTATGTCTCTTTGCTGCCTCCTCCACTACTTTATCAAATTCATCTCTCCAACCAAGTAGATCTACTAAAAGCTCTGCAACCTTATCGCATTCATCTTGGAGAACAACATCGGAGTCTCTAGGATCAGTCTCAAAGGTGCCACATAAATCTTTGTTGATAAGAACTCTCAGACAATTTTTACCCACCTCAGACGGTAATATAGCAAACGGAAACACTGATAAACTTGTACCAGCAACAATAGCGATATCATACTCCTCAATCTCCTCCTCCCACAGATCAAAAAACCTACGGGGAAGTGACTCACCAAAAAACACAATGTCAGGTTTGACATATCCCTTACAATGACGACATGTGGGGATGCCCTTCAGAGATTCGTCCTTCATATCTTTTCTCAGATCCGCAATGGACATTGGCTTATGGCAATCAATGCAATGGTTCTTTGCAAAAGAACCATGTGCTTCCACAATGTAATCATCTAAAACACCGGACAATCGCTCCAGAGCATCGATATTTTGGGTAAATACTCTCTTCAACAGCTTTTTATCTTGAAAAAGTCTTATAAGAAAGTGAAACTTTGTGGGAAGGAACCTTCCAGGATAGAGTTCATCGGCCAATGTGTAAAAAGCATGTGGATTTTCTCTGAAGTATTGAATCTCAAACACAGCCTCGGGATGAGGTAAATTCAAACGAGCCAGGTTATGATACAGGCCAGTTTTGGGAGATCTGAAATCTGGAATACCAGCTCCAGTTGAGATACCAGCACCCGTCATAAACGACACCTTCACATTTCCCCTCCTCAATCTTTCAACTAGCGGTTTCAAGGTTTCTTCCATTGCTCTATTGCTTTGATCACTAGGCTAAATCTTTATCTACGAGTGCCGCGATCTAAATAGGAGTTACCTAATCGGAGAGGTGAAGTCCCTTTCAATACTAAAAAAATATCCTGTGCAGTCATGCTGCTATGAATCGACGATCTGATATTGAAGTTCCTATAAAGCTCCCCAACTGAATACCGTAAAAAGTGATCTGTAAACTTTCATGAAATCCTGCCTCTTCCTCCTCAGTTTATCAATCTCTAGTTTGGTGTAAAGATGTTTCGTATCACTCTAAGCTCAAGCTTTCCAAACTCAACCTGTTTGCCACTTACAACGAGATCTGTACTCTAATAATCTCCTAATGAAGGTAAATAGCTCCCGTTTAACAACCAAACCTCCCAAATGGTTGGTAGCTCACATTTGTTCACAGCGTTTACTAACTCGACCAGCAACGAATTTCAGCTTTGGATCTCAAGCTCATCGTCTCTGAGCTTAGTCATTCCATAAAGGGATACAGGCTCCAGAACATATACAGTATGATCAACAACAGCAAATCATATCTATTCAAATTTGCCATTCCAGACTCCAAGAAAAGTCTTGTGGTAGAAAGTGGAGTGAAGCTTCATCTTACAGACTTTCAACGGCCTACGACTCAGCAACCTTCGAATTTCGTCGTCAAGCTCAGAAAGCATCTAAAAGCCAAGCGATTGACCAACATAAAACAAGTCGGCGACGATAGGCTGGTTGTTTTTGAATTCAGTGATGGAATGTATTACTTGGTTTTGGAATTTTTCAGTGGTGGTAACGTTATTCTGTTGGACCAAGACCAGAAGATCATGACCTTGCAAAGATTGGTTTCTGAGAAGGAAAATAACGAGAAATATGCTACAGGTGAGTTTTATAAAATGTTTGACGCCAAAAAATTGTTCAATGAGACACCAGCCGATCACGTTATGAGATCTTATGCAAAGGAGGATATAACGCAATGGTTAGACACACAGGATTTCAAAATTGAACAAGCTAAAAAGACCGGTAAAACAATGAAACCCTACACAATACAGAAACTTCTCTTTGTCAATGCTCCACATCTTTCTTCCGATCTGATCCACATCGTCCTTCGTGAGAAGGGAATAGATCCAACATCGGATAGTACTCTTTACAGAGATGAGGCTCTATTGGATAAGCTATTGGACTCTTTGAACGAAGCAGAAAGCCGTTTATCTGACTTGCTGAATAGAAAGGACGACATTGAGGGATACATTGTAAGTAAAAAGAACCCAATTCACACCCCATCAACTGAGGGTTCCTTGGAATACATCTATGATGAATTCCATCCTTACGAGCCAACCCACAAGAAATCTTTTGATACGGAGATCAAGACTGTAAAAGGGTACAACAAAACAATTGATGACTTTTTTACCACTATTGAGGTCTCTAAACATTCGTTGAAGGAGCAGCAACAAAGGGTAAATGCTGAGAAGAGATTGCAATCAGTCAAGTCAGAAAATCTAGAAAAGATTGCCAAGCTAACTGAAGCTCAATTGCTAAATATTCAGAAAGGTGAAGTTATTATGGTCTACAGCGATGTTGTTGAACAGTGCAAAGCTGCAGTCCAGGGTTTGCTTGACCAGCAAATGGATTGGAATTATATTGAAAAGTTGATTGGAGTGGAAAAAAAACGTGGTAACGAGATTGCCAAAATGATCAATCTGCCACTAAATTTGATAGAAAATAAAATCTCGTTAGCTTTACCATTGGTTAATTTTGATGAACCTTCGGACGAGGAAGATGAGACTGAATTCGAGTCTGAGGATGAAAGTGATAGTGAATCTAGCAATTCAAGTGATGAAGAAGGGACTAATAACCATCGAAATAGTTCAAAAAAGCAAAGCAGGAAAAAGGATAGCACAATCAATGTGAATATAGATCTAGGGTTATCTGCTTATGCCAATGCTTCGACTTATTTTGATGCCAAAAAAAGTGCACAGGATAAGCTTGTCAAGACCGAAAAGAACAGTGAGTTGGCAATCAAAAGTGCCGAATCAAAAATCAACAGGGATTTGAAGAAACAAAAGAAGTCTGAATTGTCCCAAGTCAACAATTCTAATGCAGCTTTAAGGCAGATTAGGAACAAATTTTGGTTTGAGAAATATTTCTGGTTTATTTCGAGTGATGGTTTTCTGTGTGTTGCTGGCCGTGATGATCAACAATTTGATCACATTTACTTCAAATATTTCAACAACGACAATGACCTTCTTGTCAGTAACGAACTGGAAGGTGCCCTAAAAGTTATTGTTAAAAATCCATTTTTGAACAAAGATGTTGCTCCAAACACTTTCATTCAAGCAGGAGCTTTTTCCCTTTCAACTACAAAAGCGTGGGAAAACAAAATGGTGACATCTCCATGGTTTGTGAAGGGATCATCAGTTTCCAAGAAAGACGTAGACGGATCTGCTTTAGCCGCTGGACTTGTGAATATTACATCAGAAAAACAGTTCCTTCCTCCTTGCCAGATGATTATGGGATTTGGAATGCTGTGGCTTGGAGACAAGAAGACAAATGACGATTATTCACTAAAGAGCAAGTCAAGAACTGAAGAACTAGGATTAGAGAGTGTAGACATGAATGTTTTCAAGAAAAAAAAGATGAAAGAACTGGAGGCCATGATAGACGCTTTATCCAAATACGAAAAGGAGCTGGAGAAAGCGCAGATACAGGATGATAAACAGTCTACAACTGATAATACAGAAGAGGATAATAAAAGTGTTATTAGCTCGCTAGATGGTTTGGATATCACCGAGACCCAGACCCAGGTTAAGCGAGGTAGAAGGGCAAAGCTCAAGAAGATCAAACAAAAATATGCAGATCAAGATGAGGAGGATAAATTAAAGAGGATGGAGCTCCTGGGTACTCTAAAGCAAGTACAAGCTCAAGAGGATACTGGAAAGCAACTTCCAAAGATTAGTCAAAACAGTACCCAACAACCTTCTTCATCGTCGAAGGGACAAAAGAAAAAACTTGCAGAGCTGCATCAGTTGAGAAAACTTTTAGAAGAGTTTGAGTCACCAGATGACGAAGAAGCTTCTCCTGAATTACACTATACTGAAGTTTTGTCAACAGTGATCAGTTCACCGAAGAAAACAGACACCATCGTTGATGCGGTGCCAGTCTTTGCACCATGGTCTTCTCTCAACAAGCTTAAGTACAAGGTGAAGGTACAGCCTGGAAACAATAAAAAAGGAAAATCAGTTACCGATGTCGTTGAGTATTTCAAAAAGCTTACACAACAGTTTGCTAAAGACGAAGAAGATTGGTTTGACAAAGAAGGAGTCATAGCCACCATCGGACAGCAAGATCTTTTGATGCCCATTACAGTTAGTAAGCTGAAGGTAGTTTTCCCTGGTGCTCAAGACAAAAAGGGTAATAACAATAGCAGCAAGACGAAATCTAAGGGAAAGAAAAAGAATTAGGGGTGATTGAACGTGTTTCTTCTTTTTTTCAACTCTCAGTATATATATTTATGCACAAATAACCATCCAACTCTTCTTAATTAAAACCCTTGTTGTAGACGATCAGCAACTCTGGATCTAGCAAACTTGAAGGCGTTGAACAAACCTTCTTCACTCAGGTCAATCTTTATGGAATTCTCCTCAGTTGGTGCCTTAGAGACTCTAGCAGCAATCACAGAAGGATCAGTTTCTAGGACAATTCCATCGTCTATTGTTTCATCCACAGCCAATGATACCATGTCGTAATTGTCCTGGATTGTCTTTTTATCAATGGAGTACTTGAGGACTATTTCCAGCGCTCCAACGAGGCCTTGAAGAACATTAAAGAGGAAGCATTCGTTTTCATTCAGACCTCCTACGATGTAAATGACAACATCGGAGAATTCTTTATAGACGACTGTTTTGTTTTCAAAAAGGACGATATCACCGTTCACCTTGTGTGTCTTCTGAAACAGGGACTTTTCAAATTGGACCTGCTGTTTGGGTCTCTGTGCAAGCGAATCTGAATCCTCTGGGGCGTGGGGAGGATCACTATACTTCACCAAAAGCCTACTTCCGGTACTATCCAGTATTATCACACTATCCACTGTATAAAGAGACACCTCTGTGGTCATTTTGTAGGAAACTTGTCAAGTAGACTGGGTAGTTAAGGCAAGTTTGATGTCGTGTTATGGACGGAGGTACGCGCGAAGACTAAGGAGCCTTTCTTTAAAGAGTGTACTGGATCAAAAATAACAGTTCCTACACTTGGTGGTGGACAGGATCTCAATTCCGTTTATGGGCATAGTAAGATACCAGGCGTGTAAAGGCAGCAAATCGGATAACTAAGAGAGAAATAACTACTAAGAGAAGCTTAGAGCCATGCCAAAATCAAGCTTTTATTTTAGCTATCTTCGAATAACGATCATTCAGGTAAGTACTGCTTTTTGTCATGACATCTTGCTCAAAGTCTAACACTTTTTACAGCTTTTGAGGTCACAAGGGTTCGATAGATGTTCCAATGCTGTTATCGATGCACTCACGGATACCACGATCCGCTTTTTAGGGCTTCTGCTGGAGAAAACTGCCAAGTATAGTTCCAGCCGGGGCAGATCTCTCGATGATGTCCAGATACAGGATATCGCCGAAGCACTAACAGAACTCAAGATTATTACACCTTGTAACCTATTAGACCCGTATGACGTCTCCCCAGAAAACCTTCAAGGTATCCAGAACTTTGAAAGCTGGTTCATTGGCCCCACTCCAGACAGGGCAAGACAAGTTGCCAGACCGAACAAACAATACATAGCCCAAGTCAACGAAAGTTTAGACCCTAATACACAGTTCAGGGCTAAAAATAGGATCCCTGAATACATGAGCAGCTTTAGGAAGCAAGAAGAAGATGTAGATAATACCAATGATTTCCCTCTGGATGAAGATTGGATAAGGTTTAATTTAAGGGTGGAACTCAAAAGAAATCAAGCACATGATTCAAAGCTGAAAAATTCCGTGTTACAGCCATACGTTTCAAACGTTTTAGAAGATGTGCAAAGAAAAAATGGAATCAATGGAAATGGATCTGCTGAGAAATATGCAGCCAATTACGATTTTATCATTACCGGTCCCACGCCGGACAAACTAATGCAATACCTTCCATATATAAATAGTGATGACGAGGACGAGGACGATTCGTATGAAGAGGAGGAAGATGACAAAGAGGAACAGGAAGAGGGTGACGACGATGAAAGCGAACACAACAATAGTGCTGAATATGGCAATGAAAACCAACCAGAAGGGACGAGTCCAGGTTTTGATTATGAAGAACACATTGATGAAGACGATAATCGACAAAAATTAAAGATTCGTCTAAATATATAAATTCTATATTACAACTACATTGACCAACTTTATAAAAGGCCAGACACTATAATTTTCTTCCAGCCTTAAACTTTTGCTTGGGTTTTCTGATCTTGTTAAAGGTTTTCTTCTTCGAAGCGACAGGCTCTTCATCACCGCTATCGTCACCAAAATCTTCATCGTTGTTTGCCTTCTTTCCTCTCAGATACTTGAGTTTGTTTCTCTGTCCCTTGACCGGTCCATTTCTAACAGCTTCCACATAAGCATCGATTCCAGACGACTTGTTGTCAAGGTTATCATCGAGTTTATTGTTGATGACGAACTTACCTTCTTGGTTCATGCGGAATCCGGCTTTAGCAGCAAGATCCTTCTTGCTGAACTTCTTGGGTTTGGAAGTAGAGATACGAGCCAAAGTCTGTTGATCCAGCAGATCCAGGGGTTCATCCTTTGATTCCGTAATATATTGACGGCTCTTTCCATTCTTGACTTCGTCGTCATCATCATCATCTTCTGAATCCTCTGAATCATTGTAAATGGCGTCTTCAAATGCAGAAGTAAAACCAACTTTACCCTTCTTGGCCTTTTCTGGTTCATTTTCTCCTTCTACGGCCTTCCTCTTTTCTCTTCTTTTGGTTTTCTTGATGTTGGCAATCAGTTTTCTGTCTTCCTCTGGAATGGCCTGTTCCACTGCATCAGCACCAAATTTCCTAATAAGTCTCTCAACCATGTGCTTCACTTTAGTCTTGAAGTTTCCGCGGTGCTCGTGAGACCATCTCATCAGGTTGGACAATAAGTTTGGAAGGTTTTCTTTGACAATATCGCTAGGAAGGGTCAGAATGGACACCTTAACAAATCCTAACGTAGCATTGACAATCTCCCTGTTTTTGGAAGTCAAGAACATCTCTACTGTAGACGAGACTTCGTTCAAAAGTTCCCTGTCCATGTCGTTACGGAACTCGTAAAACAAGTAACTAATGGCATTGATAGTGGCTGCAATCATATGCGCAGTGGAACCAGCTAGACCAGCTGAGCACATTGTGAAGTACTCTGAGAGGGATGCTTGTGTGTTTGGAGTCTCTGGATCCATCCCAGGAACTTTTGATGTTACCACAACACCACCTTTTTGCATCCTAAAAGCCATAGCTTTCAAGACATCATAAGCCAATAATCTTGATCTTTCTTTGGGGTCTTTGATAGTGATGATGACCTCTGACAAAATGGATGGAATAAAGTAAAGATCCTCATCTGGTAATATGGGGACCAAACGAAGCAAAGCCTGGAATCTAGCAGCTTTGGCAGGGATGTGAGTTGTTTCAGCACTATCAATAAATAGGGATTCGATCTGCGGTAAAAACTGTTCTATCGTCTTTTTGCCAGATTCGGTTTCTAATAATCTGGCAACGATACGGTATGAACGTTTTTGAATCAATGAGTCGTCAATGGTGACGGTTTGATTGAAGATGGACAATAGGGCGTTATACGAAGACTCTGGAATGTACTTGACCATAACAACAATCAAATCCATCATGGTGACACTCAATCTTGGAATCTCGCCGGATGAGAGTTTCTGGTGAGTGATCTTTTTTCCTTCAATTTCAGCTTGTGCCAAGTTTTTCTTATCCTCTTCAAGAGATTGATTCAAATGTTCACATACCTTATTGAACGAGGCAACAAGATCTTCTTGAGAAGAGATCTGCAAATAAGGCTCAATAGCTTCCAGAATAAATCCTCTTAGCTCTGGGACTGTTTGACTGAACACATTGAAAAGGACAGATAGAATTTTGGAACTCATCTTGGATAAAATTTCAATATTTGCAGAAGCCGATTCTTGAGGAAATTGTTGCTGAAGAAGCTTGTCTTCGGATAAAGCACCAGAACTGTACACTAAGTTTGATTCAACCAAAGATTTGAATGCCTGGCAAATAATGACACGCAACTCCACCTTGGAATACATGAGAGATGCCAACTCTGAAGCAAACTCGTCATCAAATGCAGTAGGCATATCGGTTGGCAAGTCACAGAAATGCGGTAACAATGACCAGATCTGATCGATAATAGTGGAAAATATCTTTGCATGCACAGAATCATCAGTGGAGGAGGCAATTTTTTGTTCGAAAAACTTGATGAGAGGAGCAAGTTGATTCTTGAAGTATGATAGGTTAGCATTTCTGACATTGTCTCGCAGCAATGGCAGTAACCAAGCTCTTCCCGTCTTTTTTGGGTTGTCAAGATTCAATGGTAGAACACTAACTACAGCTTCAGGTCCTAAAGCTCCAATTGCGCTACCAATTACGTTGTCAGCCTCTTGAATGTACTGGAAGTTCTGTTCATCAGACCTCCAGGAACCCACAATCTCCAGACAATGAAGAAAGTCTGGGTTAGCCCTGGATCTCAATTTGATAAAAATGCAACTGACCAAGTTCATAATGTCACTTAAACAATGGTTATACTTGACAGACAAAAGTGAATTGACAGCTTCAGCTAGTTGGCTAATGGATTCATCAACACTTTCGTACAATTTTGGAGAGATTGGGAACTGTTTTGAAGGGATTAGTAAAGATTCGTCGTGAATTCCCTCAGTGATAATGGCAATAAGACATTGAGAAGTTGAGATGCAGATGTTTTGAGACTCTGATGAAAAAAACTGAATTATCGTTTGAATGAAGATTGGGAACTTCTTGATGAATTTCAATTGGTTGGCATTGGAATATGCAGTAGAAGCCTTAGCAACAACAGCTAGCCAAGGAGCAGCAAGATGGGTGTCATTCACAGATGGTTTCAAATCTAGGAGGATTTTGATAACGGAGTCAAATTTATCAATGCTCAGCTCATCCTCAGACATAGAGTTGAACAGGTTCTCAAAAGCTTGGAACGCATTGGTGATGAGAAATTGGTCTGATGATTTAGCAACTTCCAGTAACAAATCACATACCAATTCAATTCTAGCATTGGGCCATGAATTTGTGTTTGTAATTTGGGAAATTAATTGCAGACAATGAATGACTGCAGAGTTTATAGATTTATCTTCAGAACTTCTCTTGGACTTTTGAAGCCTCATTGTTTCTACTAGTTTGTTGGTTGCAAAGTCAGCACATTCCAATGAGCCAGGATGCTCCACAGATGGCCCTGGAGGAGGATTGGATAATATCTTGTTTATAGCGTCCTGTGCTCTTCTTCTAACTTTTGGTCTTGAATCAAGGGACAACTCCAACAATCCCATCAGACCTCTCTTTGGAGAGATACTCATGCTAGACGTATTCTTCCAAGAAGCCAAGTCTTGCGAAAGCAACAGTGTCTCTAAAACACCAATGGAAGACCTGATCAACGGCGCTTCAGCTTGATCATTTGTTATGGTAGGGGCAATCTTGGTCAAGATCTCTGCGAAATTGGATTTCAACAATGACTTTGGAGTCAAAGGAGCCAATAGGTCTAAAAAGTAGGCAGTGGACGAAGCCAGAGCGCTGTCAGTAATGACATCATCTCTGATACACCTGTCCAACAGCGACATAAAAGATACAAAGTATGTCACTGCAGTCTTTGGGTTATTTTGCTCCTGGAGGTTCTCTTCAACTGCAGACAGAATCAGGGCCATGTGTTTCTGATTCTCCAGTTTAGAGCTTGCATGAACTCTGATCTTGGCCAGCTTCGCCTCCAATTCAGGATCATAATCTGACGTCATAACAACAGTGGATATTTCAATGACTGTAGCGTAGGAGTTCAGGCAACAATATCTGAGAGAAGGGAAAAGGTTTTCTGAGATTTTTCTACTAAATTTTTTTTAGTCTTTCGGAAAAAAAATATGAAAGGAGGCACGTGATGGACGAGGGTCTTCCGAGGGTAAAAAGATTAGCGTGCTGCACACAATATTTGAAGTTCCCAAAATTTTTTCCTAGTAAACGAAACAACGAACGGTAACTAAACTCGATGAAAGGCAGTGTTAGAATAAGATTGGCCAGATTTGGCAGAAAAAGACAGCCTGTCTACAATGTGGTGGTAGCAAAAGCACGATCTGCAAGGGACTCACAACCGATCGAAGTCATAGGCACTTACAACCCCATTGCTCTCCCTCTATCCCCAGAACAGAAACTCCAAGGACTGGTTCCGACGAAAGACATCCAACTAGACTTCCAAAAATCCAAGTACTGGCTTTCTGTTGGTGCCCAGCCAACGCCCACAATCGTCAGACTCTTCAAGAAAGCTGGAATACTGCCAAGTGAATGGCCCAGCACCCGAGTCGGCCCTATTGTTCCAGAGCGTGAAGTGATACAAGAAAAGAAAGATTTATAAGCGAACGACGGATGAAACCCCTTTGTAAATAGAAATGAAAAACGACATGATTCATAACGCCTTTTGTGATCCGAAAAGGCTCTCAAAGTTACTATGGTGTACTTTCGGAGTTCCCTGAAATATTTCCTAATTAGGAT
Organism: Komagataella populi; assembly: GCA_023212995.1. Lineage (NCBI taxonomy): Eukaryota > Fungi > Ascomycota > Pichiomycetes > Pichiales > Pichiaceae > Komagataella > Komagataella populi. The sequence goes on along the minus strand of JAKWAY010000002.1, from coordinate 381,438 downwards.
AAGAATTATTTTAATATGTCGTGTCACATTGCTTTGTGGGAAACAGACGCGATTTTGAGGTCTACCGTAATCCCTTTCTCCTTTCCTTTCTCTTGCCACTATTCACTCTTCATACCCACTCCTGACCCGTCCAGAATCATTCATATTGACTCTTGCTCCGACAAATTGCAAATTTGAAGCCAAGTGAACTTTTTCTTTTCCTGTTTTTGGCTACTAATCATTATACACTCCGTTTAGCGGTTTTCACTCACTCAATATGAAGACTCTGAAACCACAGCTTCACATCCATATCAATAACAATCAGAAGGCAATAGGAGTGGACTCGTTCAAGACTCCTGTTGAACAGACGTTACAGACCCCTTCAAATCCCCCCAATCTTGCTCCAGGAGGCGGTTTCTTTCCTGCCACAGGTGGTGATAGCGCTCTAGATGGTGGGTTTCAAACTCCCTACAGTGGCAGCAGAAATGCCTCAGCTGTATCGATAGGGATCCCCAAGGACATTCCAGCGTACCAAAACGATGGAATGGACTTGGACGACATTGAGAGGCCGTTTCCTTTGACAAAGTGCTCTTCAATCTCGTCCATGGCCTCATCCATGATGGTTGAAACGGAACCTTTAGTTAACAATATCGAGTTCGAGGAACGCTTTGACATGATACTGTCTGAAATCTACATGGGTTACTCTATGAACCCAGAAACTACTCCTTTCAACATCAGGTTCCCCCCTGGTGGAGTTATTTCGATGGTATCAAAGGACGTTTTTGAAAGATGCTTAAAAGACAAAATTCCATTGGATAGAAATCCCGCAGTCAACGATGAATTGTTTTTTACCAGAGAGCCATCTGTGGTACTTTCTATTATACGTAAACGGTTATTGGATTTCTGTAACCGAAACATGGACGCGGACTCTCAATACAGTTTATCCCGGCAAAATTCGGCATGTTCTATTAATTTCCCTCAAAATTCACAACAGCAAGTTCCATACTCTGCAGGGTCTTCATTGTCATCTACCACATCGTCCTCAAGCGCAACACAGGTACCTAAAATCCAACGTGGCAAGCCCTCATGGCTACATAGTAACCTCAATACAAGACCAATGTCTAGTACAGACTCGTTGGTTGATAGCGTGTCTCCACAGTTTTATAAAAACAAGAAGAGCAACACGGGATTCACGATGGTTACCCCTCCTTCTTCTTCTCAAGGAACAGGTTCCTACGTGGAGGAATTTAGCTTTGAGAGGAAGGAGCGATCGAACGCCGGCTCAACAACGAACAACAGCTCAAATACAAGTGGCAATGCGAACCAGGGAAGAGTTCATCCTCAAGTACTGATGGTTCCATTCAACCCGCCTTCATCCGCAAGCCCGCAATGGTCGAGTCCAACGTTAGGCGGAAATCCAGAGGGAGCTCCAGTTCTTCAATCGCCTTTCCACGAGAAAAGCTTCAACTTTGGAAACAACACCATGTCCACGGGTACACCCAAACCTCCCAATACGACCAGGAAGTCTTCGCTCAGTAACGTTATCAGTGCTGGAAGTGTTTCTACACTAAAGGATCCACTAGAGCTAGATCTAGATCCTCTTTACAACGTTACATCCCAAAGAAAACGAGATTCGCTCAAGCTTAAACGAAACTTGAGGTAGGCAGGCTGGCCCTAGCTTTTTATATAGTTTAATAGTATGTCTTTACTCCGGAGGTACATCTTTTACCCCATATGCGTTATGGAACCTAATTTGCTTCACGTCAATAATAATACGCGCGAAGTTACATGTAATCATCAGGACGATGCCACATATTTCACAACCGGTTGAGATGACATCATATGGTTACACAGTACCTCAACTATTAAGCCATGATTGTCCTTGATAAAAGCTCTCCGTTTTGGAAGAATTCAGTTTTCCTGTTCATGGCTTGCTATCGATGTCGGAGTCTCTAGTCACTAGTGTTCCCAAACAATTTGGTGTGACGAAGTTTAGAGTGAAGAATCGTTCTGTCTTGGGGGTGCCTGTGTACAAGTCTTCCATTGTCGAAGTTCAAAAGCATTCCTGTATCAGATGTCGAAAGTTGAAGAAGAAGTGCTCCAAAGAGGTTCCAAAGTGTGCAGCTTGCACGATGTCCGGCGATTATTGTGAGTATAGTGAGAGGAAGAAACCCAGGACTCAGTCGTTGGGCTCTTCCAGCTTCGAATACCGTCCACCTGGCATTGGGTCTCCTGACAACCTTCACTACGTGCTTGGCAGGGAAAACACACCGTAGAATGAGACAAAAAAGTCAGAAGAAAAGGTGATATCACCATGCCCTGGTTCCGTCCACTTACCCCCCATAGATACCCTCATATCCTTAAACTCAGTGCAAATTGCTATCCAACTCGTTCAACACTTCTCCAAAAGGATCAACCTGCCCACCTATTCCCGTCCATTTGACCACAAGGTATTTTGAAGCTTTCCAGACTTTGCAGGAAAAAGCTGGTACATTTATTACTGTAGACGACATCAAATCCAGTGAAGTGCACTCTTCATACGCTTTGGCAAACAACAAGACACTTGCCTGTAAGTTCAATCTGGTAGTTGCTATTGGAGCAGCATTTCTCTTCCAGACTCAAAATATCATGCTCACGCTTGAAGTGCAAACACTTGGAGCAAGTGCTAGAGAAAACGCTTTGGAGCTAATATCCAACGAGAATCTCATATCTAAATCTACCCTTCCAATCACCGAAATCCTCATTTTAATCATGTTGTATTCTTGCATTGATCGAGAGCCGCCATTATCTTGGAATTTGATCGAAATGACCACAAGAAATACTTTTTTAATGCATTTGAATCGCAAGTCAGATTACTCAGAATATCGCCAGAGATTGTTCTGGAGCTGTTACAACCTTGATAGATTGATTTCATTTTCACTGATCAGACCTGTTGCATTGGAGGACGATTACATTGATATTCCCATGATGGACGGCCATCAATTCATTGCAGTAACGTTCCTGAGAGTTTTGGAAGGAAAGTTGCTGAAAAATACTGTGTGCGTTTCCAGCTGTGGCAGTTCTGACTCTGTTAAAAAACTCAGAGGTTTAATTGATCGATGGTATAATCAGCTCATATGTGACATTCAGAGGAAGACTCAGCTCTTAACAATACCCAGTCCTGGTATGTTGCAGAGTACTACAACCTATTGTTGTTACTGTATTATCCTTCTAATTTGGAGTCAACCCCATCAAAGTCCCATTTGGGGAGCCTAAAATTTGTCTGCTCCAAATATCTCCCCTGCATTTACCACTTGAAAGCCACCAAAGTGCTCGCATACAATTGGATCAGTTTCCACCGAGTTCTCTTTTTGCTGTCTGCTTACCTCTACTGCTTAAACCATGGTGCCTACCGATTGTGCGACAGCAGCATTGCGCAGTATTCATCCATCCTTCAAGGTTGCGTCAAAACATGGCCATTTACCGTGGACTTTATACAAATTTTGGAATCTCTACCTAAAATGCTACCAAATGAAGCCTTGGCTTCCTATGAAAAATTATTGAAACAACATTCTATTCGGATTAATTAGCCCTCCAATAACCAAGGCCTCTCGTTCCAGAACTCGTCATTTATGATATCTATGTGATATTTTTGTATTTTAGCTTTTCTAAATCGTTTTCGTAGTCTATCTTTTTGCCTCTGTGAAAGCTCTCTTTCGTTTACCTTTGGGGATTCGTCGTTACCGTCCCACTCTCTGATCAAAACGGTTCCCTTCTTATAGATTTCTGCCTCGTTGTTGTAGTTAATGCCTAGTTCTGAGAAGAGAATTTCGTTCTTGTCACTGGACAAAGTTCCCATCAGCCTTTTCTCGGATTCTTGCGGGGTGAGTCCCTTTTTCAGGATCAACTGCCAAAAGGTGGTATTATACAGGTTATTAATATGACAGTCGACTTGTCTCCAACTGAAGTAATCCTTTACATTCTGCGGATTGGGGTAAAGAACAGCCCTAGCATCGAAAGTTGGCAGTCTTTCAGGCGTCAAGGGAGTGTTAGGAAAGTATTCACTCCAATAGTAATTGTAGTATGCTGTGAATGTGGAACTAAACGTGCTGTTCAATTTAGCCTCTCTTCTTTCGAAAATCTCACAATTCTTTTGAAGAAGAAAAGAATACTCGTCGGAGTCTCCATAAGCCAGCAAGACCTCTGGAACTTTTTCCATAACGGAAAAAGCTGCTTTGTTCATCAACTCTAATGCGTTCAGATCGTTTGGCTTCTCAAACTTGTAGGTCTCTGAAAGCTTATGGAATCCCCTTCCGTCAACCCGAACCACAATATATGTTTCGGGAAGTAGATAGTTTTCCTTCTCAAAGGCCTTCACATACTCAAACTTGGAGTTAGCCATGATCTTTTTCAATAGGTGATCAGTATTCCTCTAAGCTTTCTAGATACAAACGGTCACGTGAATCATTCCGTAAATTTCTCGGAAATCGGTTCAATTTTTTTTTATTGTAAGCATATTTTCTTTTTCCCTCCCTCTAAAAAATTTTCAGCCTGTTCCTAAGAGAGATCGTAACCAAAGCCAGCAATGAAGGCATCGTTCAAGACTTTGGAACGTGAAAATCGGTTCAAAAACCCCCCTACGGATAAATCGGCTTTTCCTTTGTTGGAAGAGGCAGTCGCCCCACATATCGGATCATTCAATGCTCTTACTGATGGGCTCAACGGTGGTCTCTTGAACTTGGCGGTTAAGGATATCGGAACAAAGACCATATTTGACAGCAATGATCCGTCAAGACTGGGAAACAAATTGAAGATACGAGTGGACGCTGTTCAGTTGGCAAAGCCTTCTGTAGCTCCCGGAGACAAATTGTCTGTAAATAGAAAGACGCTACCTTCGGAGTGTAGAGAACGAATGATCACATACAAGTCGAGATTCATGTTGAAAGTATGCTGGTCGGTCAATGATGGTCCAGAGGAAACAGAAATCAGAGAAGCTGGACAAATTCCAGTCATGCTAAAGTCCAACAGATGTCATCTTGAGAAAATGTCTCCCAACGAACTGGTAAAGAACAAGGAGGAGAGTGATGAGCTTGGAGGCTATTTCATCGTTAATGGTATTGAAAAATTGGTCAGAATGTTGATTGTACAGAGAAGGAACCACCCCATGGCTTTGATTAGACCCAGTTTTGGTAACAGAGGTGATTCTTACACTCAGTTTGGTATCCAAATAAGGGCTGTAAGACCAGATCAAACGTCCCAGACGAACGTTCTTCACTACTTGAAAGATGGTAATGTTACATTCAGATTTAGTTGGAGAAAAAATGAGTATTTAGTCCCCGTGCCCATGATCTTGAAGGCCTTAGTGGAGACCAACGATCGTGAGATCTTCGACGGAATAGTAGGTTCTGAAACATCCAACTCGTTCTTGACTGATCGTCTGGAATTACTGCTAAGAAATTATAAAACCTACAAACTGGTTTCGAAACAGGAAACTCTGGCTTATCTTGGAGACAAGTTCAGAGTTGTCTTCAACGCAACTCCTGATGTATCCGATGTCGATGTCGGTAAGGAAGTTCTGAGAAGAATTGTCCTCGTTCATCTTCCAGACAACAGAGACAAGTTTAGAATGTTGCTGTTCATGATTAGAAAACTTTATGCATTAGTTTCTGGTGATTGTTGCCCCGACAATCCAGATGCTACACAACATCAAGAGGTTTTATTGGGAGGATTCCTTTATGGTATGATCATTAAAGAGAAAATCGAAGAATATTTGGCCAGTATTCGCTTACAAATTCAAACTGATATCAACAGAGGCTATCCAGTTAACTTTGATGACCCGAAATATATGTCTCGTGTGTTCCAGAGAATCAATGAAAATATTGGTAAGAAGCTTCAATACTTCTTGTCCACCGGTAACCTGGTCTCCCAAACAGGATTAGATTTGCAACAAGTTTCCGGTTATACAGTTGTTGCAGAGAAAATCAACTTCTACAGATTTATTTCCCATTTCCGAATGGTTCATAGAGGTTCATTTTTTGCCGAATTGAAAACAACCACAGTCAGAAAGTTACTTCCCGAATCTTGGGGATTCTTATGTCCTGTGCATACTCCAGATGGTTCTCCATGTGGTTTGTTGAACCATTTAGCTCACAAGTGTAAGATTTCTACCGAAGATGCTGACGTCTCCAAGGTGCCCAAAGTTTTGTCGAAACTGGGTGTCTCCGCTAACCATGTATTTGCAGCTGGACCTCAAATGTGTTGCGTCCAGTTAGATGGTAAGATTGTGGGTTGGTGTACGCACGAACAGGCCAAGATTGTTGCCGACACTTTAAGGTTCTGGAAAGTGGAAGGTGGCCATGGCATTCCTCTAGATCTAGAAATTGGATATGTTCCACCTTCTTCCAGAGGTCAATATCCTGGATTATATCTCTTTGGCGGCCGTGCTAGAATGACCAGACCTGTCAGATATCTGCCATTGGATAAAGAGGATATTGTTGGCCCGTTTGAACAGGCATACATAAACATTGCTGTTACCCCGGAGGAAATTGAGTCTAATGTTCATAGTCATGTGGAATTTTCCCCAACTAACATTTTGTCGATTCTGGCCAACTTAACACCCTTCTCTGATTTCAATCAATCTCCAAGAAATATGTATCAATGCCAGATGGCTAAGCAGACCATGGGTACACCTGGTGTTGCCTTGGTTCATAGAAGTGACAATAAGCTTTATCGCCTGCAAACGGGACAGACTCCAATTGTTAAGGCTAATCTTTATGATGACTATGGAATGGACAATTTCCCTAATGGAACTAATGCTGTCGTTGCTGTCATTTCCTACACTGGTTACGATATGGACGACGCGATGATCATCAATAAATCGTCCGATGAGCGTGGATTCGGTTACGGTACTATGTACAAAGTTGAGGTGGTTGACTTGGCCGACAGCAGAAGAAAAGGTGACCCAATCACGCAACACTTTGGTTTTGGTACTGATGACTGGCCTGAATCCTGGAAGCAGAATCTTGACGAAGACGGGTTACCAGCTATTGGCACTCTCGTAAACGAGGGAGACCCAGTAATAGCATTCTACGATGACACTTTGGGTAAGACCAAGGTGAAGACTTACCACAGTTCAGAACCAGCATACATTGAAGAGGTTAAGCTAATAAGTGATGATTTGGGAGATTCTGAACTGCAAATGGTCACCATTAAATATCGAATAACCAGACAACCTCAAATCGGTGACAAATTCTCCTCCAGACACGGACAGAAAGGTGTTTGTTCTCGTAAATGGCCTCAAATAGACATGCCATTCACTGAAACTGGAATTCAACCTGATGTCATTATTAACCCACACGCTTTCCCATCTCGTATGACCATTGGTATGTTTGTGGAATCTCTGGCTGGAAAGGCTGGAGCATTGCACGGAATTGCTCAGGATTCTACTCCTTGGAAATTCAGCGAAGACGATACTCCAGCTGATTTCTTTGGTGAGCAATTGATTAGTGCCGGTTACAATTACCATGGAAATGAGCCAATGTACTCTGGTGTCACCGGTGAAGAACTGAGAGCTGACATTTACATTGGGGTGGTCTACTATCAAAGATTGAGACATATGGTTAACGATAAGTTCCAAGTCAGATCCACTGGACCCGTTAACAGTTTAACAATGCAACCAGTCAAGGGACGAAAGAGAAACGGTGGTATTCGTATTGGAGAGATGGAGCGTGATGCCCTTATTGGACACGGAACGGCTTTCCTGTTACAAGACCGTCTACTGAACTGTTCCGACTACACTCAAACGTCCCTATGTAAAAACTGCGGATCGCTACTGAACACACAGACATCCGTTCCCCGTATAGGTGTAAAGGCCATGATCCATTGCCGTCGTTGTTCCACCAAGATGAACGACGTTACAGCCGGAACGACAGATGAGATGGATCTGTGGGAAGACGGACAGGGCAACCGTTACGCCGGAGGAAGCGATACCACCACTGTTGCCATTCCGTTTGTGCTTAAATACTTGGACTCAGAGCTGGCAGCAATGGGAATCCGCATGAGATACAACGTGGAGCCTAGTTAGAGTATTTTATATGTATAATAGAAAAATGTTTTACCCGAGTGAGTGGAATTTTTTCCGTCTGGCTTTGCACAAAAAAAAAATCTTGCCGAGCCCATCGCCACGCGGGTAGAACAAATTATTTACGCTTCATTTTGCGAAAGGAAAAAGCAAAACTTCGACACCTGTTATTTGCTTCTCTCCTGTGTGGATTGAATTTGTGAATCCGCGTAACTTATTTTGCTGACGGCCACATTGGATTGGACAGATTTAGATTGTTAGTAAATCCAGCATGACAGCTAATGAAAATCCTTTTGAAAATGAGCTGACAGGATCTGGTGGATCTGCTCGCACAGCCATGGAATCGAAGACCGGGGAGTCTCTTAAATACTGCAAATATACCGTGGAGCAGGTTCTACAGGAATTTCAAACTGATGGTCTCAAAGGATTGTGCAATTCCCAGGATATAGTGTACCGGAGATCTGTCCACGGGCCAAATGAAATGGAAGTTGAGGAGGAAGAGAGCCTCTTTTCGAAGTTTCTGTCAAGTTTCTACGGAGATCCATTGATTCTGCTGTTGATGGGATCTGCGGTGATCAGTTTCTTGATGTCTAACATTGATGATGCAGTGTCTATTACTATGGCAATTACAATTGTTGTAACTGTTGGATTTGTTCAGGAGTATCGATCTGAAAAATCATTGGAGGCATTGAATAAGTTGGTCCCTGCAGAGGCTCATCTGACCCGTAACGGTAACACTGAAACCGTTCTTGCTGCCAATCTTGTGCCTGGTGACTTGGTGGATTTTTCGGTTGGTGACAGAATCCCCGCTGATGTGAGAATTATTCATGCATCCCACTTGACTATCGATGAGAGCAACCTTACCGGTGAAAACTTGCCAGTATCCAAAAACGCCGAACCCGTTTCTGGCGACGACGCTAGCATTCCCTTGAACAAACGTTCGTGTATTGGATTCATGGGTACCTTGGTACGCGATGGTAATGGAAGAGGAATTGTCATAGGAACTGCTAAAAACACAGCCTTTGGCGCTGTCTTTGAAATGATGAGCTCCATCGAAAAGCCAAAAACTCCGCTCCAACAAGCCATGGACAAACTGGGTAAGGATTTATCTGCTTTCTCGTTCGGTGTAATCGGACTTATTTGCTTGGTCGGTGTTTTTCAAGGTAGACCATGGTTGGAGATGTTTCAGATCTCGGTATCCTTGGCCGTTGCTGCCATTCCGGAAGGTCTTCCTATCATTGTGACTGTGACTCTTGCTCTTGGTGTGTTGCGGATGGCAAAACAGAGGGCTATTGTCAAAAGACTTCCAAGTGTTGAAACTTTGGGATCTGTGAACGTCATTTGTAGTGATAAAACTGGAACGCTGACCCAAAATCATATGACTGTAAACAGGTTGTGGACTGTGGATATGAACGATTCGTTTTTAAAAATTGAACAGGGGGAGTCGTATGCCAGGTATCTCAAACCCGACACGCTCAAGGTACTGCAAACTGGTAACATAGTCAACAACGCAAAATACTCAAACGAAAAGGAAAAGTACATTGGAAACCCAACCGATATTGCAATTATTGAATCTCTGGAAAATTTTGATTTGCAAGACATTAGAGCAACAAAGGAAAGAATGTTGGAGATTCCCTTTTCGTCATCCAAAAAATACCAAGCTGTCAGTGTACACTCTGGTGATAAAAGTAAATCTGAAATATTTGTTAAAGGTGCTTTAAACAAAGTTCTAGAACGCTGTACAAGATATTACAACGCTGAAGGTACTGCTGTTCCTTTGACAGATGAAAGTAGAAAGAGATCTCTGCAAATGGCTGACACTTTGGCTTCCTCGGGATTGAGAATTCTATCATTTGCTTACGACAAAGGAAGTTTTGAGGAAACTGGCGATGGGCCTACAGACATGATCTTCTGTGGCTTGCTCGGTATGAATGATCCTCCTAGACCATCTGTGGGCAAGTCTATTTTGAAGTTTATGAGAGGTGGAGTTCATATCATTATGATTACAGGAGATTCGGAATCAACGGCAGTAGCTGTTGCTAAGCAGATTGGAATGGTAATTGACAATTCCAAATATGCTGTACTTAGTGGAGACGATATAGATGCCATGAGCACGGAGCAACTGGCGCAAGCCATCTCACATTGTTCTGTTTTTGCCCGAACTACCCCTAAACACAAAGTGGCTATTGTGAGAGCCTTGCAGGCAAGAGGAGATATTGTTGCCATGACAGGTGACGGTGTTAATGATGCCCCGGCTCTAAAGTTGGCCGATATTGGTATTGCTATGGGTAACATGGGAACAGACGTTGCCAAAGAAGCAGCTGATATGGTGCTAACTGACGATGACTTTTCTACAATTTTATCTGCAATCCAGGAAGGAAAAGGTATTTTTTACAATATTCAAAACTTTTTAACGTTTCAACTTTCTACTTCTATTGCTGCCCTTTCGTTGATCGCTTTGAGTACTGCTTTCAACCTACCCAATCCGTTAAATGCCATGCAAATTTTGTGGATCAATATTATCATGGATGGGCCTCCAGCCCAATCTCTGGGTGTTGAACCAGTTGACAAAGCAGTAATGAACAAACCACCAAGAAAGCGAAATGACAAGATTTTGACGAGCAAAGTGATCCAAAGAGTGCTACAAAGTAGTTTGATCATTGTCTGTGGTACCCTCTACGTATACATGCGTGAGATCAAAGACGACGTGGTTACAGCAAGAGATACTACCATGACGTTTACATGCTTTGTATTCTTTGACATGTTTAACGCTTTGACGTCACGACACCACTCCAAGAGTATGCTAGAAGTTGGATGGGGTAATACCATGTTCAACTTTTCCGTACTGGCTTCTATTCTTGGTCAACTAGGAGCAATTTACATCCCATTTTTGCAGTCTATTTTCCAGACAGAGCCTTTGAGTTTCGGTGATTTGGCATATTTGTTGTTGTTGTCCAGTTCGGTTTGGATTGTTGACGAGCTTCGAAAGCTTTACGTCAGGAGACGCGACGTATCTCCATACAATGGATACAGCATGGCTGTATGATATAGAATTTTAATTATGTAGAATCATTAGATATAGTTTCATGAGCAGCTTTTGTCAATCTGTTCATTAGTGCCAGACCTTGTCCAGTATCCGGAACACCTTCGACAAAGATATAGTCCATATTTTTCTCGTCTAGACTTCTCAGTTTGGCAAATAAGTTTCGTGACATCTCGGTGATAGTAGATCCAAGATGATCCACGATGGCAAACTTACCCTGCAAGTCCTTGGGTAATTCAAACTCTGAGCCAGTCAACAAAGCAATATTGCAGTTCGGGTATCGTGAGAAAGCTTCATGGACCGCTTTCACTCCATTTCCACACTGGATGAATAGGATGACCTTGGCAGTAGGAGAGTAGTGTTTATATTTCATGCCAGGAGTTCGAACAGGTTCGGAAGCAGCTGCAGTTTTCTTCGTCGTGATTATGTTTTCCCAGCCATGTCCGACCTCTTGTATCTGCTTCAACGAAATTCCACCTGGACGTAGTAACATTGGGGGGTTTGTGAGTCCGTTAACGACAGAACTTTCCAATCCAACGTTGGACGGTCCACCATCTATAATTAAGGGAATTCTTCCTTGCAAATCATGATAAACATGTTCTGCCAGCGTAGGAGATGGTCTAGTGGAGGCATTAGCGGAAGGAGCCGCCAAAGGCTCATCCGAAAGAGCAATCAGGGCCCTCGCAACGGGATGATTGGGTATTCTCACAGCGAAAGTATCCTGACCAGCAGTGGTTAATCTGGATAAGTTTGTATCATTTTCAACGGGTAGCAAGATTGTCAGAGGACCGGGCCAAAACTTCTCTATCAATGGTAGGTAAATGTCTGGAATTTTGGCAGATGCAGGCAGAATTTTGCGATATAGTTGACTCAACGAGGCAACATGGGTAATTAATGGGTTATCCAAAGGCCTATTTTTGGCCGTATAAATTGACTTAACGGACTCATCACTTAGTGAAGAAGCTCCAAGACCGTATACTGTTTCGGTTGGAAATCCAATGCAACTTTTATGGGACCTTAAAATGACGGAAGCTTTTTCAAGGTTAGATTTCGTAATGGGGTCATTAAAAATGGGTGTGCAAGTATCGATCCCTTCTTCTTGGTTGAAACTTATGGAGGATGGATCCACATGCAATATTTTAGTGTTTATGGAGAAGCTCATTCTTTGGCTTACTCCTAGAAGAGGCACTCTTGGGGCGTTTAAGAAGACCGTTATGTTTGAATGTACTATCTAAATTTTTTTTACCTTGACAATTTGATACCCCAAGTCACGTGTATTACCACGTGAATAGACTATGAAATCCAGCCGATCTCGCAGGGGCTTTGGCTGTGTGAGTGGGAACTTTGCCCGGGCACACACCTCTTCACCAGAGAAAAACATGTGCCGAGAAGCTTGTCGTCAACGGCCGAACCACAGCCCAAAGCAAATATCAATTTTCATAGGATAGCACATGCACGTTCTAGAACATTAAGGATGTGGAAGTTACAATCAATCTGACTCATTTCCTCTGGTTGTGTCTTCCGAACATGCGAACAGCCGTTCGATAAAAGATCCTTACATCAGCCACCTAAGAACTTGCGATCACGGGTCTCTTTCCCCGGAGTTGTGGGTGAAGTAAAGGCACAATTTGGTGGATTGGAAGGGAGTTTACGCACTATCGGGTGCGTAGCAAAATTTGGTAATTGTCACCTGCTTATCGTTGCAAAAGTGCATGTGGTGTGATTTGAGACCTTCTAGGATTTGCCAGCATCTTAGGAAAAGCACCAATCTTCTGTATAGAGTGTTGTCGTAGAATAGTACTGAGTAAGGGAGCTGAGCTAAGTACATGTGGGTACAAAATATCAACCACTTGCCTTTCTCAGATGGTAAATTTGATGACTCATTTAAAGTCAGGGTGCCGGGCTGGTAGGAAAATTCCAGAATGAAGAGCACAGGGTGTATTTTTAGGGGTGTTTGTGTTTGTGTAAACTAGTTTTGGTGGGGGTCTGCTTAGGACGTTCGGCACAAGTTTACAAATCACCCCTATCTGGCAGTAGAACTCACCAATATGTACAATCCACACGGGGTGCATTTTGTTTCGCTAATGACGTAGTTCCCGGGTTTCCAGATATCAGACACCCTTACGCACATTCGGAATGGTGAGAAAATGAGCTAACCCCAGATTTCTTCGAATTTTCTATTTAAGCAAACCCATACCCCCACACTCTAAGCCCTTTATCTATACTCATCTTATCTCATTATCAAAACTACAAATGTCTTCCTCAAGAATCGTTCTATCGCTCAAAAGCTCTTCCAGATGCTGGTTACCTTCTAACTTGAAGCCAACCAAGAACGTCGCAAAGCCTTTGAGCTCAATCAACACAAATGCTATAAACAGATACTATTCTTCCAGAATACCATCTTCCTCTGCATTCATCAACTTCAACAACACAGTCGTCGCCAATAACTCCGAGGGCACCATAAATCAAGGTGCTGCCAATGCCACGCAGGTAGCTCCATCCAAAGACGAGGACTTCCACCCAAGTGTCTTCAGCCACAACGAGGAGGTTTCTGGAAACCTCCATGTGAAGAAGATGTGAAGGAATAATGCATATTGTTGCCATAAACATGGCCTCTTTTTAAACGGTGCATAGGATCATGTCTTTTTTTTTGTCGGTTACTGGTTGACTAAGGTTTTTTTTTTATATTTTAGGAATAGTAAGGGTTCATTCTTAAGGTATTTTTCAACTGTAGACGTTATCGTAGTACTCGCCGTTTACGTATCCTCCTCTCATGCTGATCATAACATTGCGGGCAAACTTCTTCCGATCTTTATTCAGTTCGACAGCCGCTTCTTTATTCAAAGGATCCGTTTCGTTGGGCTCCAGGAACAAAAACTGAAGTCCAAAAAAAACCGTCTGCAAAGAAATCACTGGAGTCCAGTCCTCCCTCAGGATGTTAAGACACACGTTTCCCTCTATGTCAATATTTGGATGGTAAATCTTATTCAGACATTTCATTTTCGGGGCTTCCATCGGATAATTTTCATTGATACTGCACTCAAACTTGAACACTCCTCCGCTGTAGTAGCCCTCATCGGGCTTTATTGTGATCTTCAAGTTCTTGATGTCTTTCGGGGAATGCTCCACCTTGATCGTGGATGGTAAAACTAACTCCTCTAGATCCTTCCCAATACGGATTTCGGCCGGACTGGCCTTGTTGGCCACATGATCACTGCCTTGCTGGTTCTTCTGCTTCTCCTTTTGGAGCTGTCGTATCTTCAACATGTGCCCGAGTTGCAAGTATTTGTTTGGGATTACAGTTGCAATTAAAGAGTGACATATATTTCTGCTATTTACTTGGTGTTGGGATGGGCCGTTTCGTACCCCTGTCTCATCACCTTCTCTTATAAATACATGGTTTCAGCAACCACTTACCCTCTGGAGTCTTGGACCTTTTCTTCTCAAATTCCGCTTTAGGGTCATCAGCTTCGACGAACTTTCTCTTTCGCTCCATTTTCTCTTCTCTGATCTTGACAATGTCGTCGTTTGGTTTGAAAAACTCGAATCTGGTGAACATTTTGTTGGAGTCATCTGTAGTCTTGTGAAGGAACCCGTATAACTTTAAAGCGTCGATGAACTTGTCAACGTCGTCTATACGGGACTTGATCTCAGCAATCCACAACTCCCCATTCGGTGCCAGCAATCTATGCGCTTCCTTGATAAAGTCAATAAAGTTTGTTCCCATCAACGCCAAACAAAACACCACAATGGAGCACGACTCTTTAGCCAGCGGAACGTTCTTCACGTCGGCAACAGTGATTCTAGAGTTTGCCTTTTTCAGGTCAAAACTGTGTACTTGTATATCCTTTGCTCTAACTCTTTTGTCCTTGGCATGCTTCTTGACATAGCTCTGAACGTCCAGGGCAAGTTGAGCCTCTCCACACCCCATATCTGCAATTACCACCTTTTTGTTGATTCCTGGCAATCCTCCTGGAGCATTAACGTTCTTTTTACTTCGGTTCTCAATATGTTTTACGAAAACGTCAACAGGGTTCTCTGGCCATGACTGAACCTGGTTCTTGAAACCAGTGTGATATTCATCAAACAATTGGGGCTGTTTCGAAATCAATGCTAGGGCTTCTTCCGAGCTGATCGTGTATAATTTTTCATTGATCCATCTAAACCTGGACCCTGTCAATTTAGCCATCATTTTCTGCTGCAAAGGAGTGAGCTCAGTCTTGGTCTCTTCAACAGGGGCTTCAGAATCAGACTCTTTGTGGCTTTCAGTTGCTTCATGTGTCTCTTCACCGTTCTCGTTATACCCTTT
The DNA here is from genome assembly GCA_023212995.1 of Komagataella populi. NCBI lineage: Eukaryota > Fungi > Ascomycota > Pichiomycetes > Pichiales > Pichiaceae > Komagataella > Komagataella populi. The sequence goes on along the minus strand of JAKWAY010000002.1, from coordinate 366,048 downwards.
AGCAGTCTCTTCTTCCTTCCTTTCCTGACTTGCGTTCTTCTTCTTGTCTAAGGCCTCGCGCCTCTTGTTCTTTTTTTCTAGTTTCTTCTCTTTCTTCTTGCTTAATGGAGCATCTGCTTTACCCAAGGCGACATTGTCGCTCTTAATATTCCAGCCTTCTACTTCAAACAAGGCCATTCTGCTTTATCTACCTGTAAGTGCTACCAGGAAGAAAAATTATTTTATTTCTATGTTTTCGCGAAGATCCATCTCACACTATCAAACCTCCATCTATAACTTGAGGTTCCATACCCGATTTTCCACCGTATGAGATCGTTGACGATGTCATGGTTCTGAAGATTTGTCCTGTACACCGAATTGAAAGTCTTGATCATCTTTGGGACAACCAAGTTCCGCTCTTTGCATGCTGAACTCCGAACTTCGGTCTCCATCTTTTTAATCATCCGACTCAGCATTACATTCAAGTGGAGTAGATTATTGACATTCAGCACGAGGGATGTCTCATCTAGTTGTACCATGTTCTCGGCAATGAGTTTATCTCTGATCTTTGTTATTAAAGTTGTGTTGTCGTATTCTTTGCATCTATCCAGGAGTCTGAGTAACGCATCGTCAAGTAGCACCTCGTAGAACCTAAAGTTTTTCTTCTTGTTGGATATACACCATTTAATGAATGCAATTTCGACTTGTGTTATGGTCAAATCGGAAGCTTCCTGGCAATCGTTGAGCTCAATAACTGTAATCTCTGCCTCTTCTTCCTCTTCGTCTGTATTCAGTTCTATCAGCTCAACACTTGGTGTTTCCTCCTTGGATGTAGTGGGGGATAGCACTTTGCTGGGTGCTGAAGCGGTGTCATTATTGCTATTTTGTCTGTGTTTTCGTGTCTTTTCTCTTTGTTTCGGTTGTGTCTTTTCTTTCATTGTTCCTTTTTCTCTACAGGGTTGTTCTGCTTCCAAGAGGGTCTTCCCCCCGGATTGTGCATTAGCATTAATTTCTCTATTGTCATGTTTTACCGTTATACCGGTGGTCGACTTTGTTGTTCTTTCCTTTTCATTTCCGACAGCTACCTGAGCATCAGTATTTTCCTTCTCATCGTCTTGTGTGGTCTCGCAGAGATCTACAATGTCATCTTCTCCTAGTTCTAATGGCTGGCTTATCGTTTCTCTGAATTCCAAATATTCTTTCCAGTATTTTACCTCAGTGCTTATACAGTTGGCCTTGCCCACAATCTCAATATTGCTAACTTCAAACGTTTGTGCTCCCTCCCTATTCAAAGTGATCACTCCGGTTAGCTGTAATAGCAGATCGTGGTTCCTGCCCCAATTAAGACCTGCTCTTAAATATTCAGTATGCTCCACTTTGCAGCTCAGAAACAAATTGGACTTGCTATGGTCGTTAATCACTAGGATATCATATGTGTCTCTCATGACCTCCGACTCCAATCGACCGGTCACTTTTATGCGTTCAACCGGATAGTTCCCAAGCATCATTACATTGTATCTGGCTAACAGGTACCCTTCGTTTCCGTAAACCAGCAAGGGCGACTTTAGATGGGAAATGTCCCTCATAAACAGAGGGACTACAACGTTCATTGTGGGGATGTTGTGGACATAGTTGGGATGGTAGAATTTTATGTTGTTCTTTATGAAACTTATATGGTTCTGAGCTGGAGCAATATCTACGTGACTCAGCTTAGACGACCTATGTTTCATCAGTCGAACTTTGTAAGGGTCTTTAATACTTCTGGATCTAGGTATTTTCAGATATCGCGAGCGGTTTTGTTATGTTTTGGAGATGAGGTGAAACGGTTGAGTTGCTCAAGTCAAGCAAGAAGAGATATGGTACGGCGGATACTCCAGTGTTATATAGACAGAACAGTGATACTAATTGAGCATCTGACCTTGAATGCTCAGGTCAGCAGCAGACATCATGTTGAAAAGTCAATCAATGTTTTCTGGTGCATTGGCCGGGAACTATTCCCAATACCGAAGGGTCTCACGCTTGCTGCGATTCCGTAGTCAAGTTCCCGAAGAACGCGAATATAAAAACCACCATTTTAACCGAATAAGGCAGCATCATTTCTTATCTTTCGGAGAAACCCGATACCTGTTACACCTCTAGTTAGGCTCATTTGCTTTTTTGCTTTCCATTTCATTTTTATTTTCTATCACTGTAATGGCTGACCCAGTTACGTGCCACATATTGGACACGACCAAAGGTAAACCCGCCTTTGACGTCGACTGTGCGATCTTCCAGTTGTCCCCGACCGTGGACGTTGTGCTAGACAACGAAATAGGCAATGAAAGACCGTTTGCTGTGGCTAAGACCAACAACGATGGCAGAATCCCCTACTGGATAATCGACCAAAAGCTGAACAAGGATAAGAAGCAGGCGCTCGGGATCAAAGATGACAAGTGGCAAACCCTGACTCCAGGTATCTACAAGATCAGATTTCACGTCAAGAAATACTTCCAAAAGGCTGGAACTACAACGTTTTTCCCATTTGTCGATATCATCTTCCAAATAGACGACCCACCTGAAAATCACTACCATATTCCTTTGCTATTATCCAACCATAGTTATACTACATATCGAGGAAGTTGAGGGTCGCATCATCTGAACCTGCTCTCCTGATTAAAAAATTGAGTATTGTATCGACTCTGAATATGAACGTTCATTTCGTTTTTGAGTTCGTTCAACTCATGTTGTATCTGTTCAATCTGCTCTGGAGAATTCATGAGAACCGCCAGTTTCTCGCTCAGCATGGGGTCGACTCGGGTATAATTGGTGGTAGACCAGGTTTCTCTTATTGTGACGTCTGGGTGGAACGTGACTGTTTTGGCGGCACTCTCGTCATCATAGGCAGGTGTAATTGGTGGGAACTTGTATTGGTTGAGAACACTGATCTTGCAGGTCTCTCTTTTCCGAAGGAACTTCCCGAGTTTCTTCCAGATTGATCTTTTGCTTTCAAAGTTTGGAGAGGTGACAACGTCATCGTAGGAGACCAACTCTGAAAATGTGCGCTTGGGGTTACCGTCCGATCCGCTGTCCTGCAATGACGTCTCTTCTGTGGTAGATATATGCTTGGGTCTGCAATCCATTAGCTCCTCTGCTAGGTTAAACGACCTTGGGGAACTATGGTAGACGTTGTAGCGGACTGGCTGCTCAGTGTAGTTGAAGTCAAATCTGTTTGGAAAAGATGCTTGAGTCTCCGCCATCACTAGAGGAGAACCGAGCTTACCGATCGAGGCTGCCTCTGTATCTATAGATTCATCTGAGTTGACGGTTGGACCCGAGTCCAGCTCACTTTCCAGGATGTTGTTCAGGCCCGGTAAAGCTTCTTCCACATTGCCCATGTCAACAATAGGTCAGGAGAATTAACAAAAATCTCCAACCTTTTTATAATATGTTATTATGTTGCTATGGTGCAGTGTGGAGAGATCCAAAATTGCTCAGCCCATCACCATCAGCCCTATGCCTATCCAGGCACAAAGTTCAAGACAATAGCTGCTAACGTACCTACCTGACCTATTGCCAGGGAGTTTCACTTCCTCACAATAACAATTCCAGCTTAATAGTACACGGGCGTTGGGAACGTGCATATGGACTGTATGTTACTGTCCTAATCTGGTAATCATTTCACCACATTTTATGTCAGGCGATACGAATCCCAAGATTCCAATCCCGAAGAGCGCAGCGATTGTGATTAGAGTTTATGCCTCATGCACTTTCAGATTAGAAGATCGATTTTTTAGTACTCCATCCTATCCGTTATCAATCTAGACTCGCTTGCGTATTTCTGTTTATTCCGTCCCCACCGTCTAGTCATCGGTCGCAGTGAGTCGCGCGCTTCCCTCTTCGATGTTGAGCATCTTTTGACGGGTACCACAGAACGCGCGTCTTTGACACCATCCAAGGCTACCAGGGACGTCCAGAGTGGAATGAGTCAGAGGGGGTTGAGGCTGGATAAGTACCTTCAGTATGGGCAAGTGACGAATATCGTCACATTACTCGGCCTGTTCCTTTTCCCCGTTTACAGTCCGTTTTTCAAGATCGTAATGGCCCTGTATGTGAGCCAGGTATCCATCGTTCTGTTTACATATATCCTCATTGCATGTTTCATACTGTCACAGCCCGGCAGTGAAACGACGCCGGAAATAAAATCAAGGCCGACCAGGAAATTGGCACTGCTTCGTCCCGTAGCGTCGTTTGCAAATTTTTTGTATACCAATAAGAAGTCAGTTGCCTTTATCGGATTGGTTCTGCGAAAGTTGACCGCTTTCATCGCAAGCGTATACATCAGCTCGGTCGACAGCTTGAACAGCCACCTTAAATTCTTTAGCATATACTGCGTCATGGAGATCTTGTTCACCCAAATGAGTTGCAGGTTGGTCGCATCCCAAAGAAAGAAATACCACTACCTAAACATTAGGAGGCTCGTTCTGTACTATCAGATCCTGATAACGGCTATTCTTTTCATTCGATTATACAAGTATAGTACATCAACAAGTGACGAATCGCAATTTGACACCCATTGGTATTTTTGGTTCATGATTGTGGGGAGCTCAATATTTCATTATACATTGAATTTTGAGTTTGGGGCGTTTAAACTGAGCTATTATGTGAAAGTTAACGATGTCTTCCGACACGACGACCACCGTCTGCATTTAGCATGAGTTTTGCATTCTGTTCACTAAAAATTGATCACCTTGGGTGGTGATATAGCATCTTTAACCAAAACAGTTCCATTTAAAAATCGTATCTTTAGCAACGGACCATGTTTGAGCCGACGATAGAATCTGCTCTTTCTCAACTTTTTAACATCCATATGAATCTCTTCTTCTGTGTCAGACTCCTCTGGATTATCTATCCGGTGGTAGAAATTGTTGTGCAATGTCTTCAGGTTCAGCTCCAGTTTTCTGAGTCTTTCGAATGTCCTAGTAAACTTCGTTATCTCTTCAATCAACAAATTAACCTTCAGTAAAACTTCATTTCTGTCGCTGGGATCAATGATGGTAGTGAAAGGTTCTGTAATTTTCAACATAATCGGTTGGTTTGGAATCACCGAACTTTCATAGTCTTGACGCACGCTCTTCAACTGTTCTAGACAGTGCAAATAGTAATCATATTCAGCAAATACGCGTTCTTTTTCAATGTTGGTCATCTTCTTCTCTGATTTCTCCGCCCGCAGGTGATGCTTGAGGAACAGCTCATCATCCAACGGATCCTTATGCTCTACTTTTTTTTTGAAGGTCGTGAGCCTTCTCCTTTGACGCGACGGTATCTGGATGATATTCAGAGGCTTTGCCAGCAAATTCATGCTACTGGAGGCTTGAATCTCGGTAGTGGGTCTCTTTGGACCTGAACATTCATCTAAAATAGGAATGTCAACATCTACGGGAATCGAGTTTATCAGCTCATCCAAGTTGAACAGTTTTGCTTTAGCGGATTCCTCCTTTGACCTCAAATGTCGTCTTTTGGCCATACAGGCTGCGATGTTCAGTCTATCGGGTTATGTTATGCTAGCAGTTCCTGTTGATCTATAGGATTGAATAGTCTTCTCGCGCTTTCAGGGAAGGTTAGAAATGTAAATGAGGGGGTAGGAGGGGAAGACAGAGACGAGCTGTGCAAGAAGTCGCCCTGGACCAAATCAGAAAGAGGAAGGTAAAACCAGAGCCAAACTGGTAGCAAATTGTAGGACAGAATAGGGACATCCAGAAGTCAGCCCGTTCTTCATTGTGAAATGTTCCCCATGATTACTTAATCGCGGATGTCCCTATCTTTTTTCAGAAGCCAGCTTTGCCGATTATAAACACCAATGGCAGCACCGGTACTGAAGTTCTACCTGGGGCTGGTAATCATATGGTGGGTCTTGATATACACAAGCGACACGTGGTCTGCCTACCGAACAATCAAGAAGTGTCATTGGAAAAATTGGGAAACATGGCCTACTCATTCCACCCCCCACCACTCCCTGGTCTACGCCGATCCACAACTGGTAGATGACTATTCGTATCCAGAGAGACCAAAGCTCGTCAATTACTTCACCAAGAAGCTGTCAGACCGTTACCTGCACAGGAACTACATGCTGCTCAACCAATTGCTTCAACCCGATTCTATCACGTTTCTAGGAGATCTGTTCGATGGGGGAAGAGAACACGATGGTGACGATGTATGGTTTAGTGAGTACAAACGGTTCAACCGTATATTCCCAAAATTTCCTAACGTTCGAATCAATATGGCTCTTCCAGGAAATCATGATATTGGATTCGGAAATGAAGTCGATTTGGAAAAATTGATGCGATTCAGAACTTTCTTCGGAGACGTCAACAACTTTGATCTGTTGGGGAACCATTCATTTATAATGATTGATTCAATCTCCTTATCATCACAAACACAGCCAGTAGTGACCAACGACCCGCGTTGGTTCTTGGAGAACTTGACAGACTCATTGGCCATGCAGTATCCTCGTGTTCTCTTTACCCATGTGCCTCTCTTCAGAGACCCAAGCCGACAAACATGTGGGCCATTGAGGGAACATACCAAACAACTGTTCCCCATTCAGAAAGGATACCAATATCAAACTGTCATTGATCCTGATCTATCTAAATTTATACTTACAAAGTCAAAACCAACCTTGGTGTTGAGTGGTGATGATCATGACTATTGTCACATTCAGCATGACATCACCGAATTAGGCACCAAGGGAACGATAGGCAAGGATTACTGTGACGAAATAACTGTTAAGGCATGCAGTATGACTGGGGGTATTTCTAAACCGGCGATTCAGCTGCTATCGCTATACAATAACCTTGATGATGACAATCAAGGCTTAAATACCGTTCAGCAACAAATCTGCTTCTTACCAAGTCCATTCGGTGTTATCAAGTTCCTTGGGGTTTCGTACGTTTTAACATTACTTTTAGCCCTAAGAAATTTCAAAACTGAGAGAATACACTTCCATGCTATGGCCATATCAGCAATTATTGTCATCTTAATCTATAATCATTAGAATTACACTATATATTAATCAAATCCCTATCGGTTGAAGACCTCACAGTTATCAAATTGACTTTCTCTCTTAAAGAGCCAAACCTATCGTTAAGAGACTGGATGCCCCATTCTGACACTACTGATTGGTACTTGATGATGTCCTTTGTAAGGATGATTCCACCATTCACATTGATAACTTTGAACTTATTGATATGGTTGACCAGGTTTGAAATCAAACCGTCGCCAATTTTCTCAAGTATTTTCACCAGATTACCAGACTGCAGGATAGTGCTCAACTGTTCGAATACTGTCTCTAACGATCTGGAAATCTCTTCACAAGTGAGCGTGGTATCTCTTGATAGCAAATTCGTAGACTCGTACTCGTTTGGTACAAACTCCTTTTTTGGCTGACGTAACAAATATCTTGTGACTAACAAATTAATGTACGATATTGTTTCGTCGACTAGTATGTTTATAGACTCTTCACACTCGAAGATGAAACCATTGCTTAATTGGATTATTTTATCCTTGGTGACGGTATCATTCAGCGCCAAGGGGATTATAATGGTTTGAACACTTGTAGAGAACAGATAAAGTATCTGAGATGCCTGGTTCGTAATCTCCAGATAGTGTAGATTCATCGACTCTTTGTTTTCTAACTCCTTCAAGCTCTGGTAGGATATTTCCAGCCCAATGTTCACGTAGTGCTCACCTAATCCAATGATTAATATCTCTAAAACTTCAAGTGCAAACTGGGAACTTTTGTCTGGGTTCAACTCCACAACACGGGCTAGCGACTCTACAGTCATTTGAAGTATGCTATTCACTTTCTCAAGCGAGACTTGGCTATCATGTGCGTCACCATTTCCGACATGTTGCTTCTTGAAATATTTCTCTCGTAAAGAGGTAGAGCTGTCCAATTTTGATTTCATGAAGCTCTGAAACGTTGAAGACATCTTGTAAGACCCACTAAACCTGGGACTTCCAGAAGAACCTCTGAAGTAGTTCAATTGGTTAGTTAAGGCCATTCTGTTTGGTCTCATAGAGCTGAAGGAAGAAATAACAGAATAAATGTATTCTTCCAGGTTAGTCTTTTCCTTTTCAATGATGACTCCAGTAAATTTTTGAAACAGCTCGGATGCCCCTTGGTCCAGAAAATTGTTCAGAGAATCCCTATCATATTCGATACTTTCATTCAACAACTCTTTCAAGTCTTTCGTCAGCTGATTTACCCAAGTATGAAGTCCATACAATGCTCGGCAGTACGTTAGATTTGATATTGAAGCGGCATTCGACAGTACGGTGGAAATTTTGACCAGCAGAAACTTAGAATAGAGCCTTGTGATGTACATAGACAATAATTTGTTTGTGAATGATTGAGGAAAAATTTTGAGGATCAATTGAGACTGGTCTTCAAAACTTTCAAGTAGAACTTTAGAGATTTGGGCAAAGTATGGTGGATTGAAAACTTTATGGACTAGAGGATTGGACACTTCATTAGTGTCAAACTTTAGATCAACTTCCATATCCAAACCTGGAATTCTTGCCAGAAATAGCTTGATAAGATCATCATCCTGATCCACGCTGCTTTTCAATGTAAAGTAGGTCGAAGTGATGTTTTGCAATGTTTCATAGGCGTCTGGAGAAAACTGTTGGTCAAAGTTTTGTACTAACGTTTCTAGCAAATTATTCCTGTAGACCAAAAGCCCTTCGTACACTCTTTGGGAGTCAGGCAAGTCTGGCGCCATTATGTTTTTGGAAAGATTGATAAGATTGACCAAGTGTTTAGCAAAAATTGAGTTTGAACTGTTAGTGAAAGTGTCGTCGTATAAAACCAACCAGTCCTTCGAAAGAGTGCCGCTTTTCGAAAACTCCTGATAATTGACCAACAATTCAACTACTTCCTGGGAGTTTGACTTTGTTTTGCTCAGTTTCAGCATCTCTTCGCCTAGCGGAGTAATTACGGTGGATGTTGTATTTATTTTATCCACCAACACACCGTTAAGGTTCATCAGATCATTCAACTTGTCGTCTACTTTGATTACATTTTTGTTGTGCTTGATCGACAGCTCTGAAGACTCATTAGAGACAGTTTTCACCTTTGCCAAACAATCATCACTCAATTTGTAAAGGGATTGGATGGTACTTTCGAACGTTCTAATATAAGGTTTCGGGTCCAGATACTCAAGATCATTGACCTGAGTTCCTAAGAGAGAATGGTCCTTGGATAGTGTTTCAATAAACTCTGGGATTGTTAGTCCTCCAAGAAAGTTGTCAAGTGTAAGCAGGGACTTTGTGCTTTCATCCAAATCAAAGATGTTCATCACCTCCGTTGGAGTTTAGGGGACCGGCTCTTATGTGGATCGATCTCTCTCGCGAAGTATGTTTAATGATTACGTAGGATAATTGAAGTTTCAGGACGAGTGACCCAGTCAAGAGCTCTCTGATGCTATCCCAACTATGGCAGTTATGTTCGTTTATTTAGAAGCTCTTGATGATACGTAGATTTCACCGAAATGTGATTTTCTTGAAGGTTGGAAGGCGTAGGGGGGTAAGCGCTTTCCTTCTACGTGCAAAGAAAGACCTCGTCTGCCTTCCCCCAGGCGCGCCCACCAAAATTTCATCTTCCAACGCAACGAAATACCACGTTCAGCTCCAAACAACCTACAATGGACTATTCATCAAAAACAGTTGCTCAATTAAAAGAAATCCTCAAGGGTAAAGGCCTTTCAACCGCAGGAGTCAAGTCTGAACTTATCCAACGTTTGAAGGAGACCCCTGCGTCTGATTCAGCTGCCATTGAGGATGAAGAATTGCTAGAGGAAGTGTCAGGAGATGAAAAGAAGCAAGAAAATGGCGCTCCAGAGGAGCCAAAAGACCAGGCTAAAGAAGCAGAAAAAGAGCCTGAGTCTGAGAAAACCGAAACCACCACTGCTCCTTCTGAGCCTGAAAACACAGAACAGAAGGTAGAAGAGAAAGAGGAAACTCCTGTCGTCAAGGCCACGCCAGAAGAAATGAAAAAGGCAGCTATCGACCTGCTAACGACCAGATTGAACAGAGCTCAAAAATTCCAAGATGAAGCAGCCATCAAAACGGTGCAGCAGGAAATTAGAAGAGTGGAGAAGTTTGGTGTTGCTTTGAACACGCAACTTGCTGTTGAATTGGGCTTCAGCAAGCCTGAACGTCCAAAACCTGTCTTTCAAAGCAGAAAGAACTTCCACAAGAAAGGCAAGTTCAACAAAAATAAACAGAACAGAGTGCATAAATAAAATATATACTGTACAACTTGAAATAACCTATAATAATGGCTGGAAAACCATGACTTTTTGCTTTTTATGATTCCTTTCCTCCTGAGTTTTCTTTATATCGTGGTAATCCTTGAATGAGTGTAAGGAGTCCTTTTTAACGAGATGGCGTGATCTGTTGGAGTCTATATCCAATGGCGGGAATAGTTTGGCTGTGTTTCCATCTTTATTGTGGTCTAGTTCGCTCGCCAGGTCTTTGTTGTCGGTTGCAAAGACTTCTATATCGATATCCTTGCCTGCTTCGGTTTGTCGTTGAAAAAAGAGCTCAAGCTGTAGGTCATTATGGAACAGCTCAGACGGGTCTTTGAAATTGCGCAATTGCAGATATTTGTTGTTATCAACAATATTGAACCCACTCTTTGCATTGTCCAACATCTCAATTATAGTTGGTGCTGAAGATGTATTGTGGATATAATTAAACTTGAGAAATTTAGATTTGTAGCGCAGATGGACGACCACATCCTCTCTTTTCTCCTCACTATGCAAAATACTGGATTTCTTAGGGATAGGCTTGCAAATTAAAGGATAATCCTTGATCACAATAGATTTGAACACATTGCTGAGTGGCTGAAGAATGTCGTCGAATCCAAAATCTTTGAGAAGACAGCCTATTAATTTCTTGAGAAGCTGGGCAGCAGTGTATTCCCCTAGCATTATGACATCCAAAGAAGAGTCATCCAAGTTTTTCAGGATCCTTGACAGAACAGAATCACTGGATAGTTTGATTCGCAGGTAGCTCAACGATGAGGGAGATGAATTAGAAAAGTACTTTTGTAAAGTGTAAGCCAAACAGCAGCTGATTGCTGCTGCTCCCACCACTTCAATGTTTTCTGTGTTGTAGGTTGACTGTGAGTTCCCAGCGTTGTAGAAGTCTTCCTCCACGGTCTCATGAAAAGTTTTGGTGAACTGGAAACATGATTTAGATTTCTTGATGAAATGGAGCAGTTTGGCTAGAGATTCCAGTTCCAGGGTGTTCATCTCTTGGTTATGTCCTCCAAATGGTAGGGATGATATGGATGGTAAGTTGACCCTGAAATCAGACTGTTCTGGGTTTCTAGCCATTATACTTTCCAATTTGTAGTCGGATATGCTAGTACTTTTGACAGGAACATCTTTGTTCGATGAGTTACCACTATTGGTTCTATTAGGTGTAATGAGTGAGTTTATGGCCAGCTTTGATGTCGAAGGCAAGCCTTGGAGTTTGGAATACGACTGGGATTCACCTTCGTTCTCACTAGATGAGTTTAGTTTGGTGATTTGAGAGAGAAAATCTTTAGAAGAGAGCCTTGGGGGCTCTGAAGCTCTGAAAGAACCTTCTTGGATTTGCTCTTCGGAAGGTTGAAAAATCACAAACTTCTGAGTTTTAGGCCTTGGCGACGGTTGCACATCAGCCACTTTCTTCCAAGAACGTTTCTTATTCCTTCGTACACTTTGTATGGCACATCTGACCAGCTTGTCAAAATCCAGCAAGTTCTCCTCTGGATACTGGAACTCGATTAGCAATAAGCGGGCACATTTGGTGATCTCTTCATCCTGCTCACTGGCCTTCTTTTCGCTCAAGTTCATCAGCGATATCAACTCGAGCCTGCGAGCAGAAAACTGCTTCCAGAGTGTTTCGTCACTGAAGTTCAGTTTCTTTCGGATGAAGTGAGTCACCCCCACCTTGGTGCTTGTCGTGTTATTTGTTTTCCTTGAACTATTGGAATCGCCGTCTTTACCATCGTACTGAAAGACATCCGGCGAATTCTGGACAAATGTGCCGTTCCGGTAGCTTGTAGGAAGCGGCATCCTTAAGGCAACTATGAGTGTGGCTTTCCAAACGTGCGGCAGTGAGGAAACGTTTAGAGAACAACAAACTTATTCTTTTTCCTTTTTTAGGCTCAACCGGTTGGTAAAACTCACTAGCGAAAGGGCAAGATCGATGGGCTTGGCTACAAAGGGAACGAAAAATAGCACAGAATATCAAGTGGCATTACGTAATCGCGTTTTTCCCTTTATGTTAGTATCAGCAGCCCTGCCCCCTCCTGCCAGACCTTTCAGGGTAGTTGTGTAGTGCACTGGCCAAAACAGAATACGAGTAGCATATGGGAACATAGAGGGGGCGCGGGCGCCCCTGAAAACGTCTGCCTCAATGATTCAACACCCCCCCCCCTTCATCATAGATTCATTAAATCACATGACTTGTGCGAGCCTCGGTCAAGCCGTTCCGTGCACCCATACAGCCCCGGGGTGACCACTGCAAGGTTCTCCGAGAGTCCGCTACCCCAGATTTATATCAGCAACCAGTCATTTTTTTCCGGGCACGCTAGGTTATGTGCTGGAAAAACGGATGATGGGTGTGACTATAAAAGGTGCCAGAGCCCCTATCTTTGCTTAAACTCATTAACGAATACTTTCTTTTCTTTGAATTAGAACATAGTACCGAGTATATCAAAATGTCAGGACCTTACACAAAGATTGACTTAGACAAGGAAGAGCAAGACTTCCAAAACCAGATCAAGGAGATTGAACAATGGTGGGCCCAACCACGTTGGTCCAAGACCAAGCGTATTTACAACGCTGAGGACATTGCAAAGAGAAGATCTTCATTGTCTTCTGTTCCAGCCAGTAACCAGCAAGCACAGAAGCTTTTCAAGTTGTTAGGTGAACATGCCAAGAACAAGACCGCTTCTTTCACCTTCGGTGCTTTGGACCCAATCCACATCACCCAGATGGCCAAGTACTTGGACACCATCTATGTTTCTGGTTGGCAATGTTCTTCCACTGCATCCACCTCTAACGAACCTTCCCCAGATTTGGCTGACTACCCAATGGACACCGTCCCAAACAAGGTTGAGCACCTGTTCTTCGCACAACTGTTCCACGACAGAAAACAGAGAGAAGAGAGACTTTCTCTTTCTAAGGAGGAAAGAGCCAAGTTGCCTTACACTGATTTCCTAAGACCTATCATCGCCGATGCCGACACTGGACACGGAGGTAACACTGCCATCATCAAGTTGACCAAGATGTTCATTGAGAGAGGTGCAGCTGGTATTCATATTGAGGACCAAGCTCCAGGTACCAAGAAGTGTGGACACATGGCCGGTAAGGTTTTGGTCCCAGTTCAAGAGCACATCAACAGATTGATTGCCATTAGAACTTCTGCTGATTTGTTTCAGAGTGACTTGATCGCTGTCGCCAGAACTGACTCTGAAGCTGCCACTCTTTTGACTTCCACCATTGACAAGAGGGATCATTACTTCATTATTGGTGCCACTAACCCAGATGTTCCTGACCTGATCGAAGTCTTGACTGAAGCTGAATTGGCAGGTAAGTCTGGTAGTGAACTCTCTCAATTAGAGGCCGAGTGGAGTAAGAAGGCCAACCTCAAGTTATACCATGAGGCTGTCTTCGAGGCCATTGACAAGTCATCTATCTCCGACAAGCAGGCTGCTAAGGACAAGTTCGCTGCCAAGGTTGGTCCATTGACCGGTACATCTCACAAGGAAGCTGCCAAGTTGGCCAAGGAAATTCTTGGTGAGGAAGTTTTCTTTGACTGGGAAGCTCCAAAGGTCAGAGAGGGTTACTACCGTTACCAGGGTGGAACTGAGTGTGCTATCATGAGAGCCAGAGCTTACAGCCCATACGCTGACTTGGTTTGGATGGAGTCTAAGGTTCCAGACTACCAGCAAGCTGTTGACTTTGCCAAGGGTGTCAAAGACCTCTACCCAGACCAATGGTTGGCTTACAACTTGTCTCCATCATTCAACTGGAACAAGGCTATGTCTCCTGATGAACAAGAGACATACATCAAGAGACTGGGTGAACTTGGATACTGCTGGCAATTCATTACTCTTGCTGGTCTGCACACCACTGCTTTGGCTGTTGACAACTTTGCTAGAGATTACCAGAAGATTGGTATGAAGGCTTACGGACAACAAGTCCAGGCTAAGGAGATTGAAGACGGTGTTGAAATCGTCAAGCACCAGAAATGGTCAGGAGCCGAATACATTGATGGTCTGTTGAAATTAACCACTGGTGGTTTGAGTTCTACAGCTGCTATGGGTGCTGGTGTTACCGAGGATCAATTCAAAGACCATTAAATAGTAGGATAACCTAAATAGTTGAACTAATTGACTGAGTATTTATAGACTAGTACGAATGAAGTTGAATTAAGTTGTCTTGGTGTTGTTTGTCTGTTTGTTTGGTCTTGAAGTTTGACTTCCAAACAACATGAAAAAAACTATCAAAAGAACTACCAACTAGAAGGAAATACTACAGAATCAACTGGATAAAATTACTAATTCAAAATCAATATAAAAAAACTAAAAAATTACTGCTGCTTCACTAGACTCCTTAAACGTTCAACCTCAGCCTCTAACTCGCTCTTGCACATTAACAACTCCTCAACCTTCTCCTCTAATTGACTCATTCTCTTCATCTTCTTAGCTCTGGAACGACGAGCGGCTTCAGTGTTACGAGCACGTTTCATGGAGGCAGGATCATCATCTTTGGCAACAATTGGAGCCAATGGGGCTGAACGCTGTCTTCTGGTGTAGGCAACAACACCCAAGTAGTCCGTTCTTGAAGAAAGCTTTTTCTCAACACATTTGGGAGAAGGCTTGTCCCTGGCAGCAGAAGATGCAACAAACTCTTTGACAGCCAGTTTCTTTCCAAAGGTGCCCGATAATTTCGAATCTGGAGCAAATGAGGTAGCTGGGGCTTCAGCAACCGTTGGAACGGTAGCAGGAGCAACAGTCTCATCTGCAAACAACGAAACCCAGTTGAGTGGATCCTCAGACTCTGCGGATTCAAACATGGGAGAGTTGTCAGCATCAGTGAAATCGGTCGTAAGCACCGAATCCAAAACCGAAGAGTGAATTTCCAGTGGAGAAATGGTCTCAACCGGTGAAGTCAATTCAGGACTGATGATCTGAGCGTTTAGCGGCATGATTTCAGACTCTTGCTTGATAGCAGGGGTCTTGTGCACATCATTTCCAACAAAGGAACGAAGCACCGACTCGCCAAGAACCATGGGGATCTGGTCCTGGCCTGAGGCCATGGACTGAATGATATCAAAGTCCATAGCTTGGTCAAAACTGTAAGTACTTGCAGACATTTTCATAATGAGAGTATCTAATTCTTTATTCTTTAACTTTGGGATATAACTTGGTACAATAGGGGTCTTTCAAAACGGAACATCATTATGACGGAGATGATCTTAATTCACTTATGAACACAACATTTTTCAATAAAATATGGGGTATTCCTTAATTTCTTTTAACAAAAAAATTTAGAATAATTTAACAACACAATTTTCAATAAAAAGCTTAACTTTGATTATTAAAAAGGAAAAAACTAATATTTTTTACTTCTTTTTTTATAATTTAACTTTATTTCTTTGACTTAAAATAAATTTAACACGACATTTTCAACAACAGGCTTAACGACAATAACTTGGATATAAAATAGAACAAAATATAAAGGGGTAACTGGTATTTGTGTGTTGTGTTGTTTTGTTGACGAGAAAAAGGGAAAGGGAAAAAGTTGGGAAGGGAACGTACTATTTATATGGATGTGCGTCGGGTGAAAAATTTGAAAATTTTGTAATCCACCTGTGGCCCGTTTGAGTAGAGCGATAAATGACTCTTACCTCAGACAAGCGCGGCATTTTCATTGGCTGGGAGCTTATGCATAAGATAATAGAAACAATAGAATTACGACTAAGGGGGGTTAATAACAGTTTAATAAATATGATATGGATACAATAATGTTTGATACGGCTTAAGGGGGGTAGACGGGTGTAAATACTACTTTTGTTTACTGTGTAGATTGTGTGAGTGCCGCAATCGTGGGATTTTGGGCCCCTGTTGCGTGGGTAATCATGTGATCAAACCCCGTTGGGGAGCCTGAAATTAATTGTCTCTTAGAGGGATGCCCAAAGGAGAACGGGAAATGAAATTGTGCCCTTCGGTTCCATGGGGCATTTTTCCTTCCCTGTCAAGGCATGCTTGCAAGTGACAGGCGCTTCCACTCTCGGTGATCATAGTTTCCGGAACTGGATGTAAAGGTACCCGATCAGACTCATGACCGCAAACCACGCCAGAAACGCACTTCGGCTCATGAACTTAATGACCTTTACGCTGTCAACAGAGTCCTTTTCGGGCTTCGAAGTTGCCTTCTCGTAAATTGGTGCTTTCAGCCGTCTCTTCTTTTTGTGATTCCATTTCTGTAGTCTCTGGATGTCCTCTGGTGCCAAGTCACCAACATAAAGATCGTCCATCATCTCCCAGGCAAAGTGGGAGTGGCTTACGTCTTCAAACGCCAGGGTAGCGTCCACTCCAGCGCAGTCGAAAAGGACCTCGGATCCACCAGGATGTGAACTGAGAATGGGGGTCACATTATACACCTTGTTGTGCACAATCATCCACATGTCGTCGCCGCTCATGTGCCTAGACACTTCCTTCAGCTTGTATGTCCTGTTTGGCGTCATTTGAGGTGTGCATATTCCGGGACTCTCCATAGTTATGACCAACCTTCCACCTTCATAGACTCCAAAGGGTTGGAAGCGGGTGAAGTTTAAAAGATTGAAACGAATTCGCGAGAAAAAAAAACCCAAATAGTACGCCTGCGCGACCGAGGAGCCACCCAGGAACCCAAAAACTGAACCCATCACGCCCGAGGAAAAACGAGCGATCTCAAAACACCTGGCCTCCTCCAGATCAGCATTTAGCATTCACTCATTCACGCACGTGTCTCCTCCAATAATGAGCAGCGGGAAGTATGGAACTCACAAGGTCGACAGTGAGAAACACCAGCAGATCTTGAAGGCCCTCCTCAAAGACCCAGCAAACAAACACTGTTCCGATTGCAAGGTAGCTTCCCACCCGAGATGGGCATCCTGGAACCTGGGAGTTTTCATTTGCATCAAGTGCTCTGGTGTACATAGAAGCATGGGAACGCACATCTCCAAGGTGAAGTCAGTAGATCTGGATGTGTGGACCGAAGAACAGATTCGGTCGATGTGTAAATGGGGCAATGCAAAGGCCAACGCTTACTGGGAATCAGGTCTGCCAGATAATTACGTCCCCAATGAGAGCAAAATGGCTAACTTCATCCGCACAAAATACGAAATGAAAAAATGGGCAGCTACCAAAGAGCTACCTGACCCAGCATCAATCTCTGTAGCAAGTAAACCAGTTGTGCAATCAACCAAACCACCCTCCCAAACTCATACCACCGAGAACACTCAGCAAGCTACCCCTGTTTCCAAGCCTGAGCCTAAAGAAAGCAATTCAAGATCGTTACTAGACTTGGATTTTGGTTCCAAAAGTTCCTCTTCAAACTCCATTCTAAGCCAGCCACCGCCCCCAGACAATTCCCGTCCAGACTTGAAAAAATCCATTCTTTCCCTATATTCCACCCCAACGTCCTCCCAAACTTTTAGTCCCACGCCTCATGCTTCCAGTCCAAGTCTTCCCCAGCAGCTCCAGCCAGCGTCAACCACACAATCCGTAAACCCAAAAGCTTTGGACAATGACCTCTTCAAGAACGTCTGGAGCTGATTAGATAAGCTCTATAACTTAAGTAGTAATTCCCTTTACCCCATTTAGCTCCCTCAAATGCGCGCTACTGATACATGTACCTTTTGGATCTGATCCGTTAGTGCACTACAATTTTTTACCTTTTTAGAGAAAGGACTTCCCGATCTAAGTGTAAATCCCCGACATCTTAGCTGATAAGGGACCAGTATCGGCTGAAAAAAGATTGTTTCTCCTTTGGCAAAACCTCTACACATATTTCAATATCATTAAAGGCAGTTTTGGTGAAAATCTGTCACATTTTAGTTTTTTTTTGCCAATTTGCTGACTAGTAGTGCTTCTGAGCCTACTTTTGTCAAAATGACATCTGCTGTGAAGAAATCTCCCGAAGAGGCCAAATATTCGCCTCAAAGTTTTGATTCATGTTCTCATTTGAAGCAGATTTTGGCCTCCAATGCAAAGGACACCGTTTACCGCAATTACGGACTTGCTGTCAACGTTGCCCTCGCATTGAAACTTCGAAATGGAAATATCCCCCTGTATAAAACGTCAGATGGATCTAAAGTCGAATATAAGAAACTGCTCAGACTAAGGAATAAAGCGGTCCGGTGCCGAGAATGTCTAGAGAGCTTATCGTGTACATATTTCTGTTTGCAATGCTCTCATGTTGGATGTTGGAATAACGGCCATGCATTGGCTCACACGAAAAGTACAGGGCATGTTTTCGGCATTGACTCGCAAACAGGCTACATTTTCTGTTTCCGATGTGGCAATTACGTTGGAGACCAGAGATTGGAGCTAATTAGGCAAAGTAAACGTAAGTTATGTTCAAGGTGGGAAGTGAGATAAGGATTTTACATGTACTAACGATAGGCAGAGCGACCAAAAGCGGAACCAGTATTGGACAATTCCGGTACAGAAACGATAATGGATGGGTCCAGGCCACCGTCACTGAAGGCATCTACAGGGTTGAGGGGACTAATTAATATGGGAGCAACTTGTTTTATGAGCTCAATTGTACAGACTTTTGTTCATAATCCCTTTATTCGTGACTACTTTTTGAGTGGAAATCATGCCAACTGTCCCAAAAGAATGGACGAATGTATTACATGTTGCGTTGACGAAATTTTCAAAGTGTTCTACGGGACAGATGAAACGAAAGGTTATGGGCCGACCGCTCTTCTGACTGCCGCTTGGAGAGTGAAAAACTCATTAGCAGGTTACTCTGAGCAGGATGCACATGAATTCTGGCAATTTTTGCTGGATGAAATTCATAAATCTGAAATTGAACTGCATCCAGTACTCGATCACCCCTCCAACTGTCGTTGCGTCACCCACAGAACATTTGCAGGCCAATTACAAAGCACGGTGACATGCGAAACTTGTCTCAATAGTAAGAATACTGTCGATCCTATGTTGGACCTATCTCTTGAAATTGCAAAAATTTCGAAAGACAAAGTCACTTTGAATCACTGTTTGAATCTGTTCACCAGTAAAGAGAAATTGGACTCGGTGACCACTTGTAACCATTGCAAAAAAGAAACTGCAAGGACTAAACAGCTACTGGTAAAAAAGCTCCCACCTACACTGGCATTTCAGCTCAAAAGATTTGAACATTCAGCATCTTCATCTACCAAGATTGAAACTCATGTGGGATTCCCTTTGTTCCTAGACATGGAGCCTTATACTGTCTCGGACACCATAGCGAAGGAGGAGGGTAGAGTATCTTGTGGACTTATGACATATCAGCTGTTCGCCATAGTCATTCATATGGGAAGCGTCAACACAGGGCACTACATTTGCATCATTAAAAATCGAGATGGAAACTGGTTCAAGTTTGACGACTCAAAGATTAACTTTGTGAGTCAAGAATACGTCTCAAATTGTAATGCCTATTTGCTGTACTACATCTTATGTCAAGCATGAACTCAATAATGGGAGATGTGTATCGAAGAAACTAAAATTAAAAAGGTACATCATTCATTACTATTTCCCAATTCAAGTTCACTAATCATAGAAATCATCATCGTCTTCACTATCGTAGGCTTTAGATTTGATGGATTTGCCGTGGAATCTGATTCTTCTATTTTCAGCGCTTTCTTCATCTTCATTATTTATCAGCAATCGTCTATCATGTTCATCCACAGCTCCAATAGAAACCAGTATCCTCTCTAAATCTTCCACCTTGGTGTCATTCCCTCCCAGTTGGGTTAACGTTATGAATTGTTTCACCACGTCTCCATTATGATAAATTAATATTGTTGGACAGTTGCCATCTGGGTAGTTCTCTACAGCTCTGTTGGCCGGGATTTCACAGAATTTAATCTCTTTGAATTTGGACGATAAAGTGACCATTAATGCAGATAACAAACGAGATTGGAGGGCACTTTGAAGCGTCATGTGGAGAAAAACGAACGCTTCTTTGGAAGTTTCGGTGACTTCTTTCTGGTATTCCGGTTTAGATATTGGGTAAACTGAGCCAAATAAAGACTTATCGTTCAGCTTTTGTATTTCTGCCATCCTTTTCTTCTTATACTCTTCCAAAAATTCTTCGTCTTCATCGTCTTCCAGCTCGGCCAGCTCGTCTAGATCTTTATGCTCCAGTCTGTTCTCATGCTGTTTCTGAACAGCTTCAGACAACGCCTTCTCTAATTCTTCAGTCGGATCTGGCTCCTTCTCCGGAATAATTCCATGGGATCTTAAAATATCATTCCATTCAGTGTCTTCAGTTGGATCCACTTCTACCTGGACTTTTAGGTTGTTGGGGTCCATTCTGTAGATAATATTTGAGTAGTCGATGAATATTTGAAATTTCTGGAGACATCTCGAATCAATGAAACATCGGACATCCAATATCAAAATTAATTCCAATGCATGTTTCCAACCATCTTTCAGTGTTTTGGACTCGATGACGTCAAGTGAACGACACACCCAGGTGTCGGAGATTTTAAACAGTGGGAAGTACATAACCCCTGCCAGGAAACGGGAACTGCTGCAAGGCTTGAGCGCGGACTCAAAATCTGAAGTATATCAACTGGTTCAATGGGACAAACTCGTGAGATCCATAAATGGTGCTATCAACAGGGTCAGTTTGCACAACATCAAGGAGATAATAATAGAGCTCTTCCATCTGAATTTACTGAGAGGTCGTGGGATACTTGTTAATAGTATTTTGAAGTCCCAAACAGCGGCACCAGCCTTTACCAATGTCTACAGTAGTTTGATAGCTGTTCTGAACTCCAAGATCCCAGAGATCGGGAAACTATTAATACAGAGATTAATCGTTCAATTTCAAAAGTCGTTCTTGAATAACGAGAAAAGCAAGTGTTTTGCTGCTGTTACTTTTATTGCCCATTTGGTTGTTCAAAATGTTGCCCATGAAATTATCGCCCTGCAATTGATGTTTCTCTTACTTGAAAACCCAACCGATGACTCTGTGGACATAGCATGCACTTTAATGACTGAAGTTGGTGCTTATTTGGAGGCGAGTTCTGGCTCTGCCACTTATTCGATCTTTGAAAAGATAAGAAATATCTTGCAAGAGGGCTTGATAAGCAAAAAGACACAGTATAAAATAGAGATTCTCATGAGACTGAGACGAGATAAATATAAGGGACACTTTGGTATCCCAAAGGAATTAGATCTGGTAGAAGAAGATGATCAGGTTCTTCATACCATTTCATTAGATGAAGAATGCGACGAAGAATTGCAGCTGAATGAGTTTCACTATGAAGAGGATTACGATATGTTAAATGAAAAGTACAGTTTGATAAAAGCCGAAATCTTAGGAAGTGATGACGAGGAGGAAGATGATGGTAACTCAAGTGAAGAAGAAGAAGATGATGATGATGATGATGACGAAGAAGAAAGCGGTACTATAGCGGAACTAGATAATGAACAAGATAATGGACAAAAGGACCAAAAATCTATCAAAGATCAACTTACTGACCTTACGGCCGCCAATCTCGTTGAGTTTCAGAAAAACGTATACCTTACCATGATGTCAAGTATGAGCGCAGATGAAGCTGTTCACAAACTGCTGAAATTACCTGCTGTTAGTAATGAATCACCAGAATTACAACTAATAGATATCATAGTCAAAGGTTGTGCTCAGGAAAAAACTTACTCCAAGTTTTATGGCCTTGTTGGGGAAAAACTATGCTCCTATAGTAATCTTTGGCATAGATCTTTTAAAGAGTCTTTCAAAAACTCTTACAACACCCTTGCCGAATTAGAGCTAAAACATATTAGAAATATTGGCAAATTCTGGGGTCATATGTTTGCAAGTGATAGACTAGGATGGGAAGTCTGGGAAATAATATTTTTAACTGAAAGTCAAACCACTGCTTCCAGCAGAATCTTCCTGAAATTTCTTTTCCAGGAACTGGTTGGCGAATTAGGAGTCCAGAAAGTTCAAGAGAGGTTACACGAAGATTACATTCAGCCCTATATTAGAGGCATATTTCCAACTAATGACCAAGAGCACTTAAGGTTCTCTATTAATTTTTTCACATCCATCGGCTTAGGAGTGCTCACCGAGGAGATGAGGATAATCCTTCAAACTGCACCAAAAGGCCAGGAGATCACATCAGGACACAGATCACCATCGCCCACAAGAAGGGGCTCAAGGTCTCGTTCGATGTCACCCTCTACCTCTAAGGGACTGAGAACTTGATTACTATCTAATCTTACATACCACGGAAAGCATTCTTACTAGCCCTTCTACGACCGTCAAATCTCTGTTTGGTTCTACCATTATCTTTTTTGTTCTCGTCCTCACTATCGTCATCTTTGAATGATACCCTCTTCTGTGAACCTCCTTTCTTAGGGAAGAAAGTGAGTTCGGCTTCACCTCTGAGGTTCTTATGAACACGACTGGAAGTTTTGGGTTTAGACACCTTGTTGAGATCGTTCAGTTGTTTCTTGAAGGACACACGAGATTTGTCTAGATTGGCTGTGAAAATTGATTCATCTTTAGAATCTAATGGTTTCATAGTGGACATAGCCTCTTCAATTTCCTGTTCACGTTGTTGCTTTCTACGGTTCTTCTCTAATTGTTTTTGTACCTTCTCGGCTTGCTTTCTCTTTGCTTCCTTTATCTTTTCCTCTTCAGCCTTCTTTTCAGCACTCTCTTCATCATCTTCTTCCTCGTCGTCAGATTTTTCATCATCAGAATCCCACAAGTTAGTAGAACCAGCTCTATTATTGTTCATCTCGATACGTTCTTCGTCAGATTCTTCAGCAGCTGTTAGGCCCTTAGGCTTGTACTCCACATCTTTGACCTTGGCAGATGGATTCAATTGTTTGTAATCGTGTGCATTTTGATCAATCTGGAACTCAGGGTTTTCAAACATTTCCTTGAAACGTTCATCGTTAACAAGTTCTTCAGCAACAGATGATCCTTGCTTCTGTTCCAATTTCTCCACGAGCTCTTTATTGACTGTGATTTTGGTTTTCTTGATAGCTCCAGTAGTTCTAATTCTGGACTCCCTCTCCTTCTCAAGTCTCTTCTTAATTTCACGTTCTCTCTCCTCTCTATAACTGTTAGGATTAGAGATCAGGTTGACCTTATCATACAACTCTGTGTCAATAAAGAAACCATGCATATAAGACCTCAAAACATTGGATCCTACCAGGTGGCTTAAGTTCAGATTTTGCACGTCCTGCTTTGTAATGAATCTATAGTTGGCATATACAGTGTCGGATGGTTTTTCCTCCAGCTCCTCAGTCACACTGTCTAAGAAAGAACACCACTTTGGCGCTGGACCAAGATTTGGAATATAATATGTATGCATTGGTTGTCCTTCGTTAGCCATGAAGAACATTCCTGAATTTGGAATATAATCCACGTCATTAATGTCAACACTTGGTTCCATAGAAGTGTAAGCTTTTCCATCAAATCGATCCCAGATTTTGGCAATCCTTTTGTCTGTAGTGAGGATCTTATTCGAGTCGGTGGAGTTCTCATCAATCCATATTATCTTTTTGACTTCGTAGCCGTAACCTTGATCTTTGACCACAGAAGGCTTACTGTTACGAAGATCGTAAATCAATGAGTACCCGTTACTGGTTCCACAGGCAAAGTTAAGACCATCATTTCTGAATTTGACACTAGTTATTCCAACATTAACATTTTCATTCAAGTCGTCACTTATCAGCAGCTTAGCCACTCTTTCCTTCGCTCTGGGGTCCCAAAACTCTACCGTTCCGTCTTCTAATCCGGCAGAGAATAGCCCATGCACTTTGTTAAGATCAGTGGAGTTGACTCCAGATGAGGTATCCAACTCAAAAGGCTGCATGAATCTTCCTTGTTCCAAGTTCAGTCTATAAATTTCATTTCCAGCTGCTCCTATGTAGAGGTCGCAATTCTGCTCGTTATAAGTAAGACATCTGCCAAAAGTTGGTACACGGGACTTGTAATGAACGCCTCCCTTGGTATGAAACTCAATGGATCTGTCGTTCTGTAGGTGAACAGATTTGGACCAATCATGAGACAAAACTAAAAAATCCACATTCTCGCAATCCGTGTGTCTGTCAAACTTCAGAGACAAGTTGCTAAAGTCATAGACGTGAATCTGAGGCTTATAAGTACCAGTGGCAATAGCATACTGACCATCCGGTGTGACCTTGATTTTATTCGACGCTTCACTGAACTCAAAGTCCTGTAAAAGCTCTATTCTGTTCTGATAATCAATGTCATTCTTCAACGTTCTCTTTCTTTTTTTAGCAATCCAGTCCGGCAGGGATCTAGATACGTTCGTACCAGAGACCTGGTACACTGAAACGTTTCCAGCCGATGTTGATTTAAGAACCATTCAAGGAAAGTCCTGGGTAAAATATATATATCTGATAGAAAGATGGTTTAGAAAAAAAAATTTAGTCTCATTTGAGTCACGTGACAAATGTATTAAAAAAATGCTTACATAACTGAATGTCTATGCTATGAATGGTTGTATACTTATAAATGGCTGAAGGATAACGGGGGCACAGGTGGTCTCAAAAATGATGGCACCTCTATACACTGGTTCATAAGATCTGGTATTTTAGTTGTACTTCAGTATTCAGTCAAATTGTTCTTCTTTCTAGTGGGAAATAAAAATGCACTCCTTTGTATGGTAATCCACTACTGCGTAGACAGTTATCATATCTTCTTTCTGGTGGACCTCTGCCATCCTATATCTAGCAGCTGATGAGCTCGTTTTCTTCGCTGTAGAGATTCCTCATTGTATATAAATTGCTGTGATCTGTCGGGAAGTATATGTGCATCTGTATGAGTTTGAACTTGGATTTCAGAATCTGTTATTGGTGTCGGATGTTCTTTATCTGATACCATATTATGAAAAGTACTGTTTTTGTCTGATAGTGCAACTATGGAATCCGTATTTTGAGGAGCATCCGAATTTGCAATTTGAGTTGAACAGCCCAAAAAAGGATCGTCTTTTGGATTGGGCCCGGATGAGGCGTTCCCTGTCGAGTTATCATTTTTGGAACTGGGTGATTCAATATAATCAGTCTCTGAGGTAAAGACAACTTCAATTCCATCTAGTGGCTTCTTACCCTCATCTTCTGTTAAAGTGTTTAATTGTGCCACTTCAGTAGATTCAACTTGACGTTCTGGGGTTTTCAGACTGGGGAAAACATGCCCTAGGAAAGTTTTCAGTCTGGATGGCTTTGTCTTAGATTGACTTTTGGGTGATTGTGAAGAGGTATGTGAGTTGGATGTATCATTTATAGGATCAGAAGCCGTATGTTCATTAGAGCCGCTAGCATCTTGAGACTGGTGTTTGGTACGAAAATCTGGGTTGTCATTACTAGGATTTTGTGGAAGCTTTTCTGGTTCTTTAGAAGGGCTGACATCGTCTAAAGACTCTTCGATCGACTCAAACGATTCTGACTCGGATGAGGAGTCTATCTGTATAGTGTCTGGATCCCATCCTACCGTAATAGGTAACTGTTGTAGATTCTCTGACGCCCCATACAGTTGACTCAAAGAAATATTGACAGTGGGCAGGCTATCAGAACCTGACTGCGATACCTTCTCAATAGGTTCCTCCTTAACACGCACTTTCTTCTCAATGTCATCAGCTTGATTAAGATCCTCATTTTCAATATCCTCATTAGACTTGGATACTGGGTTGGGCCCAAAGAACTGAAATGTGTCTAGCTCCTCCTCTGAATCACTTTCATCGTGTGATACATCAAGGATTTTTTTGCTAGGTAGCTGAGTATCTAACTTTGCCTCAGGTGACCTCTGGGTTGGAGTCTCACTACCAGAATTAATTTCCTCATCCGTCTCAGTTGACTTCTTCCCAGCTGATGTAACTAAGGCAGGTACCGTCGATTGCTTGGCTACTGGTGTAGGTCCCGGCGTTGGTGTCTTTTGCTGGATTTCTGGGGTTTGTGCTGGCGACACAGTATCTAATCGAGGAATCTGTACCACTTCATCCACTTCGAAATCACCGTCTTTCAAAAAATTGTCTTCGTCGGAAGATGAATCTGACCCACTACTAGCGAGACCAGACAGGATGTTACTCTCCCAAATCTGGACCATTCTTTCAGGAATACTGCCCATGAAGTCATTATTGGAGTATTTCACTTGCTCATACAGCTTTGAAGGAGACGCCACGGTGTCATCAGGTCCTTTGACGTTGACTATTATTCTAGCCTCGCCAAACGTATTGTAGAGTTTTTGATAAAAGACTAGTTTGTCCTGGTTCTCCTTAAGTATCGTAGTGTAAGTTGGATCTGAGTAACATATAGGTGTGATTAGTTTTCCAAAGAATTCGTTTATCCCCAGATATATAGGTAAAAATGGAATTGGGTCCCTGAAATGCTGGATCGATCCAAAACGATCCTCGTCTGTACCATCGTTAATCCTTAGATCATTGAGAAACTGAACTTCCCGTGGAATTTCTTTCCTCAAAACTTTGGAGATAAACTGGAGTTCACCAGCCAGATGTTCGTAGCTCAATGAGCCATCTTCCTTGAGTGAATCTTTGCGTGGATTAAAATTGGAGATGAACTTTACCTGAGATCTATCAACGGGGCTTCTCTCAAAAATATCTATCAACGAAAACTTATCGTTTCGAATGGCAAAGGAAGCATTATTCTCAGCTAGATATAGCAACAAGCCTGTGGTCCTGTGTACCACAAGACCGAATAAAGTCAAAAGTGGTGTTGAAACTAAAGATTGTTCAAGCAACAAGTCAGCCGTGATATCGAGAGGATGTTTCAATAACGCAGCAGAAAGGACAAGTGGTGACTCGCTGTAGTTAGTGATGTCAAATCCTTTAGATTTGGGCGTCACCAAGGCATCCCTTAAAGCATGTGCCATATGAAGTCGGTGACTAGGGTTTAATATACTGGATGGCACTTTATCAGCACGTATGCCAAAGTAAGCGCGTCTGATTACGTGATCAGAGTAATGTGGTTAGGTAAAAGCAGGGAATTAAGTGATGACTTTGCAAGTTTGAGTTTCAAGCCTTCTGAAGTGGTGACCGACAAGTGGACACCTTGTAAACTAAAGTTGGTATTAGATTCGAATTGGCCTCAAAATTTCTGACAAAGTATCCAGCATATTAGTATGCTTATGTAAGTCTGTGTTGCGACCCAACCATGTCTAGTGGTAAGACTGTCATCTTCAATCGCATCCAAACTGGTAACAATTCTTACCATTGCCAGCTGCCCTACATTCTAGCCTGTGCTTCTCAGTGATATTGCCATTTATTCGGGGTTGAAACTCATTTATTGGATCACAACTCCAAGATTGCTTCCTTTCGTTCCCCATACAAAATTTCGAAAAATCATATAAAAGCCCTCCCCCCCTCCTTTCAATGCTCTCCCGTTTACAAATCTACAGATCTGCAATTGGTTCCATATTTGTACGCAATCATATCAGAATGAGTTCTATCAAGGTTGAAAACTACTACGCTGATTCCAAGGCCCCTATAGTATCTCTGTCGGCTAAGTCACATTTCAATGAATTGACTTCCAAGGAAAGAAAGTATGCCCATTACATGTCCAGGGCCTCCCATTGGGGTACTAGGGTCGTCCTTAGATCGGTTTCTCCAGAATCTGAAGTGATATACGATCTGATTATCAGCATTCATAAGCATGTGAACGGTGACTATAGTGAACTAACAAAACATCTGGGAGAGGTGGCTGTAGAACAGTATTTGGAATTTGCCTCGCAGTTTTTGTCAAATTTGGGAAACTACAAATCTTTTGGAGACGTCAAGTTTATTCCAAAGTTGCCCAAACCTGACTTTGAGACTTTAGTGGAATGGACCAATAGTGAAACAGTTCTCCAGTTGTTTGAACTCGTGAAAGAAGACATATACTCGTTGGATGACAAGAACATTCTGCTAGGGTGGAATACTGAAGGCCATGTTAGTTCTTACTACCTGAACAAGGTTTCCAAAGCAGAGGCCGATATTGTCAACGCTGCTCTAGCTTCTAAGGGAATAATGCCTGAAAATACCCGTGTTGAAAAGGTATCCGACACTAAGTTTGTAGTCCATGTGGCAAGCGCTGATATCTCCAACAACACTGGCTACTATCCAAACTCAATTGATTACGATGCCGATGGAAAATTATATTCAATTACTTTTAAGTTTGGGGACCATGCTACAGAATTCTCTCAGATTGCCAACAACCTCGTTGAGGCCAAGAAGTATGCCGCCAATGAAACCCAAGTAAAACTATTAGAGCATTATATCCAGTCTTTTACCACTGGTTCCATGAATGCTCACAAGGATTCTCAAATTGAATGGGTGAAGGACATTGGTCCCTCCGTCGAGACTAATATTGGTTTCATTGAAACTTACAGAGATCCAAGCGGCGTCAGAGGTGAATGGGAAGGTCTGGTTGCAATGGTGAATAAGGAAAGAACTGAAAAATTCCAAAAGCTGGTTAGCAGCGCCAAAGAATTCATTGATTTACTTCCTTGGCCTAAAGCCTTTGAGAAGGATATATTCACTCCTCCTGACTTTACTTCGTTGGAAGTACTTACTTTTGCTGGATCTGGAATTCCTGCAGGAATTAACATTCCTAATTATGATGATGTTAGAATAAACATCGGCTTCAAGAACGTCTCTTTGGGAAATATTCTGTCAGCTAGATCTGCCAACGAACCAGTTACCTTCATAGATGAATCACTGGTGGACGTTTTCAACAAATACCGTAGCGAGTCATTTGAAGTTCAGGTTGGTATTCATGAACTTTTAGGCCACGGAACTGGTAAATTGCTGCAGCAAACTGGTGAAAATTCATACAACTTTGACATTGAAAGTCCTCCACTTGGTCTCGATGGCAAGCCAGTCTCAACTTATTATAAGAAGGGAGAAACTTGGGGATCGGTATTTGGATCTATCGCCGGTTCGGCTGAAGAATGTAGAGCAGAATCTGTTGCTATGTTCTTGGTCACTAATCGTGATCTTTTAGAGATTTTTGGATATTCAACAAAAGAGGAGCAAGACAACATAATTCACATCAGCTTTTTGCAGATGGCCCGTGCCGGTTTAGTTGCTTTGGAACAGTGGGATCCTAAGACAAGAAAATGGGGCCAACCCCATATGCAGGCTAGATATGCCATTCTGAAAACATTCCTGGATGCTGGTGAAGACTTTGTCAGACTCGAGTATAGCAAGGGAGGAGACTACTCTGACTTGCGTATAAAGTTGGATGAGTCAAAAATTCACACCGTTGGACATAAAGCAATTGGTGACTTCTTACAAAAACTTCATGTTCTGAAGTGCTCTGCAGATGTCAATAGGCTCACCAAACTGTATAATTCGATCACGACAGTGACGGAAGAAATTGCTCAATTTAGGGACACCATCTTAGCAAAGCGTCTACCAAGAAAGCAGTACATCCAAGGTAACACATTACTGGAAGGCGATACTGCTGTGGTCAAGGAATACCCGGAAAACCAAGTTGGTTTGATCCAAAGTTTCGTTGATAGAGATGTATAAACGGCGTCAGATCAGCCGCAGACGAGCCGCAGACGAGCCGCAAACGTTCCCACCCTTTTGTGATGAGGTTTATTATCCAACGTCAAGCTCATCTATTCCATAATTAAACACACCAACTTGCTAAATTTGGCTTTACATTAAAATGAATCCTATTTTCTATCAAAATTGCAATCTTAAGCATTCGTTCAGTATCAGTGCATCTTATTGGAACAAACCACTAAGCTACATTTTCAACCAAGTACGTCCAAACTCTATCTTCTTTTCCACTATGATGCTAACCTTAAACCTTTAGATCACCTTGGATTTTCTATGGATTCTTTCTCACTTGATAACTCTAGGGGGAATTTTTCTTCTATTGTTTGCTAATATGACAACTTTACTAGTTTTCATTCCTAACTACATTCTATACAGAATGTGCCTATTGGGATCGATGTTGACGTACTCTTTGGTACTTTACCGCAGGATATTTCCTCAGTCTTATGAGGAGACAAAGAACACAGAAGATGCCAGGAGCCAAGATGCATTCTCAATGGATTTTACCTCCAGTCAGAAGCAAGCATCGATGACATTGCCAGAACTTTTGAGATCTGAAAATGGCCTCCTACTATGCCTGGGTGCACTTTACTTCAATACGAGCGAGAACATACTAAAACTGGTACCATTTGGTGTTTACTCACTATTGAACTTATGCTACTTCTTTTGTACAGAAGTGTTTTGTGACTATTCATTTGCAGCAGCATTCATGCCCCTGGTAGTATACATGGAAACACCTTTACTGGTATTTGCAGCCCATATGGATATGGTGCTGTTTTGGGTACTTCTGAAAGAATCAAAGGTCACATCTCATCTGTATGCAGTTGGATTACATTTGTTCATCTTCGTGTTAAGGTTGGAAACCTCGGAGGCAAGTAGAAGAGCATTGTACGGTTGGATTCATGTTGTTGATTTATTCTTCTCCCTAGATGGAATACCAGTTACATGCAATCTATGCTGGAAGAATGTTTTGAAAATTGTCAACCAACTGATAGTATTGGAGAAGAAAGCTCCCATAAGAATTCTCAGCGTTAACATAGAACCACCACTAAAAGAAAACCAATTTGAGAAAGAGGATTACTCAGCAAAAGATTAACTGATGTGTAGACTATATTTTAACTCATTAGACTTTCCTTCAGCTCCTGTAATTGATTCCAGCCGTCCGAATCTTCCCAAGCGGATTTGCCTTTCGACATGAGAGATCGAACTGTCATCTTGGCTTTGTACTTCCAATCTTTACAGACAAGATCATCGGCTCCATGTTTGCCAGGTAGATCGCCTAACGATTCAAAAGCAGCAACCAAGTCTGAGCACGCATCAACAGCAGTTTTCCATGCCTTCTCGTTGAACTCAAGTTCAGGATTGTTCACCGCAGCCCTGTATGACTTCTCATGACATTCAAGTGCCATCCAAGGTCTCTTTCTCCATAGCTCGACTCTAGAGACTATTCTCCAGGATCTGTCAGAGTTGTTGATAACCTGTGGCAACATATTACATATAAAATCAACACACGATTTCTGGAAGTAATCCATGGACTCCTCTGAAACTGGATAAGGTGTTTCTAGCAGTATTTGAACCAATTTTTCCACCACAGGAAGGTCAACAATCTCTTCGCCAGATTTTGAATTGCTTTTCAGGATCAAAAGCTCCCTTGAGGCAAGTAAGACGGAATTCCAATCTTTTAACTTAGCAGCTACAACCAGGAAATTATCCCAAATTCTTGAAGAAACTTTTTTGTCTTGGCTGGTTCGAATAGCACTTTTCAGAGCGCTGAATGCCTCCTTGTTTTTGTCAAGTTTAATCAAAGCAGAAGCAAGATTGGACCATGATTGAGGGCTTGAGTTGTCTATTGATACACATCGCGTGAATGCCTCAGCAGCAAGGTTCCAGTTGGAGGCTTCAATGCCCATACAACCGTAGAAAAACCACGTTTCAAAATCAACAGGATTTCGGCTCAATGCGTCAAATATGTGACCAATGGCAGCTGGTAAATCTTTTGTTACACCAGAATCTTTAGGCGGTTGGTAGAAGTATCTTCCAAGAGAGATTTTAGCCTTTGAATACTTTCCAACCTCCCAACTTTTCAACCACAGTTCGGGAGATTGTTTAACATCTCCCAATACGGAGAGTGCACGAGCATCGGCTGGGTGAGTGGCTATGCGTTCCAAAAGGATTTTTTCAGCCTGTGCTTCATCGCCCGTTATGGCATAGCATAGAGCAGCATCCACTGATAAGTTTAGTCTCTCGTAAATCTGCAAAGCCGATTTGATAACTCCAAGTGACATTAGTTTCTCTGCCAGAAATGAGTCCAACGCCCACCTGGGTGTCAACGGCAGCTGATAGATATACTTTAATCTTGCAGCGTTGGGTGTAACTTCAAAGTTATCTGGGTCACTCAAAGCCTGAAGAAATTTCTGCTCATCGCCTGTTTGACTAAACATTCTTGTCTTGACACTGTTCATACCTAGATCTTCAACTAATACCTGCATCTGAAGGACTCCTCTCTCAATAGTTTTAGCCTTGCTTGACTCCAATATAGATCTTTCCCAGAGACTCTTAGAGAATATCGTCCAATTAACATTTTCAGAATTAGTAATCCTCTGAACCAAGGCCATTAGTTCAGATTCAACCATAGTACTGTTGGAAGGGGTATTCTTTCTGATAAAAATCAGTCTCACTAACAGCTGTACCATATCCAATGATGCTAACTGTGGTTGATGGTTAGGGTCTATATTTTTCAGCACATCGGGGATGTCATCATCTGTCAAGGCAACAGGCAACAGCTTTTGTCCCGCATCTTCTTCAGATTCAAACATAGAATCTGAAGAGAAATCTATCTTTACTCGTTTCAAAGTTTTCTCTTGAGATTGCTGGGTATTCCCTTCACTCAATGGCTCATAATAAAGTCTTTCTAGCAGAACTTCGTCATTGAGCTGCAATTCTTCAGGACTTTCAGAAGAAAGGTCGTTATTTGCTGTTGATCGAAGGAACTCGTCCTTACTCTTGGCAAGAACTAGTAATGCATGGTTTCCTGTCTGTTGGAACTTAGTCCTCTTCGCCATACAACCGGTAAGAATCAACTGTAAACCAGAGGCAGTTTTAGCCTTCGCCAGCGCTTCCTTAACGGAATTATCGATGCCAGCTGAGAGATTGACAGACGCAGACTCCAGTTGATATAAAACTAAGATCTCCTGGTTTTCAGGTGCGTTTTTATTTTGCAAGTCGATCAATGGAGAAACGACATTCGGGGTAAACAATTTGATAGGCAACAACGTCAGCAAGGAGACTTCTCCCGTTAGTATCGATGCAAAAACCATATAAACTCTTGATTGCCACCATTGAACTGCGGCATGAACAACATCGGGATTGGTAACAATGTTGCATCCGGAAACGAAGCTTTCACTGTCCATATCAATGAAATCTCTCGATAAAACACTGACACTAGAACCTGAAGCTTCTTCTAATAGCCTTACTGAAAATGCCAGCAGAATAGGAGATTCCATGAGTTCGTAAGCTGTCTCACCTCCAATGGATAAAAGATGAATAGAAGCCTCTTTATTCAAATGCAGTAAATCCGTGACTATCTCTAGAGACAATCTTTCATCCTCAAAAGGTATAGAGGGGCCAGTGAAGTTCTCTTGAAGAAATATTTGTAAGAAGACAACTCCCAAAATCAAAACGGTGGTTTTCGTTACGTCAGGGCTAAATGACTGTAGATTCACGGATAGCTGGACTATAACTTCATTCAGTAAATCTAAAACGTCTGCTGCCAAAATGGAAGACTTCTGGCTAGATTTTGCAATAGTTTGTTGAATTTCGTAATTATTGGTGAAAATCTCCTTGAAAAGAGGCAAATTCAGCACTTTAAGATATTGGCCTTTTCCGATCAGGATAATGGCCTGAATCTGTTGAGTGAGATCTTCAACCTCTACATTCAGCTCTGTATTCAACCTGATAAACGAGTTATGAATGGACCTTAAAGCTGACATCTTATAGTGGCTCTGGCAGTTGATATCTGTTGGTGGAATTCTTTAATTTAAGTTTTTCAAATTTATTTTTGCTGTGATGATTTCCCCATCGAACTCATCATCTCGAATAATAAAATACACAACTATATATTAATTAGCTAGGAGATCTAAGCTAATCAGATATCATTTAACTGCATTTATCACAGTTTTGCAATTGATTGGGCATTCACGTTCTCGTACCACCACATTATGCCCAAGTTTCCCTTTTGAGGGTCGTACTTGTTGGTACCAACAACGCAATCCCACAACCGTTCTTGCAGAAATGAACGCTCTGTCTTCTCTGGGGTGGGTACAATCAAGTCGTAAAAGGCAATTGACAACCATTTGGTGTAATCCTTGACTGGAATAAGAGGGAATACCGAGATTAAAGCAGAAATCAAAGCCGATTTTTTGGATTTCAGATCAGCCAGTGATTGAAGTTCTTTAGGTTCGTTGTCATCATCTTGGACTAGACTATTCTCTTCTTCGCCTTTGGATGCAGCTTTTGTATCACTTGAGTTCAAGTCGACCAAGTCTTCGTCCCCCACAGTCAGACACTTGTTGAATAAAACGTTCAAGAACATAGATGAGATATTCTTGTCGTAATTGTAGATGGGACTATCAGGGAAAACGGTTCGACTTATCGTTTCAATTGCTACATCCAACTGATTGATCGATAGAAATTCAGGAAACTGGTCAATAACAAGCGTTAAATAAGGAATGATTTTTTCTGATACCAAACAGACGTTCTTCTCGTAATCAACATTCTTTACCGAAGAGTCTACCACAGTAAAAAACTTGAGAATAACTGAATGTGCAGATTCAAAAATACTCTTGAACACATGGTTATTAACATCAACAGATGCATTTTTGTTGCTAACCAGATCCTCTACCAACGGAACAATCAGTTCCAGCCTTAGATCATCACTGCAAATATTCACTATCTGTTCCATAAAATTGAGAGTGAACAAAAGTTTAGCTCTTGAAACCTCAGACTCTTTCAAAGAAGCATAATTGATGCCAGTGGTAAACGTTTTCACCAGTGATTCGGCAGTTTTCATATCATATTGAATTATGCCTTGCAAACAGGTCAGATAGACAAAATTGTAAGGTTCGAACCCACCTGTTCCGATTCTGTCCACAACAAAGAATAGATTATACAGAATGGAAAGGATCTTTCTGGAAAAGGATGGTAGAAAATACTTAGTGTAGTCTGTATTGTCTAACTGAAAGAAAGTAGTGAGGATAGCTTGATGGATGATGATTGTGGCATATAAACACTGTCGGAGAAGCTGTCCAACTCCTTTGTTATTGTCATCATCCAAGAAAGTGATCTTCTTTGACAATTTCTCACTGAAGCTTTGCATCTTGTTCAGAGAAATGTCTATATCATTTAAGTTCGACTGGATACTACCATCGTTCAATTTTACAGTTCTTTCAAACAGAAAAGACAATCTGCTTAGATGCTTCAAAGCAGGGTTTTCATTGAACAACTGGTCAAAAGATTGCTCATTAACAGAATTATCCGCCAACAGTGGTATATCACTATCGTTAAGACCATACGGAGAATAATAAATAAGATCAATGATAGCCCTTGTGTAGTTGTATCGATACAGAATTTTCTCAATGGTATCATCCCTGACGTAGTCCAAAGCACAACTCATGGATATGATGACAAGAGCATTTAGGTCATAATTCCTGGCATCACCGGAATAGTAAAATCTTATCAAACACCTCTGTAGCAGCTGCGAAACCGCAGTATCATTTCCCTTGATAGACCTGCTATGGTCGGGATATAGCTCAACATCATCTCTTCCCTTGATGCTCAGAAGGATTCCGGTCAATATTGGGATCATCTTCCAATGATGTGATGGATCTGTCTTTTCACAGTTAAGTAAACTTGCTACCAGGGCAGCATAGAACCTGTAAAAGGGAACCGTTGGTTGAGAGATCTTGAACTTTGTGTTCATAATATAATTGAAAGCTTCCATCACCGGATAGTTCTTCTTCAAAGATACTACTTTTGAATGACTAAAGTAAGTAGGACATCGCAGAAAGAAGTCGGTCAAAAGCGCCACATTCTGTTCATTCTTCAGTTTCGGATAATAATAAGCTAGATATCCAATGACATTAGTATCTTCATTGGGAGAAATGATTTCAGCCAAAAGATAATCAAGTTGCTGGGGAATCCTCTGGGCTTCTCTCATTCCAGTTCCTTGGAGCTGTAGAGGCCTTCCCGAGTTTGGGTCACCATTCTGGAGCTGATTTTGTATGGATCTTCCCTGGGACCCCAATCTATACATCTGATGAAGCACTTGAGGGACTGAAAAAAAAATGCTTCCTTTTGTTGACTAGGAGAGCAGAGGCTATTTATACAGGTAGTCGGCTTTTTGGGAGTGGGGTTGGTGGACCCCGTACCTTATCGATTTGTCCTTCACATGGAGTTCGCGATGATTATATAATCGAGACTACACAAGCACAGGTTGGTATCTGAAGGATCCATCACACTCTATTCCAAGTCAAAGAAGACAGATATTTAAAGCCCTTTCAAAATGTCTTCACTCATTCCCAAAGGATTCTACCAGATTCCGCGGTGTAGGGCGTTTACAGTGTTACTGATATTGCTGCCAATTTTTGCTTCACTGTTTGACCTCAAGTACCTGTTCATCCTCAGCTATGACCCGTTCATCAGCCAGTGGAGGCAATATTGGAGGATATTGGTCTATCAATTGAGTTTTCAAAACGAATCAGAGGTCATGATTGGTGTAGCGTTGATCCATTTTGCCATCAAACATCTAGAGAGAATCTACGGCTCCAATAAATTCCTGGGCGTTGTTGTGGCATCATACTTTTACAACATGGTTGCGACTGCAATTTTGATGGCAGTAGCCTACCACCTGCTAGGACTGAACCTCTATATCTCAGCTGGTCCATTCGGAATTTTTACATCATTGATTTTCTTTTATTTTCAATCTACGCCCTCTGCATACAAATTCCAGATCAATTTAAAGGTTAACGAAAACAGGCCGAATTCCAAGATCGTGCTGACAGACCAGTTCTTTATAAAGATTCTGATTCTACAATTAGCAATATTCAACATTATTCCCTGTGCCACAGGGTACTTGGTTGGAATTTTACTACACAGAGATATATTACCCGGAAAGGGGCTACGTTTGAGACTATCGATGCCAAAATTTAACAGAGAGCCAGCACGGCCGACAGAAGAGATTAACAGATTGTTGGCAGGCTCAAACAATGAAGAGGATGATGAAGATGAGCATGAGGATTTGCCTGAGCACAATGATGATAGTGATGAACCTGGCCGTGCAGAAACGCCCGTAAGACCCCTGGGAACACAGATTTTGAATACCTTTCGGGCATAATAGTTCCTGTTTGGTAGAGCTTATTAAAGATTATCCATTTCGTTTCTTTCCATTCACTTAAGTGCCATCTTCTTCCTCCTTGTAATATCCCAATTGTAGACACGTGCCGTGTTGACCTCCATGGTTGTGATTTGTTCCCGCAAATACTCCAAGTCTTCCTCGGCAATTTTCACGGCTTCTTTTGCCACAGCTAGTCTGCTAGTCAACAGTTCAATGGCCTCATTCAACGGGTACTCCATCATCACATCTGCTCCCAACCACAGGTAAACATTGTCCAAATTCTGCACGTCAATTTCAGCCTTGCTGTACAACGTTTCGTTCAGTTCGTAGTTAGTTTCCAAAAGTTCACTATCATTCTCGTCCTTTTGTTCTTTCAAGTATTGAACTGTTTCCAGTGTTTTCGTGATGTTGGGGATCTTGGATTTGTTTCCGTTCAACGCCAAGCGTTTGTTCTCTTCCATGAACTTGTACTGCTGGAGACGAGTCTGGCACTCTTTAAGCAGCTTATCCACATCTTCGTTGGAACATGTGGAAGGGTTTAGTAATGATTCCACCTGATCTATGAACTTGGCCTGGGGAATTCCTCGGGGATTGGCCTCTTCGGTTCTGAATATTGTTAGCTAAGCAATTATAATCAAGCCTGTTGCAAGCAAACACAATTGTACCTACTTGAGTCTGTCCATTATGGTCGTTTGTATAGTCTTACTTTCAGTTGGGCTTTGAAGCTGGAAGGTTTAGAGCGAAGTCTTCATACCCTCGGATTCTCTACTTTCGGACCGCAGCACGTGATACCAGCCAACCACCCATCGCTTACATAAACACAATGTTCGCACCATCGTGGACATTTTCCCGGTAGGGTTACAACCCTTCTCTGAAGAAAGTTCGCGGGACTAGATGTGATGTCGAAATTTTTTTTTCAATCCTTCTTGTCATCCAACACAATTATACACGTTCAAAATGGGTAAAGTTCACACCTCCAAGCAGCACGTTAAAACCGCCCACCGTAAGGCTCCAAAGTCTGAGAACACCTACTTGAAGTCCCTGGTTGAGTTGTACAGCTACCTTGCTCGTAAGTATCACTGAAGTTGGGAATTTATTATTTTTTGTTTCTGTCATAAAAGTTTGCAAGTGACCACAAAAGTGGTTTTAATATCATAAGATATGGGTGGTTATGTGATTCATAAACACCAGGTTCTGCGAGTACTTTTGGCTACCAAAAGATGCGACTTTACAGCAGAACAAAAGAGTTATCTTCTCTTTTTTCCCTGGTGGAGAGAATGATATACTAACATCAATTTAGGTCGTACCGACTCTGAGTTCAACAAGAAGGTTAGAAGAGCTTTGAACTTCTCCAAGATCAACAGACCTCCAGTTTCTGTTGGTAAGATTGCCCAGTCCGTCAAGAAGGAAGAGAACGCCGGAAAGATCGTTGTCGTTGTTGGTACCGTCACCGACGACATCACTTTGTTGGAGTTTCCACAAGCTACCATTGCTGCTCTGAGATTCACCGCTGGTGCCAGAGCCAAGATCTTGAAGGCTGGTGGTGAGATCTTGACCTTGGACCAATTGGCTTTGAAGGCTCCTCAAGGTGAGAACACCTTGCTTTTGGCTGGTTCTAGAACCGCCAGAGAGGCCTGCAGACACTTCGGTTTCGGTCCTCACCAGAAGAAGGCCCCAAGAATTCTGTCTACTGGTAGAAAGTTTGAGAAAGCTAGAGGTAGAAGGCAATCAAGAGCCTTCAAGGTTTAAATGTAGACAGGCGAGTTTGACTTGTATAGTTTATATTAATAATGACATTTGTCGAAAGGTGCTAGGAAGCTTTACAGTGTAAGTTGGTGATATTTCAAGTCTCTTGCTGGTGGGAGTAAACTACTATTCTTGGGCGGATGTCAGATGTCGAGTGAGAATCAGAACTCAACTTGTAATGACCAAGCAAACTCCAGATGTCCAGGAGGCACGATGGCACCTCCATGACAATACGTATCTGTATGCGATCCCAGGGCCACTGATGCTACTTTACCTTCCTTAGCACAACCTGTCATTGCCAACTTATTTCGCCGCCATACCTGTGACTGCTACTTCCAAATGAGTCCGCGCGTAACTTACAAACTGGGCCCAAACACCAATTTCCCAAGTCCTTCCCCAATTGTCAGGCCGCGACAGGTCTGGTACCCACTCCAGAAAAAGTAAACTGGAAATTTTTGAATTCTTTGTCTAGATACACACACAAGATGCCAGGTTACTCAGTCAGGTATGTACAATCAAATGAATACGGAAAGCCATGAAAGACTCAGCGTAGTATGATCAGAATAATGGACTCTCCAAAGGAACCAAGTGCCGTCTGTATATGACCATTTTTATCAATTGTTGAAGATCATCTTAGTCGGAGAGAACTCTTATAGATTGAATGGTGGTACCCAAGTCCGCTTGTGTCATTAGCTCTGTTTGCCACTCTGAGTTTGCCATTAGAATGCTTTTACTGCCCGTGTTTAGGAACTGTTTATTAACATATTTTAGAGACGTCCCAGCTCAGGACTTCATTAACGCCTACGCCCAGTTCTTGCAAAGACAAGGTAAACTAGATGTTCCTGGTTACGTTGACATTGTCAAGACCTCGTCCCACAACGAGTTGCCTCCACAGGAAGCCGAAACTTGGTTCTACAAGAGAGCCGCTTCCGCTGCCAGACAAATCTATCTGAAACAGAACATTGGTGTTGGTAACTTGAACCGTAAGTACGGTGGTGCCAAGAACCGTGGATGCAGATCCGGAAGACACACTGACGCTTCTGGTTCCGTCAACAGAAAGGCTCTTCAAGCTCTTGAGAAGCTGGGAGTTGTTGAATTGTCTCCAAAGGGAGGTAGAAGAATCACTCCTAACGGACAAAGAGATTTGGACCGTATTGCTGCTCATACTTTGCAAGAGGAGGACGATGAATAGGCGATTAATATGTCTATAGGAGTAATATACACTAGTACTATTAGATTGAAGGTTGCTTATTGAATCCTTGGAAGTATCGGACTCTGAAGTCGTTTTTCACTGTCCTTTGATCTTTGGTCAACGTAGTCCCCACGTAGTCGTCATCTCTCTTGACATAGCACAACAGGCGTCTAGCCCATTTGTCAAAGCTTTGCACCAAGTTGTAACGTAACTCCAGGTTGTGGTGTTGGGGGATACGTGACTCTTGTTGGGCATCATTCTCTGTAGGCATCCAGAAGCATAATCGTCCCCCAATGGGCAATCTTTGGGATGCAAACTGTAACAGATCGTCCAGTAAAGCGTCTAGTTCATAGGGTTTCTTGGGCTGAATGTAGTCTCTTCTGGTATGGGCCAACTGGCCATCCACCAGCACGGTTTCTTTCCCGACAAACCTGTCCTCGTTTTTGGCTCCACAGACTTTAACTCCTTCTCTAATCCCATAGGGAGGGTCACAGACAATGGTGTCCATTTGAAGAGACTCTCTAAACGCAGCATGAGTAAAATCCATCGTCAACACGTCACCTAAAAGGTAACCATTACCGTATTGCTTGAAGTTCGTCTTGATACTCTTATTGTCCTTACCTCTTAGAACACGGATATCGATATCAGATCCAAAGCAAAGGGCTCCAAAATATGCTGCGGCCACTAGGAAAGATCCTGTACCAGTGAAAGGGTCATACAATAGCTTACCGGGTGCTGCCTGGGCAATATTGCAAGTAATCAGCGACAACTCAGCTTCAAATGATGTGGTAGAAGTATAAGAGCGATTTCTAAGATGGTAGTTCTCCAGAAGCTTGAATTCACGCTGTCCAAGAGCTACCTGTCTTCCCAGCCACATCCTATCCGGAGTGGCTGCAGGTTCCCTTCCAACTACGTGATACTCCTCCAATATTGTGAAAATCTGGTCAGGCTGCTTCATTTTTATTGGCCCTTCAAAGGCTAAATATGCAAATGATTCAAACAGTTTCACCTGTTCCTTTCTATTCCTCTTCCCTTGGTATCCTACAATATCAAATTTGAACGAACAAGTCATATAATCCGGCCAGTATTGGGCACTCTTGGACTTGACATCAGCATGCAAACTTTCCAAATCAGCTCCTTCACCCCATAATTCATAAATGCCCCTAATGAACATACTCCTCTCAGCCAATTTCCTAGCCTGGTTGTCATCTTCAAGCTGTACCGTCATGAATGGATGATCCAGATCATGTGACTCAAAACTTGCATCGATGTGCAACAAATCTGCTACAGATTCAAGTTCAGCCCTACGAAAGCCCGGGTGAGACTGAGCCAAGTAGATCAAGTACCATTTTGCCATTGTACTGGGGCGCTTGAAGATGTTTCACGTTGTATGGAGAACCGATAGACAGAATATTTATTTTCACACCGCTACACCAGCATCGCACCGGGTAACAGAGCACATTTTCCGACTATAAAAACCATCCATTGCCGCCCACTCCTACTTTCCCTCATTACAACAAAGCGTGCCGAATTTTATAGCCATAGTTGTTATAGTGTGAATAGAAGTTTAGTTTAATAAACCCTACACACCCAAAATGTCCTTAGAAGATGATGAAGCTTTATTTGATGACATCTACGGTGATGAGCCAGAACAGAACGATGCGAAGGAAGTGGTAGAGAAGAAAACAGAGGATGAGGCCAAGCCTAAAACAGACGGGACAAGCCAACCCCTGACCGACAGTCAGAAGCCAGATTCTTTGGCAACGGAGACCTTGTCCAAGGGACCCTCTGCTCCTGTGGTATCTAACACTTCCACTAGTCAATCTGACGATACTCCACTCCCCCCTCCTCCTATTAGCAACTCGACACCTTCGTACAACAGCGCTCCAGCCTACCCTCCGTATGGACAACAGCAACAGCAGCAGCAGCAGCAGCAGCAACCACCTCAGCAGTTCCAACAGCCTGCGGTTCCTTTCGATGCAGCAAAGCCTGCACCTGACTCTGTCAAGGCTGACATTTACAAGAGTGAGCAAGGTAAAATGTTCATAGGTGGTCTCAATTGGGAGACTACTGAAGAAACCCTGCGAAACTACTTTGGTCAGTTCGGTGAGATCACGGACCTGACAATCATGCGTGACAACGCTACTGGTAGGTCAAGAGGTTTTGGGTTCTTAACCTTCACTAAAACAGCCTCTGTGGATGAAGTTTTGAAGAAACAGCATGTACTGGATGGAAAGCTTATTGACCCTAAGAGAGCTATTCCAAGAGAGGAACAGGATAAAACCGGTAAGATCTTCGTAGGAGGTATTGCCGCAGAAGTAACAGAGGA
Source organism: Komagataella populi (assembly GCA_023212995.1). Taxonomy (NCBI): domain Eukaryota; kingdom Fungi; phylum Ascomycota; class Pichiomycetes; order Pichiales; family Pichiaceae; genus Komagataella; species Komagataella populi. Next base: position 323,571 of record JAKWAY010000002.1, on the reverse strand, counting down.
AGACTTTACCGATTATTTCTCTCAGTTCGGTACCATCATTGACGCACAACTGATGATTGACAAGGATACTGGAAGATCTCGTGGATTTGGATTTGTTACTTATGACTCTCCAGATGCAGTCGATCGAGTGTGTGCCAATAAATATGTTCCTTTGAAGGGACGTTCCATGGAAATCAAGAGAGCTGAGCCAAGAAACCAACAACAAAATCAACGTGCTAATGCCAATCCTTACAACCCAATGGGCGGTATGGGCGGTATGGGAGGAATGCCCGGAATGCCTGGAATGGGAGCACCTGGTCAGCAGGCATATTACAACGGTATGTCTCAGGAGATGATGCAACAATATTACCAACAGATGCAACAGTACTGGATGCAAATGCAACAGATGCAACAACAGCAGCAGCAACAACAGGGTAGCGATACAGGAGAAGGTGAAGGGGATTCCGAGTCTTATTCAGACCAGCCTCGTGATGATGACCAAGTGCCTAACCCTCAACAGGAGAGACCGCAATTCCCATCTGGTCCTAAACATTCAAGTCGTCCCCCACCACGTGGACCCCGTTCTGACCGTGGTGGAAGACGTGGAGGAAGCCGTGGAAGAAGAGGAGGTGGAGGAGGAGGATTCCATCCCTACAGCCGTTAGTAACGTAGCTCATTATATATGTATTTCTTATTCTAGGTCCTCGTGTAGCCGATTAGATAAGCGAAAAAATATATCATAAAAAGTTCATATTCCCAAAATTAAAAAGAACTCGTTACACCATGAGCTTATCAGCTCAGATTATCTTGATTCTGGCTGAATACTATACCAGCTTGTTTAACGTGGCATTAATAGTAGGAATTATCAGTGTACTTGCCGCCAAATTTATCCCAGAATTGAATGGTTTGCTGAAATATGGCAAGACGCTAGATGTGGGGTCTCTAACCAATTGGAAATGGCTTTACCTTCCAAAACGTTGGTTTTTGCATTTTTACCTTCTAGATATAACATGGGCACTTATAGGTCTGTTTCGTATTGGCTTGAATAGATCCAGAGAATCGGTTGTGCTTATTTTTAATGTTTTTCAGTCTGCAAGAAGAATATATGAGTGTGCGTACGTCAGCAAGTTTGCAGAGCATTCAAAGATTCATTTATCGCACTATTTGGCTGGAATTGGGTTCTATTCAATTGTCAATTTGCAAGTCATAGTTCCCCAGGTGTTGGGTGTTCATTTCTCTCTTAAGACTACTATGCCGTGGTGGAATCTTTTACTGGCAACCACTTTGTTCATAGTTGCCTCAATTGACCAATTCCTCAATCATTCGCATCTGGCAAGCCTGAAGAAATACACTCCACCGAAGTTTGGGTTATTCAAATACGTCGTTTCAGCGCATTACTTTGATGAGCTTATGATCTATTTAGGGGAATACCTGATCTTGCGAAATTCCACCAGTTTCCTGATAGTAGTCTGGGTTCTGGTCAACCTGGGCACATCAGCATCCGAGTCAAGAAGATACTACACGGAAAAAGGATTCAAAGTTGGCTCTTTTACGATGATTCCAATATTATGGTGAACATGGACTATGAGATAAGCATCTAACATCCATTGCTCGAATAATTTTTTTTTTTCAGTAGGAATATTTTTTTCTTGAATATTTCCCCTTCCTTTACTGCTTTAGACCTCCAAGAAATGAAGAGACAATTCGACCTCATAGACGAAGAAGAAGACGTTGATATTGCAGGAAATATTGTTGTGGATCCTGAAAGCGACTCTTCCTCTTCAGAGTCCGAAAAATCAGACCAAGAACTTCAAGATGAGATTGTCTCCTCCGACGACGAGACCACCAAGGAAGATACTAATAAAAAGAATAAAACTCAGAAGCAAGCAAGGAAAAGACCTAATATAGCTGATTTCCCAATGCTAGAACAATCAGATGATGAGGATGGAAACCAGAAAGATAACATTAATGACGTTTCAGAGTATTTCTTACAAACTAATCCAACAGATCTAAAAGGTAAAAAAGCCAAAGCAGGTTCATTTGCCTCGTTCGGTCTATCCAAATTTCTTCTAGGAAACATTGCAAAAAAGGGTTACAGGCAGCCCACTCCCATTCAAAGAAAAACCATGCCTCTGATCATGGCCAACAGGGACGTTGTTGGTATGGCTAGAACAGGATCTGGTAAAACCGCTGCTTTCCTGCTGCCCTTGGTTGAAAAACTTAAGGTTCACTCTGCTAAAGTTGGTATTAGAGCTATTATTCTTTCGCCTTCTCGTGAACTGGCTGTTCAGACTTTTAGACAGTTCAAAGAGTTCAGCAGAGGTACCAATCTGCGAGCAATGTTGCTGATCGGTGGTGACTCCATGGAAGATCAATTTGGTGCCATGATGTCGAATCCAGACGTGGTGATTGCTACTCCCGGTAGATTTTTGCATTTGAAGGTTGAAATGAGCTTGGAACTCAAAAGCATTGAGTACGTAGTATATGATGAAGCAGATAGGTTATTTGAGATGGGTTTTGCGGAACAATTAAATGAATTGCTTGCTGCATTACCTCATCGAAGACAATCCCTTCTATTCTCTGCAACTTTGCCGAGTTCGTTGATTAATTTTGCTAAAGCTGGGCTGATAAATCCGGTGTTAGTGCGATTGGATGCCGAATCCACTATTTCTGACCAGTTGGAAATGGCCTTCATAGCCTCTAAGGACAACGAGCGTGAAGGAAATCTTCTCTACCTATTGCAAGAGGTTATCAAAATGCCATTAGCTTCGTCAGATCAATTGAAGCAGATCGCTGAGGGTGATGAAGACGATGAAGACGATGAAACACAGGAAAATGATTATAACAACAGAGGTAGATCAGGAAATGGGGGTCATAGAGCGCCACGTTTTAACCGTTCTCTGAGACTTCCTCGTGCAACAGATTTGCCCACACCACACTCAACTATTGTTTTTGTTCCCACCAAGCATCATGTTGAGTTTATTACCACTCTTTTGAAGAAAGTTGGATACGCAGTGGCCTATACCTATGGTTCATTGGACCAGCATGCCCGTCGCCAGCAACTATTGAACTTCCGTGCCGGTATTGCTACGGTTTTGGTGGTCACAGATGTGGCAGCCCGTGGTATTGATATTCCTGTCTTGGCCAATGTTATCAACTTCTCTTTACCAGCCAGTTCTAAAATCTTCGTCCATAGAGTTGGTCGTACTGCGCGTGCAGGTCATAGGGGATGGGCTTATTCGATCGTACAAGACCGAGAGCTCCCTTATCTATTAGATTTGGAGCTATTCTTAGGGCGCAAAGTTCTGTTAACTGAGATGCAAAATGGAAAGATTCACCTTTTGAAAGAGAACTATAAGAAGGAGCACAGCGGATCTTTGGAAGGCTTTGAGCCACCTGCCGTATCTTATACGCAAAGGCTGGTTCTTGGGTCTTGTCCACGTAATACTTTAGAGGAATATTTGGAAATGTTCAGTACTATGATGAAGGACTCTTATGACTTACAGTTGCAAAGCGGTGTCGCTACAAAAGCCGAAAAGTTATATTTCAGAACCAGAGGTGCTGCCTCTAGTGACTCCGTGAGAAGAACTAAAGAATTGAAGGCATCTGGAAAATGGGACGAACAGAATCTATTGTTTGGAGCCAACGAAGAATATGAAAAGGATTTGTTCTTGGCAAAGTTGAGAGACCGTAAGGATCGTGAAACCGTCTTTGAGTTTGGCCACAATGACGACCATCTGGCACTTATGATGGCTAAACGTCGTAAACAGGTTGCACCAGTTCAGAGAAGAGCTGCTGAACGTCGTGCACTATTGCAACAAGAAAGAGAAGCCGGTCTGGCCAGTTCTCTTCACGATGAGCTCGTCAAAGGTGACGCTAACGAGATCGGCTACAGTACCGTAAACGAGCAAGAATTGAGTTCTGCATTCGAAGACGGGGATAGACTACTAGGAAAGAAAAGCTTTAGAGATGAGTCTGTATTCATGTCGCATTATGCCCCAATGTCTTCCTTGCAGGATAAGCAAATGGAAGAGGATGGAGAAGCCAATAGCGGCTCTTATTTTGCCCAGGAAGCGCAGAGAGCTGCATTCGATCTAGCAGACGATGACGGAGTTCAAGTGCACAGACAGACCATGCAATGGGACAAGAAGAAGGGCAAGTACGTCAACGCCAAGTCTACAGACAAGAAGTTCATTGTTGGAGAAAGTGGGGCTCGTATTCCTGCCAGTTACAAGGCTGGTAAGTTCGAAGCCTGGAGCCAGGCCAACGGAGGTTCCAAGCACCGCGTTGGTGCCAAAGAAGATCCTAGTGCCAACAGCAGTTCATTTTCTGGAAACGCTTCTAGCCGCATGGCTAACGGAAAGATTAGACATAAACAGACCAAGGCACCTCAGATCCCACTGAAGGGCAGAGACGACTACTACAAGCAGAAGAAGAAGGTGGAGGGGGCTCTTGGCGCAGGTAGGAGGATTAAAGGATTCAAGCCAGTTGGGTCAGGATCCGGTGTCAATGAGTTACGTAATACAGAGCAAATCAGGCATAAGCGTGTGATTGATGAGAAGAACGAGGCTCGATATGGAAACTTTGCCAGACGAAGCCGTGGTGGAGGCCGCGGTGGGGGACGTGGTGGAAGCAGAGGAGGTCGTGGCGGTGGTCGTGGAGGCCGTAGATAGTATGCATTCTAATTCATATCTCGTAACTTACCATGACAAAGTAGAACACGTAGAACACTGTCTTTGGGAGAAGAAGACGGCTAGGCTCTCTCTCTATCTAAACCTGCTAAAGTGCCCTCTTTAACGGAAAGGAGAGCATCTGTTCGCGATTCGCGCCATGCTGCCTCCAGATATTCCACTCGGCCATCATAATAGACCACCATCTTGATACTAGCCCTTAAATTACTTTGATACTTCACAGGGCCGACCATTTTTGATGCCCTTTTTGAATAGACTACATATCCCCGGTAGATCTAAGCCAATTGAACAACCCAAACCAATGGACTACTACGCACAAGATTATTATCCACAAGATGTTCAACCCCAATTGCCTTCACAGGTTCCCATCCAAGGAGGTGGTTTAGCTGCTGTTGGTTCCGACCATTCACAGACGTTGGATCAAACACCAGATCAAGGTCAACCGCAGCTTGATCAACAACAGCAGCAGCTTGCACAATCACAACCACAGCAACATGAGCAATCTCTCCCAATTGAAGAACAGCAATCGCAGGGACAGGTGGAAACTCAACCACAGCAGCCACAGGTGGTTCTCCCGAGTCAGAGTCTTCACCTCAAGTCTGCAGTATCCAAGGGAAAGTATTCGTTGACTGACTTTCATATCATGCGGACTCTTGGCACAGGGTCGTTTGGTAGGGTCCATCTCGTAAGGTCGGTACATAATGGGCGCTTTTATGCTATCAAGGTTCTCAAAAAGGCACAGGTGGTTCGTCTCAAACAGGTTGAACATACCAATGATGAGAGACGTATGTTGAAATTGGTGGAGCATCCTTTCTTGATTCGAATGTGGGGTACCTTTCAGGATGCTAAGAATTTATTTATGGTGATGGATTATATTGAAGGTGGGGAGCTGTTTTCTTTGCTGCGCAAGTCCCAGCGCTTCCCAAACTCAGTTGCCAAGTTTTATGCCGCTGAGGTCACTTTAGCTATAGAGTATTTGCACTCGCACAATATTATCTACAGAGATCTGAAGCCCGAAAATATCTTATTGGACCGTCACGGTCACATAAAAATTACTGATTTTGGGTTTGCTAAGCAGGTCGAAACTGTTACATGGACATTGTGTGGTACTCCTGATTACATCGCTCCTGAGGTGATCACTACAAAACCTTACAATAAGTCTGTGGATTGGTGGTCTTTAGGTATCTTGATCTATGAAATGCTGGCTGGATGCACTCCATTTTATGATCAGACCCCTATCAAGACATATGAAAAGATTCTTGCAGGTAAGGTCCATTACCCATCTCATTTCCATCCAGATGCTGTCGACTTGTTAGGAAGCCTGATCACTGCAGATCTTACTAGAAGATTGGGTAATTTGCGAAATGGTGCACACGATATCAGAAATCATCCATGGTTTGGTGAAGTCGTCTGGGAGAAGCTTCTATTGAAGGATATCGAGACTCCTTACGAGCCTCCCATTACCGCAGGAGTTGGAGACACTTCGTTGTTCGATCATTATCCAGAAGAGCAGTTGGACTACGGCGTTGCTGGAGAAGATCAGTACGCGCAATATTTCCAAGATTTTTAATGCTCATTTTAAGTTACGGAGACATGATTAGAATTAGTACTAGAATGACAATGAAAATGGAAAGTAAACCATAACCATAATCAGGGTGCCTTTTTTAGCCTTTACCTAGTTTACTCTCTCACTAATTCGTTGCTTCTTTTCTTCAGAGAAAACACTTTCTTTCAAATACCTCTTATATACAAGCGCCTATGTCTCTTGATTTCCCCTATCTTTCTATTGTTGCTGATTTCATAGTCCTTAGTTTATCTATTCAAGAGTAACTTTGGCTCCTAGGCCTTCCAGAACACCCTTGATCTTTTCAGCATCTTCCTTTGGAACGTTGTCCTTCAGGACCTTTGGTGCAGACTCAACAAACTTCTTGGCCTCCACCAACGACAGACCCAGCAAGGACTTTACCTCCTTGATGACTTTGGCCTTGGACTTGGCATCAAATGATTCCAGCTTGATAGCGAATATGGTCTTCTCCTCAACTTCCTCCTTGACCTCCTCTTCCACTGGAGCAGCAGCCTGTTGAGCAGGAGCGGCACCAGCAGCAGGGAAGGAAATGTCGGCGATATTAAGTCTCGTCTTGAGCTCGGTTATTAAAGCGGACGTTTCAAGCAAGTTTAACTGAGCAATTTGGTCGACAATGTTGGTGATTTTAGCATCTGGAACTGTGGAGTTGCAACGAAGCAGAGTTGGAGCCAATGCCAATCTGAAGATGTTAGTACTTGACACTCTGGGATGCATTTATTGACTGTTTTTTTTTAAACATACCTCTTGGAAGACATTCTAGCCCCTGCTCGGGTAGATTGACGTAAAATAGCTAACATTCTGAAGTTGTTTAAAGCTTTGATTTGGTTGACCCAAGTATTGAGTTTGGTTGACGATGGGTGTTTCTCCAAATTTTTCACCAATAAATCGAGGGTAGTGCGAGACCCATATTTCACAGGTGAATTATCCAGAGTTCACCAAAACTACCCAGGTCAGGATTGCAAACAACTGAATCAAAATGGCTTCTTTCAGATTTTGTCTTGAGTGGTAAGTCATGATTACATAGAAGGAGGGGTTGGAAAGACTGCTGAAACCCCGGAGTTCAATTTATTGTGGGTGGGCACCGTCTCAGGTTGTCTTTTTTTCCTTCTTTGTTTTTTCCTTTCGTAAAAGATGACTAACCCTTAGCAACAATATGTTGTACCCCAAAGAAGACAAAGAGAACCAGAGATTGCTCTTCTCGTGTCGAAATTGTGACTATACAGAACTCGCTGAAGATCCAAAAGTTTATAGACACGAGTTGATTACCAACATTGGAGAAACGGCCGGTATTGTGGACGATATTGGACAGGATCCTACTTTACCCAGATCGGACAAAGAGTGCCCAGAATGTCATTCTCGTGACTGTGTGTTTTTCCAGTCGCAACAGCGGCGCAAGGACACCAATATGACGCTGTTCTACGTGTGTCTTAACTGTAAAAAAACGTTCCGAGATGAATCAGATTGAAGAACTAAACAGAGTAGAAAATCAGATCACCGATGAAAAAGAGCACAAAGTAAAACACTGCTTCATCGAGCGCAATTCAGCTTCTCAAATGAAGATTTCATAATGATAATTGGAAGGAGGAACCAAAAAGAAAACGGAACAGTGACAGAAAATCAGAGAAAAAAATAGAAAAACCTATAATAATAGAAGAAAAACGATACAACTCCAGCAGTGAGGGCCAATGTGGTTTGCTTGTCATCTGATTCCGCTCACATACCTGAGCATTAATGTACTATTGTAACCAAGTATTGTATGATAGATATTTCAGTTTGTAGATCCTCACACCTTAGCACCACATCGTTTTTTTCACTAATTATTACCCTATTAGGAAAATTAAGCACTTTATCACTTGAAACTACTCTCAAATATCCTCTTTTGACTGTTAGCTATTTCTCTTTGTTCCGTTCGATTCACTCCAAATGGCAGAAATTGCTTCGTCTCCTAACGTGTTTCACTCGTCACAGCCACCATCATCTTTAGGGCCAGTGGGGGGTTCCACTGGGTTCAGTGATTTTTCAGATATACGCCAAAGGGAACAACAACGCCAACAGGCTTCCCAAAATGGACTTCACCGTGAGAATGGGGAGATCCCTGCTCCCTTGGAAGCCATGCGTAGGAGAGATCTACAATCAATTCCTAAAGTCGTCGATGTTACTGCAGAGAAGGTTGCTGAAGCCTTTGAACAGTTTCTAGAATTTTTCTCTGATGATTCCATTGATCAAGAGGTCCAAGACGAGAATAAATGGGGAGCCCGTATATATTTATCTCAATTGGAAGTCATGAGACAGCATGACCTGAACACAATATATGTTGACTATCAGCATTTGCTGACGCGGGAAAACGGAGTGTTGGCCAGTGCCATTATAGAACAGTACTACAGATTTCTTCCCCATTTGCTAAAAGCTCTTCGCAGAGTAATTAAGAGGAACGTCCCCGCTCTTTTACTGAACTTTGTTACGGGATTTGACAGTGATAACTTTGCCGAAGAACGAATCTTTCAGATTGCCTTCTACAATCTACCTCAGATCAGTCGAATCAGAGAGATTCGTGCAGAAAGGATTGGATCTCTTATATCAATCTCGGGAACAATAACGCGTACCTCAGAGGTACGACCAGAATTGTATCTTGGAGGTTTCACCTGTGATGTTTGTAAGGCATCAGTGACTGGAATTGAACAAGTTTTCAAGTTTACAGAGCCAACAAGTTGTCCCACTTTGAACTGTGAGAATCAGTCTCTTTGGACGCTGGACGTCACCCGATCTATATTTATGGATTGGCAAAAGGTGAGAATTCAAGAGAACTCCAGCGAGATACCAACTGGATCCATGCCAAGAACATTAGACGTAATCCTGCGTGGTGATATCGTTGAACGAGCTAAACCTGGTGATAAATGTCGTTTCACAGGAACCGAAATTGTTGTTCCCGATGTATCCCAGTTGGGTCTACCAGGAGTAAAACCCACTTCGACTAAACAGCGAAGTGGTGGAAGAGGCACAGAAGGACTTAACTCGGGAGTCAGAGGACTGAAAGCTTTGGGTTCTCGTGATCTAACATACAAAATTGCCTTCTTGGCTTGCCATGTTAATTCCATGGTTCATAACAATAAAGACAACACTGGTAATGATGATGACGTGGATGATAACCAGGACCAAGAAGACTTTCTCAACACATTATCCAAGGAGGAGCTGGAAGAACTAAAGCAGATGGTGCAAGACGAGCATATATATGCAAAACTAATCCAATCTATTGCTCCTGCTGTTTTTGGTCATGAAGCTGTGAAGAAGGGCATTTTATTGCAGTTGCTAGGAGGTGTCCACAAACAAACTATCGATGGTATCAATCTTAGAGGTGATATTAACATCTGTATCGTTGGAGACCCATCCACTTCAAAGTCTCAGTTTTTGAAATATGTCTGCAGTTTTGCCCCACGTGCAATTTACACTTCAGGAAAGGCCTCCTCTGCTGCTGGTTTAACTGCAGCTGTTGTCAGAGATGAAGAAACGGGCGAGTTTACCATTGAAGCTGGTGCCCTTATGTTGGCTGATAATGGAATTTGTGCTATCGATGAGTTCGATAAGATGGATATTGGCGATCAGGTTGCCATTCACGAAGCCATGGAACAGCAAACCATCTCCATTGCGAAGGCCGGTATTCATGCCACCCTTAACGCAAGAACTTCCATCCTCGCAGCAGCAAATCCTATTGGTGGTCGATATAATGTTCGTCATGGACTGAGAAGAAACCTTGCCATGACGGCTCCCATTATGTCCCGTTTTGATTTATTCTTTGTCATTTTGGATGAGGTCAACGTTAATATAGATACCCAGTTGGCAGATCACATTGTTAATTTGCACATGAAGAGAGACGAAGCCATCAACCCTCCATTCTCAAAGCAACAAGTTTTAAGATATATAAGATACGGTCAAACATTCAAGCCTAAGATGACTAGAGAAGCTCGGGATTTCCTCGTTAGTAGGTATAAAGAATTACGTGCTGATGACTCCCAAGGATTGGGACGTTCGAGTTATAGGATTACTGTCAGACAATTGGAGTCTATGATTCGTCTGTCCGAAGCTATCGCCAAAGCAAACTGCACAGATGAAATTACTCCGAGGTTTGTTGCCGAAGCTTATGATTTGCTACGGCAGTCTATTATCAAAGTCGACAAAGATGACATTGACGTGGATGACGACGACGACGATGAAGACGATGATAGTGATGATGAGATGGTGGGCGGAGAATCACCCAAGCAGCAATATCCTCGTTCTTTGTCCACTGAAAATGCAGCCAAAAAACATCAACAGACCATTTCATACGACAAGTACGTCTCCATGATGAATTTGATAGTGAGAAAGATAGGCTCTCAAGAGAATTCGAACCTTGGGGGAGAAGCTGAATTGGAAGCTGATCTGGAGAACCAGGGTCCTGGTTTGAATAAAGAAGAAATAACCGATTGGTATGTCCTACAGAAGGAGGACGAACTTCATACCGAGGAAGAATACTGGGCAGAAAGAAAGTTGGTGCACAAAGTTCTGAGCAAACTGGTGCACGACAAGATCTTGATGAAGGTTGCACCTAACGAACAGGATGTCCAAGACCTGGAGAACGTGGAGGCAGAGGCTTCGCAAAACGTCAAGTACGTCTATGTCCTACATCCAAATTGTGCAATATTCGATTTCTTTGACCCAAACTAGTATACAGACGAAAGTTATAAATAAACTAAAATAAATGATATTAGGGCCGATTATAAATAATAGAAAAAGACAGATTCTAGCACCCACTAAAATTTCATGAAGGCGTTGTCATGAGTTCCCGCAACATAGTTCGGAAAGATGTGATTTTGTGGAGCAGAAGACGAATTATAGGACTGATTTGACGTGGATCTAATCGGTTGTAAAGATGGAAGAAGAATATTATTCTGGTTTGTTGGTGTAGCACCAACCCCCACACCAGGTGAGGTCGATACCGTGTAACTGTAGTTTAAGCTCTCCTGCATCAAAGAGTCCTTCAAGATAGAGATCAGTTTCAAATAGATATCCTCCTTGTGTGAAAGCTTAGTGGCAGAGTTCAGTAACGAATAGTTGCTATTATTCAACTGAATCAGTAAGTTGTTGAGCTCCAGCTGCAAATTATTGATTCTTTGGATGTTACTGATGTTCAGATCAGTAGCACTGCCGTTATTGGCCTGAATGTGGTTATTATTAGTATTGTTGTTGTTGAGAGGAGAGGAAATGTTGGATGCCTCTTTGCTTATACTTGGCAAGGCTAAGTAGGATTGATATGGCTTATCAAAGGGAGTTGGAGAGGTCGACGTAGACGAGGAGGATGTATTCTGGTGGTGGTGTTGATTCTGTTGCTGTGTTTGTTGATAATCATCCCGGTCGTCGGTGTGGTGAAGAAGATTGTGATGTTGACCAATGTCCTTCTCTGAACCCCTTCTGCCCGTTTCTTTTGCATCAATGATGGGGTAGAGAGGATGGTTGTGTTCATCATTAACAACGACAATGGACCACTTTTTTGATCTAAGAGAAAAGTTGGCCCGTATCCTAAATGGACAGTTGTGCTTCTTTCTCAAATCTTTAAGTTTCTTTTTCTCAACGCTGATAAATCGCTCGTTGTCTTCCTTCTCTGAAGCAGACAAACCCTTTACCCTGTTGGCACGTTTGCGTTGCTTGATGGCGAAATGAACATGGTCCTCATCTGTTCCACAGACCCCGCTGTTTTTGCACTTGAAAACGATCTTTGAGTCATCGGATCTCTCGATGACTATGTTGATGCCCTTGACGATCAACTGAGACTGTAGCCAAGGCTTGATCAAGAGCTTGTCGTCGAAAAGCTTCTTCTCTGGGATCAAAGACATTGCTGAGAGTATATGCCTATCCAATAAAGTTTAAATAAGGAACTGAGTTTAAGTGTAAAACAATGAACAAGAAGTATAATCTTGGGGGAGTAATGTCCTTTTATTTATTTCGGGATGAGAAAATATATTAAGCGGGGTCCGAAGTGGGGTGTGGTTACAGATTCCTAAAGAGACATTCAAATCCCAGATTTATGGGTATTAACGGACTCCGTAACTGGCTGTTGAGGTGCGGCAAAACTAGAAAGACTGCACGGAATACAAAGCCGTTTGCCCCATTGGATAATTTTGAGGGCTAAATTCACCCGGTCATCCCATTTCTGAAGGGGACACCCTCGTTTCGCAGAGGGTGAAAATTACGCGCATGAGACACCCACACGGGGTGCCTTCAAAGTATCCGAGTTTTTTTTTGTAGATTGAGCAACATGTTAGGAGAAATTCTCCGAGTTCGGTCCAACTTCTAATCGCCCTCCACCCAAGAAAAATTTGTCATGCAAACATCTTTGAAGGCGAAGACTATTGCTGATTATTTCATCTATAACGAAAGAGCTCCCCAGTATCTTCTTCTTTGGACTACCAAAAGAAGAAAACACATTTATTCATGTGATCCTTTTTCGGCTGGGTGTAATACCACCGGGGTCTAGTAGACCCTGCGAAACGGACCCCGGAGTGCCCGCTATTTCTACTTGACGGACCCCGAATTCTAGATGACACGGAAACCGCTCCAAAGGGAAACAAAACGCTTCACACAGGCTCCAATTACCCGTAAAGTACTCCAAGACTGTCCATCCACTTCGAACTATTGCCATAGAACCCCTTAAGGTTGTATGGAGGTACAATGCTAACCTGGTTCAATGAGCCTCCTGTCGCATTCCCATAAACTGGAGACTGCTGTCCATTCCTGGTAATGAACTGTATAGAATCGATCCAAGCACCATTACGTACATTCACCTGAGAAATAGAGTCACCTGCAGCGATTACGAAATCGGAGTACGAAGAGGTCTTCCTGCCTAGTAATGCCTTTCCACCGTTAATCTCCAATCCATCGAGCGCTGCTCCATGGTAGACCCTGATACTGGTAATGACTGGCTGGGCAGCTGATTGCTCCGGCGTGTTGTTCCTGTTCGTCCCAAGTTTCATGGAACGATGCACCTTGATGTTATTGACCTTGGTGGTCGAGTTTAGATCTTTTACCGACAATTCAAAATCATCTAGCGATTCCTCTCTTCCGTTGACGCTTAGTATTTTTACTGTGATCTTGGAGCGGCCTCTCGATGAGGGCAGTTGATTGCGGATAAGATTGCGATCCAGCACCAACTTTTGCAGGGCTCCTGTACCCCCATATTTTCTCGGCAGGTTCTCGTAATGTAACTTGCTCCATTCTCCGACGTGAAATTCAATCAAATAGATTCCCGAGTTGTTAGCTATCAACAGCTTATCATCCCCAGCGCCTGTGATGTTGGTGTTGGAGTCAGAGGTACTCATTTCAAAGTAATCGTCTGTCTTAACGGAGAAAGAGTGATGGTATAGAAATCGAAGAATGTCCAATCTGTGCCAACTAGGCTCGTCTCTGGCCAAAACAATTCTATCGTGAGTTTGCTTTGTTCTTACGCACGCAGTCTCTCTCGTTATGAAACTTCGATTCATAGTAATATAATCTCTTAACATGACTCCATTTTCTTGATGTGGACATCCCAACAAATGACCAATTTCATGCATAAATGCACCCAAGGTGACTGTGAGACATTCCCAGTAAGACTCACATTGGCCACAGTCATTGGCTACTTCCCTATTTTGGGGACGACGAGTGTCTTGAAAACTGGGAACTACTGTCTCAAAACAGTTTGGCCATGAATACAGCCCATGTGACCCAAAAATTGCCAATTTTATATCAGCAGTGCCTCCTCCCAAGGCAGCATGTGTGAGGATCAAGTCTCGGTCACGATCATAATGGGTATCTAAGAACATCACAGCTGCTTGCCCTTTGTCGATCCCGTGCCTCGATAGCTCTGAAATGGCAATCCCGAACAACCCTCCCTGGTCACTAGCATGTTTGTTCTGCTGGGCCAGATTGGGATCTCTGAGTTCTCGCAGTGATTTTTCACTCCTCAACACATGAACTTTGATGTCTTTCCGTCGGACCCCATATTGATTTTCGATTCTGCTGATAGTAGACGTTGTTTCTTCTTCTACAAAGCGAAAGCATCTGGGGCCAAAGCCATTCCTCATCATAGCTTCCTGAGTAAATGCCTGCATTAGTCGGCCTCCCATCCTAAGTTTTTCGATCGCCAAATTCAGGCTATTGCCTTCAGCTTGATACTTTACCGCTGTGGTATCAAAAACCAGGGGAGAATCCTTGGCCACGAGAACGCACAAATGAATAGGAGGAGCATCTTCGTTAACTTCGTAATTCAACTTGATTGTAGAACTGGCGTAAGTTTTACCGGATAGCGAAGGAAGCTCTCCATACATTTTTCCCTCGTTGTAGTCGATTATCAGCTCATTCTGACCCTCTTCCAGGTGTAAAATGGCTTTAAAGTAGGACTCATTTACCTCAAAGTGTTGTACTGGGAACACCTGTCTATTCGTAGGAACCACACTTAACACACCATTCCTCTTGGGAGCCGCAACCTGGCCATGCAAAATGAAAACCGGAGCGTGCACTGGCTCGTTTGGAATGTTGAAGAACTTGATTTGGCTCATACTATTCACACGGGACAATGCTGAGTTGGCAAATAGTACTCAAAATCTTGGTAATTCCGGACATGTATGTCATGTGAGGAAGGCTGAAATATTGTGCAAGGAAGACGCGCGAGTGGAACTCCAGGATCTGGATCTCGGTTCTTCCTGTTACCTAAAGTAAACAACACCGCTTCCACAGAGTAGCCAGCCAACTAGAATCCGTAGCATCAGAGAAACATGTCAATACTTACCACCCCTTCCAAAGAGAACCTTTACAACGGCTTGAAGCGGGGTCCGACCACGCCTCTAACTCCTATGCTGAAGGATTCCATTTCAAAGTCAAAGAGAAAAGTTGAAACAATTGCCCAGAAAAGAGCCAACGTGGACAATCCAGGCGAGATGAGAAGTATGCAATTGAACCTAATAGAACTGCAAAAACAAAACTGGATGAAGGAGCAAGAACTGAGTCGATTACAAGAACTGATTGAGTTTCAACAACTAGAGGCGAGATTTAGTACCTAATGGTTTATGGTTTGCTAATCTTCTATTTCATGCCATTCCGTCTAGCTCATTCACAATAGTATTTATATCCCATCGGCTAGAACTTTGATAAACTGTAAGATGTTCGAATATTTTTTTCACTCTGGCATCGTCACATTGAGGGAGAAGCTGCTCCACAGGCCGCCCTGGGTGTTGCACAAATTTCATGTGTACAAAAGCCTCACTCTGGGAGGAGTCAGGCCATTGTTCCACAGATGGAGTTCCAAACGTCTCAAAGATATTAGCTAGTAGAGCGAGGTCGCCCAACCGGTCTCCAGCACAACTACCATCTCTCTCGTTGTGCAGTTTCAGCAACAATTCTCCAGAATCCGGGGAGTATATCAGCATCATAACAACAGCTAAACACCACAAATCCACTCCATATGAATACGGAAGCCCCAGTAATGTCTCAGGGGCTCGATAACAGCTGGTTCCGATATCACAGATCCCATCCAGCTGGCTTTCCTCCACCGATATACCAAAATCAATCAGAACAGGCTGGAGCGAGTCCCTCTTGAACATGATATTTCTTGGGTTGATGTCCCTATGAATAATACTCATTTCTGTGTGTAGATACCGCAGTGCTTGACACAAACCGGTCACTATAGTTAGAGCGCTCTCTGAAGGCAGCTGATTTCGGTCAGTTTTTTGCAATGAATGAATATCGAATCTAGTACGCGTATTGCTCTTCATTACACCATACAGATCGGTCTCGTAGTAGGGGAACGTTAGCACCAACTCTTCGCTCTGTTTACCCCATTCCAGTAGCTTGATCACGTTGGGATGATTCAACTTTTTCAGCAGCTCCAGCTCACGCCGGGGGTCATGAGGAGCAACAATGTAATCTAGATCAACTTTCTTCTGGACATTGCCTTCTCCATCTAGGTACACAGTTGATGTAAATCCTTGCCCAATGACCTTCATAGATTTGGCTCTTATGGGAGGTGGTCTTAAGACAGGGCTTTTCTCGAAAAGGAAAGTTGAGTTCGTTCGCAAATAAAATGTCCCTTAGTGGCATCATCCTGCCGACGACCGACTTAACAGCCACTGTGTCCAATGCAACTATTATCCACTTCTCATACAAGGTGGGAGGAGTTGACCAAGTCCGAACTCGAAGATGCTCAATTCCACGTTCAAGAGAACCCCAACATCAAAGAGAAGAAACAAATTGAAAAATGTCTGCTCACCAAAAATGTGGATGGACTGCGACAATGTGCCATAAATAACCCATCTGGACTGCTGGTCAGTCCCTTGAGAGCCATGGCTTGGCCCTTGATGTTGAATGTTCAGCACGAAACGTCGCTGGACCCAAGCTCTCTGAAACCCCACTTAGAAGAGGGCCAAGTGAAATTGGATGTAGATCGGAGCTATCTTCCGCCAGATAAGCACCATCAGCTGCAAAATCTCATCGTCAAGCTTCTCAGAAATCACCCATACTTGCACTACTATCAAGGGTTCCACGACGTGGTGTCAGTATTGCTGGTGACCCTTGACTATGACGAATCACTAACATATGACATTGCAGAGACACTATGTTTGTATCACCTCAGGGACTTTATGCTTGCAGACATGACAGGAACGACGGATCTCTTACCATTGGTAGTTGACCTTGTGAAGGTAGCAGATAGGCGGTTTGGAGAACTTTTGGAGCCAATTCCTCCCTTTTATTCCCTTGCTTCTATCATCACCATGTTTAGCCATGACTTGGACGTTCAAGATGTCGTCGTACTTTGGGATTTTGCGTTTGCGATGGGAAACGTGACACAGGCTTTGATTTACTTATACGCTGTGCTGATACTTATCAATAAACAACAGATCATAGATCAGGTAGTGGAAATGTCAGGCTGCTCTATTGACACAGCGGGTATCTCTGCACCATCTTTCAATCGCCAGTTTGTCCTGGAGAATACAGATGCATTCCATTTCACACTCTCTAATCTGACCAAGTCTTTTAGAACTAATGGCACTTCTAAGCAGGAGCTACTTGCTCGCTGGAAAAATGAAACTCAGCATCTCATTAACACAGTCAAGCTATCCTATTTACCAACCTCCAAGGACATTTTCCCAGGCTCTGCAATCAAGCAACCTACCTCCAGTAGTATTGACTATACCGTACGCCTGCATACAAAATATCTGGTGACCAGAAAGAGGAACATGTCCCTGGTCAAGAATTGCAAGAAATTACTCCACAATAACAGTAGCAATTTAAAATTGCTGTTAAAGGTATCAGTGACAGTTGGTATTTTATCCCTTGTAATTGGCCGTTGTCTGGAACATAACCAATACGTAGGTCTTCCTTTTCATCATCGCACATGGCGTGATATGTGTAATACAATTTGGAGATTTTGAGGGATTCTATGCATTCATCATTTAATATTAATTTCATAAATCATCACTGTCTCTGTGCTAGTTCCTTGCCAGCCTCTATTACCGCTGGCACTGATCATAAATCTAAATGTGGGGTCAACGTACATGTCGCTGATAACACCACCATGGTGGCCTGCAATGATTAAGAATGGGGTCTTCGATCGTGATTTTTTAGATGCTTGAGCTTCCTCTTGATGCAACCGTATATCGTATAGTCTAATGTTATCATGAGAGCCACATAAAACATGATGCCCGTTGAAAAGTGTTCGGACGCAACTTACTGGACCAGACACTGATGGGAACCTGAGTGTTCTAGCAGGAGTTGTGGCAGGACCATTAATTTGGGAGCTCCACTTGGAATGCATTTTTAAATCTATCTCCTCCACAGTAGCGTTTCTCCTGCCTATAAATATAGAATCTCCGGATACAGACCAAACGGCAGACATGGCCCAAGGAGGAGTGTTTGGAGGCACAGAAATCCGGAGCACGTTGGAAGTCGATGCACGAGCATCCCAAATGTTCAGTGACCCGTCCATTGAAGATGTCATAAAAATATGGTCAGACTTGACAACCTGGTAATCTCTCTCTTCCAGATCGTTTTGGAAATCACTCTTCACATTCTCATCGTCACTGTCGCCAAACAAAGAGTCTACATCATCATTATCTTCCGTGGGTGTGTCTACATTGATTTCACACCCAGTTATTGGTCTGTATTGTAAGGTTGAAATTTGACTCGTGGTTGGCGCATACTCCGCAACGCAAGATCCGGTATTTAGGTCCCATTGAAGTACTTTATTATCCCAAGAACCGCTTAGGAACCCAGTTTCTGAATTATTTAAAGCCAAACAACTGACTGTTGTGGTATGCCTTTCTTCACTTTTGTTTTTCGTACCGTGAGGAAAATAATGTACAATCGAACCTTCCTGATATTTTGCAGATTGTAATGTGATTCCACCCGACTCAAGGCCACTTAAAAGCCATAACCCATCTTTCTGAACTGCAAGAGAGTATACTGGATTTATTTTCGGTTCGTAGCTGCCTAAGTTGTCCTCTTTCCGTTTAACCTCAGTATAAGGTATCAAATCCAACTCATCTCGTAATACAGGTTGCTCGTTTTCCCAGTAAGAGTTCAGAACTCCCGCATGTGTAACCGAATCCACCAGACTATGCTTCTGTGCTACGGTCAAGGGCAGTTTTCCCTCGATGGTGGCCAAAAAGTCGAACTTTCGAACGAATCCATCGTCACCTCCAGTGAAGAGCCAACGAGGGCCACTTGTCAAAGCTATTGAGTGGATTGCACATGAATATGGAATTGCAGCATATGGCGCTATATCGAAATCCAATGCCTCAAATGCTTTTTTACGCAGAGATCTCCTAATTGAAGCCAACGAATCTGCTGATGGGGCAGGACCATCGTTCTTGAAACTTCCATCAGATGGCTCTTGAGGAGTCTCTTCTTTAACAGCGGAATCAATATCCATCGGAGACGATTCTTTGGGAGCCTCTTGTGATGAAGTCTCATTGTCTGTGGTTCCCTGGGAGAGAGTCATATGGCACAAGAAACTAGACGAAACGTATGCCCGTTACAGATAAACTCTGAACGCTCGAAGGAGTTAGATATGGAAAAAAGGCCTTTGACCGATGCGTTTCTCGAAGGTAGAACAGACCCTCCTCCTTCTTCTGGATTCCATATGCCCTTGAACCTTTTTTTCTCTCCACTCACACCTACAGCCATCAGTTACCATGTCCAACCCGCAATCACAATTCTCACTGGATATAAAGGATCTCAGCTACGCATTTCCTAACAAGCAGGTAGGGCTTAGTCATATTGACTTCCAGGTGCCACACCAGTCCAAAGTACTGATAGTTGGGCCTAATGGCGCTGGGAAGAGTACCCTTCTAAAAGTGCTAGCAGGTCAGAAGCTGGTCAAGGAGCGTTCTGTACTGATCAATGGGCATGACCCCTTTGAACTTGGTGCAACCAGCACTCCTGGCGTTGTAACTTACCTGGGCACAGAATGGGCTAATAATGAGATTGTCAAGAGAGACGTCCCAGTTACGGTCCTGGTTGCTAGCATTGGGGGCGACAAATACGCGGAGAGAAGGGACCATCTGGTCAATATTCTGGATATCGATGTGAAATGGCGTATGAACCAGTGTAGTGATGGAGAACGTCGTCGGGTGCAATTGTGCATGGGGTTACTCAAGCCTTGGGACTTGTTGCTGCTAGATGAGGTCACTATCGATTTGGACGTGCTGGTAAGAAGTCGCTTATTGGAGTTCTTGACCCAGGAGACAAAGACAAGAAAGGCAACAGTTGTTTATGCTACACATATATTTGACGGATTGGCTGATTGGCCTACTCGAGTGGTGCATCTACGTGGAGGTCAAATGGTAGACCACTTTGAAATGTCACAGGTTCAATTCACTGACCCTGCGGAACCACTCAATGCAAATCCAGAACCGGCTGCAGACAGGCAGGTAAGAATTCCTAGAACAAACAGTCTACATCCCTTAGCATTACATTGGCTAGCCCAAGATCTTGATGATCGTGGAGAGCGTTCCGAAGATAAGACGAGGCCGAAATGGGATGATCAGTCTAATCACGACGAGAGGGTATACTACCGTGATTCTGAGAGCATAACCTCATATTTCAAGAATACGCGGACAGTACGCTAGTCTTTCCATGGTGTGATCCATTTGCGCTGCTACGCTACCACGTTAGGGCTACGAGATGTCATACGACTTATTCAATGCAGGGGCGCGATCGTCTGATGTCAATGCTCTTTTAGAAGGGGATGAATCGGCCTAGCTTCTCGGTGGAGCTTGGGTGCGCTCTCCGTCCAGCTCAAGAGGGGGTCTTTAAATAAAAAAAAAACAATACCCCTTTGCTCGTATAGCTCGCGATATAAACGAGAGATACGAGCATTTCTCTCCTTATAAGCAGACCACTTCTTTTACAGGCAGAGGAGTTTGCAAACACCAGGATAGTTCACATACACAAATGGACATTGCTTTGGAAATAGTAGACACTTTTGTCTTCGACAAAGTCTATGCAAAACTGTTGCCCGTTTCCCTGGCACAGCATTTGCCAACAGGATATTTGAAGACTTTGGGACATTTGACTGGAACCAATAACACTATGGAATCACTGTTCGGAATAGTTCCCAATGTGGACCATGCATCTACAAATCACTGGCTAAGAACAGTGAAGGACTCTGTTGCGCTGACCCGTCCCGGTGAGCGTCTGGTCTATGGTGTCAACGCTCCCTTGCACTTTTTTGATGAAACAGTGTACACCTACGCATCGCTGCTTGGGCGTTCTAATATTCTTAGACAGTTCATGACTTTGATGTTGCTGATGGTTGTCTTTGGTTGGGGTTTGTATCTGTCTGTTGCTTCATTTTCATACTACTTTGTCTTCGACAAAGCTATATTCAACCACCCAAGATACCTTAAGAACCAAATGTCTCAAGAGATCCATCAAGCTTTGACCGCTATACCCACGATGGTTTTACTCACAGTTCCTTGGTTCTTGGTTGAGTTACGCGGCTATTCTAAGCTTTACTTTGACGTGAATGAGTCTACAGGGGGATGGAAGGCCATTTTCTGGCAGATTCCCAGTTTCGTCATGTTCACTGATTGTGGGATCTACTTTATTCACCGCTGGTTGCACTGGCCATCCGTGTATAAGCGTTTACACAAGCCTCACCACAAGTGGATTGTTTGTACCCCATTTGCCAGTCATGCCTTCCATCCAGTTGATGGATATGCACAATCTGTGCCTTACCATGTCTATGGATTTGTTTTCCCACTGCACAAGGTAAGCTACTTGATTCTATTTGGTCTTGTCAACTTTTGGACTGTTATGATTCACGACGGTGAGTATCTCGCCAGAGATCCTATAGTGAACGGAGCTGCTTGTCATACAGTGCACCATCTGTATTTCAACTACAACTACGGCCAGTTTACCACACTATGGGATCGTCTTGGTGGTTCGTACAGAATGCCAGACAAAGAACTCTTCGACAAGAACCAGAAGAAGGACGCAAAGACATGGCGTGACCAGATCAAACAAGGTGACCAGATTAGAGAAGTTGTAGAAGGAAAAGAGGATTTCCGTGAATATGGAACCGAGGAAAAGCTCAAGAGCAAATAATCAGTTCCATAACCAGTTGAACTTTAGAAAGTATTAGAAATAAGGAAAAAAAAAACGAAAAGAGAACATTTTAGTTATAAAAGACATGAAGAACATTAGTCTATGCGGTAAATATGAAGGCAAGGATATTTTGAGAATTAGAATTGCGGTAGAGAGTGGCGTTATCTTGTATTTTGACGATTGATCATTATTCATTATATCTTGAAAGTCGGTCGATCTAGGGTGCTGCTTTGTATTAATTGATCTGTGGATTCTGTAGTTGTTCTGGAGTGTATGGGACCAATGTATTCAGGTCCCAGCCTGTTTCAGATGCCCAATTCTTTCTTTTCCATTCAGGAATCAAATTATTGACTAGATCTGGACGAACACTCAATTCTCGCAATGAAAAGTTGAGGAGGGACGAGACTGGACGTGGTCCGGAATCGAAATGACGGTAGTCCGGTAGCGATACACTATCAGACGCCCTGATATCATCAAAGTATGGAAGAATCATGGCCTCGATAGCGCTGAGTCTTTCTAATGGTGAATAACTGAGAACCAACTCTAACAATTGAATGCAGTCCATACCACAGTTGTTAAAGACTTTGGTTAACTCGATTGGTTTGATCAGGGGAAATTTGTGGTCCATATAGTTGGGATTCATCGCGCGGATCTGTTCCTTGTTGGGAGTCCCAAGAACCTTGATAATTTCCACAAGCTGGTCTATGCCGCTTTCTCCGGGGAAAAGAGGTTCTCCCAGTATCAACTCCGCTATAACACAACCAGCCGACCACATATCTATCTTTGTTGTATAGTTGGTGGCACCAAAAATCAGCTCTGGTGCTCTATAGAATCTGGAGCAAATGTAGGAGACGTTTGGTTCGGCAGGATTGAGGATCTTTGCGGAGCCAAAATCACAGAGTTTCAGTATTCCTAGGTATGGGTCAATTAACAAATTTTGTGGCTTGATATCACGATGACAGATTCCTAATGAATGAATGTAGTTGAGAGACCTCAATAGTTGATAAGAGTACAGCTTGATTTCCAGTTCTGGCATGACCCGTTTGGACTGCACGTAGTAACTGGACGATTTATAAAGAGTTTCTGGAATGTATTCTAAAATCAAGTTCAGGTACTCATCTTTCTCCTCAGTGTCATAAAAGTAGTATTTCATGGAGACGACATTCTGATGATGGAGCAGCTTCATGATTTGCAACTCTCTGTTCTTGAATCTTTTGTCCTGGAGAACCTTTTTTATGGCCACCTTTTCTTGGGAGGGGAGAAGTAAGGTCTGGTAAACATTACCAAACGACCCATGACCGACTTTTACTGTATCGGTGTATTGGATTTCGATGGGGGAGTCTGAATCCCTGGCGAGTACAACTTTGGTGATGGTGCCTTTGTGGGTGTTAGTGTCACCGGGTCCTAGACCGTTCTGGAGCATGTCTCTACTTGGAAAAGGAATGTATCAGTGGGGTGCGTCCGCCTAGTTGGGTGTTAGGAATGGATGAGAGGGAATGAATGATCAGCCAAAACAACTAGGCATGGTGGTGTTTGGCTCTTTTCCCGTCATCAATTTTCCCGCTCTGTATTGGGTGGTGCACTAACTAATGCAGTGGATGGATCTGAATGTGTGGGGATATCAGAAGAGAAGACAGAGAATTAGCGTGGTGGGAGAGAAGGCGGATCACAACGTGTAGAGCTCTCAAACTCTTTCCTTGTTTCACACCGATGGTAGGCAGCTTGGTTCACACCCTGAATTGCATACCAGTTCCTTTGCGGAGAGCAAGTCTAAAAAAAAAAAGATCACCCATTACGTACCTTTGACGGCCTGCTCCATCTTCAGGCGCTCTTTCCTTTCTATCCTCAGCGAATCCCTGTTGAGCTTCATTCTGGGCTGAGAAAGGAGCAAGTCGAATTGAAGTGGACAGAGAAGGAGGAAAATTAGGGAGGAAAAGAACCTGAAACATTGCCAGTTGGCTCATGGATCACCCCTCATTGACATTGGTTACGTAATCACGAACGAACCTAAGAATGATCAGTAGGGGTGCGATGCCAGGTAAGGGAATTTCGTTATGACGTAGGACGGCTCAATCATCACACCCTCGGCGAAGCTTGCTTTCTTTTTTTTATTTTTCCAGTGATGATTTTAGGGCCAAGCTGGGCCTTAGGGCTTGCAGCAAACGAGCAAGAGTGAAATAAAGAGCAAGCAATGAACAGATAAGGGTTCCTGGGTGCGCATTTTGCCCTCGCAGATGCATCGTGCTCCCCGGTGTCTGAGTACAATTTCTTATTGTGGGTCCGTTGAATACTTTTTCACGATCCGTCCTGATTCCTCTTCTGATGGGCGATCTTCCAGCGTGGCGGATCTTCCTTGATGATTGGGTGCCGTGCCATGCCACTGTTCGTGTCTTCTCCATCATGTCAAAATCGCAGGGTAGCTGCGCCGCTTGCTATGCCCCTTTCCTAATTTAGAACACAACACACCTTACATAGGCCCGCGAATTGCTCATGTATTCACTTGCCTTTTGAACTAGTATAAATAACACTGGAATTCCTCTTTTTTCGGATTATTCACACTCAATCCAAAACAAAATCAATCAATCATGGCCATCACTTGTGGAGATCCGATCAAAGCTATTTTTGCAATCATTCTGCCTCCTCTCGGAGTGTTTTTAGAAGTAGGATGCACCTGTACTCTGCTGCTCAATGTTGTGCTCACGTGTCTGGGTTACATTCCAGGAATCATCCACGCCCTTTTCGTGATCGTGCGGTACTGAGAGTGAGACGGAGTTCCCGCCTGCACTTGCACTTACCCGGCTGAAAACTGGCAGCCCTACCACGAAGAAAAGCTAATTGACCTTCTTCTCCCGCCCCCCGCACCCAGCACACCACCGCCCGAGCACTCTCCCGTGTACGCCGGCGCAGGCCTGCGCACCGCCCTTTATAATCGATCATATCTAAGTTACTTTTAACGACTCTAATGGAATATTTCTATTTTCTTTACTTCCTGCTGCACATCCCAGTCACGGCAGTGATTGACGCTACCGTGGTGATCCGCCCTTGGTTTCAATGGCAAGAAGCCTTGGTAGCATTCCACCAGCAGGCCAACGGCGATTTCCTGCTGGAGGCCAAACCACTGTGGTTCAGATCTTTCGTTTACCTTGAACTAATCCTGCAATTGCCAGCGTTTGTGATCTTCGTGGTCGACTACTGGCGCAACTCTAGGTTCTCTCCACGGTGGTATCCGCTGATCACAATCTACGGGTTTAACGCAGCTCTCACCACGTACACCTGCCTCGTTTACATTGCTCAACGCCAGGTAGGGTCGGGGCTGGTCCGATTCAATTGGCCCCTTTTCATGGTCTACCTGCCGACGTTCATCATCCCTGCTGTCATGTCTGTGCAATACTATTTAAAGACTGTGTCCTTACTAAGTAACCTAAAGTAGAAAAAAATAGAAAAATGTAAATTAGTTATACTTGTCTTCTAGATCGCCAACGTAAGCAATGTACTCCTGCTCAGCTTCTTCCTGGGAAGTTCCCTTCAGCTTGTCCCAAGCTTCCCACTTCGCCTTTCCTTTGAAATCAAAGACACCTGGCTTCTCTGTGGTGTTGTCGCCAATGGTGGCTTGTTTGAACAGTGCGTACAACTTGAGGAGCTCATCGTTGTTGGGCTTGGTCTTTAAGTTCTTCACAGCTTCGGCCTGGGATTGTTAGTTAATTCAACCATCACAAAAAAAAAACTCTACTTACTTTATCGTTGAATTCTTGGGATACCATGATTGATCTTGTTCGGTTTGGGGTGGTTTCGTAGAAGGAAGAGACACACGAGTATTTATACTTGTCTCCAACATCAAACTCCTCACATGTCAGGTTTCACATGATATTCCTGCCTCCAAACATCATACATCTGTAAATTTGGTGTTCGCGCACTAGGGCCAATAGCGATCTCATATTTATCATCATCATCAAAACTAACAGATCCCCGTCATGAGAGCCTTCACATACCTAAGACAAGCGCAGGAGATCCTGATCAAGGCCAACAAGGGGAACCCCACCGGTTTGACCGGTCTGTTCCAACACCCAAGTCCTCGTCCCACGCTGATCACTCTTTACAAGGCCACATTAAAGAACTTGGAAGAAAAGATTCCAAAGGAATCGGTATATAGAACAGCTGTCGAAGCCTTTACCAAAGAAAGACTGAGCATCGTGGAGAACAACGAGATCATCGAGGACATCGAAAAGAAAATTGGATCAGGTTTGGTCGAAGAGCTGATTGTTCAAGCTAACGAAGAGTACGATCTGATCGACAAGATGGCTGAGTGGAAAGCATGGGAAGAGTTGGAAGAGAAACCTTTGGATGACCAATGGACCTATTTTGGAAAGAAACTATAAGAGGTCTGGGATACCGTCAGAGACCAAGTATATAGGCTCCCTAGTCATAAATTATATTTATTTATTAGCTTTACTGGAACTGCCTTTGCATTTTCTTAGGTGTTCTCGTACCACAAGTATTCGTCCTCCTGGCCCTCGACGTTGAAGAAATCTGACAGCAGTTCGAAAACTGGTTCTTCTTGGGGTGAGATATCTGCTTGGTTGTCAGGGTTGTGTTCGCTTCTAGTTTTGAAAAACGGTTTATCATTTGGCTCAAGTTGAAAAGTCTCCAACCACGAGACCATCTCTTCAAAATGAGGTTCCAAAGACTTGGCAAACTGCAAGAGCACAGAAATGTTATCCGCTTGGTCGAAGATCTGTCTCCTTTCCGCAGGATCGTTCATGACCATTGAGAAGCATCTGCTCATACCCCAAAATCGAAACGCCGTATAGGAAATACTGCCTAAATCGGCAATCAATTGTATAAGAGTCTCTAAATTGTTGTTCACTTTCTCAAGCAACGTCTCCGCTAACGTCCTGTATTGCGTATCTTTCACCAAATCTAGATAAGGAAGCACGTTTAACGACACATGTCGAAAGAAATATATCAGTCCCAAGATTGCCCTTTCACTTGGAGGGAGTACAAGGAAGAAACAGTCTGGAGGGTTATCCGACAACGACTTTAAAAAGTCAACCACAAGCTGATACATTTTTTGGGCAGATTGTAACTGCTTTTTCAGGTGAGTCAGATAGCTTTCTATATCATTGGAACTTCGGGAGTGGTACAACAAATGGTGCAACAGCACAAATGTTAAAGTCATCGCCTCTAATTGTACAATAGTATTGTCAGTCTTGGCTAAAGGCTGGTTCCGGTAAGAAGTTT
This sequence comes from Komagataella populi, assembly GCA_023212995.1. NCBI lineage: Eukaryota > Fungi > Ascomycota > Pichiomycetes > Pichiales > Pichiaceae > Komagataella > Komagataella populi. Next base: position 296,469 of record JAKWAY010000002.1, on the reverse strand, counting down.
TAGTGTTAAACTTTTCCACACTTGCCTCCCAATTTTCACACCAAGTGACGATATCGGAGACTAGTGGATCTTTTTTGATATTTACAGTTAGATCGATCAGATCTTTAATCATTGGGTTGAATTTCTGGCGATCCCATATGTGATCAATTGTGCATCTCTCCACGTGTATATCGGAATTATTAGAAAGAGTGGAATCAAAATTCGGTGGAAGAGAGTCATACTCTTTTTCGTCAATTCTAATACTAACCCCTTGGGTGAATGCTCTGCGATGTTCAATATTCAAAATGGACGCCCAGATCTTTTTCCATAATTGTAGTACTCTGAGACTGGATTCATTGTCGGTGTGAACAAATAGAGCGTTCGAATTAACATTGAGTCCGACATCAAGTGCACTTTGAACAATGACAGCCATCAAAATATTCGTTTCAGAGTCTGCAATGCCTTCAGTTTCTGCTGGGCACCATGTGTAGTATGATTTCAGCAACAAAAGAGCTTGGATGGTTTCAAGCTCGGGTTTTCTCAAATAGTTGCAGTAATCTAAAATACTTCTTGAATGGGAAACGTAACTCAACCCAATAGGGAATTTCAAAATCTGAGTCTCTGTTTCCGTCAGTGTGGTCATAGTCTTTGATTTAATCTCTACAGCAAGATGGGATAGTCTCAAAACCAACAATATTATAGCAACATGAATAAGATCCTTCTTGTTCCTGTAGTTCAGGCTAACTCTTGGCGTACCTTCTATTCCATCGTTTTCTATAGGTTTCACGATGTGAGAAACGGTTTCCTTCAGTATGAATTCATCAAATATGGGCAGGAACGGATATATGGATGTGAAAAACCTATCCACGAGCAAATTCACAACATTCATCGGAGGTAAGGTGCTGCCGATCCTCTCCATAGCTGGCCTTATCGCGTCGATGTTGCCTGCTATGGTAATTGGACAGGGAATCGGCTTCTCATAGGAAGTGTAGGATTCGTCAGTGAAAATCCGTATGAGTTTTGACTTTAATTGTTGATTATCATCATAGAGTTTTGACTGTTCGGTCTTGCAAATTTTCGTCGCCCTTCTGTATAACAGAGACATTATTCTGTCTTTCTTCACCAGATTTAACCATGTAAAAACGCCTACATTACGGAATTTGCGTTTCATTTTCGAAGTGACGAGAGGATCTGCTGCCTTGTTAAAAAAGGAGATCGTAGGTCCTCCTTCTGTAGTTGTTTTCTTCTGGAGCTTGCTCAAGCTCTCCTTCAAAATACAGATTTCCTCCGATAGTGCTTCCTCCCTCGACGATGATGTAGTGAGGAGGTCTTTCTGGCCATAGAACTCAGTGATAGTGGGGACATAATACTCCTGCGACATGACCAAAGAGTTGAGGGTGCTTGCGATTATCGGATTCATCGAACTCTCCGATGTTGTTGCCGGTTCATTGCCCGAAATCCAAACAGTCGGTTCGTATAAACATTTCGGTGAACAGTTACTTTTGATGCAGTTGGAACATGCAGGTTTGCGACGGTCGCATTTGATCTTGCGCTTTCGGCACATAAGGCAGGAAAAGGGTGTTCTACGCCGTTTTTTAGTCCTTTCCATGGTGATCTACCTAAAGAATAAGGTGTCTTGATGGAAGAGATAAGCTTCACTGGCGGTTTTCCAAACAAAAAAAAATACACCAAACGGATTAACAACTTGCAGGAGCCGCGCCCCCACTTGCTCAAAGCATCAGATCAGAATGCTTGGCAAACCAATCAGGCAAAGAACCGAGCTTTCTCCGTCCCATTTCCCAAACGCCGCTCACGCCTTAATGATTGTTATTTATTAGACTAAACTAGTTTCCATGTTACATTGGTGATGCTGACCTCAGTCCCTGCGTTATCGTCGTAGTCATACCACTCGCCGTCTTCTAGTTCGACCGAGAAGCGGGACTGCGAGTCGCTAAGTCCAACGAATTCGCCCACAGGAATGAATTCTACAAGTTGAAGCCCCCTGCTATCAATGTCTAGAATATCGACAAAGTTGGACCCATCTTCGGAGGTGAGGTTGTTCTTTGTCCGCTGTATCGTAGCGGAGGACTCTCTTTTGCATATCTTGCATTTGAACACAAAACTCGCCTCACCTCTGCTTCCAGAGATTTCATGTTTTTCTACAGTGTTGATTGAGACCTCTTTCTCGTGGATTTCTCTACAGGACATGCATTGAATCTTGAACACGTACTCAAAGGGAGATTCCGGTGTATCTAGAGAGAAAAATTCGGATATTCCGTTCAGTTCTGCCTGTACCTGGAGCTTCATTGAGTTGTAGAGTGGTTGAATAATTTCTCAGCTCGAATTTCAGCGCCTTAGATGTTGGTGCTGAACACGCCATGATGCCTCCAGTTGTGGAAGGTATCAGGTAGTAGCTCAGGCCGCCACTACCACTGATGTAGGTTTCTAAACTCGCTCGTTTCAACTCTGCTCAGCACTTGCTCTTGCCTAATACTGTAACTTCTATTCTCTTCCCTTCTACCCAACCCGCGATGTCCTTCCCACCCTCATTATCTAGGAGGGCCTGGCCAACCTTTCAAAAAAACACTCCAACTTTCATTCAATATGAAACCCAAGCCGGTGGTACTACCTAAAAGGAAACAATTTCCTACCACCAAGGAGTTCAAGACTCGTCTACAGCTAGTATCAAGCCGAACTCACCAGAACACCATAAAAGACTACGACATTAATGCTTTATTCCCCTCCACATGGAACCCAATGCCCATAGATTTGCCCAAATCTGCCCCACAGTTAATAGAAGCCATAGGAACCCCCGTTTACAAATGCAGAACTGATTACAGGATACTCATCAACAACCTGCTTTCTGTCCACTCTGAAGGCAGCCCAAAATTGTCCAGATATCATGATTTTTTCTACGAGAAAGTCCCATACGACACTGAACTACCATCCAGCGCCTCGATAGAAACACATAAATCAGCCCTAGACCCATTATTTGAACAGAGGGACTTCGAAGGGATAATAATATATCTTTACAAGCTCAAAACTGAGCCAAACGCCCAGCTATACATCTACTTGGTCGATAAGTTTTTCGAAATTTCCAGGTATAAGTACTATAGAGCCACCATTCAAAGCATGTTTTACAACCATCGTCAGATCGATTCACTGCTCTACGCCCAAAATTTTGCAATCCGTCCCAATGACGGCCTCATAAGCAAGTTTCTACTTTTTTGCATCAATAACAAGTATAAGAAAATGTTCCTGCACACTTTACAGCTGCTGAACTATCTGAAACCATTGAAGAATGACTACCAGAAATACAGCAGCCATCCCTGGTTTATACCCTCAAAAATAGACCCTTCCACGAAGATAGACCCCTATCCGATGTCTGAATATCAACTTAACCTCGTCACGAAGATCACCTTTCATCAACGATCGAAATCAATCAACATGAGCTACCTTCTGAATAATGCACCTTCTCGAGAAGAGATGATGACGCTGATGGATCCAAAGGCTCTCTTTTGCGACAGAGGGTTGTACCGTGTTGCGTTAAGGGGTTGTATCAGATTCAGAGAGTTTGACATTTTCAAATTGCTTCTGCAAAACCTCATCTTCAACAGTGTGATCTACACAGACTCTGAGACTCAAATACCCGAATTGAAGATATGTGTCAGCGAGCAAGAGATCCCAGACAAAATGAAAGCAGTCAACAATGCGACGACCGTCCGAGATATCAACCTAATATTTGACAAGACTGTCTTGAAAATGATTCTGGATTACGCATTTTTGACAAAAGACGAAAAGGTCTTTGGATGGTGTCTGACCGTTTTCAAAGACTCCTATCTGAACAACATGAGCGTTTTCAAAGAATCTCTCAAAGCAGAGGTGTTCGATAACTACGTTGTCCAAAGGATATACGAAATATCCAAAGTGTTCGGCATGGATAACGCAGTCTACCACGATCTTAACCTCTACTTTGATATGCAGTACATATCTAATCTCTCTACATAGACCTTCCGAGTAAGCGGAAAAATAAAACCTGTACATTCATCATAAAAAGACACTAAGAGTTTGTCGTCACGCAGACACCAGCTCTTGAAAGCCAATGCTTCAGGGGATTGACAGATGTTTTAATCATTTGAATGTAAAGAAGAAAAGAATTAATTTAGAGGAAAATTCTCATGGCGATAGGAAAAGGCGCGAAATTTTTCAACAATTTAAGGAAGGAAACAGCTAGGGAAGAAAAAAAAGAATCTAGCGTCCCTTTCCCATCAACCATCCACTCCATATCCATATCTACCAATGAAATTTCTTACCACCAACTTTGTCCGTTGTGCAATAAAGTCTTGCGATGGTGCCGAAAACTCTTTCCCGCTCAAATACAGTGATATCGAGCTTGTTCAAGAGGAGCAAGACTTCCGACCAGAGTTCATCCTGGGTATCCTTCCCAGGTTAGATTGGCCAGCTGTATTGAAGGTGGCTGCAGACTTGGGAAACACTTCACTTCCCTCCCAACTGCCAGAAATAGATATCAACGATCCAGCAAACGAGATCCTCCTTAAAGACCTGCACACCCTCCTAATAGAAACCCAGCTGGTTGAAGGTAAAATGATCTGCGAAAACTGTAACCATATCTACCACATCAAAGACTCCATCCCAAACTTTCTGCTACCACCGCACTTAGCTAATTGATGGCCAGAACTTGTTTGCCCACACCAATGTAATTGTACCATAGCTCACCTCTAATAAATATCGCTTTCGAAACTTACGTAAGTCGGTTTTTTTTTCTTACATCTTACATAATCTTCCCGCTGGGTGCATTCCTCCTACAGGTCCGTGCATTTTCCTTGCCTCAGTGGCCCGTTCTTTCAATTTGGGCCAAATTCTCGAACTCCATCTATCCCCATTTTCTAGTGATTTGTTCTGTTTCCAGGCATACCGATCCACGCAATAATTATGGTCAAGAGTACGGAAGAAGTGGAACAGGAATCCACTTTAAATTCCAAGGGCAACTCCCTCTCTCTTCCAAAATCAAGACAGGAACCCCGGTCGAGGTCTAGATCTAACTCTCGGAAATTGTCAGTGACCCGTCTGTTCTCCTTTGGAAACGATAGCAATGGCGGATCTGAGCAGGTCATGACTCCGGTTCCAAATGCCGATACGGTTGAGCCTTCCGACACTGATGAAGAGCGTTCCACCACACGATTATCCAAGTTGAAAGGGATGTTCAGGTTTGCTTCTTCGATGAGTTCTTCGCAGATCAACTTAGTTATCACCCCAGAACTGGAACAGCCCAATCCTTTCAATAGCACGTCTCTTACCGCTAAACCCGATTCGGATATCTGCACCATTCAAGAGCAGCCCAACGATGAACCTTCAGTGATAAACAAACCAGCTTCCTCTCCTATGCAATCATCGTCTTCGTTTGTCAAAAGAATCAAGACCAGATTAAGGTCACCATCAATGCCCAATCCCAACCCACATTCCCAACTGAATCCAAGTTTCCAAAATAAAAAGACTGAAGTAGACAACGTAGTCTCTTCCAATCCATACTTCCAACATCAGGGGCTGCCCCCTCATTCAAACAAACTGAAAATGTATGATCTGGAAAATGGTGACCTTAGCATCAAGTTGAAGCATCACCAGAGTGCTAACAATTCCACAATTTCTCTGTCCAAGCCCAGCAGTTCTACACCTAGCGGACGGGACTCCCACCCGTCAAGTGCACGAAATAGCACTTCCAATCTATTTGCCATACAGAAGAGGCTTCGAAGGGTTGCGTCAGCTCCTCTGGGGCTGAAGGCTATGGCCCAAGAGGAGTATCAGCATTCACAAACACAACAAAGTAACCTAGATATAAATTCAGCAACTCTACAGAGACCCAAAATGCAGATCAACGAGTTGGATACTCATATTGGAGAGCTCAAATCAAGGCCCCGAAACAGATCTGTTGGGAGAACATACTCCAGTAATGCTCGGAAAATATGCGATGCTCAGGTGAATGAAAACTCTTTTGAAAAGATCAAACTATTGGGCCGCGGAGATGTGGGTAAAGTATACCTAGTGAGGGAACATGCTACTCGCAAGCTGTATGCCATGAAGGTGTTAAAGAAGAAGGAAATGATTCGACGAAACAAAATCAACAGAGCTCTCGCTGAGCAGGAGATTTTAGCCACAAGCAACCATCCTTTCATCGTGACTCTCTACCACTCTTTTCAGTCTGATGAGTACTTATATCTATGCACGGAGTACTGCATGGGTGGAGAGTTCTTTAGAGCTCTGAAGACAAGAAAGATGAAATGCATAGCTGAAGACGACGCTCGATTCTATGCTGCAGAGGTGACGGCAGCTTTGGAGTACCTGCATCTCATGGGTTTCATCTATAGAGATCTAAAACCAGAGAACATTCTTTTGCATCAATCAGGACATATTATGTTGTCAGACTTTGATTTGTCCAAACAGATATCAACGACGAAAGACCCAGTTATTGTTGGAAATAAAAACACACCAACACTAGATACAAAGGCATGTGTGGATGGCTTTAGAACTAATTCCTTTGTAGGAACTGAGGAGTATATTGCGCCTGAAGTTATTCATGGAAACGGCCATACTAGTGCTGTGGATTGGTGGACTTTGGGTATATTTATTTATGAAATGCTGATGGGAACTACACCTTTTAAAGGGAATACTAGAAAACAAACATTCTCCAATATCCTGAAGTATGAGCCCAGCTTCCCTGACAACCACCCTGTATCGCACCAATGCAAATCCATAATCAAGAAGCTATTGATTAAGGATGAAAACACAAGACTTGGGTCTACAAGTGGAGCCTCCGAAATCAAAGCTCATCCCTGGTTCAAATCAACAAGATGGGCGCTGTTAAGAAATCAAAAGCCCCCCTTGATTCCTGTCTTCTCCAAGAGCTCTCTTTCTTCAAAGGGAGATAAAGTAGATCTACCTCAAGATGAAGAGGAGGACGAGAACGATGGTGGAATTGGTGATGAGAGACTTGATCCAAACGCGCCAGATTTGTTTGAGCATTTCAACTCTATTACACTGCACCATGAATATCAGAATGGGGAAGATGAAACAGTCATGTACAATGTAGACGAACTGGGTGATGTCTCATATGCTGCTACCGAGTCCTCTGGCTCTCACACCTCTTCAAAATATGGAGGCATGAACTTTCTGAAACGATAGAGAAGGTATATATATTACCTTATTTACTGTGTTAACGTAATTGAACACTCAACTTTTTTAGTTCCTCTACGGAGTCTTTATCGTCTTTTTGAAGAATAGAATTAATGCAAGTCAAAGATTTTCTCATCAGATATCTTTTCTGATTGAATTCCATCGTATCTTGAAGCTGGCTGGAAATTTCAAACGCTTTGGAAATAACTTCTTCAGGAATTAGAGCCATTCGGGCCACATTCAACCCATATGAATTTTCACAAACACCTTCTACTAGTTTGTAGAGGAATACCAACACAGGATCTTGTGTGTTGTCCTCTTGGTTTTCTACCATGTATCCCATGTGGAAATTCTTCACCGCAGCACCATACTTTTGCTCAATGACATGCAACGTTGGGAAATGTGTGATGAACAGTACGAATGGACTTTTTGAAGGTTCAGAAATGAGGTAATCCAAGATGGAATAGGCTATGGAGTACCCATCTACTGTGGAAGTACCTCTACCTATTTCATCCAGTAAGACCAAGGATTTGGGTGTACAATTATTGATGATTGCGGAGCATTCACTTAGTTCCACTTGGAAAGTAGATTTACCACCGATTAGATCGTCGTGTGCACCCATTCTGATATATATCGAGTCAAAGACACCAAGTTTGGCGCTAGTGGCAGGGACGGAGCATCCAATTTGGGCCATTATAACAGTTAAGGCAATTTGTCTCATAAAAGAGCTTTTACCTCCCATATTAGGTCCTGTAATGATGCTTACTCTATTTTCTTTCCGGGTCATGTTGAAATCATTATCAATATATGCACTTTTCGTTAAGGTTTCAATAATCGGATTTCTAGAGCCCCTCAATTGGATCATAGGTGAATCAACAAGTTCCGGTTGGCAGTTATTGACTCCATTGAAAGATGAAGCCGTCAAGGAAATTAAGCAATCTAATGTTGCCAAAGCGGAAACAACTCTACTAAGATAGGGCCCTTGGGTATTAACAGCATGCAAAAAAGATGAAAAGCACGATTCATTCGCAATAACAACCATGTCTTCAAAGTATTGTAACTGTTTGTAAAGATTAGTTGCTTCTGGTGTTCGAAATCTAGATACTGTTTTGGTTCCGTTAATTTTTACCCAGCTTTTTGGTAGATCTTTCACAGTTGAATTTCGAACTTCTATTAAATATGGTTCTTTGTTGTTCGTAATATACTCCATGGAAGGGCGTTTCAAAGTTTGGCGTATATTGACTAATTGTTCTTTCAAAAAAATTTCTATCTCTTCGACCTTTTTCTTCTCAAGAGCAATCTTGTCGTACTCAAAGAATTCCGGAGAAAAGTAGTCAATTATGTGTGATTTTTCATCTGACTCGTCCATGGCAACAGCACTATTAATCATCCCAATGTAGCTAGTAAATTCTTTCAGCTCGTGTGTTGCCAATTGATGTAAAGTGAGCAGTTCGTCCTGTAATAGCGCAGACCCGAGTTGTAACTTATCGATTTCAGCTTTGGAATAGTTCTGCATGAAGATTAATATCTCATTAAATTTCTTGAGTACCAAGTAGATCTCCTTGCGTGTTGTTTTGCTAAAATGTATTCTGGTGAGGCTTCTTTCCATATCGTTCGTATTGGAGAGGAAATAACACAGTTTTTCCACCAAAATTGACTTGAAATGACGACTAAGATCTTTGATAGCGGCAGATCGATTCTGGATTTGTTCACGATCAATTAGTGGTCTAGTTATCCATTTTCGAAGTAGTCTATAACCAAATTTGGTTCTCGTGTGATCCAGGAGCCATAGTAACGAACCAACCTCCTCTCCATTGGTGTTATTGTTTAAAATCTCTATACTTCTCAAAGTGTTGGAATCCAATATCATATGCTTGTTTGAATCACTAAATTGATGGTAGTTTCTCTTTAGTAAAAACACTGATGAAAGACCAAATTCAGAGAGATATTCAACCAGACCGTGGGCGCAAATTTGTAAATGGGACGGTAGCTCCGCAATAAACTCTAATAAAATTGCTGAATCTACAGCGTTCTTTGTGTCTGAGATAAAATCTGTTAGTTTGTCCAAGTATTGCGGATCTTGCTGATATGTAATTCTTCTAATTTTCATTGAGTTTTTCCCGATACTTTTTTCCATAATATATGAACTGATGCACTGCTCCGTTTCTTTTGAGATATTGCCTATTGTTAAATACTCTGTAGGCTCTAAGTATTGCAATCTTGTTTTCAAATTACCTCTTATCTGAGTGTCTTCAAAACAATCGAAAACTATCTCACTATTAATTAAATTGACAGCCATTAACGAGATTCTATTCTTAGCCTCGCATAAGGACAAAATGAAACTCCCAGCCTTATTTGATTCCAAGTCCAATTCATTGGTGTCATCGATATAAGTTGCAGACGTATACACATTCGTCAGCTTCCGCTCAAAAAGTGAGCTCTTGCTTGCAGAGTTGCTCTTTATTGCGGCAGTTTCCATTTGTTTTACCACTCCAACCTTAAGCCCTTTATTCAAGAGCCTCTTTAGATGAATATGTAGACGGGTATCTGGAACAGAGCAATAAGCATACCTCTCGTAATCTGTCTCCTTTGAGTAGTTCGGGTCCAGGAACATTTTTCCTGGAATAAGCATTATATCAAGTATCTTCGATGCGATTTTGGCATCTTCTCCAAAAAACTTGTACTTGTATCCAACTTGAATGGCCAGTATTTTATCTTTATGGTCAGCCTTTAAGGTGATAAATTGTTGCTCTAGGGGGGTTAACTTTGTCGAAGCTGAAGACTTGGTAGTCTTTTTTGGCTTTTCTATCTTTTTCGAAGGCTGGGGACTGAACGAGGTCGCCCTATTGTTGGACAATGTCTGTGACAATGCTTCATATTTGAAAGAGGAGAGAGAGGTGCCCGATGAGCTGGTAGGTGTGGCAGATTCCCTGCTGTGCCCCTCTTCTACTTTTCCCGCATCAGCTAAAGTGGGTTCCACCTTTTGCTTTTTGAAGCTTGGTTCAACTTGCCCAATCGGCTTTCTCTTGAAGAAATTGCTTATAGTTGGTTGAGCCATAGATCAACTAAGATCAATAAGTTCCATAGTAATATCTAATCTCGCGCGAAGCCAGATCATCTTAGTGATGCTTATCTAAGCACTCTTTTATATTGTATCAAGCTAAAAAATATCCTGTTAAAATGTGTTGGCTGACCATGATACCGCCCCTCTCATTGGTGCAAGAAGGTTAGTAGGTTCTTGTCGCTTTCCACACAATCTTTCTCTTTTGTCTCTTGGTCCATTACCAGACTCTTTGCCTGATGTAAGTTTTTTCGCTAACATTAAAAGCTGGGCGGGTGGGTCGCCCTCTACTATCTCTCATCTTGACTCCATCTTAACTCCCCCACGAAGAACAATGTCGTACAACGGAATAGGTTTGCAAAGTGCTAAAGGATCCAGTACGAACGGTTATGTCCAGAGAAGTATTGCGGATCGCTCTCGAACTCGAGAAGGTGAGTACATGAGAAGGAAAAAGCGACAAGAGAACGATAAAAGGGCTTATGAGATAACAGAGAGGAAAACAAGATTCACTGCAGACAAGGAAATACTTGCTCATGACAAAAAGCGTCAAGTTGAAGTCAAATGCATGGATTTAAGGGAAGAACTGGAGGATAATGACGAAGATCTGAGCGAGTCAGAAATTGATAAAAGAGTCGATGATCTAAGGTCATCCTTGTTACAAGAGATCAAGTCGACTTCTGTTGAAGCTGATATACGAAAGATCAGTGAAGCTGATTACGATAAGCAGGCTAGAAATGAAAGTTTTAGAGAAGCTGTGTCAAATAATTCAAGACGTAGTCAACCTTCAAGGCCAAGGCGAAGAAGCGCATCACCTGATGAAGCTAAACAATTTCTGCAAAACTTAAAAATAAACAGATCAATGTACTAAGAACTAATAACAAAAAGGATGATTAATGAATAACGATGGTGGAATAGGCAAAGAAAAAAAGCGATAGTTTATATTATACTAGTATCATCAATAGGTGAACTAAAACGATTCCTCCTACTCCCAGCGAGGCTCTATTGGCGCTGTTGATATACGAACTTACTGAGGGTGGGGTGTCAGACCGTTCTCCAGTAGTTTGTACCAATGGCTCACACACTCCATTAATTAATTTCTCACTTGGTGAGCACTTAGTAGGTTCAGGAGTTCCCGAACTCAAAGTGGAGGTAATGGTTAGAGAGGAAGTTATTGTTAAAGAACGATCGTGAGACTTTGTAGTCGGCACTTCTGGTGTTGGCACTTCTGGTGTTGGCACTTCATTTACCGAAGTTGGTTTTTCCGGCGTTGGCTCTGCTATCGAAGTTGGTTTTTCCTCTACTAAAGAGGTTGGTTCTTCTGGTGTTGGCTCAGCTATCGAAGTTGGTTTCTCTGGGGTTGGCTCTTCTGGTGTCCAAGTCGACTCCTTAGGTGTAAAAGTTTCCGGACCGGGATTTTTTGGCTGTGTGGAATGGATAACATCATCAGAGCTTTCAGGGAAGCTAGAAGTATAATCGGCGACCGAAGTCTCCTGTGGAGGAGAACTGGAGAATGAACTGACAATTGTGTATGTTTTACAAATGTGCTCAACACAAGTGGTAACTGTTGCGGTGGAAGTTATTGTAACGCTATCCGTGCGATATTCCTTCACAGTGGTCGTCTCTGGTGAAAGTGTACTAAGACTTGAAGTATAATCAGCAGTGGAGCTGGTCTTACTTGTAGAACTCATGGAACTACTTTGACTCGAAGTGGATTCAATGTTGATTATACTTTCACTGGAAGTTGTCTCAACACTGGAACTGCTGGAACTGCTTGTACTTGAAGTGGATTCAATGCTGATACTTTCACTCGAAGTGGTCCCAATACTGGAACTACTTTTGCCGGAAGTGGATTCAATGCTGAAACTACTTTCACTGGAAGTTGTTTCAATACTGGAACTACTCTTACTAGTTGTGGTCTCAGTACTGGAACTGCTTGTACTTGAAGTGGATTCAATGCTGATACTTTCAGTGGAAGTGGTCTCAATACTGGAACTACTCTTACTAGTTGTGGTCTCAGTACTGGAACTACTTTTGCTGGATGTGGTCTCACTAATGGAACTACTGGAACTACTTTTACTCGAAGTGGTCTCACTAATGGAACTACTGGAACTACTTTTACTCGAAGTCGTCTCACTAATGGAGCTACTTTCACTGGAAGTCGTCTCACTAATGGAACTAATTTTAGTTTTTGTACTTGAGGTCGATTCAGGAGGCTCGCTTGATGGAATGGTGCTTGAAGTATCGTCACAAGAAGTTTCTGTTACCGGTGTTTCACTGATGGTAGACTCCTCACAGGAAGTTTCTGAACTTGGCTCTGCACTGGAAGTAGTCTCGTCGCAGGACGTTTCCAAACTTGAAGCTTCCTCACTTGAAGTCTCGGTAGTTATATCTGCGAAAGAAGATGTCGGGGTGAAAGTATCTTCAGAGCTTGTTGTCACTTCAGTCGATGACGAAGTGCTTCCCGAAGTACTGGTAATTTTTGTGCATCCCACTGGACCACATGTGGTTATAACTATCACTTCTGTGCTGACAATCTCCTCCTCTGTGGTTGTTTCCTCTTCAATTGGTGTGACAGTGTCAGGACAATAAGAGGTATAAACAGTCGTCGTCTTTCCAAGGGTGACAGTTACGGGAATAGCTAATAGCGTCTGGGATGTGTAATAACATGAGCCACCATCACAAGTCTTGACGTCTTTGACTACAGTCTTGTAACTGTGAACAGCACTCAAAAGACCAGCAAAAATTGATAAAAACAGAAAATTCAACTGCATTTTGAAATAAACGATAGTAAATGGTCGGGAGGTATTGGTGACTGCAGTTATAAACCAATTCAGCATCCATGACTACTTAAATATACTACACAAGAGAAACTTGAATGTTTCAAAAGTTCAGATCCCTATAAGATGAGCTGGCAGAGAGATGCGTCAATCACTACCGAACAGAGCTTTGAAACGTGCAGATAGCTTGAAATTACAATTGTGCGGCGCAGGTCGCTATAGCGAGGTCTTATTGTTTCGCAGGGTCAAATTAAGACTAACGGTACTGAAACCTTGAAGTTGTTACAAAAGACAGTAGATCTGACGCTGTTTCCAGTTAGTGCGTTGCGATTATTGTTCGAAACATCCAAGAAAGTACGGGATGGAGATCTATTGGATGAAGTTCTACAGGCAAAAACTGTGTTCTCATGTTTCATTTTGAGAAAGGCTTATTTATTTTTCATTTTAGGACGGTCTAGACAACCATATCGTTGCTCAAAAGATCTAAGTTTTTGCCATCGAGATGTCGTTACGGTTTCATAGTGAAACTTCGAACAGAACGTCCAACATCAGCAATGTACCCCATCAGCATCCAAAAAGTCCGATAGAATTAAGCTTTTTGGTTGGCAAAAAAAGCAATACTCCTTACTCCAGCTGAACTGATTTCTTTTACATTATTTCCTGCTTTCCAGGCTTGGTTCTTCTGAAGGATGTTTGATTGGATCCCATCTTTCCTGTTCATTACTCAATTTTGACGAAAAGGTTTAAGCTATCGCTAACGCATTTACAAAAAAAGGCGCGCCAAAACAACCGAACTCATTAGCTTCCGTCCACCTAAGAACTTCAGGTGGAAGAATACAGAAGGAAGTATTTGAAGATGGCCAAGAAGAAGGAATATTCGACAGTGGATGATCAACTGAATGTAAGCATAGCCCATGTAATTTTGACCCGAAATATTCTAACTTAATAAAGGTCTATCCAACCCCAAGAGAAGCTCTCCATCCTGAAGAACAACCTCAACAACAACAGCACATGGACTACAGACCGACGTCAAACCAGATGTCTCAACACCCCGTTTTCAACAGCAATGGAGAACGTATCTATCCAACACCGCAAGAGGCAATTCTTCGGCAAAACCGACCTCCTCCTATTTCTGTCCCCGCTAACGGGCCAGGTATCTCATCACCGCAATTTGCACCCCAAAAAGTTGATTATCGCCAGAATTACGTCTCTAGTAATCAGCAACAGTTCTATCCAGCTCCACCGCAAGTCCAGGGCCAAAGACATGGTTCCAGCTCCACTGTGAATAGTCACTCATCTTCCCCAAGGAATGCATTTCTGGAAAGGAATGCACAACAAATGGATTTTCAAAGAAGTGCCATCAGGAAGGAGATTTCAGACCCTCCTCCATCTGCGGACAAATATTCGGATCGGCTCAGATCAGCCTCGTATTCAGACGATCGTTCTCCCAGGACAACCGAATCTCCAACGTACCATCAGCAAAGAACTGTGCCAGCACAGAGGAAACCCCCTCCAATAATCCCTAGCAATGCCCAAAAAAGACCTCATTCCAAAGAAGAAAGAAAAGCAATTATGATGAACAGATTTAAAGAGGCTGACTACAGGCGAAAGGGTTTCCTAACGGAATCTGAATTAGCTGGAGTACTCAGAAACAGTGACCAGACCACCTTTCGGCCATCAACAGTGAGCCTTATGATTAATCTATTTGATGAAAATGATAACAAGACGATTGACATCACTGGATTCAGCCGTTTATTGGAATACATTGACTACTGGGAAGAAGTTTTTTTCATCTATGATAGAGATCACTCTTACTCTATTTCTTTCAATGAATTTAAAGCTTTAATCAAGGATACAGGATACAGCCTTCCAAGCTCCACAGTGGAATTTATTTTCAAAAAACATGCCACTAATTCTGGATCCGATATGAGATTTGACTGCTTCATAGAGAGTATGGTGTGGTTACTAAGAATTACAGACAGTTTTAAAAAATTCGAGTCAAAGGGAACAGGAGTTGCTGTTTTTCCATTCCATAACTTTATAGAGGAAATATTTAGTCTTAAATGAGTAATAACTAATGAACCATCACTATTAGTATCTACATTGTGAATGGGTAGTAAATGAAAGTTTATGGTGGAAAAAATGAAAAAAAAATAGAAGTGTAAACAAGCCACCCACGCTGGGAGTCGAACCCAGAATCTTTTGATTAGAAGTCAAACGCGTTAACCATTACGCTACGCAGGCATGTTTCACATTAGAAAATTTTCCTAATCCACTATAACCGCAAAAAATATTTTTTCATGCATTTTTTTGAAACAAATTTCTATCATTGCTAATAATTTTTTGCCCCATTAATGAAAGAAAGAATATGAGGCTTGAATAAGCTTTTCTTGCATGTAGTTTTGACTTGAGATTTTGACATCTAACGATAGTCAAATTTGTCTCAGTATGAGTTTAGGAAATCAATCCTTTTTCTACTCTGTAGTGTCAACACAAATATCTTGACAATGTCAACCAATGATTGGTTCAGGTGAAACTTGCAATCCTTTGAGCTACTGGACTTTACGTATATACCCCTGCCTAGCATGCTCTGATAGAGGTGCCACTCAGTAGTATTGCCAGTCCGCGGTGTTTATTCTTCTCGTCACAGTCATTTTCTTATTGTCTATAAGACTAAGCTGACTGTGCTTATAAACACGGTGAGTAAAAATAAACAGTAATTCTCTAAATCTATATAGTTTCTCATCTTGTTCTCCGGCCATAGTAGTTGCAAACAGTCAACCTTGCCAGCACTTTCAAGGAGTAAAACAGCTGTTTCGGAGAACTAACTATTTCGAATCGACCAAAACTTGCTATCAGGATCACTGTTCACCTGAATATCCATGAAGCTAACAAATTCCAGCGATTCATCTCCAATAGCCGTATCAGTCATGTTTATGTCGTCCTCATGAAATAATTAAACTTGTCATTATTACCTAAGCAATATTGCTTCATCACCTCGACTTTTCGAACTGTAACTGTCTGCCGACCAAAACCAACTCACAAGTTCATAGACATAGACCTGGCATTCAATTTTACAATTGGATGGAATTTGATCCAGATTTCCTGACCCCTGCCATATAAACTTCCAAGCGATACCATAGCGTCTGGCTCAACCATCTTTTAGAACCCATTTATCCAAAGTCGCCAACCAAGGTCGTTTACAATGGATCAATCAGGAAATGCGTTGTTACTACGCTTCATAAACTCGCAGCATTTCAATTTATACTACTGCATTTCTTATCTACAAAGGTATTCTGATAACATAGGAGTCCACCATTATTTATGCGAAAAGATAAAGACGTATCCAATTGAAGAGTTGAAGTTCTTCATACCTCAATTCCTACAACTAATCATTACCGTTGAAACTGATTCCATGGCTCTAGAAGAGATGATCAAGGACCTATGCACTAGGGATGTTCATTTTAGTCTGATTACATTCTGGCACCTACAATCGTCCCTCCAAGAACTCAGCACTCAACCAAACTCCACAGGATTTCAAGTCTGCAAACGAATATTGAATGATGTCCAGTTTCAGCTGTTCAGCTTGAGTCCTCCAAATGCCACTGTATCATCCAGGGTAGGTTCTTCAGGTATTGTTCACAAGAATAGCCAGCATGCGATGAAACAGTTTCGAGAGAATGTATCACCATCTGCCGTGTTGATATCATCAGTGCTTAGTGGTGTTGCTTTTCCTCAATTAGGTAAAAGTGCCGAGCATCTGGTTAGAACACAAGGAAAACTATCACGATCTTTTGTATTTCAGCTAGCAAAAGGACTTCAGCAGCAAATGAACGAAAACCTTACCATGAAAAATACTAAGCTCAATGCGGAATTATCTTCTCATACAGTCGAAAATATGACGGAGCAGGACGCTAATCAAGGCGATAAACCGTATCGACGTGCAAAATCACTGTCACTTACCTCTCTACAAGGGAAGCAGCAAAATCACCATTCAAAATATAATGAGCATTCAGGTAACTTTGATTTTTCCATAATCGACAAGTATGCGGAAACCAATCTACCTCATCTAAACAGAGCTATATCAAATCCAAATATGAAACGGTTCAAAAACAAAAGGTTGTCACAAGCCTTGGATGTCAAACAATCTGTAATGAGTGATCTGTACCCATTGGCCGCTGAAAATGGCTATGATAATCTGACTTCAAAAAATCTACAGAGGCTCAGGTCCGAGAGTCATCTTAACCCCAACTCGATCACGGCCTCAATGCCAGAACTGCATCCCACACATACTAATTCCACAGCTGTGAGTGAATTGGAAAGTTTATATGACTCTGGCAACGAGCATTCTCCTACAATTAGTGTTGATGGAAGCTACAGAAAACAGCCCGTCAAGCTGAACATTCCTCAAAAGATCAAGGTTTTGAAGAACAATTACTTTAAGTGTGAGACTCAGTTTGTTATTGCGTTGCAGAACATTAGCATTAAACTATCAAACGTTCCAAAGGAAACTAGGTTAGCGTGTCTCAAAGCTGAGCTAACATTGATGAATAAAGATCTGCCCTGTGAGATTGATGTCCCTTTACTTCTTCCCAACGCCAAGCCAGGAAGATTACACAAGATTGTTAACATTCCAGCCAATGAAGCAGCAGTCTTGAACTCGGCAGAACGAGTACCTTACCTGCTACTAATCGAATATGTTAGTAATGAAATCGATTTCCTACCAGAAACGAAAGAAAACAAGCAGCTACTAGAGAGGCTAGATGACAATGGTTCTGATGTTAATGGTGACTCAAAGAGATATGTGTTTGATCTGGCTGGCATAATGAGAGCCTCCGATTCACGGAGGACCAATAATTATAACAAGAGTATTTCTGCATTACAAAACGGCGAGATGCCGCTGGAAGCAGATTTGGCAGACCTTTCGATTGTGAACTTGTCAAATAGGAAAGAATCTGAGTTTTTGAAAAGAGAACAGTTCGTTCAAGCAGCCAGCGAAGTACCCATAATAGATGGTAATTCTCCATTTAGGGAAGATGTACTGAAGTTTCAATCACACTATGATACAGATTCTTTGACTGACAAAAGTGACTTTGCCACCCAAATGAGAATTGCAGCTGTCATGCTTTCCCAATTGGATTCATCTACAAGCCATTTACCGATGGATCAGGCTGGGGCAATCAAAGCCCGAATTGTTAGCTCTATGCAGTCACTGCAACATGAGTTTGGAGTGAAGGATCTTCAGGATATCAACACAGAAGCAGGAGAGCGGAAGTTTTCCAACGACCTGAAGGTTGCAGGTGTAAAATCTAATTTGAAGAACCAGAACGATTATTATCTAGGAGAGGATTGGAATAGTAAGAAGGAAAGGATTCGTAAACAGAGTCCATACGGACATTTGGAGAACTGGAACTTATGCTCTGTTATTGCCAAAACTGGAGATGATCTCACACAGGAAGCGTTTGCATGTCAGTTAATTCAATCTATGGCCACTGTGTGGTACAATCATGGAGTAAACATATGGGTAAAGAAAATGCGAATTCTAGTAACTAGCAACTCAACAGGATTAGTTGAAACGATTACCGATGCGGTTTCTATCCATTCCATTAAGAAATCTTTAACAGAATATCTGATTGAAAATAACGAAGATCATAAGGGGGCAATTGCTACATTGTTGGATCACTTCAGAATGACTTTTGGTGAGCCAGGTTCCGCAAGATATAGGAAAGCTCAGAACAACTTTGCCATCTCCTTAGCAGCATACTCAGTAATTTGCTACATTCTTCAGATCAAGGATAGACACAATGGTAATATCATGTTAGACAACGAAGGACACATCATTCACATCGATTTTGGATTCTTGTTATCAAATTCCCCTGGGTCTGTCGGCTTCGAAGCTGCTCCATTCAAACTAACACTGGAGTATGTGGATGTCCTAGGAGGCTTAGATGGCGAGTATTTCCAAGTGTTCAAACAGTCAACCAAGGAGGCTTTCAAATCACTACGAAGAAACGCAGAGTCGCTGATCACCATGGTAGAGTTGATGCAACGGGACTCAACTTTGCCATGTTTCAAGGCCGGCGAGAATACCAGTGTTCAGCTAAGACAGCGACTTCAACTACATCTCTCTGAGGAAGACTCAGACTATTTTGTTGAAAACATTCTTATTGGCAAGAGTATTGGCAGCATCTATACAAAACTCTACGACCAGTTCCAACTTTTAACCCAAGGTATCTATAGCTGAGTATTACATAGGAAGCACTCACATAACTGGAAGCAGATCGTAATCATGTCTTGCCAACTTTATTTCGCGGCCGTCTTTTTAGTTGTAGTTTCCCGTGTACCTGGAATCCCATTTTCATCTGTATCACCCTTTGATCTTAGCTTGAGCCCCGTCATTCCACTTTTCTTTTGAAATCTTTCATGAGCCTCTGGTTCTGATAACTAATTAATTGGGGAAACGATTATAATAAAACTTGGAATCGAATTGTGGATACCATTTCCTTAAACAGTTAAGCCCGATGTCTAACGGCTCTGATATACGGTCGATAAGCAACAGCCACAGCCAACTAGAGGAAACGACAGAGTCAGATGCTGGTCTTAATCTGTTGCGGCAAAGGCGGCTTTTGAAACAGGCGTATGAAAAGTTTCAGTTTAAAAGCCGAAAGTTGGGTTTTCTACACAGCGTTTACTCCCGTGTATTACTACTATTGGGTGTTCTTCAGGTGATTGGGCTTATTTTCTTTACCAAGGGCTTCCTTCTATCCAGGACAGTTCTGCCAAACATTGCAAGCTGTGAAAACGATGACTGTTTTAAGGCTTCTCACTTCAATAAGACTGTGCTGTTGGTTATTGACGCTCTGAGGTTCGATTTCGCTGTACCAGTTGAAGGGTCTCCAATGGTTTATCACAATAAACTGACGACTCTCTACGATTTGTCCGTCAATGAGCCAGAAAACTCACTGCTTTTGAAGTTTATTGCGGACCCTCCGACAACTACTTTACAACGCCTAAAGGGCCTTACTACTGGATCCTTACCAACTTTTGTTGACGCTGGTTCCAATTTTGACGGCGACACGATAGACGAAGATAATTGGCTGAGTCAGTTGTACTCTCATAATAAAAGTGTAGCATTCGTTGGTGATGACACATGGACAGCCTTGTTTAACCCCTTCATTTACCAGAACCTCTCTTACCCATACGAGTCTCTCAACGTGTGGGATCTTCATACTGTGGACAATGGGGTCATCGAGCATTTATTCCCAATTATCAATGAATCTAAGGACTGGGACTTTTTGATAGGTCACTTTCTGGGCGTAGATCATTGTGGCCATAGACACGGCCCTCACCACTTTGCAATGGCCGAAAAACTCATTCAAATGGACGAAGTTATCAATCAGGTGATAGATAGCATAGATGACGAAACTCTTTTGATTGTAATTGGTGACCATGGTATGGATGAAACAGGAAACCATGGAGGCGAGTCCACAGATGAAGTGGAAAGCACCCTTTTTATGTACTCCAAGAAGCCTTTTTTCGGGAGATCTCAGACAACGAGCGCCTATAATATCCAGAATAAGGGCATCGATTACCGTTCAGTGAATCAGATAGATCTTGTGCCTTCAATTTCGTTGCTTACGGGTATTCCCATTCCATTTAATAACCTCGGAAAACCGATAGAGGAATGTTTTACCGGGCCTACACACACACCGTTCCATTTAGCTTTTGCCAACTATCACACAATTAATCAAATTAACAACTATAGACAAACTTCCGACATATTGAAAGATGATAATCAGGTGAATGACTTGTTCCAAGAAATTCAATCTCTGTGGAGTTCAATCTCTTTTGAAAATAATACACATATGTTAAAGTTGAACGAAAAATGCTTGGAATACCAAAGAATTTCTTTAGAAAGATGTAAAGACCTTTGGGCAAGATTTGATATGCTTGGAATTAGCATTGGCGTTGGAATTATCGCAGCATCACTCATAATCACCGTGATATACTCCAAGCTTGTGCCTTCAGTTGTAATTCCGCAGTTGAATGAGCAAATGTTTACCTCCAGTCTTGCTCTGATATTCGTGTATTTAGTTGTCATGGCATCAATTTATTTGATACTAAAGCCTGAGAACTTATCTTTAACAATGGCACTTGCGCTTGGTGTGGCTATTGGAATTATCAATGGCACATTAGCTCCCATAATGGATAGGTACTCGCTACAATGGCTAGTCGGAAAAGTGATAGAATTATTACATTGGGATTTTTGGACATATTTGGGGTTACTATTGATTACATTGCATACCTTAATTTTCACTTCCAATTCTTTTATCATTTGGGAAGACAAAATTTGTTCGTTCTTCCTTCTTACTTTTGGGGTTTGTGCTTTGTTTGCATCTTTCCGATTGAACACTGCACTTAAAAGACTTATAACTAGTTACCACGCACTTTCTTTTATCGTATCAACACGTTTGGTATCTGTTATAACGTTATGCCGAGAGGAGCAACAACCAAAATGCAAGACAACATTTGGCAAAAGTTCATGGGTTATTCTCCTATTGTTTCTAGCGTCATATTTCCTGCCAGCAACAATCAAAGGTTTTTATAATATTTCTTCTTCCTATCAAGGTGCAGCTCCGTTATGGATTGACAAAGGAATGAGGTACTCCATTTTTGTCATTGGAATATATTGGACGTTGGATTTCATCGAGAATAATGATTACATGAATAAATCGTTGGATATACCGTTTCCAATCCTTTCCTCTGTTAAATTTACCATATCCAGACTAATTTTTGGAATCACAATGGTTGCTGCTAATATTGGATGGTTAATGGGTCCTTTATGTGTCAAGATCAACGTGAACAATGAAGAAAACAAGGAACTGGGTCCTAAAGAGGTTAAGATTTTGGGCTATGGAAACGTTTATGGATCTTCATATTTCTTATTAATTGCTAACTTCACATGCGCAATACTCCTGTTCAACAAACCGTTAGGGGCATTATCCATTTGTGTTCTGATACATCAAATCTTAACATTGCTAGAGCTGGCAAATTTATTGAGAATAAGAACAAACCTGATATCCGTAGTTGTGTTGGTACTGTTATCTTACTTGCACTTTTTTACGACAGGGCACCAAGCTACGTTACAGGCTATCCATTGGGAGATTGGATTTATGATGACTGAGAAGATCACGTTTCCCTTCACTCACATTGGAATTATATTTAACACTCTGGGTCCTTTCATAATAGTGTACTTGAGTGTACCGCTTTTGGTCCTGTGGAAGATACCTCCAACTAACAAGCCGATTTCGTTGATCGGAAAAGTTGCAGAGAACTGTACTGCTTTATCAGCATACCAGACATGTTTAACATTGTCAACGCTGATAATGACAGCCAATTTCCGGCGCCATTTGATGGTTTGGAAAATTTTTGCACCCAGGTTTATGCTTAATGGAATTTTAACTATTCTATTAAATGTTACTGTATTTGGGGTGGGCTTCTATATTGCACTGGGCCGGATAGTTAGGAAGATTAACAACATCTTTGGGAAATAATTAGAACATATAGCCGTATATTATTACATCGTGTCATTAGTTTTCATCAAAAAACATCTGATCTCCTAGGAAGTCGTCACCGATCATTTCATCATTGACAAATAGATTCTGGTTGATCAATTCGCTCTCCGGTTGGTTGCTAAACTCGGATCCATTCTCCAGAGTATCTGCAGGCATTTGGAACATCAATCCTTGAGAATTTGAGTTGTTGGATGATCCATTGAATTGGGGAATCATGCCAGAGTCCTGAGTGTGCGGCGGGATGAAAGTTGACACCGGAGCTTCGAACATATCCTGTATATCTGTCTGTGATTGAGCTTCCTGTTTTTGTTTCTGTTGTTGCTCTTGCATTTGAAGTCTATAAGCCTCTTGTTTCTTTTCATTAAGCGTCTCCAGTGCCTTTTTGGCCTCATCCGCAGTAACTGTAACTCGCCCTGTGCTTAACTCGTTGGTACTGAGTTGTCTAACAATCTGATCGTCGTCTATTCTCTTGCTGAATTTCTCCGCAAGTTCAGACTGTATCGAATCCAACAAGTCTTTTTGTGATTGAAATTTTTCTTCGTTAGTTAATTCTGTGTGTAATAAGGCTAGCTTAGTATACGCATTCTCCATAAAAGTGTGCTCGTCATCGATCAAATTGTCTAAATCCTGGGCTCTCTGCAGCTCTTCTTCTTCGGCATGCAGCTGTGATTGAATAATCTCAGATTTAAGTTTGATCAAATTGATATCGCCCAATATAACGTCATCTGTGTCGAACGAATTAGAGGTCAATTTAGAGGTCAACATCGCTTTTTCGTCTTCTTTTAAGTTTTTCATTTCAAACTTCTTGCCATTCAATTTGGCCATAGGAAACGATGCCGGCGGGATAATACTGTCAACAGGAATAAATTTAGTAATCAGATTATCCAGGAGTTCGTTGTTTAGGATGAATTTGCTGATAGCACTGGTACGAAAAGAAAATATATCAGCTTCATCATGCGCACCAACAGAATCTTCGTGTTTCGTCGCAACTGGTTCAGGCTGAGAAGTGCGATTGGTATTCGAAGTTGAAACCCCAGCAGGAGGTTGGTTTCTGGTAGGGGGTCTCCCCCTTCGTCTCTTGACCGAAGGCATAGTAGTTGATATATGTTTACTGATTGCGTTAGATATACATCAACGCATTCGCGAACGATGGAGTGATAAATGTATATAAATATAAGATTAAATAATCAGAGGAGTGTACTTCTTTTGGTTCAAGAAGAAACAGAATTCTCTGTGAAGTTGGTGGAATGTGTAAGTTCGTACTTCTTCATTCGCATGTTTCGCCTTCTGTTGATAAACGAAAGTGCAGAGTTCGTTCCACCAGAAGACAAACCCTCGGTGTCTATGTTTCCTTCGCTGTCCTCTTCGATCAGATTATCGTTACCCAGATAAAGAATCTTCATGACATTACCAAAAGCCACAACGATAGACTTGTGTCCAAATTTGGCTACGGGTCCAATAGTCTTTATCAGAAGACCTTCGTCTACCCCATTAGGGATCTCAAAGTAATGAACTTGACCATTTGATGACATGGTAAACCCTTCCCAAATGTCACTCAAATGAGGCATAGTGGGAGACGGTTCCCTAGACAGGGGAGATCCTACTCTTTTGATCAGGCCTGGGGAACTTTCAGCAAAATCTAATGATGTCGTAAAACCTTGATCCTCTCCGATAGCTTCCATTTCTCCCTCTCCTTTCTTTCGTACACCAATCAACATGTTTAGATCAGTAGTAACCCATTTTTCAACACTATCAAGCCAATGTTGACGCTCGGTAACTGAAGAGAAACCCAAACATCTTGTTTCTCTTGCATCTCTTTCCACACGTAAACAGATATTGTTCTTGGCTCTGTTATCGATGCTGAAAGAATGCAGGATCAAAACATCAGAATCTTTCTCTGTGTACGCAATAGAGAATGACGATATGGACGCACATCCACAAAACTTGCAATGGGCTGGAGTAGAGTGAAAGACCCTAAAGGTATCCTTCTTGAATTGACCGATAGCGAATGACTTTACGATAGTTCCTGTTTGGACATCAACCAGCTCTGCCACCACGCCTTTCGCCTGTACAAACATTCCGACAAAAGGTACCAGATCAATTACGACTTCTTTGAAGTCTGTCGGAAGGTTAGAAAGTTCCTTGCCAATTTGTGATCTCAGCGACTCATTTTGGTATTTTTGGTCACCAGAATGAACCGGTGCAGATGCTAACGGCGAAGAAACGCTGGATATATGTGGGGGTAGTCGATTGAAAACCAAAGAGTTGGGGCCAGACAGCTTTGATCGGGTTCCATTATTGGATGATTCTTCTTCTATAATAGGGAGTGACCGAACTTTCCACTTATCATTTACTAAAGTAGCAATAACAAGCTTTCCTTCGATATCAATTGCTATCATCCTCATGTTTACACGAGGAGAGGAAAGTTTCCTCGCACAAACTATGGGAAGCTTTGAAAGTCTGATTTCCTGAACTCCACCATACATACAGTCAATGGTATACATGATTCCCTCCGACACAGCAATAACAAATTCGTTGTCTTTGCATTCGGAGAGCAATTGGATGTTGTTGGTCCTGTTGTACGTGGAGTCAATAGACATAGAACGTGGTGAATTGGTAGACTTAGCGGAAACGTTACTAGATTTCTTGCTGAGAGGATTTGACATTGGGCTCGAGCTCACGGTTTTATTGATAGCTGACTTGCCCTTTCTCCGAGCGGCAAGTGCCTTTTTGCGGAAAAAGGATTCAAGCACTTCTGAGTTCTGTAAGGAAGTAAGTTTGATTCTCCAAATCCAAGACATGGTCAACCTAGACCAACACTTGACAACGCCAGATTTACTGAAAACAGCAATCAAACCACCATTGTTTGACATCACAACGTTGGTAATTGGCCATAAGCTTGATGAGATTGGTAGCTGGGTAGGAAAAGGTAAAGGTTCAGTGAGAGGAGACCAAACTAACAATTTGTGATCGATACCAACACTTATAATGAAAGGGCATGCAGAAGTGCTTATCTTTATTATATCCAAAAAATGTCCGTTAATTAACTCTCTGGACTGAAATTCGGGAGTTTTATTTTCTTTCTCTGCAAAAAGACTTATTGTGCTCTTGGAACTTGAATCTGACTTCATTATCGAACTAGCCTGTTTATATTGCTGAGAACTGCTGAAAATGATATTTTCAGAATTGATAGTGAAGTTGAGCACAAGACCTGAAATGCACAAAATAAATAAGAGAGAGGTTAGGAACTCCAACAGATAATAACCATCAAATTTGTAGACGGTGTTAAAACTTAAGTCAATGTTGAAAGTACCATCGTTCGATAAATATTGCTGTAGTACGGCCTTCGGAAAAGCAATTTTGGGCTCTTCGACCTCAATAGTTAGGGTTCTCTGTATCGTGTCGGAAGGGGAGAATTGTTTCATCAGTTCTACCAGTTCTGCACCATAGGCTTTATTTCCCAAAAAGAATAAAAACCGCTTGTTTAAACCTGTTAGATCTAACGAGAGCGATGGAATTGAAAGGGTGGAAAAGTTCAACTGCTCATAAGATTCAATTGCCTCAGGCATAACACTAGATGCTAAAAGTAAATCGGAATGACCATCCATCCATCGGATGTTTGCGGCGATAAGGAACAAAACCATACTAATGGAGCCTGTCACTGTTGTCGTCAATGGAAGCCTGATTTTAAGCATATACTGATATAGTACCAATTGAGCTCGTTCACCAAATATTTTAGAGGTTGTAGCTGCTAGAATGGAATTCGAAATTGTGCCTCGAGCAGCCCTTTTTTGATCCCAGTTGTCGGAATCAGGCTCTTCAAGCAACAAATCTCCAAGTTCTGTCCTTCGAATGTCGATCAAAAGCACTGCAGTGAAGAATGTTGAATGTAGACAATGTTGAAACACTAGTGCAACTCCTGCAAATATACAGAATTTGCTACTTTCATCACCAACAAATCTGGGTACAATTAACAATAAGATTATTAGATCCACGGCAACAATGTTTGTGGAAGTTATTTCACTGGAAACTATGCTTCTAGTCAACCTTGCTTGTGTTGATAAAGAATCATTCGTTCTTAAAACGGCATTGATCAACCTGAACATGTTTTCTGTCCCAACAGCAATTACTACAAACGGTAGGGCCTGTAAAGGAAAGTGAAACAGATCAATTCCCTTGAAAAGGTACGA
Source organism: Komagataella populi (assembly GCA_023212995.1). NCBI lineage: Eukaryota > Fungi > Ascomycota > Pichiomycetes > Pichiales > Pichiaceae > Komagataella > Komagataella populi. The sequence goes on along the minus strand of JAKWAY010000002.1, from coordinate 269,699 downwards.
CGAAATAGTGGCCGCTGATAAAAGTGAAAATGCCATTTCCACGATAAAGGCAACAAACAGCCCTAACCTGGATTTTACCGAATGCAGATTAAATAGAGAGACAGAGAAGTAGATGGCTATAGATAAGTATGCCACAAATAAAATAAGATGATCTGTCCATGACATTGGGAGAAAGCGTATGCGGAATTTATGACTTTCCGAAGGAGATTCAGTATGAGAAAAGATGGTAAAGTTTGATGGTGATGATCCATCTATTATCCTCTTTAGATTTTCGTCCCATATGGTCCCAGCATCAACAGAACCATTGACCGAAGGAATATAGAGAAGGGATATCTTTAACACGTTAGCGGATTTAAGAACGCCATCAACCTTAACGACCCCTGAGAACAGACTATCTGAAGAGAGATGAATACCGGCAGAAGATAATTGACTCGTTTTGGACCTTATCGTCTTCAAAATACTCTTTTCGTCCTGGGGGATGTTATCGGCTTCGTTATCGAAACATAATAAAGGGGAATGTAGGAAGGATACCATATCCGATGTGCTGTGATTCGAGTTAGTCGCAAGATCATAAGAGATATTGGCAAGGAGATTATTTTGAAGATCTAATGTGTTCAGGAGAAACTCGCTGTCTAAAGCGACACCATCTGGTTCCAAGCCATGGCCGTTGTGATGCAAGTTCCGTTGTACCCAGAGTTGTTTGACCGCAAAAAAAGGAGGCTCAGCAACCTGGGAAGAGTCAATGCTTATGCTCTTGAAGTTGGCGATGTGTGAATGGAATACAAAACTTGGGGATGTGGTCAAACTGTACAATGCTGGATAAGACAGCATGAAGGCGAGTGAAATCGGCCATAAGATGAACTTCTTTGGAGAAGAGATAAGCTTCCTGGCAAGCTTTTTATACCCCTTGTAGAGTCTTTGGATCCACCAGCTGTGTATCAGGGCAACAATGGTGTGTATCAAATGTATAATTTCTTTCATCCTTTATAGTAACGTTACCAACACATTTAAATGCGAAGGAAAACGGGACAACAAATTACTCTATGAGAGAGAATGACAGAAATGTGGCTTGATTGTTAAGTCTTTGGACAGAAGCTGTATCTACGGTGATACTCAATTCTGTTGGATAAGATTGTAGGAACGTAATATACTACGCCAATTTTTCATATCTTCTCTGGTTTGTATTTCGCGAACCAGTCTGGTCCAGGGGAGAGGGAAGCCTTCTAGACTAGAGATTTGGGGCTCGGAACCATTCGGAAATGGTGGAACCGTAAGAACGACGAAATTGTCAGTACTAGGGGTTAAACTTATACACATTAGCTTATTTGGTACCAAGAGCACAGATGTTCAATTGGTTCATTTCTTGAATTAGGCCATCGATTCTTCCGTCAAGTAATCCGTTCGCATAGTCATCTCGGGACGTTTGGTCCAGGTACTGTTGCACCTGAGCCAAACGGGTGTATCCCTCGGTACAAAATCGCAACTGAATCTTGACTAGAGCTTCGAACGTGGGATCAAAGTATGGGACACGGAGGCCCACCAATTGAGGCAATTCATCCTTCAATTGAGTGTTCAAATCATCATAGATCTCCTTTGCAAGTTGTAACTCACGTTCTGCTCGAGGAAGCTTTGTAGCATCTTTGGCTGGCTTGTCAATCAGCCTACGAACTTTAGACTTGGCTTGTTCATAATCGGTCTTCTTGTGAGCACGTTTCTTGATGGCCTCAGAAACTTCTGGGAAATAAGCACAAAACTTGGAAATTGGCTCTAAAACAGTTTCACGGAATGGTCCATCTAGCTGTTTGACCGTTTCTTGGTCAAACTCTTGCACACATTGAAGGTAATAAGAGCCGACGGAGTTGTAAGTACCTGAGAACTTGGTATCTTCATACAAGTTACTAATAATCTCAGCGATTGCGACTTGTGAAGCTGTCACAGCTCTCAGAGAATCCAAGTATCCCTTGGTCTCTTTCTGTAAATTGGTAGCTGCTGTCTCCAGCCTATAATATGTTAGCGTCTAGTTTTCAGCACATTAGAAACCAAAAAATCACACTTACGTCTTGAATCTTCTCTCTTCTGAGTCGTAGTCTCGGTCATTGATTTTGTCTGCGTTCTTCACCAGAACCTTGCAAAAAAGTTAGTAACACTGAGAATTCCAACCTCACGTCTCTATAACGGCTGCAAAAGCTTACTTACAGAGGAACCTGCTCTATTCACAGCTTTCTTGAATCCCTCCCAGGACATTGTCGAATGGTTCAAAAATTACACAACAATTACAAACCGAGAGACCTGTGTATGATGATGTATCCCCGCGCCCCTCTGGAAAGAGCCCGCGAATCCAGCTGTTCAGATCCATGGATGCCGGATGTTACAAATAAATACATTTCATTTACATTTCATATGATGCTACTGATACAGTTAATGCGTGCTGTGTTACCACTTCTATCCCAAAACCTCTCCTCCATATTCGCCTGCTTCGCAAACTTTGATCTCCCTTACCCACTCGCTATTCAAAACTTGAGCACCTGTAATTCTGCGTGAGGCAACAGGGTCAAGAATCGAGTAGATCACGTTTCTACAACGGGCACGTTTTATCAACTCCAGAGGCTCGTATCCTTTGGTTTCCTTACGTTTCTCAAGATACGTCGCATAGAATTCGTCGTCCGTATTGGCGATTTTCCACATTTGTCTGCCCGTTCTCATGGCCATATAGATAAGACCACAAGCCCAAACGTCCACCGGTCTTGGGTCAAACTCCTCTTCAACAAATTCTTCGGGTGCAATATACGGGGATGATCCACAGACACCGCTGCTCAACTGGATTTCATCTTCCCATGCCATGCGGAAACATTCGGCATTTCCGAAATCGGTTATCTTGAGGTTCCCTTCCGATGTAATTAGGAGATTTTCGGGCTTGAGATCTCTGTGAGCTACACCCATCTTATGCATATACTCCATACCCCTGATCAACTGTTTAAAAAAACAATCTGCTTCCAAATACTCTAACTTGCCTGCTGTTATGATCAAACTGTACAAATCACCTCCTGAACAGTACTCCATAACTTCACAGTAGTCTCCTTTAGCGTCCTGCAGTAGATCCAGTGTATGGATGATATTGACATGCTGCAATGACGAGGCTATGCAGAACTCCGAGGTAAGTCTCTTCGAGTATTTTGAGTCGTTCTCTTGAGGCTTGCGTTTGAATTCCTTAACTGCGTGTAGCCTCTCCTTCTTTTCACCGGCCAGTTTCTTATGAGAAACACGAACTACTCCAAAAGTCCCCCTGCCTACAACTTCCTGGCAAGTACCATACTTTTCCACAAAGGATTTGCTGTCCGCCTGTTCTAGGATATGAACCGATTTTGCTGTGATCGGTTGGTTGAGTTGCCCATGAGAGGAGAACGCTGTAATTTCACCCTTTTGGACCTGGTTTAATAGTCCAGAGAGCAGGGTTGGTGGCTTGTCAGTAGGGGCCAACTGATTTAGCTCGGGAACAACCGATTGAAGGATATTTGGCACTGCAGATATAGACTCATTTCGAAGTTTCTTCGCACCCAACAACCCTTTCAACATGCTGCTTAATTTTTCCTGACGCTTGGAACTCCTCAAATGATGTTCATGAATTCCTCCTTCCAGCATCTTGAATCTAGGCAACAAAGGAAATTGCTTAGATTCATGGCCGTTACCGTTGGGTTCGTTTCCCAGTGCGTTCAATTGTAGATGTGACACGCTCTTGTTCATGCTTGCATCCTTGGGCAATCTCAAAGACGACTGTCTCGAAGGTTGAGTTCCTCTAAGTACAGGGGTCACTGAAGGGGAAGCTGTAGGCGTCGTGTGTTTGCTTCCAACCCTAGAAGAACCACCAGTGGGAGGTGTAGAGCTGCCTGCGGTGAATTTGGGACTGATTTTGTCAACTGGTGTCGTTTCCTTGGTCTCTTTCACAGCTACTGCTGAATTGTCTCCGTCATTGTCACTGACGACTCCCAGAATCCGCCCTATCTTAGAAAAAGTCGATCTTCTGGTTCTGTTATGTGTTTCTGGATCTTTAGTGGAGTTTCCCATTTCCTACAGGAATAAGCTGAATAATAAACTCCAATGGAACAACCTATATTTAGGAGCCGGGTAATTTAATTAATACAGACGACTGTAAGCTGTCCTGAGGCCCAGTATTAATGATATTATTATCGGTATTGCTGGTATCTGTCCAAAAGCTTCCTCTCTATCCAGATGATTTTTTTTTTGTTAGACAGCCCAAGGCAGAGGTCCGACTCGTGGGTAGGCGAATTATAGTGAAGCACTGGGTGATGCACGTACCTGGACCAGCCCAGGCAGATCGAGAAATATTTGGTTGGGAAGTCCATTGACCAAAGAGGAAATAATACCTACCAATGCCTAACTACCACTATGTGTTCCCCTACATCCGTCAACAATCGCTTGAGATCTTGTCTTGATACCTTAGCTTTGTGCATAAAAATCTCAAGGGCGTTCTTTCCGTCCATATAACGTAAAAGCTTGTAAAAAAGGGCTATGACTTCTGGTGATTTACCCTCAACGCACTTGTGGATCCAACGTCTTTCAATGAAGGTTGTACGCACGGGGTCTGTTAATATAGTGTCCTCATTATCGTCGTCTTCTAAGATAATCTTCACCCGCCTGCTGTGAAAGTAGGAATCAACTTTAAGGTTCGAGGATGTCTTGTTGGCACCTTTTTTGAACGTATTATCAGTAGTCTCTTTATCGTCAGAGTTTGTGGTTATTGTATCAGCAGCTACGCTTGTATTCTCAATTTTTTCATCGGTTTCGTTTGTCTCTAACCTTGTTGTTGACTGTGTGTTATTGCCCGCACCTTTGTAACCTTCTCGTTCCAATTCTTCCTCCACGCTCATCTTGATCTCTTTACTGATGATAAGGAAAAGGAAGGTGTGCAGTTGGAGAATGTATCCTTTCTTCAAAAGCCACGAGACCGCATCAAGGTAAAGGTCCCGATGGTCTTTACTAGGGATGAAACGGCTAATTTGTTTGGGTTTGGATGAAGATGTGGACAACAGTGACAGAAATCTCGACAAAACAGGTAAAGATGGAAACTTGGTTCGAAATTCCATGCTATGAACCTCTAGTCTATCTAAAGGTGCCAACGCCGAAATCACATATATGTTTCGGGTATTTATGGGAGGAATAATCTTGGCACGTCTCCAATAAACTAGATGACAGGCAAACGCTTTGATTTGAGATAGATCCAGTCCACTCGAAGTGGCCAACCTACTCATACTCATGGTGGGTCTAATCAGCCTGATAAATCTTGCAATGATACTATCTTTTGCAACTTGTATGTCTCGAATGATGACTTCAGGGTCGTCCAAGAGTAAGATTGTGAAGAAAGCTAGGTTCTCGTTACTATTCACAATGTTCTTGAAATCCATTTCATCTGAATCATCCTTTGTAAACGGTGAGATCGAAGATAATGTAGAACCTGGAATCACTTTCTCTTTGGGTAAGGTGTGAAACTCTGTCTTGATTGGGATTTGGAACGATCTCAACTTGTTGTTTATTGTCAGATTGACGATCCTTGCGTCAGAAACAGAGTGAAACGTATCTCTCATTAGTTTAGCCAAAGCCGATTTATTAATAATATCATTCCACTGACTTATGATATCCAGTCCGGCCGTTTCTTCCTTCAGTTTCATTATCTTTAGCGCTTCCTTCCAAACAAAATTGTGTTTATCTTGTTCATATCGCAGTAACAGACATAACCTACTAATCACATAGTGAAACATCTCGTCTACACGATGGTTATATTCAACAACTGGAGGATTCATGACAAAAACCAGATTAAACATGTGCATTGGACATTTCTCCGAATCCTTAAGATGAAGGTCACTCAAGGAATCCAATAGTGGTCGAACTTCAAACTCGTCTTCGTCCAGCGAAGTGGCCCTAGAATGATGTGAAGGGGAATGGTGGGAGTGACTATTTCTGTCACTTTTCTTATAACGGCTACTTTTTGGCTGTTTGGAGGAGTTCCTCCATTTACCGTCATCTAGGACATGGATTGGTAGACCAAGGAAGACCATTTCGTCCACAGTTAACTCAAATCGAGTATTGCATAGCTTCTTCGGAGGAGTTACTATCTCACTTAAGAAGTTGATGTCAAACCCAAAGACCTTATTAGTTTGATCTGGATGACTCAATAGACCGCTGCCAGCGCCGTATGAGGATGACTCTTCCTGTACAATACTTTTCCCTGAATTGGTAAGGCTATTGGTCCCTGTCATAACGCTCCGGTCATCAATGCTTGTATTACTGTTATCATTTCCGCCACTCAGTAGATGTTTCATCAAAACTCTTCGTTTCTTTTCTTTTCTTTTCCGCCTCTTGTCCTTAGCATCGAGTATGTCTAACAGTGCTTTGCCAGAAATGTAGTTATTATTAGGAGAAGCAGAGTTAGCCATGTCACTCCCACTAACTCCACTCCAACGGTTGGAGCTCACGGAGGAAGTGTTTGTAAAATCATGGCTATCTGTGTCATCATCTACATCACTCTGGTCATAAATATCGCCCTCGTCCTCGCCACTGGAAGAAGAAGAATAATACTCCTTGACGTTATCATCATCCCCCAGATCTTTGCCTAGAGGAGTGGCATGGAATCCATATTCTTTGGGAACTGGAGGATAATGGAATACCAATTGGGGCCCGTCATGAGTCGCCACAGTAAGTAGGATGCCTAGTAAACATGGGTTAGGCAAGTACTTGGAACTCATGTTCAGGAGGATGGGGATGGTAAGATGCTAGTTAGTTCGAGATTTTAATATCAGAAGATCGAAAAAAAAAAATCTCCACTATCGACACTGATCAATAACGGGAAGCTTCAGGGCATGACTGATCCCAAGCGATTGATCTCTTTGATGAAGAGCTCTAGCACCAATACCAGGCTAGGTCGTGCTGAAAAGTATACCCATTGTTCTACATGTCGTCGTCCGCGAGTTTTCAAGGTTACCGATGAGAAGGAAATCACAATGTATGATTTCAAAACCTGTGATAAATGCAGGGCCAAGAACAAAATATACAGACTGAACTCCTTTTACATAAATAGAATGTACGAAGATGAGAAGATTGCGAATCCAAATCCCAAAAAGTACGACGACAGAGTGCGTGGGAAGCGTGAGAATAAAGATTTTGTTTTCTCTGATGGGGAAGATTCTGATGTCCCGCAAGTATCCAAAAAAAAGCACAAAATAGAAACTAAGCGCCTAAAAGGAACGCATTTCTCCAGCGTCAATCAGGAAGGAGAACTTTCAAGCGTCGAGAGACTTTTAGAAATGATTCATTTCAATAGAGAGAGAGATATAATCAAGTTGAAAGTGGACCTCGTCGTACCCCCTCATTTAGCTCCTTGTATGGACAATAAAAATGTGATAGAGCTCATGAAACTAAATCCGGAAAATCAAGATAAAGAAATGAAAAGAAAATTAGAATTAGCAGAACCAGAAATAAAAAAATTTCGGAATAATTTGCAACAGGCTATTCTCATTCATTATGTAGACAGAATACTTCTTGTGTTGAGATCGATTGGTTATGTATTTACTTTAAGGTCCTCTTGCTTTAATGGTCCCTGTATGGAACTTCACTTTCGTTGTTTCAATGATCTTCCGAGAGGTAATAGGGTAAAGAGAGACCGTCCCAAGTTGAAGAAGTATCTAGAGAAGCAGCTATTAAGAAGCCAGAAACTTGCACTAAAAGGAAAAAAGGATAAGAAGGAAAAGCAAAACAAATTTTCTCACCTGCTAAACTCAATACCAGCTTTTGATCCTTATAAACTATCATCAGTTAAGCGTGCCTATACACGATTAGAGGCAGCCTACCGATTAAAGAACGATAGGATGAAATTTTTTGAATGTGAATCGAAACTAGACATACTAATGAATCCAGGATCTGGAGAGCTATCTGTATATTTCACGCATAAACACCATTCTACTTTAGATAACATTGATGTCCCAATTGTGTTCAGGGGAAGACCTTCCTCTTTGAAATTGCGAAAGCTCAGAGATTTTGATAAACTTTACCATTTGGAAGAAGATGAAAGTGACACAATTCCTACTGGAAGCTCATCTGATACTTCGAGCAGCTCAGGTAGCTCAGATGGCTCTAATTCCGAAGAAGAGAGCTCCTCAGAATCATCGTCCAGTTCAAGCGCTATAAGTCATTCCAGCTCTAAGTCTAAATCTGACGTGCATTCGAAAGAAAGGAACCTGGGCTCAAAAACATTAAATTCAGCTTCGCATCCTAGTTCAAATGCGAGACGTTCAAGTTCAAGTTCAAGCTCAACTTCAACTTCAGCTTCAACTTCAACTTCAACTTCCAACTCCAGCTCCAGCTCCAGCTCAAACTCCAGCTCATCTTCTGATTCGGATTAGTAGACATGGTATTACAACGAGCTACCAAAACGTCATTTAATAGTTAGGAAAGGGTGTTGCTTTCCCCTTGAATTCCATGTCAAAGGGCAAGTTGTGATCATATAGGACATTACTTTTGGATTTCTTGCTGTTCACCTGACTTTTCGATTTGTGGATTATATAGCTTGCAGGATCTCTTACCAACCGTGAAATGGTTTCAAAGCCATGTCTACCCAGAAAAGTCTCTAATATTCCAACCGCCTCGTATAACTTAGATCCAGGCGACTCATCAACTGGTCCAAATGAGCTTAATATAATTGAGTTTGCTTCCATACCAGCTTCTGTGTTTTCGTTTTGAGACTCTGATGGAAATACTTGCACCTCAATATTCAAAAGTTTCAATGGTAACACAACGTTCTCTACATACAAATGTCCAATGGATCCAGGAGATGGTATCTGTTGTTGATCTGCATCTTGCAATTCACCCCATGACTGGTGAGGACGTATTCTGAACTCATGGTCAACTGGAAGAATTTTCAAAAAGGCATTGGCACTTAGCTCGGAGTTGTTTTCCAACCCGGCAATTTCTAGCTCAAAAATAGATTTCGGCTCATCGATGGGAAAATTCACAAACGCATTGGACTTTTTCTCCAAATCCGAGATCATATTAATTGTTTCCAATGTTTTATGGAAAGGATCCTTGACATCAGTCAACAACCTCCAATGGGATCTTGTCAACTTCAAATAAGTCCTGAGGTATGTGTATTTATTGAATTTTTCAACCAAGTTCTGAAGCTCAATCTTAGCTTCTGGGATTCCAGCTTTGTTTTTGGAGGGACATTTAATCACAACATTTTCCTGTTTTACGAATGCACTGGGAAAAGATGGCGGCGATTTACCATACTCAACACTGTTGAAGAACTTGATAAATACGTTGTGCTTTCTCATTATTGTCTGGATTGTGGATCCTCCGACTCCAATGATTTGTCTATGGAAACATTCAGGTACATTGAAGGTAACTTTTGTCGGAAGTTCATCTTCGAGTAACTTCAATCCTATTAAAGAGTCACTAATATTTTCACAAATCACTTGGAGAATCAAGTTGTGCTCGTTGAACGGAGACAACTTTATCGAAACATTAGATTTCTGCATGATCTTCATCAATTTCCCATTTTTCTTACCCTCTATAAAGTCCCTCTCGGCATTAGACAATTCAAGATGGAATTGGACTTGCTGCTTCAAAAACTTGGTATCCAGTAACAAAGGAAGGTTCTGTAATATTGGAATTGTCTGCCTGATTCTATCAGCCTTGGAGTTCACCTGAAACTTCAAATGGACCAAATTGTTGGTAGTGTCAGGACTTACAGTTCCGCTCACAACGGTATTTTGAGAAACTGATATTTGTTGTAGGCAATGGAATACTTTTTCAACCACGTCATTTCCTCCTGTAGGAAGTTGCGTGGTAACCGTATAATTACAGTGATAGTAAGAGGTAATGAATTCCATCAATAGTTCCCCACATTCATCTACCATTCTAGCAGAAGATCCTTGAATCCTTATGATATCATATAGTGAATCTTGATAATTTTCCGAAACACCCAGAGTAGGAATCTGAATAAAACAACTTGTTTTTTTAGTCAGGTTTTCAAGAAACAGTCTATTATCGTCCAAGATCAGCAAATCACGTTTGACCGACTTGATCATTACCTCTTTCAGATATATGGACTCTTTCACTTGGCCTAAAAGTTTCTTTATGGAATCTTTGGCCATGTTAACGTACAGCTGATTTCCCGTAATGTAAATTCTGGCCTCGGATGGGGTTTCTAGGTTGAAGAGTTGGGGCAGCAGGTTCGGAAGGTAGATGGTACACATGGTTTCTTGCATGATCTTTTTAAAATGGAAAAATTCCAAACCTCCAAGGAGGGGAGTTAGGGAAGTGTGCTCCAAAGACACGTAATCTATGACTTTGTCTGGATGGAAACCATCTATGGCTATTTTGATCTTATTGAGTGCCAAATCAACGGCATCAGAATCTCCAGTTACCCTCAAAGAGCACGTTTTGGCGTCCTTGTAAAGAATTGAAATATGAACACTACAGTAGTCTGCAAGCTCCATCAGGATTGTTCTAAAAGTGTTCCTGACACTTTGAACTTCCCTCTTTGAAAACAGATACCTATGGGTATCAACCGATAGCTCAATGTTCTCACTTTTAAGCTCAAAGTATGAGCTCAAAAGCTTGTTTTTGACGAGTGCTAAGTTTTTGGAGTTATCCAGTCCTCCAATAATTGAAACAACCATTAGTTGTCTTTTAGCGTCATGATCAAGGGACACAAAAATCTGCTGAAGCTGGTTATACTCCACGTTAAGGTCAGCCACTTTCCTCTTGAGGGCCACTTCATTGTCAAATAAAAGAGTGTTTGGTCCTTGGAAAGCGCTCCTTATCGAAGAGCTAGGCCCCTGCTTAGCACTGTCCGTCAATGATCTATACTCCAGCTTACTGGGGATGTAATCGAAGATGAAATTTTCACTGGCAGATCCGGATATAGTAAAGTGGGAGTACTTCAGTGGGATCTTGAGTATTGTGCACCCTGCAACTGTTGGCAACATAATTTTCTAGCTTAGGATCTTTTGTGTCTGGGTATAAAAGGAGAAGAACTTGTGGTAGTCTAAAATGCTTTGTGGATTTCTGTTCCCTAAGTTTGATAGAACATTATTGATAGAATATGTTTACGTTTGGCCATTTTGGGAACATTATTTTTGAAAGAAAACCTGCGCGCAGTTAAATCTGGTGCACCCTGCCGGCGCGCTTCTTCTTATCAAGGGTTCCCAGCAGGGAAAAAATCCAAAGTGCGCTTGCATGTGATCGCTGAGCGATCGAGAGTTGGGAGCGAACTCAACAATATCATTTTCCATAATAGAAAGCACTCTTGTGACCACAGCCTTTATCGAATGGAGAAACCTCTAAGAAAAAAGAGTTCCAGCGCTAGCATAAGAACACGGACAAGATCTCGGTCTGGGTCTCGTACCAGGGAGATTCACTCCATGAAAAAACCTTCAATGCATCGAACAACTTCTTCTGGATCTGTCAAGTCTTTGACGTCCGATTTTGGTAACGATCCCTTGGATGGATCATTCAACGGCGAACAAGACATGGAAGTGCCGTTTGTGAAGGCTGTTTTGGACCACACCTTGCCCATTGAGTATCTTAAACAGGATATTATTGCTCTTCTGCAAAGTCTAAAGATCGCCAAGTGGAACAGATTAGTTCCTAGCGAGAACGTTATCAAAGAAATGAAACTTACGAGAATAAGCGGAGCCCTCACCAATTCGATCTACAAAGTCACTTACAAGAACTATTACCCATTGCTGCTGAGAGTCTACGGTCCCAATGTCGAGTCCTTGATTGATAGAGACACTGAGCTGAAGATACTGTTCAAACTAGCCAAAAATAATATCGGCGCCAAGTTGTTGGGATGTTTCACAAATGGTAGATTTGAGGAGTTTTTGAACCATTCAGTCACCTTGGTTAAGGAACAACTCAGAGAACCAAAGATCAGTAGAATGATTGCTAGAAGAATGAAAGAGCTGCATACTGGAGTGCAATTAGACAAACATGAAGTCGCTAGAGGCCCAACGTGCTGGTATATGATTGAAAAATGGCTTGAAATCGTGGAGAACCTGCTGGATGGTGTTGATGTTGATGTCCAAAAAAACATATTCATGTTTGATATCAAGACCTTTAGGCAACATTACGAAAATTACAAGAAATGGGTGGACGGAATTTACAACGGAGGTCTGTCTTATCCGCCTGAACTTGTCTTTTGTCATAATGACACTCAATACGGTAATTTGCTATTCTACAACCCATTAGAATCTGAACTATCTGAGTTGAGTATTACCGACAGTTCTGCCAATTCCCCTATGGACCCACCCAAACTTTATGATTCAGACAGGAACATTTCTACTCAATCAATTCATTCTTTAACAAAAGACTCCACCAAGATGGACAAGAAACTGGTTGTTATTGATTTTGAGTATGCAGCCGCTAACGTTCCAGCTTATGACATTTCCAATCATTTCTGCGAATGGATGGCTGACTACCATAATCCAACAGCCCCATATTTATTAGAGGTAGACCGATACCCTACCAGGGATGAAAAACTAAACCTTATTGCAACATACGTCAATTATAATGGAATAGAGAAAAAGAAGAAAAGTCAAAACTCATTTGTTGAAGTCTCACAAAACAACATCAAACAGGTTGAATCAAAGATAAAGAAACTGTACAATCAATGCGTTTACTGGAGAGCAGCCAGCTCCGTTTTCTGGGCTCTCTGGGGGGTAGTCCAAAGCGGAGAGGACTTTGAAAAATACAAATCAAGACAACCGACCCCTGTCGAATTAGATGAAAGTACCACAAAAACTACAGAAATCGGCCCTAATGGTAAATTGTACGAGATTACTATTCATAATGAACAAGATATTGGTGATGAGACCGTTATTGAAGAAGCTCCCGAGTCCAGTGATGATTTTGATTACTTGCAGTATACTTACCAGAAGATCGCCCTGGTTTATGGAGATTGGATCCAATTAGGTCTTGTCGATAAGTCCGTTCTTGATCCAGAACATCTGAAGAACGCAAAGTTCCTTTCGTGTGAGCTATTAGAATAGTATTCAAGTAATTAATAAATAGTACATAACCATATTCATAATGCAAAACACCTCTCTACACTTTGGCTGTTATTCCCCCACCAATGAACAAAACGACCTTCATCATTCATCAACTTCGCAGTCACTGTTGATAAGACAAGTAACATCATGATGTTAATATTGTAACCTGTATCGAAAGCAGCAGCCAAAATGTAGTTAAACTTGGAGAATAACTTATGTTTAAACCTGAAGAGATAGAACATGGAAAAGGTCCCTAACAGAAACTTGCTCAAGTAGCCAGTACTTATATTCCCGTAAAAGTGTGACATTGTCGAAAATAAAATGGTGCTATTCCATAAATCAAATTTGAATCTGCGCTGAGTATCCCAAGTGTACAATTTGTAAATTGCAAGAGGAACTATTGTCCCCAGAAGGAACCCAAACGGTAAAATCTTGTAGTTTTGAAACAATCTCTGAGGTCCTAAAAGAACATACTGTATAACGTTGGTATTCAAATTCACTAGTTCCTGGCCTGTCCACTGATTTAACGGATCTTTTATGGTTCCTCTGAGATAGTCCAGCTTTGTATTTATGACCCATCTCAAAGCGAGATAGTTAAAAGGGACACCCACCAAGTTTCCAAACAATTGAGAGAAAAAAATACATTTCGGAGGGATATTATTGTACATTCCCAATTTCCAATCTAATAACATAAACTGAGCTCGGTACCATGCATTGCCTGCGATTGCAGTGTACACTGATCCGCTGATCGGATGTACTTTGGCTTTGGCAATATGGACCATCGAACCATATAACAGTGCATTCACCGTACCTATCGGTAATTGAAAGTTAGACAATGCGTAAAGATATGCCAACGGTGTTATGATTATACTGCCCAAAAGTAGTGCTATTATGAAAGGAAACCACGGCAGGTAAAGGGAGTTGGTGAGGAATATGGAAGACAAGATGACAAAGCTCAAGCCAAATAAAGACAGGAACCATGAGTTCGGAATATCCTCATAAACAGAATATCTCTTATTGATGATATCGTGGAATTTTGATGAAGATTTATGGATACGTGGAAACCCTGCATATAACGATGGCTCATCGTTCGTCCGCTTTGGTTCTTCTTGTTGAACCAGCTTTTCCTTCAGGCGAATCAGGAGATATTTGACATCTTTATAAGCAAAGATAGATACCCATGCAATTGCACTAGAATATGCTGCATAATCAAAAAATATACCCCACACTCTTTGAGCCCCCATATAGACTGGACCATATAACTTGAAAGCGGTCTCATTGAGCGTCAAGTTATCAGAAATCAACTTGTCGGTTGGGTAAACATCCCCCGTGGACGTGAGTAGGTGATTGGACATTATTCCTATTGACCATATCCCGTCCTTATACCACTTGAAAAAAGGGACTAAAACCCAGCAGGAGGCAACAAACCCTAAGAATTGAATCACAATTGTCCAGTAAGGGCTCAACATGACAGCAGATGTTATATTACTCCAGTCAAGAGAAAAATTCAAAACTCCCATACCACCCAAGCCACTTCCAATAAAGTTTGCAGTTTTATTGTATGGTGCAAACCAACACAATACGGCTAGTGAAGATGTCATAGGGAATAGATACTCAGGCAAAAACTGCCAAAGAGTCATGCCGGATAATGCAATCAAGAAAACCTTCATTATACCTGTGTTACCGGCTTTATTCTGACTTTTGAACAATGCAGTTTGCATTAAAGCCTTCGGCCATATAAACTGTGGGTTGTACAGTACAAACGACTTGGCAATCGCAGCATATGAATATCCCACCCAAACGATAGAGTACATGAACAGTATTGCTATCAATGGGGAAGTATCCTCATCGTAAAAGATTTTGGCCAGCGAGATACACTCAGTCGCTTGATTTCCTGTTGCTCCAGAGGCTGCTGTTATAGTTACCAGGACGGCCTCTCTAGTTGTCCACGGACCGGGGTTCAGATTGAAAGAAAACAATTTCAGGTTAACTCGCTTGTTGGGAAGTGTTTTTGCCATTAATTTTCCAAGCTCATTTGATAGCAGCTGCACTAATAAAATGCTGAAATCCGCCGATGTAGTTCTGTATGAGTTTACTGTATCAATAATAGCACCGGGAACAATAAAGAGAATGCTCAAAACGATATAGCGGAAAGTAATGCAAGAGCCTTTTGGGTCTAGTTCTTCAAGTTCAAATTCGACCGTTGCATCAGTCAGCCCTAGAGTTTCCTGCACTGTTATGGGTATATCATGCAAATCATCCTTATCAAAAAAAGAGGGAACCTGAATATCGTTTAAGCTTTGATAGTTGCTGACGAATGGTTCCAGAGGGGTGGTCTCGTCGGTCAAAGGATCCAATAACGGTTTTTTTAAATCATCATCGTCTAACATTGTGTATGTAGCATTTCCTTACCTTTGGTGGGTTGAGTGGAAGAATAGTAAACTACACAGGCAGTTCCTGCCTGCTGTTTAATGTTAAAGGCTCGAATTAAATTAGTAATTATATAATGATTATGGCTCACATAGCGTGATCTTTGACTAGCGTAGCACGAAGTCCTGAACCCACCATTTATGAAAGGAGACGTCCTCAGACAATTCGGGGTGGAAGGAAGTTCCCAAAATATTTCCCTGCCGTACGGCTATGATCTGAGAACCACGTTCTGGAGGCAGACTGGCTAGCACCTCGACTTTGGACTTACCTGGTGAGGGCGGAAGAATCTTAGAGATCACGGGACCCCTTATGAAAACGGTTTGGAAAGCTGTAAGTCCGGGTATAAACTCCGAATAGTCCAAGTTGGCAATAAAGGAGTCCAACTGACGGCCAAACGCATTTCTCGTGGTTTCTATGTCCAATCCTCCAAGTAGCTGTTGGTCACATGATTTATTCTGTAGCGATGAAGAGAGCAAGATGAGTCC
Organism: Komagataella populi; assembly: GCA_023212995.1. Taxonomy (NCBI): domain Eukaryota; kingdom Fungi; phylum Ascomycota; class Pichiomycetes; order Pichiales; family Pichiaceae; genus Komagataella; species Komagataella populi. The sequence goes on along the minus strand of JAKWAY010000002.1, from coordinate 253,723 downwards.
TGCGCAAGTTCCCCAAGCAGGTTTTTCTGATGCTATAAACTGTCTGAGGGGCTCAAGCAGGTTTAACCTTTGGGCTACCAACGATATTGTAGTGCTTTCTCCACCAGGAATTACAAGAGCATCACATCGTTCCAGCGTCTCCTTATCCCGAACCTCAAACACGGAGATTTCGAGCTTCTCTTGCAGATCAAGCTCGTTAACTGCCTTCACTAGGTGAAGTATGTGCTCCCTAAAGGCGCCCTGGATGGCTAACACTCCAATTACGATTTGAGTTGACTGAGTCATTTAATGCCATCGGGGCAACTTCAAACTGGAGCCTATCAATCTTATATATGGAAAGTAGGCATATCCGATATTGTGAGTCGCGTGCCGTTTTATTGGATATGATTTTGACTCTTCCACATTAATGTGTCTTATTATCTCCAAACTGGTCAACTTTGCCGTTTTCCGATGAAATATCCGATATGACAAGATTCCTACTTGCAAGACTCCCAGTATACTAAAAGGTATAAATAGGCCGATGTGTCTAATCTTGTTAGTCGTATTCAAACATTAGCTAAGCTAAAAGAATGACAAACGACGATTTCAAACTGAAGGCCGGACTGGCTCAGATGCTGAAGGGAGGTGTCATTATGGATGTGGTCAATGTCGAGCAGGCCATCATCGCTGAAAAGGCAGGAGCATGTGCTGTCATGGCCTTAGAGAGAGTTCCATCTGATATTCGTAAGGAAGGTGGTGTTTCTCGTATGAGTGACCCCCACTTCATCAAGGAGATCATGGAGGCTGTTTCTATTCCTGTCATGGCAAAATGCCGTATCGGACACTTTGTGGAGGCCCAGATATTGGAGTCTCTGGGTGTTGACTACATCGATGAGTCTGAAGTATTAACCCCTGCAGACAAAAAGCTGCACATTACCAAGAATAACTTCAAAGTACCATTTGTTTGTGGTTGCAGAGACCTTGGAGAAGCATTAAGAAGAACTTACGTTGAAGGAGCTGCTATGTTGAGAACCAAGGGAGAGGCTGGTACTGGTGATATCTCGGAGGCAGTCAGTCACATTGCTTTGGTGAAGGAACAGATTGAACAATTGCTAGCCATAAAGACTGAAAAAGAGCTCAATGCCTTTGCTGAAGAGTTGAGAGTGCCAATTGACGTTCTTAAAGAATTCAAGGAAGCCGGTGGAAAGTTCCCTGTGGTGAACTTTGCTGCTGGAGGTGTTGCCACACCAGCTGATGCAGCATTGTGTATGCAGTTGGGATGTGACGGTGTCTTTGTTGGATCAGGAATTTTCAAGAGTGAAAATCCTGAGAAGATAGCAGCTGCCATTGTGCATGCAGTCACCCATTTCAATGACCCAGCCAAGCTTTTGGAATACTCCAAGGACCTGGGTAAATGTATGTTCGGAGTAACTGTTGACAGCTTGAAATCATCAGAGAAGCTTTCTACCCGTGGATGGTAAATAATGTGTTAATAGCTATGGAATAATGAAATGTATACCGGATCAATCTTAGTAGTTGAATATCATGAGCATTATAGATAGCATAAGGAATATTCAAAAAAATATGTCTCCCAGGGGTGAGTCGAACACCCGATCTCAAGATTAGCTGAAAATACGTTTACAGTCTCGCGCCTTAGCCAGCTTGGCCACTGAGAGGATTATAAGGTTGGAAGTTATTGGGATGTATATTAACGTTTTTAAAAATATCAGAAAACTTATTAATTACAGCCAGAATTGGGGTATATATAAACTTTTGGCTACTCTCTTCATCCTGTTATGTGTATCGTACTATTATATCCGTAAAATCTTCCAATCATTCACAACGTTGCCGCTGGGTCATCTGTCGCCCTTCGCGATTTGGGCAAAGTCTCGCCAGATGAAGACGTCATGCTAACGTTGAGCAGAAACATGGGGTACCAAGTAGTAGAGCTTAAACTACCACCAGCAGATCCATGACTAACTTGCGACCCTTTTCACATTTGTGTGTTCATTCTCGGTTTGCTTTCCATTTTGAGAAAGATGATTCATCCGTTCGATATTTCCAGCCTTGTGCGTGACCCCAGTACATCATCTGTTTTTCCCCATACTGCCGACCTGTCGTCTGAAAATCATTCCATTCTTTGTTCTCACTTTTAATTCTTCTATAGTACGTACAAAAGACAAAAATCAAAGTTTCTTCCCCACAAATTGATAATGCTCAGGAATATAGTCTACAGGAATTTAAAGGTACAGGCGCAAGGGATTCGTCGATTGGCGTCGGTAGCTGCGAACGCCGGTCTGGAGCTGGTTGATAGTTCAGAGAGCTCAACGACAATAAAGTTGGACGGGAAAATGTTGGTGACCTACCACAACGTATTTCTTAGGGACTCGTGCACAGTGCCAGACAAGTCAATTCACAGAGACTCAAAACAGAAGCTGTTCAAAACGTCAGAGATTGTACCTAGATCAGTTCCTGTTTCCAAACCTAGAGTTGTGGAAGATCCAAGAACGGGTGCTTCAATGTTAGAAATTGAATGGGACGAAGGCAATGGCAAAGTTCATAAGTCGCTGTATTCGAAACAGTTTCTGACGCAATATTCCAACATTGAAGCCCGTAGAATGGGTAAATTTTTCGAAAATGATGTGATTCAATGGGATCATAGTAAACTGCTCACTGCTAAGAACAAGGGAAAAATAGATTTCGATTACGATTCTTATATCAAGGACGATTTAGTGTTGTTTGATGTTCTGAAAAAAATCAACACCTATGGACTTGTATTCATCAACAACATTCCCGACCAGAAAAAGACCACCGACAAATGGTTTATTGAGGATATCGCAACTAGAATTGGCTACATCAGGGAAACGTTCTACGGCAAGCTGTTCGATGTTGTCGCCGTGGAAAACGCCAAGAACATCGCATATACGTCTCATCCTCTACCACTACATATGGATCTATTGTACTACCAATCACCACCAGGTCTGCAATTGCTCCATTCCATCAAAAACTCCGTGGAAGGTGGTGAGTCAGTGTTTGCTGACTCCTTCTTTGCTGCTAAATATGTCGCCCAGACTGAACCACAAGCTTATTTTGCTTTGACCAATGTGCCTATTTCGTATCACTACGAAAATGACGAGCAATACTATTACTACTCAAGACCGCTAGTAGTGGAAGATGAGGGCTCAACGGATTTTGCTACGGGTCAACACACTTTCAAAGAGTGCAACTATTCGCCTTCATTTCAAGCTCCATTTGAGTTTGGAATCACGAAGCCATTATCTCCTCAGGATAAAGATGATACTGTGTCTTCGCATTCCATCTCCTCCAATGTTAACAATGCCAAGGAAATTGGTGACTCATATCTTTTCAAAGACTTTTTGCGGGGTCTATCTATGTTTGAAAACTTTGTTCACGACCCAGTGAACCAATATGCTATCAAAATCCCAGAAAATACCTGCGTAATCTTCGATAATAGAAGAATCTTGCATTCCAGAAAAGAATTTTCCCTGAAAGAGGGAGAAGAGAGATTCCTGAAGGGGTGCTACCTCAATAAGGATACCTACATGTCCAAACTACGGGTATTGACCAAGAAGTTTGGTCATCTGTTTTCGTAAAAACTTTGTTCATACATTAATTAATTAAATTAAATACAATACAAGTCATAACTTGGTATCGCATATTAATTGCTTTGATCTCATTTACTCCGGCTTGCCAGAGCTGGTTTCCGATCCGATTGGTTCACCGGTTGCTGGAGGGTTTTGGCTCTTGTTGTTGCCCAATACTGATCTGATCGACTTGATTGGGGAAAGAGGAGTTGGCTCAGGCTGAGGAATAAACATTGGGTCATTGTCATTGTCGAAAGTAAACTCTCCGATAACAGCAGCGTCAGTACCGATGATCTCCTGGTCCTCAGACAATCTCAGCTTCAAGAATGGGATTCTGTCCTGAATGTTCAGCAAGATCGAAGTGACACCGAAAGACCAAAGCAAGGTGGCACAACAAGCAGCCAATTGGTATCCCAATTGCTTCCAGTGACGGTTGATCCAACCACCATCGATTTCGGTTCCGTCAATAGCTGCAACGTAGTCGGCTGCAAAGAGACCAGTCATCACAGATCCGATGAATCCTCCGACACCGTGGAGAGCAAACACATCCATACCGTCATCGATACCCATCAAGAACTTGAGCTCAACAGCGTAGTTACAGAGAGCACCTCCGACAATACCAAAGGCAATTGAGAAGTAAACAGGGGTGTAACCAGCAGCTGGGGTAATAGCGACCAGACCAGAAATGGCACCACAGCACATACCAGTGGTAGTCCATTTACGGCCAAATCTGAAGTAATCAACGAACAACCAGGCTAGAGCTCCTGTTCCGGCAGCCAAGTTGGTGTTAACACAGGCGTACCAAGAACGGATAGAAGCGTTACCGGTAGAACCACCGTTGAATCCGAACCATCCAAACCACAGAAGAATGGTTCCGAGGACAACGGAGGTCACAGAGTGAGGTTTGTACTTTGGAACTCCCTTAGCGAGAGATGGGTCCTTTCTCTTACCTAACCACAGGGCATAGGCCAAAGCACCAGCACCAGAGTTCATGTGGACTGGTCCTCCACCGGCAAAGTCCAGGGCACCAAGGCTGGCCAACCATCCGTTAGCGTTCCATGTCCAAGCGGCGATTGGGCAGTATACGATGGTGATCCAGCAGAACAGGAAGACCATCATGGGGCCCAGAGCTGCTCTTTCACAAGCACCACCAACCATCAAACAGCCGGTGACCATGGCAAACATACCCTGGAAATAACAGAACAAAATATCAGGGACAGTAGAAGCGGTTGAAGGAGCACCAAGGACATCCATCAGACAGAAATTCTTCAGGTTACCCAAAAAGTTACTGGAGTCACGGCCAAAGACCAAAGAGTAACCCCAGAAAAACCATTGAAACGAGACGACACCTGCCGCCATTAAAGAAGCCCACAATAGGGAAAGGGCGTGTTTTTTTCTGGCAAGACCGGAGTACAGCAAACCAACACCTGGCACCATCAAGAAGACAATGGCACCACTGATTCCGACCCAGACCATATCAGCGGCCTCGAAACGAACATTCAAATCGACTTCTAGGGTGTTTCCACCAGTTCCTGAGTCAAAGTATCCAGAAGGGAGAGGAGTTTCTTCAGACATATTAAGAGAACTGAATATTTATTGAATGATTGAGTGAGTTGGAGGGGGAGGGAATTTGGTGTGTATTTATATAAAATGTGATACGATATGCAAGGTTAGATCTTATTGGCTCAGTCATTGTTATAATAACTAATTGCGTTGGAACAGTTGATAATCTAGGAGTTGGATCCTGTATGGCCAATTTTTGTTTTGATAATGAGATAACAGTTTCATGCGGCTTGTGTAAAGTTCCGTTTAAGAGGGTATTATTACCGTTTGCGGCAAATGGGTTGAGTAGCCTAACTGACAGTTCGGGGGGAGGAAAAAAGGGGATCTTTTTGTGAAACTGTGCAGGAAAAGGTGCAATTACCACGGGATAGGCAATTTAGACCCTTGTTGGCCAATAATTGAGCATATCGGACGCCAATTGAGCTGGAGAGGTTGGAATTCTGAGGATTTGTTTTTATTTATCGATTACCAAATAAGTCGGATAGTATGCAGAGTCATGCATCTGATAACAGTATCCACATATCGGAGGTCAAAGTTTTAGCACGAATAAAACCTAAACCTCACTGATAATTAGGGGCAGAAACAGATTGTGTATACGTACTACCATCTAGTAAACAATAGCAACACTGCTACAAAATGGGTATATGTTAGTCAGTGTTAGACGAACGTAGGTGAAAAATTTCCCGATGCCCTTAAAACGGTTTTTTCTGTCCATGCAAACTCACAGAAATCATCACCCCCCATGATATCGGATAGGTTTACCCAAAAGAGTAGATTAAAACTTCAATTTTAATCAATCCGGTCTTTTGATCTCTCCAATATCAAAGTAATTGTTCGGTCATATTGCGTATTGGGTGATGTGTTCACATCTCTCCCTGCCAAGGATTTCAGGTTGATCACATCCGACCTCCAAATGAGTCTTATTAATTTTTTTTTTCGAGTTGTGATTTCTGCACCAAAGCCGTGCACTAACCAACTGGTTACATGTACTTCCGGAAAGTGCGTTTCTCGGCTTTCCATTCGGCTTTCTCTCGATCTGGATGTGAGACTTATAAACCCATTCGCCAGCACACTACCCCGTTTCACTTTGCCCTTAGGATATTTGTAATTATTCGCGTCCTATTGGCTGTAGATGAATCAGATAGGATTTAGGCTTTTTCTGCGTCTGCCAAACCAGTTAAGAAAACTCACACCTGTAACACAGCTCATCACCCATCTTATTACCATTGCTTCACCCAGTAGGGATTATGCATCACTGAGCCGAATCCAATCACATCCTGAACAGTTATAGACAGAATAACATCACAATGAGTGCGAACCCTACCAGCCCTTCCAGTGCCACTGATTCTCCAGTTACAGATACTCCTCAGCCGTCCCAAAATCAGCCAATATCGTCAGCATCACCACCAGCCGTTCCAGACGATAGCAGCCATGTTTGTTCAAACTGTGGAACCACAAAGACCCCGTTATGGAGACGCGCAGCTGATGGTTCGTTAGTATGCAATGCCTGTGGGCTATACTATCGGGCGAAAAACTCCCACCGTCCTGTCAACTTGAAAAGGCCGCCCAAAGTGGTCACCATGTCCAGAAGTGACCTTGAAAGTGGAACTTGTAAAGGTGACGGCAGGTGTAATGGTACCGGCGGAGCCCAGGCATGCAAAGGTTGCCCAGCGTTCAATAATAGAGTGATATCGTCCACTACAAAATACAAACAGTCACATCCCACAATAAAATCTCCTGATAGTTCCTCCAACGACGAAGAAGAAAGCGCTGAGCTGCAATCAGTGGCTATAGCTTGTACAAATTGTGGCACCACGGTCACTCCGTTATGGAGACGTGATAACGTTGGCAACACTATCTGCAACGCCTGTGGCCTATACTTCCGACTGCACGGCTCTCATCGACCGGTGAACCTAAAAAGGACAATGATTAAAAGAAGAAAACGCGCCATTTCAAAGGAACAGCATCCTTTAGGCATAAAACGAGATGATTCCTCTCCAAACGAAGCCGAGAGGACGATATTGCCCCCTATACGGCAACTTACTGGCAACATTTTGCCACCTTTTGCTGGGGACTATGCCAGCCATATCGATACCTCCAGAAAGGCGATTTTCAGCAATATGAATGGGATAAGTGTCAATTCACTACTCAACGACCATCCACAAAATGCATCCGAATCCTCCAACCCATCGACTCCTCCCCCGCCGCCTCCTGAACATTCCATGAAAAATGAGTCTTTGTCACACAGAATTCTCAAGCCGCATAGGCCACACACTCCTCCCCGGATTTCTGACCTTATAAGCAAATAGAACCCAGCTATGCTGGGATTCATATAGATGTATTTGCATGTAATTGATATACCGACATCCAGCATCGTTTTTTTCTCACGTAAAAACCCAACTATCGCCGAACACGCTCGCGTCCCCCAGAGAATAATACACCAGGGAACTATCAGTCAATGGCTTCGAACCCAAAGGATGGGGGAGATCAGGTCTCAAGAATCCAGCAACTTTACAGAGATAAATACCTGTCTCAGAACCCGGATATACCTCCAAATATAGACATTTTCCGCGCTACTGGGCATCGATCGGCCAGCCAAAGACAAAATATCATACTTGGAGACCCTTTACCGTTAGACTATTTACCGAAAAAGACAACCATTAAAGTTGAGAATACCGCAACTCCATGGATTTTGCCGAGGTCCAACCCAGGTCTGGGGCCGGGCTCGAGATCAAACTCCCCAGATCTAGAACGATTGGAAGATGAAGTTAACTCTTCCGTTTATGGTGATATCAATTCAATAGAGGACAAGCTGCACGAATTGGAGCACAGATTCCAAAAAGAAATCTTATCTTTGGAGCTGGATATACAAGAATCATTTGTATCATTAGAGAACCAATTAAGGTCTATAAAAAAAAAATTGGAAACTACTGAAAAACCTGTCAACCACGAGAGACAATCACTGCAGAATATGGAGGAGTTCCTGAGACCACAAGAGTCCGCACGTCAATTGCAAAACAACCATCCAAAAGGGTTACCATCTTGGCCCCCCTCTCAGCTAAGTTCGACAAGTCTACCTCCAAGTAACTCCTGGAGAGCATTCTACATGTTGGTGGGGGCGCTCTTTGGTATGCTGGCCCTGCTAGGATCGTTCTTACTGGCAGATTAGTGGGTTGTCTCTATCGGCAGAAAGAATCCTGTGAAATTAATATAATATGTACAATAGTGTTGAAACATGAATGAAAACATCTCCCTGAACGTCTTTAGTCATTGTAATCATTAGGAGGCGGCCTAGTGGCTTCACTCCTCATATACATGTCAATAGCTGTACTGAAAGCAGCAAATCCTGCACATCCTAGAAAGGCAGCCTGGGGCCCTGACTTGATAGCTAAGCCTGCTCCTGTAATACAACCAGCAGCAGTACCATTATACAAATCATTTTTGGCACGAAGGCTCTCCACTGAGCATTCCACGGCGGAGTAGATCATACCAATGTAACCAAAGTTTTTGGCACTCGACCAAGACCTACGTCCCATATCAGAAAACTGTAGTTTCATCTGCTGTTTCAAAGGAAGATCTGAGATGTGCTTGACTCCTTCAGAGCCTACTGGAACGTCATAAGCCATAGATGCCATGAAGAGACCGAAGAAACCACCAAGCACGAACCCCGATACTCCACTCATTATGGTTTTTCCTGGACATGATTGCATGAAATTTATCATAGCGTCAGCTCCTGCTGCTGCCTGTTCCTCCTGGGTCATTTCGGCGTACGGCCTGTTGTCAGCAGGTCGTATTCCTGTGAATATTACGTTATTCATCTGGAGGCTTTTTGGGGTTGTTGATGGAGAAGGAATTAATGCGAGATGGAAAAAAAAAAGTATAAGATTACATAATACAAGATAAATAGATATTATTTGACAGGCACCAAAGACGATCTGGTACGTCCTTCTCTGTCTAGAGGTGGCAACGAGGACTCAACAGTACCTGATACGGGCAATGAGCCCATGAGACCTTTTGATTCCGCAAAGGATGCATTTCTTTCGAAAGCGGGGTCGTTCTGGTAGTACTCATCGACTATAGGATGCAATAAGACAGTCTGTCCCTTGACTGTAAGAGTGCTGTTAGTTGGCACTGTAATCCAGTCTCCCCTCTCAAAAGTCAAAGGCTCTGATGCTATCATGATAATATTCTGGGAACGATCTAAGCGCTCCATATGAAATTGTCCCGGTTCATATTCCAAAAACCTTGAGCCTGTGCTAAAATGCAAAGATGCAGCAGCATCTGTCTTGGACGTCACGTAGCGAGACACCACAATAGAAGAGCCATCTGTGACGGCAAAATTCAAGAGCGATGGTTCTTTCACAGAGGCATCTGCTTCGACCTCTTGGGCCCAAGCTTTGATGTAACCAATGGTCTTTACCAAACACTCCCGCAAAATTTTGTGGCCAATGTCTTTGCCCTTGGGATTGTGTCCCATCTTGTGCAACGTATCCAAAAACAAGGCAAAGGAGCACTCCGAATCTGTGGATCCCTGAATATGTAAGAAGTACTCATCATCGATATGATTGATTAGTTTCCTTTTCACTTTGGAAAAGTTCCCAATCCCCCCGTTGTGCATAAACATAATGTTGTGATATGTAAATGGATGGCAGTTCGTTTCACTTAGAACACCATAAGTTGAAGCTCTCACATGGGCGAACGTCAAACGACTTCTAGTTTTGTCCGCTAATCGCTCCAAGTTCAAGTTGTTCCAGGCAGGCGTGATAGCTCTGAAGACACAAGGGCCGTCCGAATCGTGAGCCTCACAGTCATTATCACTGTCTTCTTCGGTGTAGTAGCCAACTCCAAAGCCATCACCATTCATCGGTCTTCTCATATCAACTCGCAGTCTCGAGTCGAACGATTGGTTGATGATGGAATGGGCAGGGCGAGTCAGCAGGTTGGCCAGCAGCATGGGCTCTTCGCCCTTGAATATCAGGAAACGACACATTGATACAGGAAGACAATAGCTTCAGATGATGTTGGTACCAGGGAATGAGTCTACAGATGCAGTTCTGATAGTGTGATGGCACCTGACCAGTCCCGTCCCATCAGTGAAGCACGTGATAGATAATCGTGCGCGATGAGATCTAGCATTATCTTTTTTTTGGGTTTTAGATGGAAGTGGCATTCAACTACAAAAATTATTTCACCTGTTGGACTAGGGTAGAGTGTACTTCACGGGCATGAGTGCTGACAGTGCAGTTGAGAACGATGGCATCTACAAGACGAGCACGCTATGCAACACGAGGGTCAACTCCCTTTTGTACCATGATGGCCACGAGCAGGAGCTGGAGCCAGACCTTGATAAACCGTTGCATCATCATGTTAGGCCTACTTTAACCTCCAATAACTCGTTTGAAAATAAGGTGTCATTTGACACAATGCATATGCCCCAGCTTGTAAAGAACGTCCAGACATACGTTCTGAAAGTAAGCCATGCGGAGTATCTTTACACTCGCACCAGTCGCACAGTCATGGTTGCATATGACGACGAAGGATGGTCCATGACAGCTTTGAAGTGGGTGATAGATGAGCTAATGAATGACGGTGACATGGTGATATGCCTGTGGATAATGGACAAAGAGGAAGATCGTGATTATAAGGAGGAAGCTGCCCAACTGTTGGAAAGGATGGCTGCACTGAATGATAGTCAGAAGAAACTCGAAATTGTGCTAGAAGTCTCGGTAGGTAGGGCTTCCTATTATATTACCAAGGCTACCAAGGAATATGAACCAGATATGTTGGTTGTCGGTACAAATCGTTATTATGCTCGGTGGGGGTTGAAAGATTTGATAGCTCCCCAATCTATGTGCAAGTATTGTCTAGAATATGCACTCGTTCCTGTGATCATAGTGAACTCGGACTATGAATCACTAAGCACTAGCCACTCCAACGTTGCTTCTCCGGTACCTGAAATGAGCTCCGAGCCACCTGTTGACATTTTGCAAGCCAAACTAGAGGAGCTGCGGATGTTACAGACTAATGCACAACCACACAGAGAGTATTTTGTCAACCGCTTGAAGTCGCTAGATATGAATGGAAAAGTCCCTTCTAAAGAATCCAGAATAGGCAGATCTTTGGAAAAGTTTACCGAGGTTATACGGTTTTCTCGTTCTAAATCTGGCTCTAGATCTGGTTCTAGATCTCACTCGAGGACAAGAGCTAGATCCAGTAATAGATCTGATAATAGATCGAGAGATGCAAGTTTGTCCCGGTTGAGATGGAAATTGTCGAATTAGCTCTGAGTGGTTTCTATCTGCTTATCTTTCGGGTTTTTGGTATCGTAGTTTATCGTTACTGGGCCATCATTGACTAGAGCCACATCCATCATTGCCCCAAAGACACCATCTTGAACGCTTTTTTCAGATTCTTCGACATGTTTCATTCCATTTTTCAGCTTTTCCAAAAATTCCTTGTAGATCTCCAATGCAATGTGGCCCTTAGCAGCTCTGTGGAAATCTGGTTTAGAGCCTTTCTTAACGTTACCATACAGTGTGAACTGCGACACAGACAGAATTTGGCCCTTTGGCAGATCCGAGACAGATTTCTGCCACATTTTTGCGCCATCTTCGGATTCAAATAATTTCAACCTTAGCACTGTATTTGCCAATTTTTCAACATCTTCGAAAGTATCCTCATTACATATTCCCACCAAGACCACCAGCCCCCTTCCTATCTGTGAAACGACATTGCCTTCGACCGTCACCGAAGCTGATTTAACTTTCTGAATGACAGCTCTCATGATTTCAATGTTAAAGATTAGTGAGCAAAGAGGATGAATCTACAACGGCTACTATGTTCGCTGATCGGTCGCCGCGAATGCAATTAGTGTTATATATACAGATAGATGGAATACACAGTCCAGCAAAGTCTCTCTAAAAGGATCGGCCGTTGTCAACTCCGGATTGACGTTCAGCTATTCCCCATATCCTGTCCATGCGCAGTCCTCCAACATGGTCAGTGACGTAGTAGTATCTTGGTTTGCTGGTTTCCGGGTCTATAGCTTTCCAATTTGGCCAGTTAAACCAGGTGGATGGTCCCGTAATTTGTAGATCTTTTACCAGAACCAACTCGTTAATTGCCTTTCTACCAGACCAATTAATCTTCTCCATCACCAGAGTTTCGTTCTGTGTCAAATTTTCCAGAGTCTGCGGTTTGCTATCGTCGTATAGCCTGTAGATTCGGGACACATAGGAACTGGAAAGGTAAGCCACCAAGGGGAATGGTATTATACTGATGACGGCTGAGGCGGTGGACGCCGAGAGCGCAAAAAGCCCCGTGTCAAACATTAATTTGCTAAAGTAAAGTCCCGCCAAACCAAATCCGATAGTTACCCTTTTCGCAGTAGCTACCATTTGCATACCAGGTGACTCATACAGCGGAGAATGTCCTTTGCGAAACTTTTCGTCCAGAGGTTTAGCTGCAAACCATGAGTTGTGGGTTCGAACTTTCACTATTTGGTTGGCCTTCAGTTCGTTCTTGATGGGGTTAACCGATTCGATATCGATATTCCTACTAGGGCTGGAAATGTGGAAAAAACGGCCATTCTTCTGGAGCAGCGTCCTTGGTACACAGTTCAGGATGCCACTTGGCAGTGCTCGAGTTCTTGCAACCTGCCTCAAGGGAAGAGAAAGGAGCATTTAGTGAGTGATGATGTCGTGTAAAGCTATAATAAATGTAACAGTATTTTAGTTTAAGAGAGAATTTCCCTCCTCCTAGAAACGTTCTCCCTGTAGAGAATTGTTAGACGAATCTCCAGAGGGAAATAAATTTCCTTCGCGATATTTGTCCTCCACGCAACTCAATCACACAAAAAAATAGCTAACTAACTTCTCGCGCTTGAATCCATTCTCCTTCTTTTAAACGCCACCAAATGGACTCAGATACCACTTCTAGATTTGTTCCCGAGTACAGAAGAACCAACTTTAAGAACAAGGGACGGTTCCAGCAAGATGAGCTAAGAAGGCGCCGTGAAACCCAACAAGTTGAGCTTCGTAAGGCCAAGAGAGACGAGACCCTTGCTAAGAGACGTTTCCTTGTGAATCCAGGAGAAGGCTCCGTTCCACAAGATGATGACTCCGAAAATGAAGATGAGATCAATGTAGAAGACAATCAGTTTTATCTGGAGCTACAGAAAGAGCTTCCCCGTATGATGGAAAAGATTAACTCCAACGACATGGAAAGTCAAGTGGAGGCAACCATGAAGTTTCGACAGATTTTATCGCGCGAGTACAATCCTCCAATCGAACTTGTAATTCAAAGCGGAGTGGTCCCAAGATTGGTTGAGTTCATGAAAGATCAGCAAGAGATTCTACAACTGGAGGCTGCTTGGGCGTTGACTAATATCGCTTCTGGTTCCTCAGACCAAACCAAGGTTGTTATTGAGGCCGGCGCGGTTCCTCTATTTGTCCAACTGCTCAAATCTCCCTCTATTGAGGTACGTGAACAAGCAATTTGGGCTTTGGGTAATGTTTCTGGTGATTCGTCTGCCTTTAGAGATTACGTTTTGAGCTGCAACGTCATGGGTCCAGTTCTAGAGTTGTTCAACTCGTCCAAGATTTCTTTGATTCGTACGGCGACTTGGACGTTGTCCAATTTGTGTCGTGGTAAGAAGCCTCAACCTGATTGGAACGTTGTCTCTGCCGCACTCCCCACACTGGCTAAGTTAATCTATTCTACTGATATTGAAACACTGATCGACGCATGTTGGGCTATTTCTTATTTATCAGATGGCTCCTCTGAAGCCATCCAGGCAGTTGTCGATGCCCGTATCCCTAGAAGGTTAGTTGAGCTGTTGGGCCATGAGTCCACAGATGTACAGACTCCAGCACTTCGTGCGGTTGGTAACATTGTAACTGGTAACGACCTTCAAACCCAAGTTGTAATCAATGCTGGTGTGTTGCCTGCGTTGTTACCATTACTGGACTCTCCAAAGGAGACCATCAAGAAGGAAGCATGCTGGACGATTTCCAACATCACCGCAGGTAACCCAGATCAGATTCAAGCCGTCATTGATTGCAACCTGATCCCACAGATTATTCGTCTTCTGGTCACTGCAGACTACAAAACCAAGAAGGAAGCATGCTGGGCTATTTCTAACGCATCTTCAGGAGGGCTTGTTCGTCCCGATCAGATCCGATACCTTGTTAGCCAAGGATGCATTAAACCATTGTGTGATCTGCTAGCTGTAGCAGACAACAAAATCATCGAAGTTACACTTGATGCCCTGGAGAATATTTTGAAGATGGGAGAACTGGACAAGGAGGCCCGTGGAGCTCCTTATAACGAGAATGCTATGTATATCGAAGAGGCTGGTGGTATGGAGAAAATTTTTGATTGTCAGAATAATGAGAATGAGAAAATCTACAAGAAGGCATACCAGATGATCGAGCAGTATTTTGGCGAAGATGATGGCGATTTGGAGGATACAGGTTTACAACCGGAAGCCTCAGGTGAGGCCTTTACCTTTGGGGTGAATTCGGTTGACCCATCTCAACAACAGAGTTTTAACTTTAACTAGTGACCTAATCGCTTCTCCTCAATCTAGCACCCGTACGTAATATGTAATATATATATCATCCATTTAAGTCCACTTAAACCGACAACCGCCATCTTCGCATTATCACCTCGGTATTTTACATCTTGTCAGTCTCACCACCTAATCGGGAACAAAACAATCCAAATGGAGGAAGCGGACCAAAATGACGCATTCGAGGACACGACCTTCCCAGTTTTGCAAGTGTCTTAGGGCCAACGTGGGAAATTCCGCGGCATTTTTCCCGCCGAGACAAGCCAGTTTAGCTACCAATGTCCCGTTTCGTCCGGGTGGACTTTTTTGTAAGGCCGCTACTACAAAAAAAAACCGTCAACCAGATATTTCTTTTCTTTTATCCACCATCAAGAATGAAGTTTTCTGCTGCTTTTGCTGGCCTGGTTGCACTGAATGCTGTCTCTGTCCTTGCTCACGAGGAGGCCACTGACGCTCACGTTGTCACCACGACTGTGACTACCGCTTCCACCGACACTCACAGATGGGGAAGATTCGACAAGACTGCTCCATCTTCAAGTTCTACCTCTTCTGGAACCCACAGATGGGGAAGATTTGACAAAACACCAGATGCCACCACCACCACTGTCTTCCTTTACGACGATGTCATCTACAGAGATGTTGCTATCAACGGCTCTAACGGCTCCAACCACACTTCTTCCTCCACCTTTGAGGGATTGGCTGCCACTGGAGCTGGAGTCCAGATTGGTTTAGTTGGTGCTGCCGCAGCTGGTTTGTTACTGGCTTTGTAGAGAGATACCATAGACTCATTAATGTATTCTTTATTAACTTTAAGTGAAGCGAACTTCATTTCCGTTTCTGGTTGCTTTCTCTTTTTTTAATTTTTATTGTTTACCCTCCCACACTGTGGAATGTGAACTCTAACCTGCTTACCTTTGACATTGAAGTCAAATGCAACTTGCAAGTTTCATTGTGAGTCTATTTGCTTTCAATTCCGTCACCACTACCCGTGACCCGACAGCCACCGACGCCCATGTGTTACAATCACTATCACTGAAATGTCAGAGTCTCTGTCCACACCTTGGGGCAGGTTTGACAAGACTACCCCGTACACCTACTACTACAACACTGGCAGTGGTTCGACCAGCACCAGCACCTGGGGCAGGTTCGACAAGACTACGCCTTCTACAACAAGTACCTCTTCAGGGACGCATGTATGGGGTAGGTTTGATAAAACGACGCCCACAACAAGCACAAGAACCCCTTCCACAACAACTACATGGGGTAGATTCGATAAGACAACCCCAAGTGTAGCGACTACCTCTAGCGGCACCCATGTTTGGGGACGGTTCGATAAAACCACACCTTCAACGACCTCGGATACCACTTCCACCGGTACCTGGGGTAGATTCGACAACACTCCTGAACCTACCACCACAACAATCTTTTTGAACGGCGGACAATCCGCCTCTGCTCATTGGGGCGTGGTTGGTGTCGCCGCTGGCGCTATTCTAGCGGCTTTATAACCGTTATTTGTTAATTAATAATACTTGAATGTAAGCAAAAAGGCCAAACATCTGCCATCTCGTGTCAATTATTTTTCCTTGTTTCCCACTTGTCTCTTCTCCCTTCTCGTTTGAGATGTCATTAACCTACAAATTGCAGTCTGCGTATCACCGTCCACAGCTTCTGTTGGGCCAATCTTGGGTAGATCTCTCGTCCAGTGCAAGTGCCGATATCCTTGACAGCGGGGAACACTCCCCAGTGCCAACAACCCAAGGGTCCTTATCGAACCCGCTAACAGATAGCGAACAAGAGGAAATGATCCAGTTCCCCCCTTATCCATTCAAGAACGGTTCTGAGCAGACGGGTCCATCGGACCTGGCTTTCCATT
This sequence comes from Komagataella populi, assembly GCA_023212995.1. Lineage (NCBI taxonomy): Eukaryota > Fungi > Ascomycota > Pichiomycetes > Pichiales > Pichiaceae > Komagataella > Komagataella populi. The sequence goes on along the minus strand of JAKWAY010000002.1, from coordinate 237,132 downwards.
TGAGCTGTGTGGGGGTTATCGTTGTCAGTTTCAGTTTTACCTTTGGATTCGCACTGGGAAGGCACATCTAGCTTTTCCTTGACTTCACTGGAGCTTGAGCATGTTGCTCAAGCCACCGGCTCATCTTGGCCGCTATACGCAATGCTATCACCGCAAAGACCGCTATTTTGGCCGCTAGTTTTAGTATTCTTTTTGTCAATCCAGGCACCAAAACACTCTTCTCAATGATGATTTGATACTGGACCTCATTGAGATATTTTTGAAAGTCAGAGTCCACCAGAGCAAAATAGTTGGGTTTGGCCTCAACAACAAGGTAAATTCCCGAAGAAGCCTTATGCAGCGTTTCGATTGTGGTGTCGACTGTGAAGTTTTGTATTTCTAATTGACTAACAGGATCCAAAAATACCCCGTGATTATCTAACACTGCAAAGCTGAGGTCAAAATCAAAGGGAAATATTGCACTCCAGCAAAGAGAGACAGAATAAGTTGACCCTTTTGAAACACTCAAGCGGTGTACTGTCTTGATCGGTCGAAGAAATTCGGAATTGGTGAAATAATTGTCTTTATGTTGAAAACTTGCGTACAGAAAGTTATCTTCATCAACCTGAAAGACCTGGCTAAAATTTAGATAGCATGGGATTGTCATCTTTGCACTAGAATCCGTATCCTCATATTTGAGCATTTCATATGCTGGATCTGCATAGACCAATAAAGTCTCGGTATTACCACTTGCAAGACGGATAACTACTAGGACCCACCACAGAAAAATCATTGTTCTGAGAAAACCAGGAAATACCCCGAAAAAATACTCATACATTTAGTTCGCTACATCCATTCCTATGAAACTCAATCTACTTCTTGGACAACTCTCTCATCAAGATCTTTGCATTATCGAGGAATGTGCCTATTAGTGACTCATAATCATTATTTCCTCCAATTCCTTTAAACGCATCTAATAACTTTTTGGAATCAATTTCAAGCTCCATTTCAAAACTCTCCTGTTTCGAGTTTCCCTCAAAAACTTTGGTCAAGTCGACTTGAGTAGCCGAGGGTTTATGACTATAGCTGGTTCTGTGCTTCCTCCTAGAAAATGATCCTTCAGGTATCAGGTCCTCTTTGGGTATGTTCTGTGGCAATTCTAGTGCAATGGTCAGCTTCAGATCGTATCTGCATTTAGGGAGATGTATGACTAGGCTTGATTTTTTATCTTTTTCGATAACAATATCACCACGTTTCGTTGTTGTGTCTTGTGTCACTCTTAAACGAGTCTTTTTACCTCTAGCTCCTGTATGCGAAAAGAATCGGTCAATAGTATCAGTTCGCAGAGCAGTTACTTTTCTATCCTTGAGAAGATGCTTGAAAAACTCCTCCACACTTTGATGGTCAGCAGGCTCCAGATTAATATTAAAGTAGCACTCCTGTAGGAAGAAATTATTGTTCAGTGTTGTCTCTGTAATTATGGGTAATTGTATTCTTTTATCTGTTGCCTTACTGACAACCTCTCCAACTTTGATCTCCAACTCCAAGATTTCTTCCAAATTTGGGTGTTTTTCAAGAAGGCTATTCAAATTAGCGTACAACCAGGTCGTTACCGATCGTGTCAGATCATCATAAGGGATGACACCTGTGAATGTGGAAAATTGGGAATTCGACGCAGTGACAGGACCATTTTTAACAATGTTGGAAAAAGCCTTGGAATGGTCATCTTGTATTCTTCTTTCATTTTGCACTTTCAGATTAACTTTAGGAACAAAATCCTTGGCCCAAACAGGTTTAACTTTATATCTTTTAGGTTTCGATTTCTTCTTTTGGTTTTGAGTGTTAAAATTGTCCTTTTGAGGTTCCTCCACTGCTTTGGGTTTCACTGGACTCTCGCCGCTCGATATTTCAGAAACTCTTCTGGAAATATCTGGCGTAGAACTACTGCTTATATCTACATCCTTCGGGTTGCAGAGGTCAAGAACGCTATTCCTTGATTTCAGTTGGGGAGGTTCTGAAGTCTTGGTGGGATTGATCAAATCCGTCACTAAAACGCGTGATTTCGTCGAGATCAAACTGTCATTTCTCTCTCTTGGCTGTTCAGATAATCCATCGGCCGGATTATCTAAATCTACCAGGTTCATCTCAACAACTAAGCAGTTTAAAGTTTCAGAAAAGTAAAAGTTGGAGTAAGTAATTTTCTCACTCCCATCAGATACTGTTCGCGAAGGAGCTCTTCTCATGGATCGACCACGTCAAGCTACATATGGGTATCTGGACTTGAAAAAGTTCTCGAAGGTTTTTGGGTTTCTCCAGATTCTCTCTTTTCTTTTCCCATTTTTTTTTATTTCATTCCCTGCTGTTTTAACTATCATTAATCCAGAAACTCAATGACTGACTTGAAAACTAAGGCAGATGCTTTGAAAGACAAGGGAAATCAAGAGCTTAAACAGAACCACTTCGAAAAGGCCGTTGAGTTATACACGGAGGCTATCAGTTTAAAGCCAAACCCAATCTATTATTCTAATCGAGCTCAGGCTCAGATCAAGTTGGAGAATTATGGTCTGGCTATATCTGATGCTACGAGTGCCATAGAACTAGACCCTTCTTATCTTAAAGCTTATTATAGAAGAGCAGTAGCAACGTTTGCTATTTTGGACTACAAAAAGGCCAGACTTGATGTAAAAATTGTCCTCAGCAAGGCCCCGAACGATCCTAATTCAAAGAAGTTAGCAGCAGAAATTGATCAAATTCTTAAAAGGATAGCTTTTGAGAGGGCCATCGCCGTAGACGAGAAAGAGTCAGTCATTCAAGAATTAGATTTCAATGCAGTTCAGATGGAAAGTGATTATGATGGAGCCGCTCTGGATATCGAAGTTACAGGTAAGGGACAAGACAGAGAACTATCCGTTAATATTACACTAGATTATATCAAGCAAATGATTCACAGATTCAAAGATGGTAAGAAACTTCCGAAGAAACACGCGCTTGCAATAGTAGCTGCTGCTAATGACGTTTTCAAGAAGGAACCTTCTTTGGTGGAATTTGGATTTAACAGGGGCAATGAGAAAGAAGAGGCACTACCAGACTGTGTGAAGACAATCACAATATGTGGAGATACGCATGGTCAGTTTTATGATGTTTTGAACATTTTCGAGTCTTTCGGCAATGCTGGCCCTGAACACGTGTACCTGTTTAATGGAGACTTTGTCGACAGAGGAAGTTGGTCTTGTGAAGTCGCATTCCTGCTGTTTGCGCTCAAACTCGTATACCCCAAATATTTCTACTTAAACCGAGGAAACCATGAGACAAACAGTATGAATAAAGTGTATGGATTCGAAGATGAGTGCAAGTATAAGTATGGCGAACGACTATTCACATGTTTCTCAGAAGCCTTCAACTCCTTGCCTTATGCTACGCTGATAGGTCAAGAGTATCTGGTAATGCATGGAGGACTCTTCAGCGATGACAAGAAAACTCTTCAAGACATTAGAGATATCAAGAGGGTCCCCAACAGACAACCACCCAATGAGGGAGTCGAAATGGAACTTCTATGGACGGATCCTCAGGTAATGCCAGGGCGTTCGCCCTCTAAAAGAGGTGTTGGAATTCAATTCGGTCCTGACATTACTTACAGATTTTGTAGGAGCAACAACCTTAAGGCCATCATCAGATCTCATGAGGTCAGAATGGGTGGTTATGAAGAAGAACATGATGGCAAGTTAATCACTGTCTTCAGTGCTCCAAACTATTGCGACACTCAAGGTAATTTAGGTGCTGTCGTCAACTTGACTCTGGATGAAAAGAAAGAATACAACATAGATTTCAAGACTTTTAGAGAAGTTCCCCATCCTGATATCAAACCAATGGCATATACCAACTCTGGGGGATTTTAATCCACTACATAGCATTATAATATCAGACTAATGTATGCGTCCTGGTAAGGAAATCCTTCACCAACGGTAACAGAGATTCATAGCGTCGAATCCGCAGCACCTAGATGAAAGCTCCAGCTAGGAAGCGTAATTTTTTCTCGGTTAAGTTGTAGAGAGTGGCGATCTGAAAACGTCATCAACACCCTACAATAATACATAACCTGAATACAACAAAGAGCAGAAAAAATTGGAAGAAGGGCGGGCTTATATAGATCATATACTGGTGTTGGGATGTTGGGACTGGTTAATATGGAGCTGAACTTCTCAAGTCCTTCAAGATGGTTAAATTCAGACAATTCGTCGGATATGCTATGTGATTTTATTCATGTTACTACTGCTCAAGTTTTGTAAAGAACTAATCAGTGACTTTTTGGCATCAGTAATTGTTTGTTGTATTGACAATGTTTGTCTGAAAAATATGTGCTTACATAATATTTTGGAGCTGGTGCCGATATTATGTAAAACGTTCTCTACCTTCACAGCTCCAATCCCAAATGTTGTTCTTGTGGTTGCTTCTACCGGCCGCTTTTGCCCATGAGTTGAGTGGAAGAATTGAAATCGATGATGTTGATTCTTCTAGAACAAAAGTTGAGCTTTTTAGCCCTGATACAACTTTAACAACGAGACTTCTTCATGATGGTTCATTTTCCATCTCTGATCCCCCAACAGGTACCTATAAACTTAGCTTTCAATTACAAGATTATGCTTTGAAATCCGATAGGTATCGCATTGAAGTAACAGATGAGAACATCACTGCCTACAAGTACGTTACAAATCAAAATTGGACTGAATCCGGCTCGTTGGTTGAGTTGCCCCTATTCGTTCCTTTTGAGAATGTCGTTGCTAGAAAATACGTTGAAATATCTAATGGTGGTATATTAGCTAATAATAGTTGGATAATATGGGCCCAGCAGAACCCACTGATGGCCCTCGGTCTATTGGCAAGTGTTGCAATAGGGTTGTTCCCTCATGTAATGAATTACTTTGATCCCGGTTTTAGCAAGCGAATACTGGAAGAAGCTGCTCAACCAAACTCAAAGACCACAGAAAATGTAAATACGAGTGCCAGTCGTAAGAGTATCGCTTCCACCAGCAATGGATCAACCGCTACCGCAAGAGGTAATTCGCAGAAAGCAGTTCGGAAAAGAAAATAATCACAGTTCACATTTGTTCAACAACAAATAGTCGGCCCTCGTTGTCACCACATATTAGCTTAGGCTTAGTATGAAGTCTAGTATTCTCTTTATATTCACTCGAAAGTCCAAATCGAATGCAGCATATTTCGTTTGCTTCTTCCATGCTGATGGTCTTCAGTAGCCTTATCTCATATCTGTCTTCCGTATGAACTAGTCCATACAAATTTACCTCGGAAACTAACCCAACGGCAAGTATGCATCCAGGGGTCCAATATTCGTGGTTTAATTGCCTCTCATAATTGAAGATATGGTCATTCCTGCTAGCAAAAGATAGACTTCCAACTGTCCCTTCAACTGTGGTAGAAGAAACTAAGTCACCATTGATTGTGTAGATTAATGTGTCATTCCCCGATAGACAGCCGATTAAACCAGAATGGTTATCAATGTCGATCAAAGATACGATCCTCTCTTGACATACCACCCTTATAAATTCAAATTTGAGCAAATCCCACACAAAACAATTTCCTTTCTCGTCTAAACTCACGAGGGTGTTGAAAATTTGGGACACTTTGAGATCTTTTATTGCACTTTCATGACCCCTAAGAACCTCCTTAAGCTCTAATGGCTCTACAGTTTTTGAATTGGCCGAAGCTATTTTCCAGATGTGTATTATTCCACTCACATCTCCAACAGCAATACTGGAGTCACCAATAAGCACTAAGCTGGTTATAGTGTCATTCTGTAATCCTTCAACAACATCACCGTTTATTAGTAGAGACTGGTTCTTTGGAACTGGCATAACATGAATCGATTTATCATTGCAAACTGAAGTAGGGTATCCTACAAATCTCTGACTATCTTTGAGACTTGTTTTTTCAATGCTTTTGATAGGTTGTATCTTCTTTAGTTGACTCAACAAACCGTTATCTAGAGCTTCCAGTTCTGCTTTGCTAATGGAAATATTATCACGAAGATCTCTAGGTGGATGGGGCTTTGTAAATACTTGTAATGGAGTTTGACCGAAGTTATGGATAATACCAGTCATAGCCTTCTTTTCAACATCCTCTTCAATCTTATCAAGGTCAACTGCACCGCAATAACTGAGATGATGGAATACATTGAAAGATTCAACCGCTGGTTTCCCTCTTTGCTTAAATCCAAATACGAGATCAATCCATTCATGAAGGTGAGAGGATACAAATGGACTTTCCAATGCTTCTCTGTTCTTTTCGACAAATAATTTTGGATCCCCTTTGGCCCAAGGGGGTAGTTCGACGTCATTGACCTTACTACCGCTCTGGAGAGTTCCAAGATCAAAATTGTTTGAATTCATCAAGAATTCAGGCAGGTAAAAGAACTCAGGTATCAGCTCTCTTACATCGGAAGTGTTGTCAGATGAGGAAGAATTCCAAGCTTTACTGATAGAATAAAAGAGTCTATCAGCGTGATCAAACTTTCCACCTTGAAGCAATAGATATGACTGCACAAATGGTTCTAATCTAATCAAAAATGAAGTTACTATCATTGACGAGGAATAGTGAGTACCATAATGAAATGGGGGTGCATTTGAGTCTTCCAAACTTTGCAATGCTTCATACCTTTCTTTGAACAAATTCAAACGCTTTTCAGTTTGAGCACCCATAGGTTTCGTTAGATCTCGATAAACCTTGGGGTCATTCAAGTCTAGTGTATCGCTGGTATAATCAGACAAAACCCAAGGAAATACGGGATATTGAGTCAAGTCCTTATATGTCCTGCCAGCTAGAGTGTTGACCATCATAAGATAGTAGAAATTAGAAATCTCTCCTCTTCGCCACTTTTTTGTAATTGGTAAATTGTTTAAATTGGTACCACTGAATGCACTAGTTAGCTTGAAAGCGAACGAGCTATTATCCAAGTGAGCTGTGCTGGTAGCAGCTAAACTAAAAGCTTGACTCAAATCTTGGTCAAGCAATTGGGATGTAAAACTTTTGAGCTTTAAGTGGATGTAGTCTCTCACCGAAGAAGACATACACGTTATCAGAAAGCTACTACCGTTAGCAAAGAACAGTTCTAAACCGACATCCCGGAATAAAAACTGTCTCTTGGAAATTGAAGCTAGTATGGTGAGCTTCCAGCTAGCAGTAGAATGTGACTTCAGGTCTTTTTCAAAGTTTTCAGGACGTTTCTGGCCTGTTAGCAATTGCATGTACGGGTCTCGTTCAGATGAGTCTGCATCCTCAATATCAACAATTTCACCTTTAGAAGAATGGAAATAGTTCTCAATGAGATAAATATGAGAATCACCAAGAATCATCACCGACTCTGTCGCCTCTAGACCATGCACCTGACAAACATTCCAAATAGCAACAACCTTATCTCCTGGGTTTAGACTTCGCAATACTTTTCTATTTTTATCCTCCTGCTGTGCTTCAATATCGCCAGGCTCCTCAACAAGTTCAAAGGTTTCACCATCTTGACTTGAGCTACTATCTGTATCATCAAAGCTCTTAATGTCAGGTGTATCATCTTTGACCGGATCGGCCTTATCATCACCTGTGGTTCTAATATAATCAGTGTTCAGTTTCTTAGCCAAAGAGCTATAATCAGGTAAGATACGTCTCCTCATTCTATCCATCCCTTCTGATAAATCCAGCATCATGATAGGCTTTATGTTATCATCCTTTAGGGAAACTGAGGTTCTTATCTTCAACTTATTGTACAAATTGGTGTAATATAAAACATCATCTCTATGGTCTTGATTATAGCGATGATACTTAACCAATTCTGATGATACTATGATCTTTGTCCAATAATTGCACTCTGACTTGAAAGATTCGACAGCTGATCGTTTGTGAAAAACAGATTTGTCAACGAGTTTGGAAAGAACAGTCACCCTATTTGGGGTTGAGCTATTCAGATGTTTCAAGATATTCATTTTCAAAGTAAAGTTGTTCAAAAACGCCGTCCTTAAAGACGGAACAGAAGCCTGAGACCTTAGTTCCTCGTCAGTGACACTAAGCATACCGGCAAAAAAATGGATAACAATACCCGCATCATCAGCAATTAGTTCAGCGATATGCTTGAAATTTGAATTCCTAACCAAAAAAGATGTTTTTAAGCAGTTGATACAAAGATTACTAATTTCAGGATTATTAATAAACATGTTCTTGAAAAGAATCACGCAGAAGGTAGCCAACTTCTCATTATCCAACATTGTTTCTTGTAAGTAAAGATCTTGGTGAAAAATGAAGTTCGTAGTGATCTTCTTTATATTTGACTGGGATTCTTGATCATTCGACTCCATTAATGAAACTGTTGCCTGTAGAAGCTCTCTGATCAACAGAGAGCTCAAACAATCCATGATATTCTTGAGTTCATTCTTGAATCTCGCTCCATCACTATTGTGAACCCTGAAGATTTCAAGATAACTTGAGCTACTTTCGATAAAGATTATAGCTTCAGGGCCCGTCCATTTGCTAAATCTCTCTTCATTCAAACAGCATTGATAGAATTTGAAAACATTTATTAGAGTAGTGGAGGGTTTCGTAGCTTGCTCTTGCAAATATATGCAAACGTCTCGTAAATGTTGAAGTACATGCGGGAACACAAAAGCATGCAGTATGGTGAATGCTTTGGAATCAGCAGTGACGGAATCCATAAACGAAGAAAAACTGTTTGCTTTGCTATTAAAAATCTTCTTGATGAACACTTCACTTAGAAGCTTCTCAATAGAGACTCTTATCTCGTCCATTTCTATTATCGCCTGAAATTCTTTAGATAATTCAACAACCAAAAGAGTATCTAGCATTGTCGTAAGCCATTTTTTATCGTTGAGGAAGAAAGACTCTAGAGAGGAGGGCTTCCCATATGTTGTTGTTATCATATAGATCAATGAATTTGCAAAGGCCAAATAGTTGAATGAGAGCATGGATGTCGGCGTAGATGAGTCCTTAGAAAGAAATTCAGTCACTTCAACAGTAGCTGATTTGAATAAGTTTGCAATAAGGTACAAAAATTCGACCATTGAAATCCGAAGCTTGGAGCCCTTAGGAGCAAGAGTGTTGACAATCTCTACTAGGTTACTTCCAAAATCTCGTGTTTGAGGAAGTCCAAAGGTCCCACAAAATATCGTAGAAATAACCTCGTTATCGTAAGATTTTGTGGATAAGACATATGTCAGGATATCCAAGCCAGCATGAGAAATAAACTTCTCATATTGAGTGGATCGAAGCAATGTAAACAGTCTTATCAAAATTTTCAATCCGTTTACTGACACTTTAATCTCTTCATCTGTTAATATTAAAAGCGCCCATTTCACGCTTAATGACTTGACCATTCTTCTATAGAATAGCGGAGGATCAAGAGAAGTTACAGACGTTGATGTATCACATACAACGGTAGTTAGCGCATCTAAGACGCATGCTCCTGCACTCCTTTGAATCACTTTCTGGGACAAACTCAGATTGTTGTTCAACGAGTAAACAATGTAGAGGGACAAAGCCCTCAATATGTCAGCAGCAGGGTTGGCCTTGATAAGTACCAACAATGAATTGTGAAGAATAGGCAAAATGCTGGACTCAAAGGAACCAAACTTTAGGGCTTGGATGAAACGTTTGATTATCTTCATTTTGGAAAGTTGCTTGATATTGAATTCATGGTACTTGCTGTCTTGGCCAAAGACTGTGAATTGAAAAAGTAAAAACTTAAAAGTTTCGTTATTATTCTTGGATGATTTCCAGATCTCAAAGTCAACGATTAGACTTTTGTACGCTTGTACGTTGATTAGGACGGATTCAAATGGAGAGTGATGGCTGTAACCCACAAGTTGAAGAACTGAGTCTAAAGTTCTTATACCAATCAAATTTCTCTTGGTTTTCAGAACTGTAGCTAGGATGTCATATCCATTCTTAATAGTGAACTCGTGTTCATAAAGCCAATTACTCTCCAGAACTTCAAAGAGGATGCTGAGATTATGAATCAGTTGCTCTTCTGTACTGGAAGATTCCACAAACCTGAGAAGTAAAATTCCGCCCCCTGTTGCGTATATATGCTTGTGAATTGAGATAGGCTGATAAAGTGGGCAAGCACCCTTTGACTTCAAAGTCCAGGATTCATCAGGTATATCACCATTGGCAAGATTGGGATGCGAAAACACCCTTGGAACAAACATTTTATCGCCAAGCTTTGTAATTGAGCTTGAATGTACTGCCAGAATAAAAGAATTAGGATTCACTTGAAAAAGCCCTTTCTTTTCGGCCAAGAGCACCAGATTATTCGTCTTTGGTTTTTTGCCATTTTCATGCAATTTGGTAATTTTCAGCTTATCCTGAAGGTAGTAATGTCGGAGTTTGATTTCAAACAGTGCCCTATTACGCAGAGAAAGCTGTTTGGAAATATGCTTATCTTGGAAAAATCCAGTATAACGGGGGCCAAGCCAGTAAGACAGTTGAATCCATTCGTAGGATTGAACATTATTGATCAGCAATAGGTTTGTAAGACTTACAATCTTTGAAGTCTCAATATTTGAAATGGTCAGCTGGACAATATTTGATGGTTTCTTGAAAAGATTTGAAATGTAGACTGTTTGAGTAAAATCACCGTTGACATATAGTTCTGCTTTGGAGGGACGACCCTTAGTTCCGCTGTGGCTCGATATGACTATGTGGTACAATTTGTTGAACTCAAAAATAAACGATTCAAAAACAAAATCGTTGTCGTTACTCGGTTTAATGAACAATCTTTCTCCCACCAATCCAATTTGAAACAACTCAATGTTCTCTGAGTTCAGTTGAAATAATGGAACGCACTCTGCCCCCATAATAGAGTTTGCACTTGCTCTTCCGTCAGATATAGATATCCAAGCTTGAAATGTGAGTCCATTATTTGGATTGTCAAGAGAAAGTTCATCAACAGAAATTTGAGACTCCATTGGAAATACGAGCTGCGGTAATCGGTCCAGCTTCAGATATTTTAGCAGCAATGATGATTCCCGGTTGGATAGGATAACATCTTTATGGTACTGCATTACCCAGTCCAGATCAATATCCCTATCTGTCAGCTCTACCAGGCAATTTTCTACTAAATCACTGGGAATATCGTCCTGCCTTTGTCTCCGTAATTCAAGGCTCAAAGACTCCGAACAGATAAATAGCTTGTTCGCTGGATAATTGTGCAGAACACTGTAGGTATATTGTAGGATCATAGTCGGCAGCTTTGCATCATCTCCCTTCCACTCTTGAGTCAGGATCAGGTGAAGTAAGACAGAAAATAAAGAGGCCTGCTCTTTCGACAAATATATGGGACCCGCAGTTGTGTCATCGGTGATATTGGGCACTAGATTGGAGTCGCTCAAGGCCACCGTGTCCATGCTCTCGGCCAATTCTTCAACTAGCAGGATGCTTTTCCTGTATAGAAGCTGGAGAGATAACAGCCTGCTGTCTTCGAATTGAGCGCTATTAGTGATCAATTGAGCAATATGGGAGGCATCCAGGTCTTGATTTCGGTCTATTATATCTGTCAATTGGTCATACCAACCCATTTGTAAGGACTTTTGCGGGTAACAAAGTGTGTATCTTGTACAAGGTGAAGGGTTTTAGTTGGAAAGGCTATCGTGGATCCTCCTTTACTAAGCCGTTAACGCGGAGGAAACGCTAGGGTGGAGAAGGGAAAAAAAATGAGGAAAAAAACTTACAATACTGATACGTCCATCTAACATCCTCTTCTCTGTCCACTTTTTCCCGTCTTTTCTCTATTGTTATTAAATAAGAAGGCTAAAGGTTAGACAGTTAATCCTTTGATGAGTGCTAGTGTCTCACAGGAGGAAAATTCTGTGGAGGCAGATTTGGATCTGAATTCCGGGGCTCAAAAATCTCAATATGAAAGTTTATCGTTGCAGCGTCAAGTAGTGCAGAAGATGTTGGACACTTACACGATGAAGGAGGGCGACGTTTTCTGCTTGGTTCCCAAAAATTGGTATCAGAGATTTTTTGTCTTTTCTTTTGACCCTTCAGACAATGAAGTTTTCCTTAAGATCGGGATCATCAACATTGCTGAGCTATTAGATGCCAATGGCTTAGTCAAGAAACCCGAAGACGACGATTTTGTGGAGTATGAAATCGTCCCCTACACAGTCTTTCAGCAGTTGGTGTCTTGGTATGGATTGTATTCCGGGCTTCAACCAATTCAGAGAATAGTAATTGCCCGTAAAGATGGGGAATTGGAATTAGAAGTGTATCCTTGCTATTTCCGTTTGCATTTGATGGATAATGAACGCAATTCATTGGACATTAACAGTTTCATTTTGTCCAGATACTCTACTATCCGTGATCTAAAATATCATGCCGCAGAGAGATTCAACGCAGAGTTTTATCACTCTCGCCTATGGCTGGTTGACGATGCTAACATATCGAATCTACCTTTGACGATAACAGTGTCTTCCTTTGAAAAGATCAAGTTTCGGAAACTGCTAGTAGAGAAAATAGAGGATTTTGACAAAACATTAGAGGAGGCCGGATTGAATAACTGTCATCTTGTGGTAGAATATAAACTGAAAAAGGATTTGGAATGGCCGTCCGACATCACCTGTAAACCCGCAAAATTGAGTGCTGGTCTAGTGGGGTTGTCCAATATGGGTAACACTTGTTACATGAATTCAGCCCTCCAATGTCTGATGCATCTTCCTGAACTGGCATATTATTTCCTGTACGATTTTTACAAAGAGGAGATTAACGTTGACAACCCATTGGGTAACGGAGGGCGGTTGGCAATTGCATTTGGAAACCTGATTCATTCAACCCTTGGTCCGAAAAAGCAAAGTATTACTTATGCCACTCCCAAAGACTTCAAACTCACCCTGGGTCGTTTCAATGCCATGTTCTCGGGTTATCACCAGCAAGACTCTCAAGAACTACTTGCATTCCTACTAGATGGACTTCACGAAGATCTAAATCGAATTAGAAATAAGCCTTATCTAGATAAGCCCGAATTGAAAGATCATCTAGTCCGAAATATAGAAGCTGTCCGGCAGCTTGCTGAAGATTGCTGGCGCCAACATAAGATGCGAAATGACTCTATAATCACAGATTTGTTTGTTGGACTATACAAATCGACTCTGGTATGTCCAGTGTGCCAGAAAATTAGCATCACATTTGACCCCTTCAATGATCTTACGCTACCTCTTCCTGTGAACAAAAAGTGGTATCATCAGATTATTCTGTTTCCAGAGACAGGTTACCCCAAAGCATTGGACGTGGAATTGGATAAGTCATCTACTTTTGACCATCTTAAAAATTACGTTTCATTAAAGTTGGGAATTCCAAGCACCGAACTAATTGGTGCTGATATATTCAATAGCCAGTTTTACAAGAATTTTGAGGCCAACGACCCCGACGTGAATTATCTTCCTATCAGTGATTTGATTTCATCAGGCGATAAAACAGTTTTTTATCAAGTGAAGAATAAGCCTGGAGACTTGGTGGTCCCAGTCTTTAACACTCTATCTGATGATAGTGGCAGTTACGCAAAACCATTTGGCCTCCCCTTTCTTATCACACTTTCTGAAGAAGAATCATTCTCCTTTGGGTCTATTAGAGACAAACTGGAGAAAAAATATGACCAGCTGTCAACACTTAGTTATTTTCATCGAATGAAGCAGGAAAGTAAAGAAATACACAATCTTTCTGATTTTCCGGAGTTAGACAAGAAGTACCAAAATCAATCACAAAGTGAAGACAACTTATCCGATGTTGACTGCACCTCGGATATATCACTTGCCAATCCAAATATTTCTGGAGATTTTGCCTTCAATATCAAGCTCTTTGATTCAAGCAGAGAATTCAAGCCAAGATATAACCTTGGCGCTGGAAATACCAATCAAGGTGATAATGAAGACGATAGCCTATGGCTTCCTCAAACTAACAATAGCTTTGGCAATCTGCCGACCTTGCTTGACAGATTATCTGAGAAAAAGAAAGCATTCTACACGTATAAGCACTCTGAGCCTGAAGCGGAGTTGGCAGATGAAGATGAGGCAGAAGATGTTAAGCTAAAAGATACCGAGCAAGTTGAGGATGCAAAAGTTGAGGGAACCAACGAAGATAGCAATAGTATAAATGCACAACAAGATGAATCCAACGACGAGTTTATGACAGGTGGAATGTTTGAGGAGTCAAACGTGTCAGGTACTGGCTCACCCCCTGAGTCTGAAGTCGCTGCAAGTACAGAGGCAACTAATTTTGAACCTTTGGTCAAAGCAAGACAAGCTTTAGTTTGTGAATGGGAGCAGGATTCCTTTGGTATTTTTTTTGTCGGTTTAGGGGATGATAATAATAGTAGTGGCACCCAGACGTGGGAAACTCCCGAAGTAATTCCGAACGAAGAACTTATCAAGAACAAAAAACGTATTGAAGAGAAATTAAACAAGAACATAGCGTTGACAGAATGTTTAGATACATTCTCCAAACCCGAATTACTTGGTGAGAATGACCTGTGGTATTGTCCAAGTTGTAAAGATCACAGACAAGCGACTAAGACTATCGAAATCTGGAAAACACCTGATATCCTTACAATTCATCTCAAGAGGTTTGAGAATCAACGTAGCTTCAGTGACAAGATTGACGCTGTGGTGGATTTCCCTATTGAAGGGTTGGATATGTCAGATTACGTTGTAAACCCAGAGTCTGGTGATGAAATTTATGATTTATTTGCTGTTGATAATCATTTCGGAGGATTGGGAGGAGGTCACTATACTTCGTATGTTAAAAATCATATTGACGATAAATGGTACTATTTTGATGATGCAAGAGTATCAGCGGCAGAACCCGAGCAGGCTATCAAGGGATCTGCGTACTTGTTGTTTTTTAGAAGAAGATCTTCTACTCCTTTAGGAGGAGAGTACCTTCGCCAAATGATAACGCAAGTTAGAGAACAGGAAGAAGTTCACAAGGAAATGGAGGAAGAAATCCTCAGAGACTATGTTAGACTAAAAGAAATGCAGGATGCTATTACCGCGTATGAAGACAAGTGTCAGGAATTGCTGGCTAGAAAGGCAGCTGTGGATAATCCTGCTGAAGAACAACTGGCAAGTGAATCCGATAAAGAGCTGGAGAATGCTGGTAACATGGAAGGAGACACAGAATTGAGTCAGTCAACAAAACAGATAGAAAAAGATCAAAGTGAGTCATCGTCTATGGTACCTTCAGCAAATGGGGCTAAAAGGAGAAAAAGACAGCAGAAGACTTTGTTAATGAATCGTCGTAAGCAATATTTGGATTCCAAGGACATTCAAAACTCCCCGATCTTAGAGTATGCTGATGACTCCATGCTGGGGTCTCCAATATCCGATGATGATAGATGCTCATCTTACAGCTCTTCAGTTGGGGTACCTAATAACAATAACGACAGCTCTTGTGAATCACCAGATAATCAGTGATCTTCCAACATGGAGATTACATCTTGGTATTGAGGCATCGATTCCGCGGCGCCCTTGCTTTGAACGGTCAAGGATGATGCTGCAGTAGCAAATCTTATCGCTTCCGCAAATGAATCTCTGAGTGCCAATCTGCCTACCAATGCTCCAAGAAATGTGTCTCCAGCACCAGTGGTGTCTACTATTTTGGATGGATCAACTTTGAAACAAGGAATATATTGGCTCTCATTGTCAGTGGCATACACCGAACCCTTTGATCCAAGAGTTATCACCACCATACTAAATCCAGACTCTGGGGTCAACACTCTGTTTATCTCTTTGGCAAGAATTGTGTATCCATGCACCACATCTTCTTTGATTTTATCTTTGATCTCGGTGGTTGATAATGAGTTCAACTGCTTTACACATGTGAGGGCTTCACCTTCATTAACAACAAGAACGTTCACGCAGGTCCAAATTCGTTTGTCCAGCAGGATCTGCTCGTTTAATGGAGATGGGTTGTAAGTGATGATAAGGTTTGGTCTATGACTTTTGATCCATGTGATGGAACTAATGGGGTCGGGCTGTTCGTTTTGAAGAATTACAAATCCTGAGTAGTCTCGATCTTGCTCCTCTTCAAAGATGGCTCCCAGTTCATTGTCCGTAAGTGTCAGTTTTCCATTGGCGCCTGGAGTACACAGAATCCTGTTCTCTCCAGAGCCTTGCTCCACAATGATAGTGGCAATCCCCGTAGAGACGCCCTCCTCGGTTAATACATGGGCAGTGGAGACCCGGTTGTTGTCCAAATACTGCTTCAGTTCCTTGCCAAAACTATCATTGCCAATCCTGCCCACCATCCTCACCTTTACTGGGGAATCTGGTGCCGAAAGCTTCCCCACTGATATTGCCTGGTTAAGCCCTTTTCCTCCGTAGTGACACTCGAAGTGATTTGACAGCACGGTTTGCCCGGCCTCGGGCAAAACGTAAGTATATGTAACCATATCATAGTTCAATGAGCCTATAATTGTGATGGAAGACGACATTGTGATGTAAGTTTAGGAAAATGATCAGAAGTGGTGTGAAATAGTAACATAGTTTGCGCGAACTTTTCTATCTTGCGTAGTGGAAAATAATTCGGGCTGACTAGGAACGAAAATTATTTCTAGCCTTCAAGAATGGAAGAACAACCTGAATTCATCCAGTTCACCCCCAATGTATTCTCTAGGATTGCCCCTGATATATATCTAGAGAGAAACCTGAAAGAGGGGATCAGGCCAAACTTGAGAAAATACGAAGAGTTCAGAAACGTTCAGGTCAATAGCAAAGGGTTTGGAAGGTTTGACGAGACTAACCCAACCAAGTCGTCTGTATTGGGTTCGTCTGTGGTGAAAGTCGGTAAGACCACTGTTATATGTGCCATAACAGGAGGAATCGTTTCTGACGACGACATCGTGAACCAAACTGTAATCTCGCCCAGCACATCTGCTACTGTGTATCCTCTGGTAGAGATTGCAAGAGGTAGATCGGGTGCATGTACTGACGAAGAGATGATTCTAGCTCAGAAGTTATACGAAACAGTTAAAAGTGCAGGAGTTATCGATAAATCAGCTTTGAAAATCAATTATGGATTTAAAAGTCGAACCACTGATGGAAAATTAGAAGTCATCCTTCCAGACAACGGCCAACAGTTAGAAGTTGCTAATAGTGATAATGACCAAGCGATGACAGAGGGAAACACAGCAGAAACAGTCCTTTTTCAGGATAAAAAATACTCATTTGTTCTATATGCCAATTTGCAAGTTTTTTCACGTACTGGACCTCTATTTGACATTTGTTGGACAGCATTGATGAAGGCTTTGAAAAATACCAAGCTGCCATACACTTTCTTAGACGAAGATTCGACAACTTCCAAGACAGTCAGATCTCGTTCTGGAGCAAATGCTACCATTGAAAGATCACGATTGACGTGCGACCCGGTCTTAAACTACCCGCTTAAACTGGAAGAAAATAAAATAGGTTATTCTTCGACTTTTGGACTAGTTACAATTCCAGATGGAGAGAGTTCCCAAGAAATTCTGCTGGCTGATATAGAAGGCGAGTCAGAGGAGAGTGCGTCTACATCTCTTTTGCATGTGGTGGTAGCAGGAGACAAGTTAACTTCGCTTACCATCCACGGAGGTTCAAAGGCTGGAGGAAATGGATCCCGCATAACTAGGGACTTTATCAAGAAGTCAATACATCTGGCACATCAACGTTCATTACATCTATCCAGTATATAATAAATGCCAAAATTCACTCATAAATAGTTGGGTATTTCGTTTGTTATCTTCCTCCACTCTTCCCTTCTCTAGCTTTTCGTATTTTTAATCGTTAAAAATTTCTGGGTGCGGGCCAACGTAGATCAAGCCTTGCGAGAACGCAAGTTTCTGGTAACTGGAGAGGCGGAACGAGAAGAGGCTCCCGAGGCCAGTTGTTTGTCCTCCAAAAGAACGTACTCGTTGACCTTGGCAGCGACACCTCCTCTAACTTTCTTAACATATCTGGACTTTTTGCCCTGCTTTCTGTAAACTTCAATGTAGAAAGCAATGAAAAGGACTAAGTAGGACGACAGGATAGCACAACCAGAGACGGCAGCCAACATGGTACCGGCACAGTCACCACAGTATGGCAGAACGTCCTTGAAGTAGGTGAAAGCAACCTTCTGGTAACTAGCAAAGTAAACAAACCCGAGATCCAAAATAAATTGCAAAATCTGGAATCTGGTGACCCATTCCTTCCACCAAACACGGATACCTCTGGAGGCCAAAAAGTAGTACCAGTACATGACAACGTGGACACCCAAGTTCAAAGAAATTGGAACCCAAGAGATGGAAGTGATACCAACCAACTGGGTGTAGCACAGCAAGGCGGTAGCACCGTGGTGGTAAGTGTGTAAAAAGGTGAGTTTTTTCTGTTTGACGACCAAGAAGAAAGTGTCGATAAACTCGACAAACTTGATCAGATAGTTCAAGTAGTACAAAGTGACAAGCTCTTGGGTCCATGCCTTGGTGCTGCAAATAGCGTAGAAAAGTCCGTGATGGTAGATAATAGGAATAAGCTGTTCAACCATCAAAACTAATAACAACAAAGAAGCAGACGTCAAAAACAGGTTGTGGGCGGAAAACAAAGCATTTAAAACGAGCGGCTTCAGCTGTAGCTTCTTTATAAAGTAGTGACCACCAAAGACAATGAAATAGTAAGCGGCGATGCTGTACAATACTGGTTCCAGAGTGGATAATGGTAATTTTCCAGCCACAAATTTGAACTCGGACGGAACAAAAGCGCCGTGAGTGGCCTTGGCGGCAAACTTGTTGAAAATAGGCCATAGTTCGATACCGAACGGCTTATCAAAGGAGGGAACAGACATCTTGATAGTTGATACTAAGAGGAAAGAATGGTATTTGGCTTGTTGTTGTTGGGGGAGGGGAAAACACGATGATTTAAATTTCTCGGGAAACGTTCACGTAATGTTCTGTTCTTTACACATGCGCTGGGACTCACAACACCTGCAGGTAGTATGTGGTGTAAGGATGTCTTGCTCCGAGCTGCAGATCCAGATAATCTAATGGCGCTTTTTCATTATCTGAGGTTATTATATCTAGGAGAATATAGACGGGAAATAGAGATAGCTGTCAGCAAAAAGATACTGGATCACAAAGGGTTATGAATCTGTTCAAGTGTATCTTGCTTTTCGGTACAGTGGCCGTGAGTCTTGGCTCTGTTAAGGTTAATGAGTTGGATAATGAGATTCGTTTCAATGCTACCATACAAAACTTAACCTTTTCACAGACATACCCGTCGATCCTTTTGTCAGCGGATCAAAAAGCACACATCAGGTCCTTATACGGAGAAGAGATCTTTGCAAGATCTGTGATTGCCCTAGGAGAGCTAACTGAGGTTTCCTCTCGATCTTCCAAGTTTAGTGAACTTTGGAAATGGTGGGTCAATAAGAAAGGCCCCAGTGTGTTCGAAATACCGTTCATGTTCAAAAAAAGTATTTTATTCATGTCAGATGGGAGCTCCGTTCCTGTGAACGTACAAACTATCCAGGAGGTGCGAGAATTTTTTGAAGATGAACTGAACAAAGTCTTGAGGTATTGCATGTTTCGAAGACAAACCGAGTACGAAGTATTGCAGGCCGAGGAAATTGTAGAGACTACAGTCTCACCATGTACCGAATACCAATACGGTAGATTCTTTCACAGAAATCAAGATGTGGTCGGAAAATTAGAAATGTACGAAGACGCCGTGGTACCTTCAACATACGATTCCGCCATCATACAAGACCTTATTCAAGACCAATATCAGTTGTCTCCAAAATTGTCTTCTTCGAAAAAATTAAAGGTAAAGTGCCCTATCACACCTGAGACACCGTTTGGATCATCAACTGCAGTTATTAAACGGGTTGTGGCAGTCGTAAGAAAAAAATCAGTTTATTTCAATAACTGTGATCTATTCCCCCGCATTGAAGAAAACTGGTCACAACCTCGCAAGCTATTTTTCACATTTGATGAAAACGATGTTCATCTCACCTGCCAAACAAGCAAAGATAATTCAATATGTGGAAAAGATGGTAATCCCCTCTTGGATAACATGGTGTTCACAGACCTTGGTTCAAAATAATCACTCCGAACTGAAAACAACAGGTCCTAATTGTTTAATAAGTTCATAATTGAAGGTAACTTTGAATGTGCAATAGTCTCCTCCGGTTCTTGTACTTGCTTCTTTTGATCAAGATTGCTTGTGTAAAATGTACTAATGTGAGGCAGATCGTAGTTTGGAGTTTCATTCTTTGGTGTCACTTCTACTTGTTCGTCCGGAGTCTTCATATCCTCTATGCCTTCCAAGCTATCGTTCACAGTTCGTCCTTCATCGTCCTTCTTTGTATCCTCTCTTATCTTCTTCTGATAAAAATTCTTCACCATTGTAGAAGACTTGCTCTTCATTATAGAT
The DNA here is from genome assembly GCA_023212995.1 of Komagataella populi. Lineage (NCBI taxonomy): Eukaryota > Fungi > Ascomycota > Pichiomycetes > Pichiales > Pichiaceae > Komagataella > Komagataella populi. Next base: position 216,703 of record JAKWAY010000002.1, on the reverse strand, counting down.
GAAATCTTTTCCCAGTTCTCACCATGTTCTTCCAACAACCCTTTGAACAATTTTACTTCTTGCACGCTCCAATAACTTGATAAATGGGGCTTTTTTCTTTGAAGTTCTTCTGAAGTAGTTGCTGTTTCCTGTGTTCGGTTGCCACGAGGCTTCTTAACTTCTGCTCCATTCAATGATGTGGTCGACGATCCCCTTTTACGTTTCATAGGCTCGGGTGTTGGCTTCACGTCGGTATCTTCGATTGAGGGCTTTGTCTTTTTTTCAAGCACAACTTTGCTTCGACGGGCACCCTTGCCTCTTCCTTTCTTCCTGCTGGCCAGTACCTGTTTGAAATTAGTTTTAGTTTTCTTTGTTCTGTAATAATGAAGGACGCACTCTTCGGGCGTTCGCAAACCGCCCAAAGCAGCAGATATCCGTCCAAACTTCTTAGGATAGTGAATATAAGCTTCAACAAACATTTCATGTTCCTTTTCAGTGAAAGTATCGATAGGATCAGTCTTTATTCGTTGCGCCCAACCATCCTTATCTGTTATCAAATTATTTGTATTTATAAACCGCAATGTCTCCCTTTCAATTGGATTAAGTATCATCTTTGGTATCACTGCAGCACCCTTCTGAGCAACGTATAAAGGATCTTTTTCTTTCTCTCTTTCCAGGCTTTCTAATATCTCTTGGAATTCCGCTTCTGTGCCAACAAAGTCACCATGGCGAGACCTTCTTGAGGTTTTCAATTCTTTCGACACATCTGGTTCCTCTTCTCTTTGTACAGGAGAAGCCGCTTCTTTGAAATGTAACTTGTTGAGCTGCTCGTCCATCTTGTATCGTCTCTGGCGCCATTGCTTTGATCTGGAAAAAAACTCGTCAGTTAAGCGAGCTCTTCTTTGAAGAATAGATTTGTCCTGTGTTTGTAGAAACTTTCCAATTTTCGGGCTTAGCACGTTGATGTGAAGCAGCAGATTATCGACATAAAATGGATACTCTGTAAAGTTCTCAATCTTTTTATCGTTCAAGTACCATTGATTCTCTAGAACTTTAGTCTTGGGCCTTGTTTGTAAACCCCATAATCTATCTTCCAATCTGTTCATGGGAAAGATACATCCTTCGATTTTAGGTGTTCTGTAAGGTAATTCGGCTTCTGTATTTGCTTCCTTGTTTATATTAGTGTTATAAGTGTTGATATTCGTTTCTGATTCAGATGACTTAGTATCATATTTATGCTGGGGAACCTCTGTTTCAATGGTTGTATTATTTGTTACCTGGGTGGAGGCTTGTGGGTCCAAAGGAGTCTCGTGATGAGATGATTGTTCTGATGGTTTTGTTACTTTGTCTTTATGGATGGAATCTATTTGCTGTGAAGTATCTTGCTTGGTATCTTGGTTGACTTCCAAATTGACCTCATCTATAGGAGGATTCTCGAGTTTTGTCTTTTCATTAATTTTGACTGGTGCTTCTACAGGCTTAATATCAAATGATCTCTCTTCGATATGTGCTGTTGACCTGATTTTCTCCAGAGGAAGTTTCTCTGCCACTTTATGTTCGTGCTCCTCTTTTATTTCATCTTTCACCTCCTCTTTTCTTGGAGCTTTCGACTGTTCTCTCGCTTCGAGTTCAGGTGCGTTCGCAAATGATGGACGAGTGGAAACTCTAGGAGTGGATGCTTCGGATGATAGTGGAGACTCTTGATTTTTGTTTAATGTGTTCAACTTACTGGAGTAAGGCCCATAACCACCATCTGATGACCTGTTACTTCTCTCAGCATAAGAGGATTGAGGTTTCTTACTTTGGCCATATCCACCATCCTCATTATAATACCTTGAAGACGAAGGCACTGGAGAAGATATTCTCTCACCAGAACCAACCCTGTTGTTCCAGTAAGGCCTACTGTCTCGATAATCCCTTATCATTGGCTGTTGTCTATATCTAGAATCCTTGGGTATACGATCGTTACTTCGGGGTTTATACGGTTCGCCAATAGGTCTTCTCTCGGGCAAAGGTTCTCTGTATCTGTTGTTATATGACCCATAGTACCCGTTGTTATAACCAGAGTACCCTTGGCTTGAGCCGTTGCTGGAGGGTCTGAAATCCTTCTTGGAAGAATAATAGCCATTACTCCCACTTCCTCTGTGATATCCGTGGTTATCTCTCTCTATGTAACTGGAACCAGAATGCTTTCTGGGCCCACTGGAATTGAGTGGCTCACCCTCGTATTTTCGCCTATAATCACGAGGTGGGTTGTTGTTCCCACGGTTGGAATCCAGCGGAGGCATGCTAGAAGAAATAAATCTGAAGTGGGCCTCAACTGCTGGCAAAATCCTGATGATTGTGGAGTGGTAAAAAAACTTATTCTTTGTAGGAAAAAATGGGGATATCACTAGATTTTAAGGTTGGTTGGTTGTTACAAAAGACCATACAAACAGAGAAATGGGGGTTACCCGGTGTTTGCAGGTCCTGTTTTTTTTACTGGATGCTTACGTAAAGACCAGTGTGCGTATGCGGTTCGAGCTTGTGGTGAGGAGAGGTTACATTTTCAGTCTATTATTGCCTATTACTGTCTATTCGTTCATTATCTTCTCCAAAAGAGGCAAATTTTGGATGCTTGATCGGATCTCGTTCTCTGCAGTTATACAGGCGATTTTTGCGTTCCCAACATTGGACAATTTAGAAGAACTATTTCCCATGGAAATCACCCCATGACTTTCTAGCATGGACAGGATGTCAATGAACTCAGTCTTCTTCAAGGAGCCAGTCAACGGATCGAACTCAATTTTAGTCTTGTAAAACTCGTATAGCGAGTTAATTGTGATGCTCTTGTTGCCAGAGCACTTGCTCAGAGCACAAAGAATGGTTTTCTGTTGTATGTTTAGTTTGGCCAGAAATTGCTTTCCTTTACCCAAGTTAGTAGCATTAAATGCCTTGGCGATGTCCGCTACAGTTATTAGCGGGATTTCGTGTAGCTGTAGGTTGGCGAAGTCTGTGGGGTCCATCCTTCTTCTTGCTGAAGCCTCTGCCAAGTCTATCGATTGGTAGAGGACATCGAATGCCTTCCTCAAATCACCTGTGCTTGAAGAGGCTTTGCGTGCACATAATTGCAGTGCTGCAGGATGTATGATCTGGTTTGTGTTTCTGTGAGGTAAAGATTGTATTTTTTTAGTGATGATCGTCTTTATCTGATCACCAGTGTAGGGGTAAAACTGTAGCAGGTTGGGGCTGATTCCATTTGTTTTCAACCTAGGTAAAAATCTGTCTGTCAAATCCAACGCGTTTGCTATACCTATGAGAATCAGTTTGGGACCGCCTGCACCTGTTAAATGAGAAGCCCAGGAGAACAACTGGAATAAAACTTGTTGGTTTTTGGCAATCAAGTTATCCAGTTCATCTAAAACAACGATATGCATATCGGCGACATCCTCATCACTTAGGATCTTCTCAAGTTTCTCAGATGAGCATTTAGCATCATTGAAAACATTGCATCTCTGAATCTGTCTGTAAATGCTGTGGTAAATCTCATCTGGTCTGTTAATGGTCATGCAGTTTATCTTGCAGACCGAAACTAACCTACTGAAATGCTGGCCGTTGCTTTCTGTTTGGTACGTGTTAAAAGACCCAGACTTTGCCGGAAATAGATGGTCTAACACCGCATTGAGCTGCGCTGTCTTGCCCGTCCCTGGAGGTCCAGAGATGTACAGTGAATTGCTTTCCAGATCAGCAAGGCCCTTCTCTAGGAAGGTCTTCAAGATGTTGGCTTCTTTCATCCTGCCGTGAAGAGAGTATCCGTCGGAGTGTATGCCCGGTAGAGAACCTCTTTGGAAAGCACGTTTGATTTGTGAGTAGACGGTAGTGCTCTTTCCGTCCTTAGCCTTCAACCTCTTCGGTGTGGGTAGACCATTGATCTCAGTGAGAATACGCTTCTTCTGTGGGGTCACTGGCGGACTGTTCATGATGCAACGAATTGGGTGGTAAAGTGGGAGGAAAAGAGTTTGGTTAGAGCCCTTGTTCTTAACTTTAAAGGAACACGGTAGAAAATAAAAGGTAATAGTACGAGACCGCGTTCCACTCGTTCCACTGGAAAAGTCCAAAAAGGGAAATTTTTCAGATCTTTTTTTAATTAGACTTGATGTAGTAAATTACCTAATCATTACGTAACTTGAGGGTTGAATAACTTGAACTCTCAATCCCAGCTGCACTTCATCTTCAAATAATGTTACATTTGCGTTTCTTTCTGTCAGGAATGATTGCCAACCCATCTTGATCGTACTCCACAAGTTCCTCTAGAGAAGTCCCCGCTGTTGTGTCAACATCCTTACCCCTCATAAACATACTGGCCCGCTTAGCTCTACTGAGACGTTTACTGCTTTTGTCGCCATCGCCTCTGAGTTTGGCCCTATCTTTGCCTAAACAGTACGACACGGCAGCGTCGAAAACAACGTTGACGTTGGATACCTCTTTAGCAGAACATTCAACGTTCATCACAGCCCCCATCTGCCTTGCCAGCTGCGAGGAATCTTGGGGAGATACAAAGTGCGGCTGACTCCTCTGCTGGCGCCGCATATCAGATTTGGTACCGACCAAGATAATCGGCGTATTTGGGCAAAAGTGTGCTACTTCTGGGTACCATTTGTCCGCCACGTTGTGGAACGTCGATAGATTGTCTATGCTGTAGCAGAGTAAGACCACGTCAACGTCTGAGTAACTTAGTGGCCTCAATCTGTCGTATTCTTCCTGCCCTGCAGTGTCCCATAGGGTAACAGCAGCTGTCTGGCCAGTGGGCGTCACCAAAGTGATGACGACGTTTTCTATGATGGTAGGAACATACGCTTCCGGGAACGTTCCCGTGGCAAAGACGTTGAGAAGGCATGTCTTCCCACACCCACCATCTCCCACTATCACAACCTTCACTGGAATTGGTTTGGGAGATCGCGCTATTCGGATAGTTGATTGGGTAGAAGGATCAAACCTGTCAAACTTTATCAACTGGAAGTTCTCAAATTGCTCCACAGCATTGGACGACATCAAATTAAGTGGCTCTGTGTTGGATTATGCTAATGACGATGTTTATCTTAAGTGCTATTATTGGAAAAGGGGAAAAGAGATCGCGCGCATGGGTGAAGCTGGGCAGAACGCGGGAGGGTGCGCCCATGGCCGCAGTCGCGACTCCTTCCACGGGCGATGTATATTGTCAGAGCGATGTGTACACATCACCACATCATCTTGATCTCTCTATCAGTGTGCCTCTGATGCAAGCTAGAGCACACGTCACCCCTCAAACTGATCTAGAGACATTTTCCGTTCCCGTCGCCAAAGACTTCTCCTACACAAGTGCTGTTGATGCTGGATGTAGTCCGTCCGAGTACTACCGTTCACGGATGTCCCCCATTCGGTTTGCTCTCCGCCAGTTATTGTTGTCCCTGGTCGAGAAGGAAACTGCACCCTTGGGAAGATGGCAGGCTAAAGTAAGGACTCCTTCATTGGATGCATATTTTTCCCTAACAGCTACGCTTGGAAGTCACACCTTCTATGTGTTGATGCTCCCAATTCCCATCTGGTTTGGCTACTTCAAGTTGGCTCGGGATTTGGTGTTCCTATTAGGGTTCGGCATATACTTTTCAGGTCTTTTGAAAGATTATTTGTGTCTGCCTAGACCTAAATCTCCACCATTACATCGAATCACACGCAGCCATTATACAGCTCAAGAGTATGGCTGTCCATCAAGTCACAGTGCCAATGCCATATCTGTTACTTTGACCCTGGCTACTTATTGGTACCATCACAGAGACTCTTACAGCAGCGTCTTCAACATTGCAAGCATTATATTTAGCATCGTTTACTTTGTTTCACTGGTCTTAGGGAGACTATATTGTGGTATGCATGGTTTTGTTGATATTAGTTCGGGGCTTCTAATCGGACTCTCATGCTTCCTGATAAGGCATCTAACTTCTGACATATGGGATCACATAGTCTTTAAAACAGGATGGTTTTGTCCGATCTTAGTGGTGGTATTTTACTACTTAATTATTTATTTTCATGTTGAACCTATAGACGATTGCCCATGCTTTGAGGATAGTGTTGCCTTTGTGGGAGTTTTAATAGGGATGGAGTTGGGACAATGGGCATTGCTGCACACTTCAAATGCACAGACAATTGAGGATCTGGATTTCCGGTATAACGTGATCGTCCCCTTCAGCTGGACTCATTTAGGCTCATTTTTCACCTTAGCTCGGCTCGTCCTTGGTGTTTCAACAATTGTCATTTGGAAAGCCGCATCTAAGCCTCTTCTCACGCGGCTGCTGTCCCCCATCACGCCGCAACGCGTATCACACCATTGCAAAGCATTACAGTCCAGAACACATGTCTATATTTTCGTTCGATTGGCTGTGTACGCTGGAATCTCCACACTCACAGTCTGGATGAACGTTTGGTTCAACCTCTTCGGACTTTCATCCCCCCTCTCTGGTACCCTAGATAAATATATGTGATAACATGTAGATCAACTAATATAATCGGTCACGTGAACTGTTTGTAAACCCATTCCGCAGTCACAAATTATTGCTCGAAACAGCCTAGGCACTTCTGCGGTGGCCCTTCCAGCATCTACTAGCAGTTGTCCAACCACCCGGCCGTCGCGAACTATGACCACCCAACACCACCATTCTTCGAGGTCGCGACACACCTGAAAAATTTAACCCATCTTCAACCTGTTAGCTTCAACTACAACTATACAAAATGGAAAACGACAACGGTGAATTGGTATGTATCGGCAATCGTACGAAGAATGGTGATGTGTAGCAGCAAAGGACAACCAGACAGCTTGTGGCCCCCATGTGAAGTTATACGACCCATTTGAAAACATTATTGTGGCCAGGACGGGAGATACTAACATTTCAAGGTTGAACTTTACGTTCCCCGCAAGTGCTCTGCTACCAACAGAATCATCAAAGCTAAGGACCACGCTTCCGTTCAAATTAACATTGCTAACGTTGATGAGGAGGGACGTGCCATCAAGGGAGACAACACCACTTTCGCTCTCTCCGGTTACGTTAGATCCAGAGGTGAGGCTGACGACTCTTTGAACAGATTGGCTCAACAAGCGGGTCTGTTGAAGAACGTCTGGTCCTACTCCCGTTAAGCACTCAAAAACATGTTTTTGTACCTTTAATTTAGCCCGTCAACATTATTACTGTATCAAGCAGCATGTCTTGCATCCCAACACCGTAACTTTCTCGCCTCTCTCCCTCCTTTCCAAGGTCTGCCTTGCCGGACCCTGGCCGCTCCGCTCCATCTCCTCCCGCCCCTTCGAGATCACACAGGGGACCACCTTTGCTCACACATACTTGGTCCGCGCACGACCTCAAAAAAATTTTCCTTGCCTTGTTGCACGGGAGTCGAAAATCAAAAGTTTTTCTACAACTTTTGTTCCTAACAAATCACCTTTTTTACCCATTATGTCTGAAGGTATTACTGAAATCGACACTAACTTGATCGAGACCAACTATGACCAGGTGGTCAGCACCTTCGATGAGCTGAACTTGAAGGAGCAAATCCTGAGAGCCGTCTTTGCCTACGGTTACGAGTTCCCATCTGCCATTCAGTCCCGTGCCATTTTGCCAATTGTTGCTGGCCGTGATGTTTTGGCTCAAGCCCAATCTGGTACCGGTAAGACTGCTACTTTTGCCATCTCCGCTCTGCAGAGACTGGACGAGAAGCTGAAGGCCGCCCAGGTTCTGATCTTGGCCCCAACCAGAGAGTTGGCCCTGCAGATCAAGAAGGTCGTCTTGGCCCTCGGTATGCACTTGAACATTTCTGTTCACGCCTGTATCGGTGGTGTCGACCCAGCCTTGGATGTCAAGGCCTTCAACTCCGGTGTTCAAATCGTCGTTGGTACCCCAGGTAGAGTCCACGACATGATTGAGCGTGGAGCCTTCAGAACTGAGAACGTCAAGATGGTCATTTTGGATGAGGCCGATGAGATGTTGTCCACAGGATTCAAAGAGCAAATCTACACCTTGTTCACATTGTTACCATCCACTACACAGGTTGTCCTTCTATCCGCCACCATGCCTCAAGAGGTCTTGGAGGTTACCACCAAGTTCATGAACAACCCTATTCGTATTTTGGTCAAGAAGGACCAACTGACCTTGGAAGGTATTAAGCAATTCTACGTCGACGTCGGTGAAGAGCAGTACAAGTTTGACTGTCTGTGTGATCTGTACGACTCCATCTCCGTCACCCAGGCCGTTATCTTCTGTAACACCAGACGAAAGGTCGAGGAGCTTACTGAGCGTTTGACCGCCCAGAAGTTCACCGTCTCTGCTATCCACTCTGAGCTGACCCAAACTGAGAGAGACACCATCATGCAAGAGTTCAGAACCGGTTCTTCTAGAATCTTAATCTCCACCGATTTGCTGGCCAGAGGTATCGATGTCCAACAAGTCTCATTGGTCATTAACTACGACTTGCCATCCAACAAGGAGAACTACATCCACAGAATTGGTAGAGGTGGTCGTTTCGGTAGAAAGGGTGTTGCTATCAACTTCGTCACCAGCAAGGACGTTGAGATGATGAAGGAGATCGAGAAGTTCTACTCTACACAAATCGACGAGTTGCCATCTTCCATCACTGACCTGTTTGAAACTGAGGAGGTTAACGACTCTTAAGTTGTTTGTTGCCTTTTAAAAATTTTTCAATGCAATGATATAATGTCTTGCTACGTGCCTCGTATTTTGTTATATACTTAGTCAAAGTAATAAACCTTTATCTTACCGTTCTCCAGCCCGCTGGCAAACCGAGTATCACCGAGTGAAACACACGATACGCTAGAGTCGTTGCTGCCAAACGTATGCATACACTTGCCGCTTTGTAAGTCCCATACTTTGATTGTCCTGTCATGGGCACCACTTACAATTCTGAAAGTGTCGGCAGCGATCGACCATACTCCTTCGATATGACCAAACTGGGTTCTCACACATTTTCCTGTCTTGACGTTCCAAAGCTTGATGGTAGTATCGAGCGATGACGTCAGGATATGTGTAGGATAATTTTTTTCTTCTTCTGTCTCATCGGTAGCTGTTTCCTGGGCGTTTCTAGATTCCTCGACTGAGCTGTCCTTATCCAGGTCTTCAACGATTTCGTCTTTTATATTCAGAGGGATAACACATTGAACCTGGCCAACATGCCCCTTGTTTTCTTCTCCACCGAAAACTTTTATACATGAATTTGTCTTCAGGTCCCACATTCTCACAGTGGTGTCATCAGAAGCACTGAAACATGTCATGGACTTGGGATGAATCTTGACAGAATTGACCCAATCGGTGTGACCACGCAATGTGTAACATGTCCTCGTCTCAACATGCCATACTTTAACGGTCTGATCTGCGGAGCCGGAAACGATAGTCTTTCCAATGAAGTCTAAAGATACAACATGATTATTGTGACCATGGTAGGTGGAGATGCACTCACCAGTATGATAGTTAAAAACTTTGATGGTACCATCCAAACCTCCAGTGATCAATTTTTGATCGTCAAACGCCAACGTACGTACTCCTCTCGTGTGGCCCCCTAATGAACGAATTAAAGCACCGGTCTCCAAGTTCCATACTTTTATCGTGGAATCATAAGAACCAGTCATTAATATTTTATATCCCAATTGCATGCATGTTACACCATCTGTATGGCCTTCAATAGTTCTTACTTTGTATACGCCCTTTCTCCAATTTCTTTCAACCTTGTACCGTTCACTGTAAACCACTTTCCAAGGGCGTGTTTTCCTAGGGGCGGGGACGACCTCTTTACCCGTGTTCTTGTTAATACTATCTGTGTTCTTTGGTTCTTTGCTGGTGTCATTGAGGTTGGTCTCAGCGGCGTTAGTATGCGGAATTTCTTTGCTAGCCTCATCAGGGATGTGCCTGGCTCGCTTCATAGCCAACAGAGGCAACCCCCATCCACATTGAGGGCATTTACGGTCGATGTGTTGTTCACACATGTAGTGCCAAACTCGATCGTCGTCTGCCAGTCTCTTCCATTTCCTGGATACCTGAGCAGCGTTACACAAGGACGCGCAGTCTAAGTAACACAGAATTTTAAGCGACAATTCTGTGGGTAGAGTCGAAATGAAGTCCAGTCGGATCAACGATTTAACCTCTTCCGAGATCATCGATAATTGGGGGAAACAGCACTGCGACAACAGACCACGAAGAATCAAAGATCGGTGCTGATATGGCGCAGCAGAGAAGATTGACCACACATGGGTGATTGCTTCCCTATCTCTGGAAGGAATCTTCTCCATGGCGTCCTGGATTTCATCCATCTTACATTGATCAGTGTTCTTATTGCACGTCACATCAGGATTATGCCTGTAACAGTACTTGTGGAAGTTGTCTCTTGGAATCATGGATTGGTCCACAACATGGTGTGTCAGGAAGTTTGTGACGTTGTTATTCTTATCTGTGCTGCTTATTAACCTCTTCCTATCGGCTTCTGAATCAATGTTCTGGTCAGACCCAGTTTTGCCCTGTAGAGGGCTAGCCATCCGAAACACAACCTTGTCGTCTAGCTTTGGTCTCTTAGTACACCTCTCAACGTCGTCTTTTACACTCATCTTACAATAATGGAGTGGTAAACAAGGAAAACGGGGAAATTATGTAGAGCTGTATCACACTGTACAGACATTTGATATCTTACGTAGACTGTGGCTCGTCGGGTCTGAGAATTGGGTGGTACACGCGCGTTTTCATTCGCCAAGGAGTCACAGTTCCGAACCCACTGGAAAGAAAAGGAAGACCCTTACAAAGGGGCATTCTCGCGAGGGAAACTTTAAAGAGAGGTGGGAGACGTAATGGACCGATTGGGTATCAGTAAGCGGAGACTTTGAAGAGATACTCCGAGACGTGGCTAAAATATTTGACCCAGCCATCTCATTCTTAGCTCTCGTTCATAGAAACTACGTTGTTTACAGCATTCTTTACGCTAATAGCTGTGGTATGGCGCAAGCCACCCACCGGCCCCCGGAGTTTGAAAACACTCACCAACTTTCACGTTTCCTTTCAAAATCAAATCTTCGTCATTTGCACGTGATAATTTGTCTCGTGATACATCACGTGGTACTGCATCTCCCAAAAGAGAAATTTTGTAAAAAAAAATTCCAAGCTTACCAGACTTTAGTGTTTATCTAAAACTCCTCGTAGCTGATAACAAAAAGAGGAGATTTCCCATTTGATGCACTTTCTGAAAAGATCTGTGTCTCTTATTTACAAAGTTCGTTTTCAAAGTTCATTTTTGGGTTCAGTTTACACAATGTCATCGGCTTCGCTTGAACCTGTCAGTTTACCCCAGAAGAGACCATCCGGTCGCACAGAGTCTACAAAGCCTCCTAAGAAAATCAAGAGAAAGTACAACAAGAAGAAGAATGTCGATCCGACGTCGCCAGGAGGCGTTCTGCAATTTGAAATAGATCATCTGTGCAAGCAGCATGGCCTATCGCTCTCTGACATAGCCAACCCAATGGATATCATTTTGAATGATAACTCGATACAGCAGAAATACCATAGAATCGTCGATGAGGTGAAAGTCTTATCTCTGACTTCAAATGGTGATGGTATAGCTCTCATAGATGGCCCTGCAGACACGACGACCAAGAAACAGGTCGCCATTGTACCATTTGGACTACCTGGAGATGTGGTTTCTATCAAGGTGTTCAAATCTCACCCATTACATGTTGAATGTGATCTTTTGAAGATACACAGTCCATCGAGTATGAGAAATGACTCCCTTGTAGACTGCAAGTATTTCGGTGTGTGTTCTGGATGCCAATACCAACCCATAGAGTATGCCCAGCAGCTGCTACTGAAGAGAGACACCATTATCAGTGCATACAAGTTCTTTGCTCCTACACTGAAGGCAAGTGGAAAGCTGCCCGAAATGGGATCCACCATTCCTTCTCCTTTGCAATATAGCTACAGAACCAAACTGACACCCCATTTTGAGATCCCAAGACGTAAAAATGAGGATTTTCAAAGACCTTCGTTTGGTTTCGGAAGTAAAGGTCGTCCTAAGTTTAGACCTGAAGTTGTAGATGTCAATTCATCTATTGTGGATATCGAAGAATGTCTTATTGGTACCAAAGTCATCAACATTGGACTTGGTAATGAGAGAAAAAAGTTTGAGTCTACCTACAACAACTATAAGAGAGGTGCTACCATCCTTCTGAGAGAAAATACCACCCCTGTTGTGGTTCCGCCAGTTGAAACTGGGGAAGGTTCGAGAGATGAGGCTGGTGAAATTTCCAAAGTTGAGGTGGAATTGCCTGATGGCACCAAACAGTTGAAGACATGTGTCACAGAATCTCGCCAAATTGTCACAGAAATTATCAATGGAAACAAGTTTCAGTTTTCTGCAGGAGAGTTTTTCCAAAACAACAACTCCATCCTTCCAGATATCATCAAATACGTCCAGGATAACCTGAAGCTGGATCCTAATGGAGAAAACTACCTGGTTGATGCCTACTGTGGATCAGGACTCTTCAGTATATCCTGTGCTAGTTCTGTTAAGAAGGTGATTGGAGTAGAAATAAGTGCCGATAGTGTCAAGTTTGCCACACATAACGCCGAGTTGAACAACATCAAGAACTGTGAGTTTATCACCGGGAAAGCTGAAAAGATCTTTGCTGATATCCAGCTACCAAGAGACCAAACGTCAATTATTTTAGACCCTCCGAGAAAGGGATGTGATGACGTCTTTTTAACTCAGTTATCAGAGTTCAAGCCCAAGAAAATCATATACATTTCTTGTAATGTGCACTCACAGGCTAGAGACTTGGAGTATTTCGTCAATAGTACTTCCAATGGATCCCAGTATAAGATAGATAGCATCAGAGGGTTTGACTTTTTTCCTCAAACTCACCACGTCGAAGGAGTGGCAGTTCTTTCGTTGATATAGTAAATAATTAAAGCATTAACGGTTACTTGTGGTTTTCTGGGGCCCAAGTGTCTAGCACTTTTAGTCTATTAAATACAAAAAAAAATACAGGGGCGAGCTGGGAATTGAACCCAGGGCCTCTCGCACCCAAAGCGAGAATCATACCACTAGACCACACGCCCTGATATTGAAAGTAGAGTGTTCAGATGCTACATAACATTAAAAGATTTATATTAGCAAGTTATGTTTGAAAATATATAGTAGTCGAAGTGTTAGTTCACACTAAGAAACCAGTAAGCATTTTAAGTAGGATTTGTATATCCTTTTCAGAAGTCATTGCTCCAAAACTTATTCTAACGACACCTCGGTGTCTTTTTTCGCTTGGTCCAACTATGTCATTTTCGTCTCCACAAGAATAATCATAAATCTGGGCTTCTTTCAAAATTTCCTTGTCTTTTATACCAAGATGTTGCATTAAGCCACCGTAGTTGCACATGGCTCCCACCCTTAAACATATATTGTTCTGGAATGCGGCTTTTTCAACTTTGGAATAGCCAATTGGTCCACCTGTGTTATCGAAGAGATTGAATGCAATAATGGGGCCATGCAGGTTAGAGTTTCCATACGTTTCACTTCCATAGAATCTCACCAAGCGAACTCCGTTATCATGAGCAAGATTTTTCATTTTAGTGTACGCTTCGGCCGTGATGGAACTCACATGGTCAGAAATATTGAAAAAACTCCCATATAGAGACAGGAACGCTTTGTATGAGGTGACCAAGGCAGCTAAAGTGTGAATTGGCAGTGTGCCCTCTTCTAGAATAGAATGCAGTTCAAGATTTCGTTTGGCATAGTCAGTGTATAGAGCTACCTGTTCCACGGTGCCACCAGAAAAGTATTTCTTTCCACTGAAAATGTCTTTACCAGCTGATTTCTTGCAGACCAACGCCCCAATGTCTGGATAACCCAGCACCTTGTAGAGAGACAGCACAACAAAATCAGGTTTGGCTGCCGCCGAAAGATTCCTCAAAGAAGGTGGTTTTGAGGTCGACAAGGAAGCGGCGTCGAGTAGCGTGTAGACTCTACCATCTATTGACTTGAAGAGTTGATTGTACTGCGAGATTGGAAATCTTTCACCGGTAAAGTTGGATTGTGCAGTCCATGATACTAGTATAGGACGCTGCGGTTCAATTGAAAAATAGTTCTCCACCACAGTACAAGGATCTTTGAAGCATTTGAACTGTTTGGCGACTGTCCTGGGCCCAATCAGGGACGTATGCGAGTCCACACTGTAGACGTAGTCGAAATCTCCAATGGTATCTTTGAATCCTTCTACGACCAGCTTTATGCCCTGAGAAGCGTTGGACACGAAGATTACGTCGTACTCATCGGAATCAGCATCCAGCAACGAATACACTGCATCTCGTGCTTCTTGCACGATATGCGTACTTACTTGCGAGCATTGAGAGATTGAATGAGGATTACCCATGCATGATCCAGATAACAATTGCACCGTGCTGTGCAGAGACTCTACAGGATAGAGTGTAGTTCCGGCGTGGTCCAGGTATGTCACGTCTCTCAGGTAAGGATACTGGGACTTTCTGATTTTCTCAAGCTTGGATCGGTAGGCTCCACTAGAGTCATCTGGCTTCAAGACGGGACTCCCCTTCCGCAAATGGACTTTTGGGTACGGAATGACAGAGAGGGCTTTTCCAAGAGAAACAGCTACCATTGGCAGTAGGAAATTGAGATGGCAGGAAGGAGAGAAGGGGAACAAACAAAATAAACAAGCTAAGTTTTAGGTTGGTACAAATGAATAAAGTGGAGATGAGATATGTAGGTGGGTGGCCTTTTTATGTAGGGCAAAAAAAGAAACGCGAGACATGAGTTGGCGATAAATTTGTCAACAGCACTGGATCTCTGCGTTTAACTTAATCTCTGACACAACCCAACCGATTCGATGTCTGCCGATACCACGGAGGTTGTATGTGATGATTGCCATACGGTGTTCCATATCCGCACGGGCAGAGCGTTCTCGGGCTCCAGCACGGCGGCGTCCACGACCGCGTCAAAGACGCCCCGGATCAAGGTGATTGGTACGGGAGGAACCATCGCTTCCAAGGGAGAGAGTGGCTCCCAGACCGCTGGCTACCACGTCGACTTGACGATAGAAGACCTGTTGAGCTCTATTCCTGATTTGTCAAACGTATGTGAGTTGGAATACGAGCAAATCCTCAACATCGATTCCAAGGAGATTGGCCAGAAGGAATTACTGATGGTGCACGAAGCCGTCAGTCGAAGCATAGACGATGACAGTTTCGACGGGGTAGTTGTCACTCACGGTACAGATACGATGGAGGAGACTGCGTTCTTTCTTCAATTGACGATCAATACTTCGAAACCCATTGTGATGGCTGGATCAATGAGACCTTCCACCGCAATCTCCGCAGATGGGCCTATGAACTTGTACCAGGCTATATGTGTCGCATGCAACCAAGAGAGTTGGAACAGAGGAGTGCTGATTGCACTGAACGACCAAATTGGAGCAGGGTTCTACATTACCAAGTCCAATGCCAACTCTTTGGACACATTCAAGAGTGTGATTCAAGGGTATTTGGGAAATATAGTCAACAATGAAATCCATTATTTCTTCCCTGCTTCCAAGCCAACTGGTATACAGTACTTCCAGGTTGCCCCGCTGCCAAAAGTGATAGTTTTCTACGCCCACCAGGGGTTCGATTTGCAGATTGTGCGTCTCTGTGCCTCGCAACTGAATGTCCGTGGGATAGTGTTTGCCACATTGGGCGCCGGCTCTCTGAGCAGAGGCACAAACGTCGAGCTGTACAAGGTGTGGAAGGAGTTTGGTATACCGATAGTATTTTCCAAGAGATCGATGGACGGAATGGTGCCCATAGCCAATTTACCAAGAGAGTTAGAGGTCGGCGGTCAGACCGAACGGTTCGAAGGGTGCATAGCTAGTGGGTACCTGAACCCACAGAAGAGCAGGATCCTATTGCAACTGTGTTTGAGTGCATCGATGGACATCCATCAGGTTGCAAGTATCTTCAAGACTCTTTCGTTCGGAGGATGAAGTGAATTTTTCCGCCACGACATGTGCACATGCAGAATGTTCGCGCATTGCAGTAGGTACGAACTTAAATAGCGATTAAGTTTTTGCTGATCGTCGCGAAACCCCACCAGAGATCAACACCCTTCCACAAAATTGGTGGTGAAATTTTTCAAATTCTATATCTATATACCTTGCTAAGCCAAACTAAACAACTAACCAATCATAACCCATAACTCTTAATAACTAAATAATAATACATTTGTCCGGAAACATTCAGAGGGTTTCACGAGTGTTATTCTGCACCTCGCGAAGAATGTTGATTTTCCGTCTTCTGGCATTGATGAACCAATTGCTCAGCTGCTGACTGGTCAGACCCGTCTGCTCAATCAGTTCTAGCTTCTGTCTGGGGTTGGGGTATGGGTGGTTCAGGTTGTTGACTAGCCAGTCGGACAGAATGGTTGTGGTCCTTTTTGGCAGGTTCGACCTGCGCTTTTTATTGTCCGAAACACTAGAACCGGTAAGGGCAGGCTTGTGCACCTTCTTCTCTGCTATTGCGGCAGGGGACACCGGCTGCCTTGTGGATGTGGTGGATGGGATGGAAGAGGGGGAGGAGGAAGATAACGAAGTTACCATGGGTCTTTCCGATGGAGCATTTGAACTACTTGCGGAAAGCACCGATTGTGGACGGGGGCTTGGGGGAAAGGCTTGCTGCTGGTACGAGTAAGCACTAACAGGCTGTAGGATTACCATCGGGGAGCTCGTCGATGGGGCTGGAAGCATCACAGGCGAAGGAGTGAAGGTACGTGGTTGGAAAAAAGATGGTTGCATGCCCAACTGGACATCGCTCAGCATGTCATGGATGGAAGGGAGCTTCACGTTGGATTCCGAACCAGCCTGGGTGACAGAGCCGTTAGATCCCACGCTGGCAGGCCTCAGGGGTAGTTGGTAGGTATCTCTGGTTGGTGGGTGGCTGACCAAACTTGAAATCTCCATTGTTAAGTTACCTTCGAAAGCCCTCACCAGAAAAAGTGCGAATTCCCCATTTTATATTGACGCATCAAAGATCCGATTCTGACGTCAAAGCCTGTTTGAAAACTTGAATGTGCCGGTTGGGAGACGGGTTCGACAATGCCTGTCCTCAGGTAATTTCCTAAAGTGGTTGTGACCGATAACGCGCGGCTGGCTCGACATAGCGTTAGGTAGGGAACAGAACTTTTTAAGAAGACTGGGAAGATTTAATTACTAATTTCGAGATTTGTGAATTTAGAGATAGGGATAAAGTGGGATATTTTGTCATCTGATCAGTAATCTGGAGGGGGCGCTCCAAGCCCTCCATTTTTTTTTTGTCACAGGTGGGAGGCGCTTACAAGTTGTCTGTGGTTGAGTGTCACAGAACCTTGCGCAACTAGTTATGTCTGTATGAGCGATGCCGGACGGATTGCACACTTTTCACGATGTTTGCTGCCACGCTGTTGTCTTCAAGCCTGGAAGCTCATTGGACCTCCACTTATCATCAGCAATTTTAACGTGTTCTAGAGAACAACACATTTGACAAGAAACGTCCGAATGCATGTGTCAGTATTATCGAGGTGGTGGAAAACTGAGCGGTGGTTGCCTCTTTCGCTTTTGCATGTAGAATTTCGAGAGGTGTAAGGGCGCAAAAACGTGCCGATCGGGCCGTGCTCGAACTGACTAGCGATAGTGACACCGACTCCTTCCACAGAATCTTAATGGTGCGTATTTATTGACATTTTGGACCCCGCCACGGAGCAAAGATAATTCAGGTGAAATCCGACACCAACTGGAGATTAATCAATAGTGGTCGCCGCGAGAGATGGCATTTTTTTTGTTAGGCAACTCGGCTACCGCTGGGAACCTGAAAAATGTGCCAACCGTCTGGTTGAAGCACACTTGCGTCATTAGCAATTTGTGGATGACACTAACATAACGTTCGGCGACTGAACAAAAATTGGCTGCAGCTGATAGCACTGTGAAACTATTTGCTGTTCTCACGTGCTTCGAACCACAACCGAAAAAAAAAAAGACCCCAGGGTCAAGCGTCCCTGCTTTGCCCAATTGTAAAATTCAATGTGAAATCCCAGCAGCAAACAAACATCACCAAAAGTAGAATTATCCGTTGCATGTCAAGTGGCACTTCAGCAGTATTGTCATCTTGTCGACATTTGAAATTCAGTGCAGTCCAGAACTCTGGCGGATAATTTTATCCGTTCAGTAGTGTCCCGCAGAATTAGTAAGCTTGCATCTGTCTTTGTCATGCATATTTCACTATCACAACTAACCCTAAAGGTACGAATATGCACCGATTCTGACTTCACTAATCTGTGGTTCCAATTTTTTGTTTTAATTTCTTTCTTTTCTTACTGCGGCTGGAAGATCAAGATCTTCGTTAAACCCCCTCGGTGCCTCTTCTTGGTATTCGGTAGACACACTGCCACTTTCCAACTCCCCTCCTCCCCCCACCTTACGATTCGCTGCCCCATTTGTATCTGTCTCTCTTTGGATAATCCCTGACAGCGGCTTCTGACAGTTTAACCGTTATTCGACAGGGAAGCAAAAACTTGGTTTACTCCCGGCAAGAATGTCATTCAGACAAGAGCTATATACCGACCAGCCGAAGGATGTGCCCTCATTGGATGATGACCTCCAAAACTCCCGCCTCGCAAGGTACAACAACCCGAAGCTGTTATCGGACATCAAGAAATGGCTTTTTGACGAGATGCTGCGGCCTGCAGGAAAGCCGATACCAGATAAGGAACTTGTGGAAAACACGGATCTGATAGAACTCCTGAGAGACGGCGTGTACCTGTGCCAGTTGATTGACGTCGTAGACCCCGGAAAGATCAAATATAAGGCTTCCAAGATGCCGTTTGTGCAGATGGAAAACATAGCTAACTTTCTTCAATATGCCAGAGAGGTGATTGGAGTTCCAGAGAACGAGTTGTTTCAAACAGTCGATCTTTATGAGGGTAAGGATCCTTACCAGGTTGCAATGACAATTCAGGCACTTTCTAGACAGTTGACCATCAAAGACAAAAAAAGATTCCCTAGCTCAATAGGCCCGGAACTAGTTGAGAAACGCAAGCCACCAGTGCCAACAAAACCTAATCATCTAGCGGGCTGGAGCAAGCATGAGTATGGATATATCAATAAAGATGTGGAGAATGTAGTTTTCAGTGGAAAGAGAGACATCACGGGACGCCATTAGTTATATATATATTGATTCAACGTCTCTTGAATGGATGGTAGGTCGCTGGGCAGTTCAATCACGTACTGGAGAAAGTTGTTGAGATGTAGATTAACGTATTCTTCCAGGTCGACGGTTATCTGTTCGTTTTCATCTAAATTCTTTCCTGAGCTCGGCAGGAAATCGTGCAAGTTGAAGATGTTATAAGTCGCTTTGAGATGCTTTAGTACGTGGAAACACCCTATGCCGGTGCCCGTCTCAATGACTTTGAAAGAAAGGCCAGCTTCCACTTCATTCTCCTGCAGAAACTCTTCCTTGGATATATCTGGTGTCAGCAGAAACACGAGGTCCTTGGTGTTCTTGAGGATCTCCTGTATAGGTAATTGTACCGATAGTATACTATTTGAAACGACGATGGCGACCTTTTGTCTTGTGTATGACCTCCCTTGGTCAATGTCCCCCAAATCGATAAGTGACTTTGAGTCCTTGGGTTTGCTGGACTTGAGAAAATTCTGATAGACAGAGAATCCCACGCCTATTGCCCCAAGGGCAGCCAATCCGATGAAAGTGTTTTTCTTTGCGGATCTCATGTCGTAAGGAAGTAGAGACACTGGAGAGTGGAGAGGAGAAGAATTTCCCCAGAGGGAGATGCATATGATAATCTCACCTTTAGGAGGTCCTTTCGAGGTGGAGTTTCCTCCCGGCTCCTGCTAGCTATTTCCTTCCAGGCTATGATTTCCATTGTAGGCCATAACTCCTTGTGCTAAGACCAACTCAATGAGCCCGCATGATCTAGTGTTTTTGGCCACCACCAATGCGCTCAGTCACATCTCATCGGTCTTAGGATGCATAGTCTCGGTGGGGACCTCCGCCAAAGTCACAATCAACTCCCATGGAGTCCACTTCACAGTGTACAACGATAATCAAACAATAAGGGTGGCCCTGACTTTAGCCCGATCTCTTTTCACCAGTTTCGTTTTGAACGTAGACGATGGTCCAGAGAACCTGAACACGCAAACTTCATCGACCCAAGGCTCCAATCAACCGGAAGAGTCGGAAATCAGCCTTTCATTGGATGTGCAATTGTTTGTGGAGAGTGTCAATATTCACACGTCTCATCAAAACACATTCAATGGCAACAACGCATCAACAAACACAGAAAAGAACGAAATAGAATGCACGTTCTCCTACCAAGGAGACGGCCACCCCTTTGCCGTAATCTTCGAAGACAATGCCATTTTAGAGAGAGTCGAATTCCAAACTTATGGCGACCAAGAAGACTTTGAAGAGAGTTTTAGTCTCGACGAAACAGAGCTCGTTCTGAATACTTTACTAAGCGGCTCTCTTCTTTACGATGTAATGAAAGACCTCAAGGACGTGAATACTGACGCTTTAATGGTGTATGTCAAGGATAACCCCATCGCTTCCAAAAGAAAGTTAGTGTTCATCTCTCACAGTGAGATTGGCCATTCCAAACTTCAATACCCCAGCCAAAAGAGCTATCTGCAAGATCTTGCCGTTTGGAGACCACAGCGGATGAATGACAACCTTCTGGAGTTCAATCAGACTATTTCAGACTCACTTACATGCTATTACCGGTTCGAAACCTGGGCCAAGATTTTCAAGAGCTTCAAAATATCAAACAGAATCAAGTTGCAGAAAGCCGTGTCTGGATTAACATCCGCAAGTCTGCTTGTACGCAATTCACATGACCAAACGTACACAGGATCTATTATCGATTTCCGGTTTTGGGAGAACGTAAATGACGAAGAAATTGATAACCAGAATTGGGAGTACTGTTACAACAATACCTACGTGGAAAGATTAGTAGGAGACGACCAAAACATCA
Source organism: Komagataella populi (assembly GCA_023212995.1). Classification (NCBI taxonomy): domain Eukaryota; kingdom Fungi; phylum Ascomycota; class Pichiomycetes; order Pichiales; family Pichiaceae; genus Komagataella; species Komagataella populi. The sequence continues at coordinate 195,673 of JAKWAY010000002.1, read as the reverse complement.
AAATAGTCCAATATGCTTTATCCAACAATCTGGACCCAAATCAGATAACTCTAGACGATTACCTCAAGAGAAGAGAGACCAGGGCGACTACCAGACCAGAACCCACAGAGACACCATTACTAATATTAGACGACACCTCCAACAAGGAATCTGACACGGACAAGTCCCGAAGAACAGCTATTCCGTCTACAATAGATATACCACTATTTCTATAATTCAAATGCCATTAGAGAAAAAAACTATAAAGACTAATTAAATTCAGAAGAAAATTAGTTGCTGGAGAAGTAGTCCAAAAGAACGTGACGCTCCTCGGAGTCTTGACCCCAGTCCTTGATGACAACACAAGAAGCACCAACAACCTTTCTAGCGTTACCTTCACGGTCCAAAGTACACAGACCAGCCCATTCACCTAATTGCTTAGCGTCAGAGACCTTGATCAGAGGGATCTTCTCCTCTGGCTCGTTACAGAGAGCCTCAACCAACTTGATGATGGCCTCGTCAGTGACAGAGTCACACAAGACACACAGCTGGGCAGCACCTGAGGACAGAGCCTTGGAAGCCTCTCTCAAACCTCTGGCCAAACCATCGTGGACCAAGGAAATTCTCAAGACCTTCTTGACAGCATCTTCAATAGAGATGGATGCTGAGGTCTCCTCAACGGCAACCTCAACCTCTTCAACGACTTGTTGTTCAACGTCAGACATTTTTTCTATGATTGTTTCGAGTAGTAGACTTCTTCCACAGATATAATCCGGTCAGTACTATGAATGAATGGAAGAGATTATCCAACGGTGGAAAAAAAATACTTTAAGCTCGCGCTAGGGCAGCAGCCCTGATCACGCGATCAATAATTTTGAATAGTGTGCACATTTTTTTGAGGGGCGAGAAGAGAACTGAAGAAATTGTGCAGTTGTTACAATTGAGGAACGCCGCATGGTGGGCGCCGCACAGTTATTATTTTCACGTCTGAGTATCTATAATATTAGAAACATTTACAGTAGGGAACATCTATCTGGGTCATCAAAGTACAAAATCCATTTCATCATTGAACCGTTCGCTTGCGTCACCCATATCCTCATCATCATCTTCTTCTTCGTCAACAATTGCAAACTCAGAACCCACAGAGGACCCTCTAAATTCAGGTCTTGATGCGGAGTGAGAGTTCGAAGTAGTCGTCGTAGTAGCCGCTTCTCTTTCAGCAGCAACTTCATCCTCATCTTCAAAATCTACGTCAAAAAAGTCGTCGTCTGAACCAACGATTTTGGAGTAAAGAAGCGTGGCCTCCGTGACAGCACCATCGTAGGAGAGCTCTGAAGAAGGCATATTAGAATAGAAAATACCATTGTCAGGAGCTTCTGGATCGTACTTTGACGACGGAGAGTCTGTATCAAAGTATTCTTTGTGAACAATACCAAAGGGTACCACGTCAGTGAATTGCACGAAACGCAATTTGAAAACGTATTGAAGTTTCTTTGAGGGAACGAAATCCATGAAGGACTTGCCTAGTTTTACAGAGTTCAAGACAGGGACTCCTTTGTCGTCGAATTGGAATTCTGACTCATCGATATCAAACTCGCTTTCTCGCAATATAGATTCCTCCATCTTGCTTAAGGCAGCTTCGAGATCGTTTACTGCAGACTCCTCGGGTGCCAAGGTGGAAAGGTACCACAGACATTGTCCTTCAGGACAGACACCAGCGCCAGCACCCAAAATTACAGCTTGCACGGGATACTTATTGTTAGTGGATAGGCAGTTGGCTGGGAAAACAACGATAGCAGCGCTCTCGCCCTCTGAAAACCACTCTTTGCAATCTTTGGTAACACCAGCAATCAGCCGGGTGATTGCATAGTTGTGTTTTAAAGGGACGTGTTTGGCATTTTCTGGGGCCTGAGTGGGAGAACAAATCAGTTTCTCCTTCACTTTTATTTGAGAGCCATCAGAAAACGTAGCTGTCTTGGTTTTTGGATCAAACTTGCGTAACTTAGTGTTCAGCTTGTAAGTGGTGCCAGCCACTGCAGCAGATCTGCAAAAACCCTGGGAGACCTCTCCAGGTCCACCAAATTTAGAGTAAAGTACAGGGAATTTTCCATAAATGTTGAAGGAGGTAAGGTATCTTCTTATTCTAGATAGACCTTCTTTGGTGGGGATGTTGGGAATAGGTGCCAGTCCTAATGTGAAGACCAACTCCGAAATCTGCTGACTTTCCAGCTTGAAAGTCTCGCTAATAAACTCTGTGAGAGGCTTGTCAGCATAAGAGGTCCAAATAGCTAAGCTCTCTTCATTCTGATCAAACTCGAACACAAACTTGAGGAACTTCATCAATCTCTTTTTCGATATCAAAGATAACGATTGGTCAGTGAATATATCCTGTTTAGAGGTTTGCATCTTCCCAAAAGAATCATCCTCGTAGGTATGAAAATTGGAAAGCGGTTGAAACTCCAAGTATCGATGAACTCTTGACTTAATCAACAAATCAAGCAAATCGGACTTGGCAAACAGAATCTTGGGCGTCAAGTCGATTCCATAGTTCCGGGAAACAATCACGTTAGGTCTGGGGATGTATAACGAAGCCTTTGCGAATCCGGGGACTTTGGGGCCGTTGACCTGGTCAATCCATACTTTTAGCTGGTCGATAGTTAGGGTGGCACAGTTGTCGCCGTAGTAGGCGTTGCTGTCAACGTGGAGGACACTGGAGCCCTGCCATGCCAGAGCGGCGGCCAATATACCTTCCACCAAACCGGTTCCCACGATCACCACGTCGAACTCGGAGGCAATATTGGTCTCCAATGGTTTTTCCAAGCCAGCGAGTTCTGGGATGATGGATCCCCTTCGACGATCAGAAATGCTCTGAGAATAACGTCTCTCTACTACGGACGGCCTGCGTTCAGCGACGGGCTGCTTTTGCTTAGACTGGGCAGAAGCACTCATATCGGTGGGCAGTGGGTCTTTTTGTCGGCACGGGAAGAAATGAAAAAATAACACAAAAACACAGCAGTTGAAATCCTAATTCGATAATTTGAAACCGCCGTTCACCTTTGAAGAAGAATTAACACGAAGCTTTTAGGAACTGAAAGGAGATTATTGGGGAGACAACACTTGATATTGAGTTTAGTTTCAGAAGATATTGATTGTAGCTTTTTGTGCGAAGAATTTTTTTTTTCCTGCCTGGTTTTTAAGCGAAGCGGTGACTCGGTGCGATGTACAGGGGAGGATCTGCAAGTTTTAGAGGGCAAATAGGCAATCCGTGTGTCTTTCAGAATTTAATGAGGCTGTCTAGTACGAGGAGCCGCTGCAAGGTCCAAGTCAAGAGTTGCTAGTGCATTGGCCGCATGGAGATGGTTGGTCTGGCGAAACTGTGGGCGGGTTGGTTTTTACGTCCTGGATAGGTACTGGCATCACGTGGTAGATTGTTGGGGGAGTGAGTGCATACATTTTTCGGAGCTCCATGAAATGGTGCACTCTGTGCAGCTAGCTCCTTGCACGAACTGGCCAGCGAACTTGTCTCCTGGTGCCAGCGACCCCTCCGCGCTCTCTCAAATTTCTCCCCCAAATATAATAATCGTACCCCACTCAATTTCCAGCCAATCACGCTCTGCAATTTTTGATTATCAAAATCATCCTCTCTCAACTGTTTCTCTCTCTCTCTACACCAACATCATCTCCCCCTCATACTAATACACCACAATGTTTGTGCCATGCAGAACCCAGATCTCACGATCTTTGGCACACTCAGTCAGGTACGCCTCAAAGCAGGTGGCCCCTTCGCATAGTTACTCGTCAGACCTCCCAACCGACATCCCCGTGTTGTCTAAGCGTCCTCACACAAACCTTCTGGATTATACATTCACAACCTTCGACAAGATGAAGAACTGGGCCAGAAAATCATCATTCTGGCCAATGACGTTCGGTTTGGCATGCTGTGCCGTCGAGATGATGCACGTCTCCGCACCAAGATACGACCAAGATAGACTGGGTATCATTTTCAGAGCCTCCCCAAGACAATCCGATATCATGATTGTTGCTGGTACCGTGACAAATAAGATGGCCCCAGCTCTGAGACAAGTTTATGACCAAATGCCATATCCAAGATGGGTTATTTCCATGGGCTCATGTGCCAATGGTGGTGGTTACTACCACTACTCCTACAGTGTCGTTCGTGGTGTCGACAGAATTGTACCTGTGGATATTTACGTCCCAGGATGCCCACCTACTTCGGAAGCTCTGATGTACGGAGTGTTCCAACTGCAAAAGAAAATGATGGATGGACAGACGCACAGAATGTGGTATAGATCTTATTAGTCGTTTATTATATATATTTATTTATTTTCTCTCTTTGGTTTTCTCTTGCTGTGTCATATTTCCTGCAATCTGGTTACGTAATGCTTCGAAAGGGCTCTTCTTGAACTGTTCATCCTGGAGGATCCTCCTAAACCGCTGTGTCTCTGCACCAGTGACGGCCCTTCTGCTTTTCAGAGAACCTGTTGGATTAGGCCCATTTCGTGCGGGAGCTTCCACGAATTGAGCACTCCCACCAGTGAAGCCATGGCCGGGGCGAGTACCTCTGATCTCATCACCCCCGGGCAACACGTCCAATAGCTCCTCTAGCTGGGGCTTTAACCTGTCATTGTAGTTTCTGTTTACATTCTTGCCCATGTCGGCCTTTTGCTTCATTTTTTGTACGAACCCCAGCGTTTTATCTAATCTCTTCTGTACTTTGGTAGTCTTATTTCTTCTCAGAAAAGCATTCTGCTCGCTCAAAAGATTCTTTTGAACTTTTTTGGTAGCCCCAACCACGGAGCGGCCTGTGTGCCTGGACTCAACCTTACTCCGTAGGGTCGTTCTCTTGTTCCCTGCCATGCGAAGTTTTATATGTAGTCAAATATTTTTTTCATCTTGCATTCAGTTAGGTAATGATCTTGCTAGGATCCTCGAATTTTTTTTTCAGCTTCCTCCACCTTCCTTCCATTTACTCCAAGTACCCTCCAATGTCGAAGACTTTTACGATCACCGCCCTAGCCGCATTGGGAGCCACCGTCGGCTATGCCGTATACTTTGACTACCAGAGAAGAAACAGTGCCTCTTTTCGTAAGGCTCTGAAGAAGAACTCTAGAAGTCACCAGAAGAAGTTGCAAAAGGACAAAGAACAGTCCAAAAAGCAAACTTTGGTTCTTCTAAGAAAACGTTTGGAACAGGCCTTGAAAGAGGAACCAGTTTTGACCGACGTTGCTGAGAAAGAACAGTACTTCTACAAACATATCACTCTGGGTGAACAGCTGTCAAGTGTCCCCGATAAGGAGATCGATGCCGCTATCGAGTTCTACAAGGCCCTTTCTACCTATCCAAACCCTACTTCCATCCTGAACATTTACCAGAAATCTGTCCGTGAAGACATTTACGAGCTTGTTGTTATGCTGATTGCAATCCAGCCCCCGCAGGCCGTGGTTAACATCTTAGGCGAGTCTTCACTTCAATCGTCGGTTCACGCTGATGATGTCGAATAAAGATTTCGTCTGTTTCTTATTTAGTACTTACTTCCCATTTTTTTTCTTAGATTTTGATAACTCTGTGTATATAAGTATTGCAATCTACTCTACGTAGCAACTAAGAACTTTCCAACTCAGCTGGCGTATGAATTCTCCTCTGTTGACACTGAAAAGCTTATTCAACTCAGTCTTGACGTGGCTATTGACGTTTTCAAACTCGTCGGCTTCGATGAAGTGTTCAAACGTCTCTTTGCCATGCTCAATGTATTCTTTTTCAATTGCACACAATGCATCCGCTTCTGATTTAGCAAAAACAACGGAGGTCGAAGGGTTATCACGTTCATGTTCTTCCCATTCCAAAAACTCCAAGTTGAGCTCGTCCATTTCTTCCTGGTGAATTCCCAGAACATCCTGAACAAAACTGTTCTTATTCTTGCCTTTATCTAGTTCACTGAACAGCTTTCCGTGTATCTCGTTCCAGTTTTTCGTCAACATCTTATTTCGGTTCTGCGCCAAAACGTCCTGCTCCACGAGATTAGCTGGGTCGCTGTCTCCATTCTCTCTGCTGAGCAGGATTTCCTGATATGCTTCTTTACGCCTATTAATTTCTTGAATCTTTGCATCAATTTCTGATTTTAGTTTATTCAAGTCGATCTTTTGGCTGTCACTTTCAACTTGAGAATTGTGGAAATTCACAAATTGCTCAAGTTCTGCGTTGAGGTCAATTTTCAAATCAGGGCGTTGGGTCTTCACAAACGTCAGCACTTTAATAAAACTGTTGAACCATTGGATCAATTGCATGAAGATTTGTTCATTATCATTTTTCTCGTCATTCACATACAAATTGTGGATAAACTCCAACAGATAATCCTGGTACTTGGTCAATACGGCAACAAAATCTAAAACAACCGAGCCATTCTCGTTGATCATGGCGTTGTAATCGTTATGATATCTCTTGATCAGCTCAATCAGGTCCTCAATAAAAGATTTGAATACACCAATATACTTATGGAGGTTAGCCTTGGTGAATATCACAATCAATGGTTGGAAGAATATGGCTATCAACTCTTTGATTAATTGGATCAAATATGGTGAATCCCACAACTCTTTTGACAAATCTTTATCTCTTCTTCGTAGTTTTGTTTCAAACAATGTTCTCAAATCAATATACAGTTTAGCGTCCTCAGACCCCAGATCGTTCTTGCTCCAACTCTTATAACTGGCAAGAACTTGTACCAATACTTTCTGGTCAACTTTGATTTTTAATTGGTTGCTGTTCAACAGCAGAGCCAGTACTAAGTCAATATTGTACTTGTGGCAGGTGGCTTTAATATCAATAATTATGTTGTTATCCTCCTCTTGCATGTATTCGTCAATTTTGGCTACCAAGACGTCACCTCCGGTATACTTACTGCTAATGTTTTTGTTTAGGAACAATAGTTCCTTTTCTAAACGTTTCAGGTCATCATTTAAGATATGCGTAAATACGAATTGCATCAAAGATTTACCACTTCCTAGTGGCTGGTATAGAAACAGATCGATCATTTTCTTCATTATTGTCATTGGGTTGGTAAACCTTAGAATCGTCTGAACAACTTTGTAAGGAAAGTACTGGTGAACTTTGGTCAACAATGTAAAGTTTTCAATAGATGAATCTGAAGACACAAAAAAGTCATAAATAGTGGATGCAACTTCCAACTTGAATAACTCGATAAAACTCTGCAATTCGGGCGACAAATCAGCAACCTTAGTATTCATCTCGATCTCCTTAAACAGAAACAAAAGCCCCTGTTCACCGGTTTCTGAGTTGCCAAAAATTTTCTCTTTCAATTGATTTATATTCACTTGCAGAGTGTTGACCGAATTGACAATCTCCTGTTGAAACTTCACTTGCTGTATGATTAGCAGGTCATCCAGTTTCAACCTGTTTTTGATCTCTTCTTCTTCTTTATCTGATACCTCATAGTAACAGTCTTTTTTCAAAAACTCCTTCAGCACGTTACAATTTCGGACTTCTGGGATTCTTGCCAAACTTCTAAGATAACCTCTGAGGGCAAGTCTGAGTTTCTCCCTGGGGAAACTTTGCAGAATCTCTCTTTTAGAAGTATCTGCGTTTAAATTGAAGGGATTGCCTGATTGAGCCGTTTTGGAAATGGTATCCTTAAAGTTGGAAAGTTTTTTGGTTACATTTTGAACAGGATCATTTGAGTCCATCGATGTTGCATCGGCATCGTCAGCATTTGTATCATCCGTTTCTTCATTCAGTTCGGAACTCATTTTGACTTTGGAAGGAGCAGAAGGAAGCTGCTTTCCCGGGAAGTTGCGCAAGAGTTGACCATCCAAGCTCTTGAAATCGGAGTATCTTCGTTTGACATAGTACGTCTCACCAGTAGTCTCATCTTTGACCATAATGATAAATAAATAAATGGACTTCATGGTAGCATCTGCATCTGAGTACCAAAATGAAAGTGGATTGATGCTTTTCATTTTGCTCTGTACTTTGTCCTTGACGACCCCACAAACATTGATGTACAAACCGTTGATGTAATTCTCCCGGTTGTTCAAGATTTCCTCAACGTTTATCAATTCGTTGGGCAAGATCTTCTCAATATCTTTGTAGGCGTTCTTCATTAGACGGCCTTCCGAAGATTCACCCTTGGACAAGGTTTTGAAATATTCGTCATCTCCCAAAACCAAAATACTGGTGTTATACATCATTAACAGCATCTTGACAATTTTGTAGATCAAAAGCTTCCTCTTTGATAGCGTGCCCCTGTCATTGGAAGAGCTGATCCTCTTACTTTTCCAAATCTCGTAAAATTGCTGAATTTTGTTGATCCATAGTTGCTCCTGAATAGTGCTTTTTTTAGAAACATTGTGATTCTCGTAGTATTTGAGAAAGGGGAACGTTTGTAGGAAGTTGGTGAAAAAAAATCTCAACAGCGGGAATTCTTCGTTGTTGATCTTAACGTTCTTGTAATGAACATCCAGCAAATCTGACAGGTTCTTCGTGTCTGGAGCGTTGATGGGGTCGTATGGAGCAAACGGAGGACCAAACTTACGCAATCCAGTCACATCCCCGTAGTTGGGACTCATTGCCTGGATTTCCCTGAGAAGCTCCTTCTCCAGGAGCTCTTTCTTCAGGTAATGTTCCTGAGTGGGACTGAACATGTGGCAACTGGTGTCTAGTAGGATGGTTGATTGCCAGGGACCCTAAAAGCGAGGGAATACAATGTGGATGTTCATTACATAATCCTGCGGATCTCTAGATCCACATATATGCCATATTATACAGTTTATCTCGTTGAACCGAGTGTTCGACTAATACCCGAAGAACCACAATAAATGTTAGATACGGGTCTCCCTTTGCCCATCCATGCCTAGTTCTTTTTTCGTTTTTCATAAAACAGATCACTTCTAGTTGTGCCTATGTTCAAGATCCGGGGACAGCCGTCTCTGCTTTTCTCGGTCATGACACATTCTGAACAGTAGTAGGCATTTGTGGTGCTCTTGCTCCCACATAGTATACATTTGCCTTCGCCTTTATTGCTGACGAACGAGCACTCATCACAGATGTATGCTAATTCGTCCTGGTTCACATAGGAATCGCACGACGGACACCTCCCGTCGCACTTATCACACAGTCGGGCTATCGTTGTGCCGGGCTGTTTGAAACACTGGACTAAATCGTACTGATGTCTTGACATTTATGGAGAAGAAACGGGCTGAATTAATTCTATATGAGGTAAGCAAAAATTGATAGGTCTAGCTTATATAATCGAGGGCATCAGAAAGCTCAGAAAAAAAAAATTCGAACTCGAGTTCACACTACCCACAGTCTTCCTGATTAACATGGCAGAGGTAATAAGCATTAGAAAACCGCTGAACGTGGAGGACGATTCAGACGTGCAATCCTCAGACGAAGAGATGCTGGAAGCATCCCTGGCGCCGAAGAACAACAACTCATCAATTGTGACCCCAGGGGAACTGATAACGGAGGATCCTATATGGATGAGAGGTCATGGGACCTACTACTTGAACGAAAAAACGTACAGTTCTGTGGCAGGGAACATTTCTAAAGTCAACAAGCTGCTGAGTGTGACCCCTTTGAGAGGAAGGTACCAGCCTGAGACGGGAGATCATGTTGTAGGAAGAATAACAGAGGTAGGGCCAAAACGCTGGAAGGTGGACATTGGAGCCAGACAAGATGCTGTGCTGATGCTGGGCTCCGTCAATTTACCCGGAGGAGTCTTGCGAAGGAAGTCTGAAAGTGACGAGCTACAAATGAGGAATTTCTTGAAAGAGGGAGATTTGTTGAACGCTGAAGTGCAATCGCTGTTCCAGGACGGATCTGCTTCTTTGCACACCAGATCCCTCAAATACGGTAAGCTTAGAAATGGCTATTTTGTCAAGGTTCCCTCGTCGTTGATCATCAGACAAAAGAACCATCTGCACGAGCTCCCGGGAAGCATTACGATTATCATTGGAGTGAATGGGTATATCTGGATATCGAAGACTCTGTACCAGCACCAGAACTCTGGGTCGGCCACCACAGGGAACAATGCGTTAGACTCTACCGTTTCTTCGGCTGCGACCAAGGGAAGCGGCTACACACCAGGACAGGGATCAGTATCTATAACGAGATTGGAAGAGGAGTCCTCCTGGGAAATCTACAGTGATAAGAACGAGTCCATATCGGTGGCTACCAAGGATACAATTTCGAGATATGCCAACTGCGTGAAAGCGTTAGCCAAATGCGATATCGGCATCACCGAAACTAGAATCGTGGCAGCGTATGAGGCCAGTATGGCCTACGAACATGCGGGGCTGCTGTTGGACGAGGAGACGATGCGAGGCCTTGGAGAAGACGTGCTTAACAGGGAAAGAATGAGAGGACAGTGAGATGATGTGATTTTTGCCATGTGAATATGTACCAGTAGAAAATATAGGAGTAACATGTGCAGTAATAGCGTGATTAGGTTAGAGATGTAGTAGGTTGGAACGAGGGGAGGCAGAGGAGAGATGGGCTGACATAGGGGGGTTTAGAGGGGATATGGGCTGATTTAGAGGAGAACAGAGGGGAGACCTAAGCTGCTCTGCAAGCAATAGAGGGGAAACCGTTTGCTAGAGCGAAACTCTGCAGAGGACGCTCTTACTTCCTATTTTTGAGGGGTGTTCGGGGAGGCAGGGAGTTCGGACTTTAAAAAAACCTCCTTTTTATCCGCGGATAATCTACTCCGGAGTTTTTTTCCGGAATTTGAGGGTGAATTAACACGCATCCTCCGGAAAGTCTCCCCAAGCAATTTGATGAATAGAGCGTTTTTCCATTCGTAATTGGTTGCAATAACTAGGATGCAGGAGCGTTTTTTTATGGGGACAATATTGGAGTTGGGGTTACTCCAAATTATGGTGGGGTCGAACTAGCAACCTTATATAAAGTGTCACATGGTGTGGTGGGGAGACAGAGGTTAGGATGTTTCTTTATCAAGATTCACCCCCTATACATCCCCTGACCTGAATTGTATGCTGTACTCCTAAACTATGTAGCAGTTATACCCCGGGGTAACTCTCAACACGCTAACTACAAACCGACTCCACGCAGGAAGTACTCCGGCCAACCAAAGCGCCTGATTTCTATTAATCTCTCAATCCAGCTCTAGCAGGTTTCATGACCAGGGGCCACTGTATTCAATCCATACAATCGCGAAACTTTCAACCTGACAATTGCAGAACCCCCATGCAATTAGATCCAACTTCTCTTGCTTCCTTTTTTTCATTCCTCTAACGACTTCAATCTATGTTCCGTCAGCAGATTAGAAGATTCCCCAAGGCCTCGCTTGTAGCGGGTGCTGCGGTTGCTTCGGCCTACGTTACTTACGAGATAGCTTTCCCGAAGACACAGTTGCTCAATGAAAACGAAAAGTACGTGAATAAATTTCCAGCTTTCAAGACCACTGTTGAGAACATGCCTTCAAGGGAAGAGATGCTCAAGCGATTGGGCCCTGAAATAAAGAGTGAAGACAAGGAGAAAGTTTTTGCTGCTGAGGATGTTCCCGAGAAATCCTTTGATTTGGTCATCATCGGTGGAGGTGCCTCAGGTGCTGGTTCTGCTGTGGATGCTTCCTTAAGAGGTTTGAACGTCTTGGTTCTTGAAAAAGAGGACTTTGCAGCTGGTACATCTTCAAAGTCTACCAAGATGGCCCATGGTGGTGTCAGATACCTGGAAAAGGCCATTTTCCAGTTGTCAAAGGCCCAATTGGACCTGGTCATTGAAGCCCTTGCCGAGAGAGCCTCTATGTTGGAGAATGCACCCCATTTAGCTACCATTTTACCAATTGCCATTCCCATCTACAAGTGGTGGCAATTGCCTTACATGTACTCCGGTTGTCTTCTGTACGATTTGTTTGCTGGCCGTCAAGCTCTGAGATATTCTTACATCCAGAGTCGTTCTGCCACCCTGGCTACTCAACCACAATTAGACGCTGAAGGGTTGAAAGCTTCCCTTGTTTACCATGACGGTTCATTCAACGATGCCCGTTTCAACACAGCTCTCGCTTTAACCGCTATCAAACAAGGTGCCACAGTGCTTAATTATGCCGAAGTTGAACAATTACTGAAGAATTCCGAGAACAAGGTCAAAGGTGTTCGTGTGAGAGACAGGGAGACCGGAAAGGAATACCTTGTCAAAGCCGAAGCTGTCTTGAACTGTACTGGACCCTATTCTGACCGTTTCTTGGATATGGACCACGACCCTAGAGGTGTCAGTCCTGCTAAAGCTCTGGACACCCCAAGAATGGTGGTACCATCCGGAGGTGTTCACATTGTTTTGCCAGAATACTACTGCTCTAAAGACGTTGGTTTGCTGGATGCCTCAACATCCGATGGTCGTGTCATGTTTTTCTTGCCATGGCAAGGCCGTGTTTTAGCCGGTACTACTGATGTCGCTCTGAAATCTGTTCCTGAACATCCTGTTGCTTCTGAAGACGAGATCGAAGAAATCTTGAAAGAGTTACAACATTACGTTACTTTTGAAGTCAAGAGAGATGATGTGTTATCTGCTTGGTGTGGTGTCCGTCCTTTAGTTAAGGATCCAAGAAAGGCTCCCAAGAACGGCGCTACCCAAGAGTTGGTTAGAAATCATTTAGTGCACACTTCTGATACTGGTCTCGTTACATTGAGTGGAGGTAAGTGGACCACTTACCGTGAAATGTCCAAGGATGCCGTCGATGAAGTTCTCAAAGTTCACCCAGATCTGAAAGATCCAACCAAGAACGTCAACCATGTCGAGATTAAACCATGTCAGACTCAACACCACAAATTGGTGGGAGCTGAGGGCTTTGATACTTCTTTGGCAGCCCGTTTAGCCCAGGCTTATAAAGTACCAAGTGATCTGGCTGCTCATTTGGCTTCCAACTATGGTGACCGCGCTCCAGTTATTTTGGAAATCTATAAGAAGGACAGAAACAACAGATTGCCCGTTGCGTTGGCAGCTGCTGATGAGTTAGCTCAATTGCCAACATACGAGGAGTTTGAGTTCCCATTCACTGTTGCTGAGTTGAAATACTCTGTTCACAACGAGTACGCTAGACATCCATTGGACTTCCTTGCTCGTAGATCTCGTTTGGCTTTCCTGGACGCTCGTGCAGCTCAAAAGGCCGTTAAGGGAGTCACCAAAGTTATGGGAGATGAGCTCAATTGGGATGACGAAAAGCGTTCCCAATTTGAGAAAGAAACCACCTTGTTTATTGAACATATGGGCCTTACCGCTAACAAGACAAGTTTCTTAGAAAAGGAGGTATAAATATATAAATAGGTTACCAGTTAATGACGTACTTTGAGATAATTAGTATTAGTATTATTATGTTTCTATATGACTGAGTAGAGCTCTTTCAGACGTTGCACTTCATGTTCAGGCAACACTTGGTCAAACCCAACTCCACGACGGTTGTTCGTCATGGTCTTCTCAAATTCTGATCGAGGGCGGCCTTGCATCTGTTTTCCAACAGTTGCAAGTGAATGAATTAGATCTTCTTCACCAATCAGCTCATCGAAATGCTTAGATCCTCCATACGTGAGCATAGCCAGATCACGCAGGATATTGGCAGTGAGCCCCCAGACATTGCGGGTTTTCTCGCCAAATTCCATATCCTGTTCGGTCTCATCCTCTTCTGACGACAAGTCCTGAATAGACTCCAACCAGGGTACTTCATGCGGGTTGTGGATAGGGAAGATAAACGAGCGTAGGTTCCAAGGGATTCCTCCCCATTTAGTCTTTATGTAACTCTGTTTCAGGCACTCCTTAAGTTCGTAAAGGCGTGGCTTAGGCTGCAGAAAATCCTTTAGCGGCACGGAGAATATGGCTGAACTCTCACCTGGATTCAACAGGATTGAGGAGATGGCTTTGTTGGATGCGTGGTGGAAGTCAATAAAGCCCACACAGGGTCTTACCCCCAGAAAGGTTCTTGATAAATATGCGGGTAGTGTGTTAATCTTGTGGATGGTGAACCCTGAGTGAGATTTGAGATAATCATCGTCGGCTGAGATACCTATTTCTTCTTCTGTCTCTCGGCGTGCAACATCCCATTCAGACTCATCCAATGTATCGGCCTTACCTCCAGGTAGGGATATGTGACCAGAGAATGCTCGTAGTTTTTTAGATCGACGGGTCAGGATAACACGTAACTCTCCCATCTTGCCTAGGAACAGCAGCACCATCACTGAGGCCCGACGAGCTAGAGGTAGTTGGGGCCACACAGAGGTGTGGACCTGTGAGCCATGGTACACTGGAGAATACTTGGCGATGTTTGTGAGGTACTTTGAGTCCATCTGGTTGCGATGGATTGCGTCGGAGAGCTGTAGTGGTGAATATTCAGCTGTTGGTGAAGGAGTACCGGCTAATTTACAACTTGGTTCGTGCAGTTGCTTTACAGGTGGTGGTGGTGGAGCGTGGTACTTAATCCTGGACCATATGTGGGTGTTGATAAACTGTTGTAGGTAATCGATCGATGAGACTTGTTGAGTGTTATAATAGACACGATTGATGGTGCGACGCGACGGCTGTATGTTCTGGAAATGCAACATGGGGGTGTGCTGCCGAGCTTGAAACTATATGGAATGCATAGAACGAATGTATGTTTCGAAGAAGAAGAAGGAAAAGAAGAGAGAAAAGAGAGAATACGACGTGCTTTAAATATTATATATGGCAAAGGAGGGGACTATAGTTTTGTTGGTTGTTGTACTGCTCTCCCCTTTTTTTGAGGTCTAAAGAGGAGTTCTGCTGGGTTTGTGTTTACGTTTTTCTGTCGTTCCCCTCATTGCGATTTTTGAAGCGAATAGGATCGAGGAAAATGCGCGGATTTGATAGTGCGGAGAGCTAGGTGGAACTCTAGCGCTCCCTAGGGGGAGGAGGGGGAAGCAGGGCGCAAGTCCAGCGTATACGATAAGCGAGGGAAAAAGAGATAAACGATAGCCGACAACCGACATCAAGGAAAATCACATTCTAATCCTATGCATTTGGAAACATCTAGCCTCTCATATCTTAACATATACATGTGTTGCATCTGAGCACCTTTAATCGATACGAGCCTCCGCAAGTGTATGTAATGGCTTGATGTTGTTGTTGAACTTTCCTGTCCCTTTCTTCTTGATCAGCTTCTTCAGCTTGCGTTTCACAACCATGACTGGAACCGTACTTTTGCGCACCAGGTAATTCGACAGAGACCCCAGAAGAACTCCCTTCAGGGCACTGGTTCCTCTTGAACCGACAATCACCAAAGATGGCGATAAGTGGCGGATCACCTCGACGATAAAATGTCTGGGAATTGGATGATGGATCGACTCAAAAACAACATGGACCTGGAGTTTTGTTAGTTTCAGCAACTCTAAAGTTTCTTTGGTCATTCTTTCGACATTTTCAATCCTCATACGTTCATTGATCTCTGCTCTTTTGGATGCCGTAGCTGTTGGATTGACATCTTCGGAAGGCTTAGATTCTGAAGGCTCCACTGGGTCCAGCATGCTACCACTGGTATAGCTTTGAGATGGAATGCCGTTGAGATGCATTGAAGAATATTCATCATCCTCTAGGACATTGATCATGTACAAAACAGACCCATCCACCAGAATGGTTCCCACGCACCACTCCAGCGCGTATCTGCTCTCCTCAGAAAAATCTGTACATAAGAGAAACGTCTTGGGATGTTTCACATCCTTTACTAACTCGAAGAACCTGCCCCGTGTTAGTGAACGAATGGCCCGAGCATTTGATGCATCACTGTCGATTTCATCAGTTTCCACAGTTTCATTCAGCGTGCGCGCTAGCTCCCCATCTGCTCTCTCTTCAATGTCCGCAGTGTATGGCACATGAAACTCCTCGTCATTCCCCCCTAGACCAGGTCCACCAGGGGATACTAATTTTTTTTTGTAAACTGCATATTCCTTTAATTTCTCCTTACGCTCTTTGTCATCCTGATAGTATTTGTCATGCGATAAACGTGCTCCAAACTTCTCGGCTTTAGCTTCAATCTTGTCGATCAACTCCTGAGGAACCTCTGACCCTATTAGACGGGCATTAGCAACGCCTCGTTCAGCAGCACTTAATTGATCCAACTCCTCGGCTCGCTTGGCATTGGTAACACATTTGGGAGCATTTGTCTCTTTTTGTACTCTACGATCACCAGGAATGTTTGATGGCTCGGTATAGGAGGCAAAATTGGGCAAAATTACTCCTTCCTCTTCGTCAATCTCAGAATCCGTATCACTGATCTGTTCTTCATCACTGGAGCTGTCATCATTCTCAGCAGAGTCATCATTGTCCTTGCTAACGAGCCTCTCACTTGGGTCATGACAGGTAATGGACCATTTGTTATCCTCGGAGTTTGGATTCCTAGAATGCGATCTACTGTTTCGACCTCTAGAGACTCCTCTACTAGTAGGGCCATTGGAGCCTGGCGACACGGATCTTCCTCTCCCACCAGCCTCCTTCCGTTTTTGCCTTTCCAAGATATCTATGATTTGCTTCCTCTCATCGTCTAATGCTGCCTCCAGAGACATTTTCCTGGACGCTTTATCAATTAATTTAAAAGAAATGTGGTTTCTTTGTCGTGGAAAAGTCAAGTTGCAAGAGAAGGAGCAAAGTGCAGCGCAGCAGCATCCAGCTTCCATCCACGTATGAGTGACACACGACGCCCCAAATATACTTTGCCAATTATATAAACGGCCAAACTAAATACTTATTCTTAAGTTACGCTTACATAATAGACCTCACCATAAAACACCTTGTTTCAACTACGGCAGTCGTGCACCACACACCCCCTTGGACCGCCCCCAGGGTTTCTAACCGCTCGAAATTGTGAACTGTGGTTGGCCAATCCAAGCGCGCCCTCGACACTCCTCAACGCTGTTTTTTATATTAACCAACCCCTTCCTTCCTTTTCTCTCCTACACCCAGTGTTAAATCTTTATCTTTCCATAATATTCAAAGATGCTTTCAGCACGCCCCGTCATTAGAAGAGCTGCTCGTTCTGCTGTCGCCGTCAATGTCGCCCGCTCTGTTCCTCGTGTGGTATGTATTTCCTGATGATTTGGATCACTTTTTAAGTTGGCCGTCTAAAAGGCTCACCCATGAAAAGTTTGTCTATACTCAACGTTGAAGCATTATTGATGACATTTTTGGATTGTGGAGCCCCAATTCCCTCTTATGCTTCCAATATTTCACTCACTAGTGTGTTTTCAAGCTGGACAATTGCTTCGATGGTGTGGTGAAATTTCTCAAAAGTGTGAATTCTTTTTGCATTGACAACTACTAACATATCATTAGGCCCGCCCACTAATTTCCAGAGGTTATGCTGCCGCTAAGGCTGCTCCAACCGAAGTTTCTTCCATCTTGGAAGAGAAGATCAGAGGTGTCTCTGCCGAGGCTGACTTGAACGAGACTGGTAGAGTCTTGTCTGTTGGGTAAGTTTTTTTTTTTTACACTGTATTACGGGTTGGTTTATTGGGAGACGTACTCAATAGTGGTTTCCTCTACAATTGTGACGTACCAGTTGAAGTATTGTCTTGATGTATCTTATTGTCAAGTTCCGTTTTTTCTTCAAGTTTTCTCGACATTTTATTGGACGGTCGGAGATGCTCGACCTAACTCCCTAACACTTATACCCTTACAACAACACCAAGTAAAGACCAGTATACTAACATTATAGTGATGGTATTGCCCGTGTTTTCGGATTGAACAACTGTCAAGCTGAAGAGCTGGTCGAATTCTCCTCCGGTGTTAAGGGTATGGCCCTTAACTTGGAGCCAGGTCAAGTCGGTATTGTCTTGTTCGGTTCTGACAGAGGTGTCAAGGAAGGTGACACCGTCAAGCGTACCGGTAAGATTGTTGATGTCCCAGTCGGACCTGAACTTTTGGGCCGTGTCATTGACGCTTTAGGTAACCCTATCGATGGTAAGGGACCAATCAACTCTAAGGTCACTTCCAGAGCTCAATTGAAGGCCCCAGGTATCTTGCCAAGAACTTCCGTTTTCGAGCCAATGCAGACTGGTCTGAAGTCTGTCGATGCCCTGGTGCCAGTCGGTAGAGGTCAGAGAGAGCTTATCATTGGTGACCGTCAAACCGGTAAGACTGCTGTTGCTCTTGACACCATCTTGAACCAAAAGAGATGGAACAACGGTGATGACGAGTCCAAGAAATTGTAC
Organism: Komagataella populi; assembly: GCA_023212995.1. Taxonomy (NCBI): domain Eukaryota; kingdom Fungi; phylum Ascomycota; class Pichiomycetes; order Pichiales; family Pichiaceae; genus Komagataella; species Komagataella populi. The sequence goes on along the minus strand of JAKWAY010000002.1, from coordinate 177,494 downwards.
TGTGTTTACGTTGCCGTCGGTCAAAAACGTTCCACTGTCGCTCAGTTGGTTCAAACTTTGGAGCAAAACGACGCTCTTAAGTACTCCATCATTGTTGCTGCCACTGCTTCTGAGGCTGCTCCATTGCAATACTTGGCTCCTTTCACCGCCTGTGCTGTCGGTGAATGGTTCCGTGACAACGGAAAACACGCTCTGATCATCTACGACGATTTGTCCAAGCAAGCTGTTGCTTACCGTCAATTGTCTCTGTTGCTGAGACGTCCTCCTGGACGTGAGGCTTACCCAGGTGACGTTTTCTACCTGCACTCCCGTCTTTTGGAGAGAGCCGCTAAGATGTCCGACAAATTGGGTGGTGGCTCTTTGACCGCTTTGCCAGTCATTGAGACCCAAGGTGGTGATGTCTCTGCTTATATTCCAACCAACGTCATTTCCATTACCGATGGTCAAATTTTCTTGGAGGCTGAGCTGTTCTACAAGGGTATCAGACCTGCTATTAACGTCGGTCTGTCCGTCTCCCGTGTCGGTTCTGCTGCTCAAGTTAAGGCTATGAAGCAAGTTGCCGGTTCCCTGAAGCTGTTCTTGGCCCAATACAGAGAAGTCGCCGCTTTCGCCCAATTCGGTTCCGATTTGGATGCTTCCACCAAGCAAACCTTGAACAGAGGTGAGAGATTGACTCAATTGCTGAAGCAGAAGCAATACGCTCCTTTGGCTGCTGAGGAACAGGTTCCTGTTATTTACGCCGGTGTCAACGGTTTCTTGGACTCCGTCCCATTGGAGAGAATCGGAGAATTTGAGGAGTCATTCTTGGCTTACTTGAAGTCCAACGAGACTGAGGTCTTGGACGCTATTAGAGTAAAGGGTCAATTGTCCGATGAATTGTTGGCCAAGTTGAAATCTGCTACCGAGTCCTTCGTTGCTACTTTCTAAACTTAGCAGTTAACGATTACGATTTAAGCATTTTTGATAAAAGACTCAAAATTCAACATACAATTATGATGTTATAAATTGATATTTAGATTTATGTTTTGTGATGTAGACGTTTCGGTAAAATAGACCTTTTGTCCTGGAGAACCTACCAACTATATGTGATGGACCAGCTTTGAGGCCTTCCTAATTTTTTAAACATCTTTCAGCATCGAGTTATCGCTAAGATTATTTCCAAGGTTGTTTCTTCTGCCTTCCAGTATATGACAACGCCAGAGTCAACCAACCAAGAGGAAACTCCACTACCGGAGAGGCACTCCAAGCAGATCACTAACGATGACCTTTACAGGAGGTCCACTCAGTTCAGATTCTGGTCGTTTTCTGAGCAGCAATTAAAGGATCTGAAAGTGACTACTAATGGGAAAGGATCTGCTGACTTGAAACAAAAGATATCGAAGCTGGATCCTTCTATGCCAGGAGTCTCTGAAATTTTGGAAAAGGATCTGTTGAAACCCTTAACTGTAGAAGAGGAAGTCAAAATAGTGGAATATTATGCCAGGAAAGCCCAGGGTCTGGCGAATTATTTCAAATTACCCACTCAGTCTAGAGCTACCGCCATATCATTTTTCCGAAAGTTCTTTCTGGTGAATAGCTGTATGAAATTTCACCCACAATATATCATGTACACATGCCTGTTTCTAGCTGCTAAATCAGACAACCATTTCATCGGGATAAAAGAATTTAGCAAGGCAATCCCAAAGACAACCCCAGACTCTATTTTACAATATGAATTTCAGATCCTGCAAAGTTTGAAGTTTGCTCTCTTATGCCACCACCCCTACAAGCCATTATATGGATTCTTTTTGGATTTCCAAGTGGAAATGAAGAATGATATCGAGTCCAATAAACTCGCCGAGTTATATGATCATGCCAGAGATAAGGTGTCTGAAGCGATCTTTTCTGATGTTTCTTTCCTGTTCACCCCATCACAAATAGCGTTGGCTGCTTATTACGAGCTTAATTCCGAACTTGTCACTCGTTATCTCTCCAAAAAGTTCTCCGGATTGAGCACCATCAACGAAGATGAACAGTTGAACTCATCTCCTAATATACAATCCAAACTTATAGATAATTTGAAACATTGCATGGAACTATCTCACGCATCGTTCAACCCGGCCATCGAAGAAGTCACCCAGATTTCCAGAAAAGTCCACTACTGTATAGACCCTACGAAGCTGGTCAAGAAGATCCAGAAACAAAAATCGGTATCATAGCTTTATAATTAATTTTAACCTATTCTATATTCATATGGAGGGCGTTACTATCAGTTTGTTCTCAACAGACCCCAAACTATACACCTCCTTTTTTTCATGATTGATTGCAATTAGTTCCTGGAAGACTGGGGATTTTCCTCCCTCAGCCACATCCATGACAACATTGCCTATTTTCACTGTGGTTCTTCCAGATTTATGCACTCGAAGACTCCCTATTATGCCGTTAATGTTGTGCATTTCTGTACCAGTGCCTTCAAAAGAAGGAAGAGTTTTCGGCAGCTGGAAGAAGAGAGATTTAGGCAAAGGGCGTGGCTCCATGCTAACATCACCATCGTCGTCTTTAGAGAGGTTCATTTGTTTTACCAGCTGTTTAATGTGTTCATAATCCTTTGTTAGTTTGGACTTTTCTTCTTTCTCCTGCAACGGGTCCAGAGAGGATGGAGGTTCTGGTGTAGGTGATACTTCCTTAATCTCAAAAGGAGCACTAGCGATAGCACCCGTCTCATCATCTGACATTGGTTCAGGCTTCACTGATACCTCTCTAGATGTTGTTGTACTCCCAGGAAGTGAGTTAGGGTCCGTTTCAATTTTCACATCTGCCTCTCCATTTTCCTGATGTTCCACTCTAGGAGCTCTCACAGGAAATAGTTCAGTTTCCTCAGTTAGCTCAAATTTTGCGCTGACGTCTATCACAGTAGTATCATCTACCTCAAACTCATCATCAGAACTAAACTTTCCATGTAGTTTTTTGAAAGCCTCAGATGTAGTTGCTGTGGAAGACGCTAATGGAGTTCTTCTATTCAAAGAAGCACTTCCCACATGGCCTTGAACACCATGCGACAACGGCCCAGCTACAACCATGTGAGTTCCTGCTGGGGCACCACGACCTCTGCCTCTTCCTCTCGTATTAGTTCCTCTAGTTTTTCTTCTCATCGGGTCTTGAGATTCTACTACCACGGGGGCAGACTTATCTCGTTCCTCCTTGGTTCTTCTAGCCACCAGCTTGGGCTTGAACTTCAGGCCCGGCTTTTTGGGGGCATTAGACTCGGCACTCACAGGAGTGGATCTACGTGATATGGAATCCAGCCTGTCCACACTCGGGTCCTCTGACATGCCAATGGGAAGAGATCAGTTTGAACTTGTTTATGAAACTGAAGCCTTTCTACTTACTAAATTTTTCATTGTTCGCGGCTTACGTAGATTTGCTTAAAAAAATTATTGAGGAAAAAAAAAACTTTTAGAACCTTTAGAAACAAGCAATGGGAAAGAGAGGAACCAGACGTAATAGGGCCTCTAATATCGACTATTCAGAAGAGCAGGCTGTCACCAATGACTTGGATGAATTTGCTGAAGCTCGTGAAAAGATCTTGCTGGAAGAAGCAGGATTGGGGTCTAGATTCAATGCCAATGATATCAGTGATGAGGATGAGGAGGTCGCTGTTATGGGGTTAGGTGAGGAAAGCTCAGACGACGAAGATGCTCTGGCCAGAAAGTTTCGTGGAGCTAGTGCCATGGATGACGATGAAGATGCAGAGCTTTACAATGATGTAGAGATGACCGATAAGACAGAAGAAGAACAAGAATGGGGTGAATCAAGAGACGACTACTATGGTGGTGCTGAGTTAGAAGACGAAGAAGCTGTCAAGTTGATGGAACAGGAGGCTATCAAGCAGCAAAAGAAGCATTTAGAGGATCTGAATATGGAAGATTTCTTGGATGATGATATGGACCAAGAGTGGCAGAAATCTGCAGAGAAGGAAACAGTATCCACAGAAACTGCCATGGAGCCTATCAAAGCAGACGAACTTTCCTCCGATGAACAGGTAAAATTTTTGAAGAAAGCATACCCAGAGTTTTTACCTCTCTTGAACGAATACAAAAAACTGAAGCCTTTACTCATAGAATTCAAAGACCAAGACTCTCAGGTATCCAAGGTTAAGTTCACAGCGCTATCAGCATACTTGGGGACTATTGCAGTTTACGTTGCACTGTTTGTATCCGCCTTAGAAAGTAGAGAACAGTTTACAATGAAAGATCACCCTGTAATGGAAGGGATTTTGAACACAAGAGAAGTTTGGAGGCAGGCAAATGAGCTATCAAGCGCTCAGTCTGACCGCATTGCTGATAATTCCCCAGGAAAACTACCAGTTGAAGGTGAATCTGAATCTGAATCTGTTTCTGAGTCTGAATCTGAATCCGAATACCAATCTATGATTGATCATGGTTCTGAAGATAGTGGATTAGAGGTTGACCTGGTACAGGAGGAAAAGAAACAAAAGCCACAAGAAGGTGACTCTGACTCAGATTCTGACGCACCTCGTGAGTATAATATCAAATCATTGAACCATAAAAGAAAGAATATTGGCGATGACTTGACTCAGCAAGAAAAACGTGCCCGTAAACGGTCCCTGAGGTTTTACACATCCGTTATCGATCAAGCCGATGGTAAGAAAACAGTCAAATATGCCGGTGATGATGATATTCCTTACAAAGAAAGATTGTTTGAAAGACAACAGAGATTGATAGAAGAAGCAAGAAAGCGTGGAGACAACAGTAATACCTCTGCTCCAGGGGAAGCTCTGGATGAAGGAGACTTTGAATCCGCTGACGAAGAAGCTGCTAAGGATGTCAATAACTTGGACGATTCTTACTATCAAAACGTTCTCAATACTAAGAAGGAACAGAAGGCCGCCAGAAAAGCTCTTTACGAAGAAGCTGTCCAGGCAGCTAAGGAAGGTAAGCTCGACCAATTTGAAGAGAAGATCGGAACTGATGGTAAGCGTGCTGTCAACTACCAAATCCTTAAGAACAAAGGTCTTACTGCTCATAGAAAGAAGGAGAATAGAAATGCTAGGGTCAAGAAGAGAAACAAGTATGAGAAAGCACAGAAGAAACTTAAGAGTATTAGAGCTGTATATACTGGAGCACAAGGTCCATATGAAGGTGAAAAAACTGGTATCAAAAAGAATCTCACGAAAAGTGTCAAGCTTGTTTAGTTATTGTTCATCTTTTTTCATTAGATCGTTCCATTTCTGAGCAAGTTCTGCCATAGCGGCAGAATCTAACGATGCATCGACGATATCTTGAGGAACTTGGTTTTCAGAATGTTCCTTGGCTGCAAATCTGCTTGGGTTGTGCTCTGAGACTAACCTCAGCTCAGGGCGCGTTGCTATCGTCAGCTCATGCCATGTAAAAAGCAAAGAATCACAGCTTCTATCGAAAGGGTTGAAATCAACTATGTACATTTTATTGAAGGGTCCAGGAAAGTATACATCAACCACATAATTTTTCAGAGGAAATTTGGGAACTACGGTCTCTTCCAGAAACTTCGTTATGCCACTTTCTATCACATCTTTATGGTTCTTTAGATAATCGTAGTAATTCAAGTCTCTTTGAGAGACCCCTATTAGTTTACCGTCTCTTATAAAACACCTGAACTCTTGAGCGGGATTAATTTCTACCCATTTTCTTAACACCAGTTCGTACTTTGTGGAGGCCTCCAGTTTTAAATCATGAGCGACGTAGTTGGAAGAGTTCAGCAAAAGATACACATCATTTACAGAGGAGCATTTCATTGTGTTGTTCATCATGATCCAGGTAGCATCCCTTGGAGCTGACCAGTTTAGTTTAGGGGCGACATGGGAGTATTGGGTCATCGCATCTTTTACTTTACTATGAAACTCAGAGAAGTTTTCTGAGGGGTCTAAAAATGTTTCTTCTGCATCTGACCAATCGCTGTATTCATTAGAACTGTTGATTTCGACGGTATCGTTGTCGTTACCTGGAAGATGGATGCTATCATTGGTAATATACTCGATGAAAGAGTCTGGGATCTCTATGATTTTTGCTGGAGACACAACGTTGTCCTTGAAAATCTGATACCAGGAGGAATAAGAGCAAGCACTGAGATCTGCATCAGTAGTCTGCAGCTCATTAAATACGTGAACCTTTTCAGGCATAGTGAAGTATGAATCAGGCCTAAATGTTCTGACAAATCTCTTTATCTAGCATATTCTTATGCGCGAAATATAATAACGTAATATAGTGCTCAGTACTTGGAGCATCCATAATCTATGCGACGCGTAAGACATAGGACGAAACCAGGGAAGTTTGCGTCAAAATAACTGCCGATAGGAACGTTTTGGCTCCTTATTCCTTGTACATTTTTGTTGGCTCATCTCTTTTAGCTCCTGTTGTTTCCTCCTTCAAAATCAACTCCAAATCACTACACCACCAAAACTTCAAGCAAGTCGCGACAAACATTATAATCCTTGAAAAGTTCTCTAGTTCCTTACCACCTCAAACGTTTGCCACATGTCCTCCACTCACCAATCAAATTCCATCTTCAAAGATAAGGAAAAGCCTCAAGAGGTCCGTAAAGCCAACATACTTGCAGCAAGAGCTGTGGCAGACGCGATCAGAACGTCGCTGGGTCCAAAGGGAATGGACAAGATGATCAAGACTGGTGACGGCAAAATCATCATCTCCAATGACGGACACACAATCCTCAAGCACATGGCCGTGTTGCATCCTGCTGCAAAGATGCTTGTGGATCTGTCTGCTGCTCAAGATACCGAGGCTGGTGATGGTACCACTTCAGTGGTCGTGATTACTGGTGCTATCTTGGGAGCTGCTGAGAAACTGTTGAACAAAGGTATTCACCCAATGATAATTGCAGAGTCTTTCCAGAGGGCAGCCGCTCGCTCTGTTGAAATACTGCTAGACATGTCACACAAGATCTCTTTGGATGATAAGGAACAACTCATCAGGGCTGCGACTACTTCGCTAAGTTCTAAGATAGTATCACAACATTCTCACATTTTGGCGCCTTTAGCAGTAGAGTCAGTACTGAAGGTTTCCAATGAATACGCTAACAACGTGGATCTGAATGATATCAAGCTATTCAAGAAAGTTGGAGGTACGATTGACGATACCGAAGTGGTCAACGGACTTGTTATAACTCAAAACGTTGTCAAATCGGCCAACGGTCCAACAAGAATGGAAAAGGCTAAAATTGGGTTGATTCAATTCCAACTATCTCCACCAAAACCAGACATGGAGAACAACGTAGTGGTTAACGACTACAGACAAATGGACAAGATTTTGAAAGAGGAAAGAGCATATCTGTTAAACATCTGTAAGAAAATCAAAAAGGCAAAGTGTAACGTGCTGTTTGTACAAAAGTCTATCTTGAGGGATGCTGTCAATGATTTGGCTCTCCATTTCCTTGCCAAGCTTAACATTTTGTTGGTAAAAGACATCGAAAGAGATGAGATGGAGTTCATTTCCAAGAGTACAGGAGCCAAACCAATTGCTGATATTGAGTCTTTCAACGAAACCAAGCTTGGATCAGCAGATCTGGTTGAAGAGGTCGAATCATCCGGGTCAAGAATTATTAAGGTGTCGGGAATATCCACAGCCACAAAGCCTACTGTTTCTATTGTCTGCAGAGGTGCCAATGAGATGGTGCTGGACGAGACTGAAAGATCGTTACATGATGCCCTTTGTGTTATAAGATGCTTGGTGAAGGAAAAGGCATTAATCGCCGGTGGAGGAGCTGCTGAGATTGAAGTATCTAGAACCTTATTAAAGGAATCGAACAAACTGTCAGGCGTGGAACAATTTTGCTTCAAGGAGTTCGCCCTAGCTCTGGAAGTGATCCCAACTACCCTTGCTGAAAATGCTGGATTAAACCCTATAGAAGTTGTCACTGAGCTGATAAATAAACACGACGCAGGTGAAAAGAACGCTGGAATCAGTGTAAGACGTTCAGGAACAACCAACACATTTGACGAGCACGTTCTGCAACCTGTCTTGGTGAGCACAAGTGCTATTACTTTAGCCAGCGAGACTGTCAAATCTATTTTGAGAATTGATGACATTGCTTTCAGTCGTTAAAACTAGAGACAATGGTGGCTTCCAGTTATTTGGCATGTTCTTTATTTAATATTCTGACGGCATCCTTGCTGAAAACATAGGACAGCCCACTTAGTATAGTGGAGATAGCGACGGTGATCTCCAATGCAAATAGACCCTGTAATACCATGGCTGAACAGTCTAATGTTAAATATGGAATCAACACTGGCTTTATCATTGAACTTCCAATATATAGCATCTGTAGTCCAGTATTGATCTTGCTTATTGTTGTTGGTCTCACTTCAGCACTCGGAATGCTAAAGTCCCAGAATCTGTTGAACGTCTTGGGCCTCGGTAGAGAGACATATCTGTAGTATATGGCTGATAATCCCAAGAGAACATCTCTTCCTAAAATAATAACAGCCAAATACAAGGGGATTTGGTGCGATTGAGCCATACAAGCAGTACAGATGATCATCAAAGATTTATCGGCCATGGGATCTATCACAGTACCAACCACCGATTTCATATTGTACTTTCTGGCCACGTACCCATCGATAAAATCTGTAATACATGAATATGTAAATAAAGAAAGAGCCAAAGTTACGTGGTTATGAACTATGAGGTATCCAATCACTGGAGCAGAAAGCAATCTTGAGAACGTTAATATGTTGGGGATCGTATATATATTCTCATGATATTCGGAGGGAATTATATTGGAGAAGCTTTCTTTCAGCTCTTTCGACCTTGCTAGCGTATTTTCCTTGATTCGTTTGGTCTTTTCAGCTGTCTCAATGCTCACTTTTTTCCCTATCTCTTTAGTCTTACTTATCATAGTTTGCTTGCGATGAGAAGAGGGGCGTGGATTGCTTGCCAAGTGACGAACGGAAGAGAGATTGGACGTAGCCAATGGGACAAAAGCTCTGTGTGCAGGCATCCTGAGATGGTGGAATGAGCCACCACCCATTAATGCTACTCTTCTCACCGCCCCGCCAAAATACATCATTAATAGTATGGGGAAGAGAATAAGATTTCGGGAAAACCAAGAGTGGATAAAACAAGGAGAGCGAAAACGCTTGAAAAAAATGTCAGAAATGTCGAACGCCTCAATATACCCTTTCTGGCCCAGTTTTTTTTCCTTGAGTCATGATTCACTGCCTTTGAAAGGATTTAATGCAACTCCGAAACCTGGTAGACAAAATGAACGTACTCGTCTATACCGGAAACGGAACCACGACAGATTCCATTAAACACACGTTGTATTCTTTAAGGACGCTTCTTTCTCCTTATTATGCTGTAATTGGTGTAGACAGTAAAGTGCTGTTGAACGAACCGTGGCAATCTAAAACTGCCCTGCTGGTATTTCCTGGGGGAGCTGATTTACCTTATTGTAGACAGTTCAATGGTGAAGGGAATCAAAAATTTTCCAAATTTGTACGCCAGGGAGGTAGATACCTAGGGTTATGTGCTGGTGGTTACTATGGATCAGCAAGATGTGAATTCGAAGTTGGCAACAAAGAACTGGAGGTGAGTGGTCCCCGAGAATTGAAGTTTTTCCCTGGGACGGCTAGAGGTACTGCTTTTGGCGGATTCAAATATAAATCTGAGGCCGGTTCCAGATCCGTTGTTCTGGATGTGGATGACGAGAAGCTTCCTGGGTGTGGCAAGACCACCTATAACTATTACAATGGTGGTGGGGTCTTCGTAGACGCTGATCAGTTTACCAATGTGGAAGTTTTAGCAACATACAGAGACAGTGTTGATGTCGATTTTGGATCAGGAAACGCTGCTGCTGCTGTTGTAGGGTGTTCCGTTGGTAATGGATATGCCATTTTAACTGGAACGCATCCTGAGTACACTCATCTGTTACTGAAAAGATCGGAATCTGTTCGAGATTTCGATCATGTAATTGATGAGCTTCGTGCTAAGGAGCCAGATAGACTTGCTTTCCTGCGATCTCTGCTCCATAAGTTTGGATTGAAAGTCAATGATGATTCTGTAGCTCAACCAATGTTGACTCCGTTGCACTTGACATCACTTTATCCTGAAAAGTTGCAGCAATTGGTGACATCATTGGAAACCAATATAGGGTATACGAATGGTCTTTTGAAATGCCCTTCTGACCGTTTTAAACTGTCTCTTAAGGCAGAGAATCTTCAGAAACTTGAGCAAGATTTTCAAGAGCCGGAGGAGGCTATCAAAGAACTAGTTGTACATGTAAACTCTCTCCCTACACGCAAGGACATTCCGTTTTTTAATTTGGAAGCATACTACAGTCATCTGGCACATTTTTGGAGAAAATATAACCAGTCTATGGGAGATTTTGGTTCTACGCTAATTTACGGTGAAGTTCTTACCTCAACTTCATCCTTGATGGATAAGAACCCTAACCTATTACGTCTTCTTCCCCATGGATTTGCGATAACTGGAACCACTCAAGTCTCTGGAAGAGGTAGAGGAGGTAACGTCTGGATCAATCCGCCAGGGGTTCTACCAGTATCTATACTTATGAAACTCCCAACGTCTTACTCTGAACGTGCTCCGATAGTTTTTATTCAGTACTTGGCAGCACTTGCCTATATCGAGGCTATCCTTAAATATGATGATTCAGGGCTTTACTCCACCATCCCATTAAGAATCAAGTGGCCCAATGACATATACATATTGAAGCCAGAGTATGTTGAAGACACATCTAAGATTCCACACGGAGAAGCTGCATATGTGAAAGTTGGAGGAATTTTGGTGAACACCAATATTTTTGATGGACAATACTATATGATTGCCGGATGCGGTTTGAATATCAGCAACGCTGCCCCGAATACATCTGTCAACTCCGTTATTTCTGCGATCAACGAAGTTAGAGCCAAGAAAGGTATGACAGGCATACCCCCCGTAGAAATCGAGGTCGTACTAGCTGGATTCCTATACCACTTCGAAAAAATGTTTAACGAGTTCAAAGCTTCAGGATTTAGTCCTTTCCTAGATCTGTACTACAGACGCTGGTTGCACACTGGACAAATTGTACATATCCAGCACCAGAACAACATCAGAGCTAAGATCACTGGGATAACTCCAGATTGGGGAATGCTGATAGCCCAAGAAGTTGATATGGAGAATAGGATAACAGGGGCCAGATTTGAACTTCAGCCTGATGGAAACTCTTTTGACATGTTCAACGGCTTGATATCCAAAAAGCAATAAGTTATTATAATAAATCGTTTATTTTTTTTAGGGTTAAGTCTACATAATAGTTTTTTTTTATACAGATAACAACTTAGAACCTCTCGTAGAATGCACCAAAAAACTTCAACTCTATTCACTTTCTTTAGATTCACCGTTAGGAGAATGACGGGAAGGGGAGTACTGTGGGGATGCTGGGGAGTATTGAGGAGATGTAGGGGAATATTGTGGTGAAGTTGGAGAGTACTGAGGTGAGGTGGGGGAGTACTGCGGCGACGTTGGCGAGTACTGCGGTGAAGTAGGCGAATACTGCGGCGAAGTAGGCGAGTACTGTGGTGAAGTTGGGGAGTACTGCGGCGACGTTGGAGAGTACTGCGGCGAAGTAGGTGAATACTGTGGCGACGTTGGAGAGTACTGTGGTGACGTTGGAGAGTACTGGGGCGAAGTAGGTGAATACTGCGGTGAGGTAGGCGAGTAACTTGGCGAAGTAGGTGAGTAACTTGGAGAAGTTGGCGAGTAACTTGGCGAAGTAGGTGAGTAACTTGGCGAAGTAGGTGAGTAACTTGGAGAAGTAGGCGAGTAACTTGGCGAAGTAGGTGAGTAACTTGGAGAAGTAGGCGAGTAACTTGGCGAAGTAGGCGAGTAACTTGGCGAAGTAGGTGAGTAGCCTGGTGAAGTTGGGGAGTAACTTGGAGAAGTAGGAGCAAAGCCAGGCGATGTGGGAGCAAATCCTGGAGAAGTAGCAGAAAGCCCTGGAGAAGTAGGTTGGTATGGACTTTGTATACCAGCATACTCAGTCAGACCACCGCTTCTATCATCTCCAGATCCAGTTTCAGCCATTGGAGAAAACATAACATCTGCCACATCATCATGGTTAAACTCATCATCATATTGCGCATTGTTATCATATGGCGTTGCTGAGCCTTGTGTTGCCTTACCTTTGAATAAAGGCATGATGGGCGCGTAGTCTGCGGGAAGACTAGTCAACAACTTCTCATCGATCATAACATCAAACGCACCTGTTCCCATTGGAGCCAATTGACCCAGCATAACATTTTCAGATACACCACGACAATCATCCAATTCTGCTGCTGCACCAGCCTCAAACAAGATCTCTACAGTCTCTTCGAAAGAACACCTCATCAACGCACCTGTGTCCGCACGGTTAATACCGTGACGAGTAATAGCCATCAAGTATCCACGCGAGGTCATCACGTCGACTAATAGAGCCATATGTCTGTAGTTGACATAAGAACCGTCGAAAGCAATAACGTTCAAAATCTCCTTGTATAAAGAAGAGCGTGTTGCTTCAATTCCCAAAACTGAAAGAATTTCAACAAAGGAATTCGAATAAGTACGGGAAGAGTCAACACCAGGTACGGTCATCACTTCAGCGAGATTTATACCATCGGTCTCTAAAGCCCAAAGTTCTTCATTCTTATATTCTCCAGACTGATCTGGAACGGAAACTTTATGTTTCACCATGTATACCTTTGAAATGCCTGGAATACCACGCAAAGCAATCGAGTCAAGCATGTGAGCTTCAATTCTTTTCAACATTTGGTCTTCCTCAGCTTCCAGGTCTTCATCCATAGCTTTGGGGTCACGAATCACACGACAACGGATGATAAGTTTATCAGCATTATCTTCAGACCACATCACAAACAGATCATCACTGAATACTTCAGAAATCTTGTCAGCTACTTGATTCATTGTCAACTGCTTGTCTAACATTCTTGCACGGTCTAGCTCCAGACGTAACAACCATGGTGATTGCTTGTCGATAGTTTCTTCCACCTTCTCATCAGGAATAGAGAAATATGCCTCCACGGTGTCAAAATCCTCTTCAATCACAGTACTTGTTGGGTCTGGATCGTAGTAAATTTCGGTGGCGGATGTCACATTCTTTAAAGTGGTATATTCAATCGACGATTGAATCACTTTAGCCTTTTCTATATCAAGTGCAAGTTCCCTATCAAGATATACTGTCAGTGCAGGAGTCTTGATATTCTTTGCAACATTCAAAATTTCTTTCAGACGAGGAACACCTAATGTAACGTTCTTAGATGAAACACCAGCATAATGGAATGTATTTAAAGTCATCTGAGTTGCAGGCTCACCAATTGATTGAGCGGCAATAACACCAACCATCTCACCTGGATGAACCAGAGATCTCTGGAATTGAGCTTCGATCGTACCGAGCACCCATTCGAAAGCATCTCTATTCAATCTGAACTCTTCTAAAATACGACGAGTAGCCAATCTAGCACGAACTAAACATTGGAATAAAGACGTTGCATTTTGTTGAGCCTCCTTTATAAGCTCATTCTCACCACGGAGCACAAATAACTTCTTACAGAGGTCTCTGACACCATTGATGATTTCCGGAATGGTTAGGTCACTAGCTTTAGAACGATCCAAATGAAATATCTGCTGAGCATTCTGAATGATACGACGAAGATTCACAGGAAGAGGCCAGTTATGATCTCCATTGATGAACACTACCTCTCTAAGGAACTTACGATCATTAACCAATTGCTCATATTCAGAGTTAAGTTCTTTTTGTAGCTCAACATCACCAACTATATCGGCAGCGTATTCAATTACATCTGGCTTGATAGACTTCTTTTCATCCATCAGGTCAACATAGTAACGCTTATGGAAACCCTCGTCACTTCCAGGGATGGTGTCAATAGTCTGCCTTTCAACTTGTGTACCGTCAAGACCATCTTCACCATAAAGGAACTGAATAATATCACCTAAGGAATTCCTTGTGGTACCGTCATAATGGACCATAATATCTTCCAATGCTTTCACCAAACGACGCTGAATATAACCAGTTTCGGCAGTTTTCACGGCAGTATCAATCAAACCTTCACGACCAGCCATAGCGTGGAAAAAGAACTCTTGTGGAGTCAATCCTCTCAAGTAAGAGTTTTCCACGAATCCCTTAGATTCAGGCGAGAAGTCGTCTTTAGTGAAATGAGGTAAGGAACGGTCAGCAAAACCGAAAGCAATACGTTTACCTTCCACCATTTGTTGACCAACACATGCGGACATCTGTGCAATATTAATGAAGGAACCCTTGGAGCCTGCAGATACCATCTGTTTCACATTATTCAAATCCTTTAGATTCATTTCTGCAGAACGACCTGCAGAATCACGAGCATCATTCAATGTACGTGAAACTTCTCCTTCGAAAGATTCACGCAAGGTCATACCTGGTTTCAATTCCAGTTCATTATGCTGAGCTTTGTAGATGATTTCTTGAACTTGCTCTTTGGCGCTAGAAATAGCATGCGTGATCTCTTTCATAGTGCCAGCATCGGCAATAGCGTCACCAATACCAATAGAAAAACCATTATGTAGTAACCAATAGTTCACAACTTTTTGAATGTTACCAAACAGTTCTGCACAAATTTTAGGACCTTTTTCTCTCATGACAGTATGAATCAAACCACCACCACCAGATCCAACAGTTTTCTTGTCCACAACACCAAACATAACTTTACCATCTACAATAAGCATACCATTGTCTTTTGGAGATAGTAATGAGTTTCCACCATCAGTTCTCTGAAGATGAATACCGCTAGGTATAGCGATCGAAAGTAGCTGTTTACCAGTCCAAAGGGGTTTAGGTTTCATAATGGCAGGCTGAGGTACAACACCATCCCAACTTGGGACCCAGAATAGCATATTCATTACTTGTTCATATTCAATGAAAGTATCTCTCAAGGTCATTTTTCTTACACCACAAAGGGTGTCTTGGACAATACCCATGACAGGCTTGTTGGACTGTGGAGAGACAATCTGCAACGGTACGGCACAAAGTTGTGAAAGTTCCGCTCTTGTCTCTTCAGATTGAGGAACGTGCAAGTTCATCTCGTCACCATCAAAATCTGCATTATAAGGTGACGTGACAGATAAATTTAATCTGAAAGTAGAGTAGGGCATCACCTTGACTCTATGTGCCATCATGGACATTTTATGCAATGAAGGTTGACGATTAAATAATACAGGATCGTCATCCATCAAGTGTCTTTCAACTTTCCATCCATATTGTAAAACAATATCACCTGCACGCTTATGGTACCTTAGATCGATACGATCACCGTTATCACGGATAACATACTTGGCACCAGGGTGTTCATTCGGCCCATTACGAACATATTCAGTCAATCTATGAATGTTGTATTGAGTGACTGTTTCAGGATAGGAAAGGGTCTTGGCAATACTGATGGGAACACCAACTTGGTCTAATTCCAAGTTAGGATCACCTGAAATAACGGTACGAGCTGAAAAATCAACACGTTTACCCATAAGATTACCTCTCAGACGTCCTTCCTTACCCTTCAGTCTTGCACGAATGGCCTTTACAGGTCTTCCTGACTTTTGTAATGCTTGTGGCTGTCCCGCAATATCATTATCCATGTAAGTAGCTACATGAAATTGAAGTAACTGTTCAACTTCATTGATAATGTGTTGAGGAGAACCATCCATTTCCAATTTTTGTACATTTATATTTGCCTTCAAAATATCACTCAGTTTGTGTGTTAAATCGTCCTGCCCTTGAGTAGTTTCGTCCATAGCGATAGAAGGTCTTACTTGGGGCGGGGGAACAGGAAGCACAGTGATTATCATCCATTCAGGTCTGGCATAGTCTTCGTTAAAGCCCAGCCTATAGCAGTCTTCAGGCGATATATGCCTGAAAACATTCAAGATTTCACCAGGAGTTAGTAGCTTACGTTCTGGCTGGGCATCACGATCACTGAAACCGCTCTTCTTCCATGTACCCCATAACTTCATACCGTCTTTACGAACAACAGGCTGGGTATTTCCACATCCACCTCTAGAGACAACCTTTTGTTCAGAATACTCATCAACAGGCGCATCAGCTTCACATACCATCTTTGTTTTACACAGTTGCCACACAGCGTTAAATCTTTTTTTTGGATCTCTTATACGGATGGCTTGAGCCATGGAAGGGTTCGTCTCATCAAGAAGAAGCTTTCCACAATTCATACAGATACACTCACAGACTTTCTTTATCTTGGGAATAAAACCAATATGAAATACTGGCTTAGCTAGTTCCATGTGTCCAAAATGACCGGGACATTCTGCCATTCCCTCACCACAAGTCTGACATTTGAAATTTCGGTCTATGGAACCAAGCTTGGGATCATTCAATCCACCTTCCCTTGGCCTTTGACGGCTCTCATCCATAATTTCAGGATATTCAATTTTTACAACTGAGATAGCTCTGATTTCCTCTGGAGACAACAAACCAAACTGCACTTCCCTCACGGGCCTTAGTGGAGCACTTGAATAAGGAAACTGACTCATATCTCGTTAATTTCTAAACCTTTTTTTCTGTTTTTGTTTGGGACTATTGTAATTTACGGAGTTTAACTAGATTTGTCAGTTACTCTTGTATCACTTGCAAGGGGGAAATATAAGTTTAGCAAAAATTTAACAAAATCCCTTTCAAATCAAATTCACGTCTAATGAGATGATTAACAACAACAACCAAATGAGTGCCAATTCTATTTTCACACAATAAGACGTTAAGACAACTGGATTAATATAACTGTTAATACAATGTCTAATCAGATTGATTCTCAGGAAAGATGGTTGCCAGCTGGAGAGGCTTGTGTGTAGAGAGTTCTTGTTGTTTTTCATGCTTTTTCGTCGGAGGCAAAAGAGAGGGCGCGAATTTACCGAGATGGCCAGATAGTTACGCACCTGAGTCGGCAGGAAAGCCCTCGGACCTAGCCGGAAGATTGGTGGGAGCTCGCTGGGCGGACGCGCGCGGGTACTAATGAACTAGCACATCTAATAACCTTAATAGGTAATATTATCTTTACTGCTCGTATTAGATTATGATTGTTGCTATGTGATGCTACTCAAAAAACTTGGACAGTGCTGCTTTCTCTTTGGCAAGACGGTCCTTTTTGGCTTTTGTGACTTTTTGCAGAGATTGGCTAATGGCAGGATCGGATGGGGATAACTCAGCTGCTTTCTGGAAATCAGAAATAGCAGAATCTTCGTCTTTGACTGAGCTGTAAGCAGTTCCTCTACGATAGTATGCTTTTGACTTGGCTTTTGCATCTGCTGATTCATCCTCAATGACCAATGTGGCGTATTTGATGGTATCCTTAAACTGAGAAACTTTCAGACCGGCCAATGCCACGTTGGAGAAGACTGACGTTTTCAGGTGCTCCAACTTGGAATTCTGGTCTTCGGACAAGTCTGATGGTATATACTCCAACAGGTAATTGGCTGCCTTTTGGTACTTCTCAAAGGCTATTTGGGTGTCACCTTTCTTGAAGTATTTGGTACCCAATTCCTTGATCTCAGTGATGGCTTGAGAAATCTGTTCAAAGTCGTCGATGTCTATATTCTCATTATCTTTCAATACCTCTTCATACTTGTCTCCAGTTTCGTCAGTGATGGTCAGATCTGCACCTTCTGGAAGTTCACCACAGTCTTCAATGACAACAGGCTCAATTGGGGCCTCTCCTTCAGAGTTTCTTTCAATCTTCCTAACAGTGGCTTTACCAGCAATGACCTTTCCAAACACTACATGTTTGTTATCCAAATGAGGGGTAGGGACAGTGGTAATGAAGAACTGAGACCCGTTGGTTCCTGGTCCAGCGTTCGCCATGGAAAGAAGGAATGGCTTTTCGTGGGTCAGCTGGAAATTTTCATCTTCAAACTTCTCTCCATATATGGATTCACCTCCAGTACCATTGCCATTAGTGAAGTCACCACCCTGAACCATGAAGTCCTTGATGATTCTGTGGAAGGTAGAGCCCTTGTAGTGCAATGGTTTTCCAGATTTGCCTACACCTTTTTCACCCGTAGACAAAGCTCTGAAATTCTCTGCTGTCTTTGGAACAATGTCATTAAAAAGCTCAAAGATTATTCTTCCAGCAGGCTGCTTGTTGATGGATATGTCAAAGAAAATGTGAGAACGAGAGGTCATTTTTTAAAAATGGTCGGATGGGGAGCAGATGAGGACGGCTCTGCCATTTATACTGATTGTGCCCTTTGTCAGAAGAACAGGGCGCGATTGTCTAGAAAGTTCGGAGAAGGTTCATGTCTGATACAGAACTTCCAGACGAAGGTTTTCGGTAACTGTAATATTCTGGTTGGTAGTTGGTGATTCAGGTGTCTTCAGTGTCTAGTTGGACCTTTTGATGAGTCTGAACCTTGTCTTTTTCAATTCGTGCATGATTTAAGATAGTGAGGGTTCTACTAATTGCCTGAAAGCATAAAGGACAACACGAGCATCTAGAGTACGATCAGACAGTGAGAGCACTTGTCTAAATAGCCTAATTTACCGAAGGAAATCTTGAAAAGTGGTCAATGACTGGGCGACATATATATATACTGTATTGACTAAGCACCTAAGCACCCTTCTTGCCACAGTGGTTATACTATTGATCAATAGTCCCATTGGATTCAGCATTGCATTCGCATTCATCTTCCGCCCTTTGCGTCAGATTTAAATCATTTACACTCCTTGAGTTAATGGTACTAGCCAAATCTCAGGTTTAACAATACACTCTCGAAAATCTCAAGCCTTCTTCGTTTTCTTTTATCTCCATGTTCCATTTGGCTAAAGGACTGTACCAGAATTGGAACAGAAAAGAACGTAAGTGTATTCCATGCCACAGATAGTCAACACTAACTAACATCTTCAGAATATTCTGTTCTTATTTTAGGTTTGGACAATGCCGGAAAGACTACTTTCCTGGAACGTGTCAAGTCCATTTACATGCCTAATGCCAAGATAACGCCTCCGGAACGAATCCTGCCTACCGTAGGACAGAACGTAGGTATCATCAACTTCAGCTCTAAAGTAAACCTTAAATTCTGGGACGTTGGTGGACAAGAATCATTAAGAGAGATGTGGTCCGAGTACTACACAAATTCTCATGCTATCATATTTGTTATTGACTCTACGGATAAGGACAGATTGCTGGACTGCCAGAAGGCGCTCAGCAGCATTGTTACAGACGATCTAATTGAGGGTATACCGATCCTTATGCTGGCCAATAAACAGGACGTTGAAGGGGCCCCAGGAAAGCTTGAAGTTGAAGACATCAAGGAGATATTTAACGTCATCGCAGAGCACCTGGACGCCAGAGATAGTAGAGTGCTCCCAATAAGCGCAAAGACAGGAGATGGAGTCCAACAATCGATAGAATGGTTGACTTTAAGGCTGGAAAGGAACAAGAGTAATAGGCCTCCGATCTACAGGTAACCCATGAAGAGACCCTTACGCTCGCCTGCCGCCCCAGTTACTATATTTAGCAGTTCCCCTGCTCCATATTTCCACATCGATTTGACCAGGACTACTTACCTCCCTAATGACTTTTACCACCAAACACATAATTGAAACGTTGCAGAAATTTACTCCGTGCGATGTCAGTGATGCCTTGGTCAAGTTTGGATTCAAGAACGGGGGATACTTTCCCAATCTAGTCAGGCAATCCCAGGGCAGTTCATCGAGCCCAAACACCGTAGTCGGAAAAGCGTACACTGTGCTGTTTGCTCCCTATGATGATCCTAATCCTCAAATTGGTGGAGGGTACATTGACTCATTGCCTGAAGATTCTGTGTTGGTCATTGCCACCACTCCAGCACTGCAGCTTCTCCATGCCCCTTACACGAAAGTGAACAATGCGCTTTATGGTGGGTTGATGTCCACAAGAGCTCAATATTTGAAGAGCAAAGGAACAGTTGTGTTTGGAAGAATCCGTGATTTAGCTGAACATCGCCAATTGGAGCATCCTGTGTTTTCGTACGGGGTTGGATCGACTGCTCATAAACCGGTGGTTAAAATCATCGGAATTAATATACCAGTGGATATTGTTGTGGAGGGCTACCCCGAAGCCGAGTTGCAGACAATCAACCCGGGTGACATAATTGTAGCAGATGAAAATGGAGTTGTTCGACTCCCTCAGGAAGAGGAGTTACTGGCAAAGGTCCTTGATTTTATCCCCAGAAGAGTTGCCGCTGACGAATTGGTAGCTCAAGACATCAAAGAGGGAAAGCCAGCCACTGAAAGCCAGAAACTTCGTAGAAGTGCTGTGTAGGTAATTTATCAAATAGTTACTGCGAATATATAAGTGAATGTCATGATTTATCTGATAGCAAAAATTCGCTAATCATTGGCGCTGTCTCTCCTAAGCCATGCTAATTGTTTACCCTATTGCTGAACCCTTAGCTTTTCTTGCATTCTGGAAATATGTCTACTGCTGAAGAACAGGAAAAACTGGTGAACCAGTTTGTAGAACAGCTTCCCCAAATTGTTGAAGAGGCTGAATATGATGAGTTGTGGGGCAACCAGTTGGATCCCAAAGGGTCCTTTTATAAGGAAAACATTGCAAAAAAGCTGGTAACTAAATTTCTCAAGGCTAATAAATGGAACTTGGAGCTGGCCAAAACCCAATTGACAAAAACTCTGGCATGGAGGAAAGAGTTCAACTCATTAAGTGCTGGGTTCCGTGAAAAGCATGATGAAAAGTTTGATGTTATAGGTGTGATCACTTACCATCCGGAGCAAACCACTGCCAACACCAAACTGATCAATTGGAATTTATACGGGAACGTGAAGGATCCCAAAAGCATTTTTGAAGACCTGCCAACTTTCTTGAGATGGAGAGTTGGGCTGATGGAACAGGCGCTTCAAATGCTTGATTTTGAAGATGAAACTAATGATTACATGGTGCAAATTCACGATTACAAGAACGTTGCATTCCTTAAGTTAGATCCTTCGATTAAAAAAGGCTCCAAATCGGTCATTGAAATATTTACTGGCTACTATCCAGAGGTGATGTCTAGGAAATACTTTGTTAATGTGCCTTTTATACTTACTTGGGTGTACACCTTGGTTAAGACGTTTGTACCAAAAGAGACCAGTAGAAAGTTCCAGGTTCTTTCAAACAGCAAAGATGTAGGTTCTTCATTGGGCAGTCTAGTTCCAGCAGACTACGGAGGAAAGGGGGATAAACTAGAGAATCAAAGGTTCAACTTCAACAAGACAGGCCGAGAGACTGTCCTCAGTGATTATGCTGCTCACTTATTGCAGAAGCAGTTCACTGACGAATTAGATTAGAAAGGCTTTATCATCCTGACGTAATGGTGGGTGAAATAATACTCAGTTTACCATAATAAATAATATGTTCTGACGGTAGTCCCGTAGTTCGTTCTGTAGAAAATCCGAACATTAAAAATAAACATTCGCTCACTTCAATAATCCTTTTTCCTCCCTCCACAGCCTAATGTGAATAGGCCCCATACTAGTCCTTCAAAGAAGATGTCAACACATTACCAGGTGCTGGGAGTATCCATGGATGCGAACTTGGCCCAGATCAAAAAGGCGTATCGAAAGTTGGCACTTGAACTCCACCCAGATAAAAACAATAGTGAGGAAGCCTTAGAGATGTTCAAGCGTGTTAGTGATGGATACCAGGTTCTGTCTGACGCAGAATTGAGACGGGAATATGATAAAAGTTTACAGAAGACGGCGATCAACGTTAATCCATTTAACAGCACCTCAATGTTCTATCATAATTTCACGCAGACCCGAAACCAAAGGCAGAATGGTAATCCAGCTTCCACCTATTACGACCCTTATGAGAGGTACTTTCAGAGAAGCAATCCAACTCCGGATTTCCCCTTTGCCCGAAGGACGAGGAGTAACACTCAGCCGGATAACGACAGCCCATCGTCGAATAAGGAAAACATTAGAAAACCAAAACACTCAGAACAAGCAAAACCATTTAATCAAGAGACACCACGGAAAGAGGAACCCGAAATTATAGATCTATCAGTAGATGAAGATACTTACGATATACACACAGAAAAAGCAGAATATAGAAGCAAAACACCCGAAGGCAGAAAATCCAAAGTTCCAGATAATGTCAACGAAGGACCATCCTCAAAACATAATAGTAGTAATACCGAGCCAACAGAAGAAGCTGGATCCACAAAAAGGCCCAAGGAAGAATTTGAAGATGGTTCCTCGGAGAGAAATTCAAGGCGGAATGTTCACCAAGGAACTAAAGAAGATCCTATCTATGTAGAAACGAAACTGCAACGACCGCAAGAATTTACTTTCTCAGATATCCTCAAGGTTTTTAAATCGTCACTTCAAGAAGAGACTTCCAACTCCACAAAGACTCCATTATCCTCGCCAATGGGAAAGAAACATAGTAAAAGGCCAACCAGAGGTAACTACGAAAGGATGAAAACACCTGGTAGTAAAATATCCAGAACTCAATATGAAGAGGACGTTTCATTTGAACTCCCCAAACATCATTCAAAAGCTTCCAGATTTGACAAATTCAACATGAACGCTTTGAATGACGAGTTGAAAAGTAACGATACATCGATGCGTTCAGACTTTGAGTCGAATGAAGATCTCTCCCATATGCAAATGGACGATTTGGACGAAAAACTTGAAGAGATCAATATTCCGTCCCCTAAACGAAAGGCTGATAATCCTAAACAGTTTGTGAACTTGGATCTCTTAGATTTACATGCGTCGCCCCGTATCTTTGATTTCCAGTGTCCCACTCCCATTCAAATACCCAAGAGGCCGCAGAACATATACTCAATTGATGAATGGACAATCGTGGAGAAACAGATTCAAGATTATTTACAAAAGTTTTCTGCGTGGACGTCTATAATGCTTCAGTATAAGCATGAGAGAACCGTAGCAAACCTAGAGAACTTTGACAAGATTTTTGGTAATCTTCATAATAGCGCTGTATTCCAGGATGCAATGCAACGTGACTTAGAAGTGGAGAAAATCTGGCTTAAAGGCCAAGCTGAGAACACAAAGTTTTTCAAAGAATACAACCAGATCAAGAGTGATCTAAAGATTCGTCATATGTAATTTTCTAATTTCTTTTATACACCTATCTAGTATATTTAATATCTTTTCTAGTTGATCTTCTTACTCTTGCAGCAATAGGGGAATCGTCTGAACTGAATACTGAAGAGTCTTTCAAAATGTCCTCATAGCCTTCAAACTGAAGACTCTCAACAACCTTCAACGTCTTTCTAATATCAGGTACTTCCACACCACTTAGAAGAATGTTACTCACCAATTCCAGGATCAGCATGAACAAACTTGATAAAATTGCCAAGCAATAGTTTGAAATTGTCACCCCAATATCTAACCAACTTCCTTCTGTTTTGACTAAAAAGAAGAAATTCAGAGACAGAATATCACTGATGGAGATAATCAAGGTCGATATTGCAAATGGTGCTACCTCCAGTTTATGTGTCATAATTCCTAGGCCAGTTGAAAGAAGCACGTAAGGAATAATTAGTTTGATCATCAACAATGCACCCATAGGGAAGGGATCGAATATGGGCAAAAGACGGTACACCGAGTCTAGAGAAAAAGAGGAAATTGAGGCAACGTTTCCAGTACCAAAGAAGGCGACTTGAAGGAAGAAAAAGCCAATGACTGCAAGTCGCAGAAGTTGAATCCATCTAGTGTTGGACTCAGAATGATCTGCACTATACTTGGAATGTAATTCTTCTTTCAAGAAACCAGCCTCAATTTCGATCCATTGGACTATGATAAGGGAGAACAGGGCATAAAAGAAAGACTCAAACGAGATCGTCAAAATGATAAAAGTTGGTGCAAACACCAAAAAGATTGTCAAACAACGTAGCCTGTAGTCTTTATTTGGCCTTAAGTGATGCAAAACGGGAAATCCAATCAGTGTGAAAATTAAGTTGGCCCAGCCAATTATTTGGCAATCTCTTGGGAGTCCTTCCCTAGACTGTAAAGATAAAACAGCTTTCTGAGTGGTATACAAAGCCAACACCACTGAACCTATTTGAGATAACACAATTGACTTGGTGAACGTATCTTTTAATGCCGTTGAAGTCTTTAAAATGTATAAGAATCCACTAATCGACAGTAGAAGAATAAGAATTCCACCCGACATGATCTGGTATAAATTTTCAACTTTCACTGCATCAAAGAGAGTAAAAAAGGACATGCAAATGCATGTTAGTGACCAAGCTAACAAACGACCGACCGATATTGGGCCAACAATGACAGGATAAAATCCTAATAAAACAAAGATCACCGAAAATATTTGCCTGTTGAAATATCCGTATGTGATACATTCGAAAACTGCAACGATAGAACCAATGATAAGAGCTACCTTGTAAGGTGGGAGGCCTATAAAGAACTTCAATAATCCATGATACAGAACAGTATGCCGAGTGTAAATTTCATGCCAGAAAAAGATGGGGAAGCCTCCGTACAAATAATACATGACTGGAGAGTTTTGGTAAAATAATAGGTAGTTGAGAGAAATTGTAATACCCCCAAATAACGCAAAACTCAAAAGGTTGTAGCTCACGCTATGATCTCTCTTGACAACGAACAAGCTCAAAAATACAATGAACGAGTAAACGATCCAACCAATGAAACCCATAGTTACTATAGAGCGAAGTAGCAACCAGTTGTATTTTTGTAAGTATGATAGTCCCTCCAAGGTCAAGGATGTTAGATTCTTGATAAGATCAATTGCTAGCTGTTCCTTCTGAATATCATATTCTTTTGACAATTCAGAAAGCCTTTCTTCAATTTGAGTTTTGTGTTCTGCAATTGATATTTTTTGAAATGGTTCAAATGGCTTGAAGCTAAACTGACTCTGAGAGACTTCTAATTCTTTAACCAAATACTGTTCTACAATCGTCAATGAGTTAGCATAGAGTCCTTTCAGTTTGTTCAACGCCTTATCATCAATGAACTCTAACGGCAATTCACCGACAGAATTTGCTGCATAAGGTGATCCTATCAGGTAACTAATCAAAGAGGAAATATCTGCTTGGTTGACATCGTGTCTCTTGACATGAGAAAGATCCCATTCTTTCATGTATCCTTCTGGATCTTCAATCGGTGTGGAAACAAACTCAGGTTTCTTGATCCCGGCACCCCAACAAATAAGAGGAGTTCTAGTGTTATCAGGATGCCCATCACCATGCGATCCGAAATCAGACATTCCATGATCCGCAGTAAAGATAAAAGCAGTATCGTTATCTCCAAAGAAATTGTTTATTTTAGGAACCAATTTCTCAATTTGTTTGTCTGTATTTTCAATATTGTCATAGTATTCTGCAGAATAAGGTCTGTAACTATGTCCAGCAGTATCTGTTCCAAGTAAGTGCAAGAAAAAAATGTTCCCATCTTGACGTATCTGCTTATCCAATGCCGGATTCAAGGTCGAATTGTGAAATAATTGGTATACATGATTGAAAACAAAAGTATCCAACTCAATGGAACTTTGGGTAAAATCTTCAAACTCATGGCCATACATCCACGTATCCACTTTATCTCTTTCCGACGCACCATCTGCAAACATTGGCAAGATATCAGGAGACCCAAAGCTGTAAGTGTGCACAGATTGATTGAAAGAGGAGTCAAAATCTACTGGGTTCTCTTTCCATCCCTTCGTAACAGCAGAAACGTCTTCATAGAACCCTGCGATCATAGCCACATGTCCTGGTCTTGACTCAGTGGGCATTCTGGTGTGTGAAATTCCATAGGTACCTTCATTCAACACAATTGATCGTAAATAGGAAGAGAGATAGTCGTACTTCCCAGTAACTGGGTGCTTGATCTTGCTGAACGTCTTATCAGCCCGCTGTCCATCTCCCACTATGAGAACCACCCTCTTAGCGGGGGGAGTATCACAGGACTTGTGGGTGCTCATTCCATGGACCAGAGGGCTTACAAAGTAGATATCAAAAATGGACCATAGATACACCAGGTGGAATAGCACTCCTACAATGAGAAGGGCAAATCTGGCACGGTTCATTATATTGATTTAGACTTACACGTCGTATTTGCAAAGTAGTTTTTATACTGGAACGCGATATTTTCACATACAAAAACATAATGGTTATGACAGATTAAGTAAGCAATGTAGTGGATAGAACTCTATGCAATGATATATGTACAAGAAAGTTATTAAACCCTGCAAAGAAACTAGAGCCAGGCTTTAAAAAGGGGTTGTGAGTTCAAGAGTGGGTCACTCAAATGCTTGAAGCGCTCTTTCCAATTTGACTGCCATTTCCTCATACTCACCATCCGCAGTACTGAGAACAGTGATAGCACCGCCAGCGCCAATTCTCCAGCAGTTGGTGGATTGGGTGTTTTTATTGTCTTTTGGATAATAGAATGTGGATCTGATGACAACGGACCAATCACTGTGGTTGTTCACCGACCAGTAGCCGCAAACACCAGAATATAAACCTCTAGGCTGGTTATTCTCCAGTCGTTGGAGCAGCTCAACAGACCGTTTCTTGGGAGCACCCGTCATTGACCCGGGTGGTAATGATTGTGATAGAATATCAATTCCCGAATATTTAGATCCTTTGAATGATCCTCGGATAACACTGACAAGCTGAAGGATGTTTTCGTACTGTTCAATAACCATGAGGTCCGGAACTGATACCTCTGACAAGAAGTTGTAAAGATCGTGCCGGATGAGGTCAACAATCATTAGGTTTTCTGCTTGCTCCTTGCTGGATTTCAGAATCTCACATCCTTGCTCATAGGTCAGGGAGTCTGACATTTTGACAGTTCCTTTGATTGGACGTAGTTCAACCTTTTCGTTATCCCATTCCAGGAACCTTTCAGGTGAGGAGGAAATCAGTACACAATCGTCAAACTTCAAAAATGCTGAATATGGAGCAGGGTTTCTTTTTGTGAGAACTTTATACACTTGCCATGGCGTAATTTTCTTATCAACATGAATGAGAGTCTGATCCGTAAGACACAACTCGTATGAGTCACCTTGTTTCAAGTAAGTCTGGCATTGTTCAAACTTGGACTTGTAGCTCTCCTGTGTTGGTTTTACGATCTTAATATTACTTGTAAGATCCATCAGAGAGTTTGGAACATTTCTCATCGCATCATGAGAGACACCCAGCCGAGCAATTGATTCAGTTAGCCAGATATCATCATCTTGTCTAATGGAGCAAATGAAATACTCATCGCAGTTATTCTGTTTCAAAATAAACCTTTCGATGAAACACAATTTGGAAGTTGGGATATCTTCTCCAATAGATTCTAAAGTTTGGAAATTGATGAATTCACCTTCTTCATACGAAAGAATGCCTAACATTCCACCTACAAAGGGCACTTCAATACCATCGATCGTATTTTCTGGCATGTATCTCCCTGTCATGAAGGAAGCTAGTTCTTTCCAAAAAGAGTCGATGTGTTTTTTAGTTTTCTTTTCATCTTTCCAGTAGTTGGTATAAAGGACGTTCTGATCCTTGGTTCGAATATGAGTAAACACTGTAGACTCATATTTGATAGGGAGCCCTATAATTGACCAAGTTCCGGGAGAGGATACGCTGTTAAGTAAAAGAGAGTCTTGGTCGTAGCGTTGATAAATCTCTACAAGATCTATTGGCGTTAATGCAGATTTGAGGCGTTTAAATTGAGGTTTTTTGGTTTTGTATTTCTTCAACTCATTGAACAGAGGCTTATGCAGGATCGTATGTGGGTCATGAAGATCGATGTTCCCAGTAGGTCTCATACTTTTGACGAGTTGATAGAAGTTTTTGATCAGAGTAGAACCCATTTCGGAACAAATAGATTCTGGATGATATTGAACGCCATAGAAGGGGAATTTATGGTGTTTCGCAGCCATTATGACTTTTGAATCTTTTTCATCTTTGTCCACCGTAAATGCTAATGGAACCAGTTTGTCAGTAAGGTTTCTAACATGAATGGAGTGGTAACGAACACCTGCGAATTTGTCACAGCCTTCAAACAGACCGGAATCATCATTCTCCTTATCGACTTGAATTTCGTAAATCTGACCATGTTTCACATCTTTCAGGTATTCAACATCAGCTCCAAACTGATAGCACAACACCTGGAACCCCAAGCAAATACCCAGAATCGGGATATGAGTCGAATTATCAAACACAAATGGAATGATACCTACGTCGTCACTGTACGTGGGGTTTCCTGGGCCTGGACCTATGAAAATACATGAGAACTGGTCCAGAAAAGGCACAAGTTTGGATTCATATTCGTCAGGTGTGAATGAATCATTGTGGATCGTGACACATTTCTCTCCTGTTGATTGCTCAATCAGACTTTTCAAATTGAAAGTGAACGAGTCATAACAGTCTATTAAGAGGATAGTCATAGGAGTTCACCGACTAATACTTTTGCAGAGACGATTCTTGCTTACAGTGCAGGCGAGGAGAAAAAAAATAGGAAACCAGGACGACGGCAGGAAATCGGCAAATGTGAGAGGTTGGTTAAATCTGACATCCAATCCCAGACCAAGGATTTTAAGATTCAGACTTTGACACTAGAATGATTTATGACACTAGATATAATGGTACTATTAATTTGTTCTATATACAGTTATTGTGCTCAAAACTTTTCAGCCAAAATTTTACTCACAGCCTCAACATGGTTACCCTTGATTATCACCTTCTGACTTTGAATCATACACTTGAAATCGTTCTTGTTAGTCACGTCTTTCAAAGCCTCCTGCAAATCATTACGCAAAGAGGTCAAGTCACCGCTTATCTTGCGAATCTCCGTGTAGGGCACCTTTCTCTTGTAGTCCTTGTATACGGGCAAATTTCCCCTGGACGTCCTTGGGACAAAATATGTCTTGCTCAAACCCCCCACCTGACGATATCCGAGAAGATCCTTGTAGTCAATAGTTTTGATGTCTCCAAACACAGAAGATTTGAATCGCCTAAATGACAACATGATGTGGAAAGAGAGCGGAATATGTTGGTTTAGTTGAACAGACAGTTTCGAATAAAAGTTTAGTTTTTCATACTGGAGGCTTTCGAGAAATGAGTAGACCCCTGTAGCAGCGGTCGCTAGCTCCTACTGCGATCAAGAAAGCCAGGTACTAACTTCACCTTAGCCAGAAGGAAAGAGGTGGAAACAAAGATTCTTGACAACAGGCTCCTTTCTGTCCCTTGACTCCATCACCTACAGGACGGATGGAATCAGAAACACAAGCACCTAGTCCACAGCACGACCAGCTACTTGAAGACTTTCTTACTGAGAGATTCCCCGACAGGGACGACATCAAACCATTTGTTCAGAATGGTAAGGCCCAAAAGTCTTTGATCTCGGAGGCATTGGCTTTATATGAGGCTAGTTTTTCCACAGTGGACTACCATGAGTATCTAAAGTATATATCAAACACAGACAAAGATCCGCTGAGGTTTTCTTGCCTGAGATACCATTATATGAACTTGTTCAATTGGGATGAAGATAATCTACTAAACTCGCTGAGACTATTGTGCCATCGATTGTATTTCAGAGGAGAGTCTCAGGAAATCCATACATTGATTGACGATTTTGCTTACTCCTGGACGAAAAAAGGCGGTGAAAAGAATGTTTTTGGTTCCTACAATGGGGTTTATCTTGTTGCGTATTCTTTGGTACTGTTGAACACTGATCTCCATGAAACAGACCAATCTCAAGGTTCTGGAACCAAGATATCCAAAAACAATTACGTAAAAAATACAACTGAGGCCCTAATCTCAAATAACGTCCCTATTAATTCTTCTTTAAAGTTGGATCAAGAGCTAAAAAGGATGTATATGGAGCTCTTTTCTTTCCCTCTTCAATTAAACGGTGGGAACGACAACAGCTTTGATGATTCTGAATTTTTGCAGCAACTTCAAATCAAATGCTCCAATGCTTCCAAGAGGAATTCTCTAATGTCATTCAACTTCAGAGATAAGTCACCTACAAAGAGAGCTCCAGTGTCAAGTTTTTCAACCATGTCATCTTTTTCTTCTAGTATAGTATCAAACGGCAACAGGCACTCCAGTCTGATAGGTTTCAGCAATGCTCTTAGAAATGAGAAACAAATAAGAAGAGTAAACTCCCAAGCTTCTAATTTATCTCATCAAACAAATAACACTTCAGGGACTACAAGCACAAATCGTTCTTCGATGAGTTCTCTCAACAATCCTAAACACGAGTTGTTCAAGTTTGAGTCGAACAGTTCGCCGCAACTCGATGATGGTTTCTCAACTGTTAACGACAGATACTATGTGTCTAGCGCTGAATTAGAATTGCAGGGGCCTCCTTGGTGTAAAGAAGGTAATATATTTGGAATAAAGTTCACCACAAATCCTTCAACACAAAGGTTTTCCAACAAACCCAGGATGTTTTCTGGCAGGAAGGAGCAGTCCATTGAGTCATCTATATATCACAATCATCGTTTGAATCTGATAAGATGGAATAGGTTCTTTGTTGTTGTTGCTAAAGGTGAACTTAACCTATTTACTTTTTCGCCTAAGTATACACAAACTTCCAGGAAGAAGGAAGGAGCTGTTGGCCTTGGGAATACTTGGACAGATAATGCTACCTTAATCGCCACGTTTAATCTATGCTCATGCCTTGCCATGAGACTTTCAAAAGGATCAAAAACACTTGGACAGCTTCTAGAAAGAAGTCCAGTACCTTCGACTAACAAAACGCTGGACCGCGTTTATTGGGCACTAGCTTTGCCATCTGTCAACGATGTTGAAACTTCCTCAACTAATCGTATCAATCTAGAACCTCAATGTTTGGTCTTCATGTGCAATTCCAAGGAGACCGCACGAGAATTTATTGATACTTGTAATTACTGGAGTGGACGAGTATCTTCAGTCCCTCCACAGCAGTCTATTTCATCCATTGAATACGGGTGGAGTGATAAGATGCTAGAATTATTGAACAAAAGCGAACCAAATCTGGAAACGATACCCAAAGACGAACTAATTCGATATCTAGGAAATGTCAAAATTGGGTTTTGGAAACCCATGGTTCATGGAGTCATTCCCAGTGATCTAGAGATTGACGACCAAATAAAAACCCTAGAAAAACATCTTGAGGAACTTCAGCAAGATTACGAAGCTCACAAGATACTACAAAATGCAACTGCCAAGGTAGATCAATACCTGAAAATTCGTTCCACTAAGAGTAGCAATTTCATGCACTTTTTTGGCCAGTCACGAAAATCGTCGTCAAATGATCCTGTCCAAAAGAACTTGCGTATGTCTTTATTGAATTGGAAGAATAGAAGAATATTTCTGGAGAATGAGATGATGAGAATAAAAACCTACCTCAAGATTTTGGACAACTCCATCACGCTAGAAAACGACCTCATTACAAAAAATGAAATTCGATCGACTCCTAGTAACGCAATTGACAAACTACGGAACCAGCTTTTTGACTCTGACTTGGAAACAGAGCTAGACCACAAGATCATCGTTCTGTAACTAGAATATGTCCCTTTTATCTGCTTATGTAATAATATCTTAATTTTCCGCGACAGTCGCCATCGATTTAGTGAGCGAACGGAAGGCGAACTAGACGACTTGACCTTACCTTTATATATTAGAAATGTCAAATCCTGCATCAATTAATGGAGGTTCAGCAGTGGCAATGGTAGGAAAGGACTGTGTGGCCATTGCGTGTGATTTGAGGCTGGGTAACCAATCCCTTGGAGTAGCCAATAACTTTGAAAAAATATTTCAATTCGGACATGTGTTTTTAGGATTGACAGGGTTGGCCACGGATGTCATCACTTTGAACGAGACTTTTAGACTCAAGACGAACCTTTACAAGATGCGAGAAGAAAGAGATATTGAGCCAGAGACTTTTGCTAACCTAGTATCAACCAGCTTGTATGAGAAGCGATTTGGACCTTACTTCGTGGGACCTATTGTTGCAGGTATCAATTCCAAGACAAACCAACCGTTTATATGCTCCTTCGATTCAATCGGATGTATTGATTACTCGAAGGACTTTGCTGTGGTAGGAACAGCATCGGATCAACTATATGGTATGTGCGAGGGGCTGTACGAACCAGATCTGTCCCCAGATGACCTTTTTGAAACTATCAGCCAGGCGCTGTTAAATGCCAACGATAGAGACGCTTTGTCGGGATGGGGTGCTGCAGTCTACATAATTACAAAGGATAAAATCAGCAAAAGATACCTGAAATCTCGTCAAGATTAGCATACATATTTACAAGAGGAATCATTACTATTTCTTTCCATTATTAGCTTCGAGCTCCAATTCCTTTTCGATGACCTTCTTCAAGTATCCATCCTTGCCGAACTTCTCTTCTTCGAGCTGCTTTCTCCGCAGCTCAAACTTCTTGTTCTTCTCCTTCCTCTCTAGGATTTTCTCTTTCTGTTTGGCAATTCTGGTCTCGTGAAGGCATTCAGTAAGCAACGTTTTTGGTTCGTTGCAAAGCCCAAAAATCTGTTTCATAAACTCATTTCTGTGACATTCCTGAAGAGCCTTTATGAGGTCTTCGCATGGATGAAATCTCTCTGAATCTAACTGTGGGTGCATATAAGCTTGCTGAAGGCGGAAGGCAAAGTCCTTTTGGAACGATAGGGTCTTGCAAAATTATTGTGGTGGGACAATTTAGTGCCAAGCGCGAAACCTCTCTAGTGTGACTCTGGGGAGTTTCTTGGTGAATACCACTATCAACAATCCCAAGAAGGAAACAATGTCGAATACGGAAACTGAAGATGACGTCTTTGAGTTTCTAAACTCCTTACCTGATGAGGAAAAGAACCTTTCAACTGACCAATTGAAAGGGAAGTCAGACCAGGATATTCTGGAGTTTCTGGATCAGTTGACTGAGAAGGAACAGGAGACCCTAAACAAGCCCAAACAAACCACTGCAGAGTCGGAATTGAAACCGTTGCCAAAGGGAGACGTAGGTCCTAAAACTGATTCAGGGGAACCTGCCCCTGGAAAGAAATTGGCTCCTGAAGAGTCTCAGCCTGCCAAGTCATGGTGGGGAGTCAATACTCTCTTGCAAACAGCAGCTCAACTTACCAACACTGCCCAAGAGAAGGCCGAGGAAACGATCCGCAAGGCAAGAGAATCCAATGAAAAACTTGATTTGAAGTCTGTCAAACAATTCATAGAGAAGAACAATCTCACTACAGAACAAAAAGATGAACTACTGAGCTTGACTGACCCAAATAAGGCAATTGATTCTCTGGGAAAAGGATTCGGGTTCTTCTCCAGCAAGCTATCTTCTGTTTTGGATAAGATTACTGAGGAATTTGTGAATACAGATGAAATTTTGGATATCAAATTCATCCACGATATGGTCAACTACGAACAATTGAACGAATTGGTTCAGTACAATTTTGAACGAGTTATGAGGTCTCAAGTTGACGGAGAAATCAAGATTTTGGTCACTCAAACAAACCCCTCGCATAACAAATTAGGACAAAACCTAAGTCTCTTATATGGAAAGAACTCTGAGGGAGAAAAACTAGCTACTGCCAACATAGAAGAGGCTATCAAGAAAGACCAATCTCAGGATCATAGTGACGAAACTGAACCCAAGACTCGCAGATCAAAAATATACGTGGCTATTCAAGGGGTATCCCTAAACCGGGAAGCAGAGGATTCAGGTGTAATTGACACTTTTACCCCAGGTTCCTTCAGCTTCGTAATTATACTACAAGATACTACTCATAATATCTCTATAACCGCCAAGTCACAGCCTTTCCCACTGAAATGGGCACGTTGGTTGGACGGCGAGGAGTCTCTAGATACAGAGGTTGATCCAAGCGAATGGGTCAAGACGTGGGTGGTCAATGGAATTGATCTCGCCCTCGGTGTGGTTGCCCAAAGTTATATTATTAAACGTATGGGATTCTAGTTTAGTTTATATATTTCGTACATGCAACAAGCCTGACTCTTAGCTAAGTATCAAATTTCTGTCGATTTTGAGTGATTCTGAAGCATCTTCTGCAAAGAAGACTCGTCGGCGGCAATCAAGCTGTTGTCCCAATCAACTAGCAATGGCGGCACAAACAAACCTTCATCTATAAGCTGGGTGACTGGTTTCTTGCCAAAGACGGTTTGATAATCAGGTAGCCGATTGGCATCACTGACATGATTTATCGCAGACCCCCATTTGGGAAATGCAGATTTGAAAGCTTGTTTGCACATTGGATGGATAGACAGCGTGGTCTTGATGAAATCAAATTGATCAGGCGTTGGCGCCTCTTCGGATATATCTATCTTGTAACGTTCCAAATGATCATTCTGTGGTCCTTTTGTGAGTGTCGTCCATTGCTTAGAGGCTCTGTCAACTCGAGATTTGGGTTGTGCAGGTCCCAATTTAAGCGCCTTCTCGTTTAGCGTCTTCAAGAGAGATTGCGATAATGCCGACTGGGGATTATGAAACATAGTGATGACTCCGGGGAGTTGCTGGAGTGACTTAAACATTGACATTATTATGCGGGAAGTGGGTTAGATACCTGAGATAAAGTAGTAGTAGAAGAACAAAATTAATGGGGGTTCACGGAAGGGATAAGAATTGGAGAGAGGGGAAAAGCGCGCACCTAGAATCCATCTCTAATCAGAAAGCAGATATCATGCCGTGCCGGCTGACTAACTTTCTACAACCTCGCCTTAGTGGTTACAGACCTGTGGTCTAAAGTCCCATAGCCCATTGCTCCCATCCGTTACTTCTGCCTAGTTGAGGATGGTTGGATAAATTTTTATCCTGCTCATTTTCATCCATCTCCTTGTCCTCCTCAACATCTTGCATCTCTTCACTTCCCTGTAATTCCTAGCAATTGCCAAATACATCAGTTCTTCGCTGTTCCCATAGGGGCATATCACGTCTAACTGTGTCCAGTCTATCCAAATCTATATCTGCTATGCAAATATCTTCTGTGCCACGACCTACATCAGAACATTGGGAAAGAACTGATCCCCATGGATCAACGATCATAGCATGACCGTAAGACTCACGAGGTAAAGCAGGTGCCTCACCTGTCAGTCCTCCACTGTCTCCAGTGCCATGGCGTCCTGCTTGAGCGGCCATTACTACGTAGCATTGTGTATCAACAGCCCTAGCTCTTCCCAACAATTCCCAGTGTGCAGCACCAGTACGCATGGTAAACGCTGAAGGGAATGCCAATAATTGAGCTCCAAGGGCACGAAGTCTCAAGGACAACTCAGGAAACCTGATATCGTAGCAGATAGCCAGGCCAACTTTACCCGCAGGTGAGTCAAAAGGCGGGATCAAGTTGGCACCTGGTTGTACAGAATCACTTTCACGCAATGCACGTCCATCCTCCAAAGCCACGTCAAATAGATGCAACTTTTGATATCTTTGAGCTATATCTCCATGGCTGTTGAGCCATAGCAGAGTGTTCTTGACTCTTCCTCGAGCATCATTTGCTGGTTCGTGGACCCCCACACATACGCATACGGGTCGACCTAGCGCCTTCAATTCTCTCAGCTTGGTCTGTAGAGTGAGCACAAATGGTGATGACTCAGAGGGAAGACAAAGCGACTTGGAGTGGGTCGCATTGCGTGCAACATAGTCGGCAGCTTCGGGGAGAAATAAAGCCTTACATCCCATATGGGCAGCTCTTTCAGCTAGCCTGGCAGCAGCTCTACCGTTGATGGCTAGATCTGCGCCAGAGCACATCTGTCCGGCTGCAATTAGAACCATTGCAAAGAACACTGATCACGCAAAAAAAATAAAGAAAAAGGAAAGAAAGGAACAAATTGAGAAGTGGAGAAAATCGATAGAGGCAAGAGAATTCACACCTAAGGTTTTACCTTACATGGGGTTTCATGGGGTTAAGAATGATAAAAAGAGGGGTGTTCGCTCGAGCTTACCCGACATCTGCCATCACTGGAAAATTAGCTTTACATGTTTGTTTACACACATACTACATACTACAACTTCACACACCCCATCGCGTTCTCTTTGATGTAGTCCACCCCCATCTCGAAGTAATCACCCCGAGTTAAATATGACGTTTGAGCACCCTGGTTTGACGACCATTTAGCCATTCCCCTCCAAGCATCTTTAGAAGGGTCAGATACTCTGCGAATAACGACTTTACTTTCTGTAGGTAAGAAACTCTGGAATTCCCTATGCAATCTCTCTTCAAAGTTTTCAAAATAGGAAAGCCCCCCTGCAATGAAAACGTTCTGTAGCAACTCTTGCTGTTGGTCTCCGGAAAAGCCAGTCATACTAGGTAGTCTGCGTAGCACAGTGTCTTCACAAAGCTCGGCAATGCCTGCCTGATCGACTCCTGCAATCGAGGGTTGGAATAATACTTCAGGAACTCTGATCCGTTCGACATTCAGATGGATTTGATGTGCTTGATGCTGCTCTTCAGGGTCAAATGGTCTTGGACCACGTAAAAACCTGTGCACTAAGCTACTTCTCCAGTCATACTGGTGCTTATAAGTGTCCTCAATTGTAAAC
Source organism: Komagataella populi (assembly GCA_023212995.1). NCBI lineage: Eukaryota > Fungi > Ascomycota > Pichiomycetes > Pichiales > Pichiaceae > Komagataella > Komagataella populi. Next base: position 140,941 of record JAKWAY010000002.1, on the reverse strand, counting down.
GTGGGATCGAACTCCAAAAGAGCCTCCTCGATCTCCAGCAGTTCTTGCTCTTCTTCTTCCTCCGCTTCCTCATCATCACCAGTTGAGATTGCTCTGTAGATTGCCCAATCATCGTCGTTAGCTCCGAATGTATCATTGGGGTCATTATCAATGGTCACAGCGCCTCCCCGTCTTTTTCGGTTGTTATCACCTTTTCCGTTGTTGTCTGCGGCAAGAGACGCTATCTTCTTCATCCTTTGCTGAGCAGTACGGGACTTTCTGTTTGAAAGTTCCTCTTTCCGCTTCTTCCTCTCCTTTTTGGATTGCAAAATTGCTGCCAGTCGGTCTCTACGAGCTTTAACCCATCCATTCAAGTCAGTCTCTCGCCATTTTTTGTCTTCTTCTTGCTTTCGAAGTTCTTCAAGTTTAGCTGCCTCTTTTTCTTGTTTTAATTTTAGACGAGCATCCATATTGGCCTTTAGAAGCTTCTGTCGTCTCTTCTCCTTGATTTGCTCCTCATCAAGCTGATCATCAGGGACATCGATCAACGGAAAACTTGGAGGCTCCTCAACTTCTTCTTCAACTCCATCGCCAGTCAGAGCATTTTGCCTCCTGGCTTTCTTTAGACTTTTCTCCAGACCTGATAAATATTTGGTAAAGTCGTCAGCATCTTCAAATCCCTCGGAGACTAAAGTGTTCAGTATATCTCTTCTAGAACCTGCTTCTAACTTTTCACGAAGTGTCGAGTAGTATTCGTATTCTTTTTCTTTCTGCAGAAGTTTCTCTTCTCTTTGCTTACGAGCCTGCTCCTGTAGTCTACGGCCACTTTCTTTTCTCTTTTCTGCCTCTATTTGCAACTCTTCTTCAGTTTTTTGTGGTTTTATGACTTCGACAAAAGAAGCTTCAATAACTCGATCTTTCTCTTCCAAAGTCTCCAACGTAAGATAATCTGAAAGTTCTTTTTGGTAATCAGTAGACACGTAGCAATGATCCTTTAACAAATATTCAGCATTTTGAAGAGAAATTTTAGTTGGAAAATACGGATACTTCAGCGAAATGCTACTATTAAGCCATTGTGCTGCTGTGTTTCCTCCCCAATCCAATCTTCTAGCATGGGTCAAAACAGCATTTCCATCAACGATAGGGATTACACTGGTAGACTCGTGGCCTGTGCCGACAACGAGACCGTTTGGGGAATCAGTATTGTAATGGTAAGCAAATACCGAATCCACACCGCTAACAACTTTAGGGACATTGTAAGCTTCAAATAAAAGCTGATACATTCCAGCTCTTTGCATGTAGGGGGTTGCAAGGAGTTCATTGACTATAATTGGATTTTCAACTCCATTAGAAGAGGACACGCCGATGTGTGAGAACCCGTAATCTAAAAGTGTTTCCACGTAATCCCAATTGGTGATTAACTGTCCATCAAACGGAGACTTGATATTCGATTTGTTGTTGGTAGCTTCAATGTAAGTATCATGCCCAGCCAAAAGTAGCAGTTTGTTCCTCTTTCTATCTCTACTTTTGGATACCACTGTAGGGAAAATGGAAGTTGGAGAGCTTTTGTTCACCAATCCTATCCTCATATTAGTTTTTCCAAAGTCGATAGCTATTGGCACTCCTGGAGTGTAGTCCGAGTGAAAAGGCTCCGCATGCAAAGGCACTGGAGTATCCCTTAACGGGTACACCTTCTGAGGAGGCAACTCCCTCTCTGAACCAGGCATTACGTTCTAGGGTGGTATAAGGATGGGTGAGAGGAGGTTGAATAGATCGAGGGCGAAGATGAAACGTTGGAAGGGTGATTCCTCAGAGCTTGCTCGCCTAAAATTATGAGCTTAGGGGGAGCTGCGCAGAGCTGGAAGCAGATCAACCGTGGCAGGAGTGAACTATCATCGGACATGTCGCGCTATGGCCAAATACAACAACACCTAGTGCCTTCCCCCTCAACTAAACGCAAAGTTAGCCATGACAGACTCTTTACAAGGTCTAAACCTCGTGACTCTATTGAAAAGGTAAGTCCAGTTGAACTAATATCTAGATTGACCCAGACTAACAATTAGGCTTGATGCCGCAACTACCCGTTTGGAAGATATTACCATCTTCCAGGAGAGTATTATTCAAAGAGAACAACCAAACGCCTCGGACATTCTGGTCACCTCTGAAAGCCAATCACTTCAACAGGACAGCTCTCGGGTTGATAGTTCCGTCTCTGATATTGCTGAAACCAAAATCGAAGCTCCAGAAAAACCATCAATTAAAGCTTATGAGAAATTATACAATGACAATGTCGCACCATTCCTAGCTCTATCAAAGGAAATTGATGAAACATTAGGTAAACAGGTCCAGCTTTTTGCCAATGCTTTCCAACAACAACTGAATTTACTTAAAGCAATTGTTAAATCTCGTAAAGTAGAGATAAGTGATAGCACTTTCTTGGAAGCTGTCAAGCCAACTAATGTTTTGCTTCAAGGGGTATTTGACATAAAGGATGACAATCGTCGTTCTGAATTCTTTGACAATCTCAATTCCATCGCTGAAGGAGCTCCTGTTCTGGGTTGGCTGTATGTCACTACCCCAGTGTCGTACATTCCTGAGTACAAGGATGCAGCTTCTTTCTGGACTAACAAAGTTTTGAAAAAGTTCCGTGATACTGATGCTCGTCAGTTGGAATGGGTCAAGCTGTTTTCAGGTATATTTGATGCTTTGAGAGATTATGCCAAGGAGTACCACACTACTGGTGCTGCATGGGATGCTAACGGAATTGATTTCAAAGAAGCTTTGGAAAGTTCCGAATCACCTTCAAAATCTCCATCAGCTACTGCTCCCCCATCAGCTGCTGGGGGTCCACCTCCACCTCCTCCACCTCCTTTAGCTGATATTTTCCAGGCCGATGATAGCAAGGAGAAGAAACCACAAGGAATGGGAGCCGTATTTGCTGACTTGAACAAAGGAGAAGCTATCACATCTGGTCTGCGTAAGGTAGACAAATCGGAGATGGTGCACAAGAACCCAGAATTGCGCCAATCTAATGTTGTTCCAGCTAATAAGGAGAAGCCAGGAAAACCTCTTCCTCCAAAGAAACCCTCCGGTTTATCTACGAAGAAACCAGCCCGTAAGGAACTACAAGACAGCAAGTGGCTGGTTGAAAACTACGATGGTGTGCAAGATATTGTTATAGAGGGAGAGATGCAACAGAGTGTGTTTATAAGCAAGTGTGACAACTCGACAATCACGATCCGTGGTAAAGTTGCTGCTGTATCATTAACCCAGTGCTCTAAAATTGGTCTAGTCGTGGACTCTTTGGTTTCTGGAATTGACGTCATCAAGAGCCGTGGATTCGGTGTTCAAGTACTAGGTTCTGTCCCAACTATAACCATCGACCAGTCTGACAACGGTCAAATATACTTGGGAGCAGAGAGTCTTGCAACCGAGGTCTACACGTCTTCGACTACGTCTTTGAATATCAATGTCCCAGATGATGACGGAGATTTCAAAGAGATGCCCGCCCCTGAACAATTCAAACACACTGTAGCTAGCGGTAGCCTACAGACCTCCGTTGTGGAACACGTTGGTTAAGAGAGCCACCTTCCCTCCACGACGTGTACTGATCTGTTTATAACTTCTAGGTGTATTTAGCCATTAGATCGATCAGATCGCGAATGAAAATAGATTTTCCAGAAACTTCTCTCACCAGTACACGACTGTTTTTCTTGCGAAGAAAAAAAATTTAAGAGGCAAAACTTCCATACTAGACATACACCTAGAGATATATCAATCGAGAGATGGTTAGAGAAACAAAGCTATATGACATCTTAGGCGTGTCTCCAGACGCTACCGATGCGCAGCTTAAAAAAGCATACAGAGTCGGGGCACTGAAGAATCATCCTGACAAGAATCCATCTCCAGAGGCAGCTGAGACGTTCAAGGGAATGTCTCACGCATACGAGGTCCTTTCCGATCCTCAAAAGAGAGAAATATACGATCAATACGGAGAAGAAGGTTTGAACGGTGGAGGCGCTGGACCAGGTGGCATGGGCGAAGACATTTTCTCACAATTCTTCGGAGGAATGTTTCCAGGAGGAGGCCAACCTTCGGGACCACAGAGAGGTAAAGATATCAAGCACTCCATCTCTTGTACATTAGAGGAACTGTACAAGGGACGTACAGCCAAACTCGCCCTTAACAAAACCGTCCTGTGTAAGACCTGTGATGGTAAGGGTGGTAAGAATGTCAAGAAATGTACCACTTGTAACGGTCAAGGTTTGAGATTCGTAACCAGACAAATTGGTCCTATGATCCAAAGAGCACAAGTAAGATGTGATGTTTGTAACGGAGAAGGTGATATAATCAGCGGAGCTGACAGATGTAAGACATGTTCTGGTAAGAAGATCACTAATGAACGTAAGATCCTGGAGGTCAACATTGAACGTGGTATGCGTCATGGTCAGAAAGTTGTTTTCAGCGGTGAATCGGACCAGGCGCCCGACGTTATTCCAGGAGATGTTATTTTTGTTGTTGATGAGAAACCTCACAAGGAGTTCTCTCGTAAGGGTGATGATCTGTACTACGAAGCCAAAATCGATCTTTTGACAGCTTTGGCCGGAGGAGAACTTGCTATTAAACACATCAGTGGTGAATATCTGAAAATCACCATCATTCCAGGTGAAGTCATTTCTCCTGGCTCTGTCAAGGTTATTGTCGACAAGGGTATGCCTGTACGCAAATCGTCTAGCTACGGTAATCTCTATGTCAAATTTGAAATTGAATTCCCTGCTAAAAACTTCACGACTGATGATAAGTTGCAATTACTAGAGCAAGTTCTTCCACCTAGAACTCCAGTTTCCATTCCAGCCGATGCAGAGATCGATGAGGTCGTCTTGGCTGATGTTGACCCTACTCAGCAGCAACGTCAAGGAGGCCGTGGTGGTCCGTCATATGATTCAGATGATGAAGAGCAAGGAGGCCAAGGTGTCCAATGTGCTTCTCAGTAAATATATTTGATAGTGAACATAATGTAAATCTGATTATATGCGAAAGTGTCTCTAAATGGCTATGTTAATTTTGTGTTGTCTATTTTTATTTACAATTTGTATTTTGTCCCTCTTCTAGCCACATAGAAGACAGGGATCATGGATACTAAGGAGATTCCAGCGAAGAAAGTATAACATCCACCGATGGTCATTGATGATATCATCATGGTTAATACTCCCACGAATAGGGCACTCATTAGGCATCTGGTGATGTTCACGCAAGAGGTGGCAGTGGATGACTGACCTGGGAACATGTCTATTAGAAGTGTGGTCGACATTGTCATTGTTCCTAGACAGGCCCACGTGAAGAAAAATATTGATATGATGAAAGGAGCTGGGTGGGTTCTCTTATCTAGCGTCCATCCAAAAGTTATCTGAGAGGCCACGCAGATGAGGGTGTATATCCAGTAAATGGAAAGTCTTGCTTCGTAAATTGAGAATTCCGACTTGATCTTCTGGCGACGATACAGTTTGTCAAGGATTTTTCCTGTAGCAAAAGAACCCAAAACACATCCTACTCCTGAGGATATGTACACCAAACCAATTTTAAGCGTTGTATAATGGTAATAGTTCTCAAGTTCCGTGGCGAGTGTGGTTAGACAACAAGTCCAGCTTGCAAACAGGATTGAGCACGGTATCAATGTTAAGTATACTGGTGTGTTAGTCAATATTTTGAAGGTATCCAGAAGGTTGTAATGGGGATGAGGATCTGTTCTGGCGGGTTCTTCTAGTCTCCTTTGATATGATGGGAGAAGCAAAATGGGGCAATAATTCCATAATCTGCTGGGTTCCTTAGACATGTTTCCAACTATAGAACGATTCGTCTCTGGCAGAAGAGAAAAATCTAGGGTGAAAACCAACATACCTAGGACGGCTAAGAACCAAAAGACGGCCCTCCAAGATTGGAATCCCTCATCAACAACACCTCCTAAGAGCGGACCAACAGCCTGGCCCATCAGGAGACAACCAGAGACCATACCAACGTAAGAGCCTCTGCTCTCTCGGTCGACTAGATCTCCTACCACTCCCGAGGCAATGGAGACTGCTGGTGCAATGGAGAAAGCTTGGAGGCATCTCAAGACCAGTAGTAACCAGAATTTCCTGGTTAAAGCTAAGGCTATGTTAGCGATTGTGTATAGTAGTAGAAGCATCAAAATGAGAGGCCTCCTGCCAATCACATCAGCAATTGGCGATAGTAGGGCCGGGCCTATACCTTGAAAGATAAGGTAGCAGACGACAGCTAAATTATTGACAGATTCTGAAATCGGGAACGTTTCTCGAACTTGATTCAAGATCGGGAAATAGATGGGCATCGATACCGAGGAACAGAATCCCGTGAAGGCACATAAGAAACATATTATAAGTTTCTCCGGTCTGGTTGATATGGAGTAGACCTGAGATGTTTCGACTGTTGCCTCCTCTAGTTTGTCCCTCTTCTTCAACTCTAGTTTTTCATTTGTCATTAGGGGTTCAATAGGGGGTGGCAGGAAACGAGTGATATATATGGCGCAAAACGCATCGGAATAATATGCCCCTTCTGTATCACCCGTTAATTATTTTTATGCGCTAAGATGTCCAGAGATGCGCAAACTGAGTCATTTGACGGGTCCGGACGCTCTGCGGCCAGTAAAACAAGTAGACATACGGACGATAGCGGAAAAACTATTTCTTATGTTGGGCTTATTTATCTTATCTACTTCTTGGCGGGTTTAGGAGTGTTCATCATGAATCCCACAGCGTGTTTCTGACTGGGCGATGCTATGAGTGGCCGAGTAGGCGTTTTGTTGGACTGGGATGTGGTACTTGGAGTTGTTGGATGGGAAAAATATGGCTCTTCTTCAACGGAGATCAGCTCCTTACCGGAGTTAGTTGTGCGTCTACTCCTAATGCTGGTGTTCTCCTCTGCTACCTTTCTTCTAGAAGAGCTTCTGGCTCTAGGCGTATCGAATGGATTCGATATTAGCGATTTAGAACTCGATGGTGACTCCATGACATCGTAAATAGGATTTACATTTCCCGATTGTCGTTTCTTTTCCAACTCTGCTTTGCTGTCGGGCGTTTTCCTCTTTTGTGATTCTGATCTTTCCAAGTCCGGAACGCTATAGTTGTGAAAATGAAACTTAGACTCATTTGCCGCCGAGTTAACCCGAAATACAGAAGTTGTTCCTCCATGTACCGCCGACTCCTTACTTAAACCAGCTTCCTCATGCGGTGACGTGGATAAACCAAATGAGTCAGACGGTTCGTTTGGAACTAGCAACTTAGTTATCAGGTTCCCTGGCACGCCTACTCTGGACGCTGTTTCTATTATACTCAACGTGAGTTCCAAGTTCCTTTGTCTTAAAGACTCCTGCTTTGTCTTCTCCTGTAGGAGTCGCAACGAAAACGCCTGCGTGATAGTACTAGAGGAATGTGACCCTTGCAGTCCTAACAACTTGGCCAGCAAGTCAGCGTCTGCTTGATCCTCCACTCCCTGTTTGGATTCTTCCAACGGCTCGTCGTGTGGTCCATTGGGCATGCTTAGTACATCTTTATGGGTAAGGAAATCTATTTGATTTGATGAATGCTGAATTAGCTTTTTTTTGACGATCGAGAAAAGAAAAAAACAGTTTCTAGAACCTGATCGCCAGCAGGATTGCAGCTCAGAAAGAAAAACATGTCTTAGTACTAAATTTATATAAGAGAATACACCGAAAGGGGGTATAAACAGAAATGAAGAGCTAGCAAGTAGATTTAATACAATACAAACTTGGCTTTACCGCTGTTAACAGCAACGGTGCAACCATCAGAACCATGTCCGTTGTATGAACCATTTTCATACTTGCACTCGCCGATAACGACAGAAGAATCATCGTAAGCAACAATCTTAACATTGTAGTTCAAGCTGTTTCTGTTGTTAGGGTTAGGAATCAAAGAAAGGTACGATATACCGTTGTCGTAACCAGCGCCAAAGTTCAATGGTGCCCAGTTACCGTATTCGGTACCATAGTCACCCCAGGAACAACCAGTAGTCCATTCAACACCAGCATCGTTGACGTAGTATTGAGCAGAGGTCTTCATTCCCATCCACGTGTAGTAAGAGGATTGGTCAACGGTCGTTAGAGGAAGTTCTCCACCTGGAGTCACAACTGTGGGTATAACCATATTTTCAGTTCCAGGGTAATCGGTTCTGCAGATAGCAGCAGTCTTATCAATTTCACTGACGACGTAAGCAGCGTCAATACCCCATTCACATAAATATTCAGAGTCTTTTCTAGAACGGTACAGGTATCCATCAGAGTCACAGTACAAACCACCAACAGAAACACCGTTTCCTGGTTGTTCAGATGGCCATTGGGTCTTCGACATACCTGACTGACAGGCGTAAGAGCAGTAGGTGTCTGGTTCGCAGATTCCACCGGTGGAGGTGTCAGAGGGGTGGTACAATCCTGACCATCCGCCGAACCCTAGATGGTCTAGGGCGACAACGCCGTCTCCGTGTGGGAACTCAGAACACTTTACAGTACCATCCTTGAACTTGTTTCCAGGGCCTGAGTACCAGCTTAGGTCTCCTTCAATTCCACTGGAGCCGGATCCTGAACCACCTGTTGGTTTTGCACTTGCACTTGAACTTGATTCAGATTCCTGAGGTTTCTCAGAGCTGGATACTTCCGCACTGGATGATGAACTGACTACTGAAGAAGAAGTCACCACGCTAGAGGAAGTGGTAACATCTGCTATTGAGGTAGTTTCTGGAGCCGAAGAAGTGGTCTCTGGACTTGAAGTGGTCTCTGGACTTGAAGAGGATTGAACTTCCTGGACAGAGGAGCTAGTCTCAATATGTGAGACAATAGTTGGAGTAATGGTTTCACCCTGACCGTTGATGGTCACCGTGACATAGACGTAATCGTAAGCGACAGCACGTTTATGTTGGTGACGTTTCTGTACTGTAGTAGTACAGTCTTCAGGCTTTGGAGCTGGAGCTGCAATTGCAAGGCCAGCTAAAGTAACGGCACATGCCGTAAGAGCGGATATCTTCATTGGGATAATAATCTACAAGTAACTGTGTTAGTGCTGCGAAAAGAAGAAAACTTATACGGACATGCCGTTATAATATGCTTGGTGTTCTATCATTTGTTGATACCCCTACTAGAATTTAAAGTCCCCCAAACTCCTGTGTCAGAAACGCGACCGTGTTCTCTTGTGGTCGTGTAGGGTACAAAACAACGCACTTCCAAGATGTTTGAAGCGGGTCGCGCCTGGCAACCAGCCATTAAGTAAACAAACACTGGTCGGTGGTGTAAGGTCATTCAGTTCTCTAACAGAGAATTGAAGCCCCAGGGTGGCTATTCAACATTGGAGCTGTGTTCTTACTGGAGGGCCAACGACGAATATAGGGAAAAACAAATGATAGAAAACGAACAAAAGATGTGAGGTGAGTAATACATACCTTTGGTTAAACTGTATCAATAAACAACAAAAAAATGGGCCAAATTTGCAGCTGAAGTTGTTGTATAGTAAAGGAATGACTAGGAAATGGAATATTTCACTGGAATACAACAAAATTGAAAGAGTGACAAAGTTGGGAGTTCTTTAAAGCTGAAACAGTACTAAATAAAAGGAAAAGAAGAGAAAGAAGGTTGGTCAGATGGGTTTAGATTCTGTTAGTGTGCTACACAATTTATATTACCTAGCAACGCATATCGGCGAATATTATGCCAAGCTGCCGCAGAGTTGCATCAGGGATTTTATTAATGGAACAATCCCAGATACGAATTAGCGTATGCACTAGTTATTTTTCGTTGCTAGTTACTATAGCGAAAGAACAACATCATGCAAGATACGAGTTTCCTATTGTGATTAGGTAAACAATACCGTTTCGTTAGAGATGGCTTGGATAAATATAAAAATACAAAAAAAGAAAGATGGCTGCCTAGTCTACCTTACGCTTGCTATACTTTTCCCTCAGTGCATCAAAAGCTGGGTTCAGCTTGAATTTGATTCGGAAAGCATATTCGATGACCCGGGTTGGTACAAGGTACATCACGATGCCCATGAACGTAGCCATCTTGCCTCTGTATACATGGACCGGATCTCTGGAACTCAGTATGTCGTCAACTACCTTCTTTGCGTAGACAGCTGGCGACATTGGTTTATTCTTCTCGGCCATTTTCTTTCTCAGTTCGAAGGCCTCTAGCATTTCAGGGGAGGCATAGACAGAATTTTCAGGCAAATCTCTGGTATCAGCAATATTAGTGTCCACACCTCCAGTCACTACATTTAATACCTTCACGCCCAATGGTTCTAGCTCAAGGTGCAATACTGAGGCGTATTGGTGAATAGCAGCTTTGGATGCCCCATAAACGGAGCCCCAGGGGAAAGGACAGATACCTGCAAGTGATCCGGTGAACACCACGGTACCTTGAGCAGCAATGAGCAGAGGTGCGAACTCCCTGGTCATTCTGATGGGACCTAAAACGTTTACTTGAAGACATTGCAGTGCCCACTCATCGGAAACATCTATAGCAGGAACGGTGCATGACTGACCGGCATTGTTGTAGAGCAAATCCAGCTTTCCATCTGTCAATTCAATGACTTTCTTCTTCAACTCTAAAACGCTATCCAAATCGGATACATCAGCCTTTAAAGGGGTTACCCCATACTCTCGGAGACTTTCCATTGGCTCTAATCTTCTTGCAGCTCCAAACACTCTGAAGCCCCTCGAAGAGAGCTCCTTACATAATTCAAACCCGATCCCGGAAGAGGCTCCAGTCACGAGCGCTGTCTTTGTTCTTTTAGTTTGCTCTGCCATGATTACGTCGATTAGGAGATGAGATGCCAAAACTTCTGAGTGCGAAAGGAGGAGAAATGGCAAGGCACTTTCAGGTGCGAAACGCTAAACACGTCTGTTACGCATCAGCTGTTCCAAGAAGTCGTTCGCGCAAGGGCGTAGTAAAAATATTTTCTTGGTAAGCTGCAAAATGCTCACCCGAACAAGGCATAGGACACATATTGGCCTTTTTGTTTATTCTTCCTCCCCTTTTCACTCCTACGACAAAACGCAGAAGTTTGGCCTTTGATGAAGTTTTGTTTTAGATCCCTATGTTTAGCTGTTGCCCTCATACCCATTGTGTCGGCATTATACAGAATTGAAACCTATGTTCCGTCTACAGTCGGAGCCCTGCCAACTGGCGCTATAGAATACGCCGAGGATCAAATTGAAGTTAAGATGAAACCGACGAAATACTCCCAAATTTTGGAAGAGTTTGAAGACGTGTTGAGCGAGTCTGACGAGATGGTGAACCCAGACGATCTTGCCTCAATATGGATGTCAATCTCTATGATTATTGTTTCTGAAATTGGTGACAAAACCTTTCTCATCGCTGCTTTGATGGCTATGAGATCGCCCAGGTGGGTGGTATTTGCAGGAGCATTTGGTGCCCTGATATTGATGACTGTGTTATCGTGCATTGTTGGCCACATCCTGCCCGCTTTTTTGACTGAAAAGACCACTAAAACTTTGGCCAGTATTTTGTTTGTAATATTTGGAATAAAGTTGGCCAAAGAAGGCATGGAGCTCTCAAAAGACGTTGGAGTTGAGGAAGAGTTGGCCGAAGTTGAGGAGGAAATTACATTGTCAGCCATCAACAATAAGTTGGATGATGCTGAAACTGGATCTTTATCCAGTGCTAAAAATAAAAGACACCTATCTGCATTCTCTCACATCTTGGAAGAAACCAAGAACTTACTCTCATTCGTTTTGTCACCCACTTTCTTACAAGTCTTCACAATGACTTTCCTCGGCGAATGGGGAGACAGGTCACAAATTGCCACCATAGCTATGGCTGCCAGTTCCAAGTTTTGGTTTGTGATAGTCGGTAGTGTTCTGGGACATGGTATTTGCACAACTATTGCTGTATTGGGAGGAAAGATTCTTGCTGGACATATTTCTTTGAGGACTGTCAATCTTGGAGGATCCTTGGCCTTTTTCGTTTTTGCATTTATTTACTTTTATGAGGTATATATGATTTAGGTGATAGACTATATTTCATTCCTGGCCACTGCTTGCTTGGATGCGCTGTCGAACATGTTCTTGGATCTTCAAATCCGTCGCTTCTAGCAGCTGCGTTTGATACTTGTCTAACTTCATTGCCAGTTCGTTTCTTGGTTTCTTGTTTCTATTTTCCTGTGTTCTATCCTGCTGTATATTCGTCAATCCCCTGACTCTCTCCTCAAAGGAGCCCAGAATGGACCTCTCAAACTGCTCACTGACGGCTTCTATTGTGCTCACGCCGTCGGTCACTAACGGTGGATTATCCGTATCCCCATTTGCTTGGTCGACTATCTTGACCGAATCTCTCGTTTCAGGGTTGTAATTACGAAACTTCAACTGCTTACTCATTGCCCAAAGATTGAAAGATTAAGTTAATTTTGTTTATTTACACTGTATTACGTAAGATCCGCGCAAACTGGGCTACTTCAACGTCTTGATAAACGAATCCAAGTTGTACTCTTCCTCGTACTGAGAAGCATCCCAAAGTTCTGCCAATTCTCCAACGGCCGATCCGGCCTTTCCTCCAAGACCGGCCTCATCTGGAATATCTACCTTCTTTTTGTTAGCGTCTTCAGAAACTGTGGTGGCGGTCGTAGTTGATGCCATGTTTGGTCCTCCATTCTCGTCTTCAACATTGAATAAATCCAATAACTGGCCTGTGTCCATGGATGCCAGACCAGCATTCTGTTGATTAACAACTGAAGATGCTATATTCATTTTAAACTTTTGCAGTCCCATAATTCGCTCTTCCAGAGTGTTCTGGGTGATCAGTCTGTAAACGTTCACTACTTTCTTTTGGCCCAGCCGGTGAGCTCTGTCCATTGCTTGAAGATCGTTCATTGGATTCCAGTCGTGTTCCACAAATATTACAGTGTCTGCCCCTGTAAGGTTCAAACCTAAACCACCAACTTTGGTGGTCAGTAACAACAAATCAATAGAGGGATCCTCGTTGAATTTCCTCACTATGGATTGTCTACTGTGAGGATCGGTGGACCCATCCAATCTCATGTAAGTGACACTAGGCATGTGTTTGCGAAGCAAATCATTCTCCACCATATCGAGCATGTCTTTCAATTGGCAGAAAATCAGTGCACGATGTTGACTAATCACGCCCTCAGAACCGGTAACCAGTTGTTGTTGTTGTCGCTTCAGTGAAGACCCACTGCCTTCTTCGCTATTTTCATCATTGGAGCCAATACCACATTCTAGCAGCAAAGTCTTCAAAGAGACAAGCTTTGGGGCGTGTCTAATATCTCTAATATCCATTTTAGAATCTCTCAAATATGATTGAACATCTGCATACTGCGGATGCTTTGGAGTAACCACCAATGCTGGATGATTACACAGTTTTCTCATGTACTGCAAAGCTTGGAAAATATGCTGCTTACTCTCTTTCTTTTCGCTGGCATCCCTGACTTCAGCCTCAACTGTTCCTTTCTGCTTCTTTGCAAAATCTCTGTACAACTGACGTTGCAAATCACTAAGTTGACAATAGTAATCTTGAATAATCTTTGGCGGTAGGTCGGATAAAACATCTTCTTTCAGACGTCTCAACATGAAAGGCAGAACTTGTTTATGTAAGGATTCCAAAGCCAATGCACCAGCCTCTTGCTCTTTGGAAGATGTTTTAGAGTTCCTCGACACTGCAATTGGCTTGGCAAACTTTTCTTGAAATATCTTTTCAGTACCTAAAAATCCTGGCATTAAGAAATCAAATAACGACCATAACTCGAGAACGTTGTTTTGAATTGGAGTTCCAGAAAGAATCAACCGATGTTCCGCTTTGAATCTTTTGACAGATTTGGTCAGTTTAGTGTTCGCATTTTTAATAATGTGGCCTTCATCCAGAACACAATAGTTGAAATCATGTTTCACTAAATGCTCCAGGTCGTTCCTTGCAACATCATAAGAAGTAATGATCACATCAACATCTCCCAGCTTGTCTCTCAAGCTGGAACGATTTGAAGGACTACCAGTATAAACCAAGATTTTCATAAAGGCGGCATATTGTTTGAATTCTTGTTCCCAATGACCAGTTAACGAGGGGGGACACACGATCAAAGATGGGATTTTTCTGTAATTGGGGTTTTGAGACTTTGCAAATTCCTCTTGTCTCAAGTAATGGTCACTGGCTACAATGCAAATTGTTTGTAGAGTCTTTCCTAAACCCATATCATCACATAATATACCGTGTAGGTGATATTTGTTTAGGAAGGCTAACCAATTAACTCCCTCCTGTTGATACTTTCTTAAAGTAGCATTAATTGAAACAGGTAACTCAAAAGGCTTGATCTTTGTAGGATCCATCATTTGTTGAATGAATTCTCTCTCCCTGTCTCTTCCTTCTAATAGCTCTTTGGGCATATCTGGAGGATCCTCAATACCTGCCTCCAATGGAACAAGCTTGATGATTGAGGCAAATGTTGTCGTTGCTAAAAACCTGACATCAGTGTTGGCATCACTCATACGGCCAAGAACAGGGACTATCAAAAACACCACATACGGCAGAATGCTAGGTCCCATAGTAACGGAAAGATGAAAAATAAATTCAATGCTTCCTTGCCGCTTGACTATGGATCCCGGATCATTTAACATAGGCAAAATTTCTTTAATGACAATAGGAATTAATTTAGTCGGCATACAGGAACTCAGCAGTGCAAGAAGTCTTGCGGCGCAATAACGAAACACTGAATACTGAGACTTCAGTGCTAGAAGAATTAATGGTACCTTCTCTATTACCAAATACCTCAAGTCTGAGTGCAAATTCGAAAACAAAGCACGAAGAATACCCATGCTGTCTACCAATGACTGACCAGTATCGTTATCATAATCTGCTTGATCGTTAAGCTTCTCAAGTGGTGAGAAAATTATGGTCTTTAAAGTTGGAAGTTGCTCAAATAGCGTCACTCCGCATTTGTTTAAAAATATGTTCAAAGTGTAAAGAGCACCACGACGTTTGATAGCCGCAAAATGAGCTTCTCTTTCTAATGCAGCAATCTCCAAAGCATCTAATTTCGATTCCTCCCTCTTTAAAGAAAGGATGGCATCTTTAAATTTGGCGTTTGGAGCAAACTCAGGAACCTCAGAAGTGTCAACACAAAGGAAAGCTGACAAGTTTTTCGTAATCTTGTCAGCAGCGTTTTTCTTATTCTGCTCGTTAAGAATTGATACTAGATGCACAACCGAAGAGGCTGATCTCATTTGCAATGTCTCTAACTCTTCCGACTTCACACTGTCCATAAGAGAACGGATGATAGGGTTTAGTTTCTTAGGAAGACCATTCAATCGGAGAGATAATGCAGCAAAAGCAGATAGAACTCTTATAGTCCTTTCACTCTTAGCCCTATTTGTATCATGTATAGCCAGTTCTATTCTTTTTCTTGCATCCTCAAGGGCATTGGAAGCTGACATCCGGTACATTGGGGATAAACTTTTTAACAGCTTATCGTAAGATGAATCAATAATTTTTTGACTTGTCTCAAGGCTAAATGCACCTGGGCCGGCTTGAACTTCACCCTGGACCACAATTGGAAGTTGAGGAACTTTGCTAGGTGGTAGCTTCGCAACATCAGTGAATGTAGCAAATAAATACAAACATGATGTTCGTACACCCTTGAGAGTTCCTGTAAGTTCCCTAAAAAACGGTAAGGAATCTGGATTCTGCAGGACTTGTGAGAGGTAATCACTAATCATGTTTCTAGCAAAATTAAAGAATTTGTCTTTCTCCTCTTGGGATATGCTAGATTCATCTAGAGAAATGCAATATTCTTCGAGGACAATGGCACCAAACAATCTAGTAGATGAAAAAGGTGATTGCATACATTTTAGTAGTAATGTGAAAACATCACTTAAAACCGTTTCGTCAGATATGTTAGTAAGCGTACGCCCATAAGCTCTGGATGCATATGTTTTAGTGTTCACAAATGTCTCTGTAGGAACCAGAGAGAGGTCACCATTAATAATAGGTGCATCAATATCTACTCTTGACTCGTAATGAGAAGAAATTCCGGACTCGTCTTCTCTGTAATCTGGTCTTGATGAGGAAGACATCTTCCTCTTCTTCCCATTGGTCTCATTGCTGATTGAGTCTGTTCCAGTTGCAACAGGATCATCAAATATTGATCTTACTGATTCGGAATCGTACTGCATGTTTCCTCGTGGTTTAATTAATAACGCTCTAGGCATTGAGTAAGTAGAGCGGGAAACTCCTATTGGAATCGACAACAACGCCAGTAATGGAAGATAATTATCTCTGAAAACGTCCAGAATGGTGATATATTTAGAATGAGTTGCCTCCTGTAAAAGCGTTTCATATAGTTGAAATGACAAGGTTAATACTTCAGGATTCTGTTCCAACAGTATGTTTTGAAAAATCAACCGGAATGTTTTGGCATCTATCCAGTCTTTGACAAGAGGATCATCGATGGTCAAAAATGCTTGCAGAGTTCTAAGAACTGACTTTCTCACAGATGTGATTGAGTGTCTTAGGAATGGATATAACCTTGGAATGAGAGTTTTAAATTGTGCATCTTTTTTCAACTTTTCCAGGACTTCAGTGTGAGAACATAGTTTGGCCAATAGGTCCATAACAGATCCGATTGCAGCTGACAAATCATCCTTGATGTCGGTTAAGCATCCCCATAAGACGTCCACAATATTAAAAACTAGTTGAAGCTTAAGCTTCACAAACTCTTTGGTAATTGGTGTTAACGTGGAGGCTGCGACGCTTTGCACGTCATCGTCCGAGCTTTGGTTCAATCCAAGAAGCACCATATCTACGACTTTGGATAAAAGTTCATCCGGATACTTAAACAAAATGTCCGTTTTAACACTCACAAAATAGCGAAGTCCTAACATACCACCGTGTTTTGCCTCCCAGCATTTGGGTTCAATATTGGTCTGTGTAATGAGATCAGCTAATGTGTGAAAAACTTTCAACACCAAGTCTTCATTCAAATGTAGAAGAACAGTTGCCAGCGTTTGAGCAGCATTCTCTCTTACGGGAGTAACAACTGTGTCAGAAACGTAATCCCCAAAACGATCCAAAGCAAAAAGCGATAAAATACGGACAGATAAATCCTCTAAAGTGGCATTATTTCTTTGATTGTTTTCTTCCACAGTTTTGCCTTTAACTCTACCTGCTCCGAGTGCATGTTTTTTCAAAAGTTCACGAAGACCCATTGCAGCACCATGTCGAATTTCCCAGATAGGGTCAAATAAATCTAGAAGCATCAGCTCATAAACGCCTTGAAAAGGCCAGACATAACCGGATGCAGCGCTGGCATTTTGAAGAATTGGGGATATAGCTGATACTTTATGTTCAACGACCAACTTGTTACCGTTGGCTTGAGAGGTGATATCTACATCCACATGCTCGTTTTTCTCATCCACTGGGGTATTGCTTCCACCCTTTCGCTTGATTTCAGGAATTGATCCATCTTTTTCGAGTTGCCTGCTTACCGAACTTTGAGAAAGGTCAACAGGTTTGTTTTTCGAAAATGCACTATTTTTGGCACTCGCCTTGGCTTTTCGCCTAGCTAAAGCCTTCATACGGGCACTAGCTTTTTTCTCGGTCTTGATCGCCTCTGTTTCAGAGATACCTGGAGAAACAGATGAGAGAAGCTTTTCTTGGTCTGTGTTGAGCTCATTTTTAACTTCAATTTTGATTGGCGTCTCAGGGTCCTCCTTTTTCATTTCTGGGTCTAACTCTGGGCTTTGTGAACTATATTCGTCTTGTGGAAATCCTGGAAGTCCCAGATTACTATTAATGGATCTTTTTTGTCTTTTGATGTCATTTTTGCTGTTGTTTAAATTCTTTGAAAGCTCATTATCCACAATGCCATCGTCTGAGGCCAACAGTTTGCGGCCATGGTTTATTATATCGTATAAATTCCAGTCATCGAACGTGATCAAGGACTCATCGAGACTTGAAATCTTGTCATAGTCAGAAGGCAATTCCTTCTTTACTTGTTCCGGGGATTCGCTATTATCGTTTGCGTTGGGATCCCAGATATCAGCATGACTGACAATGCCTCCAAATGCCTTTGCAGTTGAAACACGGGTCTCCCATCGTTTGGATCGTAAGTAGGGATACACGCGTGATAAAAGATTGAGTATTTCCTCTGGGTGCTGTTTCGCCAGGTCGGTCAGCTGATCGGCGGCTGTGTTCCTTATGAATGGCGTTGATCCTGTATCTAGTAGCAGTACTAGTCTTTCTAATCTTGACATTATGGTTGGATGAGACTTAACAGCCAGGAACCATAGCCCAGGAGGAAGTAAGGAAGAATGGAGCTGTTTACATAATCGAGAGGAAAAAAGGGTTTACTTATAGGGTGGAAATTGGTAGTGCACGAGATAAAGGGAATTGTCGATGGCCGCGATGTTAGATGTTATAATTGGATGGGTCTGCCCCTGCACCCCAAAGAGCAGCTAGGAGAGAAATCTCTAAGAAAAGTCCATGAGGACTCAGTTTCTGGCCCGTCATATGCAACAAGAGCAGCGGAAACAAAATGGTGCATAGAAATAGCAATCTTTTGGCGTTGCCACTCTCAGCCTGACGTCAGTGTAAATTATTTAATATTTAGTTTTAGGCTATTAAACTACCGCTGGGACTTTCAATTATATTCGAGAAGAAGATGAGTAGAAGAATTATAAACCCAAGACTATATATTAACTAGCAAGCCTATACAATTAAGATGGAATTCGTCCTCACTGTTTTCTCTGCTGTTCAGTTCATTGCTCCGTTGCTTGTCCGGTTTCTTTGATTGCTGCTGGTTCCGCTCTCCCCTCGCCATAACTAGTACCAGTTCTCTTCCATGTCACGTTATCTGGTCGATCCATCATGATAAGTGTCAATGCATTCGCGGTCTATTATTTCAACAATTCCGCGACATGCTATCCCGGAGTTCACTCATGCATCCAAGTTTAAGCAACAGGCCTTTCTCCTAAATATATCACCTTTCCAGTAGCCAATATGTACAAGCCACCAGCTTATCTTTCGGAGTTCCTGGACATTTCCCCTTCGACGTCACTGAAGGAAGGTGAGAGGATGCCTCAAGTTGAGCCCGAGCCTGAATCACAGCACATTGAATCAGTCCCTGTCAGGCGTGGGGTGTCATTTGATCATGAACACGCCATTGAGTCTGATAGTGGCGATGAGTCCGTAGAGGGAGGACATAAACACGAAGACACTGCTCAATTACTTCCCGAATTCAATAAGAGACCATTGAGTGACACTCCGGTAATGTCGGGATCTGCTTCTCCCTCTGCACAGGGTATTGCCACTTCTCCGTTGAACTTGAGTGACACAGAAGACTCCGATGGGGACGATTACGAATCTGAAAGACGTCAACGCAGTCACGAGGCAGCAGTGAACACTCTCAAAAATATCACAATTCCAAAAGATTTCCAAACTACGATCGATATACCTGGCCAGACGAGTTCTAAGAGTAACCCCAAAGGTACAGTAGTAACGCCCGAAAGAGTCGTAGTGGTGATGATTGGACTTCCTGCTCGAGGCAAATCTTACCTGGCTAATAAATTGACCCGCTATCTTAACTGGCTGCAGATAAATTGTCGTCTTTTCAATGTGGGCAGTACCAGACGGAAAGAGAGCTCCAAAATGGGACCAGAGAATTACCCATTGCCTGATAATAATAGTGGTACTTCCACACCCGAAAAACACGACCCAAGTAGTGGTACGTCACATAGGGCGTCTTTTTTCAGCCCCGACAATAAGGACAGCATCAAACTTCGTGAAAAATGGGCCATGGACACTCTGGACGCTCTTTTGCATTATCTTTTAGAGGAAGATGGTTGTGTTGGTATATTTGATGCCACTAATACCACCAAGGCGCGTCGTCAAAAAGTCTTGAACACAATCATAGAAAAGTCCAATGGCCAGCTCAAAGTGCTATTTTTAGAAAGTATCTGCACTGATAAACGCATTGTTGACCAAAATATTCGTCTTAAGCTTTCTGGTCCAGACTATAAAGATATGGATCCAGAAATTGCCCTTCAAGATTTCGTAGGACGACTGTCTAATTATGAAAAGGCCTATGAGACAATTGACGAGGAAGAGGAGAAATTGCCCAATTTCCAATACGTCAAAATGGTAGATGTTGGCAAGAAAGTCATTGCTTTCAACATCCACGGTTTTTTGGCTTCTCAGATAATATATTATCTGCTTAACTTCAACCTATCAGAACGACAAATCTGGATTACAAGGCATGGAGAAAGTACTGACAATGTTAAAGGCCGTATTGGTGGTGATTCAAGCCTAACTCCTCGTGGTGATAAATTCAGCAAGGCTTTGGCAAGGTTTATTGATTTCAAACGCACAGAATTTCGAAAGAAGCAATTACAAGACTTCCATGAACGACTCGAAATTAAGTATCGTAAAAAAGAGTCGCTGGCGACTCCAGATGACATTAAAGATGTTGACGAGGAGGTACCTGTTGAGCCGTCTTTCTGCGTTTGGTCCTCAATGTCCAAACGTTCAATTGAAACAACTCGATATTTTGATGATAAGGAGTTCATGATTAAAGAAATGAAGATGTTGGATGAGCTTGGAGCAGGTAAGATGGACGGAATGACATACGAAGAAATTCAGATGAAGTATCCAAACGAATTCCAGGCAAGGCTATTGGACAAACTGACTTATCGTTACCCAGGAGTTGGAGGTGAATCCTACTTGGACGTCATCAACAGGCTTCGACCTGTTATTACTGAAATTGAAAGGACGACAAGTCACCTTCTTCTGGTGACACATAGGGTTGTAACGAGGATTTTACTGGGTTATTTTTTGAATTTGGATAAGGATGCGATTGGAGATCTGGATGTACCATTACACACAGTATACCTCCTGGAGCCCAAACCGTTTGGTGTAGACTGGTCGTTTTATGATTACGACGAAAGCTCAGATTGGTTTGTAAAGATCGATCCAGAGACATTAGAAAACAGAAGAAAAGTCAAACAGGTGGGTATTTCTTTCAGAGAGCGTAAGTTCTCTGTTGTGCCAACGGCTCCAAGAATATCACGCCCTGGATCGTTTGTTTTTTCTGACTCCAACAGCAATAACCACTCTACATCAACATCAGGTACCCATTCTGTCCAATCCGTCAATTCCAGTTCCAGGGTATCTGACTACTATCGAAACAGAACAAACCAGGCAGTCGTTGAAGACCTAAGAAGAGCTAGAGGTCAGGCGCCCAATGGTGGCTCACAAATTCCCCACCACGGAATTCCTGGACCCAAAAGTGCAAATAACATAAACCAAACCCCAGAAGGACTACTAGAAGTGGAACAACTCAGTGCCAGATTGAGCAACCTTCGCACGACAAGAAAATGAAAGGAGAATTCCATATTTATATTGAACGATATTCTATTTAAAAATCGTTACATTTATTCGTAGATCCAAGAGGTCATGGTTGGTTTGTAGTCAACAAGTTCCTCCTTCTTGAACCACAAACCAATCTCCTTCTCGGCAGACTCAACAGAGTCGGAACCGTGGATGATGTTTCTACCCATGTCAACGGCGAAGTCACCTCTGATGGTACCTGGAGCGGAGGCCAGAGGGTTAGTGGCACCCAATAAAGCTCTACCTTGCTTGACAACATCCTTACCCTCCCAAACGGTAGCCAAAACTGGACCACTCAGCATGTAGGACAGCAGAGATGGGAAGAAAGGCTTAGAGGTCAAGTCAGCGTAGTGCTCCCTCAACAAGTCCTCGTTGGCCAAAGTCAGCTTGATGGCGACCAACTTGTAACCCTTGTTCCAGAATCTGGAAAGGATCTCTGGTACCAGACCTCTCTGGACACCATCTGGTTTAACAGCAATGAAGGTTCTCTCGTTTTGGGACATTTGATTTGGAGTTATGGAGTGGAAAGAAAGAAATTTTGGGTCGATCAACGAACGAATGAGCGAGCGATTTTGCGAAAAAAGCGCCAGATCAAATAAAAAATCGTGTTCAGATGTTAGGGTGTAATAGGTGGTCGGGTAGTCTGGTACTAAAGAATAGCTAGTAGACTTTAGGTAAGGTTGGCTTTCGTTTACTTCCTGCTCCAGTGTTAGTCTACTTGGTTGAGATCTGGGGAACCGTTGGGTTCATAATCTGGCATTCGTCATGTGTTTCGAGTTTTAAACGCTTTAGACGTCTGCAGCTTTCGAAATGTATTCTTGCATACCCCAATTTAATTAATTCAGTTTTCTTCAAGTTCACCTACGGATTCTAGATCTGATATGCTATTCTAGAAGGCATCAGTATTGCTTTCATATACCAAGTGAAAGGGATTGGCTTCCTGGTCATCCTCTTCTCTATATTCTCACAGGAGTGACTTTTAGTAAAGACCAACACACCTGTATTTATATACGAACGTCTCGTCAACTAGCTGTAATCGTACCAAGGTCCGCTGTAGCTCTCCTCTAACCAATTGGGTCCATCATAACGTTTTGCTTGCACGTTGTTCGTTGATGTTCCCTCGTAAATCTCCCTCATCAGCATTACCCGTCTGCCTATATTTCACCTTCTCGACAAAAAAATCGTCCTCTCCTTCTCCCAACACATGACTGTCACTCAGTTCTTTTGCCGTCAAGCAAAGGCCGTGGAACTGCTCCATGGTCAACCAGACTACGCAGCAGTCCCTGGTTTTGCCGGTCCGAATCAAGATACCAAAGTAGCAACATACTCTCCTGATGGATCTCGTTTCGTGTATACTCAGGCAAACTCGGTTTTTGTCATAAACGCCAACGATGGATCGGTGGCGGTAGAGATACCAGTTAAAGACGTATTTGATGTTCACTTTTCTCCGTTGGGAACCTTCTTGTGTGCTTGGTCTAGACCCACTGCGGATCAGGAGGCTTCAAACGTCACTATTTGGAAAACTGATTTGGAATCAAAAACGGGCGTCAAAGTTGGAGAATACAAGGCACGTAACCAAACTGGCTGGAAACCACAGTTTACTGCTGATGAGTCTCTTGTGTGTCGGTTGGCGAGCGCCTCAGAGCTGCAGTTCTACAGTACAGCCAAGGAGCCAATGTTACAAGGCAAGGCATTGCATGTTCTTAATACAAAGGCCTCAGGAAAAATTGCTAGTTATGCCGTCAGTCCAGGAAAAAATATGTCTGTGGCTGTTTTCTTACCTGAACACAGCGGAAAGCCAGCATCCATCAGAGTTTACAATATTCCTAACTTCCAACAACCCGTATCTCAGAAACAATTTTTCAAAGCTGAAACTTGTGAGTTCAAGTGGAATGGAATTGGTACCTCCCTATTGGCTCTTGTCTCTACTGATGTTGATTCATCTAATAAGTCCTACTATGGAGAATCTACTTTGTACTTGATGGGTATTATTGGTTCATTCGACCAAAGAATCACCCTGGACAAGGAAGGACCTATTCACGACTTCTCTTGGTCTACTTCCTCTCGGGAGTTTGGTGTTATCTACGGTTATATGCCTGCACAAACTACCTTTTTTGATGCCAGAGGTAATTCAATCCATTCTCTGGCGCCAAGCTCCAAGAACACTTTGGCATATTCTCCACACGCTCGTTACATCCTTGTGGCAGGGTTTGGAAACTTGCAGGGAACTGTGGAGATTTATGATCGCCAGGACAAATTCAAAAAGATTACCACCTTTGAAGCTTCCAACACATCAGTGTGTGAATGGTCTCCAGACGGACAGTATATCATGACTGCCACGACAGTGCCTCGTTTACGAGTGGATAATTGTTGTAAGATCTGGCATCATACTGGTGAATTATGTTACATCAAGGAGTATAAAGAGCTATTTAGTGCCAAATGGAGACCACAGGATAGCGCACTCTTTGATCCACGTGCCTTAGACTCCATTAAACCTGCCCAACATCAATCTGCATTGAATTATCTATCCAAGAGGAAGGGTAGAATGCCCAACTCTCAGGAACCCAAGGGTGTTTATCGTCCTCCACATGCCAGGGCTGCTGGGTTCAAGAGTTCTTTCGCATCAAGCTCGTCTGACGACAGCGACAAATCTGCAAGCTCAACTGGAGGTTACAAACCTCCTGGAGCCCGTACTAGAGTCATTCCAGGGGCTGTTTTGCGTTCCACCAATGATCCAGCTAGCGCTGCCAAGAACAGAAAACGCAAGGGAATCCCCGGCGCCGTTAAGAAAACTGAGGAAAAGCCCGCTCCTGCTCCTGCTGCTGCTCCTGCATCTAACGACAAACCCCAGGATGTTTCTGTTGACTCTTCTCAGACGTTAGCAGAAGGAAGCTCTTTAGAAGAGAAAAAAATTAGAGCACTTTTGAAAAAGCTGCGAGCCATTGAAACTCTCAAGCAAAAGAGATCCGCTGGTGATCATTTGGAAGAGACTCAGATCTTGAAGATTCAAACTGAAGACAAAGTTCGCTCTGAACTGACCAGTTTAGGTTGGAAGGAATAGAACTAGGTTAGCTACCGCTTTGTGTTAATTTTTATTTGACTTCACCAAAAGTTGTATGGCCTGTTTTTTTTGCGTGGTTATTTGCTTCCTTTTCTCCCTGCAATGTTACATGACAAACCTGACATTGGATTGCGAATGTGGAAGTATTTGTGTAATAACCTTGGCTTTTAAGGTGATTGGTGAATTTGAGAACATTATCTTCAATGAAAGTACCCAATTCACTGGATTTATCAAACATACAAACTTGAGAACCCAACTCATCTAACGATGTGTCCAACTTAAGAGCCATGGCGTCGTAATGGATACCACTATACATAATAACGCAAAATCGTGAAGCTATGTCATCATTGAACTTGTAAACTTTAAGCGATTCGATATCCACAGTCCAGATACCAATTCCAAGATATTCGGCCAGTATTTGTGCTTCTATAGCTCCTCCCCATGAACTACTGCTTTGAATCCACTGAGAGTATTCTGTAATGGACTTTCCACCCAGGATAGCCGAGTTGTAAATACCTTGATTGTTCTCCTTAATAACATTTGCTACTACATGCCTCAATTCTTGCTGTGAATCCGCATGCTTGGTAGAATCGGGACCAAATATGCAGTATCCGATGGAATTGAAGAAGCACGAATTATCATCGGGTATCTTCCTCAAGACCAGGAAGGAGTCTTCTATCTGAACATAAGGCGCATCGGTGTGGTTGATGACAGGCGAAGGTGTGGGATCTGTTTTCCTCACGGGCAATCCTGCTTGTGTGGCATCAGCAACAATGATCATCTCACCATTTTTGATTCCAACATCGGCAAGCAATCTGGTGGGATCCGAGATATCGATAGCCTGAGGAGGAAATCCCAACTTCATAGTGACGGAAGATGATCCAATTTCATTCAGCAAATCGGATACCGATGCGCTATCGGGCAAATTCAGCAGACGTTGCTCATTTGAATACTTGATTTTGAGTCTCATAAGCCTAAGTTAGTGAATATGTAGTTCCTGCGATAAGCAGTGCGAGATAATAGATTATGATAGAGAGTGGCAAGGCATCGGGCGAGAAAAATGCTGGTGGAACTAAATTGGTGCGAGAACATGCACCGCTGGGCGGAGAAATTAATTGTCGAAAAGTCATTTGAACACTGCCTATTACCTGCGAACGATACCGTTTCCCACCGTACATGAAATCCTCTAAGGACCTATACAAAGAAGCTCTCAGGTATGAGTATTCTTCGGCGGTTTCTTTCAAGGCTTGGGTCCGAAGTGCTCAGATCATATTGCAGCATGCCCGGCAGTTTGCTGAACAAAGATACATCAGTGAGTGCTACAAGTTCTCTGTGCGTTTCGTAGATTTAGTTGTCAACAAGATGGCTACACACAAAGAGCTCAAGCAATTGAAGAAAGTGAATGCTCCGGTATACCT
Organism: Komagataella populi; assembly: GCA_023212995.1. Taxonomy (NCBI): domain Eukaryota; kingdom Fungi; phylum Ascomycota; class Pichiomycetes; order Pichiales; family Pichiaceae; genus Komagataella; species Komagataella populi. The sequence goes on along the minus strand of JAKWAY010000002.1, from coordinate 115,059 downwards.
CAGATATATAGAGCTGGCTACGAAGAAAGTTCCAGAAGTTATCAAGGAGTGTGAGGCCTTAAAGACCATTTTGGATGATGAGTACGACAGTTATCTCCAACTACAACAATTGAAAAGACAGAAGCAAACAGACCAATTGATCCATCAGCAGAATTTGGCTCAAACGCAAAAATTACGCAGATCATCGTCAATACTGAAGGACCAGATAGACAGTGTGGACGAAAAGGCACTGTTGAGACAACTACAACAATTAACGTATCACGATCATGAATTTGCAACCGCAATAACAGAAATGCCTAATTATCCAAAGATTCCTCAGTTGAATATTTCAGAGAAGACTAATTCGGAATCAAAGGGACCGCCACTTCCACCAAGAGTATCACAGGATTGGTCATTGGCTCCTGTTTCGCTTTCGTCATCACAGGCAGATCTCCAGCACAAAACTGTCAACTTCACCGAAGCTGGCCAACCACTAAGAACAGTATTTATTTCAGACAGGCTCCAATCTGAGTTCCTGAAACTAGCGGAATCCAACACGATAAACAAGCTGGAAACATGTGGCATCCTCTGCGGAAAGCTAGTAAGAAATGCGTTTTTCGTCACACACCTAGTCATACCCGATCAAGAATCTACTCCAAACACATGTAATACGAGAAATGAGGAAAAATTATTCGATACTATAGATCAACTAGATTTATTTGTTCTTGGGTGGATACATACCCATCCGACTCAGTCATGTTTTCTGTCTTCCATAGACCTACACACACAGAATTCATACCAAATCATGTTAAGTGAAGCAATTGCCATTGTATGTGCACCAGCACCCCAATTTTCTTATCATTCTTTTGGATGTTTCCGGCTGACTCATCCTCCAGGAATCCCAACTATTACGAAATGCACCAGGTCCGGATTTCACCCTCATGAGGAACCTAATTTATATGTGACCTGCAATCGAAAGAACATGAACGACGCACAGGGGGGCCATGTTGTGATCAAGAATCATCTACCATTTGAAAAACTTGACCTGAGGTAGAAAAAAAAGTTCACTGTGTTTCCAATTGGCTCTAATTAGTCTGCCATTTTGACTTCCTTCACAGGAGCATCCGGATTCTCCGTAGCGCCTTCAGCTGCCTCCTCTTGCGGTGCTTGAAGCTGAGCTGCAAGTATCTTATCCTTTTCTTCGTTTTCTGCCAAATGAGTGGCTAAGACTGCGTCCTCCATCTGCTTTCTGGCAGGCTCAGATTGCTTATAGTATTCCACCTTCTCCATGAACTTGTTCAAATTGGTTCCTGCTGCTGCTTCACTTTCCAAGTTATCATAAGGCCTTACGCTGAGATCCTTCACTCTTCTTTTGTGGACTTTGGTTTTCAAATGCGAGGCCAGTGCTTTATTGTCTTGGAAATATTTGGCACAATGAACACAATAGTATTGCCCCAGACCTGCTTTGTATTCATCCATAGGTTGATGCTTTAAGCTCTGAATAGACTCTGGTGTTGATAGATCACCATAAATAAGATCCAAGTCTCTGGTTCTTCGCTTGGTCTTGTATCTCCTTACACTGTATCTTCCCATTTTCGTCTAGACAGTTATTGATAGCTAAAAGAAAAATTTCAGATATTTATCTGTACTTTCTTTTTCTCCTTGCAACCTTTCACGTGAACGTTCACGTGTGTTAATATCTTATGTAATCGTTCGAGCGTTGAGATCGAGGGAACGAGAAAAGGAAAGCAGAAAAAAAAATCCAGATGGGGCCAAAAAACGCAGTCACATTTGATTGCTACTTTCAGGTCACATACCACAACCAGTATTCTATTGTTCCAATACACTACCTTCTCGATCCAGCACCTCCAAGAACCTACGAAAAACATTTCTTAAGCCTTTTTACCTAGACTATACATCAAAGTTATTTAAGGTATGTTCGGTAAACATGTAAGAGAGAGACGGGAGAGGAGAGTGGATTACTCAGGTGATATTTTGCGTAACACAAGTCGGTCACATGAAACTAGGGGTTTGATACTGGCCTACAGGTAATGGTCAGTTGCGATTAGTATGCTGACAAATTAGTATAAAAAGCAATGGATTTCCTAGCCTCCCGTTTTTTTTCTTACACTCTATTTATCTTTTGCCACCGTACTAACAAGTCAAGACAAGATGGCTAGAAGACCAGCTAGATGTTACAGATACTGCAAGAACAAGCCGTTCCCAAAGTCTAGATACAACCGTGGTGTCCCAGATGCTAAGATCAGAATCTATGACTTAGGTAGAAAGAAGGCCGCTGTTGATGACTTCCCATTGTGTGTTCACTTGGTTTCCAACGAGATTGAGCAACTGTCTTCCGAGGCTTTGGAAGCCGCTCGTATCTGTGCCAACAAGTACATTACCACACAATCTGGTAGAGATTCCTTCCACTTGAGAATCAGAGTCCACCCATTCCACGTCTTGCGTATCAACAAGATGTTGTCTTGTGCCGGTGCCGATAGATTGCAACAAGGTATGAGAGGTGCTTGGGGTAAGCCACATGGTTTGGCCGCTCGTGTCACCATTGGTCAAATTCTGATGTCTGTCAGAACCAAGGACTCCAACAAGGCCGTCGTTATTGAGGGTTTGAGAAGAGCTCGTTACAAGTTCCCAGGTCAACAAAAGATTATTATCTCGAAGAAGTGGGGTTTCACTCCATTGGACCGTGAGGACTACGTTGTCAAGAGAGCCAGCGGAGAGATCAGAGATGATGGTGCTTACGTCAAGTTCTTGACCAAGAAGGGTCCTTTGCAAGAGAACTTGGAGCAATTCCCAGACTACAACTACGCCGAGGCTAATTAGGATTTTTAAGTAGATTAATATCTTAATTTGTACCATGATTGTTTGTATGGCATAATAGTAGGCAGTAATACGAATCCGCTATCCGGACTTTCTTTTCCATTGGGTCTCCCCTGTAGACTTCCTAGTTTGCTGTCGTCTTTCCACTGGCTATCAAGTACTAACCGAGACGTTGCGCTTGTCGTCTTCTGACATCGCTTGAAGAGAATATATATATATTTTTTTTTTCTGCCAGCGAAGCACCGCCGCGCGATCCTTGGGCATAAAACACGTCTTCCAGCCACCACGTTTCCTCTCTCCTTATACCCACTAGTATGTCGTTTTCCAGTAAAGAAGATCCTAAGACTCTGGTGCTATTTGACGTCGATGGTACCTTAACCCCAGCCAGATTGACCGTCTCAGACGAGATGAGACAAATCTTGAAGGAGTTGAGAAAGAAGGTCGTAATTGGTTTCGTTGGTGGCTCTGACCTGTCAAAACAAGTCGAGCAGCTGGGAGACACAGTCCTTCAGGACTTTGACTACTGTTTCTCCGAGAACGGGTTGACCGCTTACAAGTTAGGTAAGCAGTTGGCTTCTCAATCGTTTATCAACTGGATTGGTGAGGAAAAGTACAACCAATTGGCTAAATTTATCTTGCGTTATCTCTCCGACTTGGACCTCCCTATCAGAAGAGGTACTTTCATCGAGTTCAGAAACGGAATGATCAACGTTTCTCCTGTCGGAAGAAATGCTTCTACGCAAGAGAGAAACGATTACGAGAAGTACGACAAAGAGCACAACATCAGAACTGACATGGTAGCTGCTCTGAAGAGAGAGTTCCCTGACTTAGCCCTGACCTATTCAATCGGTGGTCAGATCTCCTTTGACGTTTTTCCAACCGGTTGGGACAAGACTTACTGTCTACAACATGTCAAGGATGAAGGCTTTGAAACAATTCACTTCTTTGGTGATAAGGCCTATGAGGGAGGAAACGATTGGGAAATCTACTCTGACGAGAGAACCGTTGGACACTCTGTTAAGTCCCCTGAAGATACCATTCGTATCTTAAAGGAGCTGTTTTCTCTCTAATTAAGATTGACCATATATAGAATTGTTTACATCATGACAATAATCTTACGTAGGCCAATACCAGAGCAAATGTACCTGTGCATACACCTATCAACCATTGTAGTACTTGAGTCTTTGTGGAATCAATTTGCACTTTTATGTTAGCTATTTCTTGGTCAATTCTGGTGTCCGTTTCCTTGATTTTAAGGTCGTGAATTGAACTTTCTTCCCGTATTCTTCCCCTTTCCAAATTCAGGTCTAGTCTAACGGACGACAAACTTTTATTGACTTCTTCCTTCAGTCTCTGTTTAACCTTCTCAAGGTCGTTACGTAGTTTTTCATGTTGACTTCTTATGTTGTTGAATTCGGATCTGTCAATCAGTTGTAATTCACCTTTCAGCTTAGCAAAGTCAACTTTTTGCTGGTATGACTGACGCGAGAGTACCTCTTTGGTTATTAGATTTGAAGCATACAAGTCTATTCCATCATTGATGGCCTTGCTGAAGACCTTCACTGCTGCCTCACTCTGCTCCTTGCTGAATCCATTCTCCTGTAGTTGTGTGACAAACTTTAGGGAATCGAAATGAGTATGGTTCTTTCTAATATAGCAGGCTGGGCCTGCTCTACCCAACGCAAGAGGTCGTAATCTCAAACCACTTCTGGCTAAAAACATATAAGATTCGGTTCTAGAGGGCAATAGTATGAAGTAAGAAGATTGATAGGTACGATGATAGCGCTACCAGCGGTTTGCTACTTCTTCCCGCGATTTCACCTTCTAGATGGAGGGAAAGAAATAATTATTCATAGAACTATCTCTGGCTGAGTTAGTCAAAATTCAACTGCACAGAATGAGCCGTGTTTGCAGCATCGGGGTCCGCTCTTTGTACAGACAATCATTCAGGCGTATTCACCAGCACCGGGTTTTATTGAATGCTTTCATAAATAAAGATGACCAGGCCAATAGCCAATCTCCTGGTAAAGACGCTTTAAATGAACAATTGTTCAAGGGACAAGGAAAAAGCTTTGACTTTGCACAAGATAAGGCTCCTAAGGAGAGCCACTCAGAAATGGAGAGTAAGTATGCTTTCTATGAAAGACTAAAGGCGATTTTGCTGGGCGTTGGTGCTGTCGGGACTCTAGTGGGTGGCTTCTACGTGTGGTCCAAATGGAACATAATCAAGTTCAAAGTTTTTAACGAGTATGACCTTTCTAAATTTGACCAGATTTACGAAGAGATACAAAAAAAGAAACAGAAACGGGCAGAGGATGAGAGAATAGACGTTTCCACGGTGAATAATCCCAACGACAGCTCCGTCCCAGGCTTATATTTATGCGGTGATAATAAAGGAGGAGTAGTGTCCGATTCTGGTAGAAAGCAGCAATTAGTAATGAAACGTCTAGCCTTTTTTGATGGAATGTTACTTCGTGATGTTGTATTGAATGGCCAAGTCGGTTTAGCCATTGATGAAAAGGGCGATGTCTATGAATGGGGAGTGGGTTTCAACGGAAAGGAGGGAAAACCAGAGCTTGTGCTAAGGAACGAGAATGTTATCAAGGCTCAAATAAGTAGAAATATGGTTTATGCTCTGAATGGTCGAGGTGAAGTATTATACTTCCCTGCTTCTGTTGCTGAAAAGGATGAGTTTCTTGGAGATAAAGGGAGAAAGTATCTAGGTTTAAGATCCTATGACAGACACCTCAAAAAACTGACCGATTTTCCAGTGAAAGATATAGCTTGCGGAATAGATCACATCGTCATTTTATCCAAAAGTGGTCAAGTCTTTACCAGCGCAACAGGAACAAGTAAAGATACGAACAAATCATATGGACAATACGGACTTCCCACGTTGACGCAATTCGATGCTCCACCCACTCCTCATGAACTTTACAATGTTCTCTTGTTGAACAAGTATAAAACTGAAGACAAAGCTGGAAACCCAATCGTTAAGAAGAGAAACATAACCAAGATTGCTGCGGGCAATTATCATACACTGGCATTGGACGATCTTGGTTACGTATGGTCTTTTGGTAAAAACACTCACGGTGAGCTAGCTAAACACGTATCCTACGAAACAGAAATTGTCCCAGTTCCGAAGAAGGTTGAACTAATACACAACCATTTTGCGAAGACCGAGTTCCCTCAATGTATCGACATCGCAGCTGGTGGTCAAACGTCTTATGCTACTTTCGTTTCAAGTGATATGTACAAACTGTTTGAAAAAACTATGCAAGAGGGAAATAATGTCAATCTAGCTAAATTGTCTCAAAATCAAAAGAACTTGGTTACGTATTTTGCTTGGGGTTATGGTTTGAAAGGTCAACTGGGTACAGGGAGATATGTACATTCTGAGGCCGAGCCGAAAAAGATCAAAGCTTTGGACGGCTTCACGGAGTTTAATGAAAACACCAACAAGCTGGAACTTACGACACTTAAAGACTGGAGCGTTGGTGCGAACCATGTGGTTGCAACTCTAAGCAATAACGATGTCCTCGTTTGGGGTGACAACGAGTTTGGTCAATTGGCCAATGGAAAGAAGGTTAAACTTAGTAAGCCCTCCAATATTCCTAAGCTACTAGAACCCGTCAAAAGTTATAATGTTCCATTAACACCAGCTCAGAAGTTAATCGAGGGTGCTAATAATCGTCTTCAACTCAAGTCCAGCGATACTTCTACTTTCAAAACACCTAGCGGTAAAAAAATCAAAGGATCAGTTGAGCAAGTCATAACTGCTACTGGAAATTCTACTGCTATATTTTATAGAAGATCATAGGGATCATTTATTTATTACCTGTACATACAAATATCTCAGATTTCTCTCACGGGAGTAGATTTAGTCCACCTCGCGCGACATATGCACACGGTCTTTAGGTTCCTCACAACACACTATTCGCCGAAGAGATGGTAAGTTACGATTCATTGGACAAAATGTGCATTCAGCTGGCGTAAACTAACCATTAGAATACCCTGTATAATCATGTCAACAAGCAGGCAATCTCATTGCGAAAGGATTTGGTCGCTCTGGAGGAAAATGTCAAAGGTGCTCCGTTATCACTGGTAGGACAAATAACCACTACGATGACATTACTGACCAAGAGCTTGGATGACTATGAGGATCTTATAGAAAAGGAAAGAGATTCCGAAAAGAAAATAAAACACGATACAAGATTACGAAGTTTTAAGCATGAATTGCAAGAATATAGAGATACTTTCCAATCTCTCCGAAGGAAAAGAGACGAAGCAATCAATAGCACAACGAAGCAACAATTGTTTGATCGCAGGGTGTCTCATCACGGTGCTAGCACAGCTGTGTCCGACAATCCTTACAGTGGAGTTGTTTCAAGAGGGGTAGCTCATGATACTGCCTCTCATGAGGCTGAAGACATGTCCATGAATGAAGGGCTCTACAAGGAGAAAAACACATTCTCTAGGGGTAACCAGCAATTGGATCATATTTTAGAGATGGCGGGAGCCTCATTAGATGAATTGATTGAACAAAATGAGTATATCAAAAGAGCTCAAAGAAAGATGACAGATACCTTGGAGACATTAGGTGTCTCTAAAGTGACGATACGAAGGATTGAGAAGAAGGCGTTTGAAGACAAATGGATTTTTTATGGTGGTGCATTTACTGTTTTTGTGATTTTCTATTTGGCTGTCAAGTATTTGAGATAGATCGGTTGACTATTCTGTTCCTAGGTTTCGGTTTGAAGGCCTGCTCTTCTGCAGTGAAAGTCGAACGCTGGGAATATTCTGGTCTTCACTTTGGTAACGGACAATATCCATAATGGTACTTTAATTCCATACTGATTATTTGGTCTAGTGTTATGTTTGTTTTCGATTGCCTTTGATAATAGGTATAAAGTTTATCAATACTATGCAGTTGGAAAAATGAGAAAGCTTTAAATTTCACGATTTAGATGCTGCTTAGGACAAGAATTTGAATAGAGTGATCTGACACCATACATGGGTTATAGTCGGCTGTCGAAGTGAAAATACACCCTGAAACTAGCATTCTTGGAGTCTTCACTGATTGAACAGCATCATTGAACTCGACAAACGTATACCAATGGAGCTAGTATTTTGTGAAACTTGTTCTAAACTGAGAACCACTAGCATGGACATTATTCAGGGCCCTCATATCTTATATAAATCAAACTTGGAAAACATTTGAGATAGCCGATATACATGAATCACATTATAGAATTGAAGTCAGAATGATACTAAGAAGAGAGCCAACTTTGGACTGGTGTATTCAGCCTCCTTCTTAATGATTACAGCGCTTATTTCCTATTGTTACGCTATACATGAACAGATCTATCTAATATTCCAACTTTCTTCTTTTGATAGCCCAAGAAAGAAATTTGGAAGAGTGTCCCAGTCGGGGGACACTCCTAATTCCTCCACCGGGTGCTTCATTCATCTCTATTAACTCTTTGGCCTCAGTCTCATTTATCTCATCAGCCTCCATCTCTGAATGGCTTCTGGTCCGTCTTTCAGACAACTTAGCAAAGTAGTCCTCTCCTTTGGGTCTGCAAGGTACAATCTTGTTCAAAGAATCATCTGTTTGGAAGATCTCGTTGTTGATAACCCTGTTGGGTACATACACTGGAGGCCCTCTCTTCCAGATAAGTGGAAGATCATCTTGTTTCTGCTTCAGTTCGTCAAAAGATATTTTTGCAACGTTTTGTTTCTTGAGCCTTCTAACTTCATTGGAGATATCAACTCTAGCAAAGCCTTGAAGAGCAAATTTGTTGAAATCAGCTTCCACATCAGTAGGCATCGTAAATGCTGAACTAGTAGAGATACCTGAATAAGGTCCCGTAGAAAATGTCAGCTCATTATAAGGCGTACTGACCACTTTTGATGGGGCATATCTCGAACTTACCTGAGACATATTTAATCTTTGCGTCATATTGTTGTAATTATTGACAGGAGGGGTGTAAGTTGTGGGAAGTGGCCTGGCGTTTTGATCACCATATGCTGCATCAACATAAGAAGGCCTATACCCTGGGTAATTGGGGGTACCCAAACCATTGGATTGAGGGGTGCCTAGTCCATTTGGCTGAGGAGTACCTAAGTTAACCATCTTGGGTGTGGTTTGTAAATTATTATAAGTAGGAGCCATTTCATTGGGAGATGGACTATAACCACTCAGGTTGACCCTACTACTGCTGCCACTCAATGGAGGGTTGGGAACGTTACTGGCTGATTTGGGTACCAATTTCTTAGTCAGTTGGATTTTAGGGCTTGAAGCATATTGGCAAAGATCATCATCAAGACTTGGGGGACCTGCATACACAGCCCCGATCAATGGAGGAGCATTCAAATTGTAAATTGTTGGTTCAGGTTTCTCATTTGTAATTTTTGCATCTTGTGGCAACAAATATCTAATAGGGGAATAATACTTGGGAAAATGCCTCAATTCGGGAGAAGGGATGATAGGATCTTCTACATGACGTACTTCATCTGGTAGACAAGCTTTCCATGTTCTGATTTTGTTAAACTGTTTGTCACCATCGTTGAAACGAAATTCGCATATAAATATAGGCCCTTCCACATCGAAATCGGGATCCCCACGTTGGTATCGTGTATAATACGCAACATAACAAGGACCCACAATCTCCGAAGCTCTGTGGTCTCTGTATTGACCTGTCTTGAATACTTCATTTTTGTAAAAAAGTCGATCTTCTTTGTGGACGGTCTGCTCAGCTCTATAATACCAGCAAACATTGATAAAGTCTGCGTCTTTCTCCTTTTCGTGCCATATTCTAAATATCTGACCAACAATAGGTTTTCTTGCGTCATTTGGGTTATCAATCAAAACCCAATCTCCTACTCTATATCTTCTCCCTTTAACAACGACTGAATCCATAGGGGTCTTTGTCATATCACCAGATGTTAACTCTTTTTCTGGTCTTGCAAGCTCGATATCGACAATTTCTTTCAGACCGTTTTCCAAATCGTTGACATCCATAATCATATGACGGTCACTAGCATAGTACAATCGATTATTTTCTAAGATCTTGTAAACATCGTTCAAAAACATCTCTACATCATTGTACTTTCTTTGTTTGATGTTTTGTCTGATATCATTGAAACATATAGGCTCTGAAATGAGAGAGTAATATTCAGGATGCTGCTGTTCTGAAGGCAGCCTATCAAAAAGGTTGTAGACAGACCGACGAGGGTCCTGAGATGATTTCAACTTCTTTAAACTTCTCATAATATTTTTGATCCGCATTTCGTGGGGTTTATCAATAATCGGAGGTCTCCCTCTTTTGTGCCAGGCCTCTACCAAGGCCTTCTTCTCCTGTAGTGACCTTAACGCTGCTTGCGGAGGATAGTAGGATTCCTGGGGCTGCGGAATAGGATATTGTGAATCATCATTCTCAAGTGCGCCGCTTTCGGGGATTCTATGACCAGTGACTGTAGTAACCATCAATGCTTCGGATGGAAACTGTAAGGCTTGTGGAGCCTGCTGTGAGAGATTATCATGTGGGTTAGAAATCGCAGCTTGTCCTACTGGAGGAGTTACAGCTGCTGAATGACCTCTTGTAGAAGGTTCTGACTTTGCATGGGAGGTTGGGACAGGTGGGAGTGGTGGCTGAGTAATTGGAGTGGAGTAGTTAGGTCCATCCGGCAAAGGACCCAAGTTGGGATACACCACCTGCTCAAATCCTGGAAGAGACGAATCTCTTCTGATAGCTGGAATCATAGTCTCCTTTATATAATTCTCCAAGATTACTGCTTGATTATAAATGTCTGAGTCTTTCTCATTATAGTACATGGCGTTCCAAGTGATCTGCGCCATATCATATATCACCTCATTCACGTTGGCATATCTTTTCTGGTTGAGGCGAATTCTTACCTTCTGCAGAGACATGGGTCTCTTGATCACCTTGAAATAGTCAAGAAAAGATCGGGGCAACAGCGCCCTGAATGTATCACCGAGCTTCTGACCTCTAAAAGCGAATAGTTAGTACTACATACATTTCAAAAAAATATCTCATCGAATGCTCAAGAAACGAAAAAAAAAAACAAATGAACTTACTTGGCATCTGTGATCTCATAAACATCATCCACCAAAGGCCTCACCCTCTGTATCATGCTTTCTCTTTCCAATGCACTCATTGGATCTGTTTTGTCGACACGGTTATTCTATGAGAAGCCACCGTGATTCTTGTTTGGGTTCCTGACTGTTGAGAAAGTGCGATACGGGTTAATCGAAAACTAGTGGAAATCGCGGAAAGTAGTCGTGTCGGCGCAATATTTAGTTGAGATTGCCTAGAAAATAATGATTACATAATAGCAGGGCTCAAACTTCCAGATGAACCTGGGAACTCTAGCTAGTTTCCATGAATACATTGCTTCGGACAAATGCCGTACCATATTGGCTCTTTGCGGAGCCGGATTGTCGGCAAGCTCCGGGTTGCCAACTTTCCGGGGATCAGGCGGGCTGTGGAAGAATTACAGTTCGATGGATCTCGCTACCCCAGATGCGTTCAACATTGACCCTGGATTAGTGTGGCAATTCTACTCCTATAGGCGGTACAAAGCTATCCAGGCGAAGCCCAATAGAGGACACTATGCGTTAAGTCGGCTTTCCAAAATGGCTGCTTCTAAGGGTAAGAAATTTTTGACCTTAACTCAGAATGTTGATGGTCTTTCACGGAGGGCCCAACACGATCCAGAGCAGCTTCTAGAATTGCATGGAAGTTTATTCACACTCAAATGCACGAATTTTGATTGCACATACACAGAGAAGAACAATTTTAAGCATCCATTGACCCCTCAATTGCAAGGCTGTGAAGAGGAGTGGGTCAATACCAGAAAAAGGCCGAGAGAGCCTGAGAACGATGATAGAAATAGTGACGATAAGGACACTCTGGTTTCCCCCAGTGAATCTCCAGAGTTTGCCCCAGTGAAGGAAATCTCTCGAAGTGAGCTTCCCAAATGCCCTCAATGTAGGACAGGTTTATTACGGCCTGGGGTGGTCTGGTTCGGGGAGTCTCTTCCCTTCAAAGTACTAGATCAAGTAGATCAGTTTATAATGTCGCAGAAGGTGGATCTCATCTTGGTCATAGGCACAAGTCAGTCTGTATGGCCTGCTGCAGGTTACGTGAACAGAGTGAAACTACAAGGTGGAAAAGTTGCCATTTTCAACACTGATGAGGAAGATTTGCAAGGTGCTGATGGATGGAAGTTTCAGGGAGATGCAGCAGAGCTGCTACCACAGGCGTTAGAGCCATTAATAGGAGAACTGTCAGACGTAGTAGAAAATGACAAAGAATAATTAACGATTTAGGTTTAAAGACATTTCATAACATTATTTAGGAAACTTAAAAGTTGATGGTCTTGTCAAAGGTTCCCAAAGCAGCTTCCTTAAAAGCCTCTGAAAGAGTAGGATGAGCATGGCATACGCGAGCAATATCTTCTGTAGAAGCACCGTATTCCAAAGCAAGCCCAGCCTCAGCAATCATTTCACCAGCGTTAGGACCGATGATGTGGACACCCAAAACACGTTGAGTTTCGGCGTCAGCAAGGAACTTGACAAATCCTTCAGTGTCCAAGTTGGTCTTAGCTCTCGAGTTAGCAATGAATGGGAATTTTCCAACCTTGTATTTGATACCGGCTTCTTTGAGCTGTTGTTCGTTTTGACCGACCCAGGCAACTTCTGGGTGAGTGTACATAACAGAAGGAATGTTTCCATAGTTGACATGACCATGGCCCTTCTTTATATATTCAGCAGCTGCGATACCTTCTTCCTCAGCCTTGTGAGCCAACATAGGACCGAAAGTAACATCTCCAATAACACGAATATGAGGGTGTTTAGTACGGTATTCAGAATCAATGACCAATGTTCCTCTGTTGTCAAAGTCCAGTCCAATTGCCTCGGCGTTCAACCCCTTAGTGTATGGTCTACGACCAACGGCGACTAATAGAACATCTGCCTCAAACTGCTCGGTTTTACCATCTTTGGTAGTTTCAATCTCAATGTTCACAACATCACCTACACGTTCACCTTTAGTAACTTTGGCTCCACACTTGAACTTCAAGCCCTGCTTGGTCAAGAACTTTTGTGTGCCCTTGGCAACTTCAGCATCCATACCAGCACCAATAGAGTCACGGTATTCAATGATAGTAACTTCAGAACCTACTCGGGACCAAACAGAAGCCATTTCCAAGCCAATGATACCTCCACCAATGATAGCCATACGCTTTGGAACCTCCTTCAGATCCAGAGCTCCAGTAGAAGTGACAATACGCTCTTCATCAACGGTGATACCTGGGAATGGTGAAGGTTCAGATCCAGTAGCAATGATCACGTTGTCTGCATTGAGTACAACTTTGTCGCCTCCCTCAATAGGCTCGACATTAATGGTGTTCTCGTCAACAAAAGAACCAGAACCCTTGTAATACTTGACGCCGTTCTTCTTGAAAAGCATTTCGATACCTCCAGTCAATTGCTTTACAGATTTTTCCTTAGCACTTTGCAATTGAGCAATGTCAATTTGGACATCGGCAACGTTGATTCCTCTTTCCTTGGTGTCATGCTTGATGGTGTGGTAAAGGTGAGAGTTGTTCAACAAAGACTTGGAAGGAATACAACCAACATTTAAACAGGTTCCTCCCAGGGCACCTCTTTTTTCAATGCAAGCAGTATCTAGACCTAATTGTGCAGCCTTAATAGCAGCGACGTAACCACCAGGTCCACCACCAATCACAACGACATCGTGTTTGATGGCCTGAGAAAGGATTCTCGAGGTGCTAAGAAAACGTCTTTGTCCGAATTTGAGCATAATGTCTCTTTAGTGGTACTTTTAAATTCCAAAAGGTCTACTAAATCTATGAATGTTGGACTAACAAAAGAAAGAACGAACTGGAACGTTGGAAGGTCGAGTCCGGGTTCTCCGATGTGGTGTAAAGATGTGGCAGGCATTGGGTCGATCGCGGTAATGTTGACTGAAGTTGAGGAGTTGGGAAGGGCATCGGACACCGGATTGCCGGGGTAGTGGGGGTAAAGTGGGGGAGAAGCATGTTGACGGGGAGTCATTGAAAGAAAACGTTTTATTCTATCCCCATTCTGCTCATTGGCAAGCTTCAGATGTATAATGACATTGCCCAATTCACCTTAGAGGTGGAGCAGTTAAAACCATTCCTTCCTAAAAAAGATCTTGAAGAAAACTACAGGGATATTCAGGGACCCCATCACCGGGTCTCACAATAAGTCCTTCAAACTTCCATCGTCCAAAAGGTCTATCCATTCCGTAACTATTCGGACAAACTCTTTGGGTTTCTCGCTAATTACCCAATGTCCGGCATCTTGGACGTCTTTGACCTCAAAACGAGGAAAGAATGCAGCACATGCAAGCAATTTTTCATCACTCACAAATGGAGATTTATCACCTCTGATGAATAAAGCCGGTCCCGACCACGTACCAGCACGAGGATCAAATGGAAATGCTGCCACAGAATCTAGCGAATGCCCTATAAAATCTAATCCGATCTTGCTGTATAAACCCGGTTCTGAGGCTGAGCTTTTTGGTTTTCGACGTAGATTAGTCAATAAGAATTGTCGAACGGTAACGTCAGACTCCACTTGAGAAAGCTTTGCATCGGCTTCCTTCGTGGTTCTTATTGCATTCAGTCCAGTTTGCGAGACTATCTGTTGAAGGCAGTTGACATACTTGCCAAACTTGCTATGACCACCTGAGGCATCAACTGGTGCGTTGTCAACAGAGATAATGGCAGAGGGTATCGCAGGGTTTCGAAGAGCAAACGCCATAATAGCTTTGGCTCCCATGGAATGGCCAATAAATATAGGCTTCTCTAACTTTTGATCTTTGACAAATAACTCTAAATCACTAGATAATGCGGGATAATCATGTCTTTCGTTGTGAGGAGAGTCCCCATGGTTTCGGAAATCAACACAATACACGTCTCGTTCTAGCTTGGACGCCAGCTTTTTGCTCACAGTTCTATTGTTCATCTTACTCCCAAATAATCCATGGGCAAATATAATACTTGGTTTATCGGACTGGCCACTCGGAGAAGGATGTTTCTCAAAAGCAAGGCTAACAGGCTCGATATCTCTGGAGTATGATTCAGCAAATTGGCCCGTATAGGCGGTGCCATCATATATGGAGTACAACCTTTTCCCAATCGTGGAAGCAAGTCTCTGTGTTCTCAACATTGATTCAATGAAAAGGTAGATAGGTAGATCCCTTAGAGATTGGACTACTCCATTAAACTTTTCGCGGAAATACTTTTAAGATATCATTATGTAATCAATATAAGTCTAATGGTTCTCCTAGCACACCTTCGATGACTCCCACTAGATTACTTCTAACTAACATCTCAACCTCCTCATCATCGTCCTCCAGGAGCTCTGCTATTAGCGGAATAAGTTGTGGTAGCAGACTCAACCAGTTTTCACCTACCTTCTTGTAGATCAACTGCACAGCTTGAATAGTCCAGTATTTCTCTCTTGACTTACATTGACTCTTCAAGTGCTTCAGCAGGAGATCGTTCAGTTGTTTGTTATGCTCATCGGTCGAACAATCCTGGGCTAAGAAGGCAAGGGCCTTGACCAGTTGTTTGCCCACATCTTCTTCAATGTTCACCAATTGATCAACCAATGCCTGAGAGACAGCATCGTACCTTGTCTGTGAATGCCAGTATTCCTGTTGATCATACTTGAAAGAAGAGATGAGAGAAACGAGCGTGGCACGACGAAGTGATACATCTGCCAACTCCCCGCTGGAAAATCTTTTCAGAAGAGAAATGACATCTTCCAGGATATAACTGTAGTAAGACGTGATGATACCCTTCAAGCTGTCTTGCATTTTGTTGAAGAACCTGAAAAATGCTTTCAAACGGTCAACTTCGGATAAGCTCTGAAAGGCATTCTCTCCGGCGAATGCCCATCTACCCATACTGGCAAATATAGGACGGAAAGTTTTGTCGTTAAGTTTCATCACATATTGTATACCTGAACTGAACAGGGAGGCCTCAATCCTATTGACAGTGTTGATTTCAAACTTGGATCTTGTACGGTACTCAAAGGTAGCAAACAAGAATTTCATGAATGAAGTTGCTTGGTTTATGGCAGAGCGTTTGTCTATCTTGTCAATAGTGCTCTCCATGCAGTACAAGAAGAGTCCAATTGATGTAGGATTCAATTTGGATACCTTATCCCACAACGAAGTCAAAGACTTTAGCACAATGGAAAGATCTACATGGCTATTGATTGTGTCCAGAACAGAAATTCTGGTAGGTTCTGCTACAGAATCAGCCAAAAAAATAAGCTCCACTATATCCTCGATGTTTGGTGTTAAAAATGCTGGGATTCTTCTGATCATGCAAGAGAAAAGTACCAAAATGGCAGTTTCAGTAAGCTCTTTTGACTCTGAGTCTAATACTTCCTCTTGCTCTTCCTCATCCTCATCAGAATCCATTGAATCCGAGTCTGGACTATTGGCATTGGTCCTTTCAATGTTTCTGAATGTTTCAAAGACTGGACCGACAATCTTAGGGAAGAATCCAATCATTTTAACACCGATAATGTTGATGATATTGGAAACGCAGTTGATGGAGGAGATTAACACTTCGGGAGCAGGCTGAGACAACAGCTTTTTCTCGGTCGTGATAATCTCCAGAGCCTTTATGAACACTGAACTTTCCAAAGACTCATTCATTTTCATGAAGACAATACTTAATGTGTCTAATGAAGCCTGTGTCAGCTCAACGTTATTGGATGTGACGATGTTATCGAACAGGATTGGTATGAGCTTGTGAATGGTTTCCTTGGCCCTTTCGTTATCTGTGTTTTCAAGTTCAAGCTTGGATCCTGCAAGAGTAGTCAAATGTCTCTTAATGTTCAGAGAAACATTCGAAGAATCACTCTTCGCAAAGATTTCAGCAATCGAAATAACAAATTGGTCAATTGGTAACAATCCTAGCAAATCAGTCAGCAATTTGTAGTATCCCTGTGAAATTTCAGTTTCAGGTTGAATGGAAGAAGAATCTAACAAAGACAGGACCTGTTCCAATAAAGAACCAAAACTGGAAAGAATAGTATCAATCTCTTCGTGTTTGTTATGAGCATAAAGAGTGGATGCAATCTTCAAACGCAAGTTAGGAACTGAGTTTCCACTTAAGCTATCGTCATTTGTTAAAGCCTTGTCTATGAAAGTGATCAAACAAGATCTCAAATTGAACAGTTCTCCTGCAGTGGAAGAAACCAACTGAGTTGAAAATATAGGTCTAGATCCAAGTTCTATGGCAAGAGGACTATCCTTGTCTATTGGCTGTGGTGGGATAAGCGTCCAAAGTCCAATGTAACCCTTGAAGGCATCTAGTTGGTCTGTAGGAGAAAAGTTCTTCAAAAAGGATGACGCAAAATTTACCAAAGCAACAGTTTCTGGAATTTTGTGTTTGGCGAAAAAAGAGGCATATTGTTGACCGCAAAGCAGTAATATGTAGTGGATCGAAAGTTTGCTTCCAAGAATGTTGGCCAATTTGGTAAACAATTTAACTCTTCTATGGCTAGGAATATGCTGGAATGCACTGACAAAACTGGAGAGAAGAAATTCAACCTCGTCACTTTGTTTGTCATTGTCCAGTTTGGCGAGGGCCGGGATCACACTAGATATGGCATTCTCCACTACATAACTGGAGAACTCGTCATCCTGGCGTAAAGTTTGAGCTCCCATAAAAGTAAATATGGGCATAACGGAATGTAGAACAATCTCTGGTGATAATGAGGCCAAAGCAGCAACGACCAGCAAAAACTTGTTCTGAAGCTGTGGTGAGTTCGAAGATCTAATGGTAGAAACAATCATATCAGCTCGCAAGGATGAGGAGTCCACCTTTGACAAGTCTAACTTTTTGGCATTCAAGGATTTAACTATGTTCAGCATAGTAGATGCGAGGGTCTCTTGAGCGTAAAGAATAGGTAGCTTACCACCAGCTCCAAGGGTCTCCAATTCATTCAAAACGTTGAACAACAACTTCAAAAGGTTAAGAGAAGAGTCGAATCCTTTTGAGGCAGAGGCTTTCTCTAAACATTCCAATACAATGTTTAGTTTTCTAAGATGTTCGGAAGCAACGTTAAAAATTTCTTTGTCTTTCATAGCTTGTCTGGTGGAAGCAGAAGATCTTCTTCTGCGCTTAGCTACACCACCATTGACTTCCAGGTTTTCTGTTGAGGTTTTGGTTAACTCTCTCAGAATAGTGGTAAAAGTAACACCGTCCAATTCTAAGGATTGCAAAAGTTCCAAAGGATCATAGTAAATACTGACTTCATCCTCATCTGTATCCACATAGGCATCTTCCAAAATGTGCTGTACGATGAAAAGTTTTTGATCACTCTTGAAAGAATTGAATATTTCTTCTATTCTCAATACAGCCTCCTCAGATAGAGGCTGGAACTTGGAACTCAGAGCATCGACCAAGAAGTTAATTGCCAAAGCAGACTTGTCCTTTGGTAAGACCAAAGCAAGCATCTGGTGATCCAATTTTCGTACATCAAAATTGGCAATTTTACATATCTCTTCCACTTTTGATCGTTCAGACACATATTCTTTCATTGTATCCTCAAATAGTTGAGATAACGACGCATGTTTGACTGAGGAAATTCCATCGATCACTATGCTGAGTAAGACATATGACACCTGAGGTATAGAAATCACCTTAGCATTAGTGGCCACATACGTTAAAAAAATTGGGCCTAATTTCTTTTCCTTTAGAATACTTTTAGTCGTGGCTCTGAATAATTGTTCACTGTCAATTTTCAACGAATCAGCTAAGTTAGCCAGTTGGCTTATAACTTTTTGACCATCATCTGCACTCAACATAGCGACCTCTTTGGACTTGGATGGTTCGTATATTTCATCGACTAGGAAGAGCTCCTTGAATGACTTTGACTTTCTCGTGTTCAAATATAAAATTATGTCAACAGCAGCTAATCTGACTGCCTCACTTTGATCTGACAAAACCACAAGCAAAAAAGGTAAAAGTGTGTGCAAAGCAGTTTTAGCAGGTTGTGCCTTCAGGATTTTTTCCAACTGATTTAAAGAGAGCACTCTGGACTTTAATGGGAAATTCTGGCTTATAGACACTCGTAGCAGGAATGAAACTGCAGCTTCGGTGGATATAAATGCATTTGCCAAAAAATGGTCAACTTTACCAGCTTCAATAGAAAGGAAAAACAAGTGCAAAACATCTCCAAAGTTTGCGTCTTTATCATTAATGAATAAATAGGACTTAGTGCCTTGCTTCTGAATGGAGTCTTCGTTGTAACCAGCACTCTTATCGGTCATCTTCACATCTTCTTCTTCAGCTTCAAGATTGGGGAGATCTTGTTGGGAGAAAATTGTACATTGTAGCTTCATTTCCAATGAAGAGGTATCTAATCCAGCTTCGGAAAGAACCTCAACAAAAAGTGGTTCGTTGACGGAAAGAAGAAATTTTACCAAACTGGTAACTGGGACTAAGTTTTCAATTGGGGCATCTGATGTCAACAAATTGGACAAGCCCAGAGAAATAGTTCTTAATTGAGGTTCAGTGAAGGTAAACTTTCTGAAAAACTCGGTATTGAAACCTTCAACACTTCTATATGATATCAAAGAGCACAAGAATGCAGTTAAAAATCTGTTGTTGCTAGGATTACTCTGGAACAACTGAAACGTTTCAGACTCACAGTCAAAAGAGTAACTCTTCTCCAACTTATTAAACACATGTTCTGGGAGTATGTCCAATGGAAGTTCCTGCAAAGTTTGGTATATCTTAATCACAGATGCCAGAGCTTGATAGGCGACATGTTTGTCGGAATTGAACAGAATACTGTCAATACTGGCAAAAATGACATCTCTGGAAAGAGGAGTAGCAACAGACAGAACTGAAAGTAACGCATAAGCAGTTAGTCTCGCATCGTTGTTGGTGCTGTTCAAAAGAGATCCAGCGGTCTCCAATACTATAGGAGAAAGGATAGAAAATCTGTTTTGTTCTGGGGCCAATGCTCCTACCGCAGAAACGGACATGGAGAGGAAAAACACTAATTGCCTGTCATATTCGTTCTGTCTAGAGACTTGCTTCAACAGGTACTGTGCATATAACTTGTAAAAATCTGTGTCAGCAAAGAACTTTATCATGGATCTCCTGGGTGGATTAGTGCCCAGTTTCTTAAAGCTTGCCAACCACTCGAAAAAATGTGGAAAGTTTGGAATGACATGAAGAATACGCTTGAAAACTGGCTGATCGTAAAACGGCAAGGCCGACAGCAAAAGCACCTCTGTATTATGAATATGAATGGAGAAACGACGCAGAGGCCATTCAGCAGCTTGAACAGCGATATTCAGGTTCCAATATGGAGACACTAGCGCTAAAAAGGCGGCCACTGTTTTGTCCAAGTCAATATTTTGTTCTTTCGATTGCACCAATCTGTCAATGCTGACCGCAGTATCACTGAAGATTGAAGTTCGGAACTTGGAGAATCTTGAATCTAAAGATTCCAGCTCATCTAAGGCTTCTAGGGCAGTAGTGAATATGGAATCATAGTCCTGTGAGGCAGCATACTTGGGGTCATGAATCAGTGACACGGAATGAAGCTTGACTCGGCTCTTTCTGTCTATAGCAAGCGTTTGAGTCGCCTTGGCGATCACGGACAGCTGGTCAGAAAGAGACATGGTATAGGTTTAGATAATAGAAGAGAAATATTTCAGAAAAAAAATTATTCTGAGAGAAAAATAAAATCGCGGAAAGGTTGGGTTATGTAAGACGGTCTTCAGTAATCATGAAATGATAATACACAGTGTTATTTACTTTGTACAAATAACTGAGACTGGCCCAGTTCCTAGTGAGTAATTGATAAGGATTGGTTGGTTGGTTGTTTGTTGTTGTAGCTGCTACTGCTATTTTAGGTCTAGAGGTGTGTGAATGTCTCCAAGGATGGTGTAAAATTGGTTGGTCGAAGTGGCCTAAATGAGATCGGCTAGTTTTTTGTAGACGTCCTCGTTGATCACACCAATCTTGTATAGGTATTTGTGCAAACTCTGTACTAATTTAACAATTTGGTCTTCGGATAGATTGATAACGATGGATTGTAGGATGGTGCCAATGTTGACCTTATTGTTGGATATGAAGGTTTCATAATACAGGTAACTGAAGGAACCCATCAGGAACTGACAGTCCATTCGATCAGTGATACCACCGTGACCAGGGATTGTGTCGCCAAAATCCTTGACCTTGAAAGCTCTTTTAAGACCTGATGCAAAGAAACCTCCGAATGGAGCAATCAATGATGCGAAAGTTGCTAGCACCATTGAGTGGAAATATATTGGTTTGAAAGAGACAAATTCGACTTCATAATCAACTCTGGCTGCCAAATCGACTAAAACTTCTGGCACCTTGAAGATCTGAGGAATGAAAATTGGATTGGGGTCGCATGTCATTCCGGTAAACCAATTTGCCGATAAAGTGCCGTCCACGGGACAGATAAGGTAAGTGTACTTGGAGAAAACATAACTCAAAATGATAGAAAAAGCACCGGTACAGATCCAAGCACCCACAAATCCCTCAACTGTCTTTTTAGGAGAAATTTCAATCAGTTGCGTGCGACCGAAAGTGATTCCACACAGGTAGGCAAAGATATCGTTGACGATAACCAGTCCCACGGGTAAAAGGAACCAAATTAGCCCGTTCAGGATGTTGTTCACAATACAATGAGCCTGAACAACTACCAACAACAAAGTCATAGTAGTAATACATAATTGAGCAAACTGAAACTTGTAATAGCCCTTGGTGAGACTGGCCACAAAAAAGACAAATCCAAGCACATAGAGACAGTAGGAGATGAAACGGTGATTGACGATGAAAAACCTGAAAAACTCAAAAACCCGCTCGTAATCTTCAGTCTCCAATTTGCTGATGGAATGGTAGATCAAACTTTCGCCGTCCAAAAAATATATCGAGGTGATGAGAAAGTACCAATTCAACGACGCAGTGAAGGGCAGGTTCTCGATACGGGCCTTCTCTGTGGTGATGGTGATACACTCTTTGAAAACCAATATTTGAAGCGAAACCACCAGAAGAATGGTCCAGATATGGCCTGCTCCAAGAATGAAAAACATACCCGCTATCATTACCAGGGTCCAAAAAGCTCTCACCAAGAAGGCCTGCTTTTTCTTTTCCTTTTCATTGACTACAGGAGCGGGTGTATCTTTCTTCTCAGAGGAGCCTGAGACTTTCGCCGGGGTCTTTTCCATTGTGGGGGGAGGGTACTAATAGGCAAACGTTGTCTTACTTCGAAAGGAAATCAGGTATTTGTTGTACAACGAGCGATTTGATACGAATTTTGAAATTTTCACATGGGTTGGGCGAAAACTATGGTGGTGTTGGGATGCCAGAATTCCTTGATTTGCGCTCTGTCTTTGTTCGTCATCCTCGCGGACTTGAAAAGCCAGAACATAAAAAAGAAATGGGGAACCAGCGAAAACATCTAAAGGGAAAAAAAGGGGGTGGTTTTCCGTAAGGAAACATTACGCTTTACAGATGAGATAAAATGTGAGAGAAATTTGAGCCTCGACATAGTGGGCGATCTTGCCCGATAAGAAATGGATCAGAGAGTCCCAGTCGAGGTGGGTGAGACACAATTCTTGGCTTGCTTTCCTCTAATCAGAGATTGCTTACTTGCCAGTAGGGTGGGAATTTCCCAAATAGTAATCAACGGTTTTATTACCAACCCGATCATCCCTTACATTATTCAGCTCCCCCCTCCCCATGTAAACCAGCTTGCTGTTCCTCCAAAAATTCTCACTCCGGACTATACCCGCGCAACCAGATTTTAGAAGATGCCTTTGCTTCCTATTCAGACTGACCACTGCTGTATTTGGCATATTGTTGAGTACGGGTTGATAAACTGTCCATGCTTATCAGGTAGGCTACGTGCCATTTGAAAGGCACATTCATGTAGTGCGAGACTAAATAATATAATGTTGCGTATGTCATGCAGACTGCCAAGCACGTAACATTCGTCACCTAGCAACCAGCGCGAACACATCCTCTATTGGCCGAAAATCGGTGCTTTCCGCTTAGCGATCTCGACAAAACACAACAAGGGAGAACACCCCTGTACCAGCGATGCATGATTAGCATGAGACACCGGATTTTGCCCGAATCAGATGATCAAGATACACAAACCGCAGGAGGGAAAAGGTACCAGCTCCCTTCAAGAGCCCATAACTTTGGTGTGCAAGGGATCCGAAACCTTCAATATCCTAGCTTCACAACTGCTGCAAGTCGTTATCTCTCAGGGAACGAGCGACACAGCTAACTATCTCCGTTAACGGGTAGGTTGCGGCTCATGCAGATGATCTCTACTCCTTCATGTACAATAACTGGCCGTGGCTATTCTGCATATTCTCTACGTGCACTTGCTAATTATCTTCCCTTGGTCTTACCTTTCAAAGCACCTACACCAATCTTCCTTTACATATAGACAAAAAGCTGAGCTCCAAGGAATAATCGGACAACTTTCCCAGGAACAGCGTCAGTCTACGTCAGAAATCTCCGTATCCATCAAAGGAGGTCAGACATCATCATCGATTTTCAGTGGTACAGCTTCAATTTTTTTATCCTCAACTCAAGAACTCCTAGTGTCTTGAACCCTGGTCAGATTCTATATTTCACAGAAACGTTTCCAACATTCAGCAGCTCATTTTCCCGCAATTTGCGATGTCCAAAGAATCCAACTTCCAGTTTGAGGATGGAAGTGCCCCCATGGCCAACAACTTCCCTCAATATGAAAACTTTGCCTCTTATAGTGCCTCATCCCTTACAGGGCCAGACGAGTACGACGTTCTCGTTGACTTTAATGAGGCAACGTCCGCTTCCCTAACGCCGTTTGGGGTAGGCGATAATAGTATGTTCTTCCCGGAACTGAACATTGATAATGTCGTGCCCGTTGCCCTAAACAGTGAGTCGGGAGCATCTGGGAAATCTGATACTCCCACACACTCGTTAAGTCGTTTATCTACCCTATCTGAGATAGCTGAATCTAACACAGCACCAACGAGTGCCTCAAACAGTGGTCAGAGCATAGGGCTCAATAGTGAACCCTCGTCAATGAACATGATGACTCCCGGCTCTGGTCCGCCCTCTTCTCAGTCAAGGCCAAGTTCGAGACGCTCCAGAGCCTCCGGAGAAAGGTTGGCGTTATTGATGGCTGAATTCAAGCGTAACTCAAGTCCAACCAGTGCTATACGTAAGGAGCTCGCTTTCAAAACGGGAATGAGCGAACGTTCAGTCCGTATCTGGTTCCAGAACAAAAGAGCTAAAACCCGTAAGATGGAGAAGTTGCAGAAGAACGAAAACACTGGCAGTGGATCTTCCAGTGAATCTAAACTCTCTGCAATTTCACGACAGCAGTCCGTTACTGACGTGTTCACACAAGACCATACTGGGACCCACACATCGAGTATTGACGATGGTCAAGTAACTCCTACTTCTTTGGTGAGGCCGTCACATGCCATATCTCCAGTTTTACCCGTCAGTATTAATGATAGCTATGCTTTGATTGACTGTAGGTCAATCCTTATCGGTAAATGGCAAAGACACAAAATGGGTGTTCCTAATGCCACTCTTCTTGAACGAATGACTAATCTGTCACCACACTTTCTAATCGGCTTCATGAGACACGTTGATTTGGTGTTGGTGCTTTCTAAAAAGAATAACGAGTTAAATTATTTTTTCTCCGGATATTTCAACAAAAACAGAATCCTTTTCAGGATTTTCTTTCCTTTATCATCAATATCATCTTGCTCTTTGGTTGTCAGCCAAACAGACGCGGCTGATCCGAATTCACAACCGTCTTCTCAGGAGAAGACGGACTTGCGGCTAGAACTTAGTGCTCCTCCTAAGTTTGCGGTTTTCTTCTACTATGACCCCTTGACAGGGGCTGAAAATTCTAATGTATGGTCTATTTGCGAAGACTTCAGCGAAGGACAAAACGTCCAGAGCGCTCACATGGGAGTTAACGGTGATCAAACTCCGCATTTACTGGTAGGAAGTCTTCCAAGTCTGCATTACCTGAACAATTACATCATGAACTATAATCAGAATAGTGTACAGACAACTCCGAATGAAATATTCAACAGCCAATTGGACCCTAACATAAGGCAAGAGACAGACGCAAATTATCTGTTCTCCTCGACGTCACAGCAGAGCCAAGCCACAGGAGGCTATACTTTACACCAGTCTATGAATGGTCCTCGACAGAGTGCTCATTCTCAACAACACCAACAACGACAACAACAGAACCATCTACAACAACATCAACAGCAGCAACAGCACAACCAACACCAACAATCACAGGAACAACATGAACAAAAAGAACAACCACAGCAACAATTATCACAAGATCCACAAGAACAACGCTCGCAAATGTTATCCCAATCATTACCAGTTCATAACTTCATTCTAAAGGATGATGCGGAAGACTTTTTTGGTTTATCCAATAGTGCTACCATCCCTGAAGATGATCAATATATGGTAAGTAAGGACGACTTAGCAGAACTATCAAAATCTGTAACCTTGTCTGAGGTCCCCAATGATTTAATGACTTCAGACATCTTCGAGGTACAGAACACTTTTAACGACCAAGGAGATGACGGGTCAATCTTTCTCAATTGAAGATCTTTCTTCAATTTCATTCAATTCTTGAATGTATTACATCTATTAGAGTTAAACAAATATAAATGAATTTAATCTGAGTAAAGTGGAGGATCTTCTCCTTCGATAGTGTTA
Source organism: Komagataella populi (assembly GCA_023212995.1). Taxonomy (NCBI): domain Eukaryota; kingdom Fungi; phylum Ascomycota; class Pichiomycetes; order Pichiales; family Pichiaceae; genus Komagataella; species Komagataella populi. Next base: position 89,388 of record JAKWAY010000002.1, on the reverse strand, counting down.
AGCGTAATGTTCTCATTGTCACTGCTACTGAAGTTTGCAACATCCCAAAAATTGGGAGGGAATTCTGAGTCGGCGTTACGGGACTCCAGGTCCTCTTCATCGACATCTGATCTTTCCAGAAGTATATCCCTATTGAAAGTAGCGTATGCAGGAGGAGGCGGTCCAGTGCCTTCTAGCGGAGCAAACCCCCATTTTTTGACATTAGCTTCAATGTAGACAAACCCATACTGGCCTAAGTTAACATGGATGGAACAAACGTTGGTAGCACCAATGATAGGGTATAACTTGGAGAATTTGAAGTTTTTGATATGTCCTCCTATTTTAGATTCTGATAGTTTCTTTCCATTTCTTGTAAAGAAAATAGTGCCGGAGCGAACTCTATAACCGACACCTATGACATCGCCACTTTGGAAACGTGGAAAATGATTCAAACCATCCTCTTTAGATGGTGGAAATGGTTGATTGTATCTTCTGCTGCCATCCGAATCGTAGCATAAGGAGTATCTATGTCTTCCGGGAAGCCTAAAAGAAGGATAGGGAGAAGTAGTTAAGCCGACAGATACTAATGTTGTTATTGGGTCTTTCAGGGAGTATATTTTAGCTTCGAAATAGTGCACATCACTCGTCTTGGGTATTGGTAGATTTGACATGACGGAAACCTCCGAAGTAGGGTGGAAAGTCAGCTCGGTCTTGTTCACTACGTCCAACTCTTGTACCGAGTTTGCATTAGGTTTGAATTCCCATGCTGAAATGCCTCTTTCTTGTATATTTAGTAGTTGTGATAAAGTCAGCTCGGTCTCATCGATCGGATTCAACCGCAAGAAATCTCTGGCTTGGAAGTATAGTTCTTGCTCGTTAGGTGGTAATAGTAGGAATGCTCTATCATCTTCTTCCTGCAATATATTCTCATCTGCAAACTCTCCTGGATTGTCATTTGAAAGTCTTATTCTTCTCCTGTTGGTACACCGATAAACTAGAAGAAGTACGACGGTCAGTGTGACTATGATTGTTACTGAAATAAGCACAATAACGGTGATGAACATACCGCTACTGAACTCCTTCTCCGCTAGCAGAGACATTATGTCGGAGTGTTTTGGAAAATGGTTGATATTCGAACTTATTGTAGATTGCCCCATGATATAATTTATTGAAACAAATTACTATGAGTTAATGATTGTGGTGTAAAAAAATATAGTACAAAGCAAGGGTTTTAGGACTTCATTCAATTAAAAAGGTGGAAGAACGATAATTGGCTTTGTGGGTGTAAATGTGAGGAAGCATATTTCTAATGCTTAAATTTCAAAGGAGAGACAACAGCGACACCAGGCGCAGTAGCATTTTCGCTCCCACCGTGTCTTTCGCCTAACACTTTCCTGTGAACTGACACGATATAAGGTCTCCAGCTTCAACTTACCAGCTATGACCGTCTCATACACCAAAGAAAAAAAGGTTGGTGAAGGTACCTATGCCGTAGTATATCTGGGCAAACAAATGCCGTCGGATAGAAAAATTGCCGTCAAAGAAATCAAACTTGGCGCTTTCAAAGACGGAGTGGATATGTCTGCAATCAGAGAAGTCAAGTACCTCCAAGAATTGAAACATCAAAACGTCATCGAATTGGTCGACGTATTTGATGAGGAGGGAAACATTAATTTAGTACTAGAGTTTTTGCCCATGGACTTGGAAATAATCATCAAAGACACCTCACTTTTATTCCAGCCTGGAGATGTGAAGTCTTGGATGCTGATGACATTGAGAGGTTTGCATCATTGTCACCGCAATGCTATACTACACAGAGATCTAAAACCTAATAACTTACTGATAAGTCCAAATGGAGAATTGAAGATTGCCGATTTCGGTTTGGCGAGGTCTTTGAGTCAGCCTAACGAGAGGCTCACTAGTAATGTGGTGACCAGATGGTATAGAGCTCCTGAGCTTTTGTTCGGGGCTAGACATTACACTGAGGTGATCGATGTCTGGGCAGTAGGTATCATATTTGCTGAACTCATGCTGAGGACACCTTATCTACCAGGAAAGGACGATGCAGAGCAATTAACGGTAACATTCCAAGCATTAGGTACTCCAACAGAAAAGACATGGCCTGGGGTTTCTTCACTGCCTCTTTACAAATCTCTGCATGTGTATCCCGAGCCCTCAAGGGCTGAACTCTTAAACCGGTTCGGAGCAGCTTCAGAGGAGGCATTAAATTTGATGATAGCAATGACCAAAATGGACCCTAATAAACGCTGTACCACAGAGGAGGCGCTGACTTGTAAATACTTCACTGAATATCCACCCCCTACAAAACCAATTCATCTACCCACGAGGAACCAGAAAAAGCGAGAGTCAGAAGAAGCTTATGAGAGTAATAAGCGATGAGCATTGTGTTTCTATTGCCTCCATTCCAGTAGGTCTTTTACATACTTTGCAATTGCAAAAGAACTAGTTAATCCAGGACTCTCAATGGCTAAAAGATTGATAAATCCAGGAAACCCTTCCTCTTCTCTGATGACAAAATCTTGGAAGCTGTTGTCTGAAGGGCCAATTAGTTTTGGACGAATACCGGCCATAATAGGCGCCATGTCCTCCAGTTTCACATCAGGCAAGTACTTGGATACTTCGTTATAGGCAGCTTCTAAATTGTTGGCATTAACGGCAAGATCATCACAACTGTCAACCCATTCAAGGTCTGGTCCGAATTTTATCTGCCCTCCTAGGTCGATTGTCAAGTGAGTGCCTAGAGACTTGATACCAGGCGTGGGAGAGGGGTATATTAACCTGTTCACCTTGATGGCTGATGAATTGTATGAAAAATAATTTCCCTTTGCATAGTATTGCTTGACGTGTCTTTCCTCTGGCAGTAGCAAGTTCGAAATACTAGCAGCATGTAAACCAGCACTATTAATAACTGAATCAACCGTGATATATGAATCTTGGTCATTCCCGCTCATCCCCTCTTCAGTGTCCTCTGTCTCAACGAAAATCTGGTACTCGCTTGAATGCGTGTCATATTTCAGGTCTGTCACAAGAGTTCCCAAAACAAGATCAGAGTTGACGTTGTCTTGGAATATAGATATGTAATAATCCATCAGTGAATGAGCTGATAGTATTCCCGTGGTGGGGCTGTTTAGTACTGCAGTTTGAACCCTTACCGATGGTTCCAATTTCTTGGCCCTTTCAACGCTGATCATTTCGGTAGGAATATTCAGTGACTTAGCCTTCGAATGCAATCTCTCTAAGTATTCTGCCTGTTGTTCATTTTGAGCGACAATCCATTTCCCACATTGAAGTACCTCCACACCATTTGGAGCAGCTTCATTGTATATCAACTCTTTTCCAGAGACACACAATCGTGTCTTCAATGAATTTTCTGGGTAATATAAACCTGCATGTATCACCTCTGAGTTTCTGGAAGACGTTTCGGAGCCATAGGTGGAGTTCTTTTCTATAATCAACACACGATTCAAAGGCTCTTTGGCCAATTCAGCTCCAATCGCTAAGCCCACTACACCCGCTCCTATAATTGCATGCGAATAGTCTGACTCTACCCGTTTGGTGGACGAAAAGTATCTAAATCGGATCTGAGGACTCAATTGGCGTCTCAAAGGGCCAATCCAACGGAACATTGATAGTAGTCAAGGTGCTTGGGAGGGATCATTTCTCGAGGAAGATGATGGGTGTTGGATGGCTTTAAGAGGTTATGCTTATTTAACGGTTATTTACTTAGATTATTTTAATCAATGACATTATCAATGTCCATATTGCCAGAAATAGCTAGGCTTGATTGGGCTTGTTCCTGGATAGTACTTATTTTTGTATCTTGCCGAACTGGAACTCTGACAGAATGAGCACGGGCATGCATTTCTTTGATATCATATTTGTCAGGTTCTGGAAGAGGAGAAGGCTCAGTGTTTTCGGCACCACCAATAAACCATGGGTGTCGCAACGTTTGTTCCATTGTAATTCTATCACTAGGGTCTACTATCAACAACTTCGATATTAGATCTAGGGCATCATCGTGGATAGAATCCCAATAAGGAGAAAAAAATGCAAACCTACCTCTCAAGATCTGCTCTCGCATAGAAGGTGGGCTCAATTCTTCAGAAAATGGAGGAAAGCCACAAAGACAAACATACAGTAGTACTCCTGTAGACCACAGATCGACCTGTTTGTTGTATCTTCTTGTAGAATTACTGGTCAAGATCTCTGGGGCAACGTAAGCAGGGGTTCCGCAGAGTGTGTTGGTAAATCTCATATCACCAATAAACTTTGCAAGACCAAAGTCAGCAATTTTCACCACAATATCTAGTTCATCGTCGTCCCATGGTCCAGTTGGGACATCTGTGTGTGATTTCCTCGGCGTAACATCAAGCAAAATATTCTCAGGTTTAATATCACGATGCACAATCTCATTGGAATGCAGATAATTGAGACCAGAGAGAAGCTGTAGAAACAAGTTCTTTGATTCGTCTTCTCTCAATTTGCCTTTCCGGACTACTCTATTGAACAACTCTCCTCCGTTGACCTTCTCCAGAACCAGATATGTAGTGACTGAGTGTTCGTTGATTGGCTCTATAAACGTATGGTAGAACTTGACGATGTTTGGATGGTTGATCGACATCAGCAAGTTCAACTCTTGGTTCATTTGTTTATTGGTTTCACCGTTATTGGAGGATTTTTGTGGATGAAAGATTTTGACAGCACATATCTCCCCAGTGGTTTTATTCTGTGCTTCTTTAACTTGAGCATAATGACCTGATCCCAATGGTTTGCCCACCAAATATTTATCAAAAAAGGAGCCTGGTGAGTTAGACTCCATATCATCGATGTATTTCAAAACGTAAGAACAAGAAGCTGCAAAACTGACATTGTCCCCTGATTTCAAAAATCTAGGCTTCTCTTTTGAAATGCGTTCTCCGTTCACAAAGGTTCCATTGCTACTGTTATCATGCAATACAAAATAGAACCTTGAATTCTCTCCAGAAAGAATAGTCCTCAACTCCAAAACGCAATGTTTTGTTGAGACATCAGGAAAGCTTAAGACTATATCACAGGACGAGCTCCTTCCAATCAACACCGTTTTCTTTTGTGGAAGATCTATATGAGGCGTATCGGGTTTGAGACTGGCCAACTTGGCAATGATCTGGATTGATTGAGGCTTTCGCTTATCGGGGGCTGAGATCTTGAAGTTCTCTGTCACAGACTTTGGTATGTTAGAAAGGATGAGTCACACACTTTAGAATCAATCCATACTTACTCGCTTTCGTTTGAGGCTTGCACCATTAAGCATTTAAAGTGGTAGGGAGAGGTACGCGCTGCGTATTGAAAAAGTGTAACCAAAACAAACACAAGGGGTCTGGCGAGGATTTTAGAAGGAGCGGCAGGCTCACCTAGAAGGAACATTAATTATTCGGTATCTAGTATTATATGCACCTATTTAATTTATCTAGGGAGAACATGACCACTGGGCAAACACACACCATCCGAAATGGTCTTCGGTGCTTACTAAAGCCCTCCAAGCACCTACTTCATTGGTGTTGATTTCCAAGTCCCATTCTCCATATAACTTTTCAGGGTCTCTCTTCTTGAAATGACAAATGGACCCGGTCGGCGACTGTAGCACAAGTTGAACCTTGTCAATGTCATGTTTAAGGCCATCACAAGGATACTGCAATACCGTAAAGAAAGAAACCTCGTTGTGAGGAAGTGTGTAGCACTGGGGTAATTTGACATAAAGATCCTGACTCAAGGATTTGGTAGTAGGATATCTTTCAACAAACTTGAATGCTCTGTACTTTCCGTGATGCGTAATAGGGATGGACATAGCCAAAGGATGGACCATCCTGTCAAGGCTCTTTTGGTAATTTTTGAATCCTGAATACAAATTGACGTATCCTTGCGCCATCTTAGGAGGAAGGAATGCTTTTACTTTGCACAATCGAAGGTTCTGCTTCCAGTATACTTGGGCCAAACTATTGAACTCCTCATTATCCACCTTGACTCTCGCAAAGATTTCTATGTCGACAGGTAATTCGATTTCACACTCAAAGAATTCATAATCCCTCATTCTGCAAAGTGCTTGGTTGTATTTATGCAGGCGAAGACCGCAAGTGATAAATGCTTGGAATGCTGGAGGCAATGAGTACGCTACCATAGTGTCGATTGGCGGTACAATATGCTGTTGTTCAGTTGTGGCAGGAATGTGAGAATGAATAAGTTCCAGTGGTTTGGCCAAAAAGTAAAAGAAATTGGCCTCATTAGTGCTATGCTCGTTCAAATCTTTAGCCAAAGGGTTGGTGATGTTACCTAGGGCAACGTCGATTAACCTCCACTCCCCTTCCACAAAAACGCTAATCCATGAATGGTTTATGGTCAGTGAATGATCGTCATCAAACAATCTCTCCATACTGTTTGGTTTTTTTAGGTGACCTAATACAACATCTGTGCGAAGGTCAAGTTCGTCGGCCATAAGCTTGAATAACCATGTCAATTGATAAGCGGAACCTCTCTTTGTGAAAAAAATATCCTCCATCTCTGGTGGGTTTCTTGTATCCATGACGTCAAAGATAAGTTGATGCTGCAAGTGAAATTTTTCAGCACAGAGAACAAACAGTGCCCTGAGCCTTTCCAGTTCGTTCTCAAACTGTGGGAGGATTCTCCTAGCTGCAAATTCTTGTGGATCAGAGAAACGATCCAATGGTGCCTGACGAATGTACTTGTCCACATGATATAATGGAAGGCAATCGATCGAGGTTTTGGTGTGGTAGATGACTTCGTTCACGTTAACACTGGAGATGAACTTCTGGGGTTGTAGGATTAAATAGTTGTTATCTTGCAATTCTCTCATTGACCGGCTGGCCTTTTCTTCTTTGGTAATTGAAAATGAGCGTTTTAAATCTGATATCTCTAAGTTGGTTGCAGTTGATCTTTTCATGCGAGCGGAACTCTCACCTACGGATTCCACTAACTCATCATCTAATGTTCGAATCTTCTCTTGCTCTCGGAACAACTTTCTGAGAAATTTGGGATGCTTGGATGGTCTACTTCCAAAAACACCGTACTCCCTTTGCTGTTCACTCTTTTCGGTTAGGTTCAGGTCATCAATTGTTACTTCTTTCTTTCTGTCGCTTTGAGACAACTCATAGTTGCTCACATAATTGCGCCTTGATAAAGACCCCGCAGACGTCGCACTGTTCTCTGAGTTGAATAAATACGAAGAGACTTCTGTATCAGTGGACATTTTCAGTTTACTGGCAGCACTATTATACGAGTAGTTTGGTCGGTAGCTGCTGTTTGCCTCTGGTGCAATTTTAGAAGCAAGAAAATTTTGCTGTGAATGAGAGATAGGTATCTCATGCTTAGGGGGAGCAGGAGGCAGTTCCTCGTTATCAGAATCAGAAAATGCTGTATCTACTTGAACAGCCAAATGCTCAAATGAAAATGTGGAATTCAACCTTTCTTTCGACGACACAGCAGTGTTTGTATAACTCTCCTGACCTGATACACTAGCTTGTGTAGCCCCATGCATTAGTATGCCTCTAGACTCCCCAGAAACGCTAGGATGAACCGAACGTTTGATGGTACTTTTATTCATATAACGAGGGATTGCTTCACTGGAGTGTGATGTATGCAACTTGGAAACATCAGACCTGGAAATGGGCTGTTTTATTCCATTCATAAAGGGAGGACTGTAGGACTGACTTCTTGGGAACCCTTGGTGGGCCTTTACCGTCTCATTTGGTGATGGGAGTGTCGAACTGGATCCAGAGATGAGCGGTTTGGGCACCTCTAGAAACTTCACATAGTTGGAGGGAAACATTCCTTTCATACGAGTTCTCAGAGATATTCCATACCACCATTGTCCAGTTCCAAAGTTGTGAACCTCAATTGTATCCCCCTCAATAAATCCAAGATCAGCAGACTCTTCTCCTGTCCAAGAATACACGGCTTTCACTCGACATGGCAATTGTCGTTCTCGGGTGTGGGAGGACATCAATAGAGGGGAAAGGTTGGTCACTGGATAGTTTATTCCTTTTTCTCACTATTAAACGAAACAAAAGGGACCACTTGGAGATTTATCCAGAAACTCTATCAAGCTCAGATACTCTTCCTTAGCACTAAGCAGTAGCTCTTAGCGCAGATCATCATGGAATGTTTACCATTGCCTAATCGGGAGATGCAAGGTATGGTTATTGCAATGCATGATGTTAGATGTCGGATAACGTCATTGTTTTAGTGCTAGAAAGAAGTAGATGCTGAGTGGAAAATTCAGATTATATGAAAACGTAGGTGTACGGCACAAGTTCAGCATGTTGAATGGCATATTTAGTTGTATATTGAGAAACGTTACAGCAAAATAGAAGGAGAATACGCATTTGGACCAGGCTCAAAAAAAAGGTCGTACCCGGATTCGAACCGGGGTTGTTTGGATCAGAACCAAAAGTGATAACCACTACACTATACAACCAAAGTTATCATATTGTCATGGTTATCCATATAGTAACGTACTGCTGCCATAATTCTTTTTGATTATTTTCAAACGTTTTTGCTTAAATTATGCTCTCACAGTTGTGAGCTTTACTTTACCGATAAGAAAATCATAATTTGCACGTTACATGCACAGTATTTTGATCTTTCAATGGAATCCCCAGTAGTAACTGATCTTTCCAATACTTAATCGATAATCCAGTATATAATCTCTGGTTTCAATCTATGGGATTATAAAAATATCAAATCGCTTTCTCTATGTTTTGACTGCTATCTCCATTTTACTATTAGATTCCACTCCGTTGCTACGATTAAGTAGAGGAAAATAATAATTATATATATGGTCCAGTAGAGGCTGGAAAAAGTTAAGCCCAACGCGGGGCTTGAACCCGCAACCTTGTGATTAAGAGTCACACGCTCTACCGATTGAGCTAGCCAGGCTTTTGCTTTCCCAAAGTGCACTCCTTACCTTTATATCGAACACCGAAATGATGGATATATAGTGTTTATTTTTTTACTGTTTTTATGTTTTCATGTTGCCCTATTGCAGCCGAACTGTCGTCACTTACTCCGCCAACTAACTTGATTGCATAGCTCAAGTGAAATGTTCTCCTCTTACGGCTTTTCCATGCGTTTCGAGAACTAATTTCAGCTGTTCATCCACATTATAATACATGTTCAATGGCAGCAGGAAAAGAGATTTAATACTTTTCTCTTCCTTGGTCGCTTTCCGTGTGTGGAATGCCGTAGTTATCAAAACTTTTTTTCAGGCTGACGAATACTGGCAAACTTTGGAACCTGCTCATTGGCATGTGTATGGTTACGGATACTTGACATGGGAATGGACAGTTGAGCTCAGAAGCTTTTTCTATCCGTCTCTCTTCGTTCCCGTGTATTGGCTTTGTGACACGTTTGGTACTTCATATTGGTGGATCTTGAATGGCCCCAAAATTCTTCAAGGGTTCATGTGTGCCGTTGGAGAATATTACCTTTTCAAGTTGACCCAGAAACTATTCAAAGATCTGAAGCTTGCAAAGTTAGTTTTAATTTTGAGCGTTATTTCACCATTCAATTTCTACTGCTTTACAAGGACATTTTCTAACTCTTTTGAGACAGTTTTAACCATCGCCGCTATGTACCATTGGCCAACTGAGCTAACGTTTCTTTCTTTAAATGAAATTAAAACTGGCCAGTTTATGTCGGCGCTATTAATTGCCGGCACAGCATGCTTCTCGAGGCCTACTAATGCAATAATATGGGTCTACATGGGCATCCTTCTGCTTTATAGAAGTCTTTACTCGCTCAAGTTTGCTGGAACTGTCTGCCTCATCGCATTCGGTTGTCTTGTTGTTGCTACAACCTTCAACATCTTTGTGGACTACTTCTTTTTCAAGCATATTTGCTTTCCACTTTACAATTTTCTTCAGTTCAATTTTGTGAAGGGCTTAGCTTCCTTTTATGGTTCATCGAATTGGTTGTTCTATATTTTACAAGGGATACCAATCATCATGTTAACTAATTTGCCTTTCTTTATAATAGGGCTGGCCACATATAAAACGAAAAATACCCGTCGAAATGTCAAAATATTGAACCATTTACTCATCATGGGAGGATTATACTTGACTGTGTTTTCCTGTATTATCCACAAGGAATTCCGGTTTATATATCCCCTCAAACCATTAATGTTAATGTTTACTGCATTTGGTGTCCGATATTCTCTCAGATCCAGGTTCAAAAAGACCACAAAGGTAGTTATACCGTTGTTGTTTTGCTTGAATATATTTCTTGCTTACTACTTTACGCAGGTTCATGAATCGGGAGTCATTGAAATAACACAGCTTTTGAGAGATACAATTCTTACGAACAATGCTCAACATAATCCCACTTCGGTAGGATTCTTAACCCCTTGTCATTCTACACCATTTCAATCGCATTTCCACCTATCTCCTGAAGAGGCAGGTATCTGGTTCTTAACTTGTGAGCCTCCTTTACATCTTTCAAGCACTGAACTGTTGGCAGAATATAGAGATGAGAGTGACGAGTTTTATGACGATTTTGAGATATTTATGCTAGTGAATTTCGATCATATAAGTGACTATCAAAAAGATCTTGCTCAAAGTTTACGATTAAAGGAAAACTCTACAGGAAAATACCCACACGAATGGCCAGATTACCTGGTGGTTTTTGGGCATCTGGAATCTACTATGGACGTTTGGCTAGCAAAAACTGATTACACTAAATGGAACCGAATATTCAACTCAAAATTCCATTGGGATCACCGAAGAACAGGAGATTTAATTATATATAAACATAATACGTAAAGATGACTAGAACAAATGATGATGTGTCTTAATTTTGCATTCACAGCTAGCTTTGATGATTAAATTAGTAGGAACCACTATATCCAATGACCGTGAATGTGTGATTTCCTCTTTTGTTTTGATTTTGTTAATGTCTGTATCCGGTTCTGGTACTTTTGGTGGATATATTATCGGTTTTGCTCCGCTTTCAGTGATCAACACATTATGACGCGCACTTAAATCTTCGAAGATATGATGAAGATGGTGGTGTTGTTCGTGCGGTTGAGAATCCTTGGTAATTTCGGTGTTTCCATCTGGATGGTAAACATCGTCAGTCTCGGAACTGTCCAAGTTGGCATTATTCCCAGAAGGAGGTTTGAAATGAACTTCCGCGGAAGGAATACTGTCGGGAAAGGTTCCGGGAACCGTTTCAATGACATTCTCAGTAGTAGCTTTAGAATCCTTTTCAGGAACTGGTTCAGGAGTAATTTTGTCTGATACACCGTTGGTTGCATTCTCAGCGTCTTCAGTTTCAACTTCTTCAGTTTCAGGAATTTCCTCCAAGGAAAGGTTCGGAAGTTGTTGACCCAGTATTTCAGCATCCGAAAGTTCATTTTTATATTCAGTTGGGTATACAGCTTTAGGCTGTTGTATGATATGAAGGGCATCGTCTTCTTCTGGTTCGGCCGCCTCTTGGATGTCTTCTTCTTTGATTTTTGGGTTCAATTCCACACCACCTGCACCGACATCCAGCATTGACTTGACGGGCGTCTTGATCATACTCGATTGACTGGAGGTTCGGGACATCTGAGCAGAACCAGATCGGTGCATTGTCGAGTTAGAACGAGATGGGTTTTGAGAACTGTCAGATCTTACTCTTGACTCTAGTTCGATTCTCTCATCCTCTGTTTCCCATTCTGTATCTGAGTAATCAGTGAAGTCATCGTGGTGAACGAAATTGCAGAAATGCCTATTCTCTCGTAGGCAAACTTCCAACTGTTGAAACCAAGGGTCTTTGAATAGGTCAGGCAACGTGTATCTTGTTTCTGGATCTTCATCACATAATCTCCATGCACACCGAGATGCACCTGTAGACTTGAAATCTTTCGCATACTTAAATTCAGATCCAGGACCTTTAGTCACTCCACCGAATTTGAATGAGGGATTGGAGGATAGGTAGGTCGAATTTGCTGTGAGATACTCTCTGAAATGTAAATTTTTCCTTGATGCAGCTGAGAAGGGGGTACCTTGGTAAACAATACAGAAGAGCATCATTCCCAATGCCCAATGATCCATCTTGAATGGATTGTAAGGTACCTTCTTATTTGCATGGTCTTTTAGATCCATGACCTCTGGCGGAGAATAAGGAGCCGATCCAACAAATGCTGTAGAAAACTTTATTGGCGAAGTGAAATCACCCGGGATTTCATGTCCGTAATCAGCAACACCAAAATCTGTAATTTTTACTACGCCTCTAGAGTCAATCAATACGTTCTCTGGTTTGATATCTCTATGCACAATATCACTTTCATGGAGATTGTTGAGTCCAAAAGCCAATTGTTTGAACAAACAATACTTTTCATTTAGGGGAACGGATTTCCAATTGGGTTTGCGGATGAAATCGAACAAATCACCACCTTTGCAGTACTCTAAAATGAATCCCCAGCCTCTGGTAAAACTTGTTGATGAGGGGATCTTAACCAAAGAGTAACACCTAACAACGTGGAGACAGGAATCTAAATTCTTAGTTATGATATATTCTTTTGCAGCCCTTTTATAAAACTCATCTGGAGTTTCACCTTTAAATAACTGGAATTTTTTCAAAGCATAAACTCTGCTTGTTTGTTTACCAAGAACTGTTCTCACTGTAGCAGAAGCACCAGAACCTAAACTCTTGTCTTTTTTAGAATTCTTTTCTGGCAGAGTGTATTCCTCTAGAATATTCACGTTAAGTTGGTGCAACTCTGAAGGTAAGTGGATATTGGGGTTGTCAACAGGCAAAGGTAACAACCTATTATCTTCAAATTCTGACCCACTTCCATTGAGATAAAAGGAGTTTGATTTCGAAGCGAGCTGCTGAGATGGAGTTTTGATAAGACCATATGGATTGTACTGGATAGAGTCCCTACGAGTCAAAGTAGCGGAGCTACCTGGACGACTTATAGGTTGTTTTTGGGCTCTAGGAGCTGGAATTCCATTTCTCATGGCAGCTAATTCATCAGCTTTCTTTTTAGAAGAGTTGAACTCTCCATGAGTCGTCGCCCTTATTGGTGCTGGAGCAGCAGGAGGAGGTGCATGGTCACTTTTGTTCTTAATATGTAGAAGGGTGGCAGCCCGGCTTCTTATTTTGCGGTGTCCCTCTTTCTCGGATATTTCTCCATGATGACTTTCAGATTTATGCAACAATCTGGAGATTTTACTGAGTTTCTTGTCCTTATCTTTCTCTTTCTCCATCCCCTTTTCCTTACCTTTTTCCTTTTCACCTGGACTAGTTGGAGAGTTCTGTGACTTGCGCAGAAATGATGGAGTACGGGAAATCGATGTAGCATTCGACTTGACGTCACTACTTAATGAAACCATGGTCTAAATGGGACAATTCGGTACCTGTCAGAAAAGTTGGAATTTTTCTTAGAATTGCAAAGTGTTAATTGATTTGCTTTGAAACCAAGTGGGTCTCATATATCGAGTCGCTTGTCTGTAGAAACCCTTGAAAGAAGAATACCGAATGGATATTTCGAATTAAAATAGGATTTGCGGAATGGCTGCTAAAATATGTCAAGACAGACGGCGGTGACGGTATCAGGCTTTTTTTTACTTGAGGTCGGCAGCAGATAATCCAAGACAGGGCGAACGTGTAGCGACAACCGTACACCATTAACAGAGACACGACTTTGTGGGGCTTTGGCACATAATTGTCAACTTGTCTTGAGTAGTAGATCTTAGGAATTGATACCTTGCTTTTGTTGGAAAGGGTTGTGAATCTAGGAACGATTTGGCCTAGAACCTCAAAACAAAAGGATGTCAGATGACAATTCAACTACAGAACCGGAAATGGATAGGGGAAGTTTCCAGTTTTCCTCCGTTGTGCAATTTCCTACGTCAGTTGAACCAACGGATGTTTCCAAAGCTCAAACAGACCTATATTCATATCTCTTTGACGTGTTTAAGTATCTAGAATACAAAACCTCCGTGAAAAGCACAGATCTAGACTTTTTGAGAAGTCAATTAAACGAGATCGTGGATTATTTCACCAAGAATTACAACTCAGAAACAGATACTATTGACATTCTACAAGTGCAATCGATGAGGCTTTTGGGTAAGGTATATACCAAGATATTTGCCCACTATATGGAAAACAGCAGTGATAAAGTTACTATTGGACTAATTGAGCTAACCAACCGCTGTTTGGACCCTTTGACTGACGGTCTTAAGAAATTGTCCATGCGATCTAATTGGTACTCTACCATCAAACATCTGTACGTTGTTATCTTGCAACTGCTGTTCAGCAAGTTCAAAGGTTTTTTAAACAGCTTCAAAGGTACCACGTTAACGGCGCTGTACAAATATTTGAAAAAATGCACGGACAACTACAATAGCTCGATTGAGAATTCTACTTTTAAAGCAAACTACTTCAATGACATGATGCTTTTGATTGATATTATCCTTGTAAATGACTCCAGTGGTACTAACATTTTGGACACTAAACTCTACAATAGAATGCTGAAAATATCCAAGACTGTCTCCACTAGGAAGGCAAACACGGACGATTTGTTGAAAGAAGGCTATGTATATCCCATTCAGAGTGTTACCTACGCCAATAATATTTTAGCTTCATTACTCAAGTCTGACAAGTTTGTTCTATCAATTAAATCCAAAAAGGACAGTTCAAAGGATGGTACGCTATATTTGCAAGCACTAGCCCCATATCTAGCCGTTTTACGTGAGGCTTCGAACTCCAACTGCGCACATTTAAGACTTGCATCTTCTAAAAACATTGCCGACTTACTGTGTTTTTACTATATCACTTTTGTCATTCCAAACAAAGCGACTGATATCTCATCCAATTCTTTAAGAGGATGTTTGAATGTTATTTTTGACCCTTATACGTCCGTTTACTCCGATACCCGGACAAAGGTTAGTCAACTGGAAGTATTTGTCCAATTTATATCCAGTCTTAATATTTATCACAAAACCAGGGTTGTGTCTTCTGATGGAATAAATTTTGTGGCATCCAACTCTTACGCTATTATGAACTTCATCTTTGATAAAATATTTCTGTCGACTTCTCAAATTTTAAAAGATGGCAGCAAGCTGAACACGGTTATTAATGAAAATTCTGATTACAGCGAAGCTTTGATGACTCTCAATCATCTGAGTAATGTTTATGATGCTATTATAACGCAGATTGACTGTGATGATAATTGTCTACTTCTACTTGCTCGTTTGGTCTCCAACGAAGCACTGTTTACGACAAATAATAATTATCTCATTTGCACTTTGCTGGACTTTGTTAAAAAGTCTATCGTGAGCTTAGATCAATTTGTATTGACTCAACAAGAAGTTGAAGGATCTGAGTCTTTTGATTTGGTGAACTTACTCTCTGAAAAGCTATTCAAGCTTTCTGGCAGCACATATTTCAATGTTAGAGTCTGCGCCTGTGAAACACTGCTGAAACTGGTTCAAATTAAACCCGAACTCTCTTTTAGCATATTAAATACGTCCTTTGAACAATTATCATTATCTTTGGAAAGTAATGAGAACGAGGGCAGTTTGATATTGAATGAGAATCATGGAAGAGCGCTCATGATATCGATCATTCTCACTAACCTCAAAGAAAAGGACTACATCAGCACAGATTTTGTTTTGAAAACTTTATCGCTCGCACTAGGATACCTGAAGAATTTCAACTCATCTGTTGTTGTCAATAATATTTTCGGCTCCAGTTCTTCATCTTTTATTTCGGATTTTGGATATGAGCGACAACTCATCAGTTGGATTTTAATGATTGGACTGTTCAATTATGCATCAAACGGGTCTGATACCCAGAGCAACATGCTATTGTTGGATAACTCTAATTATTTATCTTTTTGGAAGAATCTACTGGCTCACAATATTCCTTCTAGTTTTGTCAAGATTGATTCTGCAAAAAACATTGCTAACCTCAATGAAATTAAGAAGTTGCTAGAGATCAAAAATCTGGCATTGACCTCTTTATTAGCCTACATTACCTTTTTGACATCAAGTAAAGCTACCGATGCTATTCACAACGTAAAGAATACCAATGAGACGACGCTATTATCCCCAGATCTATCTAAGAAACTGAACATGATTTTGAACAAAAGTTTCACTTTTATCACTCATCTTGAAACCCAGTTGTTTGACTATGCTCTCGACTCTCATTTGAAACAACAAATTATTCTCAATAGGCTGAGGATTTTGCAGAACTATTCCAAGTTGTTACCTTTCTTGAACATTAAGAATGAATTTAATTCGTCTATTTTGCTTCAAATTGTGAAAAATTTCAGTGATTCAAACATGTATAACTATGAATCAGATCTTGGTGAGAGAAACGGTATCAAAGATCCAAAGAAAGCGGCCAAAGTGGGTGGTGCCTTTGACGAGCGATCTATATTTCGAATAAACGATGGACTAACGTTTGGGCTGACCAGTAAGCTCAATAGGTTTCAAGTTGAAGATCTGATGGTCAAATCTGCAAAATATGTAAACAGCCCCGATGACTCTGAAATTGATTTCAAGAAAGTCAACATAACGTCTTCCTTGGAATCAAGAAATGTGAAAAGCTTTCTTACTCCACTAACTATATTTGATGAGTCCTTTGAATCCTTCATTTATAGGCCAGTTCATCACAGTCTTTTGAACGACTATCTCTCGTTGCTATACAATGGTTCCGATGCTATTGGCTATTCGGAAAGCGAAAAATATGCACCGAGTGTTGACACCATGGTGGTAGATATTTCCATTGAACTTTTTGCATCAATATTTCCGACTTTGAGTTTGCAAATACAGCAATCAGTTTTGGACTCTTTGAGCAGTCAATTGAGGATTCAGGCCAACAATATTTCACTTAGAAAGAGAGTCGTGTTTATAAACACCGCTGTTGCTTTACATTCTATGTTGTCGTATACTCAGAAGAAGCATTCGACTTTGCCAAGACCAACCATTGGTTCCATCATTGAATGTGTTAAGACTATAAGTAAGCTCTCATCTTCGCTTGTGTTTTTGAACTCTGAGTCGATTGGGCTGGCATGCGGTGCATTGGAAAGAACAACCAAGGACAGCATCTTTATTCTAGAGCATGTGGATATTATTATAAAGTTGATCGTAGAAGACAACGATCCTATTGCAAGGTCATTTGCTGTGTCTTCACTATCAACTATCTTCAAGTACAATAACTTTATCAATGGAAAAGGTATACTTGATGTTATGTATACATTAATGATGGATCCACATCCTGGCTTGAGGCAGGCATCGATAGATGCTCTAATAAATGTCTTGGAAAGCTACCCTCAACTGGAGATGAATATTAATTTTGTCGGGTTGGCAATTGCCAAGTTGCAACAAATTTGGGTAAAGGATGATCTAGCAGAGAACTGTAGTTCCACCATATTTTCTAACCTCAGTTTCATGCTCATTAATAACCCATACCCTTCGTCCATCAAGCTGCTGCGAACGATAATAAGCGTGTTGGGTCCTAACATTTCTTCTTTGAAGTCACAAATCCGAAACTTGATCCAACAGCTAATTTTGAGTTTTATGTATCTTACAACTCATGATTACGCACACATATCTCAGGAGTTGCTGATACTGTTAGAGGACCTCTCTATTTACGACAAGCAACTTATTGATGGATTTGTATACATTAAGTTCTTAAAGTTTGTGCTGGTAAACAATTTCAAGGTCGGTGTTTACAGCTTCAATTCCGTTGCCCTTACCCTTGATGATAATGAGGATTTGAATACGAACTCAGAACTCTATCCGGTATCTACTAGCTTCAGGGTTTGGAAGCTAGCTACCTATTCCACTCTTCAGTTTTACAAACTCCATATCAACAGTCTAGAGTCATATAAAAAGTTGATTGACCCCAAGTTTGAACACTTGATAGTGATTGCACTTGAAAACTCGCCAGAGAGTTCTTCACTACAGGCCCTATTCGAACTTTGGTTCAACAATAATTTAAGTTTCTATGAGCAAGGTGAAGCAACGTACCGGAAACGAATATGGTTTGAGATGCTCTTCAAGTTGTTTCATATAACCAAGACCGAACTGCAGAATGATCTTTTGGAGATTTTCAGGAAAAGAATTAAAAATGCTGGAGTCTATTATGAGGCAAAGAATGTGGCTCTAAAAGTCAAGAGACAGAGCCAAGCCTCTGCAAAAGGCTCTTCTTTGGGCCGTCTTTCTACCAATACTGAAGTAAGTGATGACGACGAAGATAAAGAAGATCAGAACGGAGATAACGAGTCTGATGAAGAAGACGAAATACAGGAAGCTTTGGCTAGTACAGAAAATTCGGAGGTAGCAGCCAGCGTTCCGAACCCTTCTACTTCAAAGAGATTGATAAACTCAGGGGATGACGTCCTACATATCATGGAAGACGAGAATACCAACTGGAAATTCAAACACTTTATACTGAAGCAGTTTATAAGTTTCATTTCTTTGGCACGACATGACCCAAAGCTGAGATTAATTTTAGCCGAAAGAATATCTGATGTGATGAGAATTTCATTTGTTGCGTCGACTTCCAGTATTATGGATTTGCGAATGACGGGAATGTCTTTGTTAGGCGATATCATCGACATATTTGCATCATTTAAGGATCCACTCTATCCCGAAATGTCCATATTGGATCAGCAGCAGGCTCAATTAATTAGTTCTATCGTTCCTGCATTCAACTCAGATTCATGTGTTTCATTGGCTTGCGATGCAGTTGTAATTGCTAGCAAACTTATCAGTTGTAATATTTTACCAGTATCAAGGCTTCAAAGAATCACTCGAATACTTACTACAGCGTTGGAAGATTTTGCAACTTTTGATCCTAATGTTAGTGAAACTCAAGGACCTATAAAAGTAGGATCTGTTGCTATACCGACTGCAAAAACACAGCTGAAAATGAAACTAGCTACGCTTAATGCTTGGGCACACTTGAAAATTAATTTGCAACCAAAAGATGCTGGACTTTCAGAAATGATATCGAAGTATATTGATATCCTGGTCCCTATGTGGATATATTCTTTACGAGAGTACTCATTATTGGCGTATGGATCAAAGTTTGCCTCTGATAGTCATCAGGCCTCAAGCAAGTTATTATACGAAGAATCATGGCCCAACTTTTTGGAGGTAATTGGAATTGTCGTGCATGAAGACCAGTCTATTCTTTTGGACTTCTTAGGAGAAGATTCAGAGAACTTTTTGTTTGTAATCTTTGCAGAGGGTATAGAATCCTTGGTTAAAGGTTCGGCTAACGCCTCCAGTTCAAACCAATCACTTCCTTTGAAATGCATTCAAGTGCTCAAAAGTTTCCATCACATCTTCAAAATGAAGCAGTTGTCAGAATTACTTGCTAATGATTCGGTCTTCATTGAATTTATCGATTTATTCTACAGATTGTTACTAATTTTGGACCACGACTCGCAAATTTTAATTTTGGATGTCCTTGAGAGCATTAACCTGGATTCTTTTCACGATCCTGATAAGCTTTTTGAACTTTTGAGATTGAGCTATTTACCAGTTGTTCGAATACTCCCGTTTGTGTCCGAGAAGACTATTGAAATAGAAAAACTTGGCCCCTTTTCCGAAAAGGATTTAGCTTTGTTGAAAAAGTCTTTTATTTTGCTTCATAAGTTAGCCAGCCATCTTCCGGAAGTAATTCAGATTGATTTGCTATCTTCAGTCTTGTATGTAATCAGTCTATGCTTTGAACTGAACAATTCGGATATCATTTCAGTCACTCTACCATTGTTGAAGTTGGTGGTAGTATCATTGAATTCGAAAGGAAGAACCGATATTTTAATCAAATTCTACAACGAGATAAAACCCGGTCTGGCCACCAACAAGCATTCTTGTTTGATAAAAATGATGTTGCTGTCGGTAGAAAGTAACTTTTTCTTCACTAATGAAGACTGTAAAGTGTTTGCAGAAGATTTGTGTCAAAGTTTGATTTCCAAACAACAACTAACCATTACGGCCCAATTTGTTCGAAATGTTATCAAACAAGCAACAATTGGAAATATTGAAGGAGCAAAAAATATTGTACGCATGCTGCTCCCGGCATTGGTTAGACTCTTGAAAGATAACCTGGGAGAAGGACCCTCAAACAAGGTTGAAGATCCTAGATTGATTATCGAGATTTTCATAGTATTTACCAAGCAACTGACTGACGAAACACATTTGGGATACGCTTTGAGTCTGACCTTACCATTGATACTATGGGTTGATGATAAGGTCGGTGAAAACGATGTCAAAGTTAGAAATTACTGTCACTCTAAACTATTGGATCTGATACAATTCAACCCAGCTCTATTCAAGGAGATGCTGAACACATTGAGTGAACTTGAGAAAGAAAAGACTGAAAAACTAGTAAAGATACAAGTTAAAACCGATTGGTCTTCCGATATCGATGAAGCAGAAAGTCACATTGAGTTAAAGCAGTTTGGCTGAGTATATCGAAATGCGTGTATATTTTTAGTCATCCTTTTTTAGCAGGCAGTAATGAACATATTTGAGATCTGTTTTTGTTTTTCGATGATAACGTTTTGGAAGGTAAAGAAGTCTTCCTAATCCTTTACTGTGTTCCTGGTCTATCAGTTTGTCACAGTATACTAAAGACCAATTATCTATTAGGACCAAGGGATCTTGGTCCGTATTGGAAGGTGCCAAAACTGCTATTTCTTTCTGTTCGGTGTCCACAGATCTAGAAATATCGACGTAAAAGTCACATTGTTCAAAAGGTATGATCTTATCATCTTCATATAGGTTTTTATTATTGTACAACTCTTTTGGTATACTGGACATAGACTCAAGTCTTGAGACTGATTCGTCAAAGTCACCTGGTAACATTCCACGGAAGCCCGATTCCACAAAGCGCAGACGCATAGAAGAAGGCAGAAAGAATGAAGAAGGATAATGATACCACTCTCTCCCAACGCATACATTCGTTGGAGTTTCAGAAGCGAACTGGTCTAAATGTTGGTAAACGGATAGGGGAGCATTGTAATGTGAAATAAGAGCAAACACCCTTAGAAGAGAAATCACGCAAATGCCCAAAGCAAAAGAGATCACAATCATGTAATTAATGGCATTGTGAACGATTCGTCTGTTTGGGAAGAAAATGTTCGTTAGTAACGAGGGAATTCGAAGCAGTTGATGAGTTGCAAACGCAGCGCCCAATATGATAAGCGGGTAAATAGGATAAAGAAATCTTTCCTCTTTGTGTGGCTGTGTGAAAAATATTGCAGACCATAGGTATAGTGGGGCGAACAAAGATACGAGTTTGTTGGAGCCACCGTCATGCTCAAAAAGTTTAACATTGGAGCTTCTCAAATTGAAATCAGGGAGAAGGTTAAACAACAGCAGTAAGGGCAAATTTGCGTATCCTAGTAGTGCTAAAAAGTTGAAATTCAGCAGCAAATTTAAGATATAGTAAGAGATTGGTTCAGTGCCAAAAATTTCAGGACCGGTAGAGTCATCGGTGTTCAAGACATTGTAAAGCACGATGTTGAGAGGAATGAATTGAGTTTTGTTATAACATATGGAGTCAACTTGGACAACATAAGTTAGAATAAGAAGCACTATGAACGTGCCCAAAGCGCCAATCACAACCAATTGATGTACTTCTTTATAGTAGACTTTTCGAATAAATATTGTGAGAAGAAAAGGCAAAGCCAAAGCTAATGCAAAAGGCCACCCTACGAGGCCTCCCGCTGTGTACCAAAATATTGCCTTAGCAATTATTAAATATTGACTAGAGTTGTTGAGGGAGTTAGCCAGTTGTTGTTTGTGAGCTGGTGAGATAGCTGCTGTTTCTCTGATCGTACGCATTAACACTGGCAATTGAAGGTAGTCTATGACGTACCTGATGGCAAATGTGTGACAGACCATAGCAAACGAAGATGGTAGTAAGGCTATGGTGCTATGAGACATTCCTGGAGCAACGGTGGTGAATAGGAGGTACCAAAAGCCGATTTTACTGCTGACATTTTTCTTCAAACAATGGTACAATTTGAGTTCTGCAACAAGTGAAAGAACAACAAGCAAGAGCCTGAAAAAGTAGAACAGATAATATGAAGGAATATCCAAAAACAGTGGGGGATAACCAGCTATCCAAAGTGGTACTAGATAAGACCACGATCGGATAGCATATTCAGGTGAGTACTCCCACGTCTGTTTTCCAAACCCTCTGAGCATGAAATTGAGTGGCTCCCAGTAGTTGAAGACTTCATCGCAATCTGAGATAATGCCATAGAAAGTCGACACAAGTCTCAAAAAGAAAAGGCCAAACAATAAGAGCTTGCTGGAGAACATATGTTGGTTATCTGGCGAAAGAGAGATCGAGGGAAGAGCGAATACTAGCGGAAGTAAATGGGGCCGCCAGGCAGGGCAATTTTAAATAAAGTCAGGAAAACTGGTAATGGCAGTGTAGTTTATACAGATTGGAGAACGGTATCACCTGGCATCTACCGGGGCTCTGTGACTGAAATCTCCCTAGCTCTATCGTCGAAACTTTATTCCCGAATGAAAACCATCACGGATAAAAATAATATATTGCTCTAATCCTAATAAATAAATACTTCATTTAGCTTCCTCTTCATCAGGCCCAAACCTGTTACGAGAGTTAGCATACATCAGCCCACTATCCCTGTCTATGTGTTTACCAAACAGCACCGTTTGAGGAGGATGGAAGATATCTTTGTTGGAGTAAGTGGACTTGACTTCCCACCATGGAACATCCTTCATAATTTCGCCTTCTCTCTTGTAGTAGGCAAAGGTTCTTCTCACCACATTTCTATCTTGCTCGGCCTGTAATAAAGGCATCAAGTGTGCTCTGGCCCACAGTTTTTCTCTTTTCAATTCGATCTTCTCTCTGTTGGCCAAAGAGATCTGATAGAAACCGTATCCGGTTGCGGTACAGAGGCCAAGGAACCAAATAACAGGTCTGAAACCACGTGCTGGCAAATTTCTCTTCCATTGGATGGGCTCATACCCGTTGATGGGTGGTAAGTCTTGAGTAGCCATATCGTCAGTTGTAGTTCAAGATTTGAGCCAATGGAGTTTTTGTTTTTCGAGAGCCGTAGCGAGGAGAGCGATGTTGGATGACGAAGGTTACAGGATGTATGTAATGGATAGATGTCCCTCTTATCGCCTCATCGTTCGCGCAAGTTTCCATCTTCCTCCACTTTACAAAGATTATGTCTACCAAGATTGACTCAAAGGAGACCGCAGCCGGCTTATTAGCGGCTTACGATACGTTTCTCTTTGACTGCGATGGTGTTTTATGGTTAGGCGACCACCTTTTGCCCCAAGTCGTCGAAACTCTGGGACTGTTACGAGCTTTGAAGAAAAAAGTTATATTCGTAACTAACAATTCCACTAAGTCCCGTAGGCAGTATACTGCCAAATTCGCCAAGTTCGGGCTAAATGTCACAGAGGAGGAAATATTTGGATCCGCATACGCGTCAGCCGTTTACTTGTCGAACATTGTGGCTCTACCCAAGGATCGCAAAGTGTGGGTCTTAGGTCAGTCAGGAATTGAGGATGAGTTGCATCAATTGGGATATTCCACTCTTGGCGGATCCGACCCGGAACTGGATACAGAGTTTGGCTCCAACTCTTCACTGTTGAACGTTGATCCCACAGTTGGAGCTGTTGTAGCTGGCCTGGATACGAAGATTAACTACTACAGGTTGGCTGCCACGCTTCAATACTTGAGAGATCCCAAGGTCGAGTTTGTGGCTACAAACATTGATTCTACTTACCCGCAGAAGGGAAGGGTTTTGCCTGGGGCCGGATCGATTGTAGAGTCAGCTGCCTGTGCTTCAGGTAGACAGCCTGTAGCCTGTGGTAAGCCCAGTCAAGGTATGATGGAAGCAATTAAGGCCGTTCATCAGTTTGACCCAAGTAGGGCGATCATGGTAGGTGACCGTTTAAATACCGACATGAAGTTTGGAAGGGATGGTGGACTAGCCACATTGCTAGTTCTGACAGGAATTGAAACCAAGGAAGGTCTAGACTCTTTGGCTTCAAATCTGAAACCTACATATTATGCCGACAAGCTAGGAGACCTGTATTTGCATAGCAAATAGTAACGATAGAGTTTATAGTTGTGCACCTTCCAAGTCGTGAAGGTCGTTCGCTTTAGAATCTTTAGAAACTTTTCAAGACCTTACGAATTGGAAGGATTTCTTAGGTCCTCACCCCTCCTCCTCTGTTAGTCTCGCGAAGCTCCTGATAACGTAAAATGACCCCTTCTTTAATTCTCAGAAAGATCTTTCTATAATCCAACCAATAATGGCGAACGACATATCGGTACTGGAGGGCTCCGAATTGATTAACCTCAACATCTTCACAGAATTGCTAGTCATGGATGAGGATGAGGAAGATTTCTCCCAAGGTTTGATCACCACTTTTGTTGAACAGGCCACGACCATCTTTCAACAAATTGAAGAGGCATTGGCAAATCCCACCAAAACTGACCAAGACTTGGTGAACTTGGGAAACCTGGGCCACTATTTAAAGGGCTCAGCTGCTGCCTTGGGGCTGAGCAAAATCCAGTATGAGTGTGAGAAAATACAGAATTTCGGAGCTAAGACTCCATTGGATGGAATAGGTCCTGAGTCATTGACGGGCACCCCAGAGGAGATCAATGAAAGCTGGTGCCAATGTATTCAGGACTCTTTGGAAAATGCGAAAAGATATTTTGGACAGACAAGAAAGCTATTGGCGCAGTACTATGGAGTAGTTATCTAGGACACGTATCATAATTTATTACTTATAAAATACACATGCTATTCTTCATCTTGAGTCTTCGATTCGGCAACTACGTTGGAATCCAATAATTGATATGTCACTATAAGGGCCATAGCGAGAACTCCAAAACCTACAGCGATTGAATTGAGCTGTGTATCCGTGATCATTGTTGTGTGATGGTTGGTAGAGGTGTTTGAATGCGATGGATGAATCAATCGAAATAGTTCGAGGGCACCACTTTGTCTCACATTTCAGGGACTCCTCACAGTAAGAAATTGTTGTTTAGTCGTCCGTCCGGCTTCCGTTGAACGGCGGCACCTTCGCGAACGAGAAACCGCATAATAACGAATTATTTCTCTTCCACGCTCTATGACCTCTTTGTTCTTACTCAACCGATGAGGGCTCCCAAAAGTTTAGAGGACATCCTCTTCGAAAAGGTTAGTATTATTCATCACCGTAATGAGTTGCATCTACTCTAACATTTAGCTCATGCAAAGTGCGGCGTTCCATCGATTTGTGCGAACCATTCATGCCAAAATAAACGGTCTACCTCCCCCACATGTTCAGGATAGAATGCAGTACAAAATGAATCACATGAACCAGTACGACTATCTCTTCCACCCAACATCATACCAAAAGTTCAAGGCTTGGAGCGTTCTTTTTGGCCAGGAGCTACGCAAAACGTTTCGCATATAAAGGCAATCGACTCAAACAACAGCTTACTTAGAAGGCAGTTGATACTATATTGTCTCTGGTTGGTTTTTTAAAGCTTTTCTTGTTGACCATGGTAACATCATCGGTTGTTGCTAAAATGATATCCTTATCTGTACCAAACTTGAAATCGTCAGCTATGACCTTCGAGTCATACTTCTTGATCAAGTAGGGGTGACTATTTCCCTTTTGTAATTTCGACAACGACCACGACACAAGATACGGGCCAGTTGAGGAGATAATAGTTTGGGCTTTACTGTCCAATCCGTTGTTGAAATGGGCTTTGGTGAAACTTAGGCCTGTTCCCGTCTGCATCTTTATGAATGCGACGTGTTCCGGAGCAAGCTGCAAAATCTTGGGATGAGGTTTATTGTCCTTACCATAAGACTTGGTGTAGTAGCTTCCTGAGTTATCACCCTTGACTTTAGTATCCACCAATAATAGATATGTCTTGCATGTAGCTAAAATCCAGCGTCCATCATTGCTTAGATCAATACCAATGATTGGTTCACCCAATCCAGGTAATTGAGTCTTTGCATTAATTCCAACTCGATTGTAAAGACGAATTTCCCCTGTAGCACTACCTACTGCAACGTGGCCATTTTCCGTGGTGGCCAGAGCAGTAAATTTGGGATTCTTTCTGTATACATTAAATTCACTTTTCACCAATTTGTCACCAGACAAACGGGGATCCAGTTTGAACATCGATTCTTCAGCAACACCCAAAAATGTAGGCTCGCCTGAAATAGTGCCATATTTGGTAGTTGGACCAAAATCTTTGAGATCTAAATCTTCTCTACCTCTCCACTCTTCAATCACTTTTCCGTATTCAAGATCCATTTTATACAATGTATCTTCGTTGGTGGGGTCCTGTATAATCATAGATCTATCGCCATCATGTAGCATCATTCTTTGAGGAGCCAATTTTTTACCCTTGACTGTTTTAAGGTTTTCAATTGCTGTGTAAAATTGGAGTCCATCCTCCGTAGTCTTAAAAACACCTAACTTATCCCCTCTTGAAACATATGACCGATCGTTTTTGAACCCGACTTTCAACTGCTTATTGATATCACGTGCATTCGCCTTCTTAGATTGCATCTTTAAGGATGGATCATAATCGTTATAATCTTCATCATCATCAAAAAATTCTCCACCTTCATGGCGTCTTATACTATTACGTGCCTTACCGGATTCACTTTCCTCTTCTGATTCATAGTCCTCATCTGTTTCATCAGCTTCTTCGTCTTCTTCGTTCTCTTCTGAAGAGTCTATATCCATGGCCTGGAAGGCCTCAATCATATAGTCCTTATCAGAGTTTTGCTTTGGCAACCATTCGGACTGGTTTAACGTCTCCCACAAATACTTCATTAGCTGTGATTGAAATTGGGACAACTCATCATAAGTGGAAAATTTGATTAACCAAGAAGCTGGTGTGGAGGAGCTGAGATCGGAGAATATAAATGAGGTGTGTTCGAAATTAAAAACCGGATTTAAGTTGGGATCAATCTTCACCAGTAAATCAGTGTCCTTGACATTCAAATAGTAAGTAAAAGCTTTAGGGGACACAATCCTCACTAACGCTTTAGCAGCTTTCAGTTTAAACGTAGAATCATTCGAATCATACAGCCGTAGGTCTCCTGTTGTTGTATACAGCTCATTACCTTTCAATATCTGAGAGTTGAAGAACTCTTCATCGTCATCAATCACATCATGAAATTCCTCTTCATCATCTTCTTCTTTAGCTTGGTTTTCAATATCTTTCTCGGCAATATTGGAATCAGGGGCCTTTTCATGTGTTGAAACAAATTCCTTCAAAGAGTTCAGAGTAACAGATGAAGAATCCTTCTTGTATTTTCTTTCATATTGACATTTATAAAGAGTCTGCATAAACTGCTCGATCAGGGTTTCATCTACACTTTCATCACAAATAAAGTGGAATTTGTCCCCCGGGTCGCCATTGAGATCATTCCATGTAATTTGCCACGACTTGTCTTCATAAACTTTATCAAATTGCAAATTCTGGTCAATAAGAAAGGACCATTCCTCATTGTTGACATCTTCTAGTTCTGAATATTCATTCCCAGTAAGCTCATCATCATCACTCAAATCGTTGCCTTCTTCGTAAGCTTTGTTGAGCACTAACTGGTAATTATGGATAAGCGACGTGCGCCGAATAGATGCCACAACATCGTTGTATAAGCACTCAGACTCCCCTTTCGGAGACTGGATGGATCTGACCAAAAAGAGCTTCCCCAAGGGTATCATTATAAGCTCGTCTCTTGGAGAAGAACCAAAAAACTTTTTGATGATGTTCATGTGGTATGATTAGAGTATTTAAAGACGACTGTTTGTTTGGTGCTGTTACAAAGATGCCAAACTTTTTAGATGCGGGTCATGTGACACTTATCTAGATGGGAAAAAAATATTTAATAGAAGAGCTTAACAATATACCTTTGCTGCTCGTGCCCTCAATATGAGCTTTAGTAAGCATGGCTTCAAGTATCTAAGCATGGGGCTTAAATACCACTCTGGGAACATTATGATGCTGAGGCTTTATTCCTCCAAGAAAAGTGGAAACAAATGGACATTACCAGACCTGACAAAGCTTGATAAGACAGCAGAAAACACAATGACAAAACAAAAAGAGAAAGCAAAAAGTGGCTTAGATATATCAGATAGAGAACTGCTGCAGTCTCTCAATTCTGGGCCTCGTATGCATAGTGACTGGAGGAAAATGAGGACTCTCCCAGAATGGAAAAGACAAAAATTTGCCCTAGTAGAGAAGTTTCAAGGGTCCAAGTGGAACCCCAGAAAGAAACTAAGTAGAGATACCATCGAGGGAATAAGATTACTTAAAGAGAAAATACCCCAGCTTAAGGCAGATTATTTTGCCGAACAGTTCCAAGTTTCACCTGAAGCCGTTAGAAGAATATTGAAATCTAGATGGGAACCAACTCTAGAAGAAAGAGAAGACATAGAAGAGCGTTGGAAGAGGAGGGGGGTCAAGCATCTACAACTTAAAATTAAAGAACAATTATTAAAGAATGTTGATGAAAAAGGGGAAAAATCTCAAGCTGACACTAAAGCAATTGAAAGTCAGTTGTTTGAAGATGATGTTATTGTTAAAAAATAGTATTGGGTGGACAATGTTCAATGGGTTGGACTGTATGAGGAACCGCTCCTTGTATATACTGAATAAATGGAAGACTTTAATTAGTCTCTTTGGTCTTGGCCATTTCCTGCCACGTTTCGTAGTTCTTTGAAAGGAAGTCCTGTACCTGTCTATTAAAGTGATTGATCAATTGTAAAATCTCCCTCTTAAACCAAATATGAAAAGATTCTAATTCTTTAATCACTTGAACGTTGATATATTTGTTATCGTCTTTGATGAGACGTTGTTGTATTTCCAATTGCATGATTCTCAACTTGCAGTCGTGGATTTCTTTGTGACGAGTTTCTTCAATGTTATGATCCGTAAGAGATACAAAAACTTTGTTCAGCTTCTTCAATCCAGGGATTTTCCATGACCGAGATTCCTTCAACGACCTGTTTATTGATGCGGCCAAATCTGCCTCTGTGGGAGAATCACTGACGTTGGTCATTCTGGGGTCATCCGAATGTTGAGCTTCCTGATGCAAATGCATCTTACTTTCATCAACTTCATTGTTGGTGGTGGCAGCAAAGTTTGCTACTGATGCTTCTAGCGTTGAATGGTCTTTTTCTTGTTGCAAAAGGGAGTTCAAGCTGGATCTCTTGGATTCTAATTTATCTGTGATATATTTCAGTTGACTGAATTTATTGCGATTGAATTCCATTAATTGTTTTATTACTTTGGTGAAGTTCTTGAGTTCAATCATCTTGTCCAAGAACTGTAAGTTTAAAATGCTGGTTAAAACGCTAAGGTTGAAGAAGTTGCTGTCAAAGACTCTCCCTATATGTTCCAAATGGAGATTGTCCTGGAGTAGAGATAGGGAATTGAATTGGATACCTAATTCCTTGGAATCTAGTGAAATTTCGTTAGAGCCTTGCAAAATTCTTCGGTTCAATCTGATTATATTATTGAGCATCATTTCGTATTGACTAAAACGAACACGATACTGGTGAAACAATTTCATTTGGGCACGCTCGTCTTCATTCTCGTAAACATCTAGCGCCGTTGGTTCAAAGTTGCTAGGGTTGTTGATGTTTATATTTAGTAGATTGTGGGGTACAGGTAGTGTCAGGTACATGTCAGCGTGAAGTGATGCCATTGGATCTTTTGGTGACAGTCTATAGATAGAACACGATTGCAGCCCATCTATTCCATTGAGGTAGTCTTGGAAACTTGAATTGGGATCCAGGAAGGAAACAAAAATGGGACAATGCCGTATTTCATCATTCTCCAAGCATCGATTGAGGAAAACCTCTAGCAGTCTCCTTCGCTGTTCAATGAAGTTCTGCGAGTTCGACCCAAAATTCAAAGAAATCATCTCGGTTCCCCCCGAATTGCTAGAGTCAGTCGTATCATTGATTGCGGAATGGGTAGGTAAAGATTGATATGTCCCACTAATAACGGAGGCAATGGAGCTCGTCGCCAGGTTAGACTTTAAAGACTGTTTCTTGGGAACAGGCGGTATAATCTTTGTGGGGAGGCACTTGACCAGCATATTTCTCAGAAGCTGAAACTCACTATATCGCCTCTTAACAACCAGGTTGTCTTCCAACTTGACCGAATATAACACAAAAGACCTTCCCCCATGCGTCTCATAGGTTTTCTCCGTTTTGAAAATTTCGGCATGTAAGTCCGGAAATTTGTCTAGATATGATTGGATTCTGGATTTAGTAGCGTGGAGATTCAGGGTTGCGTTATCGTTGAGTGTCTTATCGTGGGGAAGCTTAGCTTCTTGGTTGCTTTGTTTATTCAGGGAGTTGCCATTTTCGGTTTCATTTATTGGCAGATTTATAAATCTACTTTCTGTGTCAAAAGGACTATTATCCTCCTCGGACAGCGACATTGACGCCATGTTCGAATGTTTAGATGGGATTTTTATAGCAGAGTAATCGAAAGGATCGGTGCTTAGGGTAGAGTGAGGGAGGTCCGATGTAGGTTATGCATTCGCGGGCCAGATAAGTGTGACGCTCCAGGTCCGAAAGACAGTAGTCGGTAGGAAGATCCTTCAGTTACTAAAAAAATCGCCCCCTTCAGCGCTGCTTCTAACTAACTTACTTACCTACAAAAGAACAAATTCGCATAACGTAGCTTCGTATACACCTAAACAAACCTCTTATCACTCAGATACCGTACAATGGATCCTTCTCCTGCAATCTCAATTGTTTTGTCAAACCAGTTCAACAAAATTCCAGACTGTTTTCTGCCCTCTCCCGAGCCCATCCCCTTGTAGAGATATTTGACGAGCACATCTTGTTGATCGGCATCCAATTCACCAATCGTGGACGATACCTCCGACTGCTTCACAGCGGAAAGAACCTCAATCACCTGCAGGAGGTATATTTCCTTGGCTACAGAGTCTGCTCCGTAAGGCGGATCTTGAAGTATCAGCTTGAGGGCTTCCACAGCTTTACCTTGGGAGACTAAAGTACGTGCCTGTTGCACTTTTTGCTCTACAACTTCTGTGGGCACTTCAGGAACTACAGGCTGGAGTTCTTCTGGTCTTAGAGTGAAGTCAGGATCATATGCATCAATGTCTATTCTTCTCCAGTCTTCCATAGTCTGAGTACTTGTGTCGTATAGGGGCGGAGAAAGTGTTGATTATATAACGAGAAGTCTGCAAGAGAAAAACGACCAGCTTACGTAAGCGTCTTAGATCTATCTGGTCAATTTTTTTGCAAGAGGAGAAGCGGTCGAGAAAAAAGAACCGGCCTTACAAATGTGTATAGAGTGTTTATGAATTTGTGTATGTGTGCTTTATTTCCTAATCTTCTTGGAAGGACCTTTCTTACTGTTGTCGTTGTCACTGTCACTGTCACCACTATTGGTATAATTTTCTTGCTCTTCCCTAGAATTAGTGGGCTCTTTAGGTTCATTATCCTCGATATATTTGTCGATAAATTGTAAGCATTGGTCTCTGATGTCTTTACTAGTCACCAGCATCACCACCAAACCGTCACTTCCCACCTCATATTTCAAGTTTCCCTCATTAGGATAAGCGACCTTTTCATCAAAAATGTCAAAGAACTGGTTCATTCCAGTAAATGTGTTAATATTGGATAGAAACCGTTCGTGGAGTTCGCCATCAGGTATTTCTTCTGACTGAACCACCAAGGTTATTCTGAAATCATTTTCCAGCTCATCCTGCTCGGGAACTGGATAGTCTTCCTTATTTGACGCCATAGAGTTCTTTGCTTGAAAAGAGTAATAGAGAAAGGAAAAAGTAAAAAAACATTTCCGCGATGGATGTTGAATGCCAACAAGATAACTCCCACCCCATTAATATCTTCTTTGACCGTTCCACCCTCCTCTGCGATTATCTCGTTGATCAGATGATCTATAACTAGCTGGTCCCTCTCTGCCACCTCCTCCATGGGCTCGAGGCGCCCCCGAGCCTACTCCTCCTCTATATGCGCCACGGTTAGAACCTGTGGAGTATCTCTCGGGGGGCGGATATCTATCATACCTTGGAGCTTGTCGACTAAGTTTTTCTGTATGACGCTTGGTATAATGACGACCACCCAAACCCCCACCTAGACGCCGGGGTTTCCAATTTTTCACAGTCCTTCCTCTTTCAATATCTACCAAGACAAGTCGGTTGTTGATTGTAAGTGAAGAGGAGTTGCGGTATGCATTTCTGGCATCTTCTAGTTGCTTAAAGACCACAAACCCATATCCTTTTGATTTGTCGGTGTTGATGTCCCTCACAACTCGAATTCTATCAATCTCTCCAAAAACACCCAAACTGTTCTGCAAATCGACCTCAGTTGACTTATAATCTAACCTTGCAACAAATATTGTTCTTGAAGCGTCACCGATCATCTTAAGGTCCTTTTCAGGGTTCCAGGCTGCCAGATCTCGTTGTAGCTTTTCTGCCTCCAGTTTTCGTTTCTCTTGTTTCAATCTTTGTTGCCGTTGCTGATTTCCTTCAGTGACAATATAAGGAACTTCTTCGTTGTACTTTTTCACTGAATCTAGTAGAGATCCAAGCCCTTGAACTGTCTTTGTCCGTCTTTGTTCTATCGGATAATCCACAGGCTCCAGAAACTTAAATGGAGGTTTTGGTTCAAATAACTTGGCTATAACAGGAGGAAAGTTAGCTGCAGAGTCAGATGATCTAGCATTGACCGTTGTCGTTAAGCTTTTACTTTCTTTTACCGCACTCATTGGGTGTTCATGTCAATATCGAGTGGTGAAAGGCGAGAGTTCGAAACAGGTCTTCGTAAATATCAGATAAATTTCGAGCATACTATTTTCCACGTTTAGTTTTGATACACGGTGTCTACCTGTTGCATTATCAAAGACTAAGGGGATTTGGATTCGAATCAATCGACACTCCATAATGGCGAGCCAACAAAATATGTCATTAGACGTCTCATCTAGTCACAGACACGAGGATGGAAGTATCGCTCTGCCTAAAGTAGGCTCCACCCCTTCGCCAAGCGGCCCGCGTAAGGGGGAGGGCTTTACTACTTTTGGAAATGAGCTGGAGTACAGACAGTACGAAGAGCCAGAAGGCAATGGAAACTTGCCTGCGGTAGATAGGCCACAGTTTGCACTACTAGTATTGTTATATCTCATTCAAGGTGTTCCAATAGGGCTAGCATTTGGAACTGTTCCGTTTCTCCTCAAGGGAAGCAATTTGTCATTCTCTCAAGTTGGTGTGTTCTCATTAGCATCGTACCCTTATTCGTTAAAATTGCTCTGGTCTCCTATTGTTGACTCATTATATCTCAAAGATGTTGGACGCCGAAGATCATGGATTATTCCTGTGCAAGCTGTGAGTGGGTTAATGCTCCTCTTTCTTTCAACTCAGGTGGACGAACTGTTCCTTGATCTAGAAGCCAACTTGCACAGATTGACTATTGTCTTTTTCATTTTAATTTTGTTGTGTGCCACCCAGGACATTGCTGTCGACGGATGGGCATTAACAATACTTTCTCCATCAGCACTCTCCTATGCATCGACAGCTCAGACTGTGGGACTGAACACAGGTTATTTCATGTCCTTCACCATATTTTTAGCATTCAATTCTCCTGATTTTGCTAACAAATACTGGAGGAAAGTTCCTTCAGATGTGGGCCCAATAACACTCAGTGGCTATCTGACTTTTTTTGGATGGGTTTTTCTCTTGGTTACAGTGATTTTATGGCTCAAGGTTCCAGAACAACCGGCTCATTTAAGGCACGTCAATAAGAAACATGACGAAGAAGAAGCTATAGAGATGTATGACCTAAATGCTGCACCAGGAACCAGTATGACTTCCCCATTCAAAGATTTAGAACGAAGTTCCACCTTTGAGTCTTTGATCAATGTCTACAAAAAGATGATTAGGGTGCTACAATTGCCAAATGTTAAACTGTTTGTAGTATTACATCTCATTTCCAAAATTGGGTTTCAAGTGAATGACGGAGCGACAAATTTGAAACTGTTAGAAAAAGGCTTTTCCAAAGAAGACTTAGCAATAGCAGTTCTGATCGATTTTCCATTTGAGTTAGTTTTCGGGTATTACACTGCAAGGTGGTCTGCTGGAGAGGAGCCTCTAAAACCATGGAGGTATGGATACATAGGCCGTTTGGTTGCTGCTATTCTCGGTCAGCTACTGGTATGGTCATTTCCTTCTGGAGGAGTTACCACGCCTTACTTTTTTGCAGTCATTGCCCAGCACTTATTGGGTTCATTTATGAGTACGGTTCAATTCGTTTCTATCTGTGCATTCCATACACAAATTGCGGATCCCACAATTGGAGGAACCTACATGACAACTCTTAATACGCTGGCCAACCTGGGAGGTCAATGGCCGAAAATCATTGTATTCACTTTGATCGACAAATTGACTAAAGCTCAATGTGTCTTGCCAGCAACAACAAAGGAACCTACATTATCACAGCTAGGAAATACTTGCGCTAGTGCGCACACGAAGGAACTTTGTCAATCCGCTGGAGGAACATGTGAAACTATTACAGATGGGTACTTTGCCACAAACGTATTGTGTATTGCTATTGGGTTTATCCTTTATTTTGGTTGGATCAAACGCACGGCGAATCACCTTCAGAGTCTTCCAGGTACTGCTTGGAGAGTGCACCAGGACTAGCTATTGCTCGTTATAAATCTAGGAGCAATGTAAACCATCAAAATACCCAAATAACTCCAAAACAGCCCGAATAACTTTTCAGACATGGAATGAAAATAAATACCTGTCATCAGCAACATCCAAGTCCATAGAAAACATAGAAATAGAACTAAAACTTCAGGATAATCCCCTAAAACCTGTAGAGCTTGGACGAATTGTTTCTTGCAGATAGTGGAAAATAGCTTTTTGAACGCTTTGACGTGATATTGGACAATATTTACTTCGTGGGCTAGTGAGTGATGAGTGAGTTCAATCATTAAAAAGATCCACGAAATAGAGAGCAGAAATACATGACCTGAAGGATCGTGTCCTCCAGTCCATTCTCCTTTAATAGATCTGCAGGTCCTTGAACTAATAATAGCTTCTTGAACCGATGCTTTGGAATCTTTTCCTGTGAAAAGTCCTCTTAATGCTGGAAACTTTTGGATATATTTGTCGGCCTGAACTGCGGGAATATTGGAGCATTTTCCTCCCGTAAAAACAAACAATCTGTCCATTATAGGCAAACCAAAACACCATTGAGTGAACAGCCACCACCACCCAGTTATGAGTGCGAGTCTTATTAGAGTTATGGGTTTGATTTGAACGCCTTTTCGTAACTTTGCACAGCAGTAAAGCGTAAATATGATGAGATTCCAGCCCCATCCATTCTTGACAAAAACTATGTTAATCAAGTTCCGTTTATTAGTGAAATAATTATCCACCTCCTCGGAAGGCGAAAATAGATAGATCAATTGTCCCAAAACCAGAACAATTAGTGGTACCACAAGTATCAAAATCTCTCGAAGGGCCAAACGGGACAGGCTGCTAAACCTATTAGCTAGAGAGCTTAATTTACCCAGATGCTGAGTATAAGTGGGAGTGTTGTCCATCTTCAATGGAGTATTAGTTTGCTAGGCCTGAACCTGGAAGTCTAGGATAAGAAGTACATCTTTACACCATTATCTCTCTAAGTATATATGTGATAATAGTCTACTCCCTGGAGTCGAGTTGAGTATTTGAACGAACGGAATGGCCGAAATAGAACCCCATGAGTTGCCTACTCGATGGGAGGTGGAGCTGGAGGTATGTTAAGTGTCAGGGATGTCATGTTTGTTTTGAAAATACTTTGGCATGTTACTAACTTTCAACCCAGTTTGTCCAATCATTATCCAACATTCAGTACTTAAACTATTTGGCTTTAAACCGTTACCTTGAAGACGAAGCATTTCTCAACTACTTGGAGTACTTGGAATACTGGAGAGAGCCGGAGAGTGCCAAATATTTAGTGTAAGTTTAGGCCTTTTTTAAATCTTCATTTTCGTTCATACATGCTAACGAGATAGTTATCCCAACTGTTTACACATATTGACTCTATTGCGGAACGAGGAATTCCGAAAGCAAATCAAAGGAATGGATATTACCTCCACTCTGATGAACGATATGGTTGACAGATGGAAGGATATCCCACAGGTGGTGAGTGGAGAAGGACAGAAACATAAAGAAATCGAGAATACAGACCAGCAAAGAGATGACAAAGAGAAAGAAAATTCAAAGAAGCCCCAGCCTCTGAGTGAGAACGGGAACACGGAGGTAAACACAACCAAACCACCCAATCAGCCAAAAGTACTGACTGGCAACGTAGAGTCTTCTCCTGGTCCGAGACTTTCTCGAACCCAATCTCCTATGAACGAGTCTCCGACCTCAGAACAGGCTTGAGAAGGGTGATTGTGTAGCATAGTATATTCAATTATAGTCGATAGTTAGCCAGCAAGAGTTACAGGAAAAACATGGATAGTACGTTACTACGTTACTCTTCTCTTTCTACTTAACCGTCTCAGTGTTTGGCGTCTGGTTAATTTTCGCGTCTAGTTTACTTTACTACTTACACCAAACAACCCACCTCGTTCCAAGCAATGACAGAGCCTGGTGGAGAAGGACATCTGTTGCATGATGCCCTTAGGTCCACGCAGGAATTGATCTCAGAGCACAATGAAAATTTGGAATCGGTAGACGACTCCAAACAATCGGAGGCAGATATAAATATTGCACTGGAAAAGGAACTCTTACAGATAAATAAAATTAATGATACATTGGATTCGGTCCTGGAATCGATAATAGTGACTAACGCAAACATTGAACGAATAATTACATCTTCCGAACAGTCCAACAAATTGATTGAAACATGGGCCAAGATCTTATCGCAGAATAAACACACCTATGAACTGCTGGAAGACGACTCGTGGCAGGGATCGTCTAAGGATATTGATACCTGGA
Source organism: Komagataella populi (assembly GCA_023212995.1). Lineage (NCBI taxonomy): Eukaryota > Fungi > Ascomycota > Pichiomycetes > Pichiales > Pichiaceae > Komagataella > Komagataella populi. The sequence continues at coordinate 52,370 of JAKWAY010000002.1, read as the reverse complement.
ATTCGAAGCTCAAAGAGTTGATTTCTCTTCAACAGAGGCAAAAGGAAATGCAAGAGAAACTAGGCAGAGAAAAGGATCAGCAATTAAAACAGGAGCAACAAGCACAGGCAAAGAAAAGAGAAAGACAGGAGATGCTTCAAAGAAGAGTCTACGGCAGACGTTCCACGATACGGAAATAGTAAAAGGTATAATGGTAATAATATTTTGATATAATAAGAATAATAACACTTACATTTAGTACTTTACTCCGCCTTGACAATCTTTGCGATCAGGTCGTTGGCGTCAACAGAGTCATTCTCCTTGACAGCTATTTGTCCAATACGTCCAGCGACGGGAGACGAGATCACCATCTCCATTTTCATGGCAGACAAAACTGCAATTGGATCACCCTTCTTAACCTCACCATTTTCGTGGACTCTAACCTCGACAACGACACCAGCCATTGGAGCACCAATCTCGTTAGGATTGTGAGCATCAGCCTTAGGTCTGGTGATGGTTTCGACGGCAGCGTTCTTGTCCTCGACGGTGACCTTTCTCATCTCACCGTTCAGCTCAAAGTAAACCTCTCTAGTACCAGCTGCCTGAGATAACTCTCCGACGGCCATACACTTTATAATTAGGGTCTTACCTTGTTCAATTGTGACATGAATCTCCTCGTCGATCTTTGGTGGAGATAAGAAGTGTCTGGTTGGAAGAACAGACAAATCTCCGTATAGCTCTTGTTGCTTCTTGAAGGCTTCGTAAACCTTTGGATACATGTTGTAAGAGGCAACATCACACTCACTGACCTTGCTGAAACGAGATTCAAGATCCTCTCTGATGGCAGAAAGATTGTATGGCTCCAATGTTAAACCAGGTCTGCTTGTTAACTTTCTTCTTTTACCGGAAATAACATTAGTTCTCAAAGGCTCAGGGAAACCTCCATATGGAGTACCCATCAACCCTTCAAAGAAGTCAAGAACAGAGTCAGGGAAGTCCAACTCAGAGGCCAATCTTTCGACATCTTCTGATGACAGCTTGTTGGACACCATGAATTGAGCCAAGTCACCCACGACCTTTGACGTTGGTGTAACTTTAACAATATCACCAAGCAAACTGTTAGCAGCCTCATATGCCTTCTTAGTTTCAACCCATTTCTCTCCAAGGCCAACTTGCTGAGCCTGGAACAATAAGTTAGTCAATTGACCACCTGGGATCTCGTGTTGGTAAACCTCGGGGTCAGGACCCTTCAGATCTGCCTCAAAACAAGAGTACAGCAATCTCATCTCGGCCCAGTAAGCATCAATCTCTCTTGCATTAGCTTCAGGAATTCCGGTTTCAATCTCACCATCCAAAGAGGCAATGAAAGCAGACATCGATGGTTGAGAAGTCATACCAGACATAGAGTTGACTGCACAGTCCACAACATCAGCACCAGCTCTAGCACAAGCTACCATAGAGGCAACACCAGTACCGGCCGAGTCATGTGTATGAACATGGATTGGCAATGATGGGAACTTTCTTCTCAAGGCAGAGATCAACTGTTTGGCAGCAGTTGGCTTCAGCGTACCAGCCATATCTTTAACAGCTAAAATGTGGGTACCCATTTCAACGATCTTGGTAGCCAATTCGATGTAATAATCCAGGTTATATTTCTTTCCTGGCTTCAACATGTCTCCGGAGTAACACATGGTGGCTTCGACAACACCTCCAGCCTTCTTGACAGCATCAACTCCGACCTTCAACTGCTCGATATCATTAAGAGCATCAAAGACACGGAAGACATCAACACCAGTATCTTTTGCCTGTTTCACGAAGTGGTCAATAGCATTATCAGGAAGAGAAGAGTAAGCAACACCGTTAGCACCTCTCAATAACATAGAGAATGGGATATTTGGCACAGCTTTACGCAGTTTGCGCAATCTCTGCCAAGGGTCCTCGTGCAAGAAACGCATAGAAACGTCAAAAGTAGCACCTCCCCAGCACTCCAGAGCAAAAGCATGATGTAAAGCATAAGCAGTAGCTGGTGCAATATTCAGTAAGTCAATAGTTCTAACACGAGTGGCTAACAAAGATTGGTGAGCATCTCTCCAAGTAGTGTCCATGATCATACAACCAGGGAAAGCACGCACTTGTTGGGCAAATTGTTCAGGACCCTTCTCCAACAAGAATTGTCTCCATCCATCAGGAGGTGGGATAGAGACATCAATGACATCTCCGTTTATGTCGGTGATTGAAGGAATGTCGGCTTCCTTGGAAAGTTTTGGCAGACCCAATTGTCCTTTGATGGAGGAACCATTAACAGCCAAATCACCTAAGTAAGCCAGTAGCTTTTGAGCTCTGTTTTGGGAAGTCAACATCTTGAACAACTCTGGGGTGTCGTCGATAAATGTAGTCCAACACTCGGAAGTCATGAAAGTTGGGTGAGTCAATAATGCCAACAAGAATGGGATGTTGGTCTTGACACCTCTAATTCTGAACTCAACTAAAGCTCTGATCATCTTACGACGAGCGATTTCGTAATTGGAGCCCGAAGTAGAACACTTCACCAACATAGAATCGTAGTGAGGAGAGATGACGGCACCGGCAAACCCGTTACCACCGTCAAGTCTAACACCGTTACCACCGGATGATCTATAAACTTCGATCTTTCCCGTGTCTGGCTGGAAGTTCTTGGTGGGATCCTCAGTGGTGATACGACATTGAATGGCGAATCCACGAGTGGTGATTTTTTCTTGCAATAAACCAAGTTGTTCCAAAGAAGCACCAGCAGCAATTTGAATTTGAGCGGCAACTATGTCAACACCAGTAATCTCTTCAGTAATGGTGTGCTCAACTTGAATACGAGGGTTGATCTCAATAAAATAATGTCTGTTCTGGCTGTCAACCAAAAATTCAGCGGTACCAGCATTTCTATAATTAGCAGTCTTAGCCAGTTTGACAGCATCATTCAAGATGGCATTACGGACCTCAACTGGAAGGGTCTTAGCTGGAGCAATTTCGACGACTTTTTGGTGTCTTCTTTGAACCGAACAATCTCTCTCAAACAAATGAATAACGTTACCGTAGTTATCAGCCAGCAATTGAACCTCAATGTGCTTTGGCTTGTCCAAGAAACGCTCGATGAAAACAGTACCATTACCGAAAGCAGTCTTGGCTTCACTGGAAGCTCTGATAAAGGCATCTTCTATGTCATCTCCCTCACGGACCACACGCATACCTCTTCCACCACCTCCAAAGGCAGCCTTGATAATGACTGGGTAACCGTATTTTTCAACAAAAGCTGTGGCTTGGGATACATCTTCGATTGGACCAGGGGTACCTGGAACCGTTGGAACATTGGCTGCATCGGCCAAGTTTCTGGCCGAAACTTTGTCTCCAACAGCATCGATGATGGTGTCAGAAGGTCCCACCCACAGAATACCATTCTCTTCGACCTTACGAGCGAATTCTGAATTTTCAGACAAGAACCCGTAACCTGGGTGAATCATATTAACGTTATGCTTGACAGCAATCTTGATGATCTCATCAATTGCAAGATAAGCCTGGACTGGAGAGTATTGGCCACGCTCACCGATAACATAGGCTTCATCAGCCTTCAATCTGTGCATCGACAAACGGTCCTCGTGAGAGTAGATGGCTACCGTGTTCATTGAGAGCTCATGGGCAGTTCTGAAGATACGAATTGGAATCTCGCCTCTGTTGGCAACCAAAATCTTGTTCATTGTACCCAGAAGAGACGAGTCACGTCTCAGCTGGTACAGCGGGGAGTAGTCTTCGTCAGCCATATCTGAATTGAGTAACTACCTTTTCTTATAGCTCAACTGAGGGGAAAAAAAATAGAAGAAGGTATGGAAGCCTGAAGATTGGGAGGTTAAAATTGCCGGGCACACTCACATCTTTATATATCAATACCAAGGATTTTTACCGCCCAATTTGCGAGGGTCGTGTGCGGGCGAATACATTAGGAGGTAAAGAACGAGCGAGATAGAGAAGGGGAGTATGTCATATTTTTTTTTAGAGTGAAAGACCGGGGCTTTTCTCGCTTAATCAGGAGATTCGACTGTATACGCTCTCTGAAGGCTAAGCCCGCCTTGATGCCCAAGTGGCTTCAGGACAGGTGGTTCAGAGGGAAGCCTCGTAAGATTGCCATTGGATGGCTCTCTCGGCAGTGAAAAAAATAATCGACCAAAAAATGAGTCAGTGAATAATCGTCCATTCACAGAGTAGGTCCCACTGTAGTCAGGAGATTGTCCGTGCAGAACAATGTGATGGCGGTATCTTTTTGCCCGAAAGAGATTATGAGTTTCATGCACTACCGATGATGAAATAGAATCTCAGAAAAAAAAAAAATAACGAGAAGTGGGGTGAAATAATTCCAGTGGGGGTGTACGAAATCAAAGATTGAGAATGAGGGACCAATGAACCAAAAAGAATTTGCTTTTACAATCACAGTTGCTGCTTGGAATGCTGGAGTTGCCAGACATTTAGGGTCGTCCGGGATTTGTCCATGTGTTTAGTATTAGGTAATCGTGAAAGAATAGCAAGTTCTCCGAGTTTGCCCCGGTCTGTATTCAATGATGGCCCGAAGCCCGGGGGTTTATAAGGTTTCCCCAGATTATTTTTTGTCCGAAAGTATTTGCATGTATCGATAAAGTAGACGATAACTGGATTCCAGATAGTCGTGTTCACTCCTTTACTCGCTGAGCATGGAACTGTGCTGCTGTGTGGATTTTCTTTTTTCGTCCCTCCCAAAAATCTACTTGTTGTGTTTGACCCTTTTCTGTTATATATGGAAACCCTCAAGGTTTTTTCCATGCTAAACTTCAAATGTTTAGATCTAACTACTGCAAGTAGTTAAACCAGCATTGGATATGAAGCTTTAATTCTGTGAACAACCGTGTTTGCCGAAGTTAACATCCTTTCAGCATTCTGACATAACACCTCGAAAGCTTGGTAGCGATATAGTACTAGGCATTTTTTTCCCTCTTCCCCTAGATCAAGCAAGCACAAATCCAATCCCATCTGGATCATTCCCGCCCATAGTTCCCTGGGCTCTATAAGCCCACTGTCCCTTTATTGCATTTTTGAACTTAATGTTTAGCTCATTTTCTAAAAACTCCAAAAAGTCAAAGAACATCTCCAATGCTAGTTCTCCTAGCTCATCGGAGAGAACAACTAGACAATCTGACCTGAAAAACTGGAAGCCCCCAAACCAGAATAGTCCCTTGGGGCTCCCCGAACAAGCTAGCAGCTCTAAGGATTCTGAAATGGCACATCCAAAAGCTTCTTCTGATCGCTTTGACGATCTGCCCTCGTTTGAAATGCATAATAGCTTGCTAAACAGAACGTTTGAAGCAACTGACTCTCCAGACTACGAAAATGCCGAAACTTCATTTTCAGACAACCAAACTGGAACTCTCGGTAATCTGCCTGTTCGCCCTTCTCTTGTATCCCAGGGAACCGCAAACTCATTGACTCGATTTCAGCACTCTAATCAAGACTCTATCTTGAATAATTTGAACAGCCTAACTAAAGTTCGTGCACCATTGAGTATTACAATAGAATTGGCTGATGAGTACAGAGACGGGAGAAAAAGAAACGGTACAGAACCAGTCCTCAGAGAATTCACAACTGGAGATACCGTCGCCGGTATTGTCACAGTCAGGAATACAAGTTCTAAACCTATCAAGTTCGACATGTTTACAGTTTCGTTAGAAGGGTACGCTAAAGTTCTTACAGGATCAAGCTCCTCTAATCTCAAATATTTTACTCATACGTTTCTGAATATGTTTGACCTCAATGCATCGTTTTACACGTGCAAGTTAGCTGAATCCTACACTTTAAAGGTTGATCCTAGTGATGGGTGCTATCTTGGCCTTCCAGTTGACAAAATCTTCCAGCCTAGCGTGACATATAAAAAATCGTTCACCTTTAAGTTTCCGTCTGTGCTGTTGGATCATGTTTGCACACACCAGCATGATGCCCACTTTATGCTACCACCCACTTTTGGCTTGGATAGAAGCAGCATGGACGGAAGAGCCGAAAAGGTTGCGATAAATAGCAGTACTGGTTATGGAGTTTTGAGCGAGCTTGGTTCACCTATTCTAACTAGAGATCTCAGTTACGCCAACGAGTCAATCTCCTATGTAATCAAGGCAAGAGCTTTGAGCAAGAAGGAAGACCAGGATATTAAGGATGGAGAGTTTAATAGGATCATTTTAGCTGAAAGAGAGTGCCATCTCAGGTTTATTCCAGTGAATGCGTATGACAACCCTGTCAATTACGAACTTTCGACTGATGTCCAGTTCAGAATGCTGAAGAAGTCTATAGATTCTAATATCTGCAAGTTGGAACAGCACTATCAACTTCTCTATTTTGGGATCGAGCCTGACGGAGTGGATTACAATCTTTCCCGCTTATACTTCAATGAAAAAGATTCGGAAAAGAAACTTGACCTGTATCACTATAAAAATGATATCAGCCTGAAGTATGGTGTAGATAAGTTGGAGGGTTCTGAAAGGAAAAAGCTGCCCGATGCTAGATTGCAAAGCAAGAAGGTTTACGAGGAGGAAGCATTTGAATTGAGAAAACAGTCCATGATGAGCATTCCTATGTCTAATAAACGGTCTCAAAATGGTTCTATTCGCATGCGGGCCAAAATCCCCAGTACAGGATTGACTTACATTAGACCAAATTTTTGCAACCCTATGATGGAGCAAACGGAAAAGTTTGGGCTAAACTTGCAGGTAATAGAGGTAGAGTTGGAGTATGTTCCACCCATGAACTGCCATACGATGAATGTGTCCAAGATAATCAAGCCTCCCCAGGAGGATATTGAAATCAAGGATATTTTGCTTGAAACGGTAACTTACAGGTCGATCGAGCCAGTGCCAGTGACATTTGCGTCCTCTAGCTTTGTCAAAGAAGAAGAACTGGCTGAACACAAGAAGGATTTTTTGACATTTCAAAAACGCTTGGATAAGCTCCCCAAAACGTTTGTTCATGCTAACATGCCCAAACAGACTGTGAGAGACATCAAAGCTATGGTTGATCTAAGATACCATAACAACAACGTAAAAGTGCTAAAAATCAAGTCTCAGGTGCAAGAAAAATGGCATCCAGTGGAGATATTGGACGAGGATAATCCCTCTCCCAAGAGTAGTCCCCCCAGCCCTCTTTACGACAAATCATCCAGTGGGTACTTCCCCCCTGCGGAAGCATATTTCAAGAGTGGAGCCAACAACTCCAGCACCCAGAGCTATGACAAACACAGATCGAAAATCAAGTGGGCTAAGAAGATTGTGATTGAGATTGACTTTAATTACCAGCAAGATTTCAAGCACCTCATTTTGGTGCCAACGTTTAGCACCTGTTTGCTTGGACGACTCTACGGAATAGTCATCAATGTTGATTTTCACAGTTACGGTGTAAAGTCGCTAAACGTGCCTATCAAGGTGTACAATATGGGGTGGAATGCATATGACAACATTAAGTGATTAGTAATAGACAAATTTCTCATATCCACACAATCGTAGTACGTTGCAAACAGGAATTAGTCTTACCAGATCAGCTCGTTATCTTCAGTTTCAAAAGTCGTACAATGAGTCGCTCGGTGTGGAACATTCTGGAAAAATAATTCAACTTGCAAATCCCGGTTAGAAGATCTTCTGGGTGAGAAAAAAAAATTACCGTTAACTTAACCTACTTTAGCTCGTTTCAATTGGATAAGGAGCGTTTACCTGCATTAATCCTGATTGCGCCATACATGCACGGTCCTAGAACAATAAAGTGCTAATCTTCTTTGGGTCTTGCATTTATCAAAAAAGTCGTATCTCTGCTGCTATCCGCTAAAAACTTGGGGCAGGTGACTCATATAAACATCGTTTTCACTTCGGCGATTTTTGCCTCTTTGAGATCCACCATCCCAGATCGTTATGTATATAACGTGGAGTTTTTCAGGGATTCTTCTCTCGCTTTGAACTTTATCCCCTATCACTCTCTACTCTACTCCCACTGGCTCTTGGTTATGCGTAACGAACTGCCACCTTATAGGTTTGAAGATAGGATCCAGATAAAGGATCGACAGGATGAAGATATATACGACATCTTACCTTCATTTGAAATGCATAACTACTACCTTAACAGGACGTTCAAGGATATAGAACTGGAGACAGATGCTACCTCGGGTATATTTCAGCCCCCTAGCTACTGTGATCATTCCACTAATGTGAGCTCGACAGATTCTAGTGCGTCTACAATGTATTCTACTCCAAGCTTACTGGAAGTCCGAAGATCAAGTATTTTGAATAACGTCAACAAATTGCCTAAATTAGAGAAGTCTCCATTAGTGTTAAAAATTCATGTTACGAAAGATTTCCCCCGGTTGGGAAAGACCTCCATTCCAGAATCTGCTCTAAAGGAGTACACATCTAATGATCTTATCACTGGATTCATCACTGTTCGGAACACAGGCGCTTCTCCCGTTAACTTCAAGTTGTTTACGCTGTCGTTGGAAGGATACTCAAAGAATATTCAATATGATCTTGCTTCGGAGGGGATGCGTTACTTCTCCAAAAACTTCCTCAAGATGTTTGATCTGTCTGTTTCCAACAACGATATACCGAACCAAGATCTGAAACCCGGAACCCTTGACCCTACTGATGGGACCTACTATGGTCTCCCTGATGACAACATTTTGCAGCCCGGGGTTACTTACAAGAAATTCTTCGTTTTCAAGTTGCCAACTCAATGTCTCAATGATAAATGTCAGCATTACGGCTGCCACCAACAACATCTGATGCTTCCCCCGACTATGGGTGTGGACATTACCAGCTTTGATAAAAAGGCTCAAAAAATTTCGATTGACTCATCTCTAGGCTACGGCCGATTAGAAGGTGAGCTTGGAACTCCGATCAAGACCAAGGATTTCACCTCAGAGTATGAATCAATAACCTATATGTTAAAGTCCCGTTTCATTGGCGAGAACGACAAAAAGCTAACTCGGTTGTCGGAAAGGGAATACCACATCCGTTTCATTCCATATGGTTTCTGTCAGCCGTATGATACCTCTTTGAGAGAGATAAACCCGGAAGTGCAGTTGTCCCAATTATACGAGACTTCCTTCAATCAATTAGCCGCTATAAGGCTTGAGTCAGATCTCAGAAACAACTTTGGTGTTGAAGCCTCTACCACCCTTGGCCAACTGTACCTTCAAGACAATGATGAAGAGGCCAAATTGAAAAGACAAAACTTGGTAGAAGTTGATTTTTCTTCGGAAAAGCAGGTTTTGCATGAGAAGGCGGAGAAAGCTAATCAGCTGGTGAGCTTTCCAATCTCTAACCCAAACAAAGATACCAACTATGAGGTTACCAACCTATTCTTATTGAAGCAAAATAAACATAACAAGTTGCAGAAATTTTTGAAATCTTCCAAGGGAAAGAACACCGCTGGAAACGAGTTTGGAAACATCACTGTCATTGCTAATGTCCCAACCGAAGGTTTGCCTTATATTGCACCTAAGTTGCTGAAATCTTTTTCAGCCAAGCAAGGACTTTTAAATCCAATGAACAAGGCTAATATCAACCTGCTAGAGAGTTCTTTAGACGATCTAGAGAAATCTGATCTAAGTGTGATAGATATGAATATTGAATACGAACCAACTTCCGACGCCAGTTTTCCTAATGTCGACATAACGGACATAGTGTTACAAGCTATAACAACCAAAACCTCTACATCAGCTCCTATAACTTTTGGAAATTCTTCTAAGCTTTTCAATGGTTATTTTAAGCATCCTGAAACGAAAAAAGAGATCAACAAGTTTGACTTCTACGTGCTCAAATTCAGAGAGTTGCAGAAGCAACTTGAGGAGATGAGTGAGACGGATCTGGCTCTATTTGACCGTCAAACTGCTTCAGATATTTCCAGTATTGCTAACATGCAATATCGTAAGAACCATATTCCAGATGTAGTTCAGATTCAGTCGATGATCAATGGAAATTGGATTAAGCAGGCAGACTCGAACAAATATAAGAAGAACATTAAAATTTTAATTAAGCTCGATGGTGCTAACAAAAGCAACTACACGGTGATCCCCACTTTCGAAGACTGTTTGATATCGAGGCTATACAATTTGAGATTGGAGCTTTCCTTTAAAGAGAACACTGCTTCCTCATCTGGGTTCAAAATGAACCGCAGCTTATACATTCCTATCAGAGTAAGAAAGTTCGACTTCAACGAGTAGTCATATATTTAAAGTACGTTTTTCAATTCAGATTAAATCTTTCTATTTTTTCAGTGTCTATGGGTCATCTTCACCTACGATCTGCATCCATGTCTTGCCTTCTTTCTTCAGTTCTTGGGTAATCTCCTGTTTAATTTTGTATGGCAGGCTTGGACCCTTGTAGGCGAATGCTGTGTACAATTCGATAAAAGTGGCTCCAGCTTTAGCAAATTCTATAGCATCCTCACCAGTCGTAATTCCTCCGCAACCAACAAGTACCAGGTTAGAATCTTTGGTATACTTTCTAAGATATCTCAAAGCCTTAAGAGATAGTGGCTTCAGTGGTCTACCTGAGAGACCTCCAGATTCTTGTAGAATTGGATCATTGGGAGAAACATAAGTCGTTGGCCTGGAAATTGTAGTATTAGAAATGACAATACCATCAATACGAGCTTTCTTTGCAGAATTTGCAATGTCTTTTATTTCCTGCTCTGTCAAGTCAGGGGCGATTTTCACCATAACAGGGATTTTCGATTTGTTGTCGATAGCACTAGTCACCTTATCTCTCTCACTGACAACTCGTTGCAATAAGTTGGTCAGCTTTGATTCTGCTTGAAGATTTCTTAAACCAGGAGTGTTCGGAGAAGAGACATTTACAACTAGAACATCAGCATAGGGGCCTAGACGCTGTATACCTTTCACATAGTCTTCAACTTCATCTCCTGTTTTATTCTTGCCCAAGTTGATTCCCAATAACTTACCAGCTCTGAAAGCATTATTCGGAGGAGTTTGGCCATTGTTTTGATAACTCTTAACATATGAATCAAATCTTTTTCTCAATCTTGCCAATACGTTCCAGTGCCCTGAAGAGTTAAAACCATACCTGTTTATGACGGATTCATCCTTGGGAATTCTGAAAAAACGAGGTTTGGGGTTTCCTGGCTGAGGCTCGGGAGTAATAGAACCAATTTCAACATAACCGAACCCAGTATTGTATAAACCGTCCATTGCTTCACCGTCTTTATCCAGTCCGGCAGCAACTCCGACAGGATTGGACAATTCTTTGCCGAAAACGGAAACTTTCAAAACGTCGTCATCAACATCCTTGAACAATCTTGGGGCAAGACCATACTTCAAACAGAGAATCCCTAATTTGTGGCCATCTTCAGCTGATGTAGCCATTCTAATTGCTGGACAAAGGAGGTACTCATGTATGGCAGATCGGGCATCAAAGAAGTACAAACCAAAAAGTATTCCTCCTACACCAATAGCCAGAGGAGCGGCCAGTGACGCTTTGAGCAAAGGCTGAGGTCTCTTTGGTACAAGCATGAGGCGCTTTGACATCGTGCCCAGCGCAGACTTTCTCACTGAGTTGAACATATTTGGAAACTTGGAAAACTTTTCAGCAAAAGAGGACAAAAATTGGCCCTTTATTTGTTTAAGTATTGGATACCTGAAGAAAATAAATCATTCGATGCTGACGGATGTCTCCCGAATTCTTATATATTTATAATTAATATGTTATAAAGATCTTGAGCTATTCGAGGGGTAAGTGAAATTATAGTGAATCTCAGTTCAACCCTTGATGAGTAGCCACACACAGACACCAGTATCTCCTCAATCTGAAAATGAATTTGGTCTATACTTTTATCCTGTAGAGACTCCAAGCATACACGATAATCCGGAGGAGCAGAAGCTAACCGTGTATGACGTCCTTCCATCGTTTGAAATGCACAATTATATTTTGAACAGGAAATTCTCTAATGTCAAAGATGATGAGCCAGACTTCCTACCACACTATGATTCGGTGAACATAAACACCGATCAGGGTGAAATGCTATCGGAAAACGAACGCCCTCAGTTTAGCTCTAAGGAGTCAGTTTTAAATAATATTCATCACTTGCCAAAGAAAAAGTCTGCTTTGAAAATAACCGTCCAAGTCACAACGGATTTTTCAGAGCTGGGGAAGGCCCCTAAATCTCAGTCCCCGTTGAAAGAGTATACATCTGGTGACATTGTATGTGGCTACATCATAGTCGAAAATGAATCAGCGGAACCCATCAAGTTTGAAATGTTTAACGTCAGCATGGAGGCATCAGCCAAGGTTAATCGTCCCAAAAGCAATTCAACTACCAACTCATCCTTTTCCAAAACTTTTATGCGAATGTCTGATCTGTCTGCGTGTTGGCATCCAGGAGCAATATTTACAGCAAAAGGAGATGTTATACCAGATCAATCATATGACCACTTGGATAACACCTATTTCGGATTCTCTCCAGACAGAATAATCTTACAAAATAGAAAATACAAAAAGTTTTTCGTGTTCAAATTCCCTACATCTACACTGGATAGTACCTGTCCCCATTTATTGACCCAACATACACACTTACCCCCTACCTCCGGTCTGGACTTGGAGGCATTTTCCAAGAAAGCATCGTTGATTGAACTAAATACAGTGCTGGGTTATGGGAGACTTTCCGAGGTTGGTTCTCCGATTCTGACAAGAGACTTTGTTTCGTATTTGGATTCTATCACCTATGCTATCAAAGTAAGAGTTATCGGCAAGACGAAGAAACCGACGAGCACGAATAATGGAGCACACCATATTAACTTTGTCTTGCTGAAAGAGAAAGAACATCATGTTCGGTTCATTCCATTCGGCTACTGTCAGCCACTTCAAAGTAGACAATATATTAGCACAGATAGACAGCTTCAGATGCTATTCACTTCCATTGAAAACGAACTGATCGTCTTGCAGCAACAGTCCCAATCTCGATCTCTACAGTTCGTTGAAGATGACAACCTGCGCTCAACAGCATGCCATATAATTGAGACCCCCAATCTCAAAAAGACTGTAGTGAACCCTCAACTGTCTTCGGTACAATTGGAAAAGGACAATAATATTAGCAAGTTCGTTCGGTCGTTCGAACTTTACAAGAACGAGAAAATAAAATCCGGACTCTGTGGTAGACTCACGGTGTCTACTGATCTAACACCGAACGGGTTCAGCTACATCGTCGCCAAAATGATCAAGGAACAAACTCTCGCCAACCAAGGAAAGGTGAATGCACAGAATTTAGAGGCTTTAAAAGAATCATTGTCAGACAGTTCATTCACAGAACTAGAATCCTTGGAGCTAGAATTCGAATACGACCCTTTTGATGAAAGCATTCAAAGCAAAAAAGCGCCAATACCAAATGTAACTATCAAAGACGCCTGTTTAGAGGCAGTAACTATCACTACCACCAGTGCACTTCCCATTACGTTTGAGAACTGTTTGGACATTTCATTTGACGAGAGAGATGGTCCTGAGAGTTTTGTGGCCAAATACAAGGCAATGTTTGCTCGTTTGAAGACTCGATACGATTCCCTTTTGAAGGAAGAAAGACTTCTTTTTAGCGCAAAATCGTTTGCGGATCTTCAGTCCATATTGGGCATGACGTCTTATAAGAATAGCATCCCACTGTTTGCATTCAAACCTCAATCTATCACTGACTGGCGAGCTGTAAGTACGAAGAGTGAGATATCTGATGATTCTAGATCCTCAAAGCCGAGGTTGGACGATAGGTTGCATGAGACTCCTCCACGCACGCTGAAACAGAAAATATCCCTCACGCCTCAAAAAAGTGAGTCTGATATCCGTCAATGGTCTGGGAAAGCGGGCATAAAATATCAAAATAAGACCACCCTAAAACTTCTCACCAAGGACATCAGATCGCTAACCGTTTTACCCACTTTTGAGAGCTGTTTAATGGCTCGACTGTATTTCATCAACTTGACAATTAACGTCCAGTCAGGTGGAAACAAGCTGTATGGAGGAACCAGCACTACCAAGCAAGTATATATTCCGGTTCGGGTTGGTAAGTTTTCTTAGGACTGGATTAATTGAGCTGTGGAACCAGTTTATCGATGTTATATATACACATACCCATAATGTAATGTTGACATATAATTCTCTCTTTGACGTGCATCCCGGACCTTGTTATTAGAGGTACAAAAATAGACTTCGGAGTAAGGAGTCCGATCCGAACATCGCTGAGGAGGAGTACAATATCCCCACAAAAAAAAGCGAGAAAATATGAAATTGCAAACTAATGTTTCTTTTTCGACCCCGGTTGCTGCATTTGGACAATAGAATTTGATAACGTTACCATGACTACTTTGGGGGAAGTCTGGGGTTAAAATTCATGGTAGAAACAGATAGAAAACCTGAATAGTCACATAGCAGGGTGGCACACTAGGTTTAGAGACACATTCCCTACATTTACTAGTTGCTCTGGCTCTGTTGACTTGTGAGCACAACTTGGCTGTACGTGATTGAATCTCTACGAGGGGCAATTGTTGGATGATGCCACTAAAAATGCGCCTGGATCATCTATCGCCTTTCTTTTCTTTTTCCCATCGCGCGATTTTTTTTCTCTTCACCCGATGGAGTTTCTTTTTCTCAGACGAAGTATAAAAGTAGGCGAAACATTTGCAAATCTGCTCTTCCGATATTTTCTAGTTTCATTTAAACTTACAAGAATTGCAATCGCTTATTCAATTTAACCGCATTCCTTAAGCACCCATCTAATGTCATTTTCCTTAGACTACATAGTTCCAAGCTTCAGATTGGACGGATCAGTCAGTATTGTTACTGGTGGTTCCGGGGGCTTGGCTTCTGTGATCACCAAGGCCCTTTTGGCCCAGGGTTCCGAAGTTGCTGTCGTTGATATCAACTTAGAACGCACGAAGGAAGCAGCCGAACTCCTAATTGAGTGGGGAAAAGAACACTTGGCCAAAACAAATGGAGGCTCGCTACCAAGAGTCACATACTGGGCCTGTAACGTGGCTGACGCTGCCAACGTCGAGGAAGTATTTACCAATGTCAACAAAGAACATGGTAAGCTAGCTGAGTATTTGGTACATTGTGCTGGATACTGCGAGAATTTTCCCGCTCATGAGTACCCTGCCAAGAATGCTGAGAGCCTGGTACAGGTCAACCTGCTGGGGTCATTGTACGTTTCCCAGTCATTCGCCCGTCCTTTGATCAAGTCGGGTCACAAAAACGGGTCCATCGTGTTGGTCGGATCCATGTCTGGAACTATTGTCAATGATCCACAACCTCAGGTTGCTTATAATATGTCCAAAGCCGGTGTCATTCACCTGGCAAGATCACTTGCTTGCGAATGGGCTCCTTACAACATTCGAGTCAACACATTGTCTCCAGGATACATTCTTACACCTTTGACCAGAAACGTCATTTCAGGTCACACTGAAATGAAAGATTCTTGGGAATCAAAAGTGCCAATGAAGAGATTGGCCGAGCCAAACGAATTTGTAGGCTCCGTTCTATACCTTCTTTCGAAGACTGGCTCTTCTTACACCACTGGACACAACCTCGTGGTTGATGGTGGTTACGAATGCTGGTAAAAGGGTCCTTCATTATATTTTTACATGTATATTAGTAATTGGTATTATAGTCTGCCAATTTAAAATTTAAGCCTGCGTCTTATCTTTTGGGTCTAAGCTTATATTCCAACTTTTCAAATCGTCTCGTAGATCCGCTAATCCTAGCAACTTTGGAGTGCGCCGTCTCTGATCTTGTTCGAAATCATCGAGATCGTTGAAAAGAGAGTCCTCATCTGGATCTTGTTTGTTTTCATCAAAATGTTGCATCTTAGTCATCCATTGGCTTCGAACTTCCGAGTCACGAGCGTGACCATTTGGTGAATTTTGATAGGAACCGTGTAAAATATCAATAAATGCAACGCCATCTTCGTTTCTTTTCCATCCTGTACCGTTGTAGAAGATATCTTCAACGCATTCTGATGGTGTGAATTCAGGATAAAAATTATCTCCAATGTTGAACCATGAATATTGTAGTGTTTTGCTTATAAGATAGTTCAATGTAGGGTCAGTAAGTATGCTGCTTTTATTCTGAGAGTCCATGTTCTCTGACCCTTTTTTGTGATCAGAACGAACGTGCAACTGATCTTTTGCATCTCGCCTTGTTGTGGTAGAACGGGGCGTTGGCGGCGTCAACGGCGTGGTTACAGCTGAATTAGGATTGGATATAGAGTTACTTTCTCCAAAAGAAGAGGAATTGGTATCCTCGTCAATTACCTGATTCAATCCTTGGAAAATATGTGAGGTTTCTAGGCGAGGAACGTTGAACTCCCTTTCAGGACTACTATCCATGGAAGTTCTGGAAACCGACGATGCAGTGACACTTCTATGACTGCTATACCCACTTGTTGACCCGTTGGTCTTCTTCTCGTCCAAATGTTTCATTAAAATGGAGATCTTGCAAATAGAGTTGATTTTACTATCTGCCAAGAGATACCTATTGGTAGTCATCTCACCAAAGTTGATATACTCAGTTAAGTTGACAGCAATCTTCCCCAGCCTTATCTTCTTCAGTTTTTTTGAATGTTTATTGGAAGACGAGGATGTTGCCACACTGTCCTCATCCTGGTATTCAACGTATATTTTTAACAGAAGCCATTTATTCTCCATAAGCCCTGTCTTCTGATCCTCACCTATTTTCAATATTATGTCTTGGTTCCGGTAATTCCACGAAACTTTATTGTTTTCTATTGGCTCTTTCTCTGTTTGCGATTGATATAGTACATGTGCACTCATTGATTTGCTTGGCTGGGGAATATCATTAGTTGCTTTCGAATTTGAGTGGTTACCTTTATTCCGTATTTGAATCTTGACATACACTTTTCCTGCCAATTGTGGAATGTTTATCAGTTCAGATATTACAATGTGCAACTGAAACCGGTGTTTCCTCATATTATGCCTTAGGACGTTCATTTGAGGCTATAGCTTAGTGGAAGGAGGGATAGATAAGAGCTTCTCTTGGGGAAAGAACAGAATAAATATACATTGTGTAGAACACGACTAACAAATACTTAGAACTTCAAGGTTATATCAAGTAATCCTTAAATCTTCATCATCCGAGTCAATAATGAACTCCTCGGGTCCAGCTGTATCATCTTGACCATCCTCCAAATCAAACAATTCAAATATATCACCTTCATTGAGACCTGGTAGCTTTTTGTATCGAATCTGATTAATCCTCTCCTTCAATCCGTCAACCAGCTTTCGGCGACGTTGTCTTCCTAAGGCAAAGAAGAGAATAAAAGCAGCAATCGCCGTAAACATCATCATTGGTACTAGATAGCTCCCCTTTAACCCTGATGTATTTGAGGTATCAATCAATCTGTATTTTGGACGGATAAATCCCTTTACTTCCCCTCCATTTACAAACTCACCTGAAGGGAGAGTATAACCAACTTTGACATCTGAATTGTCCAAACTTTCTGAAGAAGCATACAAAAGAGCTCTTCCCAAGGTCCACGAAAACTCCAATCCATTGATTTTCTCTGCTACTTGTAATTGGGTAAAATTGCTGTCAACCGACGATGAATCGACCTCAGGGAGTCCCAATCCTCGATGAAGGATATTTAAAAGATAGTTAGATTTAAAACATAGTTCTGCAAGCTCATCATCCTTGAGATTATAGACTCTGTTCTTATCCTTGTTGTTCAACTTATCCAATTCTTTCCATGGCATATTGCATATCTTGAGTGTTTCAGCAGCAAAAGTCTTATACGAATAAGCATTACCATATGACATCAAATCCTTGCTTTTTTTGATTTGTAGAATATTGGCAATGGCATCCCAATATCCTGATACTCCAACAAACTTGTTCACGTCAAAATCTAGTGCTGGCAATGATGAATTGGTAAGAAGACACCCTTCACCCTCGCAGTCTACTAGACCTGAAACTTCTTCGTAACATTCAGTGTAGTTTCCAGAACCACTAATATTATGAACTTTTGATCGATAGCCCCTGGGTAAACAAGGATCCGTGTCTCCGCTTAGAGCTTCAAGAAACTTTTTGTGAGCTTCATACATTCCGTAGCCCAGAAAAGACGTACTAGAAACCGTGTACTTCAGGTCAATTTCTTGGCTTCCAGCAGTGGCCAAATTCACAGAAAAAAGTTGATCTTTATGGAGATTAATTTCCGTTGAGTTGGGTTCAAAAGCAATTTGTGTAGATGCTCCTCCCATATCGAGAACACCATACGAAGAATGACCTTTGCCGTGATCATGAAGTTCGGGATTATTGAATGATCCCATTAGGTAATTGGTAGATAGCCATGCGTAGAGACCCTCCACGTCACCGTCAATGACGTTAAAATGCGACTGGCAATCTGGAATGTAAAAGCCATAATTTTGAATGCGAGTACATGCTTGATGTAAAATTTCCTCTCTTTTTTCAGCTTCTACAAGTCTCATTCCAGCAGTGGCATGCAAGAACACAGGGGTTCTAAAGTGTTCTGACTTCGGTATCACTTTAGAGATTTTGGATAGCAATTTGTCAATATGTCCAACAACTTTTTGAGGAGACTCAGCATAAGTTGCTATGCCCGGCTTTATTTTCTTATTCCACTTGGGTCTAGTCACTATACTAGGCAGCTTATGGGTAAGAATAGGCCTCGTTTTTCCATCTTTGTCTTCAGGATTTTTGGATTCAGATTCTGAATCTGAATCTGAATCTGAATCGGTTTCCGAGTTCGAATCCGAGTCAGAATCTGTTCCTAAGTCGACTTCTGGTTCAGCTTCTTCTGAAATCGAATGTTTGAGTTCTCCTATTGAGACTTCTTCGTCTTTTTCATCGTTCACCATTCTCATGTGCAAGCCAATTTGATTGTCTTTCATGTATTGATAACTAGGCCAACCATATATGTATGCCCTGGAACCTCTCGATCCAGCGTCAATCACAACAATATAATCATTAAGAGTTCCGTTGGTTGACAAGGGCGCCGATGATGGAATAGACTCCGGCTTATGCTTATTAAGAGCCACCATTTGGTAATAGTTCTGCTGGAAAAGCGAATGGAATGCTCATCTATCCAACTGAACAAACCAGAACGAAAGAGCACTTCGCGTGTTTCCATGATTATGTAATATATCTCAGCCTACATGTTGGTCCGAGGATACCTAAAGAATGGAAACAAAGCTTCCCTAGTAACTATCTATTGCAATAATGAACTCCTAGAATCACAGTGCAACGAGTGCCACTGTGAATTACGATAAACCTGCGTTTTCTGGTCTCTTTCTGCGTGCCTTTCTTCAACTAATCGAAGAAGTCAATGTGAGTGGAACATTAAAACATTACATGATAACACAACCTTGGCCACCTTCTGTAGAATTTTTAGAGTCTTCCGTGCTCTCAATACCCCTAATCAGCTGCTGGAAACATTTATCGACGTTCTCATTTATTCTAGCAGAACACTCTACAAACGAGCAGTTGAATTCTTTGGCCAGATTCTGGCCTTCCTCAACTGAAACCTGACGTTGTGAGTAGAGATCGGATTTATTTCCAACTACAACCAATGGAATTTCTTCGGTCCCCACAGAATCTAAAATCTTATCCCTCATAATTTTTAGCAAATCAAACGAAGATCGAGAAGTTATTGAGTAGACCAGTAGATATCCATGCACTCCAATAAGATACTTTTGGTTCATTAAAGAAAATTCATCTTGCCCAGCGGTGTCCAGAATTTCTATCAAATATTCTTGTCCTTTTATGACGACCATCTTCTGAAATTGGTTCTCAATGGTAGGGTAATAACTTTCTACAAAGTGGTTCTCCACATATTGCACCGTTAAGGATGATTTTCCCACTGAACGGGAGCCAAAGACGGCGATCTTTCGAGCCTTAGCCATCCTTTTTGATGTTTGATGTTGATGTTTTGAGCAGCTCCCTTACTCTTTCGCTTTAGCTCGGGGTAAAAGTCACTGATAAAGGAAAAAGTAACCAAAGGAATTAGAGATATCAGTTTATTTATTTGGGTAGGAAACGACCTCGAGATTATCTCCAAGGCTTATTAACAGCATGCGAATGATGATGGCTTAGAGGGAAATAGTCTTACCCAACAGAAGAGATAGAGAATGTATTTGGGTAAAACTTCATTAGGAGACAAGAGTCTTCTTTCCTTGCTCCTCTCATTGACATCATAGATGAGTTTCGTTAGATATTTATTTAGTAGTGTGCTGGCCAATTTCAATAGTCTAGTCACTTCTTATGTAAACCTTTCACTCACTCTTCCTTTGTGCACCAGGCCAGACATCTTTTTTCTTAACAGCCCGTTCTCTGTGTTTGTTGTCCATTCTAATGGTTTATACGTGGTCTGATGAATCGTTTATCCAACTGGACGGTAAATCAGTGCTAAACACACCACTGTATGAGACTACTTACGGCGATGCCTATAAACCAAATGTATCGTATCACTTTAACCCTAACGTCTCCAAATACCATTATGGAGTCAGGCACCCAATGAAACCATTTCGATTGTTGCTCACAGATCATCTAGTTATTGCCTATAAACTTTACGAACAGATGGATTTGTATCAACCGAGAAGTGCTACTGAAGATGAACTGAAAGAGTTTCATTCTGATGATTATATAACATTTCTGAAAAACGTTACACCGGAGAACAGTAACAAATTTATTCAAGACCTTCGGAAATTTAATATTGGAGACGATTGTCCAGTTTTTGAGGGCATATTTGACTATTCGTCCTATTACGCGGGAGCATCCTTAGATGCTTCAAGAAAGTTGATCAATGGGCAATCTGATATCGCTATTAATTGGTCTGGAGGATTACATCACGCCAAAAAATCAGAGCCAAGTGGATTTTGTTACGTTAATGACATTGTGCTATCCATTTTGAATCTCCTCAGAGTCCACCCCAGAGTTTTGTATATAGATATTGACATTCATCATGGTGATGGAGTTCAGGAAGCGTTTTACCTCTCAGACAGAGTTATGACAGTTTCCTTCCACCAATATAATGGTCAGTTTTTTCCAGGGACAGGAAATTATGACGAGATTGGTCTTGGAGATGGGAAGCATTTTGCCCTCAATGTTCCACTTCGAGACGGTATCGACGATGAGAATTATGTCAGGCTCTTCAAGTCAGTCATGGAACCATTAATTAGATCCTTTCAGCCTACTTGCATTGTGCAGCAGTGTGGTGCTGACTCTTTGGGATGTGATCGACTAGGTGGGTTTAATTTAAATATCAGAGCCCACGGCGAGTGTGTCAACTTTATAAAGTCTTTCGGGATTCCACTTTTAGTCTTAGGTGGAGGCGGATATACTCCTAGAAATGTTAGCCGCCTCTGGTGTTATGAGACGAGCATTATGACCAACACAAAATTAACTACAAAACTTCCCGAGGAATTACCCTTTCGGGATTTTTTCGAACCAGATTTCTCTCTTCACCCGAACCTGGGAGATAGGATCGAAAACAAGAACACAAGAAAGTACCTAGAAAGTGTACGAATCAGAGTAATGGAACAACTACGGTACCTTAATGGCGCTCCAAGCGTTGCCATGCAAGAAATTCCTCCAGATATTCAAGGTATAGATACCACGGACGAGGAAGAAGTGTTGATCAAACAACTAAACAAAGAAAGTGAATTGGAGGCTCTACAAGAGGAGGATAGGTACTGGCTTAACGAGAAAGAAAATGCCAGACCAGGAGAGCTTAGAGATTAAATTCGTGTATTAATATTGTTATTGTGTATTTTTTGCATTTAGGTGAATGGAACATTGTCATCATTATCCTCCCCTTGGGAAAGATGTTTTATCTTCCCTTGGTTGTAAAGTCCCCAAATTCTCTTTATCTTTTCCAAAGACATCTCCC
Organism: Komagataella populi; assembly: GCA_023212995.1. Classification (NCBI taxonomy): domain Eukaryota; kingdom Fungi; phylum Ascomycota; class Pichiomycetes; order Pichiales; family Pichiaceae; genus Komagataella; species Komagataella populi. The sequence continues at coordinate 30,458 of JAKWAY010000002.1, read as the reverse complement.
CACTTCCTGCGCCCAATTTCATCAGGGTATTGAAATAACAGTCGATAATGACCCTATGTTCTGCTTTCACGGAACACAATCCGCATATAAAAAGAGGCCATTGCACCATTACTACTCTGGTATCTACGTTCATGTTGACATAATCATCAAACCGGATAGAATTTGGTTGCGTAGGGTTCAGGGTTGTAATAAGCTTCTGGGACTCTATCTCACACTCTTTCTGAGAACTTGAAGTATCGTAAACGGAACCTAATGTCCCCACAAAATCAACACCTAGTTCTCCAGCTCTATAATTCTGTCTATAAAAATGCTCAAGATCGTCATCTGCATATTTAATACAAATTACAGGGCCAAAAGTAGTAATCATCTCTGCGACAACTTCTTGAACCATTGCGTGATCAATCGCTAAACCAAGCATGCTTTCGTTGGTAAGAGTCTTTAGATACGCTGCAGCTGAGTACAACTGTTGTGAAATATCAAACCAAGAGTAATACATTTCCCCGTTTTTTAGATAAGCAGAACTTGGAAGATATAGCTCAGGGGATTCCGGATAATAAGGTGACTCAGGTAAAATCTGGTACGGCTTAGTCTTGGTAACAATGTAAAATGATCTGGCATCGGCCAGATGCCTGATGATAACACATAGTTGAGTTGAGTTCAAAGAACCAAATGTATTAAGTTTTAACTTGATAAAGGAGTGCAAACTTGAGTCGTGATTCACGGTTGAATCACTTGCCTGGAATCTTCTTAACGCCAATATTGTTTCCGAAATCTCCCTTAAAGCATCCATAACATCATCGTTATAACCCAAGTAAAGATTATACGCTACATTGGGATGATGAATGCTAAACACAAGGTATCCAATAGTATTCAGTCCAGGGTTTTTCAAAGATTTGAAATCCAGAAACTTATCCAATTCGTAATAATCATGTATCGTACCCCCTTTAGGGGAAGTAAGGTTAGCTAAAACTTCGAACGAGTAAAACCAAGTTCTAGAAATGATCAGCGCCGGTGAATGTTGAGACTGAGGCTGGTATTCGCCATAGAGCATCAACAAAGACTTGACACCCTTGATATGGTCTCTCCATTTAGATCCCCTGGAGGAAGAAAAATCGGAAGCCAGTAGCAACATAGTGACCAGTAGCATTTCTACATTCAAGGGTATTTTATCTCTATCTAGCAAAACTTTGTCCAATTCCTTGGTGCAAGAGGAGAGATACGTAGCTCGACAGCTATAATGATGTCGAATATCATGAAGAATAGGCTCTAATTCGTGGGCAGCAAATCCTTTCTGCTTCTTTTCTTTATATTCCAGAACTGATCGGTAAGATTCATATCTTGCGGACATTGCCAAAACTGCATACATCAAAAACGAAGACGCTTTTGCAGCCTTTAAAATAGTTTGGATGAACAAGTTGTCAAAAAGTGAACTGGTGAAGGGTAGTAAAATTGGTTGCACTCTGGATATAAATGATATCAAATAAGGTACATTTACGCAGTTTTGGTTCCATTGGTAGTAAGTTAGAATATCCTTCAAATTTTCCTTGGTGAAGGACTCATCCAAAGACACCAGATAGGAGCTTTTACATAGAATTGGAAAGGATGTACCTGCAAGCACATCGGGAAATACGCCATATCTAGGAGTGTTAGCCGCTTCTTGAGTCAAATGACTAGCTGGATGTGCAACTGAAAAATTGTCGGTAGTTGCATAGTTCCAAAAATTCAACTCAGTAGAGATCATTTCATTTAAGTTGGTAATTAAGGTCGATGCGTCGTTCACGAGATCTTTATTAGCACCTTGAGAGATCTTTAATATAGTCTCTTCTTGATTTCGAACATTCTTCTGACAAGCGACAAAGTTTTTATTCTCATCCACAGTAAAACTTTTGTGTTGTGAAAATATCAAAGGCTGTTTGTAGTGACATTCCTTTCCAAGCTTACAACATCTGGAGCAGAAAGGCTTTGTTTCGTCACATTTGACTTTTCTTCTTTTGCATTCTGCACAACCTGCCTTACTATGACTTCTTTTCTTCGAACTTGAGGCTGGTATTCTGGACTAAGGTGGGGGACACCTGGAAGAAAAGGGCACTAAGCATTTTCGGTCAGTAATTGAAAGGCGCGCGATGTGTTCATTGAGATGAATGACACGAGTATAGTAGCATTTACAAGACTTGCGTAGCATGCATTGGTCATCTATGTCCTCTATTAAAGCCACCAAAATTAAAGCCCCCAAACTGAAATCCTTGCTGATGAAATACATTTGGATTGTAGTAATGCTGCTGTTGGTTCTGGTGAGCAGCTCCAAGGTCATTGGGATCTTCACCATATTTATCGTATTTCTCTTTTGTTTCTTTATTAGAGAGAACCTCGTATGCATTATTGATTTCAGCCATTTTATCTTCAAGCTCATGACTTTTCAAACCCCCCTTGTATTTGTCTGGATGGAATTCCTTTATCTTTCTTCTAAATGCTTTCTTTATTGTTTTCTCATCTGCATCTCTGGAAACATCTAAAATTTTGTAATAATCATTCTTGGGAGTTACCTTTTGTTGAGGGGGTTGGCGGAACTGCTGCTGCTGCTGTCTCTGTTGCCTCTGCTGGCTCTGTCTCTGCTGTTGGATTATTTGCTCCACCTGACTGTATCTTTGTTTCCAAAGCGGAGTCTTCTTCGTATTCTTAGAATACCTATTCAGGATCTCATAAGCTTGGCGTAAATTGGAATCTACATTAGTCGAGATCAAGTAGTCAAGCTTCGGGATCTCACATGCCAGAGGTCTAGGTGTCTTGTCCTGGCAAATTTTTGTTAATAGTTTCTTATGCTTGCCAAGGTTATTTGACTGCGCCATGCTCTCCACTAGGACCCGGTCCAAATTTGCTCTCAGCAGGTTTTGCTTCAAAAGGTCTTCGTCTTCTTTAAAATTGAAATCTCTGAAAAAACCATAACCTAATTTCAGAAGAAAGTCAAAATTGTTAATACCTACTCCTTTCTTCTCGAAGCCCAATTGTGAAACCTGATTGGGTTTCAGCTGTATCAGCTTTTCAGGATTCAGTAGAAAGTCATAGAGAGACGTCCATTCTTTTGAGCTCAACTGGTACTCACTGATAGGAGTACCTTCGTCCTCTGAATCAAGTGCAGAGATATAAAGCAATGCTTTATCAAATAACTCAAAGCCACGAGCTAGCTTGACGTTAATTTTTGTGTATAATTGAGCTGCTTTGTAATCGTTATCAATCCTCAAGCATTTCTGTAACATCTTAGAAGCCTGAGAGAAATTAGATTTACCAAACAGCCTTAACTTGTAAAGATTTATCAACACATCCAATTCGCCTCCATTTTTGAACAGTTGCTTCATTTTTGGGCTGAAAATCTTAAGGTCTCTTGGAGACGACGAGTACTTTCCGTTTTGAGCTAAAGCCATGTAGTCATCCAAAAGCAAGTCCAGCTTCGACTGGTATGCTATGTCTTGGGAGTTGGTAACGCAGTAAATCCTCAGATACCTTATTTCGTCGCAAAGTGGACTGATCTCTATCATTTTATTTAGTGTGGTAACAGTCTCTTTGAAATTCTTCTTTAAAAGATACTTTTCAGCCTCAGCTACTAAAAAGCCAAAACCCTTTTCTTGATCAAAAACTGCAGTGTCTAATTGGGTGAATCCAATTATTTCTTTTAACTCTTTAAACTTAGCTTGTTTGATATATAAGTCCACCATTTTATCTTTGCAAGCTTTTCTTAAGGGGTCATACTCAAGACACTTTCGAAACATTTCAGAGGAGCTAATTTCCTTTGAAAAGGATAGATTGATAAGTCCCTTAGTGTAGTAAAGATGAGCAAGAGTACTATCTATTTCCTTGCTCTCCTTTGAGTCCGATATATCGTACTTGTATCTCAGGACTTCGTCTAAGAGATGGTCATATTCCTTGGAGATTGATGATGTTGGGCCAAACTGAGAAAATTCTCGAGTTAAAGAATCCATTTTCTGAGAAATAGCTTCAAGCCCAGTGGCACTGGCAGCTTGTGCCAGTGCTATACCTATGCAAAGAAGATAGTTTAGTCTCATTACCGACCACTTATGTGTTCCAGCTTCAATGCAATGCAGTGAATGTTCAGGACACGGTAAATACTACTATGTACCCCATGGAAAGTTCGAGATTAATATATAGAAGCTTTGAAGATTATATTAATAATTAAAAGTTATAATATTACTAGTGACCATCATGCAAAAACTGCCTTCTCAAAGTTCTTAATCTTTCCGTCCCACTACATTTTCTGTTATCAGCAGGGTGCCTATGGCGCCCATTGCAACCAGCTATTAATTGGCGTCCTTGAAAGATTCCCCAGATTCAGCGCTTTCGTTATCAGAAGCTGATGCCGGTTGAGAAACAAGTGAGGTCATGGCCTCAGTTGCTTCAATATTCTCTCCTTGCTTACCTGTGCTATTTCGTTCTTGCAATTGGTGATCTTGACTTTGCTCCAATCGTTTTACGCTATCATTTTCAGGAAGGTTGACCACTGGTTGAACTCTATATAGGTCTTCCTGGGTGGGCTCTGTTAATGTTGGAATAGCTTTAGAATCCACATTTTCATCCACAACTTGAATATCGTCAGTCTCAATTTCCATCTCTTTTGACTCAATACTTTTCTTTTCACCTATATTATGATCAAGAGATACTTGCTTCTCGGGTATATTCTCTTGCTTCTCATCGATTGCAATATCGACCGAAGTTTTTAGTTCACTTGAGCTGTCATCAAGTCTCGTGACAGGCCCATATGATTCCAACAACGGAAGGGAACTGTTTCCTCTGTTGTTATTAACGTGATCCCAAGTTCCTATCCTAGCCCAGAAAATCTTGGCTCTCAACTTGTTTATCTCACACCAAGCTTTGACATAGACGTCTTCTCGATCGAATATCCAAATCTTCGTCTTGTCAGAATCATTAATGATTCTGAGGAGTGCAAACAACTCACAGATGGTTCGGATCCGTGAGACACAGAAGGTACACAAAGAATATTGATACAAGTAAGTTGAAGTTATACTTTGCGGAAGCATTATTGAAGATGAAGATGATGTTTTGCTCTTAGATCTCCTTTGTATTTTGAGGGTATATAACCTGGCATGTTCTAGTATCTCATTTCGTGATTCTCCGCATATAGCACACTCGTCCATTGTAGCTACAGGAGGAGAATCGCTGGGATAGGAAAAAAGCTTAGTCTCTGTGTCTGTGTTTCTTTGATGGCCCAACTTCCAAGTTTCGTTGATTCCACTAATAGGCTCAATTACAACTCTTCCTTCCACTATAGCACTAAGGAATGGTTTGCGGTTGAAGTAGCTGATTCCAGGTGCAATATCGAGTCTTAATGCTGGTTCAATATCTTCCACCATCAACTTTTTGAAAAGTGTAAGCTCTTTAATTGTGGCGTAATCAAAAGATTTTAAAACTCTGCTCTGAATAAATGTAACAAATCGCTTGAAATCTTGAAACCCTTCTAGGTCCAATCTAAGAGAATTGTAAATAGGAGAATAGATGTACTCGCCGTTGTAATTCTCCAGACCTGGATAGCTGAACACATCTGCTGAATTGGAGCTTGGAAGGTCACCAGAATTAATCTTGCTCTGTGGACCATCTTGTCCTACCTCTAGTGATTGCAAGTTCGTAGGCAAAGAAGCGCTATCAAATTCCTCATGAGCAGACTGTGAAGGTGATGCAAAACTATTTTCTTGGGTTAAAATTGGTGTAGCTGTCTTTGCTCTACTTACTCTCTCATTCTCCATGTTTTCAATTATCTGCTTCAAAGTTGTCAGCTCTTCACTTAAAGATTCAATCATATCATCCTTCTCCTTGATTGTAAGTACTAATCGGCGGTTCTGAATTTGGGTAAAATGAGTCTCTTTTCGGGCATCACTCACCATTGTGTTGGCCTCATCAAATAGAGATGCACTCAGCTCCTCAATCTCATGTCTTAACTCGACACATTCTTCCTCAGCGCTCTGCTTCAATTTGAAAGCAAATTGTAATTCAGCATTAGTTGACTTAATGCTGTCCTCTAAACCTTTAACGCGCTCTTTTAGCTGATCTCTTTCAGTTTTGATGGGTTCCAATTCATTGAGTTTGGATTTGTTCGATTCGAGATTCTTGCGTAAATCTAGCAGTTCAGTCTCCAAATTGAAATTTCTAGTCATAGCACTAACTAGCTTTTCCGAAAGAAGGTCCATCTCTGATGATGACCTACCTAGATTATCAGAAATATCTGTGTCAGGCATATTGACTATTTATTCACCTAAAGAGATGAAACTAATGATGCACTCTGAGATATCGAGCATAAGAGATGCTCTGTGTTGATTAGTGCACTATAAGATATGCTATATACTGAAATGTCATGTCTCCAACTCAATGGGTGAGACGAAATTTTGAGTGGACCTGAACCAGTAGAAGTGCACCTAAGGTTAGTCTTCCTCGATTACTTGACCAACTGGATTCATGGTCTTCTCGTTAGCCACTGAATATTTATCAGGAGATTTCTCCAAGTTTTCGGTCATTGATCGAGACTTCAAATGATTGACCGTAATATTGGAGAGTTCCAGCAACTGAGCTGTACTTAGTTGCCCATTGCTTTCGTTCAACATCGATCTTAAGGTGTCTTCTCTAAAAAAGAACACTTCATCATCAGTTAACTCCAAATCGCTGTCATCGATGTATTTTGAAGACTTTATATTGAGATCCTGATTCGATGATTTTCTTTTGGTACCTTCTTCATTCGATTCACCTGCGCTTTCATTGCCACTACTGGAAGGTCTTCGTCTTTTTCTCTTCGTTGATCCCTTGTTGGTTCTTTGGACTCTTTTACCCAAAGATGAAAGATCATCGTAAACATCTTCATCTTCATCTTCAGAGCTGATGACCCTTTTCAGCTTCGCTCTCTTTCTTCTTGAACGAGGTTTAGCAACCCCTCTGTTTCGTTGTTCATTGAATTCTAATTGTTGTTCAATAATATCCAGATTGTCGTTCACAATATGACGTTGCCCATCTTCTCCTATCTCAAATTCGATTCTGTTGTCATCTTCAGATTCATTGACAAAAAGGCCATTATTGCTATCCTCTTGACCCTCATACAGATAGCCGGCATCATCAAGCGCATCCACATCATTTGATGCCTTAGGAGCCTTCTTCAGGTTTATTAGTTCTTCTACTTCCGCGTGGTTACTTGGAATATAGTCCTCTTTGAGGTATTTCTTAATGAAAGAAAGGCAGATCTCTAAAGAAGCTAAATTAACGTCTTTCCTGAGGATACATTTCATTCCTGTATGTGTTGGTATGTCGTATCCAACCAACTCCAACAGTTTTCGAAATGTCGGGTTTCTTCGAACGGCTGAAGTGTATGCCCTGTTATTGGCTTGAAGAATGAGTGAATCTTTGTCTTTCGAAGTTAAATCTTCACCTGTTTCTATATCTCTGTCGTTCCATGCGCTCATTGAATCGACGATCGTTTCTATACTGTGTTTTAGCCACTCTACTAAGTCCAAATTTAACGCCTTCAAAATGGAGACCAAAATTCCAATTTTCTGTTCCAAGTTTAACTCTTCAGTAAATTCTATCTTTCCAACCGTATATTCTTTTACAGTTTTCTCATGGACGTCAGGACGTTCTCCTGTGATAAAATATTGCCTTATTGACACATCAGGGTTCAAAGAACAAAATGGCATTTGTACCAAAATCTCCTTTGAATGATCCATCAAATGATATAATTTGGACATAAAATACTTCGAAAATGAATGTAAGTCCTTTCGAGTTGAATTTGTGATCGGAAGTACTAAGTGGTTTGTATTCACCCAATATAAAGCTTTGAGAAAGTCCAATCTATAGAGGTGAAGCACTAATTCATGTTTGACGAACACATTATAAAAAAAGCGAAGCGCCAGTTTGAAGTTTGATGCATCCACATCATTTTGCCTCTCCCAGATGCTAATGAACAAATAAACCGTTTCATTCCGGATGAGTTTAGCTCTAATTGATTTTATGTCGGTTTTCTTTTTTTCTGCTGACGTACGTAATTGGATATCATCAATATCTTCTGATTCAATGTTCTGCTCTTTTGTTTCGTCCATAGTAGGTATGTTCTTTTGCCTAGATCTGGATTTCTGAACGATGACTCGGTCTGAACCGTAGAATTCTGCTAAGGCTTCTGTGCTCTTGAAAATAGTTGACAAAAACTGAGCTGCCTTGTCAACAAATTGAGTAGATACCTTGTGGGCCGAGGAAGCAATCGATACAAACAACTCTAAATAAGTCTCTTGTCCAACTATAGAATTCAGTAAACCTTCTGCTCGATGTATCAACTGTGCATCCTTTGTGGATAACATTGAACATGCACTGGACAACATTTCATCAAGACAGCTAATTAAGACGTAACACATATTGAATTCTTTCAAATCATGGTACTCAGACACTTTCCTCAAAACCAAAACTGCATTAGAGTGGTCAAATGCAGATGATACATTGTAGAAATCCTTTTCTTTCAACCCTTGAAAAAACTCTAATATCCATTGCAGGAGATAGAAATAAGCATACATTAGATAAGATCGAATGTTATCGTCTGAAGAGTAGGTGTGAAGCAGTTTTGAAAAAAAAGAATCAAAAGATTCATTAATAAACGACTCCATGAACTCGGTGAAAACATTCAACCCATCTGAGTTCAGTCGTTTTGTTCTATGCAGTCGTAACTGTGAATCCAAATCCTTGTTAGTCGACTCATTTTTAGCAATCCGGGTATATGTGCGACTGTTGCTGTGAGATTTTGTTTTGTCTAGAGTCACCAATAAGTCTTTGGGAGGCCCGGATATGGTTATTCTGTCACTTCCTCTCTGAAGGGAGAGAAGAGTGCCAAAATTTGAATGTCTTGAACTATGGTTTCTTTTGATGACATCAGATATGTTCTTTTCTCTGTTTACCAGATCTTTCAATTCATGACCTGCTTCTGTCATATATATGCCGTTCTTGTTTTCTGGTTTCCTTGAGAACAAACTCGAGACGTTGATTCCGCTGACAAGGTAATACAAACACTCTAAACACAGCTGGTGAAGCATGGGATCGTTGTAAGCTTTGTCAGCATTGCTCGTCAAAGTCAAAAACAAATCCAGAACTTTGGTCTTCTTTAAAGTAGTAATCAAACGATTAACGTCGACGTCATCAGGAGATACACCCACAGGGTAACTACTACTAATATTTGTTTGTTTGGACGTCTTTTTGGAATTGATCCTTGCGTCAGCTGGTTCAATTCTTATAACATTCCTGAAAAAGGTTAAGCATAGATACATCACCTTCAGGTCTCTGGTGGACCTCTTGTTGCTAAGCAGTAGGGGTAGGAGAATCCGAATTATAGCCTTCAAAGCAAGACCCCCTTGGAAGTTCAAAACCTTATTTTTATACGTGAGGTGAGCTTTTTTAAGCTTTGGATATAAAGCAATCTTCTTTTCATCGGTCCTCTCAACATCAAGTACCAGAGGGTTTGTCAGCATCACCAGGACTTCTAAAGAAGAGACCACAATGGACTCCCAATATTTAGGATTTTCTACTTTCTTTCGCTGATTGTCAAGTTCCCATTGTGACATTATATGTATTAGGTCGTTAGCCACCAAACTACAATCAGCACAAGCAGATGCAACGTCCCAATTATTCATTTCATGATCTACTGTTCTGATCCATCTTTTGATGTCTTTGAGGCAGACCAATGCCTCTCCGCCTAATTTATAAGTAGGAATCTTCAAATCGATACTGTGATCTATCCCACCCAATGAGCTGCATAGAATGGCTATATGCGATCTAATCACCTGTTTTCTTAGCTCTTCGTCGTGGTTTTGTTCCTCGGGTTGTTTGGCGCTGGATTGAAATGTTGCCCCTGAGGAGTTTCTGGGGATCTGTCCTTCCTCGTCATCACTGCTACTTTCAACTATATGGTGAGTCCCACTGGGCTCGTCATCAATAATGAAATCATCCAGTTCTGGATCCTCGGCATAGAGACTCATCCTTGGTGGGTGGAATCTGAGACAGGAATAGATTTACTAACGCGTCGCGTAAAATATGAGAGGTCGAGTAATACTAGAAGTTATGTGAGAAAATACAAGAGATTTCGACAAAAGTAGAGTGTTAACAAAGTCAAAGACTGATGTGTAATATCTACACAGTCACTAGTATTAGTAGGTCTTTATATTACCATTTACAAATAGATGCCATTGAAGAACTGCCCTAGTGAAAAAGCTGTTAGATATGTCCGTAGAAATGAAAAAAAAGCTCCGCGACGGGGAATTGAACCCCGGTCTACCGCGCGACAAGCGGTGGTTCTACCACTAAACTATCACGGAATTGCTGTGTTACTATAGACAAAGTATGACCTAACACTTAAAATTCAGTATTATTGAATAGGTTTTCGGAACTCTAGGATAATTCTTTCACTGCTTGAACTAACAATAGCTTTATCTAAATAAGCTAAGCTATAGAAGAGAAATTTCTTCAAATTCGAATTTGCACTAAATCTACTGGTATTATTCAAAGTTCTACTTTTCTATCTTAGTTCATCATCCTTAACTATTCGAGCATCTTTTTTAAGGCTAGGTTTATAATTTGAGAGGCAATTCCTACATTCAACTTTTGTCATTAGTGCTTCGACTAGATGTCGAACTTTAGAAAGTTGCCTGTTTCCTGCTATAATTGTCGGAAGAGCAAGACAAAATGTGATAGAAACTATCCCTGCTCCAAGTGTGACTTAAAGGATTTCAAGTGCTCTTATCCTGACAAGTTTAGGTCTCTAAGGGTAGATAAGCTGATCAAGTCATCAGAAAAGTCAACACAACCTGAAAAGGCACCAGTTTTGGGTAATGATTCCAGTGAAAGGCAACAGATAACACCTCCAGAGGATTTTTCTATGCAAGAATTGTCAGTATTCTCCACTGTTAGATCTGACTCACAATCGAGCAGTTTAATTTGTGAAACTAAAATAGACATTCCCGGTATCAAAAAGAGTGTTGAGTTTTCTCATAAATCCGATCTTATGTTTTTTGAAACAAGCTTTGAACTCTCGGGAAGGTTGGTATCAGTCGTCGAATACCCCGAGGGAATAGAAAAGCCATTTGAGTTCCCCCAATTTTTGCAGGACAAAGAAAAGAACATTATTTTGATCAAAAGTTTACTCGACGAATACTTCACAGTTGCAGACCTTTCTTTGTTTAGCTTTCCCATGCATTTTGAGGAGATGTCCAGAATAATAGATGAAGCTGAAAAGAATAAAACATGGTTGCTTTACAAAGATCATCTTTTCCTAGCTATATCAATTCTAATTCGTATACTCAACATAATACCTTTGGAGCATCCTATTTTCACTAACTGTGTGTTTTTAAAGGACAAAGAGGTCCAAGTTGATCTTTTCAAAAGATTTTTCTTCTTGAAAAATCTAAGTATGTTAGACAGTTCAGCCAGCGTGGAAGCCATGTTAATTGTAGTTGAGGAATGTTTATATGAGGATGAGTATGATCTTTGTAGATCAACCATACTTGAGTTGCTGAACTGTTCGTATTATCAAGAACTATGTACATATGTTGCTAACTACGATCAAGTCACAATTCAAAACATGAGTCCTAAAGGTAAACTTGATACAGTTATCAAGGACGCAAAAATAATGAGATGGAGTGAATTACTCTGCAAGTTTTGCAAATACGCCTCGTTGCTTTCCATAAAGTTATTCCATGAGCCGTTAGAAACTAAATTTCCGATCTTGAAAGACACCAATTTGAAAACAGAACTAAAGCTTAACCCGGCCGAGTCCTCTATGAGGGGAATACAATATCCTTTCATACACATGCACAAGTATGGACATGATGAGCTGCTCTTGCAAGTTATTGAAATCGAAATACAAGTAATCTACGATGTCAATTATCATAAATTAAAAATAAAGAACCTCTTGGCTGGTGCAAACTTGTCAGAGTCTTCGATGTCGACAATAGCAGATGATGACATTCCTATAGTAGATGAAGAATATGGCCAGGTTGAGGTCGATGACTACATTCCTATAGAGCTGACAAGTTCGTCTCCCGAATTACAACACCTTAAGAAGTTGATTGACAACCTCTTTGTGGTTACTCATTGCCAAATGACAAGGGTCTGCTTGCATCTTAGTGCAATTGCACTATGCACCATTCCTTTGCGATTATGTCTTTCCTCTATAAAATCGGGCCTGAATAGCATATTTGATTCAATGCTCATGTTTCTTCAAATTAAGCGTTTGCTGTGTGGAGAAACTTCTGAGTTTGACTATGATCAGTTTCGTCGAGCCGTTCCTGTCATAAATCTCTATGTTTTCAAGTTTGTACAAAGTTTCTATCATGTTTTACATTTGGACTCACAAATGCTTTCCAATCAACGATACCAGATCAATATTCTTTCAGCAATGTTTCAGCAGCTGAAGGGGAAAGTAGTGACAAGTGCGAATGCTAGTCCCCACAAGACGATTTTGAGGTATTTCGATGCCATTGAACATCTCTGCTTGGAAATGAACGCTACTGACGAAAACTCAACTACAGTTGGCGGTGTCCCACCTACAGCCAGAAGCTGCTACAATGAAAAATTGCCAGGGGAACACCTGCTGGGCAGGAATTCCTCAGTGAAGGTAAATTTTTCTGGTAGGCTGGAAAGCTCGTGTCCATTTACTGAGTCTTTGAAGGGAGCATTAAACACCTGGAAGATGAGGAAAAAAGTGTGGAATAATACCAAGGCGCAACCGTTAGCAGAAAGAGCTCAACTGGTGGAATTACCTGGGTCTTTCGATGGTACTTTGGATAATTTCTACGGCTTATTTTTCAATGACCACTGATGGTGAAGTTATTTATTGTGTATTTATTGTTGCAGATTGAAACAATTTGAACAAGTTTGAGTTTAGCATTTTCGTTGGTTATGAATGGGTAGTTTGACTGATAAGCATGCGTTCTTTCATTCTCATTCTGTATATGTTGTTGTCCTCTGGAGTGGCACCAGCTGCTAACTATATGACGCTGACTTTGAGAAAACTAGGATTTTCAACGTTAAGACCAACGCACTGAACATCCCGCGTAATATCGTGACAATAGTCACAATGATTGCAACCTCGTACTTGTCAGAATATTTTGATGAGAGAGCATTGGCTCTTATGACCATTCCTGTGTGGTTTTTGTCGTGTCTTTTCCCGTTAAGGCACTGGCCAGGGGCGCAAGTCGATGCGTGGGGTACCTATGCGCTACTTACTGTGGTTCTTTCAGCCGCTCCAACATGGCCACTATCGATTGCGTGGTGTTCGGTGAATTCCAACTCAGTTCGAAACCGTGCTGTTTCTGCAGCACTGGTCAACATGTTTTCGCAAACAGGTGGTATCATAGCATTGAATATTTATAGGGAGGATGACGCGCTGTTGTACCACAGAGGAAAGACGCAGTTGATTGGAACTGCCTTTGGATGTGCTGCTTTATGTCTTTTGGCTAGGTTCTATTACCATTTTAGGAACAAGCAAAAAGAACATACCTGGAACGAACTAACCAAGGAAGAACAGGATCAATATTCGGAGACGACGAAAGATGAGGGTAACAAAAAACTTGACTTTCGATTCAAAGCCTAGAAATGATTGTTGGATAGTTGTGATATTAAGTAGCTTCGAGAACTTGTTTATTTACCAAATGTAGTTCTGATTCTCTGCTGGATTACCAGAATGAAGAAGTAAGAATCAGATTGCTATGGGAGGATACCACAATATCTGGGTAGATTTGAACACATTCTGTCCAACTATATAGCGTGGTGCTCCCCAGAGTCCTCTGTTCGCTGTTCTACACTTGATATGCACGATATTCGGCTGCTATAGGTATTCGTGCTTGACGCAGGGTATTCTGCAAAAAGCTTCGAACATCATGAATATAAACATTCAATTGGGTGTTAAAAATGCCTGGCAAGCCCAACTTCAACTGAACGTCGAAGAATGAGCATTGAATATACTTAAAGAAATGGCATACATCGTGGCATACTGTTTTACCTTATTGTGAATTCAGTCGTCCCTAATGCCTTTCAATTGAGCTTGTGTGTTCACTAGTTATCCAGCCTCATAAATAAGCTCAGGTTTAAAGATGGCCAACGCAATCTTGTAATTCTTATAGGTCTTCTATCAAAACTTTTTGTCGAGCAAATGCTCGTTTTTTGAATTCTTTTAATTTTAGCCTAAGTTGTAAATTAAGGTGCTCAAGGAGTTAACTTTCTTACTCAATTCGTTCGATCATTGATCGACAGACTTTGTGAGTGTTGCAAGTTCTGATTCAGACTCTGGAAATTCTGTACGTCATAAAGATTACTATATAGTTAAAGAGTTAATCTCTATTTCACATTGGCCTCCTACCCACTGAGAGATTGGTGGGACGCTAATATTTTGGAGCTAGTTTGATAAAAGGGTGATGGAATTAAAGGAGTAGTGTTCCACTCAATATGCTGTCAGAAATCCTACTTAAGCGGGCATGCACCCACCCAACAATCAAGTTCTACTGTGTATTTTCAAATCAGTTCTCACTGCAAACTAACCATGTCACTCAATGGATATGTTACTCAGGAGGACGGTACAAGATTTGACAAGTGGTCAAAGCAGCAGCCTGGCACCACCTATTTGCGTGTTGATAAGAGCCCCCAAAATCCTCACACACACTTGTTGTTTGAAGCACGAGATGCTGAAACTGAAGCGTTAGTATCATCGCATGAGATAAAGCTCAACATCCCGCCAGAAGAGTGGTTTAAGATTCCATTTTCGTGTCCACGAGATAGCTAATGGCTTAATTCTTGAGGACAAGCAACCATCTACCAATTTAGGTTACGTATTTTTGGAAAGTCTACATATCTTGTCACATCTCTGAGTCCTGCAGGCTAATTCGTATATATTTCTACCTCAGATTTTGCGTTTTAGGGTTCTCAATCCAATAAGTTAACACTGTATGTGTACTGAACAAAGTTTTTGGAATCGCCGAGAAGCTTCACCTATTATAAAGTTCAGGGGCTCTTCCGTATTCTGCAGTTAGCGGATTAACTTTGACCCCTGGGCGCATGCTGATGCAAGCAACAATTCGAAGAAGTAAATGATAGAAGGAGGTGCATACTATTTGGTTGAAAAATAACGAATTGTAGAATGATGTAGAATTTTGCTTTGACAATTTTAGCAAAGTAAATAAAAGTCCGATAAAAAAGGTGTTTAAGATCCCTTTTATTCAACATTGTGGGCATTCTTGAATATCATACGGGAGCTGCTCTCGGCAGACAAAGTTGTATAGACTCAATCTTATATATATGTTAGTTTATAGCGAGGCGTTTCTTGAAATGATAGCGGATAGATTCAATTCAGAAGTTACTATCCATTTCTTCATGTGGGCCACATACCATGCAGTCTGGTAACTCTTCACAATACAACAATTATAAAGAACTGATGATCACCTCCACAATAGAAGATTTGTATGTATCAATGAATAAATGTTCATAATTTGATGAAATTGTGATAACGATGGACCTCAAATTAAAGGAATTTCTGAGGCAACTTCAAGCTAAACTATAATGCACACGACTAGGCTCGCTGAAACTGATAGCAGAGATATATTACAACAGTTCGTCAGGCCAGGCTTATTTATTTCATAGGATTTGTTTGTCGACACTATAAGTGTTTAGTGGCAGAGGGCTCCAGAGAAAAAAAAGCTTCATTTAAAACTCTCACTGTCAATATGCACGTATGCACAATAAGATGCAGACATCATGCAATACCTAGTAGCACTTGAACGTGTTTGAGGAACATCATTTAATACTAGAAGAATGAAGATTGCCTGAGAGATAAGGAATACGATATTCGGACTTTTCTATAGCTTTCGAGTCAAAGACGTTATTGGTCATATTGACACTGACGTGGGTATTAAAATACAAAATGTCAAAATTTATACGCAAACGCAGAATTGTTGACACCTTGAATTTATGTCAAGTTAGCGTCTGCGTGGTCAATTCCGAAACGCTCGATAAGCAGTTGATCCATGTACCTACCCCGAATTTGATACATGTCAAAACTAGATATTAATCACCTATTAAGGCTACTTTTTCGAACACCTAGCAGTAGTAGGCATAAGCAAGAAAATTAAAGTCTGCGCATACAAACTGCATATCCAGAAAGGTGCGGCGACAGAACCATCCATCCAGATAGTCAACTTCCAGTGCACTACGCGTACTTTTCACTTTTCACAGACGCTTATGGCAATTTCTTCTTACTGAGCTAACATCCAAACGAAATCTAGTAGTCAAATGATAGTATTCAGGTTTTTTGAGTATAAGATCCTTAAGAAGATAAGCAAAATAGTACCCCCAAGCATCATTACACCGACAAATATTGCTACTTTGTCAAATCCATCAACTCCCTTTGCATCAACAGCTAATGGAATGAAGGTGCCACAGATTATTGGACCAAATAAAGCACCAATACCGCCAATTGCAAGAAATAGTCCCAAACGAGATTGACTGTCCTTTACTCCAAACAGCTGAGGAATCAATGTTGGAAATAGGGACACCATTACTCCAGAAGCAAAGCCCCAAATAATCACAAAGGATAGCAATAGTTGATTAGAGTTTGATGGTAACCACAGAGCCAAAGGAGTCACTCCTGCCAAAATCAGGAAAGGTATCAGAACGTTCATACGGCCAAACTTATCTGCCAAGATACCAGGAATCACTCGGCCGAGCAAACTCATGGCATTCAGAATCGAGATCAAATAGTTATGATCTATGAGTGATTCTCCGAGTTGGTCGGCCAATCTTTGACCATAGAGATCAACGTAAAACAAACCTGGAAAGAGAGAAAAATTCGTAACAGTAAAGCTAAAAATCAGTAGTAAAAACCTCCAATTTTTTAAAACATTAAACTGGAAAGGTAGCCATTGTGTTTTATTTTTTTTATCTATAGCACCAATATTTTGGGGTACCACCTTTAAAGAGAGTCTGGGTTTCAAAAACACCACCATGATCACTCCCAATGGAATATAAATGAACCCCAATATTCTATTAGTCCAGTCGATATCAACTTTTGAAATCAATTTATTAACAGCAATGGGCCAATAAACACCACCCAGACTTGATCCCGAGCTGACAATACCCATTGCCAGTGCTCTTCTTCGTTTGAACCATTGCATTACAACAGTCAGCCCTGATAAGTATACAATCCCACTCCCAATCCCAAATAACACACCTTGAGTTAAAAACAGCTGCCAAATATTATTCGTTAAAGACATCATCATCAGAGCAAATGTCTGAATAAACGCCCCTATTGCAATCGTGGTTCTAGCTTCCAGGTGATGCAGTAAAGTAACCGTTGGAATTGCGAAAAGGTAAATGCAGAAAGGCTGTAAAGCACCAATAACACTAATTTTGAAAGCGTCTTGATCGGGGTACAGTGTGGTTTGGTAGTAGGTCTGATAGATTGCAAAACTGTTAACCATTCCAAAAGTTGTAGCCATCATGCACCAGCCAGCCATGACAACTAGCCACCCAAATCCGCCCTCAGGGAACTCTTCTTGATCAAATTCGATTACTTGCTTAGATGATTCTTCTTTTTTGGGGTGGTTCTTTTTGCAACTATTGTCATCTGGAGGAATTTGATTTACTGCTGAATCAGCCATGTTTAGTTTTGGCGATCACCAGCCGGTTTTTATTGATTGATAAGCTATATTCTACCATTCGAATTAGCATAAGGAACCATGAATTTATACCTGTTTTTTTTTGTCAAAAAGTTGACGCTTTTACTATCAGATTTTCGGATCTTGATCCGCGCCAGCGGGCCGCGACGGAAGTTCTTTCGCAATCCCCATCTTAACTCCCAACCGTCACTGAAACCATGATACCCGAACCGTCAACAATACCGCCCCTGGATGATCCTGATCAGAGCACACCCAATCTTAATGGCTGTTCTGATAGAAAACATAAAAATGCCAAGCGTCGCCTTGTGGAGACACCCGTGCCAGTTAGTAGCAAAGCCAGCAGCACTCAGAGTAAACCAAGGACTAAAAGGGCTTGTAGCCGTTGTAAAAGAAGAAAAATAAAATGTGATGGTGAATTACCTTGTTCTAATTGTTCAAAACATACGCAGTTGTGTGACTACAACTCCCAATTACCCAGAAACATTGTAGTTACCGAAGATTTACGTTCCAGACCTGTAAGCCTAGAACAAAACAAACGCAGTACACAAGAATATGTCAAATATCTAGAGAACAGGGTTATGGAGCTGAAAAGTAGTGCCTGCACTTGTGCTGGAGTTTATCCTTTAGAAAAGGCAAACTGTGATGAAATTTTCCTGAAAAATCACTATCAATATTCTCAAAATAGGTATGGTATTTTGACAAAGTATCATAGTATTTTAGCAAATGAGCTTGCAAAATCTGTTCATGCAACACTTACTCCACAAGAAAGCAAAGACCTCGCGGTTCCGAGAGTTCAGTATTACGGCTGGAATATGTCAGGCACCCATTACCTAAGACAAAGGGCTTTGCCTCCTTTTGATCAACTTGTGGATCTAGTGCGTGATTCCCGCTTGTGTAGTTGGTTGATTGATTTTTTTCTAGATAGGATCAATCCGCTATTTTCATTCGTTCATCCAAGAGTTTTCAGGGACCAATACGATAACTATATGTCAATTGTATCCAAAGAAACGCCCTCAGAGTCAACCAGATTGTTCAATTCGATCCTCTATTTGATTTTTGCAGTATCGATAAGGTTTTCTGAGGCCGATCCTGAAACGCCTATGGATATCAAGTCCATGATCTATCCAACATTGGAGGAAAAGTTGTTTGATTCTGCGTATGAAGTCATATCAAAATTAAGTTTCGAGTGGCAGTCGTTTGAACTAATTCAATCATGGGTGTTAGTAACTCTTTATCTAAGAGCAACGCATCGTCAAAATTCGTCCTTCGGTTCATTGGGTACAGCCATTAGAATGTGTAAAGGGATGTCTTTGAATTTAAACATTGTTGTTGAAGCACCTTCTAAGCATTATGAAGTGACGAAGGCAAAAAGAGTTTTTTGGCTTGTTTATACTTGGGATAAACTTTACTCATATCAAAGTGGAAAAGATTTTGAGATCCACGATTCCACAATTAGTTTAGAACTTCCAGCACTTGCGAGCTCGTCCACTGACGATTGGCTAGAGAAACCAGCATTGGCGATGATTCACCTTGCTAAAATTGCAGGACAAATTCAGTACCATAATTTAAAGAGAGCTGGTATGGACAAAGAGTTTTTACGTAGCATTAACGATCAACTGCAAGTATGGAGAAGTTGGTGTGATGAAAATCTAAAACATAGTGATTATGAATCGCTATTAGTTGACCAGATCTATTTAACGTATCATGATATTGTGCTATCATTATACAACAAAATGTTACTCAAACTGTTGGACTGCAAGCTGGAATTTGATGGATCAATTGCGCATACCACTGTACTCCTGGCACATTCATCGGAGGTTTTAACAATGTTTGACCTAATTCGGGGAAGGAATCAGCTGCTTATTCCATGGTGGTTGAATTTATCTTTGCTATTCAATGTGGCAATAATCGACGTGACTTTGATAAACGCAGGACTTTATCATGAAAAGTGCACTTTGGAGTTCCAGAAAGCGATGAACCTTCTGACACAATTGAAAGATAAGGCCGGTATGGCAGAGGAATGTATTTGGACATTAAAAATGGTAAATCACTTATGCGTATTGAGATTTAAAAAAGCCTTAAAGAGCTTGACTGACATTGGTGTTGACCATGGTCCTAATGATGTCAATAAAGCTAAATTTTTACAGTTTGAAAAGGTTGAGGAGAAAATCCAGAAGCATACTGACAAGAAAACGTTGGAGTTTTTCAAAGACCCGCATATTATGGATACCAGTAATATTGCAAATGGAGAGTTCTGCTATAGGGATAACATTGCAGATTTTAGCAATGATCTCTTTGCCAGTTTAACCTGGTTTGATCAATGGGCTAAAGAAAACTAACGTTAACAGTGAGGATTATTCAGGAAGTCATGATATTGGGTTATGTGTGCTCTGCACTCTGGTTACATCAAATGCCTGGCCAAGTCTAGCATTTTCAATTAATGAATGTGCGGTATGAACAGGGTCACACGTGACAATAGGTGGTACTGTGCCAAACACGCCAGGCTTCATGCTGCTAGTTGAATTGGCTATACTGAATTGAAATTGGCGTGATTGTGGATTGGGAGCTGGACGCTATAAGTACCTTGTCATAGTCGGTCAGAGCTTGTTTGCAAGGCTTCTGGTTTTTGGGCTGGAAGCTACGATGATATCAGGATATTAGTGAAGTATAGAAGAATTTCTCATGGGGAAAGTAGGCAATCAGTTATGATAAGTAAGCCTCAGGGGTGTTTAGGTTTCCAGAGCTATTTGCAACGACACATCGTTTATTAGATATGTTAGATATGTCTTTTGTACCTTCGATCAATGAGAGTTAGTCTAATCGTATTATAGACAGGTAACAGAGGCTATATTGAGCGATAAACGCCATGGATTTAAAGTATAGAACGACCTTTCCTTATCCTAATTGCTATCATTGTATCACGAAATCTTGAACTTTTTTCATCGCGGATGTGAGCACAACATGTTGTTGGATGGTGGAGGCCCAGCGTTTGAGTACTTGCCTGTTTTGGACACATTTGGGTTTTTAGTTGTTTGAGAAGCCGACCATCAGTAATACTGGATTATTGGAAATGTCTTAAAATCAGGTTACTAAGGGATGAATCAGCTTTCAATCCATCAAGGAATAAGAGTCGATGAGTGTCCAATACCCTTTTTCTTTGCAAATTAGGAGCTGAGCTTTTATTTATCGGACTTTGGTTCGATTTCTTGTAAGTAATTAATCTACATGCCTGTTTTAGTTTTATGTACAACACTACATGCGAGGTTGTTGTAACTAGTCATGTTTCTTTAAAAGAATATAGTCGATGTCATTATATCTTGAATGAGATGAAATGGTCTAGATGCGCTTAGGTGAATAATAAAGAATCTCATTTTGAAAAACTATGAGACAATTATTTTGTCTTCCACAGGAGGCTTCAACACCTTTAAGGAATCTGGCAATCACAGCTCACATAATATCACGTAGAACTACTTTTAATAGTATATAAATGCGATCTTTAGGCTTTCTCTTTCTATTGCACAAACTGCGCGATTTGCCGTGCATATAGTGCATACTAATGATGGTCATCTCATCTCATGCACGATGTACGATAATCAGTACGAACGGTACGATAGTACATCCCAACATCATCTTTCTGGTCAGCCGCAAGGTGATCGTCGCGATCAGAGCCTACTGACTTTAATTCGAACGCCTATCCAGCGAGTAACAGGTAACGTTATGATGATTCCAGTTGTTACAACTCTTGTTGATTGATATGGATCAGATAACGAGGACCAATTTTCCAGCAGTTATTACCAAATTAAAAAGACACCACTTCTAACAAATAAAACTAAATGACAAATAACAAAAGTGTTTAGGCATTTGAATGAAGAAAACGTGGACCAGTGGAATAATCGCCGCCACAAAGAAGGCCGGCCAAAAAGGTGCCTGCTTCACTGGCTTCGTCAAAAATCTTAAAAAAAGTTGAGACATACAGACAGATGGGCTGTGAGTGTCTAAGTCGGAAACAAGCGCATTGCTGCCGACTTTCTGGCCAGGTTTGTGTGATGTGACTGTTGGGGTGCTTCAATATTTACAACGCTAGCAAAGTCGCATGCCTGCAATACCAGCTTCAAGTGCCCCATTTAACTGCTTTTTCATGAATATCTACAGAAGTATACAGTGGAAAAACAGTTGTGGAGAGGTTTTTCTGCAACAGTGGTTTTCAGCAAAATTTCCCTATTATATTAACTAGCTGTAGCTGTTAGCACCAGATACCTCTCTCGTGACTGTAACATTCATGTTGGACGTCTAGTGCGAAGGGCTAGGATTTATCATATGCATTGTCTGAAGAACTTTCAATTCCATTAATACTCGTTGTCTTCAAGTGACCCTAGCAGCAGCAGAGTGCAGTACTTGTTCCAAACTTACCGTACTTGTTGGTTCACGTAAGAGCTAATATTGTTGAATCTAAAAAGAAGGGAGTATATGCTCATGGGAAGCCGACATTTAGTAGATTATTTAGATTGAATGGGGGCAAGACCACTTTTAATGTAAATTCTCCAATATCTGCGGTACCAGATGAGGAGGAGCCACTCCTGATTTATAGACCATTCAGCTCGGCAATTTAATGCTAACATCCCTATACCATAAACATTAAAGAATTATAGAAAGCAAAAAAGGAAGTCAGTGTAACGCAAGAAAGGAAGACGGATTTATTATAAGAAATCAATTTGAGAGAAATTTTCTACTCAGCATCTGCCATGCTAACATATTGACTAACTCATACACAAATTCTATTCGCCCTTTCGTGCATGCTCACAGTCCTTTTTTGCAAATACTGCTATCTAGAGTCAAAATTATTGCCCAAGTATTCAAGAATAGATATTTTGATTAGAAATTTTAGCCTAATTTCTTATGCGATGGTCAGTGTGGAAGCAGTACCATCATAACTAACTTTTCTTAATCAAACACTTATTATAGTAACATCTCAAAGCTCATTGGTGTAATTGTTGATTTCAAAGAATCAAGCTTCTACTCAGAAAACCGAACAAAAACGATGGTCTTAATTACGTGCAAAGCATGGGTGATATCGGCATTGAGGGATTTTAATCCATCAAAAAAACGAAAGTGGCTGTTCATACAGTCCTAAAAGTTTAAAACAATCCTAATATGCAGTTCAACTACTTTTCTTGTATTGTTTGTATGATATTTGGTGATAAACTTGTCTGTACGAATCATGTATAAGATGGTTACAACTTAGCATCCATTTCGGACAACACACATCAAAAATAGTTTCGGAATTATAAACTCTACATCATGCTATCACATAATGGATGCCACATTATGGCACTCGTTACATCATGTCAACAACAATAAAGTCTAGACATGATTGAGTTACAAGAATGAGACAAACTACAAGCATCCTTACTATATGTGGATTAAAATAAATTGCAAAAGAGCCATTTCCTGAAAACCTGCAGCCCTGGCGTAAAGCACATAGTGATAGTATCAGAGTTACATTCAGTCAAATTTCAACCCGTATTTGTGCTCTGATATGTCCTTCTAGAGATCCAACTGCGCGTCCACACTTACATGAGTAAGCCAAAAAAGGACTTACAATTGTGAACGCAGTAACTTTTGATGCCACATACAGAGTGAATATGCAAAAACCTTGCTGCGCCAGGAAATGGTTAATTGATACTTTCTTGCTGCATACTCTTGACTAAAAAATTGTGTTGTGATATATATTACACCCTCTAACGTATATTTATGGTCTCTTCAAGTAATAGTTGAAGATTAAAGCTAAAAAAATTCAGTGCTACTACCGTCCTTTTCTTCGATTTATTTTATCATGTAAATACTATTAAGTATAAGGAGAAAAAACTTGAAAAACTCTTAATGTAAACGCATGATGGATTCCCTGCTGCATAAAAAAGTAACAATCTGCATTTGCACACCTTTCGCGGATTTTTTTTTTGCCGTAGTACTGCCAATTACTCAATCTGTATACAAGGTGTTGCCATGCGCCGTAATTGACCAAAGAGGCTTCTTATGCAAAGGTATGTGGAGAAAAAATTTTGTTGAAGTTTTTGCATGCATGATATCTAATCTTATTTAGACCATATGCTTTTATTTCTGGTAAATCGAGGATTAAAACAGATACACCTGGAATTCTATAACTATAATTTCTTTTTTATAAAAACCTAGAGTATTCTTAGATACATGCTTATTCTCTTGGTACTCATACAACCAGAAGTGACCGACCTGCATAGCATTAAAGGTTGTCGCTCGTACTGTTCAATCCATAAGATACACTTATCACTCACCTCAGATGCAGTTTTATGGGACACCTCCTAATTCTCCTTTTGTTGAGTGTACGATAGCATTTGAAAATAGAAACTGCCTCGGATACCACTCTTGCAAAAAACATCTACTTGAAAGCTTTTTAGCAACAGATAGTACTATGGTATCTCTTCCCATGACCGGGGATCTTGAATTCCCACAATACGCAAAACACGAACTGCACCAAAATAATAATCAGCTTTATTGCCATACGTTTACTAAAGCACAGGAGCAGCAACAAATTGATTTATTGTCTGATATGCACCCGGAGAATATATTTAACTCAGAGTCTTCCATACTCGTATATTCTGATATTCCACAAGCAAGCTCCCTTCACTCGTTTATGGATGTTAACAGGTCTTTCCGTATCACTGGTGCCTCCCCGAGAAACAATTCATCTGTGGAATCTACAATGGATCAAGAGGGATTTCTATGCGGAACGAATTCTGAGGAGGCAACATCAGCATTGTCTACACAGTCCCTATTAAACTATCCCACCTTGGTGTCTTTTACGACCTCATTAGACACTGTGGTAAACTTTAAAAGAAAGAACATAGTTAGGCAACAAAACAGTCCCTTTGAATTCAACCCTTCCCATGCCATTGATGAATCAGCGTCGATGTTCGTTAATAGTTCTAAATTACCGCTGGTTCGTGGATATAGATGTGGAGGAACATACAACAGACCTCCTAGCAAGCGATTAATTCCCGGAACCAAGTACGTCAGCGTTCGCTTGAGACTAGAAAACGTTACCTATAAGGAATTGTGCGCTCCACGGTGGAACGTGGAGGAGATTAAAGATAGTAGAAGGATTATCCGAATAGAGAGAAAACGGGAGTTCAATGAAATAGTGGCTTCTTTCTCTATAGTTGGGTCTGCCACAGAGAATCCTAAAACAACTCCTTCACCTGAATTTGAAGTGGATGTGCTGGAGGTGTCATGTTTACGATGGCCTATTGATGAAAGCAAGTATAATAGGGAACAATATAACCATAAATGTCCATCACAGAAACAACTTCATGCTAGCAAGCTATCAGGTCCAACTGGTGGCGGCTATAGGTTGCCTGGGTCCTCCGGTGAACACCAGTATTACATTACCAGCGTCGAAGTCATAAAAATAATAGAGCTCTTAGTAGGAAATCATTCAATTTCAAATGGTCAGCAAAAAAGAAATGAAAGAGCCCGTATAAGATCAAACTTAGTACCATTTTGGTCCAAATATTCTTTATCCTCGCCTAAGGATTCCCAGATTGGCCAAATGGAACCAGCACAAAAAGAGGATAAATTCTCGGATCTAGTCCATCGTATTATGTCTTATAAGGTGCGGAGACCTCGACTATTCAATAAGAACGTCAGAATTATGGAATGGTCAGAACTGGGATCAGCTTTGCAGCGCGCCCTACAAAGTTACTACGTTGCAGTGCCACAGAATGATCAGAATTCTGATTGAAATATAAAAGTATCCGCAAGATGCTTGGTCTGTAGTTTTTGAGCTGTTGCTGTTTATGCTCTAGTGCAATATAGACCTGGAGTCGCTCAGTAGTGAGAGTTAACAAAGGATGTATATGGGGAAATGAAACAGGATTGGCAGGAATTTTGATTTCGAGGTATAGGAGAAAAACTACATACATCACATGCATTCAATTATCCTGCAAGGTGAGTTTTAGATCTCTATTTGATGTTAGGTGATGCTCTATGCATCCCGCGTTTTTCACCTTTCCTCATAGTAAGTACTTGCGTGTTGAAAATCATCATTCGCCATGGCAACTATAAGTATGTTCGTTCACCACATCTTAAACGACTAACGAAACATTCATAGTTTGAAAGAGCAATTCTTAACTTGTTTATTCTGTTGAGAGTGATATTTTAGTCAGCTTAAATACTCGCCTATTGTACGAAAACGAAAACCCTAGAAACCTTTCCATCTGCATTAGCCATGCAAATTAAAACTAAGCAAAAAAAATGCGAGGGTAAATTCCGCAATCAGTCTTGGTTTATTTCAGATTAATTGCACCAATGTTGATATATACCATATAGTACTGCGGAATCAAATAAGTATACGAAGCTATTCTTGGCATAACGCCAGTTTCGGATTAGTTCACACTTTTAAGTATTCATGTAACCAGTGAAAGAGCTAATTACAACACAATCTTCCAAGCTATAAAAGTATACGTTTTTGAGATATTGAAATTGGATACAGCTTTAAAAGAACATAAAGTGTTCATATTTTTGACCACATTACACACTATTGATCAAAATTTCAGGAAGTGTTTTGCTAGCGGCAAAGCATATGAACGTTTCTTTTTATGAAACATACTGCAAAGGGTGCATTGCGGGACATAATATAACACAGTATTAATTTAGGGATATGCACAATGCCAATTCTTCTTTATATTCTAGTATTAATCGTCTGCTTTGTCTATGCCCAAAAGTGGTTACAACCATATTTTTTTTTTATAAAGGAAACAATGATAAACAGCACTGTAAAAAAATTGAGTATTATAATACCTTGATCGCTCTTTGCTCTGAATAAATCATTGGAAGTTAAACTATAAGGGTAACAAAAACTCCAATAATCAAGAATGTACAAAAGGTTCACCAAAACTTACATTAACCATTTAAATAGAGTGTTGCTGCTGTTTTGCAGATGTAAGTACATAAAATAATTCTAGCCTCATCTTCATCCAAAACTGTAGAATTAATCAGCATTGCATTGAAATACTGGAAATGTAACTACGTAATTCAATACGCACGTTCAATAGTTCAGACCACCTAAGGTGTTTGGCTCAGTTGGAAATGGTTAGTCCCCGATTATGACTTTTGTACAACGACCAAAGACACGTAAAACTGTAGCAGTGGTACTAAATATCTATTCCATTAGAGATCAGATAAACTGCCTTACTTCATCCTGGGATAGTCAGTTCTCGAACTAGCTAGTTCTTGACTGTTAATGTACATCGTGAGTCCTATTTTCGTTGTTACCTAGATCAATAAAAACGGTTGACCATTATAGATACTTCACGTCAGATGATTGGTACATAACATGCTTTGGATAGGCTAAAATTATGCTTAAGTATGCTGGCTGCAAAAACAGTAGAAATAGAAGACTTACCAAAAGAATCAAGTTGTTAGTCTGCCAAATCCCAAGAATAAACTCCTGCGCACACATGCAAGCAGAGAAGACTGCATGCTTGATTTTTAATATACAAAAGTCTTATTGAATCGGTCATGGAAGTAGTTTCCCGTGGAATTACTTCTTATTGCTTTTTTTTTCTACCCCTCAATAGTTACGGGAAACGCCGAAGTTTAAAAGCACGGAAACAGCACGCCCAAAAATGGCGTTTTATAAAGTAATTGATTTTAAAAGCTTCAAAGAAGCCAGTTAACTACTAAAAATTAAGGAAGAACGTTATTAGACTTTGTTTATCGTATCATTTTACCGAATTATGTTTCTATTGTTTTGGGAGATGATGAATATGTTCAGCTGTTTATCAATGTAAGGACACCTGTTTCAAATACACAGTTGAGTGGCAACTATGCTGACTACACACTTAGATCATAAGCTTTTGGTTGGTTGACTGTAAGATTTGATGAAGAAAAGTCTATTCTTGCTGAAAAAGATATTCGGGTTGTCTTTAGCCTTCCGGATAATAATGGCCAAATGAACGCTTACAACCAAGATACAGGCGAATATGTTGGCTATATTGATTCGAGCTACCAAGAAATAAACGGGGCAACCTGGCTTACGGTTGTAATGCCAGATAGGGTCTATTAACAAGGATATACGAATTCAGTGAGGTTGGATATTGAGAATGGAGAACTCATGGCGGCATTTTTAGATGACGACGAGCCTTTTCAACTGTGTTTCATAAGTGTGGGCTCTAGAACGGCTGCTTATGGAATTTATATATAGGTAGGGGCGACGGAAGGCATAGTTGGGTGCGAAGCAGGTCAAGTCTACGTGGCTTCCGTTGCAGCACCACCACCACCACCAGATACCACCGACTTCTGGACTGGTTCCAGCACCAGACAAACCACTGCATCAGACGGAACCGTAATCCTGCAAATCCCAACTCCAGACCCTGATGAAACGTCTACATGGACGGGTGCCTATAGCACTTGGACCACTGATACGGACGGATACGTGATTGAACAGATTCCTACTCCATCGGCAGACACGACTTCTGTATAGAGTAATACTCACACTACATGGACTACAAACTCTGATGGAATTGTGATCGAACAGATTCCTACTCCTTCCAGCATTATTGGAGAGTTCAAGTAAAGAGTACTTGTGCCCCCATGGGATGCAGACAATATAATCAACCCCAGCGGCACATGGACATATACAGATCTTGAGCTCGATACTAACGGGGAAGTGCTGACCCCAAAATCAGGTACAAGTTCAAGCACATACCTAGCACCAGACGATGATGGTTTTGTATCGGCATCAAGTGAAGACGGAGTGACAGGATACTTGGGTACTAATCCCAGTAACAATGTTGTAAGATCATATCGTGCTTCCAGCAATTCCTCTCTATACACAAGGTGGTACATTGATAACAATAACTTAAAAACCTCCTCATTGCCTACTTATATATGTGCCTATCAATACGCGGCCACCGCCCCAAAACATTTTTGGACATCATAGAATAAAGCTTATATGGATGCTTCCCAGTACACTTTCTACTGCTACGAAGCCGACTACGAAATAGTTCCACTCTGGTACAAATCCACTAGTACATGGACCGGTTCTAAAACTTCGTACACTACGGCCACCGGAGATGTTAAGTGGCACTGTTGTTATCGAACTTATCCCTTCTGATACTGAAACTGCTACGAACATCGTTCAGACACAAGTTCCTAGTTCGGGAGTCAGTGACGGAGTGTCTTTGTTTGACGGCTTTAATGTTGAAGTGTTCCACTATCCCGCTGAGAACTAAAAGCTTGTCACTGAGATCAGTTTCTTGAGCTATGGCTATGAGAACCTGGGACTGGTGACAACTGCTTCAGGCGTCAGCGACATTAACTTCGACACTGATTCAAACTGGCCTTATTACATTGACAGAGATGCTTTGGGTAATACCGGATCATACGTTAACGCAACCATAAAGTATGAAGGGTTCTTCAAAGCTCCAGTGGATGGTGAGTATGTCTTCTCGTTTAGCAACACTGACTACAATTCAATTTTGTTTGTGGGCAGCGTGAGGTTCAATTCCTAAAATCTGAAACAAGTCCCGACCATGTCTTGTTATTCAACAACACTAGAGACTTGGGGCAGACTATAAGCACTAGACAGTACCTCTTAGCTGACCAGTACTACCCTCTACGAGTTGTGATTGTGGCGATATCGCAGCACGCTTTGCTAGACTTTCAGATCAAAGTACCAAGTGGCGCCTTGTTGTCTCAGTACCAAGGGTACGTTTACAACTTTGCTCTGGAGGGATCCAAGTCGACCACGGTTATTGGTGATAAAACTTCCACCTGGACTGGTAGCTACACTACAAGGACCACAGACTCTGATGGAAGCACTGTTGTAGTTGTGCCATCAGCTACCATCACTGCCGATAGGACCTCCACTTGGACTGGTACCTATACCACATGGTCCACCAACTATGAAGATAGCACCATCGTGTTATGCCCTTCGATCACCGATGATCACGACGACAAGCCCGCAGCTACTGGAACGACGTCGACAAAGATAGTATCTCTACTACTATTGTGACTGTAACCAGTTGTGGTACTAAGAAGTGCACCAAGACCACTGCTTTGACCAGGGTCACCCAGAAAACTGTTACAATTACGAGAGAGGTGTGTGATGCATATAGCTGCACCCCGGCTACTATCGTAACTGGAGAAATTTTGCAGACAACCACTGTTGCAGACACACACTCTACAACTATGGTTCCAGTGTATGTTCCTGTGGATACCTACCGGCCAGCAGTTGAATTGAGTACGTTCGAAACCGTTTTCCAATCTTCAGGCTTTATTAGAACCCAACCGTCATTCCAGTCTGGTGGGGTTGGGCCCACAGTAAATCTGTCGCTGTTTCTCAACTTTCAGCTATTTCCTTGCAAACTGGAGGAGCAAACACTCTGAGATGGTCAGCGTTCTTTGGAGCGGCATTGTTTCCACTGGTCAACGTGTTA
Organism: Komagataella populi; assembly: GCA_023212995.1. Classification (NCBI taxonomy): domain Eukaryota; kingdom Fungi; phylum Ascomycota; class Pichiomycetes; order Pichiales; family Pichiaceae; genus Komagataella; species Komagataella populi. The sequence goes on along the minus strand of JAKWAY010000002.1, from coordinate 283 downwards.
ATCATTTAAATGGCCGCTTTATATTTTTGTTTTTCATTTAACTCTATTTACTTTTAAATGATTTTTCCTTTTTAAAATTTGCTCGTTGGAAATAATGTAAGCTCCGTATTCTTTTTGGATTGGTAGCAATCTGTAAAGTTTATGAAAGTTTAACCAGCCTCTTGGGTTTAACCAGCAAAAGCTGTACTAACAGCTTGGGTTCCTTTTTACACTCTCAAATCAAAGGACTAATATTCAATCTGAGCAATGGTAACTCATAGTATGGTGGCACGAATCAAAAATA